>JAYESD010000003.1:127405702-128905702 GCA_036927565.1 Tuctoria greenei | reverse complement strand
ACTATTAGTGGATCCTTGCTTCAATTTTATAATAGCAGGTGAAGTTGCTTAGAATCAAAAAAAATAGTTCTACTATCAACTACTTCAACCAAGTTGCTTAACCATACAATGGGTTCCACCCATGTCCAATTCTTACTATGTCACAGCGCAGTGAACAAGTATGCTCCCTTCCGCGAGCGGCAGTGATTCGAATCAAGATACACCAGGCTTGCACGACATACACGCTCATCTAAAAGTGGGGATCAACCAATTCCGTTGACGTCGTGTATGGCCACCTTTCAAGACACCCAAGCATTGAACCGGTCCCACCATCCCGGCAGCAAGATTCACATGACGACCTATGCTGCAGTGATCTCTGCTCTCCTCATGACATGAGTGGTGATGTCTAAGACGGTGGGGTATGCCTCAATACCCAGGTTAACAAGTTACATCAGTTTGTTTGGTCCACTAGAGGCAGTATGCATCCAGTACATATTCAAACTTGTCCAGCAGGGCCGCACACAGTACGGTCTTTAATCGACACAAGCAGGCCTATGCACACAGATCTTCGGTCTGTAGCTTCCTACCCACCTGCCCGGTCTCAAATTAACCATAGCATCCCCATTCGCTTCCTCACTTTCTTTCACCCATCTTTCTCAATCTCATTCCATCTCATTCCTTAACTTTAATATAGCAACTATAATCGTATAAAGTCCTATTCTGTTCAAACTCCAAGGATTCTCGGGTCATGCATGTGGAGTATCATACATCCCTAGACTTAATACACAATTACCATCATATAGGTTATAAAAAATAGTAACAACTTAAATGCAAACTGGGACTTGCCTTAAGTTGCGGCTAGTGTAAATGTCAACAAGTCAGTGCTTGATTATCTTGGCGAAGCTCCTCATCATTCTTTCTGCCTGGATATACTATTGCCTGGGCAAATCATCTGCTTGGGTAAATCTTGTTCTTGTGTGGGGTCCACGCTAGTCCTTCTCCGAGTTGTGCTCCTTATTGCTCTACATTCGTCATTGTATGATCTATCGAGATGAAATGCAGATATACATCACGATGTGCAGTTTAGCATTTGAATGATTGACTTCATTGATTCAAAAGAGAGTGCAATTACTGTGTAGGGACACAAAAGTATCTACTCTGCATTTTCGAATCAAGTGGAGAGGGTCTAAATATTCAATTTTGAATTAGTGAAAAGGATTTATAAGTGCTTCATAAGAATCACATGGCAAATTATGATTTGAGAAATTTCTAGGTGAAAGTCCTATGAATCTTAGGAAGCTCAAAACTTGGAAGGGGTGAAATAAAATTCTCTTCTGGTCTAAGAACAGGGGTTGAAAGATTCAAATCAATTCTAGCTTGATTTACGGAAAAAAGATTACTAAGAATTTTTAATTGAACATTAAGGCTCTAAACAGATTTTTCCAATGAAATATTTTTTGGAATCATTTGATCAAGATCGAAATAGCATACAAGAGAAACCCATTCATCTGTGCTGATAGATTGATCCAATGGAAGTGTAACTTTTTGTCCGGACCCTAGATCATACCAGTATAGTACGAGAATATTTTCATAATTTTCTAATGTCAGGAATTGGCAGGGGAATTATTCTCTAGTTTAAAATTCTCAGACTTTTGGAGAATTTTATAGGTCCTTCCATGCCAACTAAACTTGTGCAATGCAAAGTTGAGATTATAAGGAGACTAAAGCATTTCGTTCGACATTTTTCGGATTTGTATACTATTTATTATGAGTTTTCCAAGTGCTGGGTGTTTTCTGGATTTTCCTTTTTACTGGAAATTCCTGACTGACTGACAATAGGGCCCACTGGCAGTTTCTTCTTCAGCCTCAGGACAGAGACACCAGGACGCCGGTTCAGTGGCAATTCGTGGGCGTTCCCGTGCACACAGTTGACGAAAGGAATCGGAACAAAGTGGAAACGAATCCAAACACCTGGGAACACCTGCCGGGCAACATCGCGGCGCTCAACAACGGCCGAAATGACAGCAGCGACGGCGGCGGCGGCTAGGGGTCCGGCTCCGGCATGGATAGGGCTCGGCAGTGGCACAAAAGTTGGGAGTTTGATCCTACAGCACCTATGGACGATGAAAAACTTGAATCCGAGCTCCAATTACATGGAAAACGGTGGTAAGATAGTGGTTGCCGGTGACCTAGGGTTTCCAAGTGAACAAGGGGAACATGGCCTCACCATCTAATTGCTCTATTATTCTCGAAATTGGAAGCTTATAATAGTGCGCCAGGGACTCTAGAACATTACTGTTAAAACAGAATTGAGTATAATGCAGCATACGTGGTGAATTTCGACATCGAACAATACGGTTCCTAAGCAACAGTTGAGAGAAAATTTCAAATTTTGGTGTCCAGGTCCAATGAGCTGTTGAGGAACTTTTGGAGTACGAAGTATACTTGAGAACGAACCTTTGAGTCGGTTTGGTTGAACGGGAGAGGTCTTGAGGCGTCTGGGCGCTGGCGCAGCGTTGAGGTGCGGAGGAAAACAGAGCCGACGGGAAATGTCGGCGGAGCTCTGCACGGGAAGGAAGAAGATGATGCCGCGTGGTGTTGGAGAGGAGGAAGGAGCGACGGCACAGCTTTCTGGTGGCTCCGCCAGGGAGATTAACGCCGGAACACGTCGGCCATCGTGGAGTTGCTGTGCACGGCAAATTTTCCACTGTGACGAAGAAACTGGCTTAGCAACCTGGAGGAAGCTCGAAGGAAGTCCCGGGGCGCCTCTGTGAGCTGGAGGAGAGGTCGGCACAGCTCTTGGCGAGCTCAACTGAGCATGGGATGGAATATGAACATCGGGCGACGTTGCTTACTCCCGGCGGCGTAACTTGAACAAAGGACGAACACGCCGTAGCAGCTGAAGAAGAAGGAAGGGATGGCAGCTGAACCTTGGGAGGCTTGAGGAAACGTCGGCGACGCATCTGGGCAGCTCAGCTTGGCCGGGGATCCGCTGGGATGGCTGGACGGCGTCAAGCAGACGAACGGTGAGAAGCATGGACAGGGGCTCGCGGTTTAAGACCATCAGTAGCACACTGTAAAGCATACTGTATACACTGTTTTGCAGTGTAATTTAGAGTACGTACTGTAAAAGCTGAAAAAAAATAATGTATAGAGTATGCTTTAGAGTATGCTGCTGCGGATGCTCTAAGCAAAGAAGAACTGACGCTGGAGCCTGGAGCAAGGTACGTAGGTTTTGCCTTCATGTGATAGAATGAGCAGGGATAAGGGCAAAACACTGGTGAGCTGTAGATGGCCGAGCAGCAAGCAGCCGCGTGGCTGCATGCTCTGCGCCCGTGGCGTGCTGTGCCGATAAGGAAGAAAATGGGGAAGACCTCAGAGACTGATGTGTGGAACCCACCCGACAGGTGTACCCAGCGCTTGAACAAATTTCCTGCTAACTTCCACTAAAAAAAATACCAAATGGTCTTCAAAATTAGTAGAATTTCACAGAGTTGCTAAATAAAATATGACGAGTCTATCGGTGAAATTTAATTTGGATTTCGATGTAGTCGATTTTGGTATTAAATTTTAAATTCGAACTTAACGTCCATTTAAATACTTCAAATTACCACTACACCTTGCAGGGGCACTTAAGTAATTATCAATAACCTTTTTCGTTCTTCAAAATTTGCATTTGCCTATGTTTACTTCTACATTTAGTTACAAATCTGATTTCAGTTCATTGTTACCTTTTCAATTTACTTTGAATATTCTTTTTATACTTAAGCAATATGCGCAGGGCTCTATTATGAATTTGTGAGGCACATGAGTTAAATTTTTAACTCTACACTTTCTTGTCATTGTGTTTACAATTAATACCAAAATTTGGAATTCTAATTGTTTAAATCAATTTAAATGTTTATGTTGATTCACCTTGGTTTTTAGACTTGATCTTTTTAGGAATTACCTATTGTTGTTTTTACTTTAATACGGGAGTTTGACTTCCTGATTCCACTTAAAATTTTCTAGTTCGTATTTTTGCATTCTTGCTCTTCTCAAATGTGGACTTTTACAACCTTTCCCCCTTAAAGCAATCTCGTCCCGAGATTAGAAGTGGAAAACTGAGATGGTAAGAATGTTATCAGAGGGATGACGATAACACGACTTCCGGTTAGAAGATATTCATCATCTTTCAATGCAACTCATCATCTTCCCATGTGATTCATTCAATGATGTGGTTCTTCCTTCTTCCGTTGATATGAGGGTCACATTATGAACATGAGCTTTGCCTCTTAATGCACCATTCACCACGTTGGCCATACTCGGAGGATATTGAGTCTCAAGTTCCAAATCCTAGATCAACTTCAACTGTCTTTACTATCTCAGATCCAACTCCTTATGATTTGCAATTGATATGAGTCTCCTTCCAAGTGATCTGACTTCAACTAGTTGATGTAGGCGAGGTTAAACTGTAGAGTCTATGTCTTTTCTTTGTAAATCATTGACGGTGTTCTGAAGTCTTCTTCTTTACTCTTAAGTGATGTCTCTTGTTCTCATAAGGAATACGTATTCAACTCTACAATCTTTGGCTTCAAAAATCGGTGTTCTCCTTTGAAGACGTTATTGTCCAAATCCTGATTCCAATATCAAATCTTTGCTCTCTGACTTCCTTGATCACAATGATGTCTTACTACAAAAGATATAACAATTCAAGTGGCTAAATTGCTTTAGTTGCATCCTTAAAGATTTAACCCCATATCTTTCCGAAATAAGAATCAAGGTGTATTGAGATCTAAAACAAGGAATGATCAACTCGCAAGAAACTGTGATCTTAATAGAGGAGTAAACAGATGAAATGCTTTGTACTGACGTAAGAGAATTCACAGTTCGGTTTCTATTATGTCATCAAAATACAAATACGCTCAATACATGGTGACTACAAGGTTGTTGGACAAAGCAGTGTCACCATGTATTACAAGTCAAGGAGTTCATCAGCTTGACAATCAATTGATAATCTCGCGAATTGAAAGAATGCAAGGTTTTCACGAGGTTGAGAAGTTATAAAAAACTTCTCACAAACTAGAAAATAGCAATTTTCAACAATCAAGGTACTTAAGTCTCAACAAATCAAGGAATAGAGACTCAACCGGTGTTTAATCACAAGTGTGTCAAGTAAAGG
This sequence comes from Tuctoria greenei, assembly GCA_036927565.1. Classification (NCBI taxonomy): domain Eukaryota; kingdom Viridiplantae; phylum Streptophyta; class Magnoliopsida; order Poales; family Poaceae; genus Tuctoria; species Tuctoria greenei. The sequence continues at coordinate 128,900,562 of JAYESD010000003.1, read as the reverse complement.
TTTCCATTGTAGTAATCAATATGATGAATTAAGCAACTGGCGTTGTGAACGATAAAGTTGTTCCTAGCTCAAGAATATTAGACACTACTTAAGTATTTGAACGGGATTACATATTCTTGCTCAAAAGTTAATGTTACTCATGTATCATGATGCATCACAGATCGGATGATGTTATGCACGCACAACGCAATCCCCAGGGGAATTATGCAAAAGGTATGGTTCATTCATTTTTGTAGTTTGAGCAAGAACATGTAAAACAATTCAAACACGAAAAGAAGTATCCCAAAAACACAAAGATTGAGTAACATGGTCATGAAATATGCTAAACAAGGAATGCTACTTTCGTGTCTCGACCAGGTCTGTTGGTCTCAAAATAATAGTGTTAACAAGAAGTTCCATGAGATCTTCTAAACACCACTTAGAAAAATGAATTGTGGTGTATTCGCAATGGTTCAGGTTTCTCAGCTAGAAGTGTTCTTAACCTACTGTGACATGGGCTAAACCTCAGAAGTGACAAGAGAGTAACCTTCAAAGAGCAAGTATCTGACATCTAATTCAATAGGGTTTTAATAGGTGATTGACAAAGAATGTGCGAAATTTCACTACACTATCTTAACCTTGACACACTTGCATGTATTCTAATCACTACTCTCTATCTTCAACTAATCCTACTGCTTCTTTTGATCCGCTGATTCATGTCTTCTGGATAAATCCGCTAACTAAATTATCACAATAACCTAGCATCACTAGACTTAGGTCAAGGCTGCTAGAGTTGTCTCTAATGATGTCTCACTTAATCTTCTCCTCAATCAGGTAGTGGTGATCGATATCTTCCTTGATAGCTCTGGTGAAGTCGAAATCACTTTTCTTCTATGATGAATGAATCTTGTGGTTGGAGCTGGAGTATCTTGAGGATATACTCCCACTTGATCACTTGTTGTTGACGTATTACAAAGTAACTCAGTTGGTGAAGTCGATATCACTTTTCTTCTGTGATGATTGTTGCTATAATCGTTAAGTTACTATCTTTTGCTCATCACATCTTTTGATCACACACTCTTTAGGAACCCAACCATAAAGAGTGCATATATGTGAGAAGTTTTTGTTACTCATCTATCATTCTTATATATGCACACTTTATGAAAATCAATTTTTACTCTTAATTGTGAAATCTCAATTGGTTGTCATCAATCACCAAAAAGGGTGAGATTGATAGTGCATCTAGGCAATCCCTTGTGGGTTTTGGACAATTGATGACAAACAAATGAGATCCTAATGAACCTGTTGAGATGACTGCAGTTCAATTTAAATGAGATAGTTTGGTGCACTCAAAAGTGAAAAATGAAGTGGTGAAGAAAAAGAGAAAAGCCCAACTAGTGACTGAAGCACAAAGTAGACTTAAATGTATAGAATGTGTGTGAGAGACACATCCCAAGAGCTCAAGTCTTTGCATAGGGGTAAGGGCTTCAAATCAACTTAAAATTCACTGAGCACCAGACTAGTCCATTCATGGACCGGACTAGTCCGTTCAACTCTCTGTTGTCCAAATTAAAAGTGCACCGAACTATTCCGATCGTGGACCGGACTAGTCCAATCAACTTTCTGGAACCACATTTTACAGTGCACCGGACTAGTCTATTCATGGACCGGACTAGTCCGTTAAACTTTCTGTAAACCTATTACACTGTGCACCGGACGTTCCATAGGACTGGACTTGTCCATTGAACTCTCTGATGCTCCATATCACATAGCACCAGACAAGTCCGGTTGAGGACCGGACTAGTCCGTTCAATTCTCTGGAATTCAAATATACAGGGCACCGGACAAGTCCAGACACCTACCAGACTAGTCCGGTATACCTCACACAATTTAGGGTCTCTAGTGCGCTGCACATTACACTTCGATTTTACACAACACACCGAACAAGCCCGGCACCCAGTACAAACTAGTCCAGCCGTCGGTATCTCTAATGGTAACAATTTTGGAAACACTGTAAATAGGAGATCCATGAACCCACAAAGAAAATACATGTATTCTACTGTTAACAACTAAAACCCTAGCGTCGCCACTTGTCCCAAGAGCACGAAAACACATCTCCCCACACATCTAAGGTTCTCAAAAGTAAAAATCTTTAAGTATTCGGATTTGGGATTGGGAGATTAGTGTCTACGCGTTATTGAGCTCTTGGGGTTCGATCTCTTTACACTCGTGCAATTACTTGTAATCTCTTCAAGTGTATTTTATCGTCTTTTCATTGTAATTCTTGTGGGAGCCCTCAACGTGTGAGGTTTCCCCATAAACTCGGTGATTACTCGAGATAGTGGAATCAAGTAGGCTTTGTGTGGTGACTTGATGAGGGAAAGTGTCTCAAGAGACCCGACTCTGTGTGGGCTTTCTCAACGAGGAGTAGATCCCTTTGGTGAGATCAAACCTTGGTAAAAATTTGTGTCCCGTGTGCTTCTTTATTTTGGCATGATCATTACTTAGGGCATTAAGTTGATCGATCCTGTAACTTGAATTACAATTGCTTTCCACGTGTAACTTTACAATATTGATTGTCAGTTCAAGTGACCTCAATAGTTACTCAATTTCTGCTTTATAACATTTAATTCCTTAATCAACACTTAATTAACTCGCCACTCATTACCACACCGGACTAGTCCGCATCCCAACCGGACAAGTCCGATCACTCAAGTATTTGACAGTTTGATTAAGTGTGCAGGAAATTTTCAAAGCCTATTCACCCCCTCTAGGACACATTAAAGATTTTAAGTACCTCAATTTGATCCTCTCAGTCTCTCCTTTATGTGTAGTGGAAATATTTCCTCACCAAGGCATTATGCCTACACTCATCTTACCTCTAAATAAGGCTTCTATTTGGAGCTTGGTAGGGAATGTAGCAGGCATATTTGCAACACATAATATTGCTATGTCAAAAGAGCAAGCCTTAGGAGAAATCAATTCAAAACAATTTGATTCAAGACTTGTGCATGTCTGATGGAATGGAGTGGATATGATATTGAGATGACTCTTTTTTGAGTTGACTCTCTTATTTTTGCAGGGATGAAACATGGCTACTTTTCTCTCTCTTTTTCTCTTTTTTTTTTCTCATGCTTATGATGTAAGCATGCATTTTATTTTTCTTTTTATTTTTCTTTTTCTTGTAGCCATATCTTCTACTCTCTTTTTATGTAATAAATTTTGGAGAGAGTACTAAACATGAATAATATGGAGTTTCTCTTTTTATTGTGGAATGGTGGTATGATGGGAATTTGCTGACAACTAGTGTAGAAGTATAGCATGTGTAAGTGAAGTCTTGAATTCAAAAAGTAATGAATGAAATCTCACATAGGTCTATACTAGTTTGACAAAGCTCAATGTGAATACAAATATCACATAAATAAGATCTATCAATGTGATGCATCATATGGCTTTGGTAGGTATTTCCAATCAAATGAGAGTAACTTAAATATTTTTAGAATTTTCTCCGGAAATCCAAGTTTCACTTTCAAACTAGGAATAGCAGCCCTATCACTATCACTATATCATATCTCAAAACAACTTTGAATGGATTAAGCTTTTGCTACCCACAATCTCCAAATTAAGGCAAAAGCAATTTTTTTTCAATGAGAGGAATATGTTGGAGAGTAGTAAGTTGTAAACTAGGGACTTAGGAAAATTAAAAAAGAGCAACTATTCATTATTCATCTATGTGAATTCCAAGTCATTCTTACCGTACATCTTTTATTTTATTTGAAAACAAATCTATACTACTTTACTTTTTTTATATGCAAGGTGGATGGTGGGTGAATGGAAAATAAATACGCAAGGGGTCTGATACAATTTACCTCAAGTGGGGGTCCTCCCCCAAGCTTGGGCTTCACTAACCTTTGCGATGATGGTTGAATCCTTGATGGCGGAAGTATGCCGCTAGATCGACTTGTTGTTGTTGTAACGTGGAGTTGAAGTTGTTGAATTGAGCATACATGTGTTGTTGCCAGTCTTGGGTACCTTGGACATGCCCTTGGAGAGTGTTGTAGATGTCACCCGTTCTCACTTCAAGCTCTTCCATACGTCTAGTGAGATCCGTCATTACTTGGCTATAGTCACGATAACTTCTAGCCGAAAAGGAATGACATCTTCTCATGGACGTTGGAGGCAAGCTGCTAGATCTTAAAGTGGATAGGGGTGGCTCCCATGTGGCACCCAACCATCCATGCCAAGACGGACCTTCAGTCTCATACAATGGAGGTTGAGTCCATCCGGGTGCATCACTCGATGGGTTCTCTTCCTCTTCTTACTCATGGACCATGGAGGTTGTCCGGGGCATGGCCGCTCTCCTTGTACGACATCTAGTTACTTAGCTAGATACATTACTTCTTCGGCCTTCCTCGAAGGGAAGAAGTTCAATGGTTAGCCTCCAGCATTTGTACAAATGATAATCCAGGTTAGGTAACCAAATTTCATTGACAAAGTTGGGATAATAAAATAACAAAGAGCCATATTGATCATGCTTAAGGGTATGTCCTTGCACTAAATAATCTTCATTAATCGATTCTCTTTCATTCTCAATATACTCAAATGAAGAATATTCTAGTGCTCCTACCCTAGTAGCAATACGAGTAATCAATGAGGTGTATTCAATTGGCCCTGTTCTTGGAATGTAATCTAACCATTGTGTCATTATGGCAATAACTTGAGCAACTTTTATCTTTTTAATCACGGTAAAAAAAAATTCAGCTCATCTTCATGCACTACCCTTACGTCTCCTCTAGGGAACATAGTCATAGCCACCCATCTATGCATGAAACGTAAAGTAGGGTGACACCCGGTTCCGAAAATGAACCAAGTGAACACATATGTGTGCCCAGGACATTCAACACACATACAGCAGTGCATTCACAAAAGGATATACAGAAAATTACCACAGAACAAGATTATTTAACCACTTTTATTACAATTTCAGAATATTCTCAAATACAAACTCTAATGAATATTAATAACAAGTTCAACTAATGCAGCAGAAATAAACTAAATAAGCAAACTAAACAGCTAGGCAGCATAAGCAATAGGGTATAGCGTAGCTCCATTCAACACCAAGGGCAAAGCTGACGGTAGACACGGCCTAGAACTCTGCATTATTAATGTAGTACTCCAAATTCTGACCTGCAACTGTTGGGAAGGGGATTGCAAGGGTGAGTATATGTCGTACTCAACAAGTGTGGAAAGTATGACATGTAGCTGATACAAATGACGAATGTAATAATGGCTAAGTGCTGAAAAGTACATTAAAACATTTGAAAAGCAATATGTATTATGTATGTGAAGTAAACCCATCATATCCCACAATGATTATTATAGTATAAGTCCATAATCCCTATCCATCACCATTATATCATGTTTCATCATTACCAATAACCATATTCAATACAAGAATTAATCGATAACCATCACCATAAACCATAATATCATCCCATAACCAGTATCAAACCATAACCTTCCCAAAAACCATCCCAATACCAGGTTTCCTCTAATCATGGAAGTTGTCCAGGTGCTCATAACCGGCAGCACGGCTATCATGATAGTTTTATTAGACTCTGCAGAGTTTGTACCACTTTACCCATGTGTTCATGATTTCATCACCTTTCGGTGACTAAGAGCCTCCCTTATGCCCATGACCTGTCGGTCACATTACACACTTCCGTTGGTGTGTGGCCAAGAGATCACAAAATAGCCTTTACAAAGGGATTACTAGCCTATTTAGACACCACTGAGGTTTCACCGGTGGTGGTGTCTCCTAGAGAGCACATCTTCAACCAAGGGCCCCCTCTTGAGCCATTCGGATCCCAGGATAGTCCCACCAATCATCAACAAACCCAATCCGACTACCCCTTCCCCGAGCATCCTTAAAGGTCCAAATAGCACTAGCAAAGCCCTAATTAATCAGCTACGCCGCACCCATAGTTGGCCTCATGTTGGCACTGTAGTCTTGGCTTATTCTCGCATGAGCCGGTCCTTAGATCTAAAGCAAGCAAACCACCATGACATCCAACCCATCCACATACCAGGCTTGCTTAGATCACTCATTATCATATCATATTGACCAGTTCCCATTAACCAGAATATCATTAATGCATAATTCAATGTGTAGTGTTGTTTTCCCATCCCAATTAATTAAGCGAAGCAAAAAGGTAAAAATCTCATCCCGACTCTCTACAATAATTCCAGGTGACCAGGGTGGTTAAACAAATCTAGTAAACTTCCTACCATAGGCTTTCTCATCAAATTGACACAGCATGCAGTTTTGCAAACAAAATAATTATTTTAAAACAGGATCAATATGCCTCAAGGACACTTGCCTTGCTCCGACGGATAGGGTTGCTCAAGCGCTTTGAAGTCTTGGTTCTGGAAATCCTAGTGCACGACCTCTTGAGCACTTCCCTCTACTCGTGATCACACATACAAGAAAATACGTACAAATTAACATAATGCACACATACTAATCAACATGCGATGACATGCATGCATGCAAAGTTCAATTATTAATTAACTATGGTTGTTTATTGATTAGATGCAACTATTTCATATGTGTTTATATGAGTTTACGGGGGTTTTAGCGGGGATTAATGTTGCTGGAAATAAATAGATGATGCTACTAAAATTGAATTCCAGTCATTAGATCTAATACGTTCGCTAAAACTCGCATCAGAAAACGTATCCTACCGTAGACTCAACGGCTTCAATGATTGCGGGACGAAGGCGACGCATAGACGAAGTGGATGGCGCAACAGTCCTCTAGCGGCACAACGACGATGATCTCCGACGGATGACGGCACCCTCCTCTTCTTCTTCCTCTTTTCTTCTCCCTTTTTTTTTCTCCTGGTGGCGCCTCTGGTCTCTCTTTTTTTCTACGACGGCTAGGGTTTGTGGCAGCTGCGTTGCTTGCTTTTGCCGAGAAATACGAAGGTCACCGACTGCTTTTATAGGCGGGGAGGCGCGCGTGGCTACGGAGCTCGACCACGGCACAGTAGGCCGACTCGGTCATGGGGTCGTGGGGCCAGCGCGGGGCGGGCGGGCCGCTCGGCCAGGCCGGCTCGGCTACGGGCGCGGGCAGCGGCCTGGCACCGGCTCGGTGCCGGTTGGGAACTATTTGCCCGGAATCTTCCGGGGGTAAAGCAAAGCTTCCCCCAGAAACTTCCGGAAGTTTTCGGAATATTTTTTTCTCTTTTTTCTTTCTCTCTTTAGGTTTCATATATTTTTCTATATATATTATTATTATTTTTTATATTTGTTCCCTAATACATGTTTTATATTATTATTTTTTTCTCCTTTAGCTACTCATATCTTGTATATGTATGCTTTATGTTTTATTATTGTTCCTTTATTCTACTAATGTTTAATGCATGAACATGTATGCAATGCATGATGCAAAAATTGAGGGTGTTACAAACCTACCTCCCTTAAAGTGTATCTCGCCCACGAGATTTGACAGCGTGGAGAAAAGATGAGGGAATTCTGCCTTCATGTCTTCTTCACGTTCCCATATAGCTTCGACTTCCGTATGGTGGTTCCATTGCACTTTGCACCAACGGACCCTCTTATTCTTCGTGACCCTTTCCTTCACATCCAAGATCTTGATAGGTTGCTCGACATAGGACAAATCCTCCTGAAGCTCTAACTCGTCCATCGGCACCTTTTCTTCTGGCACCCTCAGACACTTCTTGAGTTGAGACACGTGAAACACGTCGTGTACATCGAAGAGATACGTCGGCAGCTCAAGTCGATAAGCTACCTCTCCTCGCTTGTCTAGAATCTTAAATGGCCTGATATAACGAGGTGCCAGTTTTCCTTTGATGTTAAACCGTCGCTGACCTCAGATAGGTGACACTTTGAGCTATACGAAATCTCCAACTTAATGCCAGATTCCTTCGCCTATTATCCGCATAGCCTTTTTGCTACGACTGAGCAACCCTTAGGTTTTCACGAATTATTTTAACTTTCCTTTTAGCATCTTGTAACACATCAGGTACAAATACTTGGTTATCTCCTGTTTCATTGCAAAACAAAGGTGTCCTACACTTCCTTCCGTATAGTGCTTCATAGGGTGACATTTTCAAACTTGCTTGGTAACTATTGTTGTATGAAAATTCTGCATATGGCAAGCTCTTGTCCCAACTTTTCCCATGCTTTAAAGCACAATCTCTTAACATGTCTTCCAAAATTTGATTGGTCCTCTCGGTTTGTCCATCCTTTTGAGGGTGATATGCCGAACTGAAGTTCAACCTTGTTCCCAATGCTTCATGCAATTTTTGCCAAAATCTGGAGGTAAATTGAGAACCTCTATCCGAGACTATCTTCTTCGGTACTCCGTGTCGATGCACAATATACTCCATGTATACTTCGGCCAATTGTGCAGCTGTATATTTGGTCTTCATAGGGAAAAAATGAGCTGACTTGGTTAGGCGATCTACAGTTACCCAAATTGAGTCGTAACCGGACTGAGTATGTGGTAACCCAACTATGAAGTCCATTCCAATTTCTTCCCACTTCCATTCCGGGATCTTCAATGGTTGCAATAATCCAGCTGGCCTTTGATGTTCTACCTTGACTCGTTGACACACATCACACAATGCTACATATTCAGCTATGTCCTTTTTCATGCTATCCCACCAATAGCAAGCCTTCAAGTCTTTGTACATCTTCGTACAATCGGAGTGAATTGAGTAAGGTGAGTCATGTGCCTCTTTTAATATTGTCTCCTGAATACGCTTCACATTAGGCACGACAATCCTCTTACCAAGCCATAGAGTATCATGTTCATCCTCATCAAATCTGAATTCTCTCCCCTCTTGGGTCATTTCCTTGATTTCTTGATTTTCCTCATCCTTAGTTTGGCCTTCCCGAATTTCTTGCTCTAAGGTTGGGTTTAACTCCATCATCTCCATCTCATTTACAAACCCAAGGTTCAACCATTCAAACTCCTTACATAACTCGGATGGTAACTATCGAACTGTGAGTTGATGACTTACTCCTATTCTACTCAAAGCATCGGCCACTACATATGCCTTTCCTGGATGATAGTTGATCCCCAAATCATAATCTTTGATGAGCTCCAACCATCTCTGTTGCCTCAAATTCTGATCTGTTTGTGTGAAAATATACTTAAGACTCTTGTGATCCGTATAAATTTCACACCTATGTCCAAAGATATAGTGTCTCCAAATCTTGAACGCATGTACCACAACTACAAGTTCTAAGTCATGCTTGGGGTAATTCTGCTCATGTTTCTTCAATTGTCTTTATGCATAGGCGACCACTTGACCTTCTTGCATGAGCAGACATCCAAGTCCTTGCCTCGATGCATCTCAATAACTATCAAAACTCTTGCTCACATCCCGCAATACCAAAACTGAGGCTGTTGTCAACCTCTTATTCAACTCCTTAAAACTGTTTTGACAAGCTTGAGTCCATTGGAAAGCCTTTCCCTTCATTAGCAATTCCGTCATTGGCTTGGCTATCTTGGAAAAGTCCTTGATGAATCGACGGTAATATCCAGCCATTCCAAGAAAACTCCTTATTTCCTTTACGTTTTGTAGGGGTTCCCATTTCAACACGTCCCTCACCTTTCCTGGGTCAACCAATACTCCTCCTCCTGAGATTATATGACCCAAAAATGACACCTTTTTCAACCAAAACTGACACTTGTTGAACTTGGCATACAATTGATGCTCCCTTAATTTCTGCAGCGTAAGCCTCAAGTGTTCCTCATGTTCCTTCTCATCCTTCGAGTAGATCATAATGTCGTCTATGAGCACCACTACAAACCTATCCAAGTACTCCATGAATACCTTATTCATGAGGTACATAAAGTAGGCAGGTGCATTTGTCAATCCAAAAGACATCACCGTGTACTCATAAGATCCATACCGTGTCCTAAAAGCTGTCTCTGGTATGTCCGATGGTCTAATCTTCATTTGAAAGTATCCCAACCTCAAATCAATCTTAGAGAAGACACAAGAACCCTTCATCTTATCAAACAAGTCTTCTATGCGTGGCAAGGTGTACTTGTTCTTGATGGTCACCTCGTTGAGAGCTCGGTAATCTACACACATCCTTTGCGACCTGTCCTTCTTGTCCACAAATAGCACGGACGCTCCCCAAGGTGAAGAGCTTGTGCGAATAAAACCCTTCTCTAGTTGCTCTTGAATCTGCTTCTTGAGCTCTACTAATTCCATAGGAGGCATCCTATATGGCCTCTTAGCTATAGGTGCAGTTCTGGTATTAAATCAATAACAAATTCAATGTCTCGATCAGGTGACATACCTGACAATTCATCCGAAAAAACATCCAAAAATACACACACCACCGAAATCTCCTCAATTGCGGCACCGTCCATATGATTCAACTCCAATTGCTTCAGTGCAGTTTGAGATGCTTCAAATTGTACGGTGATCCCTTTCTCATTGGTCATTTTTACTGTTTTCGTGGCACACTCATAACTCCATTGTGCTTCCTCAATGAGTCCATACCGAGTATAATGTCCAATCCTTGAGAGTCCAAAACAATGAGGTTGGCGGAGAAGTCTACCCCCTTATTCTAAGGCTTACTTTTGGACATACTATATTTGTCCTCATCTCTCCTCCAGGAGTCTTAACCAATAGAGTAAACTTCATATGAGAGATAGGCAAACTATACATGGCAACATATTTCGATGCAATGAATGAATGCGATGATCCAGAATCAAACAACATAGTCACAAGGTTGGAGTTGGCGAGAAACATACCAATGACCACGTCATCCGCTTGTTGAGCATCCTCCGTAGAGGCATGGTTCACGTTGCCACGAGCAAAATTCTGCTGTCCGTGGTTTCCTTGCGGCTGTCCTCCATTGGGTCTTGGGTTTTTCCTCGGCGCATTGCTTCCTTGACCAAGGCCTCACTTAGGACATTGATGTGCAAAGTGTCCAGCTTATCCACATGTATAGCACTTCTTAACTCCACCAGAACTTGGACGAACTTGATTCTGAACGTTTGCACCAGGAATGTTGGCTCGAGGTGCATAGGGCATTGGAGGACTAGGTGCTTGTATGACAAGGCGCTTCTGCAAAAACTGAGTTGGGCGCGGTGCATATCTGGGGCGATGAGCAGGCACAGAGGAGCCTAAATAAGGCGCATTAGGTGGTGCAAAGCGAGGGCACACATTGCTTCCTTGTTGCTGTCCTTGATATGGCGCCTTCCTCTTGTTATCTGGTTCCATCTCACTAATCTTGTTCTCAACCACAATTGCATTGTCCACAAGCTTCTAAAAATTGGCATAATCACAAGTGAGCAATTGCACTTGAATTTCATTGTTGAGGCCTCTCATGAACAAGTATTGTTTACGGCTATTTCGGCTCACATCTTCAGGGGCATACCTTGAAAGTTGAACGAACTTATTGAGATATTCACCCACGCTCGATCTTCCTTGCCTCAAGTTCTCAAATTCTTGTCTCTTCAAAATCATAACTCCCTCGGGCACATAATGAGAATGGAAGTTTTCCTTGAATTCCGCCGAAGTGATCCTCTCTTGGATCTCATGAGCATTGCATATGGAATCCCACCAATCTGCAGCTTCTCCAACTAGTTGATGAGAAGCAAATAGGTCCTTCTCTCGGTCACTGCATTGGACAATAGCTAGCTTCTTCTCCACGGTTTTGATCCAATCATCCGCATCCATAGGGTCAGCGGCTTGAGCGAAGATCGGCGGCCTAGTCCTCATAAACTCTCCCAACCGGTTATGAGGAGGTTGGGGTGGCGGTGGAGGCATGTGGGGTTGATTATTGATGTTGCCAGCCTGCAGCTGTCCCATAGTCTGTATCATGGTTTGCATGAGCTGGTTCTGCATAGCCAGTAGCTGCTCAATATTGATAGCTCTATGAGCAGGTCCTTGTCCATTGTTGTTCTAAGGTACTCCATGGTTCTCCTCCTCATCATTGACATCCCTCTAGTTGCGATTCCTCACGATCTGAAGAAAAGCAATAGGTAAGAATTTAGAACGTACCCAACTATATGCATCAAGTGATATGAAACTAAACAACTAGCTATACTAGCCTAGGTGGACATGGCAATGCTAAAGCATCCCAAAATCCTCTATTAAGCACACAAGCAAACAATATATATAGCACACAACACTCAAAGCAAAAACACATCGATTCCTATGTGCTCCTATGTGCTCTAAAGTGTCCATTCTATCTAGGATGCATCCTACGGTCAACCTGTGGCTCTGATACCAATTTGTGACACCCGTTTCCGAAAATGAACCAAGTGAATGCATATGTGTGCCCAGGACGTTCAACACACATACACGAGTGCATTCACAAAAGGATATACAGAAAATTACCACAGAAGAAGATTAATTAACCACTTTTATTACAAATTCAAAATATTCTCGAATACAAACTCTAATGAATATTAATGACAAGTTCAACTAATGCATCGGAAATAAACTAAATAAGCAAACTAAACAGCTAGGCAGTATAAGCAATAGGGTATAGCGCAGCTCCATGCAACACCACAGGCAAAGTGACGGCAGACACGGCCTAGAACTCCGCATTATTAACGTAATACTCCCAATCCTGACCTGCAACTGTTGGGGGGGGGGGTTGCAAGGGTGAATACATGTCGTACTTAACAAGTGTGGAAAGTATGACATGTAGCTGATACAAATGACGAATGTAATAATGGCTAAGTGCTAAAAAGTACATTACAACATTTGAAAAGCAATATGTATTAAGTATGTGAAGTAAACCCATCATATCCCACAATGATTATTATAGTATAAGTCCATAATCCATATCCATCACCATTATACCATATTTCACCATTACTAATAACCATATTCAATACCAGAATTAATCCATAACCGTTGCCATAAACCATAATACCATCCCATAACCAGTACCAAACATAACCTTCCCAAAAACCATCCCAATACCAGGTTCCCTCTAATCATGAAAGTTGTCCAAGTGCTCATAACTGGAAGCACTGCTATCATGATAGTTTTAGTATACTCTGCAGAGTTTGTACCACTTTACCCACGTGTTCGTGATTTCATCTCCTTTCTGTGACTAAGAGCCTCCCTTATGCCCATGACCCGTCGGTCACATTACACACTTCCTTTTGTGTGTGGCCAAGAGATCACAAAATAGACTTTACAAAGGGATTACTAGCCTATTTAGACCCCACTGAGGTTTCACCGGTGGCGATGTCTCCTACAAAGCACATCTTCAACCAAGGGCCCCCTCTTGAGCCATTCGGATCCCAGGGTAGTCCCACCAATCATCAACAATCCCAATCCGACTACCCCTTCCCCGATCATCCTTAATGGTCCAAATAGCACTAGCAAAGCCCTAATTAATCAGCTATGCCGCACCCATACTTGGCCTCGTGGTGGCACTGTAGTCCTGGCTTATTCTCGCATGAACCAGTCCTTAGATCTAATGCAAGCAAACCACCATGACATCCAACCCATCCATATACCAGACTTGCTTAGATCACCTATTACCATATCATATTGACCAGTTCACATTAACCAGAATATCATTAATGCATAATTAAATGTGTAGTGTTGTTTTCCCATCCCAATTAATTAAGCGAAGCAAAAAGGTAAAAAGCCCATCCCGACTCTTTACCATAATTCCAGGTGACAAGGGTGGTTAAACAAATCTAGTAAACTTCCTACCATAGGATTTCCCATCAAATTGACACGGCATGCAATTTTGCAAACAAGACATTTATTTTAAAACAGGATCAATATGCTTGAAGGACACTTGCCTTGCTCCGACGGATAGGGTTGCTCAAGCGCATAGAAGTCTTTGTTCTGGAAATCCTCGTACACGACCTCTTGAGCACTTCCATCTACTCGTGATCACACATACAAAAAAATACATACAAATCAACATGATGCACACATACTAATCAACATGCGATGACATGCATGCATGCAAAGTTCAATTAATAATTAACTATGGTTGTTTATTGATTAGATGAAACTATTTCATACGTGTTTATACGAGTTTATGGGGGTTTTAGTGGGGATTAATGTTGCTTAAAATAAATAGATGATGCAACTAAAATTGAATTCCGGTCGTTAGATCTAGTACGTTAGCTAAAACTCGCATCAGAAAACGTATCCTACCGTAGACGTGATGGCTTCGAAGATCACGGGACGAAGGCGACGTGTAGACGAAGTGGATGGCGCAGCAGTCCTCCGGCGGCACGACGATGACGACGATCTCTGGCGGATGACAGTACCCTCCTCTTCTTCTTCCTCTTTTCTTCTCCCTTTTTTTTCTCCTAGTAGCGCCTCTGGTCTCTCTTTTTCTTTCTACGGCTGCTGCATTGCTTGCTTTTGCCGAGAAATACGAAGGCCACCGACTGCTTTTATAGGCGGGGAGGCGTGTGTGGCTACGGAGCTCGGCCGCGACACGGCAGGCCGACTCGGTCACGGGGTCGCGGGACCAGCGCAGGGCGGGCGGGCCGCTCGGCCAGGCCGGCTCGGCTAAGGGCGCGGGCGGCAGCCTGGCACTAGCTCGGTGCCGGTTGGGCACTATTTGCTCGGAATCTTCCGGGGGTGAAGCAAAGCTTCCCCCGAAAACTTTCGGAAGTTTCTGAAATCTTTTTTTTTCTTTCATCTTTAGGTTTCATATATTTTTTCTATATATATTATTATTATTTTTTATATTTGTTCCCTAATACATGTTTTATATTATTATTTTATTTTTCTCCTTTAGCTACACATATCTTGTATATGCATGTTTTATGTTTTATTATTTTCCCTTTATTCTACTAATGTTTAATGCATGAACATGTATGCAATGCATGATGCAAAAATTGATGGTGTTACAGTTGTGTAAGTGGCTATTTCTAAGTTCACTACATTGGACCTCAATAGTTAAATCATGCCAAAAACTTTGTTTGTTAAACATGGGCAAAGCGTCTAAATCTAGCAAACAACGTTTATGGAAGCCTAGGATTTCGCTTAATTCTTTCCATAGGATGTTGCAATATTTTTGAAATAATCTAAAAGTAATACCATCAAATCCAATTTTGAGTGTGCAAAGAAATTGCATGGAGAGAAGGCGTGAACCTCTCTCCTTTATGTGATTAAAGTTTTCCCATCCTAGTGCATGCTAGATGGAAAATAATTCGGAATCCATACCTATTTTAGAGATTAAATCCGGACCATAAGCCTTTGTATGAGAAAACTCACGATCTTGTAGGAGCTTGAGTGCTTGATCTTCAACTTCACTTTGTATGTCGAGGTCGTTGCCGTGAAGAAGTTGGTGCGGGTTGCTCCTCTCACCCATGGGAGTGTCCTCACCCAGACTCCTCCCCCGTGAACTTGGTGTAACAACGGAAGAGGGACGTGCACTTGAATCTCCACTATGGCTTGATCTTGTAGCCTCCATTCTCTTCCCAAACAATCTATTCATTCCTTTTATGGCCACAACAAACAAGAACACAAGAAGGCAAAAACTCGAAAGAGGTGATGTTAGCAGAAGCAAAACTCCCGACCAATGTTCCCTTGAAGAACTTGAGAGCAAATTGCAAATGCAAACAAAAGAAAATCTTTTTGAGCTGGATTTTGAACAAGAGTACTTCAATGAAAAGCAAGAAAAACAATGTGAGCAAGAGTGACTTTGGGGAGGTATGAAATGAGGTGAAGTGTGAGGAGGAGTGCTCCTCACAGCCACCATTTATAGTGTACACTCCCCAACAGTCTCTAAGGAACCAAATGCATGTAGCCGTTGGAGGAGAGAGAGAGAGAGAGCCAAAATGGCCATTTCCCCATGTCGGCCGAATAGGGGGGTCGACCGAACTGACAAGTGGACCCGCCTATTCTCTTGGCAGGTGGCTCCCCAACAGCTATGGAATTAACACATTGGTGAATTACCACTTTTGCAACTCAGAAAAATTCTTTTTCGAATAAAAACTTTTTTTTTCAAAACTCAACATTTTTTTTTCAAAAATAAAGAAATAAAAATGATAGTTGAGAATAGAAGATTCTCAACTCGCTAAGAAAAACCAAATATGTAGTGTGGAAAATCAAACTAAATAGGGAAAACCAAATGAAGAGAAAATAAAAAATCAAAGATAAGGATAACTACCAAGTTAACCTATTTGCTAGGTCTCACCACCGTCCGATGACATGGACATTCCTCCTTCATCATTTCTTGACATCCGGGCCCAGAAGGATGGGCTCGGACGGCTTGTCTTGCTTCTTCTGCCATTCCTTCTTTGGCGATTTGGTGGACTTGGGCCTTTAGGGAGGCCCAGACTTCTCCATCTTCTTGGGGTGTCAGCGTAGACAATAAGATGGGTTCTCCGCATAGATCAAATTCCTCATGAATGCAATGAGCGGGTCGACCTTTGGAGGTGTGATTTTGACCTCTTGAATGTGTTTAACATTCGTCCCATACTTGATACGGATCATGGAGCATTGCTCCAACTTTGGGCAAAAGTTAAACTTCTCCTCCTTGCCATTAATATGAAAGTGGATTTATCTAGCTCCCTCATCTATGCGAGACTTCACGGTGCTAAGGAACGTGTGCCCAAGGATGAGCGACGTATCCTTCATGACTTCCATGTCGAGCACCACGAAATCCACGGGTATGAAGCAATTCCGGATTTTCACCAAAACATCTTCTGTGATACCCACCGGATAACGGACTGAAGAATCAGCCTGGCTGAGCTGCATTAGTGTTGGAGTAAGCTCCACGAAGTATAGCTGGTCGAAAACGTCCTTGGGCGTCACACTCACACTTGCTCCAAGGTCACAAAGGGCCTTGTCAAAGTGGTGAGCCCCAATCGAGCATGAAATTGTCAGACCTCCAGTTGCCTCCATGTAGAAACATCATGTTGACATTTTCCATGGGAGGTTTGGGCTGTCTTGGCGACTTGCCATTCTCCACTGGAGGAACAACAACTCCCAGTTGAGCCAAATGAGTTTCCAACATCTTGTTGAAACTCAATTGATTCCTGAAGGCTGATGATAGTCCTTCAATCTTTGCATTAATGCTTTCTAGGGTCTTGTCACTAGCCGACATCTTCTTGGATAGAGCATCATTGATTTTCAGCTGGCCAATGGCACATTCTCTCAAGTTGGGTTGATTTCCATTATTACCATTGTTGTTGTACGCTCCTTGAAAGAATGGGGATGGTTGGCCCCACCCTTGACCTCCTGGACGATAGTCATTGTTGCTTCCATTGTTGTCTATGTATAAGGCATCCTCACAGGTTTCTGGGCAGTCATTACCCAAATGGATCATGTTACCACATACTTCACAAGTTATGTGAGAGTCTAGGGCATAGGCATTGCCACATACCTCACCATTGCCTTGTCGATCAATCTTCTTCATAAGAGGTCCAATTTGGCAGCGATCATGTCCACCTCCTTCAAGATGTGCATGCCTTGCTGGCAGGCATGGAGATGCTTGTCGCTCCAACCGATATTTAACACCACATTCTCAATCAAATCTTTGGCTTTGGGCAACATCAATGAGAAGGCACCTCCAGCAACAGCATCAACATGGTCATGGGCGGAAGGGCAGCCCGTTTTAGAAGTTTTGAATAATTAGCCAACCATCCATCCCATGGTGGGGACAGGCCAGGTTGTACTCCTGAAGTCTTTCGCAAGCCTCGGGAATAGACTCCTTTGCATCTTGCTGGAAGCTGGAAATTCTTCCACGTAGGGCATTGGTCTTGCCCAGCAGGAAAAACTTGGCAAGGAATGCCGTAGAACACTTCTTCCAAGTGTCTACAACACTTCAGTTGGTGTAGAACCACCGTTTCGCTCTCCCAATAAGAGAGAATGGAAACAGCCTAAGACACACAACATCAGGAGATACGTCCTTGATCTTAAAAGTGCTGCAGATCTCAAGGAACTGCTGCCATTGAGCACTTGCATCCTTGTTAGCCTTCCCACAAAATGGGTTGGCTTGCACCACAATGATCAGACCAGTCTTGATTTCGAAGTTCACGTCTCCCGTGTTAACAGTGGGCCCAACAGGAATATTGTTAGATGAGGAAGCTAAAAACTCATGAACAGTCGTTTGGGCCATTGTTGTTTTAGTTGTTGGTGCAGTTACGCTGGCTTGATTTGCCG
Organism: Tuctoria greenei; assembly: GCA_036927565.1. Taxonomy (NCBI): domain Eukaryota; kingdom Viridiplantae; phylum Streptophyta; class Magnoliopsida; order Poales; family Poaceae; genus Tuctoria; species Tuctoria greenei. The sequence goes on along the minus strand of JAYESD010000003.1, from coordinate 128,882,419 downwards.
CTCAAAGCTTCTGCGGAGTAATGACATGAGGTCGATCTCTCAGAAGGGACTTGGGATCTACAACAAAGTTTTTCAGCAAGCGGAAACCATACATACACTACCCTTTTTTCACATAAAATGCAAAAACAAAGAAGGGTTATCCTACTAAAACCTACCAGGGTCCTATCCTATTCACTCAATCATGCAATACATCGACTGCCTTCACTAGAAACAGTGCCAGAAATGCTTGATGATATTTCCTACGCACTACTAACAATTCATTCCTAGCAAGGGTGCCAAAAGTGCTTGTTAAAAGTTTTTAGATCACAGATTTAAGTCCGCAAGCGCCCAGAATATATCGATGTAGCATTTCCCCTTTTAGAGTATTCCCAAAGAGTGTCATTTATATTCTCCCAAAGGAAGGCTAGGTGGAAGCAAAGCAATCATCAAATGGAGAGGCTAGGTTGGTCTAGGTAGGGTTCTAACATGGATGGATAAAGGATTATTGGAGGTAGTGTGACACACACAAGAGGATTCTATCCTAAGGGGGGTAAATGAGGTAAAGAGGGACTAGGCTAAGAATTAAGTAGATACTCCTACTATGCTTCTAATGTACATATACATGGCCTAAGTCAGTTATTATTGATCATATCAGTTATTAATTCTCATGCTAAGTGGATTAACACATCAGGCACGTGTTTAACCCTAGCAATACTAGGATGACTCCCGCCAAGAGCTTGTGGCATAGCCAACACATGGAGGATTACAAAGGACAGATGGGGCTATCACCACCTATTGCCTACCTCTCCAATCCGTTGGTCTACGAGACATTGAACACTACTCATCTATCCTAGCACCATGATAGCATATCAAGTGATTACCTTAAGAGCCTAGGAACAAGCCATCCTAAGGCAATGAACTAAATCATCGTTGAACCTATGTTAGTTCATAGCATAAGTGATTCATATTAACATAATTATGCCATAGCTAATTAGACTATAGTGGGGGTTTGTAGTGTTATGATGATATAATGAGAATGGTATAGCATAATCATAAATACTACTCCTACCACATATATCGAATCCACAATCAAACAAGAAACACTTATCCAGGTATATGAACAATAGAAGACTAAAGATAACAACTTTATTAAGAGCAAATTTACAAATACAAATAGGAATATAAGAGACATACCATTCCCAATTGGGAAGAGACTCCTTCTTTTCCTTTCCTACTTGGACTATGGACTAGAGGCTCTCCTTTTTATAGCCTATACTCCTCTAAACCTACGGAGAGTAGTGGATACAATGGATGAATAATCAAGTGGTGTGTGTTGTAGTGAGGTGTTAGGGGTCCTATTTATAACTTGGAGAAGGGTCGGTTCCCGCCACCAAAAGCGCGCGAATCAGTCACCACTGACTTCCTCAAGACGGGAGGAGCCAACACATGGCGATTGACCGAGTTTAGCGCTAGGACTAGGTTCAACACACACAAGCCGGGAAGACCCTAGTCGACCAACCTGGTCTTTGCACCATTTCTCGTGTGCTTTCTCCAGATCACTGTCAGGTGGGTCCCATCCCTTGATATGGGTGCCACATCGTTGGATGGCCTCAGATACTTCTGTTTGTGGGCCATTTGATCCATGTGGTTCCACATGTCATCGCTTGATTGGCTGGGATGGTATTTTACAGGACTGCTCTTCCACTTTTAACCCATTTCCTGAAATAATTCCCTGCATGCACTATTTCTCCAAGGACAAGTGGAAATAGTTAAATATAAAAGTGATGTGTGCAAGAAATCATAATTCCTTCACATAATCGAGTTATATTGACAAGTGAAATTGGTATATAACAGCCGTCAACACCTGTCGAGTGCTACAAAAGGTCCTGACGTTAATAACCCTTACCTCCTTAGCATTTCCATTTCATCTCCCGATCCTCGAGTTTTGTCATTCTTCATAGAAAATCAAAGAATTGGATTGCGTTGCCAAGAGGAAAAAGAAAGAACTTCCCTTGTCATTGTCCATGGTGATGGTGCTGTTTGCCTGATGGTGAGGTGGAGCCCATCCTCCGTATACCTGAGGAAGCTTGATGACCTTTTTTCTTAGGGCATGATGTCTCCCGAAGATCGCTGCCGCACCCGTTGTCCTGTTGCTGAGCACATCCCATGACCGCAGGATGGCGAGGTGGTGTTATTCCTGTCATTACTGGGGCTGGCATTGCTACCGATGTAGGTGTTCCGGAGGCTTTTGAGTGAGTACCAACTGGAGCTCCATCACATGATGTCGAGATCAGTGCTCTATATTTCGGCTTTCATTGCCTTGTGTGAGGCCTTTGGTGAAACATACCCCCACTTCCTTCTTTGGAGACATTTCTTCTTCTTTAGTCCTTCCGAAACTCTGACTTGATCGCTCCGCTTCGCGCGTGCCGAGTTTCGACCGCGATTGTCAAAGTGCATCCATCTCCCATCGTCGAATTTTCCCTGGGACTGGCATCGGAATTGGTTCTACATTAGGAAGACGGAACCTGGCCTTCCAAGCTTTACCGGTATGGCGTCGGTGCCTTCGGACCTTTGGGTCTGGGGATGCCCAACGAGGGATAAGTGTCGCCTGGAGTTGTTCCTTGTGGAAATGAACAAGATGGAGTGGGAGTGCCTAACTAGCGATATCTTCCGCTGGGTCCTTGTTGCACATCGGGTATTGTCACTTCGGGACAAGGCTAGCAATATGTGGGAGTATGACTCAGCTCGTGACCCAACGAGAGGGTTGTAAGAGGAATTATTGCCACTTTATGTTTTGTAGAGGGTGATAGAGATCCTGGGATGGACTCCATGTAGAATTAATGTGGTTCCCTCCCACCATGCAGGAGTGTCCCCCTTGGCGAGGTCTCACCACCATCACTAGCTTCTGCAAGCTGCCGAAGGACAGGGGGGAGTGGGAGGCAAAAACATTGCGGGCCTTGGAGGAGAAGGCGAGGAAGGACCGGAGAAAGCTCAACGGCTTCGTCGAGAGGAGGCCCGCGTTTAGCTGCAGAGGGAGGTAACTGTAAGGATCGAAACACCCAAGAGGGGGGGGTGAATTGGGCTTTCTTTCAAATTTTAAGGTAATTAAAAACTAACGACTTAAAGCCCAATTCCCTATGCGATTAATCTATGCAATCAACATAAATTTTAGTTGCGGAATGAAGATTGCATAAATGTAAAAAGGAGGGAGAGGGAAGCAAACGCTCAAAGGACACGGAGACACGAAGTTTATCACGTGGTTCGGCAAGATCACAAGGATCTTCCTACGTCCACGTTGTGGCACCCACCGAAGGGTTTTGCCACTCCCAAGTCACCGAGACAAGGGGGTCTTCACTATCCTTCTCCGTTCGCCATCTCTGGCAAGGTGGAGCTCAAGTCTTGTACAATCCTTGATCTTCCGGGCTTCCACACACACCTTGGCAAGCTCCGGAAGGATCTCTTCAACCTCTCACTAGTCTAGAGACTCCAATCACAGAGAATGGACGCACACAAGCTTTCTCTAGCTAGATCTAGCCTATACAAATGATCTAATGGGTGTAGAAGTGTAAGCTCTTGATCTTGAGTGCTCTTGGATGTGTTGTTAGCTTCTGACTGTCAAGACTTATCGTAATGACTGGTTTTGGGGGTATTTAAAGCCAACCTCCCTGAAATAGCCGTTGGAAAAGTAGGCTGACAGAACTTTATTGTACACATCGGATGATCCGATGTCTCCCACTTTGTTATCATCAGTCTAATTAAGCTGGCTGACGTCATGGTGTCAGATATGACTGTTGTTAGACCGATGTAGCTTCATCTTCATCGTCGGATGATCCGGTGGCTCTTCCTCCAGAGTTGACTCAACCTTAATGCTTACTGGAGTAATCAACCGATGTTTATACTTCTGTACATCGGATGATCCGGTGCTTCACTTGGTCCAATGATGTTGCAAACTGTACTGATGGACCGATGTAGCTGAGACACACATCGGATGATCCGGTGAGTGCTTTGCTCTGAGGTCTTCTTCTTCTGTTGACACAACTCGACCAATGTAGTCATCTCTGAGATCATCAGATGATCTGGTGGGTTCATCTTGTTGACTTCGAGTTGTTTTGAGTTGTTCTTTTGGAATTTGAACATGGGACCTCTTTGACACTTGTTTGAATTGTTGTTCTGATAATATTCAAGCATTGAATGATGTCAATTTAGAGCTTTCACTCCTTGTCTTCATGTGATTGATTTGAACTTAACGTTGATTTTATATGGGTCTCCAATGTCATTTTGATTTCATTTGATTGAGTGATTATTGGGACCTTGCATTCACAAATTCATTAGTAAAATCGAATGGTTGTCATTAATCACCGAAACCGTACCTCATGGGGCCTAGATGCTTTCAATCTCCCCCTTTTTGGTGATTGATGATAACACAATAATTTAAAGCGCAATAGTAATGTATTTGATGGTACAATACTCAAATAGATATGCAATGAATACAAGATAAGACACATTGAGCTTGTAGAAATCAAATGAAATGGCGCGAAAAGCTTAATCGATTAATAACATAGGCAAATGTCACAAGTGGAAAAGTGCTTAATTAATATTACAAAAGTACTCAAGCACACAAGAATACAAAGAATATAGATAGAAATATAAACTCCCCCTGAGACTGAGATACTACTCCCCCTGACTCCTCTACCTCTTCTCCCCCTTTGGCATCAAGACACCAAAAAGGGATCCGAGAGCCTAATGACCCTGAGAGCTAGGCGCGATGACGAACTGGTCACCGTCACTATCGTCGGAGCTGGAGTCGCCGGTCGCAGCCGCTGGAGTGGAGGGAGCTGGGGGGTCTGCTGTCGATGCTAGAGAGGAGGTAGCAGGTACAGGAGGCGCCGGTGGAGCTGGAGCCGGAGGAAGCTGAGCACTGACCACAGATGCCGGAGTCTGCTGGAACAGAGTCATCGCCGGCAGAGGAGAGTGGATTGGTGCGCTGGGTGCCAGAAGAGGTGACATGCTGATAGAGGGAATCGGTGTAGCAGGCACCTGAGCTGCACCTGGAGCCAGTCCCAGTCCAGGCTGCTGAGATGGAAGGGTGATCCCGGTCTGAGTGTAGAGGTTGGTGATCAACCCCAGGATCCCCATCATAGCCTGCTGAGTCTGCTGCTGCTGGTCGAGGGTACGGCGGTGCATCTGATCGACCAAGTTGGTGAACCGATCCGTATCCTCTCGCCTCTTTCAGGCGATCTCTAGCTGTAGCTCCTGCTGCTGCCTCTGAAGCTGTGCCAGGTGAGCAGCCTGCTCTGCTCTGGCCTGCTCAGCCGCTAGCCTGTCCTGGCGCTGCTGCTCTATCATCTGCTAAAGAAGTGACGATAGCTCTGACGGTTGTGACACCTGCGCCTCGGACACAGGAGGTGGTGTTGGTGGTGGAGCAGCTAAACCTCCTGCCTCTGCATTGTGCTGCCTCGGTGAGGGAGGAGGAGGAGGGAAGTACTCCTCGACACTGTCGTCTGTATCGCTCTTGGACCAGACGTGCTGGAGGTCTCCTCCCTGAGCTTCTGCCTCTGCTAGTCGCTCATCCTCTTTCTCCAGATCCGACTAGTCCTCCTCGGAGAGCATCGCCCTGACCTGACGCTCAACAGGGCGGCCAAGGCGGCGGTCCCCTGGAGCTGGAGCTTGGTAGTGGCTGAACCGAGGGATACTGTCATCCGTGAGAAAACTGTCTCGAACGGCGGTGCCGTCAGTAGCCACCATGTAGCACAGGTAGCTGATCCAGTTCCCATAGACGAGCCGCCTCATCATCCCCACTCCGTCTGTGATTACATCCTCCATCTCGCAAATGATGACATCCACTATGTCAAAGTCCATCCCGTTCATGATGTAGAACAGGATCGTCTGCTGGAGGATGGTGAATCCCTCAAGATAGCCGGACCTCAGTAGGAGAGAGCGACGCAGGGCGAGGTGCACCGTGCGCGCTGCTGGAGTCAACAAGGCCGGTACTCTCGGCTGGTCTGGAGAGAAGGTGGGTCCAAACAGTGATCGGATCTCCTTCAGAGCAGGTGCCACTCCTCCAGTGAGCGGCCTCCTTGGCGGGTCTGCCTGACCGCAGACCCTCTCATGCACGCAGGTGTTGTGCAAGTCCACTCCAAGTAGCTGTGCCGCAGTCTGCCTCGTCAGGTGATGATGCTGGACCATGAATATAAAGTCAATCGATCTCCGGCCCTCCGAGACGTAGAGGGTAGCGTAGAACATGCATACCCAATCCTCCACATAAGCACTCCTATCATATGATAGCAACTATACCAGGCCCCTGTATCTCTCGAAGTATGGCCTGATCTCTATCTCTGCGGCTACTGCAAGCTGATCCCAATCCATGTAGTTGTGTTGGAACAGCTTGTGGCCTCGGCGTCTGTAAGTCTCGTAGAGAGACGCCTGCGTCAATGTCTAGAATCTGCTATCCACCCGTGCCTCTCTGGGCTGCGGGTACCACTCCTCAAGAAAGATGCTCCATCTGAGCTTCCGAAGCTGCTTTGCCTTCAGCTTCCTGTAGTCCGTGAGCTTGACACCCTCACCGACACGAACAGTGGTGTCCAGCATGTATACAGCTCTCTCAGCCTCCCTGTCCTCACGAAGATCAGCAGCCGTCGGTCTCCGACGTGGAACGGCAGGAGAGTGTCCCCCATGGGTCTGGGCTGAACGCCGGCGGACGAGAGGCTCCTCTGGCTCTTCTTCAACTTCTGACTCATCGATCACGGGAGGCTGCCTCGTACGAGCCTCGCGGATCCTCAATGACCTTCCTTGGCCTTGCTCACGCTCCTCAGCGGCGCGAGCGGCCATCCACGCCTTCTTTTCCTCTTTGGACAGCTTCTGCTTCTTAGCGGCGGGCTCCGTGATGGCCTTGCCCTTGTTCTTCTTGTCGTGAGCCATTGCGATCGCGGAAGTGAGCTTTGACGGAGTCGGGAAAAGAAACGGCGACGAACGGTGTCGCGACCGGAAACCTTAGCGGCGAAGTGGAGCGGTAGGGTTTATGGGCGGCGGCGACGGCGGCTTTGGTGGAGGTGGCAGTGCTGGTGAGACGGCGGTGGTGGTGCGGGTGGAAACAGGCGGCCCGAGGGGACTGCGGCGGCGGCGCCTAGGGCGACGGCGGCGCGAGAGGGACTGCGGCGGCAGTGCCTAGGGCGGCGGCGGCGCGAGGGAGAGCGGCGGCGCCTAGGGGAACGGAGGCGCGGTCGGCGGCGGCGAGGGAGAGCGGCGGTGCCGGGATCGGGAGAGGGAAGAAGGAGGCGTACGGCCGATTTAAATAGTGGGTCCCAAACCCTAGCCGAATTTTTAACACCGGATGGACCGATGTTAGACGGGATGTACATCGGTCGAATGCCACAGTAAGGATATTCAAAAATTGCTGTTGAAATCAGATGGACCAACGTTTAGGGTTTTGATCATCGGTCGAATGGCACAGTAAGGGTGTTCAAAAGAGGGATGTTGACACCGGATGGTCCGACGTGGGAGGAAGTAACATCGGTAGAATTGACCACAGCTCCAGAATAGAGAACACCGGATGGACCGATGTTTTTCAGAATGAACGCATCGGATCATTTGAGATTCTGACTGAACTGGCCCTTGAAGATTGAACACCTATTGGTTCGATGAGGGATAGACCTAGGCATCGGATAATCCGATGACTACAGAACAAAAACATCCCATATATGTCCTTTGACTAAACAACCAAGCAAAGAGAAACACATGTCTTAGGACTTTCTGGGCAACCCCTTACCCCTCAAAAAGGCTAATATGCCAATAACTTGGCTAATCCTTAAAGCAAATGGAATACGGAGAAAAATAGGAGGAAAATATCCAAATAAAATGTAAGGCCCATGCTTTGTGAGGTAGAGTATGAAGACTTCTATCTCTTTGAAGCATGTTCCTCTAGGCATTAACGCACCTAACATTTTGTTCTTTCCACCTTATATGAGTTGAGATATTGCATTTCAAACAAGTCTCTTTCTCATGAGGTGGGTTCCCCTTTGTGACAATCTACCGTATGCAATGCCAAACATTTTATAATGCAAGAAATAGTAAGTCTATATGGCAGGCATCATGCAAGATATAAAGTAAATCTATCTTGCCAAGTTTGAACCTTTCAAAGGCTTCTTCAGGGAGAGCTACTCTCCAAGCCTTGGGAAACCCAAAAGAACCACCATCCCAAGCTAACCCTTGCTCACCCCTATCCTTTGAGAGTTAGGCAAGACCTATATGATATGCATTCTTACATGACGTTTGTTGCATCTAGCACATTTAATTCACTTCTTAGCCTAGAAAAAGTTTTCTCATCAAGTGGTTTAGTGAAGATATCCGCCAATTGTTCTTCGGACCTAACACCTCTCAAAGAGATGTCTCCCTTAGCTTCATGGTCCCTTAAGAAATGATGGCTAATATCAATGTGCTTAGTGCGGGAGTGTTGAACGGGGTTTTAGCTATCTTAACCGCACTTTCATTGTCACAAAGGAGAGGCACACAACCAAGTTTAATACCAAAGTCCAAAAGGGTTTGCTTCATATAAAGAATTTGGGCACAACATGCACCGGTCGCTATATACTCCGCTTCCGCCGTGGACAAGGCGACGGAGTTTTGCTTCTTGCTAGACCAAGATACTAGGGAACGCCCAAGCAAGTGGCACCCACCGGAGGTACTCTTGCGATCCACACGGCATCCGGCAAAGTCCGAATCCGAGTATCCCAAGAGGTGGAAGGTTGTACCTTTAGGGTACCACAAGCCCATACTAGGGGTATGCTTAAGATACCTAAGTATCCTAAAGACAGCCTTCTTATGCGATTCTTTAGGTGCCGCTTGAAAGCGAGCACATAAGCATACACTAAATAAGATATCGGGCCTAGATGCGTTAAGATAAAGCAATGAACCAATCATAGAATGGTAGTGAGATTGGTCAATAGGTTTACCATCCTTATCCGCGTCGAGATGGCAATTTGTTGCCATTGGAGTGCTTCTTGAGCTACAATCTCCCATCTCAAATTTCTTCAAGAGGTCCTTGGTGTACTTCTCTTGATAGACGAAGGTTCCCTCTTTAAGTTGCTTGATTTGGAATCCAAGGAAAAAGTTGAGCTCACCAATCATTGACATCTCGAATTCCCTAGACATCATTTTGCCAAACTCATGGCTAAAAGCTTCGTTAGTTGAACCAAAAATAATGTCATCAACATAAATTTGACAAATGAACAAATCTCTGTTGATGTCTTTGGTGAAGAGTGTGGTGTCCACCCTCCCGATCTTGAATCCTTGCATGATGAGGAAGTCCCGTAGTCGTTCATACCACGCCCTAGGTGCTTGCTTGAGCCCGTAGAGCGCCTTGTGCAACCTATACACATGGTTAGGATTACTCGGATCTTCAAACCCGGAAGGTTGTTCAACATAAACAAGCTCGTTAATGTAGCCATTAAGAAAGGCACTTTTCACATCCATTTGATAAAGTCTAATATTATGATGTGAAGCAAAAGCAAGGAGTATACGAATTGCCTCTAACCGGGCGACCGGAGCAAATGTCTCCCCAAAGTCTAGTCCTTCAACTTGCGAGAACCCTTTGGCCACAAGTCTTGCCTTGCTGCGGACCACAACGCCATTCTCGTCTTGTTTGTTGCGGTACACCCACTTTGTTCCTATGACGTTCTTGTCCTTGGGTCGCTCCTCCAACACCCAAACTTCATTGCGGATGAAGTTGTTGAGTTCTTCTTGCATAGCCATTACCCAATTTGGATCTTGGAGTGCTTCCTCAATGTGAGTGGGTTATACACACGAAACAAAGGAGTAGTGCTCACAAAATGAAGCGAAATGGCGAGAACGTGTACTTACACCCCTTGATGGACTACCGATGATTTGGTCCATCGGGTGCGCCTTGGAGATGCGTCCATGCCTCATAAGTGGTTGTGAATCACTTGGCGGTGGTGAAGCGTGTTGCTCCTCTTGATCTTGGACTTCTTCATCATCTTGATGTTGTATGGCTTGTGAGTCTTGAGTTGGCAATGGATCATCCTTCTCTACTTCGTCGACTTGAGGCGCCATGGAGGTGTTGTTGTTGGAACTTGAAGCTCCCCCTTGATCATGTCCCTCCTCAACTTCTGGCTTGATGTCTCCAATGGTCATGTTCTTCATGGCTTCTCGTAGAGGCTCATCATCTATTTCATCATGACCAAAACTCTCCTCTTGGGAGCCATTGGCCTCATCAAACTCAACATCACAACTTTCCTCAACTAAACCGGAGGTTTGGTTGAATACTCGATATGCTTTTGAGTTTGATGCATAGCCAAGAAAAATACCAACATCGCATCTTCTTTCAAACTTACCGAGCCTTTTCTTGCGGTAGATGTAGCACTTGCACCCAAAGACTCAAAAGTAGGAGATGTTGGGCTTTCTCCCAATGAGAAGCTTGTACGGGGTCTTTTGAAGTAGTCGGTGAAGATAGACCCTATTTGCGGCATGGCACGCCGTGTTGATTGCTTCGGCCCAAAACTTCTCCGACGCGCCGTAGTCATCAAGCATTGCTCTTGCAAGAGTGATGAGAGTCTTGTTCTTCCTCTCAACGACACCATTTTGTTGAGGGGTGTATGTGGCCAAAAATTCATGCTTCACGCCTTCACGGTCACACCATTCCCCAATGTTGTAGTTCTTGAATTCGGTGCCGTTGTCACTCCGGACCTTGATAATGGTAAGTTGGAATTCCCTTTGAGCGCGGTTGGCGAAGGTCTTGAACACTTCCAGAGTTTCACTCTTGTCACCTAAAAATAGAGTCCAATCATAGCGAGAGTAGTCATCAACTATAACAAGACAATAGAGGTTACCGCCAAGACTTTGGTATGTGGACGGTCCGAAGAGGTCCATGTGGAGTAGCTCAAGTGGCTTGGAGGTTGACACCATTGTCTTCATTGGGTGGTGTGAAGCAACTTGCTTCCCAGCTTGACAAGCGCTACAAAGCTTGTTCTTCTCAAACGTCACATCCTTCACGCCGGTCACCATCCCAAGCTTGAATGACTTCTTGAGTTTGCTCATCCCAATGTGTGCTATGCGTCGGTGCCATAGCCAACCCAAGCTTGTCTTAGTGAAAAGACAAGTGGTTAAGCTAGCATTCTTGTTGGAGAAGTCTACTAGGTAGAGATGTCCATGCCGAAATCCTTTGAAAATTAACTCTTTGCTTGCCTCACTACTCACAACAACATCATTCTTGCTAAATGTGCATGTTAGTCCAAGATCACATAGTTGTGCAATAGAAAGTAAATTAAAGCTAAGTGACTTAACATACAACACATTTGAAATGGATAAATCATTTGAAATAGCAATTTTACCTAACCCTATTACTTTACCCTTAGAGTTATCACCAAAGGTGACTTGTTCATGATTACCGGGGTTTTCTATGGTGGTGAACATACCATCATTGCCGGTCATGTGTTGAGTGCACCCGCTATCGAGTACCCAATGCTTTCCTCCGGCTTTGTATTTCACCTACACACATGAAGTTAATTTTTAACTTTAGGCACCCAAGCCAACTTAGGTCCTTGTATGTGTGATACAAGTGTCTTTGGGACCCAAAGTTGCTTGGGGAGCTTCCCCTTCATGTTCTCCATGTCTTTGCCGATGAACCTAGCCTTCACCTTGCCATTTACTTTACTAAGAAGATAATAGCGCTCATTGAAAGTAGATTTGTAGTTAGTAGGCAATTTGGGCGAAGGTCGGTTAGGAAGAGGACACTCCCTTGTGTAGTGACCAGTGACCTCACAATGTTGGCAATATGAACCAACTTCCTTGATGAAGCTTTTTCTAAGCTCCGGTGAGGGCACCTTTCCTTTGTTAGGCACCGGGAAGGATCCTAGTCCTCTCTTGTTGAAGGCTTTTGCTTGTTGGAAGAGGATTTCCTTGTGCTTGACTTCACCTTTTGAAAGTCTAGGCACACTAGTGCGGAGACTCTCAATTTCTTCCAACAAGTCCTTCTCCCTAGCATTAGCTTTCAAAGGCAAAGACTTGTTCAAGGCATTAGTGACATGAGAAGTTGTAATGGATATCTTATCATTAAGGGTTTGTTTCTTTGCATTTTTCAACTCTTGATCAAGCACGTCATGAGCAATGTTAAGTGTTTGATATTCTTGTGTTAGCTTGTTTTGCTCTTCCAAGAGAGTTTGGTGTGCTATGTTAAGCTCATCATTATCTAACTTGATTTTAGCATTTTCTTCCTCAATTTGCTTGACATGAGATTTGAGCGTGTCATGCTCTTTGAGTATGCTTTCATACTTGTCAAGCAAATCAAGGTTAGCACTCTCAAGCCTAGCACGAGTTTCTTCAAGAGTTTTAACCTTACTCTTTTCTCTCTTAATGATAGCATGATATTCATTTATCAAAGAAGTTAAATCATCGGGGGAAAGCTCATCATCACTAGAGTCGTCACATACCTTGGTGTTACCTTTAGCCATGAGGCACATGGGCGGTGGATGAAGAGGTGAGTCATCATTGTTGGCAATGGCGAGGCCGGCCAAGCTTACTTCCTCTACTTCACTATCTTCATCACTTGTTTCTTCGTCGGTGACCCATTCATTTGGCTCACACATGAACACCTTTTGTGGGCCATATCTCTTCTTTGGGAAGAGTCTTGCCTTCTTGCCCTTGTCTTGTTTCTTCTTCCCAAAGGCTCTTGGTTTGGGTTTGACCTCTTCTTCATCATCATCACTTTCTTCAAGCTTGCGATGCTTGCCCTTGTAGTTCTCTCTCCTTTTGTCCGGTTTTGGACAATCATAGGAGATGTGGCCTTGATCGCCACAATTGTAGCAAGTCTTGCGATCGTCTCTTCTTGGTAGAAATGCTTTCTTCTTGGGATCAAAGGTGTATACCTTCTTGGTGATCTTGGAGTTCAAGCGTGAGAACTTTCTCATCATCAAAGCAAGCTCATAATCATCATTTTCACTTGATACTTGCTCTTCTTCACTTGAGCTAGGCTCAACCACCTTCTTCTTCTTGAAGCTTGCTTTCTTGGTGGAGGCCTTTAGAGCAATTGTTCTTGAGGATGATTGCTCCATCATCCCAAGTACACTCATCTCATGAGCGTGTATCTTTCCAATGAGCTCCGAAACCTCAATGTGGTCAAGTGACTCCTTTTGGAGCATGGAGTTGATGATGTTGTACTTTGGCTTGGGAAGAAGCATGAGGATCTTACGGTTGATGAGTCCCTTGCCAAGAGACGCAATGTCAAGAGCATTAATCTCCTCAATAAGAACATTTAAGCATGAAAACATTTCATTAACATTTTCATGAGGAAGCATCTTAAATTCATCATATTTTGCTTTAAGCATGTGATATTTAAGTTCCTTTACACGAGATGAACCCTCATGAATTTCTATCAAGCAAGCCCAAATTTCACAAGCCTTTTCCTTACTAGCAATCCTAGAAAAGACATCTTGACTTATGCACTCATAGATTGCATTCCTAGCCTTATTTAATCACCAACATAATTATGTTCTCCAAACCCTGCATGAGTCGGTTCATCTCAAGACTGGCAGAACGGGCGCTACCCTTCTTTAAGCTATTGAGGAAGTCCGGATCATTCCAATGGTCCGAAGAAGCAGAAAAGGCATTTCAAGAGCTAAAGCAGCTCCTCACCACTCTACCAACCTTGGTAGCTCCGAACCCTGGTGAGCCTCTACTGCATTACATTTCGGCAACCGACGAGGTTGTCAGCATGGTCCTGGTTGCGGAGAGACCATAACCATCCCAAGCTCGGGAATCCAGACCCCTCGGGGAGGGTCCGGAGGTTCCTTAAGGTGAGTCTGGGTCCCAGCCCCCAAACTTGGATCTACAAGGAGTTACTCCAGAAGATCTGGACCCCTCCGGGAGGGTCCGGGTCGCTCCAGTAGAAGCTCCAGGTTCCTCCAGCAAGGACCCGGAGCTCCCCGAAGTAGGTCTGGACCCCTCCGGGAGGGTCTGGGTTGATGTGGAGGAAGCTCCGGGCCCCTCCGGGAGGTTCCGGACAGTCCAGCGCCCAGTGTACTTCATCAGCGAAGTACTACATGATGCCAAGACTCGATACCAAGAGGTGCACAAGCTGCTCTACGCAGTTCTCATCGCCTCCAGGAAGCTTCACCATTACTTCCAAGCTCACAAGATCTCAGTGGTGACTTCTTATCCTCTGCATGCGATCTTGCATAATCCTAACTCTACTGGGAATATTGCAAAGTGGGCAGCGGAATTGGCCGAATTCGATCTTGAATTCGTCCCAAGACAAGCGATCAAGAGTCAAGCACTGGAGGACTTTGTGGCGGAATGGACCCCCTCTCCATCAAACCCTGGGGGCCCTAGTGAGCAGAAGCCGGAACTCAAAGCTCCGATCTTCACCGAACCTCACTGGACTCTCTACTTTGACGGCTCCATGCAAAAGCAGGGGGCCGGAGCTAGAGTCCTTCTCCTCGCTCCAACTGGGGAGTAGGTAAATACATGGTCCACCTTGACTTTGAGGCGACCGACAACATGGCGGAGATGAAGCACTCATTTACGGACTAAAGGTGGCACTATCATATGGTGTCAAGCAGCTGTTGGTCAAGGGATATTCGCAACTCATCATTAAACAGGTGAAGGGTGAATGCTCCTGTAACAATCCTCAACTAGCTGCTTATCTCCTTGGAGTCGAGAGGCTTCAGAAGGACTTCGAAGTCCTGGACCTCCACCATGTCCAGCGTCTCCAAAACGCTGAAGCTGACGAACTCTCGACGAAAGCGTCAACCAGAGCTCCGGCTCCTGACGGAACCTTCGTCCGGAGGTTGTCAAAACCCACAGCTCAGCCCGCCGAACTGAGCGAAGGGAACGAGACCAGCATCCCAAAGCTGGCGGTCCCGATGGCCCTTTAACCATGGCAGCCATCAAGGGTCATAGGTGCTGCCGGAAGCTCCGAGCAACCCAACACGCAAGAATCAAATGCTCAAGCAAGCTCCGATGCATGGATCTCAGAGATCCAGAGCTACTTGAAAGACAATATCCTTCCTGACGATGATGTATCCGCTGACCGGATAGTCAGATTGGCTAAAAGATACACGCTAGTAGAAGGGGATCCCTACCGGCGCGGTGCCAACAGCGTTCTAATGCAGTGCATCACAAGGGAAGAAGGCTGCAAGCTCCTCGCAGAAATCCATGGAGGCAAGTGTGGGAACCACGCGTCTTCCCGCATGCTGGTCGGTAAGGCCTTCCGGCATGGCTTTTACTGGCCTACAACGCTCCAGGATGCAACTGAGCTGGTGAATAAATGCGAAGCATGCTAGTTCCATGCAAAGCAAATTCACACACCGGCTCAGCCTCTACAAATGATACCTCCTACATGGCCTTTCGCTGTGTGGGGGATGGATATCTTGGGACCTTTCCCAAGAGCCGTCGGAGGTTACAAGTTCCTGTATGTTGCCATCGACAAGTTCACCAAGTGGCCGGAAGCAACTCCAGTTGTGACAATAAATAAGCAATCAGCTATCAACTTCTTGCAGTTCATCGTATGCAGATTTGGAGTCCCGAACAAAAGCATAACAGATAATGAGACCCAATTCACAAGCTCTGCTTTCCAAGGATACTGCGAAGACCTCAGCATCCAAGTCAGCTACGCTTCCGTAGCTCACCCGGCAAGCAATGGCCAAGCCAAGAGAGCAAATGCAGAAATCCTGAAAGGACTCAAGACGCGCACTTATGAGTGCCTGAAAAGACATGGAGCCAACTGGATCGAAGAGCTTCCGCCCACTTTTATGGGTCAACAGGACAACTCCAAACCGGTAAACTGGAGAGACACCCTTCTTTCTGGTCTACGTAGCTGAAGCAGTCCTTCCTCCAGAAATCACCTTGGGGTCGCTCCGGGTCTGGGCCTTTGACGAAGCCACGCAAGACCAGCTCCGGCGTGAAGACCTTGACCTCCTTAAAGAGGGAAGGTGCCAAGCAGTTGTTCGGAATGCTTGATACCAACAAGCTCTTCGGCACTATCACCAACGGCATGTTCACAGCCGATAGCTCGAGGAAGGTGATCTGGTGCTACGGAGAATACAATCTAGAGAAGGGTTAAACAAAATCTCCCCCAGCTGGGAAGGACCCTTCCGAGTGATCAAAGTATCCCGTCCCGGATGCGTTCGCTTGGCAACAGAGGATGGGACACCTATCCCAAATCCTTGGAACATTGAGCACCTCTGTAAGTTCTACGCTTAATATCACGGAGGTGAGTCTATAGTTACATGTGATGTATGTTATAGAGTCATTGTACAGAGTCGGGTAGCTCCTCCGGGAGAACAGCCGGGCCTTTCTCCGGAAGGTCCGCAAGGTTCAAGCAACACTTGTCACAGTCTTAGAACTAAAAGTGTGGCTAGCTACCTTGGGTCAAACGTGAAACGAAACACACTTAGCCTGGTTTCGTACCGTAAGAGTGTACTTGTTTCCCCTGTACCCTGGACCTATAATGAAAGACATCATCATGTGAAAACAGACTCCACGTGCATTTATTTTGTACAGGCTCAATATTTTTTATTTTTCTCTTTCTTGTCTATAACAAAGTTGTGCAATTCTTAAAGAACTTTAGCTCGACCAGTTCATGTACAATTCGAGTTGCATTGTCTATTATCCCGGGTTCAAATGTCGTTAATGGTCTACTTGCCTGAATGCCGCCAGGCATCTAGGGTCGGAGTGTGCTATCGACTTAGCCTGGTCATGCACCCTAAGTACGCCACTCTACCTATACCCCGACAGGCCGAAGTAAGGCAAGTCCAGAAATGATCGGACTTGAAGGAAACAAGGCAGCGCACTTGATTGTATTTATAATTGTGTTCGACCTAAAATTCTCTCAGGAATAGTAAGTCGTAATGAAGTTATAGACATGAAACAGATTTTACTATTTTTCTTGACTTCAGTGTGCAGGAAAAATAAAGACCACACAATGATGGAAAATGACCAGAGCTACCAAAGTTCTGACGTCCCCTAGGTGGCTTGTGGTCGATGTTTAAACATCGATAGCAAGCGTCACCGGAGCTACCCAGCTTCGGTAAAGCTAGGGGGCCAGCCGTCAACATGAAGAAAAGATGATGAGAAGACTCTACAGTGGAGTCTGCCGTTAACACACCATTTGTTGACAGAGGTCCCTGCCGGAGCTATCGAGCTTCGACACCCCAGAGGACTAACAGTCGATGCTCTACGCGTTGATGGAGACTACTGTCGGAGCTACTAAGCTCCGACGATGGTCAATGCCGGAGCCACTAAGTTCCGACAACCTCATGGGTCCTACCCTATCGAAGACTTTGGACCTACATTATACAAGTTCGAAGCACGCAAGTCTTCAACAACTGTTACATCCTCTTGGTACATGTTCACAATCAAATTGTGCACATCTACCAGGGGGCCAAGTGAGACAAAGATGTTGATGACAACAAATGAAATTCACAAAACTGTGGGGACCGGAGTCCACACATCCGAGGATCTCATTGGGTGGTGCCGTGCGATGCGGCACCTAACAACACACACGAAAAGGATACCAAAACATATAAAGTTTTCATTTCATAATAAGAAGAGTTTACAAAAGAGTGTACAATAGGAGTACACACGCAGCGAAAAATACATACTCATAATCTCACCTAACTAAGCAGGAGAGAAGACGTCCACGCCCTAGGACAATTCTCACTAGCAACACGAAGAACATTCAGCAGCGGCGTGGTTCACATGAGATTTTATCTCGACACCTCGAGTCTCATGTATAACCTGAACAGTAGAAATAAAACTAATACCTGCAAAAATCGTTAAAGCGCAAACGTGAGCATAAGGCTCAGCAAGACTTAACCGTCTCACTAGACAGATGCAAGGGGACACTAAACATAGGTAAGGAATAGCATAAATGGACTCGCCTACAAGTGGATCCTTATAATCAAGTTTTAAGTAGCAAATGACATTCTCTGAGCACGGCACATCATGGGCTCCACAATCAAACAAGAAACGCTTTACCGATGATATGACATGCCCAAAGCACATAATGCTATTACAGCTAAAGTATGGGGAAACTGTAAACTTTTAATTATACTATCTCTAAATTATACAAGGTTGCAAAGTAATTATAATTCAATACCATATGACTTTTCTGACTTCTTTAGTATTTACTACGTCACCGCTCAGTGAACAAGTGGTACTCTATTACTGCGAGGGACAGTGATTGCAATCAAGACACACCTGGACAACACGACACATACGTCGTTCGGAAGTGTCAGCGAGCACACCTGTACCTACATAACACTTCAGTACTAGGCGTATATGGCCACCTTTCACAAGAAACTCGAATGCAGAGCCCGTCTCACCTCCGCAAACAGAAGGTCTCCGCACGAAACACCTCATGTGTCCGCCGACCGATTTACACCTTACTGTCCTCAACCCACCTCTATCGATGGTGAGTTAATGGGTCTCGACATCCCAGTTATCAAGTTACATCAGTTTATTGGATTCCATATGTCCATTATATTGTCGGTACAACTCAAGCTTGTCCGAAGGGGCTGCATACGGACGGGCCTTAATCGACACAGGCAGGGCTATGCGACCGAGACTCAATTCTCGCCGCTTCCTATCCATTCCCTGCCCGGTCACAATTTCATTATATTAAGCCATTTTCTATTCAACCAATCCTGTGAGATACATCTCTCGCGAGTAGATTCCAACTACTCGACTTCTACCGGATTTCCTATGCATTAGCAAAGCAGTTACTACAGGTCAACTGTAACTCATGCCAAATAAACCCTGGGATTTTTGGTCATGCATGTGGAGTATCATTCACCCTAAACGTAATGCACAATTCATATACTACTCATCATAGTGATAAAGCAAAACTTTATAAACGACTTAAATGCAAACCGGGGCTTGCCTTAGTTTGCGACTGAACAAATGTCAATTGTTAGGGCTTGATCTTCCTCCGGAGAACCTGCCAGGGAACTTCAGTGGGAACACCTTGGCCTTCTCCTCCATGTGAAGCCCCTCGTCGATCACCTACCATCACGTTTCCTATCGACATGATATGCATATAAGTAAGTAATATAAGGAAACACTAGAGTTAAGAAGATTGTGTACTCTTTAGGAACGACGAGATTGACTAAGAGGAACAGACATGCCTCTGTTGTGTGGATGAACAAAGGATGGAGTCAAGTGGTCATCGTAGTATCGAGATGTGAATTGAAAGGTGCAATGTAAGCACACATTGCAACTTGGCACTCAACACTCGACGCTATGCCACTCAAGGACGATACAGCTGAATGGTGTGGAAGTGTTGGACTGGTAGTGTAAGGATGACCTAAGTGTCAAGGTGGCATCGAAAGCTTGAGTATGAGTGGTGTACAAGACGAAGGTCGCGATTTAACAGTCGACCAATGAACTTGACTTAACTCATAAAGAAGTAGACCTAGTTAAGTGAGCAGTGCTGTCGTAGGGTCCTGACTTAGGATGAACCATGATGGAACCTAGCGACACTTGGGATTGAATTGAGATCAACATGGCTTGGACTTAAGAAGTCATTACAAGCACCGTTAACCTAGTATGAGTACCAAGACAACATTCAAATGACTTTTAGGTAAAGTAGTTTCTACGGCTAGCTTCTTGGGCATCGTTCAAGTGCTTACACGACACTATTGCAGTGTCATTTGCAAGATTGTCCAGATGAGCTCGGTGAACTCCTGGAACTCGAACACGATGCGAGACCTTGTCGTGACGGTCATGCTTTGCCATCACGAGAAGATCGGATTAGCGAGGTCCACATCGACCCAGACTCGTCAATGGGGTGAGCGGAATCCCGAACACCACCTTGTGAGTCTTAAGGCTAGTGATGTCGACTCGGTTGTTGATAAGGGACTCGACGAACCTGTCGTCGATGAAGTGGTACACCAAGTTAACCAATCCTGTGATCGGTTAGGGAACATCCTCAACACAACCAAGGAACTCTTATCCAAGGTTACCCCTGGTCTAGTTCTCCTTGTTGGTCGCGACGTTCTCGCATTCCTCTACCACAGGTCATCGGTGATCACCGACCCACTTGGTTTGACCTAGAAGGCATTTCATCGAGCATCTAGATTACAACTAGGACTCGATCACTCTGACATCGACTTAACTTAATTGGGCCCGATGACCATCGTTGGAAATGTCATGAGGAAACAACTATAGGGTTCCTAGTATCTATATAAGACAGGAGATGATTAAACTTCTTGATATCCAAAAGATGAGCAAGAAGATTAATACATCTACCTGCACGAGATGGATCCCTAGACAAGAGGCTCAGGAAGAGTGGAAAGATATGACAAGCTAAAGGTACCCATAAGGAAGAATCACCACTTAGTGACTACCCTCAAATATCTATGTTGTGATACTCTCTAAACAATACAAGTACATGACAATCAGTGTATCCCGGACATGCACTTGACTTTAGACTAGCGCGGATGGTCAAGCCATGGCAACTACTATACTCTGCATCACCTTTAATCGTGTGCATGCAGCAACCACACTAACCATCAAGCCTCATCCATGGATCAACCATTCATACGCATAATTGTCCACAGTCCTCATGCTTCCAACAACAGGCATGTCTGCTCGAGCAAGACATCCTGGTGGTTCAAGTGAACATGCCCCGATGTCTTCCCTCGGCCTAAATGATGTCGCCGAGATGTCATCCACATGTTCTTGCACCTTGTGCATCTTATGACCTATTCGCATCTCTGGTTGGATGCAATCACGAAGGGGAACATCGCGACCAACACAACGCTGTTGTGGCAAGGAAGGGGGTGGGGACTATGGCGCAGGAAACAGGTTCACGCGGCCGACAAGCAACGTGTGGTGCTAGAACTATATGTTGAGTGCCGGACCATGGCAAGAGGGGTGCTGACGGCTTGTGGACGATGGATGCACACTGGTGACCATGCCCGCGGCGTGCTGGTGACCAGGACGGTGAGCAGTGGCGCTGAGTACTGTTGGATGGCGCAACAGCTTGACAGGAGCACTGCAGAGGCTTCATGGCGACCAGTCTCATGCGGGGAAGTGGACAGTGACGGCGGAAGACAGAGGAGGCGCGAACGGGGTGGATCGCATGGTGCGTGGACAGCAAGGTCGCGCGTGGCGCGACGACCAGGGAGGCACTCGGGGTCGAGCGTTGCAGCACGTGAGCAGGACTCCCGTCGGCAAGAAACCTAGCAAGAAACCTAGCTGGGAAGTGGAGAGGTAGAGGGAGGAGCATGAGGTGAAGAACTCACCCGGAGGACGAGCGACGGCCGTCGTCGAGGTTGGTGCACGGCGGCGGACTGAGCAGGGCGGTCGCCGAGCGGGCCAGCAGTGAGGGGGCGCTAGTGGGGCGCGGACCTGTGGCCGGAGGCGAGGAGGCGGCCGGCAGGGCGGTCTGAGCGCGCGGCGCGGGGAGCTGGAGCTCCGGCGTCGGCGGTGGCGCAGGCGGCGAAGGGAGGTGGCGCGCGGGCCTAGCGGGAGTGGCGCCGTGGGCGGGCGCCGGAGCGGGGAGGCGAAGCGCCGGCGGTGCAATGCAGGGAGCGGCCCAGCAGCGGCGCAGGCGGCGCGACGGCCAGGGCGAGCGGCATACGGCGACACGGCTGAGGAGCAGAGGCAGCGCGGCACGGGAACGGCACTGGAGGCGGGCAGACGGCGGCCGTGGAGGTGGGGACACGACGGGAGCGGCGCGACAGGAGGGAGTAGCGCCGGCCGGGACTGCTTGTGCGGCGCGGCCAGTGGCCGGGAGAGGAGTGCCGGGGGCGAGCGGCGGCGCGGCCTGGGAGAGGAAGCGGAGCGGGAGTGAGAAGATAAGGAAGGAGGGCGCGCGTGGTAAGGACAGAGAGGGAGAAGCAAACTTGAGTTTTGGTTAAGAATGACATGTGGGGCCCACTCCAATTCCCCCCTTATCCACTTCAGTCCAGATGTAAAATATCTCTCTCCATTGAGTTGGTTACCAGTGGGGCCCAACCTTTCCTAGTACTGAGGATAAGTATGACATGTGGGTCCCACTCTCTTCTTCCTTCTCTTTTCAAAATTCAAATGGAGCTAGCAAACAAGCTACAAAAATAGTCAACTTTGGCCCAGTGACTAAATAAAATGTGGAGAATTTTATGGTGCAATCAGATTTCAAAACTGAGCAAGTTGAATTTGAACTCAGGTTTGAATTTGAATTCAAGTGGTGATACTTGACTCAAGGAAATAAATAGTAGATTAGGTTCAAAAATCCTGAAACTTTGAGGTTAACCTTTTTGAACCATAAGGGACCTCAGGAAAAATTTGGAGTTGATTTGGACAAGGTTGAGCACAAAGTTTAAATTTGAAGTCGACGTTGATTAAACTCTCGGTACGTGTCCAACGAATGGGAAACGTGCTTCAAAAATTTTGAAACTTTACCGAGAGTCTATTCGGAATATTAGTAAGTCATGGAAAAATTTACGGCCTGAGATTTGAATATTTTTGGATGTCCCATTTTAGGGTTGGAATAATTCCTTTTTCTTTCTCTCTATTTTGTTTTCTTTTCTCCTTTAATTTTTCATTGAAAATGTGAATACTTGGAAATTAAGGATTCTTCACCTTAAGTTCCATTCCACATCAGCAACCATGTTCTATATGTAAAGTTTTAACAAGTCCCTATTTTTAGTGAACATAGTTTAACTCATATGGCTCATGTGAGTTTGGATTTCCAAGTCTATTTTCAAAATTTTTAAGTTCGCATTTTTGCGTTTTTGTTCTTCCGAAAAACGGGCTTTTACAAAAAACTTGAATTTCATTCATCTGGAGACAAGAGATTACAAAATTGGAGAAGAAGAAGAGAGAATACAAGACGGAGCTACAAAGAGATGGTCCTAGACCCTGTGGAAGAACTGGGAAACCTTCTGGGCAACCTCCGATACGCTACCTCGGGCGGCTTCTCCCTCTCCTTCGATGGGGCCTTAAAGCATTGGGTCCAGGGGGAATTGAGGGTCCTAGCTAGTGTAGCACGTTAGCACGAACACTGCGACGTTCTTCGCCAGGGACTGTCCCTCAGTTTTCAGCTGGTCCGTGATGACATCGCCCATCTTGGTGAGCTTGTTGCCTGCTGAACTCGGCGCCTCCAACGCCTGGTCCAGCTCCGACTCCGGATCATCCGGACGCACGGGACTAAAGCCCATTGGCGTCAGCGCGTCGTTGGCTTTGCCCATGAAGTCCCAAACTTGTTGGGACTCCACATCCCTTGTGCTTCGCATCTCCTCCAAGGATCTTTTGGACGCCGCAAGCTCCGAGTTCTTCCGAGCAACACACTCCACCTCTTTGGCATTCTGCTGAATCTTTTCAGCAACCCGCCTTTCGAGTTTTCCGAGCTCCTCCTCCCTGAGGTGGATCTTGTTCCAGCGGTTGACCAGGTCCTTCTCCCGATCCCGCACTTTCTTCTCCCTAGCGGCGACGGCATTCTCCTGCTTGTAGAGATCTTGCACTCGCTCCCAGGCCTTCTTCTCCTCTTCCTCGCAACGCTCCTCCAATTTCTTGGTGTGCTCTTCGAGGCTCCTATCAGCCAGAGTTGTCTTTTGTACAAGCTCTTCCTCCCTCTTCACGATGTCGTCTCGCAGCTCCAGGAGTTTTTGCTCTTCATCATCGAGCCTTTTCTCCCACTTCTCAAGAGCCTCCCGGCGCTTGATGAGACTAGCGTGAATGGCGTCGAGCCTCTCTTGGCGATCGTCTGCTGCGCTGTTAGTAGCTTTGGCATGTTCATAGATGGCCCCGAGACTGGTTGTTGAGGGATCGCGTCATGCTTTCCCTCTCATCCAACATCTTACCCCAGTACTCCAGGCGGACCTTCTCCCTCTGCACCCACTCCTTGTCGTCAGCCAGCCTCGACTGCACTAGCTTGGTCTCGAATTGGAGCCTGTTGCACAACCTCCTAAGGGTTTGGCGCTCCTTCTCGAGGGACTTGCTGTCGTTGTAGAAAGCCAGCTGGACCTGGCGAAGACTGGAGCAGGCGTTGTTAATGGACAACGATAGGGGGATCGGGTCCAGACCTGCCGCGGTCCTCTCCGTTGGCAATAGCGGGTCTTCAGTGACAAAATTGGGTCCCACTCTACAAGAGCGATCCCCTGAGCTTCCACAGCACTAGGGCCGTCCTCTGAGATAGCCTCGGCCGCCGCCGAGGAAGGTCCTACAGTAGAAGTTCTGACCTCCGGAATGGGCTCTGAAGGTCCCGCTGCCAGGTCATCAACAACTGGCCCCTCAAGCGGGAGGCCAGCAGCTTCATCTTGGAACCCTGGCTCAGCAGCGGGCACCTCCGGGATCACTACTTCCGGAGCAGGTGTTGAAAGTTTGGTCGGAGCAGATGCTACTTCCGGCTCCGACTCAGGCGCCTCTGCCGCCACTGGCTCAGGTGCTGGCGCTTCGACCATCATGGGCTCTGGCGCCGACACCTCCGCGGCAACTGGCTCGGATGCCAGAACCTCTTCGACGACCGGCTCTACAACCATAACTTCTACAGCAACCGGCTCTACTGTCGGAGCTTCCTCAACAACCGGCTCAAGCGCCAGAGCTTCATCAACACCCGGCTCTACTGCCGAGACCTCATCAACCACCGGCTCGACTGTCGGGGCTTCAATAACATCTGGCTCTAGGGACGAAATTGCAACTACCTCCGGCTCTGAGGCCGGAGCGTCCATCATTTCAGCATCCAAGCCTGTAGCTTCAACCTCCGGGGCTGGTGCCGCCGATACATCTTCATTCCCATGGTCCAGCGCTACGACGGGAGCTTCTGGGATTGAGTCGAGGTCCAAGACCACGACAGCCGGCGCTGGAGCTGCCGCAGCCTCGGCCACTTCTTGGGGCAGCATTGGAATTGGAGCCGGAGCTTCCGCCTGCACAGCTTCAGCTGCAGCTGCAGGAACCAGAGCTTTAGCCCTTTTCTTAGGCACGCTGTGGATGAAGGACGAAGAAACCCAAAATACAGTTATATCAATAAAACAACTGACTGAGGTAAAAATAAAAAATTACCTCGGAAGGCTTCTGCACCAGTTAGCACGAAACCTCTTTTCCGGACGCTCTGGATTGGCCCCAGCCACCACTGTCATGGTAGTTCTGAAAGGTCCCCCAGAGCTTGCTGCTGCTATCGGCGTTGCCTTGGTCGAGGCCCCCCTTGACCGGGAAGGACCTCCGGACCCAGAGCCCTTAGCTAGCCCTGGTACTATAGTCACATGGCCAGAGAAAGCACCCTGGGAAGATGCCGCTGTTGGAGTAGATGCCGCTGTTGAAGACCTGCCCCTCCGGGGAGAAGGAGCCACCGCGGAAGAGGTAGGCTTGACGGACCACCCGTTGGCAGGCTTCAGCTTCCTCTTGCGGCTCAAGGGCTCGACCAACTCTTTTCCCTTGCCCATGACTTCAACTCTCTGTTTCGGGACAGAAGGGGGACCTCCCTCGGAAGCTTCGGAGATCACCAACCCGGTGATCGAACGCCTCTCAACAACACCAAGGTCGTCAACACCGACATCCTCCGCCGGAGCTCCCTGCTGAACTCTGCCTCCATGTTCAGAGGGTGAAAAGCTGCTGGCGTAGTCAAGTCATCACCTTCGATGTTGATGCCGTGCTGAAACTTCTTGAGGTGAAACTCCAAAGTTGCACCCTCCATGTTGGACTTCAAACCGGTCTCAATCCGGTCGTCGTCCAACACACTGTTGAGAGCCCAAGCAAGCTTCTCCCTCTTCTTCAGTGGAGCCCACCTGTTGGTTAGGAAGTTGCAAAACACCGCCTGAGGAGTCACCCCCCTTCCACGCACTAGCGGATCCAAGTCAGAGCAGGATTGAAGGCGTCCGATAACACCGGAGCTTCACTCCAAACCGCAGTGTCGACGCTGGGGAGGCCTTTAGGCAACTCCAGCTTCTCATGCTCCTCCACCCTGATGACGATCCAATCCTTCTTCCAGTCATCCCACTTCCCAAAAGGGAACGACCGCAAGTACTTGAACGGGCACTTCTTGCACTTCACAAAATAATAGAAGCCAAGGTACTCGCCACTCTTGCTGGTGGTCTGGACAGTGAAGAAGGGGCGGAAGAGCTCAACGCAGGGGGGAATGCCCACCCACATCTCGCAGAAGTGGACAAAGATCGACAATAAAAGAATGGAGTGGGGGCCAAGGTGGTATAGCTACAGACCATAGAAGTCTAGCAGCATCAAGAAGAAAGAGGAGAATGGTGGGATCAGTCCCACCATGGCGTACGCGGAGAAGTACACCATGTCGCCACCGTGCTCCTTCACGAAAGGAAGCTTGCCGGCGCGGACCAGGTGGTTGAAGAAGTCAGGGGACCACCCCATGAGGGCCCGGACCTTCTTCAAATCACCGTCAGTCTTCAGTCGACTCTGATGAAGACCCAACTCCATAGTGGCACAGCGAGGCAAGAGACGAAAAACAAACGAAAGTTGGAAGGTTTGAGCGCAAGTTCGAATGAAAGGTGTAAAGAACCCCCAAATGGTGCGTGCTTTCCTTCTTAAGTAAGCCCCCGCAACGCTTGGATGGAAACTGTAGAGGAGCCGACGATACCATTAAAAAACTTCACCCTGTCGATGACAAAGGGGCCCGGGGCCACCCCGACGATCAAGTCGAGGTCCTCACCCCAGGCGAACGGTTGTCATTATGAAAGGCGGGAAACCCGAAGGTGGCGATCTGACAGGGCGTGCGGACCCGATAGGATTTTCGTATCGGGAACCCACGACCTTCAATTGCATGAGATCCGCAAGCTAAGATCTCACCTGCCATCTCTAGGAATGCCACGCGGCGCTGGTTTAACTGCGAACTACTGCCAACGGCACATCCAAAGACCCTTGAAGACACAGCTCAAAAACCAAAGAATGGACCCACCTCCGGCAGAATGACTTCATCCAAAAGGTCTCTCCCAAAGGTGGGCCCAGGGGGCCACTGTCGGTACCCTACGTACCGAATACCCCTTGGGATTGCAAAGATCACAAGGAACTCATACTACCAGATTTGAAGACCTCCGAAGGCCCCACATGCCAGGCGTAACCGGACCTGCTTCCCCGACATGGTTAGTCCCAGGGCGGCCACGTGTATCATAAGACCGGAGCTACCGCCCACACACGGGAAAGCTCCGAACGGAATACTAGTATGGCACCCCGGACCTAACCCCAGATAGAGGGAAGCTCTAGTACCGACATGTGTCCAACAGCACCGGACCTACCCGTCCACGACGGTAAGCTCGAGAGCTACCACGTGGCTGAACCGCCGGACCTTCAACTTCAACAATCAGGCTGGTGGTCCCCCAAAGGCTCAGACCTTCAAGGGACAATCAAGGACTTCAAGACCCGATTAAGTGTCGTTAATACCATATTAATGACACACGATTGGAAGGCCCTTAATACCCGTAACGGTACTGTCAAGGCCCGTTACCATGCTAATAAGGGTAATTAATCTTATTAATTGTATATCAAACATTAGTAACCGCAAGGGCCACTTGTCGGGCTAGGCTAACTGTGTAACGACTGGTCCTTGTACTATAAAAGGACTGGTCGACGATACACAAGGGATGGCTTCGAGACTCCTTGACCTAGACGAGCTTCTTCTTCTCGAGCTTCTTCTAGACTCACACGCTCAATACACCACCAACACACCCTGTGGTGTAGGGTATTACGCTCAGGCGTTCCGAACCACGTAAATCTCTGTGTCTACTTGTCATTCACCTTCTTGAATCCCTGCGCGCCCATTACCGAACTACAACTCCGCGATCTACCAACAGTAGTATCGGGAGATCTGCCGGATTCAAACACCGACAACGTCCATGTGTGACTGCAGCCCACCTAGGTTAGATTTCTCCCGAGCTCCTGTGGTTGGCTATAACCAAAACTTTACATGTTAAACATCAGTTTTAGCATATTTGCCAATTTATTCAGCACCTAGATCTTAGAAAAGTGATACCCCTCGGTTCCTCGTGGGTGTCGTGGCAAGACGCGCAATGAGGCGTGTCACAAGGCGGGGGAGTGAGGCGTGACATGGCTGTGCTGAATCCCGTTGCCCCTCAACTTAGCATTGCTTGCGGGGAGTTGTGGCTGTGTGCCTCGGGAACCTGCGAGTCGCTGTGAGCCTTCATTGCGGCATCAGTCACGAGGCGCCGAGCGCCATCCTCGCCATTGTTATCCCTTCGACTCTTCTGATGCAGCTATAAATAGCCAGATGCGGCTCTCCTCTTCCTGATATCTTTTATGGTTCCTCCTTTCCTCTCTTTCCTACACCTCCTGTGATTCTAAGGCCTTGCTTGAAAGTTCAAGAAGGAGACAAATGTCTTAGAGATTTGAAAGCGACTGGTCCAGCTGGGAGCCAGAGCGGGAGGGTCACTTGATCCAGACATGGTTCGCGTGTCTACGTGACCAGAGCCTTCTTGCATGACACTGGGCCAGATTGGGAGGGTCACTTGATCCAGACATGGTCCGTGTGTCTATGTGACCAGAGCCTTCTTGCACGACCATGGGGCAGTAAAGAAATGTGTGGGCCGGTCTGGTCCCTCTGTCCTTGTCAAAGTCTTGGGTATCTCGACTTACGTTGTCGAGAGGTGAAGTGCCATTGTCACTAGACTTGGAGATCAGAGGCATTCGCCCATTGAGAAGTTGGCGTCCCCCGACTGAGGCTCTTCACTTCTTCCTAGATCAACCCATCGGCCTCTTAAGGTTAGGAGCTGCGGGCTTGGTGAGAGATTGGTTTCTCTGAGTCCAGGCACTCTAGTTTTGATGGACCATTTACCTGTTGGAAGCTGACCGTGACTTGCAACATATAAGACCGTCTTCTTGCTGAGGGGGAGAAAAAGCAAGGACATAGGTCCTTCGAAGGGTAGTATAGCCTCGGGCGAAGATCGAGTTCTGGATGTAACCCTCTTCTTTGCTCATGTACCCGCTCAAGCCATGATGGGTCATGAGTGAAAGTGCATTTAGGCATCCCTTGTAGGTTTTGGTTGATTTATGACAAAAAATGAGATCCTAACCAAATTGTTGAGATGAGCACAAGTTTTGATGCAATTATGAAATAAGCGCAAAAAGAAGGAGTGTGATGAATCAAGTTGAAAAGAGCTCAAGCGATGAATATAATACTCTTTATGTATGGAGTGTGTTGGAGAAACACACACCAAGAGCTCAAGCAAAAGAAAAAAACTCTCACCGCACAAATTCACATAGGTCCGGACTAGTCCGATGTTCCCCGGACTAGTCCGATATTCTCTCTGTCCAGGATCGGACGAGTCCCCCTAGTGCGGACTTGTCCGCAATGGACTAGTCCGATAAAGTTCGGACTAGTCCGATAATCCTTCTGATCAATATCGGACAAGCCCGATATTCCACAGACTAGTCTGAAATCCCTACTGACCAATATCAGACAAGTCCCCCCAATTTCAGACTTGTCATTAGCCCCTCAAAATTTCACGACACCGGATTAGTCTGATATTATCCGGACTAGTCCGATAACCTCTCTGACTAAGATCAGACAAGTCCTCCAAGTGCGACTTTTCCTCAATTAACCAAGGGTTTCACCATGCCAGACTAGTCCGATATGTGCCGGACTAGTCCGAACATCTCCAGAGACAAAATCGGACTAGTCCGCCCATTGCCGGACAAGTCCGATAATTCAGGACACTTAGGGTTTCCCACAGGCTGCACACCGGACTAGTCCAGTCCACCACGGACTAGTCCAAACTTTGTAAACCCTAACGGTAACCTTTGGAAACCCTAGAATAAATAGAGGTGCACGGCCCCTAATCAAACTCTCTCGACCCCCTGCACCGTCACACCCTCCAAGAGCCCAGAAAACACGTCTCTCCACACAATCCAACGGAAGAAAGATCAAATCCTTTAGGATTAACCATAGATCAAAGGAGAGACACTTTCTTCACGTCTTGAGCTCTTGGGTTTGATTCTCTCACACACTCTCGCTGTTTCATTACATAATTTTCGAGTGTGTTTGGTGGTGTTTCAAATTGTAAATCTTGGGGAGCCCTCAACTTGTCAGAAGGCCCCCTTGAACACAATTATTTACCCCTTTGTGGCTTGTGGAAGAGAATTGGCCTCCATGGTGATTCGACGAGTGTAGGGTTGGTGAAGATCTGGTCCTCCGTGGGCTCCTCAACGTGGATGTAGATTTCCTCTATGGAATCGAACCACGGGATAAAATCGTTGTGTTCTTTGTTTTTGTTCTTACAATTCATTGTAATCTAGGGTTTGCTCAATCTTGTTCAACTTACATTAAAACTTCAAAACTAAAGTTAACTTGTGCCATATCTAGGTTCCTTGAAGCAATACATTCAATTTACAACTCAATTTCCGCTGCATAAAGTACCTGGTTCGAAATCATCGGTCAAACTTGATCGATCTAGTCCGCACACACCGGACTAGTCCGCACCCTACCGGACTAGTACGATTTCTCTGTGTTTGATCAGGTTGCTAAGTGTTTCAGGTTCCGACGAAAAGTTCAAAAAGCCTATTCACCCCCCCTCTAGGCTACATTCAATTTGTATCAGAGCCGGACTCTTCAAAAGGAGACTAATCGCTCGAAGAGAAGATGTTAGACATGAAGGATGTGCACAAGAACTTCAACCAAGAGAAAGTCGAAGATGAAAAGCCGTAGAAGTTGGAGAAGCTCCTCGAAGCCATCCAAGACTTCGAGGATGATGATGAGGAGACGCTTGAACTCAAGGCGCTCCTAAGGAAGAAGGCCTTCTCTGAAGGAAAGATAAAGGTCTAGGATGAGAAGAAGAAGAAGGGGAGTAGTCACCGAGACTACTCCCGATATCATTTTAACTATGATCATTTGAATTTCAACAATAATCATTACTTTTCTATTCCTATAGGAAAAGCCCCATACTTTAATGTCAATGATTATTCAATGTGGAGGCAAAATATAAAGATGCATTTAATATCACTTAGCCCCATCTTGTGGCATATAATGTGTACAGGGATACATATCCTGGATGACGATGAAGAGCTCACACCAAGTCAAGAGCAAGCTATTCATCGGAACGCTCAAGCTGCGTCTGTGATATCCTCATCATTGAGCCGAGATGAGTTCACCTAAGTGGATGTACTCGAAATTGCAAAACAGATATGGGACACGTTACAAACTACACATGAATGCGATCGTCATGTGCGAGAGGCCAAGATTGAAATGATCGAAGGCGAATTGGGAAGACT
Source organism: Tuctoria greenei (assembly GCA_036927565.1). Lineage (NCBI taxonomy): Eukaryota > Viridiplantae > Streptophyta > Magnoliopsida > Poales > Poaceae > Tuctoria > Tuctoria greenei. Next base: position 128,851,267 of record JAYESD010000003.1, on the reverse strand, counting down.
CGCCATAGAAGAAGATGAGTCACCGCAAGACATGTACAATCGGTTTAAGACTCTCATCAATAAAGTTCGAGCCTATGGTAGCAAAAAGTGGAATGATCACGAGGTGGTGAAGCTAATTCTCAGAGCTTTCATGCCTTGCAACGTGACTCTATGTTTGATGATTAGAGATAGCCCCGGGTACAAGAAAATGACCCCAAATGAGTTGCTTGAAAAGATCATCAATTTTGAGATGATGGAGTAGCAAGCAAAACATGTCAAAGAGATTGCCGACCTCACCTCGGCAAAGAGAAAGGAGTTGCTTTGAAGTCCACGTGCAATCCTATATCAAAAGAAGCTCGAGAAGCTCAACAAGAAGAGGACAGTGACGACGAAAGCAGCAATATAGATGAAGAAGATATGGTCCTATTTATGAAGAAATTCAAGAAGATGATGAAAAGAAGACAATGTGGTAGATCAAATGAAGGAAGATACAAAGATAAATAAAGACCAAAGTTGAGGCGCGCTTGCTATAGCTGTGGTGAATACGACCACTTTATAGTTCATTGTCCTTACGAAGAAAACAAGAAGAAGACCAAGGATACAAAGCCTCAACCCAAGAAGATGTTCAAGAAGAAAAAGCAATTTGGATAGGCACACCTAGGAAAGGAATGGGACTCCAATGATGAGTCCTCATTCGAAGAGGAAGAGGAGATGGCTAGCATAGCCATCAAGAAGACAACCAAGAAATCCACCCTCTTCCCAACTATTGGCGCATGGAAGGACAACGACACATGTCTAATGGCGAAGGAAGGTAAAAGAAAGTTAACAACTAAACCTTCCTCTTCGCATTCCTTCTATAGCGATAGTGATGCTTGTAGTGATGATGAGGATATGCTTGTTGGCTTAGATAAGAAAACTGCTGCAAAAATGAAATTCTTGATGGATAAGCTTGTTGATAAGGAGGAGCTTGTTGATCGCCAAGAAGATATGATCATCCTTCAAAAGGAGGAATATCTTAATATCAAAAAGCTCCTTGAACTTGAAAAGGAGCGAAGCAAGTCACTAGAACTTGAGTTAGCTTCAAGCAAGGAAGCTTGCTTGAAGTTAAGCGACTCAAATGTAATCATCAAGGATGAACTTGCTAACTTAACCAAAGTTAACAAGATCCTTGAGGTACAAGTTGAGTCACTCAAACAAAGTGACCATTCATCCTCTTCAAGCTCACTTTCTCAACACTTAAAATCTGAAACTAATATTACTTGTCCATGTGCTAAAATTGACACTAACTTGAAGGATAAGTCAAACTTGACAAAGGACAAGCATCTTTCCTGTAGTGGCATATTTGACAAGGAGAAGGTCAAGTATGCACACAGTTCATACTTGGCCACAAGACCTCCTAATGTCAAATATGGCATTGGGTATTTTTATGGTGAAAACCAAAATGCTAGGAGCCACGAGAATAACAAGGAACACATTGATTTTGTCAAGGGGAACTCCTCTCAAGCTAGAAAGCCTAATAATGTTGACAAGTCCAAAAATGTTAACACATATGAACAAGAACTATTGTTCAGAACCTTTGAAGCATCATATGTTCTCATGAAAAGTAATTTTGGTAGAGTTTATGCTAAAGATGTTGGGCCACCCCATTGGAACACCAAGTCTCATGTGTGGGTGCCCAAATCACTTGTAACTAACCTCAAAGGACCAAAGCAAGCTTGGGTACCTAAAACCAAGGCGTAATTTGTTTTTGCAGGCCTACTCCTCCAGCAGAGCAAAATGGGTGCTAGATAGTGGATGCACCAACTACATGAACGGGGAAAGAAGGATGTTCGTTGAATATGAAGTAAATGAAGATCCAAGCGAAGGCATCTATTTTGGAGGCAACAGTCAAGGAACGGTGCTCGGTACAGGTAAAATTGCAATATCATCTCAACACACTCTTTCTCATATTTTACATGTTGAATCCTTAGATTATAACCTACTGTCCATATTTCAATTATGTGACAAGGGTTATAATTGCTTGTTCACTAAGGAGGGTGTGACCGTCTCTAGAAGGAGTGATGACTCGGTTGCATTCAAGGGTGTGTTAAAGGGAAAGCTTTATCCTGTTGGCTTCAGCAAAGATAAAGCCCAACTTGACACATGCTTGATTGCAAAGACTAACATGGGTTGGTTGTGGCATAGAAGGCTAGCACATGTTGGTATGACGACTCTTCAAAAACATCTTATGTGCGATCACATCCGAGGTTTGAAGGATGTTGTTTTTGAGAAATACAGACCTTGTAGCGCGTGCTAAGCCGGGAAGGAAGTAGGAGCACCCCATCCCACGAAGAACGTCATGACAACGACAAGACCGCTCGAGCTACATCACATGGATCTATTTGGTCCAATTGCTTACATAAGCATCGGCGGTAACAAATACGATTTAATAATTGTTGATGATTTTTTGCGCTTCACGTGGGTTTCCTTTTTGCACGATAAGACAAAAACTCAAGGAACCCTCAAGAAGTTTCTCAAGCGTGCCCAAAATGAATTTTCATTGAAGATCAAGAACATACTAAGTGACAATGGCACAGAGTTCAAGAACACCCAATTTGAGGAGTACCTAGACGAAGAAAGCAGAAAACATGAATTTTCAGCACAGTTCTCCCCTCAACAAAATGGAGTAGCCGAAAGGAAGAACCGAACCCTCATAGAGATGGAGAGGACAATGCTCGATGAGTACTCCCCTCAACACCGCTTGTAACGCCATAAACTGACTTTATCTTCATCACCTACTCAAGAAAAAGTCATATGAACTACTCATCGGTAACAAGCCTAATATTTCTTATTTTCTAGTTTTCGTTTCTAGATTTTATATCTTGAACAAGAAGCCTAGGACTTCAAAGTTCGCTTCGAAGAAGTCCGATGAAGGTTTCTTGCTTGGCTATGATTCGAAGTCTTACGCCTATCGTGTCTTCAACAAGGTCTCTGGACTTGTTGAAGTAGCACGTGACGTAGTGTTCGATGAAACTAACGGCTCTCAAGAAGAGCAAGTTGATCAATGTGTGCTAGATAGAGAAGAAGCTCTGTATCAAGCGTTGAGAAGAATGTCGTTGGGCGATGTTCGACTACAAGCGCCACGTCCAAATGCAAATGAAGAAGATGAACCACAAGTGGAGGTAATTGATCAAGGGGGAGCTTCTATACAGGATCAACCTCATGAAGAGTGATCAACAAATCAACGAGGGAAACCATCTAAGTGGAGAAGAAGATGACCATGAATATTCAAGACCACAAGTGCCACATCCAAGAGTACACCAATGCATCCAAAGAGATCACTCCGTCAACAACATAATTGGTGACATCCAAAAGGGAGTAACAACTAGATCTCGAATTGCTAATGTTTGTGAACATTACTCATTTGTATCCTCTTTGGAACCTCACAGGGTTGAAGATGCATTGAAAGATTCGGATTGGGTGGTGGCAATGCAAGAAGAATTGAACAACTTCAAATGGAACAAGGTGTGGGAACTTGTTGAAAGGCCCAAGTTCAACGTTGTCGGCACTAAATGGGTCTTCTGCAACAAAGAAGACGAACACGGGGCGGTGACAAGAAACAAGGTTCTACTTGTGGCCAAAAGGTATTTACAAGTCGAAGGTTTGGATATCGACAAAACTTTTGCTCCCATAGCTAGGCTTGAATCCATTCGAATATTACTTGCATATGCTACTCACCATGATTTCAAGCTTTATCAAATGGATGTGAAAAGCGCCTTCTTCAACGGACCCATCAAGGAGGAGGTGTACGTGGAGCAACCCCCCGGATTCGAAGATCAAGAGTTCCCCGACCATGTGTTCAAAATACGTAGGGCTCTCTATGGCCTCAAACAAGCTCCTAGAGATTGGTATGAGTGCCTTAGAGATTTTTTAATTGAAAATGGATTTAAGATTGGCAAAGCTGATTACACGTTGTTTACCAAGCACTTTGACAATGATCTATTTATCTGTCAAATTTATGTTGATGAGATTATATTTGGTGCAACAAACAAATCCTTTCGTGAAGAATTTAGTAAGATTATGACAGATAGATTCGAGATGTCTATGATGGGAGAACTGAGATATTTCCTGGGATTCCAAGTGAGGCAACGAAAAGAAGGGACGTTCATAAGCCAAACCAAGTATACTCAAGACATACTCAAGAAGTTTGAAATGGACAAGGCGAAGCCTATAAAGTCTCCCTTGGCAACAAATGGACACTTGGATCTCAATGAAGATGGACCAAACGTGGATCAAAAGGTATATCGCTCTATGATTGGATCCCTACTTTACTTATGTGCATCTAGGCCTGATATTATGTTGAGTGCATGTTTGTGTGCAAGATTTCAAGCCAATCCTAAGGAGTGTCATTTGACAGCCGTAAAAAGAATCTTGCGATATTTAGTTCATACACCCAACCTAGGACTTTGGTATCCTAAAGGTTCCAAGTTCAATCTCATTGGATTCTCCCATGCAGATTATGCCGGACGCAAAGTAGATAGAAAAAGTACCTCCGGTACATGCCAATTCCTAGGTAGATCCCTAGTTTCTTAGTCCTCCATGAAACAAAAATCCATTGCCTTATCCACGGCCGAAGCGGAGTATGTTGCAGCCGAGAGTTGTTGTGCACAACTCCTTTGAATGGGCCAAACTGTAAGGGATTATGGTTACAATATGAGCCATATTCCACTCCTTTGTGATAATGAGAGTGCTATTAAAATTTCCCATAACCCCATTGAGCACTCTAGGACTAAACACATAGACATCCGACATCACTTTTTGAGAGACCACTCAATAAAAGGAGACATAGCCATTTCCCATGTCAACACCGAAAAACAACTAGCTGATATATTTACCAAGCCACTTGATGAAAAACTTTTTTGTGAGCTCCAAAATGAATTAAATATCCTTGATGCTTGGAACATGGCTTGAAAACTTGCATACCTGTATGCCATCTTCAAAATCTATTGATTGTGTTATGAAAATCATCTCCCTCTATTTTCCCCAAAAAACTATTTCAATTACTTGATCTTGGTGAATTATGGTCATAGCTTGATTGTTGGATGTTTACTGATCATATTCATCAAGATTATTTTTGTGTTTTGCCCCCCTATTTCCTTTGTAAGCACCTTCGAATATATAAGAATGGGCTAAATGCTTCTGTTCTGGTGACCAATGACTAGTCCACACACTGCAGACTAGTCCGCAGAGTTCCGGTAGTCCGAACTAGTCCGGTTGACCACGGACTAGTCCGATTTTTCATCTCCAAAACCCTAGGGCTGCCAAACCATAATCTCCTTCATCCTCACAATGTTCCTCACCTTTTCTCTCCTCACTCAAGCACCCCAAGGTGATTTGGCGATTTCTCCACCAAATATCTTCAACTCTCAGTGGAAAATGATCTTCATTGCAAGGGATCGAGGACCACAAACTAGTCTGCAACAACAACTCCTCCAACCTCATGAATCAAAGGATTTTGGTAAACTTTCTCCAAAACCCTAGAATATTCAATTTCTTGTGTTATGGACCAGATAGCTTAGTTACACTTGTTAATACATGACTCCTTGTTGTATTACATCTACCTTGAGATATTTTTGCATTGAGAAACTCCATTGAATTGCTAGTTAGGGTTTGTACAGTTGAACACCGGACTAGTCTGGTCTCTGTACGGACAAGTCCGGTACTCCTGACTAGTCCGCACTTGAGCACCGGACAAGTCCAAATTTTGATAGAACTCAACCCTAAATTCCAACTACTCAATGCACCTCCTTGCCATCAATACTCATCCATGTATTGTATAATCCTCTTGTCAGGACCATGTCGAGCTCCAATGATGAGATCTCCGACTATGAGGTCAAGACGAACCAAGAGTCGTTGCTTCGGTCCTCGATGAGCCAAAGCAAAAAGCGGCAACACCGTGCCACTGACCCTTTGCACACTCCACCTCATGTGCGGTGAAAGTTCGTAGCCAAGAAGCCCACATCCAAAGGAAAGGATGCAGCTGACCCTAGCTTGGCAGCTTCTCACCAAGCTAAGGGCAAAGGGAAAGGGATTGCCTCTGGCCCGATTGGCCCTCTCCGGACGAGTGCTCCGAGATAGGGGAACAGGGACCCCTCTGAAGAAAGATTCAATGGCAAAGGAAGCAATGTGGCTTCTAAGCTCAGGACAATTGACTGTTACAGCAGTTCCTGGAAGGCAGCTGATGCAAGGTTCTGGAGCAACTTCCACGCAGACTACTATAGTTCCATCTATCTCACGATGAAGACTCCGGTGGTCCGCAGCCAGTGGATTGGCTAGAGCCACTTTGAGAGGAAGAGCTGCCCAGCTTTTGATGATGTGACTGTAGTTGTGGCGAGGCATGGTCTGAAGGATCTGTTTGCCTTCAAATACAACTGGAATGATGAAGTTATTGCCTAGTTCTATGCTACCAGCTATTTTTCCAGTGATGAAGAGGAAAGGGTGACTTGGATGACTCGCGGATCCAAGTACACCGTGATGTATGATGAGTTTGCAAGATTGCTTCACTTGGAAGACACTGGCAACAATGATCTCATGATTCATAACATTGGCGTCCTGGAGATGGACAAGATGGAGTTTCTATATGACACCCGCCTAAAGTACAAGCCTCCATCAACCAAGAACATGAAGCCTTTCTTCATTGTTCTCAACAGGGTGCTGAGGAAGACAATAGCTCCAAAAGATAGAGATGCATGAAGTGTTCAAGGTTACCTGAGGACATTAATGAAGGTGATAAGCAAGAACAGGAAGTTCGATGTCTTCGACTATATCTGGAACGACATGGTGAACATCTCTTGCACCCCTAACCATTCCTGTGGCTATGCGCCCCATATCATGTTTATGATAGAAAAGGTCACAGGAATCGAGTTTGTGAAGGATGTTGAGCACACAACTTTGAGGCCTCAAAAGCCATCTAAATATGTGCTTAACACTGATCCATCCCCTGTATCTAGTGAGGAGGATCCCAGGAGGGCCCAAGCTAAAGCAAGACCCCCACCAAGTTCAAGAGCTACTACTTCCAAGAAGGGGTCTCCAAGTGGCATCTTGAAGTACTTGGCCGCCATCTTTGGCTCCTACAAAAAGGCTGAGGTGGAAGTACACAAGTTGAACAAGGCAAGGAAAGAGGACATGAGATACATAAAGCAAAATGTCAAAGCCATATACCAGAAGCTGGAGATTGAATCTATAGGGTCTTCTGTCATCTCCGAGGATTCAGCTTCAGACTTCTCTGAGCTGCCACCTCTCTCTCCCTCCGAACTCACCTATTTTGGTGTTGGGGGCACTTCGAGTGGATCCCCTCCTCCTCCTCCTCCTCCTTCTATGCGGCCTGAAGATGAAGACGATGAGAGGACCAATTGCGAGGAGTGAGTCGATGGCGTCTGCTAGATCCCTCCTCTCCTTCTTTTTGGTGCCTTGATGCCAAAGGGGGAGAGATTGAGGGGGAGTCACTAGGTCTAGCAGTAGATGAGAGATGAGAGATCTTTTGCATCTTTTGCTCTTTGTAAGACTGTTGTTGTGGTTGTAAAACTTTCATTATGCTTTTATTATGTTTCTAGTCATGGTTAGGAAGTGTGTGATTGTGCTTTGATATAATCTATGTCTTTGCTCTGAAATGGACATATATGCTTGATGTTGATATGATTATGTTATTTTCCTCATCATCATCATGATTATTGCTTCACACACGTAGTTTTGCACCCCACCATAAAGAGTGCACATATGTCTTATGTTTTCATTGCTTAACTTGTTCCAAGCTCATATGTGCACACTTTATGAAAATTTTTCTTTTTAATCATATTTGTGAAATCTCAATTGGTTGTCATCAATCACCAAAAAGGGGCAGATTGAAAGTGCATCTAGGCATCCCTTGTGGGTTTTGGTTGATTTATGACAAACAAATGAGATCCTAACCAAATTGTTGAGATGAGCGCAACTTTTGATGAAATTATGAACTAAGCGCAAAAAGAAAGGAGAGTGATGAATCAAGTTGAAAAGAGCTCAAGAGATGAATATAATACTCATTATGTATGGAGTGTGTTGGAGAAACACACCTCAAGAGCTCAAGCAAAAGAAAAGACTCATACCGCACATATTCACACAGGTACGGACTAGTCCGATGTTCCCTGGACTAGTCCGATATTCTCTCTGTCCAGGATCGGACAAGACCCCCAGTGTGTACTTGTCCGCAACGGACTAGTCTGATAATGTACGGACTAGTCCGATAATCCTTCTGATCAATATCAGACAAGTCCGATATTCCACGGACTAGTCCGAAATCCCCACTGACCAACATCAGACAAGTCCCCCCAATTTTATACTTGTCCTTAGTCCCTCAAAATTTCAAAACACCATATTAGTCCGATATTATCTGGACTAGTCCAATAACCTCTCCGACTAAGATCGGACAAGTCCTCCAAGTGCGGACTTGTCCTCAATTCACCCAGGGTTTCATTATGCTGGACTAGTCCGATATGTGCCGAACTAGTTTGAACATCTCCAGATACAAAATTGGACTAGTCCGCCCATAGCCAGACATGTCTGATAATTCAGGACACTTAGGGTTACCCACATGTCGCACACCGGACTAGTCCGGAGTCCACCACATACTAGTCTGGACTTTGTAAACCCTAATGGTAACCTTTGGAAATCCTAGTATAAATAGAGGTGCATGGCCCCTAATCAAACTCTTTAAACCCCCTACTCTATCACACCTTCCAAGAGCCCAGAAAACACGTCTCTCCACACAATCCAACGGAAGAAAGATCAAATCCTTTAGGATTAACCATAGATCAAAGGAGAGACTCGTTCTTCACGTCTTGAGCTCTTGGGTTTAATTCTCTCACACACCCTCGCCGTTTCATTGCATAATTTTGGAGTGTGTTTGGTGGTGTTTCAAATTGTGAATCTTGCAGAGCCCTCAACTTGTGAGAAGGCCCCTTGAACACGGTTATTTACCCCTTTGTGATTAGTGGAAGAGAATCGGCCTCCGTGGCGATTCGTTGAGGGTAGGGTTGGTGAAGACCCGGTCCTCCGTGGGATCCTCGACGTAGATGTAGATTCCTCTGTGGAATCGAACCACGGGATAAAATTGTTGTGTTCTTTGTTTTTGTTCTTACTATTCATTGTAATCTAGGGTTTGCTCAATCTTGTTCAAGTTACTTTAAAACTTCAAAACTAAAATTAACTTGTGCCATTCAATTTACAACTCAATTTCTACTGCATAAAGTACCTGGATCGAAATCATCGGCCAAACTTGATCGATCTAGTCCGCACACACCGGACCAGTCCGCACCCTACCGGACTAGTCTGATTTCTCTATGTTTGATCAGGTTGCTAAGTGTTTCAGGTTCGGACGAAAAGTTCAAAAAGCTTATTCACCCCCCCTCTCTAGGCTACATTCAGTGAGTCCTTTATAATGACTTTGAGAATGTTTTCACCATGTTTTGTTTCCCATCTCTTTGTCTCATCCCGATACTCAGAACTTTCGTTGTTCGTGACCCAGGGTATGCATGAGGTGTGGGAAATGCTCGAGCGAGGGATGTTTCCGAGAAGTTCAAGGGTTTGGGCAGGCCTTTGGTCCGGCAGCAGTCCCCGAGCCCAGGCATCACAGTCGTGACTCAAGTTTTGATCCTGGATCTGCCTATGCTCATTCCCCGTGCAGTGCGTCTGGCGTGTTTGGTTGTTAACTGCCTGACTCGAAGCGATGTGTCGTGTTTCATCCTAGTGGAATGAGTGTCGCGTGAGTCCCAGCCACCAGAGCCGGGGGAGGGGGGCGGTAGACTGGGCTTGTCGCGAGTCAGCCTAGAGAGTCCCATTGTATGGGATGTTTAGGCCGCCTCCACTGTCCACCATTTATTTGGCCAAGCAGCATAGCTTTGACAACAAGGTTGATTGCTATGGTGGGTGGCCCTTGATGATTGTGATTGTGGGGACCGGAGTCCACACCTCTGAGGATCTCATTGGGTGATGTTGTGCGATGCGGCACCTAAAAGCACACACAAAAAGGATACCAAAACATATAAAGTTTTCATTTTATAATAAGAAGAGTTTATAAAAAAGTGTACAATAGAAGTACACACGCAGCGGAAAATACATACTCATAATCTCACCTAACTAAGCAGGAGATAAGACGTCCATGCCCTAGGACGCTTCTCAGTAGCAACAAGGAGAACATTCAACAGCGGCGTGGTTCACATGAGATTTACATCGACACCTCGAGTCTCATGTACAACCTGAACAGCAGAAATAAAACTAATACCTGCAAAAATTGTTAAAGAGCAAACGTGAGCATAAGGCTCAGCAAGACTTAACCGTCTCACTAGACATATGCAGGGTGAATACTAACATAGGTAAGGAATAGCATAAATAGACTCGCCTACAAGTGGATCCTTATAATCAGGTTTTATGTAGCAAATGACATTCTCCAAGCACGGCACATCATGGGCTCCACAATCAAACAAGAAACGCTTTATCGATGATATGACATGCTCAGAGCACATAATGCTATTACAGCTAAAGTATGGGGGAATTGTAAACATTAATTTTGCTATCTCTAAATCATACAAGGTTGCAAAGCAATTATAATTCAATACAATATAATTTGCTGGCTTCTTTAGTATTTACTACGTCACGACAGTGACGGACAAGTGGTACTCTATTACCACGAGGGACGGTGATTGCAATCAGGACACACCCGGACTGCACGACACGCACACCCGCGTGGGAGACACATACGTGCTCTCCTCCCCGCGTCATACGTGGCCACCTTTTACCCAAGACCCCAATGTCGACAAACCCCTTCATCCCGAGCAAAAGGTCCCCTACACGGACACGTCGAAGTTGCCCGCTAGAAGATTTACACCTTTATACCTTCGCATCTCCATCCAAGGACAACCCAGGAGTCTCCACACTATAGTCTGGAGTTACATCAGTTTAATGGGCCCATATACCATGCAACCGGTACAGTTCAAGCTTGCCCAACGATGCCGCATATGGCACGGTCCTCAAGCAACACAGGCAGGGCTATGCGACCGAGACTCAATTCTCGCTGCTTCCTACCCATCCCCTGCCCGGTCTCCATTTCATTATATTATGCCATTTTCTATCTAATAAATCCTGTGAGATATGTCCTACATCTCTCGCGAGTAGATTCCAACTACTCGACTTCTACCGGATTTCCTATGCATTAACAAAGCAGTTACTACAGGTCAAACTATAACTCGTTCCAACCAAACCCTGGGATTTGTGGTCATGCAAGTGGAGTATCAAACACCTTATATGTAATTCACAATATCAACTGGAGATGTAAGTGAATAAAACTGGAAAACTTTGAAAAGCTCTTAAATGCAAACCGGGGCTTGCCTTAGTTTGCGACTCAAATAAATGTCACTTGTTAGTGGTCCTTCTGTGCGAACTTCGCCAAGGGCTTCAAGTGGACACCCTGGCCTTCTCCCCCAAGCGAAACTTCTCGTCGATCACCTATCATCACGTTCCTATCGACATGATATGAATATAAGTAATTAAGTAATTAATTAATTTAATAATAGACTCCACAGGGTTGTGTAAACTCTAAGAACGAGGAGTTTGACTAGGAAGGACAGATATGCCTCTGTTGTGGGGGTAACCAGAGGATGAGTCAAGGTGTACATAGAAGTGTCGGTATGAACTGAAAGGTACAACATAAAGGTACATTGCATCTTAGCACACCACACTTCAAGCTATGCCACGCGAGATTGGCAAATCTGAATGGTGAAGAAGTGTTGGGCGGAGAAGTGTAAGGACGACCCAAAAATTTAGGTGGGACATCGAAAGCTTGAGTATGAGTGGAGTGTACAAGACGAAGGTCGCAATTTAGCAGTCGACCAATGAACTTGACTTAACTCATAAATGAGTAAACCTAGTTAAGTGAGCAGTGCTGTCATAGGGTCCCGACTTAGGATGAACCATGATGGAACCTAACGACACTTGGGAGTGAAGTGAGATCAACATGGCTTGGACTTAAGTCATTACAAGCACTGTTAACCTAGCATGAGTACCAAGACAACGTTCAAATGACTTTTAGGTAAAGTAGTTTCTACGGAAGCTTCTCGAGCATCGTTCAAGTGCTTACACGACGACACTAATGTAGTGTCTCCCGCAAGCCTGTCCAGGTGAGCTCGATAAGCTCTTGGGACTTAAACATGATGCGAGACCTTCCGTGAAGGCATGCTTTGCCATCTCGAGAAGATCGTCTTAGCGACGTCCACAACAACCCGGACGCGTCAATGGGGTGAGCGGAATCCCGAACACCACCTTGTGAGTCTTAAGGCTATTGATGTCGACTCGGTTGTTGATAAGCAACTCGACGAACCTATCATCGATGAAATGGTACAACAAGTTAACCAATCTTGTGATCGGTTAGGGAACATCCTCGACACAACCAAGGAACTCTTATCCAAGGTTCCCCTTGGTCTAGTTCTCCTTGTTGGTCGTAACGTTCTTGCATACCTTTACCCTAGGTCATCGATGATCACCAATACTCGTGGTTTGACCTAGAAGGCATTTCATCAAGCATCTAGATTACACCTAGGACTAAATCACTCTCACATCGACTAAAACCTAATTTGGCTTGACAACTATTGTCCGACGAGTTGTGCTTGTGTTCCAGCACCACACTCATCACAAGCATCCTTCATCTCAATGTCAGGGCACGATGACGGCTCGGAGCGTCACGACGACGTCATGTGGTCTCGACGTCGACGCGGCTCATGGTGGAGCATCACGAGCACGCACAGACAAGCCAACGTGATACAAACGACAAAGGAGGTCGACTTGGGGACTCCTATAGGAATGATATTAACGCGGAACATGGGCGTACGGCTTGACGACACATGAGTACCCTTAGCGATCACGACGAGCGGACTTCGGGGTGTCAAGCAAGGCATTTCAGGGCAAGGCTAAACTTATAGGCATTTTTGCCAAACATCTTGGGTGTGTACTTGATTTCTGTCGCTTCATCATCATTCAAAGGGGATCTTGGCACATATCTTGGTCGATTGCCAACCCACAGTAAACCTGCATCCATAGACCAGCATTAAACAGCAACACACTTAGTTTCGCCTCGTAACCATTTTGTCGAACACCTTGGCTGCAGTCACTAATCTAATCAATCTTGCACAATTAGAGCTAACCTTGGACCAGTGGTTGATACTAGTGTGTCAACGACGTGTTCCCGAATCCTGTGCATCTCATTCAAAACTTGCTTTGCTCCAAGGACCTAGCCACAGCGTGGAACGCCGCGACGACACGATCAAGGTGACGGCGTTGGCCAGAGCAGCAGGGTGGAGGTGCGGCTCCGGCGAGCGGATGGACGGCTGGCATGGAGCGACGCCGTGGCGGTGAGGGGTGGTGCGGCTCCGGCGAGCGGACGGACGGCTGGCGTGGAGCGACGCTGCGGCGGTGAGGGGTGGTGCAGCTCCGGCGAGGAGGCAGCTGGGCCGCAGCCGTCGTGGGGCGGCCGAGCGCGGGGCGCAGCAACGCGGCGCCGTGGTGGCCACGAGGTGGAGCGCTGGCGTCGGCGGCGGCGCAGGCGGTGAAGGGAGGAGGCGCGAGGACGGCGGGCGGACGGTCGTCGCGCGGGCGCTGGGGCACGGGCGCTGAGGGGGTGCGCACAGGCGTGCGACCGGCATGGCAGATGAGCGAGCTGGCGGTGGAGGAAGCTGGAGAGGCGGCCGTGGCTGGCGGACGGCGACCAGGCCGGGAGAAGGAGCAGCCGGGGCGAGTGGTGTGCCGTGGATAGGATCGAGTCGGGAGCTGGGATAAGGACCGACGTTGTCCATCGCGGTGGTGCGGCATGCGTCTGTGTGGAGGCAGGGGAGGAAAGAGAAAGGAAGTGCCGACCTGACCTGTGGGGACCACCTGTGGGACCCACTTCCCTCCTTCTTTCCAAAATTCAAATAGGGCTAGCAAACATGCTTCAAAAATAGTCAACTTTGGCCCAATGACCAAATAAAATGTGAGGAATTTTATGGTGCAATCTGATTTCAAAACTGAGCAAGTTGAATTTCGAGCTCAGGTTTGAATTTGAATTCAAGCGGTGATACTTGATTCAATGAAATAAATGGTAGATTAGGTTCAAAAATCCCGAAACTTTGAAGTTAACCTTTTTAAACCATAAGGGACCTCAGGAAAAATTTGGAGTTGATTTGGACAATATTAAGTACAAAGTTTAAATTTGAAGTCAACTCTGATTAAACTCTCAGTACATGTCCAATAAATGGAAAACATGCTTCAAAAATTTTGAAACTTTACCGAGAGTCTATTTGGAATATTAGAAGGTCATGGAAAAATTTACGGCATGAGATTTGAATATTTTTGGATGTCCCATTTTAGGGTTGGAATAATTCCTTTTTCTTTCTCTCTATTTTGTTTTCTTTTCTCCTTTAATTTTTTTCATTGAAAATGTGGATACTTGGAAATTAAGGATTTTTCACCTTAAGTTCCATTATACATTAGCAACCATGTTCTCTATGTGAAATTTTAACAAGTTCCTATTTCTAGTGAACATGGGTTAACTCATATGATTCATGTGAGTTTGGATTTCCAAGTCCACTTTCAAAAATTTTAAGTTCGCATTTTTGCGTTTTTGTTCCTTCGGAAAGCGGGCTTTTACAATCCTTCCCCCTTAAAGGAAACTCGTCCCGAGATTCTAACAAGTAGAATAACAGAAACGATGAGGGAACAATCTGTAAAAGAGGGTCATTGACTAAGGAAAATGACAATGCCCTTAAAGACTTGGGTTCTACGAAATAGTGATTATCTCCAGGTATCTTAAGAACTTCTAAAGTCTGCTTCAAGTGATTCCAGTCTTTAGGTTGATACCCTTGACAGTATGCTCGACATGACAATATCACATCGTAAAACTTTCACGTCTGTTACTGAACCTTTATTGCTGTACTCTTACATTGACATGACATCTTGTTTTGTCCTAGTCTTGACTGGAAGAATCAGGACTTGTTCTTTGCTTCTCTAGGTTACCTCGATAGTTTGGAACCATCCTTGCATGGATTCTTGGTTGCTTGCTTGGTTTTGCATAGGTCCTTATAACTTAATGTGGTATTTTTCTTGACATGAGTTAAGATGGTTTATGAGGTTAAACAACAATCATTAACCTCGTTTGATGTTTAGTCAACCATAGGATTCCTTAGCCGTAGCATAAGAGTAGCAAGACACCCAACACTCTTATGTGATGAAAACAGCAGGAATACGAAAGATATGGCGACTACACGGTTTTTGGGTATATCAACATCTTCAAACAATTGAAATAGAAGAGGAAGACCCTTTGCGGTGGCACACAAGGATTTAAGGATTCAGCATACTCATATGTTTCAACATAGCAAAGAACTCAATCATATGGTAACTACAAGGTAATTAGTGTAGCAAGGTTATCATATAATACCACAAGATCTTAGATGGACCCAAAGAGTTTCACGAGGTTGACAATCGAACGGTATCCTCGGGAGGAAGGAGATTTCATGGATTTTACAAGGTTGATCATCGAACTGATGACTACTCGATGACGAACGGTATAGTTGCAACAATCAAGGTACTTGAACCTAACAAGTCAAGGATGTAAGTCCATGTGTTTGTTTAGTTGCAAGTGGGGTTGAGTAATTGGTTTCCCAAGTATTACTCAATGAAAAGGAGATCAACAATGTAAGAAGTCAAATGAAAATGGTGAAATGACCGTAGTCATTAGGCACTTTAGAATAGTTTGAATGGGGTACACAGTCTTGCTCTAAATTTTAGTATTATCATGCATTCTATCATTGGTGTTACATTGGTAATGATGCTTCATGATGCATCATATGTTGTATGGTGCAAATGGTGCATATGTATGGTGCAAATGATGCATATGTATGATGCAAATGGTGCACATGCATGGTGCAGTAGTTTTTATAGTTGGAGCAAGACTAAATGAACAACACCCACAAAACTCAAGTACTGTGTGATGATTTGCAAGGATTGGATACCGTGGTAGTGAAAGACACTCAATGAGTAGTGTTACCTTCATAACTCGACGACAGTTAAGGAATTCATAACAGAACGATTGACAAGGAATGTGGGAAATATACCACGTTACCTCGACCTTTCTAAAGCTTGTGCATGTTCTACTCAACTTGATTGTATCTTCATCAGAAGAAAAACAACTCACTATATGTCTCTAGTGATGCTTCACTTAACCTTCGCTTCGATCTGGCAAGAGGAACTGCTATCCTTAGTGATCACTTTAGTGGATTTGAAGTCACACTTCTTCTTTGAGTAACTCAATCTGGTGGTGGATGTTGGATCCTCTTGAAGATGTAATCTTACTTGATCGTCTTCTTGTTGACACGACTCGTTATAACCAAGGTTGATGGTTTAATACCACCATTACTTGAGTGCTCGCCTTCCCCCTTAAAGTTCCAAACCAAGATGTCGAAGCGTACTTCAAACAATCCTCATGGAAAGACGAGATACAACTCGAGTAATTGTGACATGCGTTCAACATCACAAGATGTGATGTGGCAAGTCACATAAATCAGACACTAGTATGTCTATCGAAGGGAAAATGGCTTCAAATGAGTTAAACACTCTATTCAACTTGGTAAATACTTGTCCTAACTCTTGGTTTGTTAAGACACCTCTCGAATTGATATCGAGAGCCGAATGTCTAATAAAAACCAAAAGGTTCAAACTGGCCAGGCTATGGTGACAAACGACCAGTCTGAACGCAAACTCGATTTTGATCCAGTAAATGGCAAAATCAGATCTCGAGGTGAATAAAAAAGTCAAAATAAACTTCAATAACTTTCCAAAAAGTATTGTTTTTCCTGGAGATCATCCCTGGTTTGCATGTTATGCTATTTTAAAGTCAGCAGAATTTTTCTGCACTTTCAGCAGAACCTGCTTAAAAAGTAGCACTTTCGATCTAAAGTTTTTAGGCTGTTCTGATGGAAATCTGGAAATATTATTATTTACAAAATTGTAGCTAATATAATAAGCTTTCCCGAATGCATTTATTTGTATTCATATCAGTCCTGGTTTAAAAGATATGAATTTTTGAAGTTGGGTAAAATTTCAGCATTCATAATTTGAATTCAGTTCAGATTGACCACTCTGCATTCAAACTTGATTTGGAATAGGTAGATGACCGATTCAGGTCTGGAGCCAATTGCAAAAGTTTTAGCTGACACTCTAACCTTTCCAACGTACTCGCGCGACACCATTGGATCAAGGGTCTGCGAGTTATGGATTAAATTCATAGGTGTACAGATTGCTGTCCAGTTTGGGTATGCCTGGACAGTCTCTGCGATTATCCAAATTTCACCCACCTAGAAAAGTATTTTGGTCTTGAACTGAATAGAGAACTGGTAAATTACTTGCAAATATTTCTAAGGAGTATTTACTTGCCCTCATAGCACTTCTGGTTGAGAAGATATGGCATTTTGCAAGTTGACAGTTTTTCTGAAAATTTGGACAGCACCTCCTTTGTTTAAGGCTGATTTTGTCCAAAATTTTCAGATATACAAATATCAACATTTGCAAAAATAACACATAGAAAACTTGTTGCATACATTCTCAAGATTCCAGAAATGAAAATTATGAAGTCTTTCGACAATTCTACAGCGAGTTATGCGAGAAACAGTAACTGTATACAGGACTGTCCACTCGCTGTCCAGATTTGATCAAGTTTAGAAATTTGAAAGTTTGAGTATGTTAGTGATGGATTCTGCTCTGGAGTTCGACAGAAACGTTGCAGAGGACTCTCTACACTTTCCAACCACATAAAGTAGGCCTGGAGAGGTGAAGTTTGCAGAAAGTTATGATTCAATTGGTGAAGAGTTCAGATTCTCTCCCCTCATCCGGGCTGTCAGAACCTCTTAAACGGCACTTCAATTTAGACCTTGTTAATGTGACTTTAGCTTTTGTGTTGAATAGGAAGTTGATAGAGGACCCTTTAAGATTTCCATATATGTATAAATATGCATAGTTTGCATTTCTAGTTTAAGAGTTATGGCCGTTCAAAGTTCAGAATTTTCTGACTGTTTCAGATAGCACCTATATACATGTACTATCTTCAACTCTGTTTTCGAATTAGTTATAAACTGAATTTGAGTTATCACTGAATAACAAAGTTGTAGAATAGCTCTTCCCCTTTCCAGAAATGTACCATAATGGAATAGAAGAGCTTCCTATAAGGAAATATGGCAAAAAATCAGATGCTGGTCCGTGTAGTTTCAGAACAGCAGCTGCTGTGATAACGGTGCATTTTCATCACCATAAAAGCATCTTTTAGCTGGGAGGCCAATAGAAAACTTATATAATACTTCAAAGGCTTTCCAAAAGGTATTCAATTGCATTCATAGCCATTCAGGTTGAAGAGATATGGAATCTCAAAGTCAGGTCAATTCTGTTCGAAAACAGAACTCACCGGCTTCGAAACACAAGAATTTGGGAACAAACTCAAATTTTGAAACTTAGCTCAAAACTCAAGTCCAATGGCTACAACTTAATTCACAACTAAAAATTTTTCTTTGGAACTAAATGGAATCTTAAAAGAGACTTGACGACCTTCTTATCCATAGCATATCACTATGGATCTTCATGCTTAACCAAAGTCTCAACCCAGCGAAGTCGAGCTAAACTCTCGCCAGGAACAAAGAACTCTAGTTCACCTACTCTTGAAAATAAACATTTTACCTTGTCCACAAGATATCATCAACTGATACTTGGACTTAATATGAATATGAAGCCATTTCTTTCGTGGGGGATGGTCAAAGTATCAAGTGGGATACTGACGGTACTACGTGCCTTACTAAAAGAAAAGTCTAACCCGGTGTATCCGGATACGTCTAGAGGTGGTCCTAATATCGATCACTCGCAAACGTATTCTACACGGGTCGCTACCGGAGTTAGTGTACCTGCAGAAGACAAACAATCCCCTTTCACACCTTCACACCTCAAGGGCGGCACGGGGAAACACGACAGGCAGTCACAATAATATATATGAAAGTAATGCATACGACTCTGGTGTGAGTCGCCCTCGAGCGAAGTCAAACACAACAGGCAGTCACAATAATATATATGAAAAAAGTAAATGCATACGACTCTGGTGTGAGTCGCCCTCGAGCGAAGTCATGTCTCGAGGTACATGGCTATAAATACGTCTGTACAACAAAGACTCCCACACGAACCGGCTTATACACGCTCGGACATACGTGTTTCACATGATCCCATAGAACATGAATAGTTATAGAGATACACACTATCGGGTTATACACCACCCGACGGGGGCTCCCACTAATTTTGTGTCACGCTGGGGTACTGCGTGTCATATGTTCTCAGAAACATGGAAAGTTTCAAAGAATCATATTGACTTTCCGTGCCAAGCCATGGAAATATTACATACCACATCTCGTATGCAGAGCTTACCGAGATTGATCCGCTCTCGGTGGCGTACCTTACCTCTTACCTTGAAGACGGAGCGTCGTTACAAAAATAATATAACAAGTTAGTTCACCACCTTCATAACTTACACTAGTAATAGTCCTTAATGGGCATATAGCTAATCCTCACTCGACTACTTTGGAGTTTTCAAAAATAGGCTCTTTTTGAGCGTGCTATTCTTAATGAAGCTCTGATACCATGTCTGTGGGGACCGGAGTCCACACCTTCGAGGATCTCATTGGGTGATGCCGTGCGATGCGGCACCTAACAACACACACAAAAAGGATACCAAAACATATTAAGTTTTCATTTTATAATAAGAAGAGTTTATAAAAGAGTGTACAATAGAAGTACACACGCAACGGAAAATACATACTCATAATCTCACCTAACTGAGCAGGAGAGAAGACGTCCATGCCCTAGGACGCTTCTCACTAGCAACAAGGAGATCATTCAGCAGCGGCGTGGTTCACATGAGATTTATCTTGACACCTCGAGTCTCATGTACAAACTGAACAACAGAAATAAAACTAATACCTGCAAAAATTATTAAAGCGCAAAGGTGAGCATAAGGCTCATCAAGACTTAACCGTCTCACTAGACATATGCAGGGTGAATACTAACATAGGTAAGGAATAGAATAAATAGACTCGCCTACAAGTGGATCCTTATAATCAGGTTTTATGTAGCAAATGACATTCTCCAAGCACGGCACATCATGGGCTCCACAATCAAACAAGAAACGCTTTACCGATGATATGATATGCTTAGAGCACATAATGCTATTACAACTAAAGTATGGGGAAATTGTAAACTTTAATTTTGCTATCTCTAAATCATACAAGGTTGCAAAGCAATTATAATTCAATACAATATAATGTGTTGGCGTCTTTAGTATTTACTACGTCACGACAGCGACGAACAAGTGGTACTCTCTATTATCGCGAGGGACGGTGATTGCAATCAGGACACACCCGGACTGCACGACACGCACACCCGCGTGGGAGACACATACGTGCTCTCCTCCCCGCGTCATACGTGGCCACCTTTCACGCAATACCCCAATGTCGACAAACCCCTTCATCCCGAGCAAAAGGTCCCCTACACGGACACGTCGAAGTTGCCCGCTAGAAGATTTACACCTTTATGCCTTCGCATCTTCATTCAAGGACAACCGAAGAGTCTCCACACTAAAGTCTGGAGTTACATCAGTTTAATGGGCCCATATACCATTATGCAACCGGTACAGTTCAAGCTTGCCCAACGGTGCCGCATACGGCACGGTCCTCAAGTGACACAGGCAGGGCTATGCGACCGAGACTCAATTCTCGCCGCTTCCTATCCATCCCCTGCCCGGTCTCCATTTCATTATATTATGCCATTTTCTATCTAACCAATCATGTGAGATATGTCCTACATCTCTCACGAGTAGATTCCAACTACTCGACTTCTACCAGATTTCCTATGCATTAGCAAAGCAGTTGCTACAGGTCAAACTGTAACTCATTCCAACCAAACCCTGGGATTTGCGGTCATGCAAGTGGAGTATCAAATACCTTATACGTAATGCACAATATCAACTGGAGACGTAAGTGAATAAAACTGGAAAACTTTGAAAAGCTCTTAAATGCAAACTGGGGCTTGCCTTAGTTTGCGACTCAAATAAATGTCACTTGTTAGTGGTCCTTCTGTGCGGACTCCGCCAAGGACTTCAAGTGGACACCCTGGCCTTCTCCTCCAAGCGAAACTTCTCATCGATCACCTATAATCACGTTCCTATCGACATGATATGCATATAAGTAATTAATTAATTTAATAATAGACTCCACGGGGTTGTGTAAACTCTAATAACGAGGAGCTTGACTAGGAAGGACAAATATGCCTCTGTTGTGGGGGTAACCAGAGGATGTGTCAAGGTAGACATAGAAGTGTCGGTATGAACTGAAAGGTACAACATAAAGGTACATTGCAACTTAGCACACCACACTTCAAGCTATGCCACGCGAGATTGACAAATCTGCATGGTGAAGAAGTGTTGTGCGGAGAAGTGTAAGGACGACCCAAAAATTTAGGTGGGACGTCGAAAGCTTGAGTATGAGTGGAGTGTACAAGACGAAGGTCGCGATTTAGCAGTCGACCAATGAACTTGACTTAACTCATAAATGAGTAAACCTAGTTAAGTGAGCAGTGCTGTCGTAGGGTCCCGACTTAGGATGAACCATGATGGAACCTAACGACACTTGGGAGTGAAGTGAGATCAACATGGCTTGGACTTAAGTCATTACAAGCACAGTTAACCTAGCATGACTACCAAGACAACGTTCAAATGACTTTTAGGTAAAGTAGTTTCTACGGCAAGCTTCTCGAGAATCGTTCAAGTGCTTACACGATGACACTAATGTAGTGTCTCCCGCAAGCTTGTCCAGGTGAGCTTGATAAGCTCTTGGGACTTAAACATGATGCGAGACCTTGTCGTGAAGGCATGCTTTGCCATCTCGAGAAGATAGTCTTAGAGACGTCTACAACAATCCGGACTCGTCAATGGGGTGAGCAGAATCCCGAACACCACCTTGTGAGTCTTAAGGCTATTGATGTCGACTCGGTTGTTGATAAGCAACTCGAAGAACCTATCGTCGATGAAATGGTACAGCAAGTTAACCAATCCTGTGATCGGTTAGGGAACATCCTCGACACAACCAAGGAACTCTTATCCAAGGTTCCCTTTGGTCTAGTTCTCCTTGTTGGTCCTAACGTTCTTGCATACCTTTACCCTAGGTCATCGATGATCACAAATACCCGTGGTTCGACCTAGAAGGCATTTCATCGAGCATCTAGATTACACCTAGGACTCAATCACTCTCACATCGACTAAAACCTAATTTGGCTTGACAACTATTGTCCGACGAGTTGTGCTTGTGTTCCAGCACCACACTCATCACAAGCATCCTTCATCTCGATGCCAGGGCACGATGACAGCTCAGAGCGTGACGACGACGTCATGTGGTCACCGACGTTGACGCGGCTCATGGTGGAGCATCACGAGCACGCACAGACAAGCCAACGTGATACAAACGACAAATGAGGTCGACTTGGGGACTCCTATAGGAATGATATTAACGCGGAACATGGGCGTACGGCTTGACGACACATGAGTACCCTTAGCGATCACGACGAGCGGACTTCAGGGTGTCAAGCAAGGCATTTCGGGGCATGGCTCACCTTGTAGGCATTTTTGCCGAACATCTTGGGTGTGTACTTGATTTCCGTCGCTTCATCATCATTCAAAGGGGATCTTGGCACATATCTTGGTCGATTGCCAACCCACAGTAAACCTGCATCCATAGACCAGCATTGAACAACAACACACTTAGTTTTGCCTCGTAACCATTTCATCGAACACCTTGGCTGCAGTCACTAATCTAATCAATCTTGCACAATCAGAGCTAACCTTGGACCAGTG
Source organism: Tuctoria greenei (assembly GCA_036927565.1). Classification (NCBI taxonomy): domain Eukaryota; kingdom Viridiplantae; phylum Streptophyta; class Magnoliopsida; order Poales; family Poaceae; genus Tuctoria; species Tuctoria greenei. The sequence continues at coordinate 128,828,325 of JAYESD010000003.1, read as the reverse complement.
GTCGATACTAGTGTGTCAACGACGTGTTCCCGAATCCTGTGCATCTCATTCAAAACTTCATTTGCTTCCAGGACCTAGCCACAGCGTGGAACGCCGCGATGACACGATCAAGGTGACGGCGTTGGCCGGAGCAGCAGGGTGGAGGTGCGGCTCCGGCGAGCGGACGGACGGCTGGCGTGGAGCGACGCCGCGGCGGTGAGGGGTGGTGCGGCTCTAGCGAGCGGACGGATGGCTGGCGTGGAGAGATGCCGCGGCGGTGAGGGGTGGTGCGGCTCCGGCGAGGAGGCAGCTGGGCCGCGACCGTGGTGGGGCGGCCGAGCGTGGGGCGCAGCAACGCGGCGCCGTAGTGGCCAGGAGGTGGAGCGCTGTTGTCGGCGGCGGCGCATGAGGTGAAGGGAGGAGGCGCGCGGACGGCGAGCGGACGGGCGTCGCGCGGGCGCTGAGGGGGCGCGCGCAGGCGTGCGACCGGCATGGCAGACGAGCGAGCTGGCGGGGGAGGAAGCTGGTGAGGCGGCCGTGGCTGCCGGACGGCGACCTGGCCGGGAGAAGGAGCAGCCGGGGCGAGTGGTGTGCCGTGGATAGGACCGAGTCGGGAGCTGGGATAAGGACCGACGTTGTCCATCGCGGTGGTGCGGCATGCGTCTGCGTGGAGGCAGGGGAGGAAAGAGAAAGGAAGTGCCGACCTGACCTGTGGGGACCACCTGTGGGACCCACTTCCCTCCTTCTTTCCAAAATTCAAATAGGGCTAGCAAACATGCTTCCAAAATAGTCAACTTTGGCCCAATGACCAAATAAAATGTGAGGAATTTTATGGTGCAATTTGATTTCAAAACTGAGCAAGTTGAATTTCGAACTCAGGTTTGAATGTGAATTCAAGCGGTGATACTTGATTCAATGAAATAAATGGTAGATTAGGTTCAAAAATCCCGAAACTTTGAAGTTAACCTTTTTGAACCATAAGGGACCTCAGAAAAAATTTGGAGTTGATTTGGACAAGATTAAGTACAAAGTTTAAATTTGAAGTCGACTCTGATTAAACTCTCAGTACGTGTCCAATAAATGGTAAACGTGCTTCAAAAATTTTGAAACTTTACCGAGAGTCTATTTGGAATATTAGAAGGTCATGGAAAAATTTACGGCATGAGATTTGAATATTTTTGGATGTCCCATTTTAGGGTTGGAATAATTTTTTTTTCTTTCTCTCTATTTTATTTTCTTTTCTCCTTTAATTTTTTTTTTGAAAATGTGGATACATGGAAATTAAGGATTTTTCACCTTAAGTTCCATTATACATTAGCAACCATGTTCTCTCTGATAAATTTTAACAAGTTCCTATTTCTAGTGAACATGGGTTAACTCATATGATTCATGTGAGTTTGGATTTTCAAGTCCACTTTCAAAAATTTTAAGTTCGCATTTTTGCGTTTTTGTTCCTCCGAAAAGCGGGCTTTTACAGTGATGCAGCCATTGCATTTGTTCGGGTGAGGTTCCTTTGACTCAGAGTCTATTGCGGCTGACCTCTTCCTTTTGCTTTTGGAGGATGCACTCTTTTAGCACGTGTTTCAGCGAGACAACATGATGGACGTAGGGTGCTCCTAGCATCTTCTCGAAGTGCATGGTCGGAGGTTTGGCCTATCTCCCATCTTCGTGTTAGCTAGTAGCCGCGACTACATTAGGGTCGGGTCGCTGCTCCCTTCCTTTCGGTGGAGCGCCGGGCCCTTTCGAATACCAAGGATGCCATATTTGGACCTCGGTGTGTTGGATCGCTCGCAACAGTTCACCGGCCAAGGTAGGAGTGGGATGTGTGGTCAAGTGTCCTTCTGGCATGACCAGGCTTGGGGTGAGCGAGTTTGTTTATCGGGGGTCGACGGGCGATCCCCGAGAGAAGATCATTAATGACGTTCGTCTCAGTGACGTCGGGAAGCACGTTGAGACTATTGAAGAAGAGCTGCATATATCTCCATTTGCATCCCCCAAGGTTCCATGGTTCATCGGAGCGCTCATGCGCCTCTTGAGGGCTACCGCCGTCGAGGGTAGTCTTGAGCTCGACCTCTTTCCATGCAGAGCTCATACTCCAGCCCACATCATGGTCGTAGCGGCCTCCTCGAAGGAGACAACATCGTGGGGGGGGCCTTGGATGAGGTTTAGCAACCTTCTTCCGGATGATGTTCCGGGTGCCGAGGATTAGGCGAAGGTCGGAGATCGCTTCTCATGTTTGGGCTGGAGAGGACGAGCGGGTGGAGGATTCGGTCCTCCTGGTGCTTTTTGTCCGAGTTGGAGCATCATTCCGTGGTTGTATGGATTTATTGTTATCAAAATGCTGGTGAAAATGCCCATACGCATCTTGGTAGGTGGCACAGTCTGACGTGGGATGGGGATCCCATGGGCCAGATCAAACTTGGTTTTGCCCGGTATGGGCATGGCACACAATGAGGGTATGGTGCTATGGTGCTTTGGCTTATCCACTTGAAGCGTGGGGCATCGGCAGTACCAGTTGTGGCGCTGGTCCATGACGGAGCGCGTGAGGGCGCGCTGCGCCTGAATGGACATTGTGATGAAACTTGGTTCAAAGTGTCGTCCAGCTTAGTTTTGGGCATGTTTTCTCAGAATCAAGCACGGCATGCCCTGCCCTGAAATGGTCATTTGGAACGGGACCACATACAAATTGCTTTCCAAGCTCCTAGCACTGCACCCCCATTGCTGGGGTGCAAGCAATGAGAGTCTTCCTACGCTGCTGCGGGTGTTTGTGGGGCGGTGTTTCCATTGAAAATGATCGCTTACCTCGGTCCCGCAATCGGTGCTCAGATAGCAGCTGGCAGTATCTTTTGGTATCCCAAAAAGGGATGGCGATGCATCGTCATCCACTCCCTCGAAGGGCACTTTCCTGGCTTCGTCACCGATGTTGACAATGTTGAGACCTCGAGGGCTGCCAATGACACTCCTTGGTATCGATGAAGCTATGACAAAGTTTATGAGAACGCGCAATAGTGTTCCCCTTCCTAGCGCCCAACTGTCGGCATTTCAAAAATCAACCAGTACATTTGTATTGAATGACGTTTGTCTTCGTATGGCTAGCTGCAAAGAGCAACAAATTTATCCTGGTCTGGGCAAAAAAGACCCTACGTCCAAACGGAGTCTTCCGTAATCTTTATTCGCTCAAAAGGCGAGAGAACATATTACAACCAATCCTGGCCTGAGTATATGAACTCTAATAAAGTAAGTGTTGACGACCGCTATATACCCATTTTGACTATCAATATAACTCAATTATGTGAGGGAATAAATATTTCCGACACACATCATAGTTAGAAATAACCTAGTTCTACTTGTACTTGGAGAAAATGGTGCATGCAGGTATTTTATACAGTATTGGAGTGAATTCAAGGGAGGAATCCTAAAAAACACCTTCCCAGCCAATGACACGCCAACACGTGGCAGCACATGGTCCAAATGGCCCACTTACAGATGTATTCGAGGAGATCCAACGATGTATCACACATATCAGTCATCTAGACCCACCTAGAAGTCGCCCTGAGGAAGAACACCACAAACAGAGCCAAGTCAAGGTCGCCGACTAGGGGGGTCATCTTTCCTGTTCTCCCCTCCTTTCTCGATCAACTTCAACATGGCACACTATTGTGGCTTGGTGATAAGAATTGTGACTGATTCGCGCGAATCGACCTAAACACTAGTATAAATAGGACCCCTCACTTGAACACACACCACTCAAGCATTCTCTCTTGCATACACAAGTTCTCCTAGTTCCTTAGTGGAGATTAGGCAGTAGAAGAGGAGTCTCTAGTCCCAATCCGAATTGGGAAAGGTATAGCTCATGTATATTTTCTTATATTTATGACATTATACTTTATAATATTATTATTAGTCTTTAGTTATTCATATACTTGGATGAAGCGTTCCTTTTTTGTTTATGGAGTCGATGCATCTGATAGGTGTAGATGTCACTATGGTCCAGTTATAATGCCTTTATTATATCATCATAAACATCATACACCTCCACTATAGTCTAACAGGTATTAATATGATTATGTTAATATGAGTAATATAGTTCTTGGTTCCAACATGTGACATCCGTTTCCAAGAATGAACCAAGTGTGACGCATATGTGTTCTCAGGATGTTCATCACACATACTCGAGTGCATCACAAACGATATTCAGATAATAACCATGTTTTGAATAATAAGTAGTACCTTATTACAATATCCAAATAGTCTCAAATACAATCTCTAATATTATTATTGTAGCGGAAAAACTAGACACTAATGGACTCCATCTCCACGGGCAGTTTGATGGTAACACGCATGCCTAGTACTCCTCATAGTCCTCCGAATACTCCAAATTATTGCTTGTTACTGAATTAATGTGGGAATAGCTAGGGTGAGCACATGAGATACTCAACAAGTGTGGGAAAGTATGACATGTAACTTAAACAAGGTCGGCAATAATGGTTTATTGCAGAAAAGTAAATTTCATTCACAAAAGTAAGAAAATGTGACTTATGATTATTTTTTATTTTGAAGCAAAGACCTATGATTATAATGTGAGGTCAAACCCCATCATAACCCAAGTAATCAACACTACCATACCCAATTCCATCAATTACCATCCACCAACCATAAATGACCATTCAGCATGAATAACCTTATCCATCCATACTCAAGTAACAATAACCAATTCTATAACCCAATATCCAATTTCAGCTCATATTCAATACTCAGGTCGCTCATAACTGGGAGCACGGCTATCGTGATAGTTTTACACTCTGCAGAGGTTGTGCCACTTTACCCATAAGTTCATGATTTTATTACCTTTCCACGACTAAGAACCTCCATTATGCCGTCTCACACTTCCATATGTGTGTGGCCAAGGGATAAAAAAATAGCCTTTACAATGTGACTACCAGCATGTTGCGGACCCACTAAGGTTTCACCGGAGGTGATGTCTCCAACTAAGCACATCCATCCAAGGGCCCCCTCTTGTGCTTTTCAAATCCCAGGGTAGTCCCGCGGCTATTTCAAACCCAACCGACTCCCATTCCCCGAGCTTTCCATATGATCTGAACGATGCTAACAATAAACTAATTAATCAGCTAAGCCGCACCCATACATGGCCCATTGGTGGCACTGTTGTCTTGGGAGGTCACTCTATAAACCGGTCCTCAGATCTAAAGCAAGCAAAACCACCAGATCATTCAACCAATTCCACATAACCCGCTTGCTTAGATCCCTAGGTTCCATGTTGCTAAAGGGTCATTACCATCAATTCACATAATCCATATGTTCATTAGCTCAGAATTAAGTTATCTGGTTATTCCCAATCCCAATTTAGTAAAGCAGAGAAAAAGTGTAAAATACCCTTCCCGACTCTCTACATCACATCCCGATCAACAAGGATGGGCATACAAGTCTAGTAAACACCTATTCACGGGTTTCCCATCAATTTGACACAAGCATGCAACATTGAAATAAAATATTTCAAAATAGGATCAAAATGTTCAAGGACACTTGCCTTGCTCAGGTGGATGCTTTGGATCGAGAGCTTCAAAGTTCTGGTGCTGAAGGTCCTCGAAAACAACTTCTAGAATGACCTTCTATTCCACACAACAAACATGCAAAACAAGCATTATAATCAATAAATGCTCATATAGTACTCAATATGCCATGATATGCATGAAAGATGCAATTATGATGTAACACATATTATTAGGTTGCTACTAGTGCTTACTAACTAGTTACAAATGAGTCTTACATGTTTGAGCAAGTTTCGAGTTATTTCAGAAAAAATGGGGAAGTTACAGGAATTTTAGAATTTAGAGGCCGGACTAGTCTGCACATTCGGCCGGACATGTCCATTCCGGACCGGACTAGTCCACTCTAGACCGGACAAGTCCGCTATGTCTAGGGTTTTGCGAACTTCCCAACTGGGGCATGGTTTGAATCAAGAGTGGGATCAAAATTGATGTGGGAAGTTGGATCTAGGGCAATTACCATGAATGCAAAGGTTCAACGGTCGAGGATTAGGTGCAACGCATGAAACTTGACGTCTAGATCTGTTGACGACAAACCAGCTCCAAGAAGTACAAGAAGAACGTTGATTTTGAAGAGTCGATGAAGAAGATCGCACCAGTGACAACGATCTTGCTTGATCCTCCCTCTTCTTCTTCCTCTCCTTCCTCTTCCTTCTCCTTCCCTGCGGTGAGGGCTTCTTTGGTCCTTAAGTGCCATAATTAGACCGTCAATTCACATCATAATGTGCACAAAAGAGAAACACAACGCAGTGGTAGGGTTAAAAACTAACCAATTCCACAAGTGTTGGTGTTTATTTGTATGCAAGTGAATTTATACCCAAAATACCAAGGCATGCAGGGAGTAATCCATAAAAATTGGATTTCAATGAATCAGGCGATGCCACATGTCATCACATGGATCAAATGGACCACCAATAGAAGTATCCAAGACCATCCATTAGTGTAGCACCCATATAAAGGGATGGGACCTATCCGGTAGAGACCTGGAGAAAGCACAGCCCCTACGGAGCTGTGACTAGGTCAGTCGACCTCCCTAGTCGGTTGACTTAGTCCTGGCGCCAAACTCGACCAGCTTCCACATGTTGGCTCCTCTTGGCTTGATGAAGTCTGTGGTGACTGATTCGTGCACATTTGGTGGTGGGAACCAACACTTCACCCCCCTATAATTAGAACCCCACACCTCACTTCACACACACACCAAAAGTTGAGAATAGAATACCACTCCTAAGGTTTAGAGTAGTCCTAGAGGCTGCCAAGTAGAAGGAGAGTGTGCTGAAGAGTTTAAGAGAAGAAGGCTTGGGCTTGTCAAGTCCCTCTTCTACACTTGTACCCCTACAAAGTTGTTATTCAAATCAAGTAAGCCCTTTGTGAATTCAGTTCAAGTTTATTCTCAATTCATAGTAGTTTGCACAAGTAGTTACTTGCAGGTTCATTGCTTTAATTTATTAGAGGCTCTAGTTGTAGCTTTGTGTTTGAAACAACTAGAGTTGTGATTTATAACGTAAGCGTGGTGCTTAGGTTAGAAATCACCAATAAATATCTCGCAGACCCACGGATTGAAGAGGTAGGCAGTAGGTGGTGACAACCCTATCTATCCTTAGTAATCCTCCACGTTCGACTATGCCATAGGCTCTTGGCGGAAGTCATCCTAATATTGCTAGGGTAAACCCGTGCCTGAAGCAAGCAGCTACTGCAAATTCCTTTGAATTAGAATCAATACTTTGAATTCCTCTCTCTTCCTTGCCTACCAAACAACTTTGTGTCCTTGGGTGGATTAGTTCTTAAGATTAGCACATACGTTCCTTGGATTCGATACCCTTGGGAATACTCTTAAGGGGAAGCGCTACGCGACAATTTCTGTGCGCTTGCAGATTTTTTTTTATCTATGACGTAAGAAATATCAACAAGCATTTCTGGTGCTGTTGCCGGGGAACGGTTGCTATTAATCTTGAAATCTTGTTTACCCTTGTATCTATCTTCTTATCTTATCTTTCCTTACAACCACCTATATGGTGCAGCCCACCATTCTTTCATATTCTGCCCGAAAAGGCAAGTCTTGTGAGTTACCGCCTTTGGTGGAACCCATCTTTTCTACCAGCTACGAACTTCGCCCTAGCTTTGCAGCCATGGTTCAGGAGCAATCCTTCTTAGGAACGAATTATTAAAACCCTTACCACCATCTTAGAGAGTTTGAACAATTGTGTTCATGCCTTCTAATCTAGGGCATGGCGCAAGAAACTGTCAAATGGGACTTGTTTCCTTTTTCTCTCAAGGAAAAAGCCAAACAATGGTACGACCATAACGTTGGAAAAATAAATGGAATTTTGAATGAATTACGATACATATTTTGTCTTACTTTCTTTCCAATTGCCCGAATTGTTTCCTTACAAAAGGAAGTACTATGCTTCGAGCAGATGGAGAAGGAGTCTTTAGGTGCAGCTTGGGATAGATTTCTCTTTTGAGAAATTCCAGCCCAGATTTGTCCATCACTTATTCATGGGATTGAACAAAGAGTCTGCCCTATATCTTGACATTACAGCTGGAGGATCTTTCCTCCATAAGACTCTGAAAGAAGGTAAGGATCTTCTAGAACAAATTCTAGAAAATTCTTCCTTCATTATAGTTCTTAATGAGCCTCCTCAAGAGGAAGTAGTGTCAGGATCTGAGGATAAATCCATGGACAAGGAAGAACCTATCTCTTTCTTATCTTAAACCTCGCCGGAGGAATTCCCCCCCCCCCCCCCCCCCGAACCCGAAACTATGAAGGAAGAAGAAATTCAACTTTTGACGTTTCCCTTCTACTTCGAGGAAGAGATATTTGAAGATTTTGGAAATACCTGAAGTATTGTTGCCATAGGAAACCATCATTGTCATTAACTCCACCTGAGCCACCTGATGGAGTGCTCATCCAACAGACGGTCAAGGAGTTAACCTCTATTCTAAGCGGGGAATGGACTGCAGAAGTTGAGTAGTCACCCGAAATCCTTCGGATGACCTCACCTTTGGCAACTATTCTATACTTTATTAGAGGGACACCAATGAAGGTCCTATACAACCCCATTGTTGGAGCAAATTTCAATTTTGATGCTTGTGCTCTTGCCATTCTGGGCAATGTGCCGTTGGCACCAACATGTAGATCCTTCCAAGATTCTTTCGGAAACATCCTTGAAGGATGCGAGATTTTGCAACAGGTGTATGTAAGACAATATATTGAGGCAATCCTTGATTTCCATGTGTTTGAAATTAAAGATTTTGACATTATGATTGGGATCCCCGTCGAGAAAATTCTCATGGAAATTGCCTTGGAAGGAAACATCAATGTCAAACTTGGAGGAAGAAAGTTCTCTATTCCTATCCTGCGTTCTAAGAACACATTCGCAGAATCAACCTTCCAAGATGAGCTATTAGAGGAGGTTAGAACTCTTAAATTCTTAGCACCCCATGAAATTGAAGGAGAAGAATATTTCATCCAAGAGGAGGATGAATTTTAGGAGACAATTGAATTGCCAAAAGAAGAGTTCTTCCCAAAACCTGCTGTTGAGCTAAAAATTCTACCTCCAGGCTTATGTTATGCCTTTCTAAATGGTGATTTGGAAGCCCCTGTCATCATATGTGACAAGCTTTCAAATAAGTGACAAGCTTTCAAATGATGAGACGCTCAAACTCATTGCCATGTTAGAAAAGCATAAAGCTATTTTTGGCTATTCATTAGTGGATCTCAAGGGGATTAGTCCAGCGTTATGCACCCATCACATTCCCATTGACCCTCGAGAGTGTCCCCTCAAGGGAACCACAAAGGAGATTGAATAATGCGATGCTGGAAGTTGTCAAGAATGAATTCTTGAAACTTCTGCATGCCGGGATTATCTACCTTGTTACTCATAGTGAATGGGTCAACCCAGTTTAAGTAGTGCCTAAGAAGGAGGTATGACAGTCGTTAAAATGAGAAGAATGAATTAATTCCTCAATGAACTGTCATGGGTTGGAGGATGTGCATCGATTACCGAAAACTTAACAAAGCTACAAGGAAGGATCATTTTCCACTGCCCTTCATTGATGAGATGTTAGAACGGTTGGCAAAACACTCCTACTTTTGTTTCCTTGATGTGTATTGAAGTTATTATCAAATCCCAATCCATCCTGACGATCAAAGTAAGACCACATTCACATATCCCTATGGAACTTATTGTAAAATCCCACTTAATGCTAAATATAAATTTCAGTGGTCAGTTAAATTCAAATTTAATTGGGTTCAAGATATGGTCATGTACATAAACTTGAACCTATTCAATTCCTTTTTCTTCTCATGTTTTTAATTTTATTAACATGAGAATCATACTTCACCAATAATATTAAAATAATTCAAATATGATCTCTGCAAAATTTTGGAATATTTGAATGGGGTTTGCTTGGGCAAATCAATTTATAGTACCTCATGTACTCAAATAAACAAAACAGCATATACCTACTGTATATACATGCCCTGTCAATAACATTCAATTCTGAGGCTATAAAATTTTCTATAGTCTTTTAAAATTGCAAATAAGCTCCTTGAAAAGTTTCATGAATTTTGGAGTCCATTTTCTATTTCATTAGAGACGCTCAGTGAATTTGAATCAAGTTTAAATTCAAATTCAAAATCTGGTCAAATATACTTCAACATAAAGATTTTAACACACCATTGTGTTCATCACATTTTTATTGACTTAGCCATGAAGTTTCATAATTTTTGGAGTTCATTTACTATTTCTAAATGAATTACTAAAGTGGCAGTAGCTGTGAGGCTGACTGGCAGGACCCACCAGTCAGCAAGCCCACGTGCGCGGCAAACCAGCGCGCGCATCGTGCGCCACCGCGACAGCGTGCATGCCCAGCACGACAGCAGCAAGCCACTGCCGTTTGAGCTCTATATATAGCACCACTGGCTCCTCCTTATCACTCTACGGTCGCTCTTATCGCCTTATTTTCCACTGAGCCGACGGGCTGCGCCATTTTCGCCCCGCGCACAAGATCTCGACCGCCGACGCCGCACGCCCGTTGCCGGCCAGATGAAGGCCTCTCGTTCCAAGCCTTCAACAGCTAGGTTGTTCCCCTCTCCCTCCTCTGTCCTCTGAATCAAACCTTTTCGTTGTTTAGTTGACGGTTTGGCCGATATTTTGAAGCTACGCCGAAGCTCGCCGTCGTGTTCTCCGTGCGCCGTCTCTGCTCCACGGTGCCAGGCTGCTACAAGCAGTTTTGTGCTTCGACTCCGATAGCAAAAGAGTGCGCCATGACATGCTCTGCGCGACGGTGAAAGACGCTCCTTGTTTACATGAGTATCGAGCAAGTTAGCTAAGTTTTACTCTCGGCCGAGGCTTATGAACTCGCTCGGTTTTTCATTCAATTCGAGTTCCACACTTAATCACTCTCCACAATTGCTAGCAAATAGTTTCTACACTCATTTGCGCACCTTCTTGAACTGGAATCAACAAAAATGACCGACCGTAGCTGGAGAATCACGAGTTCTCCCCTCCGCCGTTAAAAAGCTGCCTCGGTCACCGTCGATGATGGTTTTGCCGACCGTTGCACGACCATCTCACCATCCCATCACCTTCCACGTGGATCCAGAAGACTTCCCCAGCCTTTTTAGAAGGGTTTTAGCCACGGAGCGACTGTTCCGACATGGCCGGAACCCTAGCTTCCGCCGCCGCTGATGCGCCACTGTTTCCAACCGTCGGCAAGCCTCCCCGACCCCACCATCATGCTCAGCGCGTGAAATTAAGGTTGGGTGCAAAAAATTAGGTGCTGCGGTGGCCAGGAACTCAGATCCGGCGAGGCTCGCCAGAGAGCGCCGCCGCGGGAGCCCTGCGCGCCGCCCGTGTCGGGAGTTTGAAGACGACGCAGTGGACCCCTCGTGTCAGCGTCTTTTTAACCCCCGTCAGATCTGGTGTGGCCACGAGATCTATTGTGTCTACGCGCTGTATCTCTGTGGTCCCCGTGTGGTTTAAATGCCATTGGTCCATTTTTAAACGGTGGAGACCACGGTTTAATTCAAATTAGAAATTAATTCCAGATTTGGCTCCAACTTAGAAAATCCATAACTTTCTATAGACTGCTCCAAAAATCTTCAAACAAATTTTGTTTGAAAGCCCGTGAGCTCTAGTTTCTGTTAGTACCAATTAGGTTTCGTGAAACCTACTATTAAATTCTGTAGAAAACAATCTTTCCAAATACAAATACAATTTTTCCAGATGAAGTATCCACTGGAAAAATCCCCAAAATACACATAAAATACATTATCCTATTCTTGATTCCCAGAAAAAGTTTGGGAGCCATTGCACCTGTATAATTCAATTACTTTTTCAGTTATTGAATTTTTACAGATGTTCAGTTGCTTTATTGTGTCCGAAATTTGGACTGAACCTTCCTTCGGTCATATACTAACTCCTGTAAAAATTTCAGATTTAATTGACTTAGACTCCTAGTTCTAATTCAGTTGCCAACTTAATGTTAAGTAAAAAGCTAAACTTCAGATATAAATAATTCCAGAAATTCTTGCCAACTTTGAAATTCGATATCTCCTTCACCAAGGCTTAGAAATTTATGAAACCAATTTTGCTAGAACCAGAACAACATCCTCTATCATGATCAACAACTGGCAGCTATGTTCAAGCTACAGTTTCTTCTCTAAAATTCTTGGAAGTGTATTGCTTGCCATAGTTTCAGAGAGAACAACCTACTTTGATCATCTCCTGTTCTTTGCAAGAGTAATTCTTGTAGTCCCTAACATCTACCATAAAAATCCCAAAACCAAAGAAGATCATTCACTCACTATAACCATAGTTAAAAGCTTATGAACTATATGTACATTATAATTTATTAGCATTCCTATATGCATGTCGTGTAGTGATCGATATTGACGAGATGTGTCGCTTGGAGGAGAAGGCCATGGTGTCCACTTGAAGTCCTTGGCGGAGTCTTCAGAGAAGGACCCTTAACAATTGACATTTAATCGAGTCACAAACTAAGGCAAGCCCCGGTTTGCATTTAAAAGCTTTACAGAGTTTTGCAGTATTTCTCACATTACGTCTTAAGTTGATATTGTGCATTTACGTATAAGGTGATTGATACTCCACTTGCATGACCACAAATCCCAAGGGTTGGTTGGAACGAGTTACAGTTTGACCTGTAGTAACTGCTTTGCTAATGTATAGGAAATACGGTAGAACTCGAGTAGTTAGAATCTACCCGCGAGATAGGATTAATAATTCACATGAGGGTGGAAGATTAACGAGACCGGGCAGGGGGAATAGGAGTCGACGAGATGGAGTCTCCGGTGCATAGCCCTGCCTGTGTCGCTTGAGGACCGTGCCGTATGCGGCACCGTTGGGCAATCTTGAACTATACCAGTTGCATAATGGTATATGGGCCCATTAAACTGATGTAACTCCAGACTGTAGTGTGGAGACTCGTCGGTTGTCCTTGAATGGAGATGCGAAGGCAGAGAGGTGTAAATCTCCTAGCAGAACGTTTTGACGTGTCCGTGTAGGGGACCTTTTGCTCGGGATGAAGAGGTTTGTCAACATTGGGGTCTTGGGTGAAAGGTGGCCACGTATGACGCGGGGAGGAGAGCACGTATGTGTCTTCCACGCGGGTGTGTGTGTCCTGATTGCGGTAATAGAGTACCACTTGTCCGTCGCTGTCATGACGTAGTAAATACTAAAGAAGCCAGAAAAATATGTTTTATTGAATTATAATTGCTTTGCAACCTTGTATGACTTAGAGATAGCAAAAATTAAAGTTTACAGTTTCCCCATACTTTAGCTATAATAGCATTATGTGCTTTGAGCACGTCATATCATCGGCAAAGCGTTTCTTGTTTGATTGTGGAGTCTATGATGTGCCGTGCTTGAAGAATGTCATTTGCTACTTAAAACATGATTATAAGGATTTACTTGTAGGCGAGTCTATTTATGCTATTCCTTACCTATGTTTAGTACTCACCCTTGCATATGTCTACTGAGACGGGTTAGTCTTGCTGAGCCTTATGCTCGCGTTTGCGCTTTAACGATTTTTGCAGGTATTAGCTTTATTTATGCTATTCAGGTTATGCATGAGACTCGAGGTGTCGAGATAGATCTCATGTGAACCATGCCGCTGCTGATTGTTCTTCTAGTTGCTAATGAGAATCGTCCTAGGGCATGGACGTCTTCTCTCCTGCTTAGATAGGTGAGATTATGAGTATGTATTTTCCGCTGCATGTGTACTTCTATTTACACTCTTTTGTAAACTCTGATTATTTTGAAATGAAAACTGTGTACGTTTTGGTATCCTTTTCGTGTGTGCTGTTAGGTGCCGCATCGCATGGCACCACCCAATGAGATCCTCGGATGTGTGGACTCTGGTCTTCACATACATGGTATCAGAGCTTCATTGGGAATAGCACGCTCAAAAAGAGCCTATTTTCGAAAACTCCGAAGTAGTCAAGTGAGGATTAGCTATATGCCCATTAAGTACTATTACTAGTATAAGTTATAAAGGTGGTAAACTGACTTATATGTTATTTATTCTGTAACGATGCTCCGACGTCAGGTAAGAGGTAAGGTGCACCACCGTAAGCGGATCAATTGCGGTAAGCTCACCATGCAAGAGGTAGCATGGAAGTTTTCTGTGGCTTGGCACAGAAAAGTTAATAGGAGTCTCTGAAACTTTCCATGTTTCTGAGAACCTATGACACGCGGTACCACAGCGTGCTTCAAAGTTAGTGGGAGCCCCATCGGGTGGTGTGTAACCCAATAGTATGCCTCTCTAGAATCATTCGTATTCTATGGGAGCATGTGAAACACGTATGCCCGAGCATTTATAAGCCGGTTCGTACGGGAGTCTTTGCTGTACAAACGTATTTACAGCCAGTACCTCGAGACATGACATCGCTCGAGGGCGACCCATACCAGAGTGTTTTCCCGTGCCGCCCTTGAGGTGTGAAGGTGTCAAAGGAGATTTTTTGTCTTTTGCAGCATTGACAACTGTAGCGACCCGTGTAGCACACGTTTGCGAGGGAACGATATTAAGACCACCTATAAACGTATCCGGATATACCGGTTAGAATTTTCTTTGGTGAGGCATGTAGTACCATCAGTATCGACATTGATACTTGACCATCCCCAACATAAGAATGGTTGCATTACATTTTAGAAGGTCTGACTACCAGTTGCTGGTAAGTTTTGGACATTGCGAGGTGAATATCACTCATAACTCATGAAGAATCAAGGTTCTTTATTTCTGGCAGAAGTTCGCTCAACTTCGCCAGGTCGTAATCTTGGTTAGTTGAAAAATAACATAATTATATGCTATATGGATAGAAATATCATCAAGTCCACTACAAAGTTCATTTTGGTCTTTAGGACTGAAAATGATCCTATCTTGGCGAAATCTGAACTCCACAAAAAATACTACAAATGTCTTACCCAATTACACAGTCTCTGTATTATTACCATAACTTATTGTAGAAAAATCTTCTGTCCTATTGTGATACATATCTGGAGAGGTCAGAAGCATCACTACAACTTTGTAAATTGATGTGTTTTCTAATTCGACACTGAACAATCCAAATCCCAGGTTGAAACTGGTACACTGCAGATCTGCTTGCAAAAAACCAGTCAACTCATCTGTCGACTTTAGACAGTCATATATCCTAATATTAAATCTTGACATAGTCAGATATGTACATCATCGGAAAGCTTAGGAAGTCCTCTATCAACTTTCTATTCAACTCCTGGTCTGAATCTTTCATTACCAGAGTCCAATTCCAATTGTCGCAAACTCTGTTCTGGCAGTCCAGGACCAGAAATCATTTGTGCATAGTTGGAATTTGCGAGCTTTGACCTGTATAACAACTTTGTATGCCTGAACCAAATCTTTTTCTGGAATATTAACATGATTTTGTACCATGTTTATTTTGTCATTACCTCAAGATATTGTTTTGATATACCTGTATAAACTGTGGACAAAACCCACATATATAGGGGAGGTTCTGTCAAATTTTAACAAAAATTTTAGTCAACTTCAGACCTGTACAACTTTTAATCCATAGTTCACCTTGAGGTGTTAAAGTACAATCTGGAAAGTTTATGAAGTGCTATAAAACTTTTGTATTCAATTCAAATCCTATTCCTGCCATTTACTGGGAGCAAATTTCGAATTTATACAGGATGTTCTGCTGGAACAGAACTGAAGTTCATATTCCAGATTTGAACTGTCTTGTAACCTTTAATCAAGCTTCTATAGCTTTCATTCCAGAATTGCTATGGGGACAAAGTAATACATTCTGGAAAGGTTTTTGAGTTTACTATAAATTTATGGTTGAACTCCAGACCAAATTCTGCATTTAACTGTGATAAATAATTACATTTCTACAGACGGGTCTGCTGGACCCGAAGCTGGACGGCATACCAGTGTGCGATGTTATGAACTCAATTCGTTTTAGTTTCACCTTCTTATGTCACTCATCATGTCTAGGGGTGATTAATCTACATGATTGATTAACGTAAAGTTGAAACACCATATTAAGTGATTGGTGGGCAGTATCACTTATTTGGGTCTAGTTCCATGTTCTAGTCTTTATTTACACCTAGCATACTGCATTGTTAAGTGATGCATATTATGGTCTTTATCATGACTCCGGTTAGTATTGCAACTTTGGATCTTAACCGTAATGCTCACTCTTGCAGCATGGATCACATTCATTTGGAGGGTGAACCGGGTAATTCTACTCATGGTGGAGACGACTAAACTCTACCACCAGTGCCATCATCAACCGGATTGACAGAAGCCTTAGCGAGTATGTCCGAGTCTCTGCAGACGTTGGTACAGCCGAGTGTACAATATGAGGCTCGACCACTTGATCAACCTCAAGTCACATATCTGGATTTCTTGGCAACTCAACCACCGGTTTTCACAGAAGCCTGGGAACCATTGGAATCGGAACATTGGCTCCGGGTGATTGAAGCCAAATTTGAGTTACTTCAGTGTGATGAGTATCAGAAGGTTTTATTTGCCGCTCAACAACTTCACGGATCCGCAAGAGCTTGGTGGTCTGAATATCTCACCACTCTCCCTGACGGTCATCATGTGACCTGGGCGGAGTTTCGTGATGCTTTTCATGCATGCCACATTTCTAAATGGATGGTTAAAACCAAGTTGGAGGAGTTTGTGTAGTTGAAGCAAGGAGAAATGAGTGCTTATGAATACTCCAAGGTGTTCAATCGTTTGGCTTAATATGCGCCAGAGTATGTGAATACCGAGGCATTGAAGTGCGATTGTTTCTTTCGAGGACTGAACGTTGAACTTCGAGCTCGACTGGTGTTATTCAATAACGGCAACTACAATGACTTAGTTGGTGCCGCTATTGTTCAGGAGGATGCAACTCTTTGCTATCAGGCAAAGAAGAGAAAGAGGAAGACATCATTGAAGATTATCAGTGATATTCCTCAGGAGGATCGAGCGGTATATTGCTTACTGTGCGGTCGACAGCTTTGGTCGAGTGAGCAACCACAACAGGTTCAAAATCACTCCTATCTAGTGGAGACCTTACTTGCACCTCAACAAAGCGTGCAAGTGTGTCCTGATTCTCCACCGCAACAGTATGATCTCACTCTTGCAGCCCAATCTCTGCAAGATGTGCATGTTGTCAGTCCACCCCAATTAAGTGGAAAGCACAGGATACAGTTAGCACGGGAACATCGCAAGACGGAACGTGACCGTGTCCAATGGTCCTTTTCCAAGAATTCTGATCAGCACCATAAATTTAAAAAGAAGACCTCATCGAAGTCTGCCAGTGTTAATTATGCTGCGATTGAGGACATTCCTGAAGGATAACCTGTTTTAGCAGTCATGTTTACTTTACATGATCAACCAATAGTCGTTCTGTTTGACTCTGGAGCTACTCATAACTTTGTGAGCAAGTCCTTTGTGCTGAAACATCAAGTGCCAATTGTGACTGTTTCACATCTTTTTTGTGTCAGTTCACCTAGAGGCAATATTTCAGCTAATGAGGTTGTCTCTCGAGCACCTTTAGGCATGGGTGGAAGTATCTATCCAGTGAACCTCATCATCTTGGAAGGTCAGCAGATTGACCTCATCTTGGGGATGTCATAGTTGACACATCATGGAGCTATCTTTGATATCAGCTCGCGGACTATCCAACTGAATTCTCAATTCCATGGGAGCAACACTTTAAATCTTTTGAATACCGCACCGAGAGTCTCAGCGGTACATCACACCAGTGTCAAGAAGATTGAGGATATCCCAGTAGTGTGTGAATATCCAGACGTGTTTCCCGACGAACTTCCGGGCATGCCACAAGAACGTGACGTTGAGTTCAAGATTGAACTAGCGCCAGGAACCATGCCAATCTCATGGAAGCCGTATAGGATGGCACCAAAGGAACTTGCGGAATTGAAGGAGCAGCTGAATGACTTATTGAGCAAGGGTTTTATTCGCCCAAGTTCATCACCTTGGGGTTGTTATGCATTGTTTGTGAAGAAGAAGGATGAGACTTTAAGGTTGTGTGTGGACTATCGTCCACTGAATGCGGTCACCATCAAGAATAAGTATCCACTACCACGCATTGATATTTTATTTGATCAACTAGTGGATGCTAAGGTATTCTCAAAGATGGACCTTCGTTCAGGTTATCATCAGATTAAGATTCGACCTGAGGACATTCCAAAAACCGCATTTTCGACGAGGTATGGGCTATATGAGTATCTCGTCATGTCCTTTGGGTTGACCAATGCACCAGCTCATTTCATGTATCTCATGAATTCTGTGTTTATGCCGGAGTTGGACAAGTTTGTCATGGTATTCATTGACAACATCTTGGTGTATTCTAAATCTAAAGAAGAACACGCTAAACACTTGCATATTGTGTTGCAACGTTTAAGGGATCACAAACTGTATGCAAAGTTCAGCAAGTGTGAGTTTTGGATCCGCCAAGTGCCATTTCTAGGGCACGTCATCTCGGCTGATGGTATTGCCGTTGATCCAAGCAAAATTGTACAAGTCCTGAAGTGGAAATCTCCCAAGTCCGTACATGAAGTTCGTAGTTTCCTTGGCTTGGCTGGCTATTATCGGAGGTTCATTCCGAGTTTCTCAAAGATAGCTAAACCAATGACGGAACTACTGAAGAAGGGAACGAGATATGTATGGACTAAAGAATATGAAGAGGCACTTCAAGCTTTGGTGAAACACCTCACAACAGCACCGGTGTTGGCTCAGCCGAACACAACTAAACCATTTGATGTCTATTGTGATGCATCCGGCATTGGTCTTGGTTGTGTACTCATGAAAGATAGAAGGGTGAACGCGTACGGATCCTGGCTTCTTCGGAATCATGAACAACATTATCCGACTCTTGATCTTGAGCTCGCTGCCATGGTGCCCGCATTGAAGATGTGGAGACACTATCTATTAGGCAATCTAGTGCATCTCTACACTGATCATAAGAGTTTAAAGTACATTTTCACCCAGAAAGACTTGAATATGTGACAGCGAAGATGGTTAGAATTGATCAAAGACTATGAGATTGAGATCCACTACCATCCTAGCAAAGCAAATGTGGTTGCAGATGCACTGAGCCGCAAGTCTCATGTCAATCATCTTTCGATCATTTCAATGGAAGAGGATGAGCCGAGTTTATACTTGGTTCCATATGGAGCGCTCTACAATCTAGCCCTCATCCCTACTGTTAGGGAAGATATCGTAGAAGCTCAAAAGGAAGACAAGGGAACGTCGCACATTCGACGAAGAATGAAAAAGGGAGAGATGAAATGTTTTCGATGTGATGATCATGATACTATTTGGTTTAAAGACCGTATAGTCGTACCCCATGACATGGAGCTCCAAAAGAAGATCTTGGATGAAGCACACTTATCCAAGTACTCTATTCATCCGGGTAGCAACAAGATGTACCAGAATCTGAAGAAGAAACTTTGGTGGTCCCGGATGAAGCGAGAGATAGCAAAGTATGTATCCGAATGTGATACATGTCGGCGAGTGAAAGCCAACCATTTGAGGCAAGACAGACAGTTACATCTTGTCGGTGTTTGGAACCAGCAGATCTCCCAACACTACTTTTGGTAGATCGAGGAGTTGTAGTTCAGTAATGGGCGCACGGAGATTCAAGAAGGTGAAAGACACGTGTACAAATGGATTTACGTGGTTCGGGCTGCCTGAGCATAATACCCTACTCCACGAGGTGTGTTGGTGATCTATTAAGCTCGAAAGGTCTAGAAGAAGCTCCAGAAGAAGAAGCTCGTCTAGCTCAGAGTGTTCAACGGTGGTCTCGAGCCGTCCCTTGTGTATCGTCGACCAGTCCTTTTATAGTACAAGGACTGGTCGTTACAATGTCAGCCTGGCCTGACAGGTGGCCCCGGCGGTTACACACGCTTGATATACAATAAATGGGGTTAATTACCATTAATAGCTTGGTAATGGGCCTTAACAGTGTCGTTACCAGTATTAAGGGCCATCCGATCGTGTGTCATTAATATGGCATTAATGACACTTAATCGGGTCTTGAAGTCTTTGATTTATCCTGGACCTTCCAGAGCTGTTGGGGGTCCTCCATCCTGATAGTTGAAGTTGAAGGTCCGGCGATTGCCACGTGGTAGCTCCGGAGCTCACCGTCATGGACGGGTAGGTCCGGGGCTGTTGGACACGTGTCAGTGCCAGAGCTTCCCTCTGTCTGGGGTTAGGTCCGGGGGTGCCATATTGGTATTCTGACCGGAGCTTCCCAGGTGTGGGCGATAACTCTGGTCTTGTGATACACGTGGCGGCCCCGGGACTAACCATGTCGGCGGAGCAGGTCCGGCTACGCCTGACATGTGGGGCCTTCGGAGGTATTCAAATCTGGTATATGGAGTTTCCTTGTGATCTTTGCAATCCCAGGGGGTATCCGTTACGGAGGGTACCGACAGTGGCCCCCTAGACTCACCTCCGGGAGAGACCTTTTGTATCAATTCATTTCGCCGGAGGTGGTTCCATTGTTTGGTTTATGAACTGTGTCTTCAAGGATCTTTGGTTATGCCGTTGGCGGTAGTTCACAGTTAAACTTCCGCCGCATGGCGTATATTGAAGGCGGCAGGTGAGATCTTAGCGTGCGGATCTCAGGCAATTGAAGGTCACCAGTTCTCGATACGAAAATCGTATCGGTTGCGCGCGCCCTATCAGGCCACCGACTTTGGGTTTCCTGCCTTTCATGATGACAACCGTTCGCCTGGGGTAAGAACCTCGACTTGATCATCGGGGTGGCCCTGGGCCCCCTTGCCATTGGCAGGGTGAAATCTTTGACTGGTATCGTCGGCTCCTCTGTGGTTTCCATCTAGGTGTTGCGGGAGCTTACTTAAGAAGGAAAGCATGCACCGTTTGGGGTTCTTTACGCCTTTCAATCAATCTTGCACTCAAACCTTCCAAACATTTGCTTGCCTTTCCTCTCTTGCCTCCCTGTGCCGTGATGGAGTTGGGTCTCCGCCAAAGCCGACTGAAGACCGATGATGATTTGAAGAAGGTCCTGGCCCTCATGGGATGTTCCCCTGACTTCTTCAACCACCTGGTCTGCGCCGGCAAGCTTCCGTTCGAGAAGGAGCACGCCAGCGACATGGTGTACTTCTCTACGTACGCCATGGTGGGAGTGATCCCACCTTTCTCCTCCTTCTTCTTGATGCTGCTAGCTTTCTATGGTCTGTAGCTTTACCACCTTGGCCCCCACTCCATTCTGCTGGTGTCCATATTCGTCCACTTCTGCGATATGTGGGTGGGGATTCCCCCTGCATTGAGCTCTTCCGCACCTTCTTCACTGTCCAGACCACAGGTCGGAGCAACGAGTACCTTGGCTTCTACTATTTCATGAAGTGCAAGAAGTGACCATACAAGTACTTGCGATCGTTCCCTTCTGGGAAGTGGGACGACTAGAAGAAGGACTGGATTGTAATCTGGGTGGAGGAGCATGAGAAGCTGAAGCTGCTGGAAGGCCTCCCCAACATCGATACTGCAGTTTGGAGTGAAGCTCCGGTGCTGTCAGATGCCTTCGATTCTGCTCTGACCAGGATCCGCATGTGTGTGGAAGGAGGAGTGACTCCCCAAGCGGTGTTTTGCATCTTCCTGACCAACAGGTGGGCTCTGTTGAAGAGGAGGGAGAAGTTGGCTTGGGCCCTCAATAGTATGCTGGACGACGACCGAATTGTGACCGGTTTGAAGTCCAACATGGAGGGTGCAACTTTGGAATTCCACCTGATGAAATTCCAGCACGGCATCGACGTCGAGGGCGACGATTTGACTCCTCTGCCAGCTTTCCTCCCACTGAACATGGAGGCTACATTCAGTAGGGAGCTCCAGTGGATGATGGCGGTGCTTGACGACCTTGGTGTCATTGAGAGGCGCTCGACCACCGAATTGGCGATCTCCGAAGCTCCGGAGGGTGGCTCCGTCCCCACCCCTAAGCCAAGAACTGAATTCGTTGGCAAGGGCAAGCAATTGGCCGAGCCCTCGAGCCTTAAGAGGAAGCATGCCAACAGGAGGGCCAGGCATTCTTCTTCCGCAGCGTCCCCTTCTCCCCGGAGGGGAAGGTCTTCAACGGCGGCGTCTACACCAATTGAGGCATCTTCCCGGGGTGTTAGCTCCGTCCAAGTGACTCCGGTCCCAGGGCCAGCGAGACAAAGGTGTTGAAGACAAAAAATGAAATTTGAATTCACAAAAATTTGGATTTCATTCATTTGGAGACAAGAGATTACAAAATTGCAGAAGAAGAAGAGAAAGTACAAGCGGGAGCTACAGGGAGACAATCTTAGACCCTATGGAAGAATTGGGCAACCTTCTGGGCCACCTCCGACACGTTGGCTCGGGTGGCTTCACCCTCTCCTTCGATGGGACCTTCAAGCACCGGGTCCAAAGGGAATTGAGGGTCCCGACTAGTGTAGCACGTCAGCACATACTCTGCGACGTTCTTCGCCAGGGCCTGACCCTCCATTTCCAATTGGTCCGCGATGACATTGCCCACCTTTGAGAGCTTGTTGCCTGCTGACCCCAGTGCCTCCAACGCCCGGTCCAGCTTCGGCTCCGGATCATCCGGGCGCACGGGGCTGAAGCCCATTGGCATCAGCGCGTCGTTGGCCTTGACCAGGAAGTCCCAAACTTGTTGGGACTCCACATACCTTGCACCACACATCTCCGCCAAGGATCTTTTGGCCGCCGCCAGCTCCGAGCTCTCCCGAGCAAGACGATCCACCCCTTTGGCATTCTGCAGAATCGTTTCAGCAACATGCCTTTTGAGCTTGCTGAGCTCTTCCTCCCGGAGGTGGATCTCGTTCTGGCGTTTGACCAAATCTCTATCCTGGCCCCACACTTTCTTCTCCCGAGCGGCGATGGCATTCTCCTAATTGTAGAGTTCCCGCCCTCGCTCCCAGGCTTTCTTCTCCTCCTCCTTGCAACGCTCATCAAATTTCTTGGTGCGTTCATAAAGGCTCTTGTCAGCCAGAGCTGTCTTTTGAACAAGCTCCTCCTCCCTCTTCATGAGGTCGTCTCGTAGCTCCAGGAATTTCTGCTCTTCATCTTCGAGCTATTTTTCCCGAGCTTCAAGAGCTTCTCGGCGCTTGACGAGGCTATCGTGGATGGCAGAGAGCCTTTCCTGGCGTTCATTAGCTCCACTACTGCAGCCTTGGCCTAATCATATATGGCCTGGCATTGGTTGTCGAGGGTCCGCGTCATGCTTTCCCTCTCATCCAACAACTTGCCCCAGTACTCCAGGCGGACTTTCTCCCTTCGCACCCACTCCTTATCGCCAGCCAGCCTCGACTGTGCCAGCTTGGTCTAAAAATGGAGTTGGTTGCGCCACCTCCTAAGGGTTTGGCGCTCCTCCTCGAGGGCCTTGCTGTCGTGGTAGAAGGCTAGTTGAACCCGTCGAAGGCTGGAGCAGGCGTTGTTGATAGACAACGATAGGGGGATTGGGTCCGGACCTGCCGGAGTCATCTCCGCTGGCTCTAGCGGATCTTCAGCAACAAAAATTGGGTCCCACTCTACGAGAGCGGTACCTTGAGCTTCCACGGCACTAGGGCCGTCCTCCGGGATAGCCTCAGCCTCCGCCGAGGGAGTGGTTGCAGTAGAAATACCGACCTTCGGAATTGGTTCCGAAGGCCCAGCCGCCAGGTCATCAACAATTGGTTCCTTCGGCGGGGGGCCAACAGCTTCATCCTGGCACTCTGGCTCGGCAACGGGCACCTCCGGGATCACTGCTTTCGGAACGGGCATTGAAGGTTCGGCTGGAGCAGAAGCTACTTCTGGCTCTGGCACAGGGGCTTCCTCTGCCTCTGGTTTGGGTGCTGGTGCTTCAGCCATCATGGGCTCCAGTGCTAGCGCTTCGACCGCCATAGGCTCAGGCGCCATCGCCTCCGCAGCAACTGGCTCGGACGCCGGAACCTCTTCAACAGCCGGCTCCACAGCAAGAACTCCTGCAGCAACTGGCTCTGCCGCCGGAGCTTCCTCGACGACCGGCTCAAGTGCCAGAGCTTCATCAACACCCGGCTCTACTGTCGGGACCTCCTCAACCACCGGCTCGAGTGCCAGGGCTTCAACAACATCCATCTCTAGGGCCGGAATCGCAGCTTCCTACGGCTCTGTGGCCGGAGCGTCCAACATCACAACATCCAAGCCTGGAGCTTCAACCTCCGAGGCTGGCGCTGCTGGTACATCTTCAGCCCCGTGGTCCGGCGCTACCATGGGAGCTTCTGGGGATGAGTCGTCCAATACCACGACATCCGGCGCCGGGGCTGCCGCAGCCTCTTCCACCTCTTGGGGCGGCGCTGGAATCAGAGCCAGAGCTTCAGCCTGCACAGCCTCAATTGCTGCTGCAGGGGCCGAAGCTTCAGCCTTTTTCTTGGGCATGCTGTGAATGAAGGACGAAGAGACTCAAAATGCAGTTAACAATAAAACAACTGACGGAGGTAAAAAATCAGAAAATTACCTTGGAAGGCTTCCGCACCAATTCCCGCGGAACCTCTTCCACGGACGCTTCGGACTGGCCCCAGCCGACACCGGCGTGGTAGTCTCGGAGGGCCCCCTAGAGCTTGATGCTGCTGTCGGCGTTGCTCTGGTCGAGGCTCCCCTTGATCGAGAAGGACCTCCGGACGATCCGAGGCCCTCCAGAGGTCCTTCTCGGTCAAGGGGGGCCTCGACCAGAGCAACACCGACAGCAGCAGCAAGCTCCGGGAGGCCCTCCAGGACTACCACGCCGGTGTCGGCTTGGGCCAGTCCAGAGCGTTCGGGGAAGAGGTTCTGCGGGAACTGGTGCGGAAGCCTTCCGAGGTAATTTTCTGATTTTTTACCTCAGTCAGTTGTTTTATTGTTGACTGTGTTTTTAGTCTCTTCGTCCTTCATCACAACGTTCCCAAGAAAAGGGCTGAAGCTCTGGCCCTTGCAGCAGCAATTGAGGCTGTGCAGGCTGAAGCTTCGGCTCCGATTCCAGTGCCACCCCAATAGGTGGCAAAGGCTGCGGCAGCCCCGGTGCCGGCTGCTGTGGTATTGGCCGACTCATCCCCAGAAGCTCTCGTGGTAGCACCGGACCATGGGACTGAAGATGTACCAGCAGTGCCAGCCTCAGAGGTTGAAGCTTCGGGCTTGGATGCTGTGATGTTGGATGCTCCGGCCACAGAGCCGGAGGAAGCTACGATTCCGGCCCTAAAGCCGTATGTTGTTGAAGCCCCGGCAGTCGAGTCGGTGGTTGAGGAGGTCCCGGCAGTAGAGCCAGGTGTTGATGAAGCTCCGGTGGCAGAGCCGGTTGCTGCAGGAGTTCCGGCTGTGGAGCCGGCTGTAGAAGAGGTTCCGATGTCAGAGCCAGTTGCTGCGGAGGCGACGGCGCCTGAGCCTATGGCGGTCGAAGCGCCAGCGCTGGAGCCCATGATGGCTGAAGCGCCAACACCCGAACTAGAGGCAGAGGAAGCGCCTGTGCCGGAGCCAGAAGTAGCTTCTGCTCCGGCCGAACCTTCAACGCCTGTTTCGGAAGCATTGATCCCGGAGGTGCCCGTTGCCGAGCCAGAGTGTCGGGATGAAGCTGCTGGCCCCCGCCGGAGGGACCAATTGTTGATGACCTGGCGGCTGGGTCTTCGGAACCAATTCTGGAGGTTAGTACTTCTACTGCAAGCACTTCCTCGACGGCGGCCGAGGCTATCCCGGAGGACGGCCCTAGTGTCGTGGAAGCTCAAGGTACCACTCTTGTAGAGTGGGACCCAATTTTTGTTGCTGAAGATCCGCTGGAGCCAGCGGAGATGTCTCCGGTAGGTCCGGACCCAATCCCCCTATTGTTGTCTATCGACAATGCCTGCTCCAGCCTTCGCCAGGTTCAACTGGCCTTCCACCACAACAGCAAGGCCCTTGAGGAGGAGCGCCAAACCCTTAGGAGGTGGTGCAACCGACTCCATTTTGAGACCAAGCTGGCACAGTCGAGGCTGGCTGACGATAAGGAGTGGGTGTGAAGGGAGAAAGTCTGCCTGGAGTACTGGGGAAAGTTGTTGGATGGGAGGGAAAGCATGACTCAGACCCTCGACAACCAATCCTAGGCCATATATGATCAGGCCAAGGATGCCAATAGTGCAGCTAATGAACACCAGGAAAGGCTCTCTGCCATCCACGATAGCCTCGCCAAGCACCGAGAAGCTCTTGAAGCTCGGGAAAAACAACTCGAAGATGAAGAGCAGAAATTCCTTGAGCCGCGAGACGACCTCGTGAAGAGGGAGGAGGAGCTTGTTCAAAAGACAGCTCTAGGTGACAAGATCCTTGATGAACACACCAAGAAATTGGATGAGTGTTGCAAGGAGGAGGAGAAGAAAGCCTGGGAGCAAGGGCAGGAACTCTACAAGTAGGAGAATGCCATCGCCGCCCGGGAGAAGGAAGTGCGGGGCCGGGAGATAGATTTGGTCAAACGCCGGAACGAGATCCACCTTCGAAAGGCAAGTTGCTGAAATGATTCAGCAGAATGCCAAAGAGGTGGAGCGTCTTGCTCGGGATAGCTCGGAGCTGGCAGCGGCTAAAAGATCCTTGGCGGAGATGCGTGGTGCAAGGGTTGTGGAGTCCCAACAAGTTTGGGACTTCCCGGGCAAGGCCAACGACGCGCTGACGCCAATGGGCTTCAGTCCCATGCGCCCGGATGATCTGGAGCCGAAGCTGGATCGGGCATTGGAGGCGCTAGGGTTAGCAGTCAACAAGCTTTCCAAGGTGGGTGATGTCATCGCGGACCAATTGGAAACGGAGGGTCAGGCCCTGGTGAAGAACGTCGCAGAGTATGTGCTGACGTGCTACACTAGCCGGGACCCTCAATTCCCTTTGGACCCGGTGCTTTAACATCCCATCGAAGGAGAGGGTGAAGCCGCCCGAGCCAACGTGTCGGAGGTGGCCCAGAAGGTTGCCCAATTCTTCCATAGGGTCTAAGATCGTCTCCCTGTAGCTCCCGCTTGTACTTCATCTTCTTCTTCAATTTTGTAATCTCTTGTCTCCAAATGAATGAAATCCAAAATTTTGTGAATTCAAATTTCATTTTTTGTCTTCAACACCTTTGTCTCGCTGGCCCTTGGAACGGAGTCACATGGCCAGTGCTAACACCCTGGGAAGATGCCACAATTGGAGTAGACGCCGCCGTTGAAGACCTTCCCCTCCGGGGAGAAGGGGATGCTGCGGAAGAAGAATTTCTGACCCTCCTGTCGGCATGCTTCCTCTTACGGCTCGAGGGCTCAACCAATTCCTTGCCCTTGTCGACGACTTCAGTTCTTGGCTTAGGGGCGGGGACGGAGCCACCCTCCGGAGCTTCGGAGATCGCCAATCCGGTGGTCGAGCGCCTCTCAACGACACCAAGGTCGTCAAGCACCGGCATCGTCCGTCGGAGCTCCCTACTGAATGAAGCCTCCATGTTCAGTGCGAGGAAAGCTGGCGGAGGAGTCAAATCGTCGCCCTCGACGTCGATGCCGTGCTGGAATTTCTTCAGGTGGAATTCCAAAGTTGCACCCTCCATGTTGGACTTCAAACCGGTCACAATCCGGTCGTCGTCCAGCATACTGTTGAGGGCCCAAGCCAACTTCTCCCTCCTCTTCAACGGAGCCCACCTGTTGGTCAGGAAGTTTCAAAACACCGCCTGGGGAGTCACTCCTCCTTCCACACACAGGCGGATTCTGGTTACAGCAGGATCGAAGGCATCCGACAGCACCAGAGCTTCACTCCAAACTGCAGTATCGATGCTGGGGAGGCCTTCCAGCAGCTCCGTCTTCTCATGCTCCTCCACCCTGATTACAATCCAGTCCTTCTTCCAGTCGTCCCACTTCCCAGAAGGGAACGACCGCAAGTACTTGTATGGGCACTTCTTGCACTTCATGAAATAGTAGAAGCCAAGGTACTCGTCGCTCCGACCTGTGGTCTGGACAGTGAAGAAGGTGCGAAAGAGCTCAATGCAGGGGGAATTGCCACCCACATCTCGCAGAAGTGGATGAATATGGACACCAGCAGAATGGAGTGGGGACCAAGGTGGTAAAGCTGCAGACCATAGAAATCTAGCAGCATCAAGAAGAAGGAGGAGAAAGGTGGGATCAATCCCACCATGGCGTACGCAGAGAAGTACACCATGTCGCCGGCGTGCTCCTTATCGAACGGAAGCTTGTCAGCGCGGACCAGGTGGTTGAAGAAGTCAGGGGACCATCCCATGAGGGCCCGGACCTTCTTCAAGTCATCATCGGTCTTCAGTCGGCTTTGGCGGAGACCCAACTCCATCGCGGCACAACGAGGCAAGAAAGGAAAGGCAAGAAAAAGTTTGGAAGGTTTGAGCACAAGATCGATTGAAAGGCGTAAAGAACCTTAGATAGTGTGTGCTTTCCTTCTTAAGTAAGCCCCCACAATTCCTGGATGGAAACCACAGGGGAGCTGACGATACCAGTCAAAGATTTCACCCCGCCAATGACAAGGGGGCCCAGGGCCACCCCGACGATCAAGTCGAGGTTCTTACCCCAGGCGAACGGTTGTCATCATGAAAGACGGGAAACCCGAAGTCTGCGGCCTGATAGGGCACGCGGAACCGATACGATTTTCATATCGGGAACTGGTTACCTTCAATTGCGTGAGATTCGCACGCTAAGATCTCACCTGCCGCCTTCAAGATACGCCACGCGGCGGAAGTTTAACTGTTAACTACCGCCAACGGCATAACACAAGACCCTTGAAGACACAGTTCAGTAACTGAAGAATGGACCCACCTCCCGTGAAATGACTTTATACAAAAGGTCTCTCCTGGAGCTGAGTCCAGGGGGCCACTGTCGGTACCCTCTGTACCAGATACCCCTTGGATTGCAAAGATCACAAGGAAACTCTATATACCAGATTTGAAGACCTCCGAAGACCCCACATGTCAGGCGTAGCCAGACATGCTCCCCCGACATGGTTAGTCCCGGGGCCGCCACGTGTATCACAAGACCGGATCTATCGCCCACACCTGGGAAGCTCCGGTCAGAATACCAATATGGCACCCCCGGACCTAACCCCAGATAGAGGGAAGCTCCGGTACTGACACGTGTCCAACAGTGCCGGACCTACCCATCCACGACAGTGAGCTCTGGAGCTGCCACGTGGCAACCGCCGGACCTTCAACTTCAACTATCAGGCCGGAGGACCCCCAACAGCTCCGGACCTTCCAGGATCAATCAAAGACTTCAAGACCCGATTAAGTGTCATTAATGCTATATTAATGACACACGATCGGATGGCCCTTAATACTGGTAACGACACTCTTAAGGCCTATTACCAGGCTATTAAGGGTAATTAACCCCATTTATTGTGTATCAAGCATGTGTAACCGCCGGGGCCACTTGTCGGGCCAGGCTGATGTTGTAACAACCAGTCCTTGTACTATAAAAGGACTGTTCGATGATACACAAGGGACGGCTCGAGACCACCGTTGAACACTCTGAGCTAGATGAGCTTCTTCTTCTGGAGCTTCTTCTAGACTCTCGAGCTTAATAGATCACCAACACACCCCGTGGAGTAGGGTATTACGCTCAGGCAGCCCGAACCATGTAAATCCCTGTGTACATGTGTCTTTCACCTTCTTGAATCTCTGCGCGCCCATTACCGAACTACAACTCCTCGATCTACCAAAAGTAATGTCGGGAGATCTGCCGATTCCAAACACCGACAGGTTGTAACTGTCCTGCTTGCCTCAAATGGTTGGCTTTCACATGCCGACATGTATCACATTCGGATACATACTTTGCTATCTCTCGCTTCATCCGGGACCACCAAAATTTCTTCTTCAGATCCTGGTACATCTTGTTGCTACCCGGATGAATAGAGTACTTGGACAAGTGTGCTTCAACCAAGATCTTCTTTCGGAGCTCCATGTAATGGGGTACGACTATACGGTCTTTAAACCAAATAGTATCGTGATCATCACATCGAAAACATTTCATCTCTCCCTTTTTCATTCGTTGTCGAATGTGCTACATTCCCTTTTCTTCCTTCTGAGCTTCTATGATATCTTCCCCGATGGTAGGGATGAGGGCTAGATTGTAGAGCGCTCCATATGGAACAAAGTATAAACTCGGCTCATCCTTTTCCATTGAAATGATCGATAGATGATTGACATGAGACTTGCGGCTCAGTGCATGTGCAACCACATTTGCTTTGCCAGGATGGTAGTGGATCTCAATCTCATAGTCTTTGATCAATTCTAACCATCTTCGCTGTCGCATATTCAAGTCTTTCTGGGTGAAAATGTACTTTAAACTCTTGTGATCAGTGTAGAGATGCACTAGATTGCCTAATAGATAGTGTCTCCACATCTTCAATGCGAGCACCACGGCAGCGAGCTCAAGATCAAGAGTCGGATAATGTTGTTCATGATTCTGAAGCTGCCGAGATCCGTACGTGATCACCCTTCTATCTTGCATGAGTACACAACCAAGACCAATGCCATATGCATCGCAATAGACATCAAATGGTTTAGTTGTGTCCGGCTGAGCCAACACCGGTGCTATTGTGAGGTGTTTCACCAAAGCTTGAAATGCCTCTTCACATTCTTTAGTCCATACATATCCCGTTCTCTTCCTCAGTAGTTCGGTCATTGGTTTAGCTATCTTTGAGAAACTCGGAATGAACCTCCGATAATAGCAAACCAAGCCAAGGAAACTACGAACTTCATGTACGGACTTGGGAGATTTCCACTTCAGGACTTGTACAATTTTGCTTGGATCAATGGCAATACCATCAGCCGAGATGACGTGCCCTAGAAATGGCACTTGGTGGATCCAAAACTCACACTTGCTGAACTTTGCATACAGTTTGTGATCCCTTAAACGTTGCAACACAATATGCAAGTGTTCAGCGTGTTCTTCTTTAGATTTAGAATACACCAAGATGTCGTCAATGAATACCACGAACAACTTGTCCAACTCCAGCATAAACATCGAATTCATGAGATACATGAAATGAGTTGGTGCATTGGTCAACCCAAAGGACATGACGAGATACTCATATAGCTCATACCTCATCGAAAATGCGGTTTTTGGAATGTCCTCAGGTCGAATCTTAATCTGATGATAACCTGAACAAAGGTCCATCTTTGAGAATACCTTAGCATCCACTAGTTTATCGAATAAAATATCAATGCGTGGTAGTGGATACTTATTCTTGATGGTGACCGCATTCAGTGGACGATAGTCCACACACAACCTTAAGGTCTCATCCTTCTTCTTCACAAACAACGCGGAACAACCCCAAGGTGATGAACTTGGGCGAATAAAACCCTTGCTCAATAAGTCATTCAGCTGCTCCTTCAATTCTGCAAGTTCCTTTGGTGCCATCCTATACGGCTTCCTTGAGATTGGCATGGTTCCTGGCGCTAGTTCAATCTTGAACTCAACGTCACGTTCTTGTGGCATGCCCGGAAGATCGTCAAGAAATACGTCTGGATATTCACACACTACTGGGATATCCTCAAGCTTCTTGGCACTAGTGTGATGCACCGCTGAGACTCTTGGTGTGGTATTCAAAAGATTTAAAGTGTTGCTCCCATGGAATTGAGAATTCAGTTGGACAGTCCACGAGCTGATATCAAAGATAGCACCATGATGTGTCAACCATGACATCCCCAAGATGATGTCAATCTGCTAACCTTCCAAGATGATGAGGTTCACCGGATAGATACTTCCACCCATGCACAAAGGTGCTCGAGAGATAACCTCATTAGCTGAAATATTTCCTCCAGGTGAACTGACACAAAAAGGATGTGAAACAGCCACAATTGGCTCTTGATGTTTCAGCACAAAAGACTTGCTCACAAAGTTATGAGTAGCTCCAGAGTCAAATAGAACGACTACTGGTTGATCATGTAAAGTAAACATGCCTGCTAAAACAGGTTCTCCTTCTGGAATGTCCTCAATCGCAGCATAATTAACACTGGCAGACTTTGATGAGGTCTTCTTTTTAAATTTATGGTGCTGATCAGAATTCTTGGAAAAGGACAATTGGACACGGTCACGTTCCGTCTTGCGACGTTCCCGTGCTAACTGCATCCTGTGCTTTGCACTTAATTGGGGTGGACTGACAACATGCACATTATACAGCGATTGAGCTGCAAGAGTGAGATCATACTGCTGCGGTGGAGAATCAGGACACACTAGCACGCTTTGCTGAGGTGCATGTAAGGTCTCCACTGGATAGGAGTGATACCGAAACTGTTGTGGTTGCTCACTCGACCAAAGCTGTCGACCGGACGGTAAGCAATATACCACTCGATCCTCCAGAGGAATATCACTGATAATCTTCAATGATGTCTTCCTCTTTCTCTTCTCTACCTGATAGCGAAGAGTTGCATCCTCCTGAACATTAGCGACACCAACCAAGTCATTGTATTTGCCATTATTGAATAACACCAGTCGAGCTCGAAGTTCGACGTTCAGTCCTCGAAACAAATAATCGCACTTCAACGCCTCGGTATTCACATACTCCGGCGCATATTGAGCCAAACGATTGAACGCCTTGGAGTATTCATAAGAACTCATTTCTCCTTGCTTCAACTCCACAAACTCCTCCAACTTGGTTTTAATCATCCCTTTAGAAATGTGGCGTGCACAAAAAGCATCACGGAACTCCGCCCAGGTCACATGATGACCGTCAGGGAGAGTGGTGAGATATTCAGACCACCAAGCTCTTGCGGATCCGTGAAGTTGTTGAGCGGCAAATAAAACCTTCTGATACTCATCACACTGAAGTAACTCAAATTTGGCTTCAATCACCCGGAGCCAATGTTCCGACTCCAATGGTTCCCAGGCTTCTGTGAAAACCGGTGGTTGAGTTGCCAAGAAATCCACATATGTGACTTGAGGTTGATAAAGTGGTCGAACCTCAGATTGTACACTCCGCTGTGCCAATGCCTGCAGAGACTCGGCCATACTCGCTAAAACTTCTGTCAATCCGGTTGATGATGGCACTGGTGGTAGAGTTGAGTCGTCTCCACCATGAGTAGAATTACCCGGTTCACCCTCCAAATGAGTGTGATCCATGCTGCAAGAGTGAGCATTATGGTTAAGATCCAAAGTTGCAATACTAACTGGAGTCATGATAAAGACCGTCATATGCATCACTTAACAATGCAGTATGCTAGGTGTAAATAAAGACTAGAACATGGAACTAGACCCAAATAAGTGATACTGCCCACCAATCACTTAATATGGTGTTTCAACTTTACGTTAATCAATCATGTAGAGTAATCACCCCTAGACATGATGAGTGACATAATAAGGTGAAACTAAAACGAATTGAGTTCATAATATCGCACACTGGTATGCCATCCAGCTTCGGGTCCAGCAGACCCGTCTGTAGAAATGTAATTATTTCTCACAGTTAAATGCAGAATTTGGTCTGGAGTTCAACTACAAATTTATTGTAAACTCAAAAACCTTTCCATAATGTATTACTTTGTCCCCATAGCATTTCTGGAATGGAAGCTATAGAAGCTTGGTTAAAGGTTACAAGACAGTTCAAATCTGGAATATGAACTTCAGTTCTGTTCCAGCAGACCATCCTGTATAAATTCAAAATTTTCTCCCAGCAAATGGCAAGAATAGGATTTGAGTTGAATACAATAGATTTATATCACTTCATAACCTTTCCAGATTGTACTTTAACACCTCCAGGTGAACTCTGGATTAAAAGTTATACAGGTCTGAATTTGACTAAAATTTTCTGGAAATTTTGACAGAACCTCATCTGTATATGTGGGTTTTGTCCACAGTTTATACAGGTATATAAAAACAATATCTTGAGGTAATGACAAAATAAACATGGTACCAAATCATGTTAATATTCCATAAGTAGATTTGGTTCAGGCTTACAAAGTCGTTATACAGGTCAAAGCTCGCAAATTCCAAATTTGCACAAATGATTTCTGGTCCTGGACTGCCAGAACAGAGTTTGCGACAATTGGAATTGGACTCTGGTAATGAATGATTCAGATCAGGAGTTGAATAGCAAGTTGATAGAGGACTTCCTAAGCTTTCCGAAGATGTACATATCTGACTATTTCAAGCTTTAATATTAGGAGATATCACTGTCTAAAGTCGAAAGATGAGCTGATTGGTTTTCTGCCAGCAGATCTGCAGTGTACCAGTTTCAACCTGGGATTTGGATTGGTTCAGTGTCGAATTAGAAAACACTTCAATTTACAATGTTGTAGTGACGCTTCTGCCCTCTCCATATATGTATCACAATAGGACAGAAGATTTTTCTACAAGAAGTTATGGTAAAAATACAGAGACTGTGTAATTGGGTAAGACATTTGTAGTCGTTTTTGTGGAGTTCAGATTTCGCCAAGATAGGATCATTTTCAGTCCTAAAGACCGAAATGAACTTTGTAGTGGACTTGATGATCTTTCTATCAATATAGCATATCCTTATGTTATTTTTCAACTAACCAAGATTACGACCTGGCGAAATTGAGCAAACTTCTGCCAGAAATAAAGAACCTTGATTCTTCACGAGTTATGAGTGATATTCACCTCACAATGTCCAAAACTTACCAGCAACTGGTAGTCGGACCTTCTAAAATGTAATGCAACCATTCTGACGTTGGGGATGGTCAAGTATCAATGTGGATACTGAAGGTACTACATTCCTCACCAAAGAAAATTCTTACCGGTATATCCGGATACGTTTATAGGTGGTCTTAATATCGTTCACTCGCAAACGTGTGCTACACGGGTCGCTACCGTAGTCAATGCTGCAAAAGACAAACAATCCCATTTCACACCTTCACACCTCAAGGGCAGCACGGGAAAACACGATAGGCAGTCACAATAATATATACAAAAGTAAATGCATACGACTCTGTTATGAGTCGCCCTCAAGCGATGACATGTCTCGAGGTACTGGTTGTAAATACGTCTATACAGCAAAGACTCCTGTACGAACCGGCTTATACACGCTCGGGCATACGTGTTTCACATGCTCCCATAGAATATGAATGATTCTAGAGAGGCATACTATCGGGTTACACACCACCCGACGGGGCTCCCACTAACTTTGAAGCACGATGGGGTACCGCGTGTCATAGGTTCTCAGAAACATGGAAAGTTTCAGAGACTCCTATTAACTTTTCTGTGCCAAGCCACGGAAAACTTCCATTCTACCTCTCGCATGGTGAGCTTACCGCAATTGTTCTGCTTACGGTGGTGTACCTTACCTCTTACCTAACATCGGAGCATCGTTACAGAATTAATAACATATAAGTCAGTTTACCACCTTTATAACTTATACTAGTAATAGTCCTTAATGGGCATATAGCTAATCCTCACTCGACTACTTCAGAGTTTTTGAAAATAGGCTCTTTTCGAGCGTTCTATTCCCAATGAAACTCTGATACCATGTCTGTGGGGACCAGAGTCCACACATACAAGGATATCATTGGGTGGTGCCGTGCGATGCTGCACCTAACAGCACACACGAAAAGGATACCAAAACATACAAAGTTTTCATTTCAGAATAATCAGGGTTTACAAAAGAGTGTACAATAGAAGTACACATGTAGCGGAAAATACATACCCATAATCTCACCTAACTAAGCTGGAGAGAAGACGTCCATGCCCTAGGACGCTTCTCATTAGCAACAAGAAGAACAATCAGCAGCGGCGTGGTTCACATGAGATCTATCTCGACACCTCAAGTCTCATGCATAACCTTAATAGCATAAACAAAGCTAATACCTGCAAAAATCGTTAAAGCGCAAACGTGAGCATAAGGCTCAGCAAGACTAACCCGTCTCACTAGGCATATGCAAGGGTGAGTACTAAACATAGGTAAGGAATAGCATAAATAGACTCGCCTACAAGTAAATCCTTATAATCATGTTTTAAGTGGCAAATGACATTCTTCAAGCAAGGCACATCATAGACTCCACAATCAATCTAGAAACACTTTGCCGTTGATATGACATGCTCAAAGCACATAATGCTATTATAGCTAAAGTATGGGGAAACTGTAAACTTTAATTTTTGCTATCTCTAAGTCATACAAGGTTGAAAAGCAATTATAATTCAATACAACATATTTTTCTGGCTTCTTTAGTGTTTACTACGTCATGACAACAACGGACAAGTGGTACTCTATTACCGTGAGGGACGGTGATTGCAATCAGGACACACCCGGACTGCACGACATGCACACCCGCGTGGGAGACACATACGTGCTCTCCTCCCCGCATCATACGTGGCCACCTTTCACCCAATACCCCAATGTTGACAAACCTCTTCATCCCGAGCAAAAGGTCCCCTACACGAACAAGTCAAAATGTTCCGCTAGGAGATTTACACCTTTCTGCCTTCGCATCTCCATTCAAGGACAACCGAGGAGTCTCCACACTACGGTCGGGAGTTACATCAGTTTAATGGGCCCATATACCATTATGCAACCAGTACAATTCAAGCTTGCCCAACGGTGCCGCATACGGCACGGTCCTCAAGCAACACAGGCAGGGCTATGCGCCCAAGACTCCATCTCGTTGACTCCTATTCCCCCTGCCCGGTCTCGTATTCATTTCATAATCCATTTTTAATCTTCCACCCTCATGTGAATTATTAATCCTATCTCGCGAGTAGATTCCAACTACTCGACTTCTACCGGATTTCCTATACATTAGCAAAGCAGTTACTATAGGTCAAACTGTAACTCGTTCCAACCAACCCTTGGGATTTGTGGTCATGCAAGTGGAGTATCAATCACCTTATACATAAATGCACAATATCAACTTAAGTCGTAATGTGAGAAATACTGCAAAACTCAGTAAAGCTTTTAAATGCAAACCGGGGCTTGCCTTAGTTTGCGACTCGATTAAATGTCAATTGTTAAGGGTCCTTCTCTGAAGACTCCGCCAAGGACTTCAAGTGGACACCCTGGCCTTCTCCTCCAAGCGACACTTTTCGTCAATATCGATCACTACACGACATGCATATAGGAATGCTAATAAATTATAATGTACATATAGTTCATAAGCTTTTAACTATGGTTATAGTGAGTGAATGGTCTTCTTTGGTTTTGGGATTTTTATGGTAGATTTTAGGGACTACAAGAATTACTCTTGCAAAGAATAGGAGATGATCAAAGTAGGTTGTTCTCTCTGAAACTATGGCAAGCAATACACTTCCAAGAATTTTAGAGAAGAAACTGTAGCCTCAACATAGCTTCCAGTTGATGATCATGATGGAGGATGTTGTTCTGGTTCTAGCGAAATTGGTTTCATAAATTTCTAAGCCTTGGTGAAGGAGAAATTGAATTTCAAAGTTGGCAAGAATTTCTGGAATTATTTATATCTGAATTTTAGATTTTTACTTAACATTAAGTTGGCAACTGATTTAGAACTAGGAGACTAAGTCAATTAAATCTCAAATTTTTACAGGAGTTAGTATATGACTGAAGGAAGGTTCGGTCCAAATTTGGGACACAAGAAAGCAACAGAACATCTGTAGAAATTCAATAACTAAAAAAGTTAGCTGAATTATATAGAGGGTTATACAGGTGCAATGGCTCCCAAACTTTTTCTAGGATCAAGAATAGGATATTGCATTTTATGTGTATTTTGGGGATTTATCCAGTGGACACTTCATCTGGAAAAATTGTATTTGTATTTGGAAAGATTGTTTTCTACATAATTTAAAAGTAAGTTTCACAAAACCTAATTGGTACTAACAGAAACTAGAGCTCAAGGGCTTTCAAACAAAATTTGTTTGAAGATTTTTGGAGTAGTCTATAGAAAGTTATGGATTTTCTAAGTTGGAACTAAATCTGGAATTAATTTCTAATTTAAATTAAACCGTGGGCTCCATCGTTTTAAAATGGGCCAATGGCATTTAAACCACACGGGGACCACAGAGATACAGCGCGTAGACACAATAGATCTCATGGCCACACCAGATCCGACGGGGGTTAAAAGGACGCTGACACGCGGGGTCCACTGCGTCGTCTTCAAACTCCCGATGCGGGTGGCGCGCGGGGCTCCCGCGGCGGCGCTCTCAGGCGAGCCTCGCCGGATCTGTGTTCCCGGCCACCGCAGCACCTAATTATGGCACCCAACCTTAATTTCACGCGCTAAGCATGATGGTGGGGTCGGGGAGGCTTGCCGGCGGTCGGAAACAGTGGCGCATCGGCGGCGGCGGAAGCTAGGGTTCCGGCCATGTCGGAACCATTGCTCCGTGGCTAAAACCCTTCTAAAAAGGCTGGGTATGTCTTCTAGAACCACGAGGAAGGTGATGGGAAAGTGAGATGGTCGTGCAACAGTCGGCAAAACCATCATCGACGGTGACCGAGGCAACTTCTTAATGGCGGAGGGGAGAACTCGTGATTCTCCAGCTACGGTCGGTCATTTTTGGTGAGTCCAGTTCGAGAAGGTGCGCAAAGGAGTGTAGAAACTATTTGCTAGCAATTGTGGAGAGTGATTAAGTGTGGAACTCGAATTGAATGAAAAACCGAGCGAGTTCATAAGCCTTGGCCGAGAGTAAAACTTAGCTAACTTGCTCGATACTCACGTAAACAAGGAGCGACTTTCACCGTCATGTAGAGGGTGTCCAGGCGCACCCTTTTGCTATTGGAGTCGAAGCACGAAACTGCTTGTAGCAGCCTGGCACCGTGGAGCAGAGACGGCATGCGTTGAACACGACGGCGAGCTTCGGCGTTGTAAAAGCCCGTTTTTCGGAAGAACAAAAACGCAAAAATGCGAACTTAAAAATTTTGAAAATGGACTTGGAAATCCAAACTCACATGAACCATATGAGTTAACCAATGTTCACATAAAATAGGTACTTGTTAAAATTTTACATACATAACATGATTGCTAATGTATATTGGAACTTAAGGTGTAAAATCCTTAATTTCCAAGTGTTCACATTTTCAATGAAAAATTAAAGGAGAAAAGAAAACAAAATAGAGAGAAAGAAAAAGGAATTATTCCAACCCTAAAATGGGACATCCAAAAATATTCAAATCTCATGCCGTAAATTTTTCCATGACCTTCTAATATTCCAAATAGACTCTCGGTAAAGTTTCAAAATTTTTGAAGCACGTTTCCCATTTATTGGACACATATTGAGAGTTTAATCAACGTCGACTTCAAATTTAAACTTTGTGATCAACCTTGTCCAAATGAACTCCAAATTTTTCTTGAGGTCCCTTATGGTTCAAAAAGGTTAACTTCAAAGTTTCAGGATTTTTGAACCTAATCTACTATTTATTTCCTTGAGTCAAGTATCACCACTTGAATTCAAATTCAAACCTGAGTTCAAATTCAACTTGCTCAGTTTTGAAATCTGATTGCACCATAAAATTCTCCACATTTTATTTATTCACTGGGCCAAAGTTGACTATTTTTGAAGCATGTTTGCTAGCCCTATTTGAATTTTGGAAAGAAGAGTGAGGGAGGTGGGTCCCACAGGTGGTCCCCACCAGTCAGGTCGGCACCTCCTCCCCTGCCTCCACGCAGGCGCGCTGCATGTGCCACGGAGACAGAGACATCGGTCCTTATCTTCCCTCCCGACCCCGTCCGGCCACAACACCGCTCCTGCTCGCCCTCCTCTCCCGGCTCTAAACACCGCTGGTCGCCACGACGTCGCCCCACGCCGGTCGCCGGCTCGCCCCCGGCTGCATCCTCCTCACCGGCCAACCCGCTCGCCGGCTGTCGCTCACCCGGAGCCGCTCAGCATCGTGCTGCTCCCGCTGTGCCCCCTTGCCTTCCTGCGGCCGTGCGCCCCCCCTCACCGCCGCGTGCACCTCCGTCGCCCCAGCTCCTCCCTCCGCAGCCGCATCGCTGCCCCCCTACGCGCTGCTCGCCCAGCCGCCACACCGCCGCCCAGGCACTCCCCCCCCCCCCCCCCCCCCCCCCCCGGCTGTGCGTGCCTCCCCGCCGGTCGCCTCCTCACCGGCGCCGTCCGTGCCTACCGGCCCGCGCGCGTCGCCCCAAGACCTCCCCGCCGTGTGCCGCTTGCCCTGACCACCAGACCACGTGTCTCCCCTGCGCCCGGCTGCCTCCAGCGCCTCACTCGCTGGCAGTTGCCCCGGCTCGCGTCTCTGCTCCTCCCTTCCTCCAGTGCTGCAGCGCCACGCCAAGCCGGCCGCGCGCGCCACGGATGCGCGTCGTCCGTACCTCATCGCGCCCAGCTCCGCCGCACCGCCTGCGTCGCCGTTCTGCACCTCGTCGCATCCTGCTCCCATGGCGAGCATGCCCGTGTGCAGCATGCCGCCCTAATGCACCAACGACCGACAATTCCACAGCGCTCCTCGCTGCAATGCCTTCCGGCTGTGCGCCATGGCCGCACCGCCATCCACGCCGCGTTCCTCACTGCTGCGCCTCCCACGGCGTGGTGACCGCAATCCACCGACCGTTCGCGGCGTTCACAGCATGTCTCTGCTGTGCTGCTCGCTACAGCGCATCTCCAGGCCACCTTCCTCCCACCTCGGCGTCACGGGAAAGTTCAAACAAGTGCTGTATTACTTAGCCTTGTGCTGCCCCGAGTTCGACGCCTACTTTCCATCGTCGCGACGTTCTGCTCATAGGCCGTGTCCTAGCAGCGAAGCAGGTGATATGAGTGGTGAAGGAGATGCAGGAACACACCTTTGACACCATGGTATCGACAACTGGTCCAAGGTTAGCTCTTATTTTGCAAGAGTAATTGGATCAGTGAATGCAACCAAGGTGTTCGATGGAATGGTTACAAGGCGAAACTAAGTGTGTTTCCGTTCAATGCTGGTCTATGGTTGCAGGTCTATTCTGGGGTGGCAATCGACAAGGACATGTGCCAAGGTGCTCTTGGAATGTTGATGAAGTAACCGAATCAAGTACACACCCAAGATGTTCGGCAAAATGCCTACAAGGTGAGCCTTGCCCTGAAATACCTTGCTTGATGCACCGAAGTCCATTCGTCGTAATCGCTAAGGGTACTCATATGTCGTCAAGTCGTACGTCCAGTTTCCGCATTGATATCATTCCTATAGGAGTCCCCAAGTTGACCTTCTTTGTCTTTTGGATCGCGTTAACTTGTCCGTGCATGCTCGTGATGATCCACCATGAGTCGCGTCGACGTCGTTGACCACATGACGTCGTCGTGACGCTTCGAGCCGTCATCGTGTCCTGGCATCGAGATGAAGGATGCTTGTGATGTGTGTGGTGTTGGAACACAAGCACGACTCGTCGGACAATGGTTGTCAAGCCAAGTTAGGTTTAGTTGTTGCGAGAGCAATCGAGTCCTAGGTGTAGGTAGGGTGCTCGATGAAATGTCTTATAGGTCAAACCAGATGTGTCGGTGATCACCGATGACCTGGGGTAGAGGTATGCAAGAACGTTGCGACCAACAAGGAGAACTAGACCAAGGGGAACCTTGGATAAGATTGCCTTGATTGTGTCGAGGATGTTCCCTAACCGATCACAGGATTGGTTAACTTGGTGTACCATTTCATCGACAGCAGGTTCGTCGAGTCGCTTATCAACAACCGAGTCGACATCACTAGCCTTAAGATTCACAAGGTGGTGTTCGAGATTCCGCTCACCCCATTGATGATTCCGGGTTGATGTGGACCTCGCTAAGACAATCTTCTCGAGATGGCAAAGCATGCCTTCACAGCAAGGTCTCGCATCATGTTTAAGTCCCAAGAGCTTATCGAGCTCACCTGGACAAGCTTGCGGGAGACACTACATTAGTGTTGTCATGTAAGTACTTGAACGATGCTCAAGAAGCTTGCCGTAGAAACTACTTTACCAAAAAGTCATTTCAATGTTGTCTTGGTACTCACATCAGATTAATAGGGCTTTTTATGACTCTTTGAGTCCAAGCAATGTCGATCTCACTTCACTCCCAAGTATCGCTAGAGTTCCACCTTGATTCATCCTATTCTTGAACCCCGCGGCAACACTTCTCAGCTATGACTAGCTTTAATCCATTACGAGTTAGAACAACTTCATTGGTCCACTGTTAAGTAATGACCTTCGTCTTGTACACTCCACTCATACGCAAGCTTTCGATGCCACCTTGACACTTAGGTCATCCTTACACTACCAGTCCAACACTTCCACACCATTCAGCTGTATCGTCCTTGAGTGGCATAGCGTCGAGTGTTGATTGCCAAGTTGCAATGTGTGCTTACATTGCACCTTTCAATTCACATCTCGATACTACTATGACCACTTGACTCCATCCTTTGTTCATCCACACAACAGAGGCATATCTGTCCTTCCTAGTCAAACTCCTCATTCTTAGAGTTTACACAACCCCGTGGAGTCTATTCTTAAATTACTTAATTACTTAATTACTTATATGCATATCATGTCGATAGGAACATGCTGATAGGTGATCGACAATAAACTTCGCTTGGAGGAGAAGGCCAAGGTGTTTCCACTAAAGTTCCATGGCAGGTTCTCCGGAGGAATACCAAGCCCTAACAATTGACATTTATTCAAGTCGCAAACTAAGGCAAGCCCCGGTTTGCATTTAATTTGTTTATAAAATTTTGCTTTATCACTAGGATGAGTAGTATATGAATTGTGCATTAAGTTTAGGATGATTGATACTCCACTTGCATGGCAAAAAATCCCAGGGATTCGTTGGAACGAGTTACAGTTTGACCTGTAGTAACTGCTTTGCTAATGTATAGGAAATCCGGTAGAAGTCGAGTAGTTGGAATCTACTCGCGAGAAATGTAGGACATATCTCACAGGATTGGTCAATGGCTTAATATAATAAAATTGAGACCAGGCAGGGAATGGATAGGAAGCGGCGAGAATTGAGTCTCGATCTCATAGCCCTGCCTGTGTCGATTATGGCCCGTCCATATGCAGCCCCTTCGGACAATCTTGAATTGTAACGGCAATATAATGGACATAGGGAATCCAATAAACTAATGTAACTTGATAACTGGGGTGTCGAGGCCCATTAACTCACCATCGATAGGGGTGGGTTGAGGACAGTAAGGTGTAAATCGGTCGGCGGACACATGAGGTGTTCCGTGCGGAGACCTTCTGTTCGCGGAGGTGAGACGGGCTCAGCGTTCGAGTTTCTTGTGAAAGGTGGCCATATACGCCTAGTACTAAAGTGTTATGTAGGTACATGTGTACTC
This sequence comes from Tuctoria greenei, assembly GCA_036927565.1. Lineage (NCBI taxonomy): Eukaryota > Viridiplantae > Streptophyta > Magnoliopsida > Poales > Poaceae > Tuctoria > Tuctoria greenei. Next base: position 128,785,135 of record JAYESD010000003.1, on the reverse strand, counting down.
GCTGACATTTCCGAATGACATATGTGTCGTGTTGTCCGGGTGTGTCCTGATTGCAATCACTATCCCTCGCAGTAATAGAGTACCAGTTGTTCACTGAGCGGCAACGTAGTAAATACTAAAGAAGCCAGCAAAATTATATCGTATTGAATCGTAATTGCTTTGCAACCTTGTATGATTTAGAGATAGCAAAATTAAAGTTTACAATTTCCCCATACTTTAGCTGTAATAGCATTATGTGCTCTGAGCATGTCATATCATCGGTAAAGCGTTTCTTGTTTGATTGTGGAGCCCATGATGTGCCGTGCTTGGAGAATGTCATTTGCTACATAAGACCTGATTATAAGGATCCACTTATGGGAGAGTCTATTTATGCTATTCCTTACCTATGTTTAGTACCCACCCTTGCATATGTCTAGTGAGACGCGTTAGTCTTGCTTAGCCTTATGCTCACGTTTGCGCTTTAACGATTTTTGCAGGTATTAGTTTTATTTCTGCTGTTCAGGTTGTACATGAGACTCGAGGTGTTGAGATAAATCTCATGTGAGCCACGCCGCTGCTGAATGTTCTTCATGTTGCTAGTGAGAAGCGTCCTAGGGCATGGACGTCTTCTCTCCTACTTAGTTAGGTGAGATTATGAGTATGTATTTTCCGCTGCGTGTGTACCCCTGTGGTACACTCTTTTGTAAACTCTTCTTATTATGAAATGAAAACTTTATATGTTTTGGTATCCTTTTTGTTTGTGCTGTTAGGTGCCGCATCGCACGGTACCACCCAATGAGATCCTCGGATGTGTGGACTCCGGTCCCCACAGGCATGGTATCAGAGCTTCATTGGGAATAGCACACTTGAAAAGAGCCTATTTTCGAAAACTCCGAAGTAGTCGAGTGAGGATTAGCTATATGCCCATTAAGGACTATTACTAGTATAAGTTATAAAGGTGGTGAACTAACTTTTTATATTATTCTGTAACGACGCTCGGTCTTCAAGGTAAGAGGTAAGGTACGCCGCCGAGAGCGGATCAATCTCGGTTAACTCTGCATACGAGATATGGTATGTGATATTTCCGTGGCTTGGCACGGAAAGTTAATATGAGTCTCTGTAACTTTTCATGTTTCTGAGAAGATATGACATGCGGTACCCCAGCGTGACACAAAATTAGTGGGAGCCCCCGTCGGGTGGTGTATAACCCGATAGTATGCATCTCTAGAACAATTCATGTTCTTTGGGATCATGCGAAACACGTATGCCCGAGCGTGTATAAGCCGGTTCGTACGGGAGTCTTTGCTATACAGACGTATTTACAGCCATGTACCTCGAGACATGACTTCGCTCGAGGGCGACTCACACCAGAGTCGTATGCATTTACTTTCATATATATTATTGTGACTGCCTGTCGTGTTTTCCCGTGCCGCCCTTGAGGTGTGAAGGTGTGAAAGGGGATTGTTTGTCTTCTGTAGGTACACTAACTCTGATAGCAACCCGTGTAGCAAAAGTTTGTGAGTGATCGATATTACAACCACCTATAGACGTATCCGGATATACAGGGTTAGACTTCTTTTGGTAAGGCACATAGTACCGTCAGTATCACAATTGGTACTTTGACCACCCCCCACGAAAGAAATGGCTTCATATCCATATTTAGGTCCAAGTATCAGTTGCTGATATCTTATGGACAAGGTAAAATGTTTCTTTTTAAGAGTAGGTGAACCAGAGTTCTTTGTTCCTGGCGAGAGTTTAGCTCGACTTCACTGGGTTGAGACTTTGGTTAAGCATAAAGATCCATAGTGATATGCTATGGATAAGAAGGTCGTCAAGTCTCTTTTAAGATTCCATTTAGTTCCAAAGCAAATTATTAGTTGTGAATTAAGTTCTAGCCATACGACTTGAGTTTGAGCTAAGTTTCAAAATTTGAGTTTATTACCAAATTCTTGTGTTTCGAAGCCGGTGAGTTCTGTTTTCGAACAGAATTGATCTGACTTTGAAATTCCATATCTCTTCAACCTGGAGGGATTTGGAGGCAAGTGAATATGTTTTGGAAAGCTTTTGAAGTCTTCTATAAGTTTACTATTGACCTCCAAGCAAAAGATGCTTTTATGGTGATGAAAATGCACTGTTATCACAGCAGCTGCTGTTCTGAGACTACATGGACCAGTATCTGAATTTTTGCCATAACTATGTGTAGAAAGCTCTTCTATTCCATTATGATACATTTATTGAAAGGGGAAGAGCTATTCTACAACTTTGTTATTCAATGTTACCTCAAATTCAGTTTATAACTAATTAGAAACTGGAGTTGAAAATAGTACATGTATATCGGTGGTACCTGAGACAGTCAGAAAAATTCTGAAATTTGAACAGCCGTAAATCTTAAACTAGAAATGCAACCTATGCATGTTTATACATGTATGGAAAACTTAAAGAGTCCTCTATAAACTTCCTATTCAACACAAAGGCTAAAACTCACATTAACAAGGTCTAAATTGAAGTGTCGTTTAAGAGGTTCTGGCAGCCCGGAAGAGAAGACAGAATCTGAACTCTTCACCAATTGAATCATAACATTTTGCAAACTTCACCTCTGCAGGCCTACTTTATGGGGTTGGAAAGTATAGAGAGTCCTATACAACGTTTCTATAGAACTCCAGAGCAGAAAACGTCTCTAACATACTCAAAATTTCAAATTTCTAAACTTGATAAAAATCTAGACAGCGAGTGGACAGTCCTGTATACAGTTACTGTTTCTCGCATAACTCGCTGTAGAATTGTCGAAAGACTTCATAAGTTTCATTTCTGGAATCCTGAGAATGTATGCAACATGTTTTCTATGTGTTATTTTTGCAAATTTTGATATTTGTATATCTGAAAATTGTGGACAAAATCAGCCTTAAACAAAGGAGGTGATGTCCAAATTTTCAGAAAAACTGTCAATTTGCAAATGCCATATCTTCTCAACCAGAAGTGCTACGAGGGCATGTAAGTACTCCTTAGAAATTTTTGGAAGTCCTCTACAAGTTCTCTATTCAGATAAAGACCAAAACATTTTCTTAAGTGGGTGAAATTTGGATAATCGCAGAGACGGTCCAGGCACACCCAAACTGGACAGCAATCTGTACACCTCTGAATTTAATCCATAACTCGCAGACCCTTGATCCAATGGTGTAGAGAGAGTAACCGCTGGTAAATATAGAGAGTAAGCTACAATTCTTGCAATTGACTCCAGACCTGAATCGGTCATCTACCTATTCCAAATCGAGTTTGAATACAGAGTGGTCAATCTGAACTGAATTCAATTCTGAATGCTGAAATTTTACCCAATTTCAAAAATTCATATCTTTTGAAACATAACTGATATGAAGACAAGTAAGTACATTCTGGAAATATTATTACCTTGGCTACAACTTTGTTAATAATAATATATCCAGGTTTCTAACTGAACAGTCTGAAAACTGTAGATCAAAACTGGTACTTTTTAAGCAGGTTCTGCTGAAAGTGCAGAAAATTCTGTTAACTTTAAAATAGCATAACTTGAAATCCAGAGATGATCTAGAGGCAGACCAATACTTTTTGGAAAGGCCTTGAAGTGTACTTTAACTTTGTTATTCACCTCGAGATCTGATTTTGCTATTAACTGGATCAAAATCGAGTTTGCATTCAGACTGGTCGTTTGTCACCATAGCCTGGCCAGTTTGAACCTTTAGGTTTTTGTTAGTCATGTGGTTCTCGAGTTCAACTCGCGGAGTTCCATAACATCCCAGGTGTTGTGATTCAACAATAATTACCATTAGAGTTGAGTATTAAACTCAATCAAATCTCTTTGGCTCGATTGCTCATGATTAGTGTTTTAATTAGGTAACCGTGCACCTCACACTTTAAGGGTGTATTGAGCATGTGTTGCACTTCCATTAGTCAACGGCCCTCCCCGTAAGGGTCGTTTGGGGTAAATTTCTCACTTACCTAGCTTAAACCTTAAGGGGGAAGGAGTGCACCTAGTAATGAAAGTGATACGTTCACCTAGGTGTCATACCAAGGTACATCGACACCGAACCAACGTGCTGGAAGCAATGCTCAAGTAAGTAGGACCGAGTACAACATTGACTCATTGGGTCAATCAGAAGCTTAATTAACGTACCTTCTTGAACCCCGTTTCTTGGAGAACTCGATCATCAAGTTAAAGAAGTCAGTTGATTCTTCACGCTAAACCACTCCTTTGCTTCAGTCTCTGGGACGAGAAACCATAGGTGAGTAGTATGAGCTGGAAATTCCTTAGCAAGAACATGGATCACTAACCAAGGTCGTGCCTAGCACAGTACCTTGTCAACCACTTAGTGTAACCTACGAAAGTGATGAGAACCTTACTCTTCAAAGGTTACTCTCTTTGCAACTTCTGAAGGCAACGCTACCGCACCTTTTAGAGGTTAGACATACTACCTTAGGAATCCTACGTGATGAAAACCTGACCTTTTGTTAAGAAATCACATCTACCTGTAAGCTGTGATTAGCAAGCTTCAGGGAACTTCACATCAACAAGAAGTTCCATCGTTTTGTTCCATTATGTACACTCCGTTGCCTTGAGATGAACCTCATCATTCCTTGTTAATGTTCTTACCTTGAAATTCTTGAACTTGGTCAAGACGTGAAAGTGACATTCGTTGTTCGACACTTTTAATGACCAAGTCACTTAATCCTTCTGTATCTAGGGTACTTCTGTTTGTGTCTGAGTTGTCTTACCTATTTTTGCCCAATGTATAATACTGAATGCACCATACCTTGCATAGTTATCCGCGTAGTTGCACTGTGTCTGCATAACACCATCTGGTTTGTGATGCATCATGAAACGTAATTACTAATGAGTTTTGAGCAAGAATATGTGACCCCGTTCAGATACTTAAGTAGTGCCTAACATTTTTATGTTGTGATCAATTTTATCGTTCGCAACGCCTTCGATTGGTTTCATTATCTTGAGTAGCACAAGGGACACATTGTGACTAAAACACAGTTGAGTCATTGTCCTTGACTTGTTGAAACTCAAATCGCCTTGAGTACTGGCAACTGGCTGTTTCTAACTACGAGGAGTTTCTTATTGACTTCTCGACCTCGCTAGAACCTTAAAATCATTCTATTCGTGAGGTTATTATTGATTACCAAACTTTGGAACTCTTTGACTTGTACTGCCTGATGGCATTGCTTCGGCTACAAAACCAAAGCAGAAAAGTCTTCATAAGAGAAACATCCAGAGTTAAGGACGCTTAACTATCATAGAACTCTAAGTACCTCCTCAATGAAGAAGGTTACTTCATTTTAACGGAAAGAAGAAGACCTCAACACCTCAACATAACTTTTTAAGACCCAAGTTTTACGATGTGATATTGTCATGTCGAGCCTCCTGTCAAGGTTATCAACCTAAAGACTGGAATCACTTGAAGCAAACTTTAGAATTTTTTAAGATGCCTGAAGATAATCACTATTTCGTAGAACCCAAGTCTTTAAGGGCATTGTCATTTTCCTTACTCAATGACCCTCTTTTACGGATCGTCCCCTCATCGTTCCTGTTATTCTACTTGCTAGAATCTCGGGACGAGATTCCTTTAAGGGGGAAGGATTGTAAACGCCCATTTTTCAGAAGAACAAAAGTGCAAAAATGCGAACTTAAAAATTTTGAAAATGGACATGGAAATCCAAACTCACATGAACCATATGAGTTAACCAATGTTCACATAAAATAGGTACTTGTTAAAATTTTACATACAGAACATGTTTGCTAATGTATATTGGAACTTAAGGTGTAAAATCCTTAATTTCCAAGTATTCACATTTTCAATGAAAAATTAAAGGAGAAAAGAAAACAAAATAGAGAGAAAGAAAAAGGAATTATTCCAACCCTAAAATGGGACATCCAAAAATATTCAAATATCATGTTGTAAATTTTTCCATGACCTTCTAATATTCCAAATAGACTCTCGGTAAAGTTTCAAAATTTTTGAAGCACGTTTCCCATTTATTGGACACGTACTGAGAGTTTAATCAACGTCGACTTCAAATTTAAACTTTGTGCTCAACCTTGTCCAAATCAACTCCAAATTTTTCTTGAGGTCCCTTATGGTTCAAAAAGATTAACTTCAAAGTTTCAGGATTTTTGAACCTAATCTACTATTTATTTCCTTGAGTCAAGTATCACCACTTGAATTCAAATTCAAACCAGAGTTCAAATTCAACTTGCTCAGTTTTGAAATCTGATTGCACCATAAAATTCTCCACATTTTATTTAGTCACTGGGCCAAAGTTGACTATTTTTGAAGCATGTTTGCTAGCCCTATTTGAATTTTGGAAAGAAGAGTGAGGGAGGTGGGTCCCACAGGTGGTCCCCACAAGTCAGGTCGGCACCTCCTCCCCTGCCTCCACGCAGGCGCGCTGCATGTGCCACGGAGACAGAGACATCGGTCCTTATTTTCCCTCCTGACCCCATCCGTCCACAACACCGCTCCCGCTCGCCCTCCTCTCCCGGCTCTGGACGCCGCCGGCCGCCACGACGTCGCCCACGCCGGTCGCCGGCTCGCCCCAGGCTGCATCCTCCTCACCGGCCAACCTGCTCACTAGCCGTCGCCCACCCGGAGCCGCCCAGCATCGTGCCGCTCCCGCCGTGCTCCCTTGTCTTCCTGCGGCCGTGCGCCCCCCTCACCGCCGCGCGCACCTCCGTTGCTGCGTCGCCACAGCTCCTCCCTCCGTGGCCGCGTCGCTGCCCCCTGCGCGCTGCTCGCCCAGCCGCCACACCGCCACCCGGGCACTCCCCCCCCCCCCCCCCCCCCCCCCCCCCGGCTGTGCGCGCCTCCCCGCCGGTCGCCTCCTCACCGGCGCCGTCCGTGCCTACCAGCCCGCGCGTCGCCCCAACACCTCCCCGCCGTGTGCCGCTCGCCCTGACTGCCAGACCGCGCGTCTCTCCTGCGCCCGGCTGCCTCCAGCGCCTCACTCGCCGGCGGTTGCCCCAGCTCGCGTCTCTGCTCCTCCCTTCCTCCAGTGCTGCAGCGCCACGCCACGCCGGCCGCGCGCGCCACGGATGCGCGTCGTCCGTGCCTCGCCGCGCCCAGCTCCGCCGCACCGCCTGCATCGCCGTTCTGCGCCTCATCGCGTCCTGCTCCCATGCCGAGCATGCCCGCGGGCAGCATGCCGCCCTAATGCTGCTCACCTCGCCGTGCTGGAGCGCCCTTTGTCCACTTGCCGCCGTGCTGCAGTACCTTGCCCCCGTCCAACGACCACAACCATTCACCAACGACCGACAACGCCGCAGCGCTCCTCGCTGCAATGCCTTCCGGCTGTGCACCATGGCCTAGACCGCCATCCATGCCGCGTTCCTCACTACTGCGCCTCCCACGGCATGGTGACCACAATCCACTGACGGTTCGCGCTGTTCCCAGCGTGTTTCTGCTATGCTGCTCGCTACAGCGCATCTCCAGGCCGTCTTCCTCCCACCTCGGCGTCACGGGAAAGTTCAAACAAGTGCTGTATTACTTAACCTTGTGCTGCCCCGACTTCGAAGCCTACTTTCCATCGTCGCGACGTTCTGCTCATAGGCCGTGTCCTAGTAGAGAAGCAGGTGATATGAGTGGTGAAGGAGATGCAGGAACACACCTTTGACACCATGGTATCGACAACTGGGCCAAGGTTAGCTCTTATTTTGCAAGAGTAATTGGATCAGTGAATGCAGCCATGGTGTTCGATGGAATGGTTACAAGGCGAAACTAAGTGTGTTGCCGTTCAATGCTGGTCTATGGATGCAGGTCTATTCTAGGGTGGCAATCAACAAGGACATGTGCCAAGGTGCTCTTGGAATGTTGATGAAGTAACCGAATCAAGTACACAACCAAGATGTTCGGCAAAATGCCTACAAGGTGAGCCTTGCCCTGAAATACCTTGCTTGATGCACCGAAGTCCATTCGTCGTAATAGCTAAGGGTACTCATATGTCGTCAAGTCCTACGTCCAGTTTCCGCATTGATATCATTCCTATAGGAGTCCCCAAGTTGACCTTCATTGTCTTTTGGATCGCTTTAACTTGTCCGTGCGTGCTCGTGATGCTCCACCATGAGCCGCGTCGACGTCGTTGACCACATGACATCGTCGTGACGCTCCGAGCCGTCATCGTGTCCTGGCATCGAGATGAAGGATGCTTGTGATGTATGTGGTGCTGGAACACAAGCACGACTCGTCGGACAATGGTTGTCAAGCCAAGTTAGGTTTAGTCGTTGCGAGAGCAATCGAGTCCTGGGTGTAGCCAGGGTGCTCGATGAAATGTCTTCTAGGTCAAACCAGGTGTGTCGGTGATCACCGATGACCTGGGGTAGAGGTATGCAAGAACGTTGCGACCAACAAGGAGAACTAGACCAAGGGGAACCTTGGATAAGAGTTCCTTGATTGTGTCGAGGATGTTCCCTAACCGATCACAGGATTGGTTAACTTGGTGTACCATTTCATTTACGGCAGGTTCGTCGAGTCGCTTATCAACAACCGAGTCGACATCACTAGCCTTAAGACTCACAAGGTCGTGTTCGAGATTCCGCTCACCCCATTGATGAGTCCGGGTTGATGTGGACCTCGCTAAGATGATCTTCTCGAGATGGCAAAGCATGCCTTCACGGCACGGTCTCGCATCATGTTTAAGTCCCAAGAGCTTATTGAGCTCACCTAGACAAGCTTGCGGGAGACACTACATTAGTGTCGTCGTGTAAGTACTTGAACGATGCTCAAGAAGCTTGCCGTAGAAACTACTTTACCAAAAAGTCATTTCAATGTTGTCTTGGTACTCACATCAGATTAACAGGGCTTGTTATGACTCTTTGAGTCCAAGCAATGTCGATCTCACTTCACTCCCAAGTATCGCCAGGGTTCCACCTTGATTCATCCTAATCTTGAACCCCGCGGCAACACTTCTCAGCTATGACTAGCTTTACTCCTTTACGAGTTAGAACAACTTCATTGGTCGACTGTTAAGTCACGACCTTCGTCTTGTAAACTCCACTCATACGCAAGCTTTCGATGCCACCTTGACAGTTAGGTCATCCTTACACTACCAGTCCAACACTTCCACACCATTCAGCTGTATCGTCCTTGAGTGGCATAGCGTCGAGTGTTGAGTGCCAAGTTGCAATGTGTGCTTACATTGCACCTTTCAATTCACATCTCGATACTACTATGACCACTTGACTCCATCCTTTGTTCATCCACACAACGGAGGCATATCTATCCTTCCTAGTCAAACTCCTCATTCTTAGAGTTTACACAACCCCGTGGAGTCTATTCTTAAATTACTTAATTACATATATGCATATCATGTCGATAGGAACGTGCTGATAGGTGATCGACAAGAAACTTCGCTTGGAGGAGAAGGCCAAGGTGTTTCCACTGAAGTTCCATGGCAGGTTCTCCGGAGGAAGACCAAGCCCTAACAATTGACATTTATTCAAGTCGCAAACTAAGGCAAGCCCCAGTTTGCATTTAAGTTGTTTATAAAATTTTGCTTTATCACTAGGATGAGTAGTATATGAATTGTGAATTAAGTTTAGGATGATTGATACTCCACTTGCATGGCCAAAAATCCCAGGGATTGGTTGGAACGAGTTACAGTTTGACCTGTAGTAACTGCTTTGCTAATGTATAGGAAATCCGGTAGAAGTCGAGTAGTTGGAATCTACTCGCGAGAAATGTAGGACATATCTCATAGGATTGGTTAATGGCTTAATATAATAAAATTGAGACCAGGCAGGGAATGGATAGGAAGCGGCGAGAATTGAGTCTCGGTCGCATAGCCCTGCCTGTGTCGATTAAGGCCCATCCGTATGCAGCCCCTTCGGACAAGCTTGAATTGTACCGGCAATATAATGGACATATGGAATCCAATAAACTGATGTAACTTGATAACTGGGGTGTTGAGGCCCATTAACTCATCATCGATAGGGGTGGGTTGAGGACAGTAAGGTGTAAATCTGTCGGCGGACACATGAGGTGTTCCGTGCGGAGACCTTCTGTTCGCGGAGGTGAGACGGGCTCGTTGTTCGAGTTTCTTGTGAAAGGTGGCCATATACGCCTAGTACTGAAGTGTTATGTAGGTACAGGTGTACTCGTTGACATTTCCGAATGACGTATGTGTCGTGTTGTCCGGGTGTGTCCTGATTGCAATCACTGCCCCTCGCAGTAATAGAGTACCACTTGTTCACTGAGCGGCAATGTAGTAAATACTAAAGAAGCCAGCAAAACTATATTGTATTGAATCATAATTGCTTTGCAACCTTGTATGATTTAGAGATAGCAAAATTAAAGTTTACAATTTCCCCATACTTTAGCTGTAATAGCATTATGTGCTCTGAGCATGTCATATCATCGGTAAAGCTTTTCTTGTTTGATTGTGGAGCCCATGATGTGCCTTGCTTGGAGAACGTCATTTGCTACATAAAACCTGATTATAAGGATCCACTTATAGGCGAGTCTTTTTATGCTATTCCTTACCTATGTTTAGTACTCACCCTTGCATATGTCTAGTGAGACGGGTTAGTCTTGTTGAGCCTTATGCTCACGTTTGCGCTTTAACGATTTTTGCAGGGATTAGTTTTTTTTTCTGCTGTTCAGGTTGTACATGAGACTCGAGGTGTCGATATAAATCTCATGTGAGCCACGCCGCTGCTGAATGTTCTTCATGTTGCTAGTGAGAAGCGTCCTAGGGTATGGACGTCTTCTCTCCTGCTTAGTTAGGTGAGATTATGAGTATGTATTTTCCGCTGCGTGTGTAACTTGTGGTACACTCTTTTGTAAACTCTTCTTATTATGAAATGAAAACTTTATATGTTTTGGTATCCTTTTTGTGTGTGTTGTTAGGTGCCGCATCGCAAGGTACCACCCAATGAGATCCTCAGATGTGTGGACTCCGGTCCCCATAGGCGTAGCTTTAAAATATCGGCCAAACCGTCAACTAAACAACGAAAGGATTGATTCAGAGGACAGAGGAGGGAGAGGGGAACAACCTAGCTGTTGAAGGCTTGGCGCAAGAGGCCTTCGTCTGGCCGGCAACAGGCGCGCGACACCGGCGGTCGAGATCTTCCGCGCGGGGCGAAAATGGTGCAGCCCGTCGGCTCAGTGGAAAATAAGGCGATGAGAGCGACCGTGGAGTGATAAGGAGGAGCCAGGGGCGCTATTTATAGAGCTCAAACGGCGGTGGCTTTCTGCTGTTGCCCTGGGCATGCATGCCATCGCGGTGGCGCGCGCAGCGCGCGCTGTTTTGCCGCGCACGTGGGCTTGCTGACTGGTGGGTCCTGCCAGTCAGCCTCAGAGCTACTGCCACTTTAGTAATTCATTTAGAAATAGTAAATGAACTCAAAAATTATGAAACTTCATGGATAATTCAAGAAAAATGTGATGAACACAATGGTGTGTTTAGATCTTTATGTTAAAGTATATTTGACCAGATTTTGAATTTGAATTTAAACTTGATTCAAATTCGCTGAGCGTCTCAAATAAAATAGCAAATGGACTCCAAAATTCATGAAAATTTTCAAGGAGCTTATTTGCAATTTTAGAAGACTATAGAAAAATTTATATCCTCAGATTTGAATGTCTTGACAGGGCATGTATATACGGTAGGTATATGCTGTTTTGTTTATTTGAGTACATGAGGTACTATAAATTGATTTGCCCAAGCAAACCCCATTCAAATATTCCAAAATTTTGCAGAGATGATATTTGAATTATTTTAAGATTATTGGTGAAGTATGCTTCTCATGTTAATAAAATTTAAAACATGAGAAGAAAAAGGAATTGAATAGGTTCAAATTTATGTACATGACCATATCTTGAACCCAATTAAATTTGAATTTAACCGACCACTGAAATTTATATTTAGCATTAAGTGGAATTTGACAATAAGTTCCGTAGGGATATATGAATGTGGTCTTACTTTGATTGTCAGGATGGATTGGGATTTGATAATAACTTCAATACCCATCAAGGAAACAAAAGTAGGAGTGTTTTGCCAACCGTTCTAACATCTAATCAATGAAGGGCAGTGGAAAATGATCCTTCCTTATAGCCTTGCTAAGTTTTCGGTAATCGATGCACATCCTCCAACCCATGGCGATTCATTTAGGAATTAATTCATTCTTTTCTTTTTGAACGGCTGTCATACCTCCTTCTTAGGCACTACATAAACTGGGTTGACCCACTCACTATGAGTAACAAGGTAGATAATCCCAGCATGCGGAAGTATCAAGAATTCATTCTTGACAACTTCTAGCATCGCATTATTCAACCGCCTTTGTGGTTCCCTTGAGGGGACACTCTCGGGGTCAATGGGAATGTGATGGGTGCATAACGCTGGACTAATCCCCTTGAGATCCACTAATGAATAGCCAAAAACAGCTTTATGCTTTTCTAACATGGCAATGAGTTTGAGCGTCTCATCATTTGAAAGCTTGTCACTTATTTCAAAACTTGTCACATATGATGACAGGGGCTTCCAAATCACCATTTAGAAAGGCATAACGTAGGCCTCGAGGTAGAATTTTTAGCTCAACAGGCGGTTTTGGGAAGAACTCTTCTTTTGGCAATTCAATTGTCTCCTAAAATTCATCCTCCTCTTGGATGAAATATTGTTCTCCTTCAATTTCATGGGGTGCTAAGAATTTAAGAGTTCTAACCTCCTCTAATGGCTCATCTTGGATGGTTGATTCTGCGGATGTGTTCTTGGAACGCAGGATAGGAATAGAGAACTTTCTTCCTCCAAGTTTGACATTGACGTTTCCTTCCAAGGCAATTTCCATGAGAATTTTCTCGACGGGGATCTCAATCATAATGTCAAAATCTTGAATTTCAAACACATGGAAATCAAGGATTGCCTCAATATCTTTTTGTCTTACATACACCTATTGCAAAATCCCGCATCCTTCAAGGATGTTTCCGAAAGAATCTCGAAAGGATTTACATGTTGGTGCCAACAGCACATTGCCCAGAATGGCGAGAGCACAAGAATCGAAAATGAGATTTGCTCCAACAATGGGGTTGTATAGGACCTTCATTGGTGTGCCTCTAATAAAGCATAGAATAGTTGCCAAAGGTGAGGTCATCCTAAGGATTTCGCGTGACTGCTCAACTTCTGCAGTCCATTCCCCGCATAGAATAGAGGGTAACTCCTTGCCCTTTTGTTGGATGAACACTCCATCAGGTGGGTAAGGTGGAGTTAATGACAATGATGGTTTCCTATGGCAACAATACTTCAGCTATTTCCAAAATCTTCAAATATCTCTTCTTCAAAGTAGAAGGGAAACATCGAAAGTTGAATTTCTTCTTCCTTCGTAGTTTCGGGTTCGGGAGAGAATTCCTCCGGCGAGGTTTAAGATAAGCAAGAGATAGGTTCTTCCTTGCCCTTGGATTTATCCTCAGATCCTGACACTACTTCCTCTTGAGGAGGCTCATTAAGACCTATAATGAAGGAAGAATTTTCTAGAATTTGTTCTAGAAGATCCTTACCTTCTTTCGTCGTCTTATGGAGGAAAGATCCTCCAGCCGTAATGTCAAGATATAGGGCAGACTCTTTGTTCAATCCCATGTATAAGTGATGGACAAATCTGGGCTGGAATTTCTCAAAAGTGAAAATCTATCTCAAGCTGCACCTAAAGACTCCTTCTCCATCCGCTCGAAGCATAGTACTTCCTTTCGTAAGGAAACAATTTGGGCAATTGGAAAGAAAGTAAGACAAAATATTTCTCGTAATTCATTCCAAATTCCATTTATTTTCCCAACATTATGGTTGTACCATTGTTTGGCTTTTTCCTTGAGAGAAAAAGAAAACAAGTCCCATTTGAGAGTTTCTTGCGCCATACCCTAGATTTGAAGGCATGAACACAATTGTTCATACTCTCTAAGATTGTGGTAAGGGTTTTAATAATCCGTTCCTAAGAAGGATTGCTCCTGAACCATGGCTGCAAAGCTAGGGCAAAGTTCGTAGCTGGTCAAAAAGATGGGTTCCGCCAAAGGAGGTGGCTCACAAGACATGCCTTTTCGGGCAGAATATGAAAGAATGGTGGGCTGTACCATATAGGTGGTTGTAAGGAAAGATAAGATAAGAAGATAGATATGAGGGTGAACAAGGTTTGAAGATTAATAGCAACTGTTCCCCGGCAACGGCACCAGAAATGCTTGTTGACATTTCTTACGTCATAGATAAAAAAAATCTGCAAGCGCACAGAAATTGTCGCGTAGCACTTGCCCTTAAGAGTATTCCCAAGGGTATCGAATCCAAGGAACGTATGTGCTAATCTTAGGAACTAATCCACCCAAGGATACAAAGTTGTTTGGTAGGCAAGGAAGAGAGAGGAATTCAAAGTATTGATTTAATTCAAAGGAATTTGCAGTAGCTGCTTGCTTCAGGCACGGGTTTACCCTAGCGACATTAGGACGACTTCCGCCAAGAGCCTATGGCATAGTCGAACATGGAGGATTACTAAGGATAGATAGGGTTGTCACCACCTACTGCCTACCTCTTGAATCTATGGGTCTGCGAGATATTTACTGGTGATTTCTAACCTAAGCACCACGCTTACGTTTTAAATCAAAACTCTAGTTGTTTCAAACACAAAGCTACAACTAGAGCCTCTAATAAATTAAAGCAATGAACCCGCAAGTAACTACTTGTGCAAACTACTATGAATTGAGAATAAACTTGAACTGAATTCACAAAGGGCTTACTTGATTTGAATAATAACTTTGTAGGGTTACAAGTGTAGAAGAGGGACTTGAAAAGCCCAAGCCTTCTTCCCTTAAACTTTTCAGCACACTCTCCTTCTACTTGGCAGCCTCTAGGACTACTCTAAACCTTAGGAGTGGTATTCTATTCTCAACTTTTGGTGTGTGTGTGTGAAGTGAGGTGTGGGGTTCTAATTATAGGGGGGGGGGGAAGTGTTGGTTCCCACCACCAAATGTGCGCGAATCAGTCACCACTGACTTCATCAAGCCGAGAGGAGCCAACATGTGGAAGCTGGCCAAGTTTGGCGCCAGGACTAAGTCAACCGACTAGGGAGGTCGGCTGACCTAGTCACAGCTCTGTAGGGGCTGTGCTTTCTCCAGGTCTCTACCAGATAGGTCCCATCCCTTTATATGGGTGCTACACTAATGGATGGTCTCGGATACTTCTATTGGTGGTCCATTTGATCCATGTGATGACATGTGGCATCGCCTGATTCATTGAAATAAAATTTTTATGGATTACTCTCTGCATGCCTTGGTATTTTGGGTCTAAATTCACTTGCATACAAATAAACACCAACACTTATGGAATTGGTTAGTTTTTAACCCTACCACTACGTTGTGTTTCTCTTTTGTGCACGTTATGAGGTGAATTGATGGTCTAATTATGGCACTTAAGGACCAAAGAAGCCCTCACCGCAGGGAAGGAGAAGGAAGAGGAAGGAGAGGAAGAAGAAGAGGGAGGATCAAGCAAGATCGTTGTCACTGCTGCGATATTCTTCATCGACTCTTCAACATCAAAGTTCTTCTTCTACTTCTTGTAGCTGGTTTTTCGTCAACAGATCTAGACGTCAAGTTTCATGTGTTGCACCTTATCCTCGACCGTTGAACCTTTGCATTCATGGTAATTGCCCTAGATCCAACTTCCCACATCAATTTTGATCCCACTCTTGATTCAAACCATTCCCCAGTTGGGAAGTTCGCAAAACCCTAGACATAGCAGACTTGTCCGGTAGACTAGTCCGGTCCGGAATGGACATGTCCAGCCGAATGTGCAGACTAGTCTGGCCTCTAAATTCTAAAATTCCTGTAACTTCACCAGTTTTTTCCGAAATAACTCGAAAGCTCAAACATGTAAGACTCATTTGTAACTAGTTAGTAAGCACTAGTAGCAACCTAATAATATGTGTTACATCATAATTGCATCTTTCATGCATATCATGGAATATTGAGTACTATATGAGCATTTATTGATTATAATGCTTGTTTTGCATGTTTGTTGCGCGGAATAGAAGGTCATTCTAGAAGTTGCTTTCGAGGACCTTCAGCGCCAGAACTTTGAAACTCTCGATCCAAAGCATCCACCTGAGCAAGGCAAGTGTCCTTGAACATTTTGATCCTATTTTGAAATATTTCATTTCAAAGTTGCATGCTTGTGTCAAATTGATGGGAAACCCGTGAATAGCTGTTTACTAGAATTGTATGCCCATCCTTGTTGCTCGGGGTGTGATGTAGAGAGTCGGGAAGGGTATTTTACACTTTTTCTCTACTTTACTAAATTGGGATTGGGAATAACTAGATAACTTAATTATGAGCTAATGAACATATGGATTATGTGAATTGATGGTAATGACCCTTTAGCAACATGGAACCTAGGGATCTAATCAAGCGGGTTATGTGGAATTGGTTCAATGATCTGGTGGTTTTGCTTGCTTTAGGTCTGAGGACCGGTTTATAGAGTGACCTCCCAAGACAACAGTGCCACCAATGGGCCAAGTATGGGTGCGGCTTAGCTGATTAATTAGTGTATTGTCAGCATCGTTCGGATCATATGGAAAGCTCGTGGAATGGGAGTCGGTTGGGTTTGCAATAGCGGCGGGACTACCCTGGGATTTGAAAAGCACAAGAGGGGGCCCTTGAATGGATGTGCTTAGTTGGAGACATCACCTCCGGTGAAACCTTAGTGGGTCCGCAACATGATGGTAGTCACATTGTAAAGGCTATTTTTTGATCTCTTGGCCACACACATATGGAAGTGTGAGACGGCATAATGGATGTTCTTAGTCATGGAAAGTGATAAAATCATGAACTTATGGGTAAAGTGGCACAACCTCTGTAGAGTGTAAAACTATCATGATAGCCGTTCTCCCGGTTATGAGCGACCTAAGTACTGAATATGAGCTGAAATTGGACATTGGGTTATAGAATTGGTTATTGTTACTTGAGTATGGATGGATAAGGTTATTCATGCTGAATGGTCATTTATGGTTGGTGGATGGTAATTGATGGAATTGGGTATGGTATTGTTGATTACTTGGGTTATGATGGGGTTTGACCTCACATTATAACCATAGGTCTTTGCGTCAAAAGAAAAAATAATCATAAGTCACATTTTCATACTTTTGTGAATGAAATTTACTTTTCTGCAATAAACTATTATTGCCGACCTTGTTTAAGTTACATGTCATACTTTCCCACACTTGTTGAGTATGTCATGTGCTCACCCTAGCTATTCCCACATTAATTCAGTAACAGGCAATAATTTGGAGTATTCGGAGGACTATGAGGAGTACTAGGCGTGCGTGTTACCATCAAACTGCCCGTTAAGATGGAGTCCATTAGTGTCTAGTTTTTCTGCTGCAATAATAATACTAGAGCTTGTATTTGAGACTATTTGGATATTGTAATAAGGTACTACTTATTATTCAAAACATGGTTATTATCTGAATATCGTTTGTAATGCACTCGAGTATGTGTGATGAACATCCTGAGCACACATATGCGTCACACTTGGTTCATTCTTGGAACCGGGTGTCACATGTTGGAACCAAGAACTACATTACTCATATTAACATAATCATATTAATACCTGTTAGAATATAGTGGAGGTGTATGATGTTTATGATAATATAATAAATGCATTATAACTGGACCATAATGACATCTACACCTATCACATGCATGGACTCCACAACCAAACAAGGAACGCTTCATCCAAGTATATGAATAACTAAAGACTAATAATATTATAAAGTATAATGTCATAAATACAAGAAAATATACATGAGCTATACCGTTACAAATTCGGATTGGGACTAGAGGCTCCTCTTCTATAGCCTAATTTCAACTAAGGAACTAGGAGAACTTGTGTATGCAAGAGAGAACGCTTGAGTGGTGTGTGTTGAAGTGAGGGGTCCTATTTATACTAGTGTTGAGGTCGATTCGCGCGAATCAGTCACAATTCTTATCACCAAGCCACAGGAGTGTGCCATATTGATGTTGATCGAGAAAGGAGGGGAGAACAGGAAAGATGACCCCCCTAGTCGGCGACCTTGACTTGGCTCTGTTTGTGGTGTTCTTCCTAAGGGCGACTTCTAGGTGGGTCTAGATGACTGATATGTGTGATACACCGTTGGATCTCCTCGAATACATCTATAAGTGGGCCATTTGGACCATGTGCTACCACATGTTGGCGTGTCATTGGCTGGGAAGGTGTTTTTTAGGATTCCTCCCTTGAATTCACTCCAATCCTGTATAAAATACCTGCATGCACCATTTTCTCCAAGTACAAGTAGAACTAGGTTATTTCTAACTATGATGTGTGTAGGAAATATTTATTCTCTCACATAATTGAGTTATATTGATAGTCAAAATGGGTATATAGCGATCGTCAACACTTACTGTATTAGAGTTCATATACTCAGGCCAAGATCGGATGTAATATGTTCTCTCGCCTTTTGAGCGAATAAAGATTACGGAAGACTCCGTTTGGACGTAGGGTCTTTTTTGCCCAAACCAGGATAAATTTGTTGCTCTTTGCAGCTAGCCATACGAAGACAAATGTCATTCAATACAAATGTACTAGTTGATTTTTGAAATGCCATCAGTTGGGTGCTAGGAAGGGGAACGCTATTGCACGTTCTCATCAACTTTCTCATGGCTTCATCGATACCAAGGAGTGTCCCCGCAATGGGGGGTGCAGTTCTAGGAGCTTGGAATGGAATTTGTATGTGGTCCCGTTCCCAATGACCATTTCAGGGCAGGGCACGCCGTGCTTGATTCTGAGACAACGTGCCCAAAACTAAGCTGGACGACACTCTGAACCAAGTTTAATCACAATGTCGATTCAGGCATAGCGCGCCCTCACGTGCTCCGTCATGGACCAGCACCACAACTGGTACCGCCGACGCCCCACGCTTCATGTGGACAAGCCAAAGCACCATAGCACCATACCCTGATGGTGTGCCATGCCCATACCGGGCAAAACCAGGTTTGATCCGGCCCATTGGATCCCCATCACCCGTCAGACTGTGCCACCTACCAGCTTGCATATGGGCATTTTCACCAGCATTTTGATAACAATAAATCCAGACAACCACGAAATGATGCTCCAACTCGGACAAAAAGCACCGGGAGGACCGAATCCTCCACCCGCTTGTCCTCTCCAGCCCAAACATGAGAAGCGATCTCCGACCTTCGCCTAGTCCTCGGCACCCGGAACATCATCCGGAAGAAGGTTGGTAAACTTCATCCTAGCCCCCCCCCCCCCCCCCCCCCCACGATGTTGTATCCTTCGAGGAGGCCGCTCTGACCATGACGTGGGCTGGAGTCCGAGCTCTGCATGGAACGAGGTCGAGCTCAAGACTACCCTCGACGGCGGTAGCCCTCAAGAGGCGCATGAGCGCTCCGATGAACCAAGAAACCTTGGGGGATGCCAATGGAGATATATGCAGCTCTTCTTCAATAGTCTCAACGCGCTTCCCGATGTCACTGAGACGAACGTCATCAAATATCTTCTCTCGGGGATCGTTCATCGACCCCCGATGAACAAAATCGCTCGCCCCAAGCCTGGTCATGCCAGAAGGAAACTTGACCACACATCCCACTCCTACCTTGGCCGGGGAACTGTTGCGAGCGATCCGACAAACCGAGGCCCAAATATGGCAGCCTCGGTATTTGAAAGGGCCATGCGCTCCACCGAAAGGAAGGGAGCAGCGACCCGACGATAATGTAGTCGCGGCTGCTAGCTAACATGAAGATGGGAGATAGGCCAAACCTCCGACCGTGCACTTCGAGAAGATGCTAGGAGCACCCTGCGTCCATCATGTTGTCTCGCTGAAACACGTGCTAAAAGAGTGCATCCTCCAAAAGCAAAAGGAAGAGGTCGGCCGCAATGGACTCTGAGCCAAAGGAACCTCACCCGAACAAATACAAAGGCTGCATCAAAATCTTCAAGGGCCACACACCGTAGCAATCAACCTTGTTGTCAAAGCTATGCTGCTTGCCCAAATAAATGGTGGACGGTGGAGGCGGCCTAAACATCCCATACAATGGGACTCCCTAGGCTGACTCGCGACAAGCCCAGTCTACCGCCCCCCTCCCCCGGCTCTGGGGGCTGGGACTCAAGCGACACGCATTCCACTGGGATGAAAAACAGCACATCACTTCGAGTGATGCAGTTAACAACCAAATGCGCCAAACGCACTGCACGGGGAACGAGCGTAGGAAGATCCAGGATCAAAACTTGAGTCACGACTGTGATGCCTGGGCTCGGGGACTGCTGCCGGACCAAAGGCCTGCCCAAACACTTGAACTTCTCAGAAACATCCCTTGCTCGAGCATTTCCCACACCTCATGCATACCCTGGGTCACGAACAACGAAAGTTCTGAGTATCACGATGAGACAGAGATGGGAAACAAAACATGGTGAAAACATTCTCAAAGTCATTATAAAGGGCTCACTGAATGTAGCCTAGAGGGGGGGGGGTGAATAAGCTTTTTGAACTTTTCGTTGGAACCTGAAACACTTAGCAACCTGATCAAACACAGAGAAATCAAGCTAGTCCGGTAGGGTGCGGACTAGTTCGGTGTGTGCAGACTAGATCGATCAAGTTTTGGCCGATGATTTCGATCCAGGTACTTTATGCAGCAGAAATTGAGTTGTAAATTGAATGTATTGCTTCAATGAATCTAGATATGGAACAAGTTAACTTTAGTTTTGAAGTTTTAACGTAAGTTGAATAAGATTGAGCAAACCCTAGATTACAATGAATAGTAAGAACAAAAACAAAAAACACAACAATTTTATCCCGTGGTTCGATTCCACAGAGGAAATCTACATCTACATTGAGGATCCCACGGAGGACCGGGTCTTCACCAACCCTACCCTCAACGAATCGCCACGGAGGCCGATTCTCTTCCACTACTCACAAAGGGGTAAATAACCGTGTTCAAGGGGCCTTCTCACGAGTTGAGGGCTCCCCAAGATTGACAATTTGAAACACCACCAAACACACTCCAAAATTATGCAATGAAACGACGAGAGTGTGTGAGAGAATCAAATCCAAGAGCTCAAGACATGAAGAACGAGTATCTCCTTTGATCTATGGTTAATCCTAAAGGATTTGATCTTTCTTCCATTGGATACTGTGGAGAGACGTGTTTTCTGGGCTCTTGGAGGGTGTGACAGCGCAGGTGGTCGAGAGAGTTTGATTAGGGGTCGTGCACCTCTATTTATACTAGGATTTCCAAATGTTACCATTAGGGTTTACAAAGTACGGACTAGTCCAGTGTGCGACATGTGGGTAACCCTAAGTGTTCTGAATTATAAGACATGTCTCGCTATGGGCGGACTAGTCCAATTTTGTCTCTGGAGATGTTCAGACTAGTTCTTCACATATTGGACTAGTCCGACATAATGAAACCCTGGGTGAATTGAGGACAAGTCCGCACTTGGAGGACTTGTCCAATCTTAGTCGGAGAGGTTATCGGACTAGTCCGGATAATATCGGACTAATCTGGTGTTTTGAAATTTTGAGGGACTAAGGACAAGTCTAAAATTGGGGGGACTTGTCCGATGTTGGTCAGTGGGGATTTCGGGCTAGTCCGTGGAATATCGGACTTTTCTGGTATTGATCAGAAGGAGTATCGGACTAGTCCGGACTTTATCAGACTAGTCCGTTGCGGACAAGTACACACTGGGGGGACTTGTCCGATCCTGGACAGAGAGAATATCGGACTAGTCAATAGAACATCGGACTAGTCCGTACCTGTGTGAATTTGTGCGGTATGAGTCTTTTCTTTTGCTTGAGCTCTTGGGGTGTGTTTGTCCAACACACTCCATACATAATGAGTATTATATTCATCTCTTGAGCACTTTTCAACTTGATTCATCACTCTCCTTTCTTTTTGCGCTTAGTTCATAATTTTATCAAAACCCGCGCTCATCTCAACAATTTGGTTAGGATCTCATTTGTTTGTCATAAATCAACCAAAACCCACAAGGGACAACCAATTGAGATTTCACAAATATGATTAAAAAGCCAAATTTTCATAAGTGTGCACATATGAACTTGGAACAAGTTAAGCAATGAAAACATAAGACATATGTGCACTCTTTATGGTGGGGTGCAAAACTACGTGTGTGTGACCAATAATCATGATGATGATGAGGAAAATGACATAATCATATCAACATCAAGCATATATGTCCATTTCAGAGCAAAGACATAGATTATATCAAAGCACAATCACACACTTCATAACCATGACTAGAAACATAATAAAAGCATAATGAATGTTTTACAACCACAACAACAGTCTTACAAAGAGCAAAAGATGCAAAAGAGCTCTCATCTCACATCTACTGCTAGACCTAGTGACCCCCCTCAATATCTCCCCCTTTGGCATCAAGGCACCAAAAAAAAGGAGAGGAGGGATCTAGCAGACGCCATCGACTCACTCCTCGCTATTGGTCCTCTCATTGTCTTCATCTTCAGGCTGCAGAGGAGGAGGAGGAGGAGGAGGAGGAGGAGGAGGAGAGGATCCACTCGAACTGCCCCCAACACCAAAATAGGTGAGTTCGGAGGGAGAGAGAGGTGGCAGCTCAGAGAAGTCTGAAACTGAATCCTCGGAGATAACAGGAGATCCTATAGATTCAATCTCCAGCTTCTGGCATATGGCTTTGACATTTTTGGTCAAAGGGGGGCCTCGACCAGAGCAATGCCGACAGCAACAGCAAGCTTCGGGGGGGCCTCCGAGAATACCACTCCGGTGTCGGCTGGGGCTAGTCCGGAGCGTTCGGGGAAGAGGTTCCGCGGGAACTGGTGCGGAAGCCTTCCGAGGTAATTTTCTGATTTTTTACCTCAGTCAGTTGTTTTATTGTTAACTGTGTTTTGAGTCCCTTTGTCCTTCATTCACAGCGTGCCCAAGAAAAGGGCTGAAGCTCCGACAACTGCAGCCACAGTTGAGGCTGTGCAGGCTGAAGCTCCGGCTTCGATTCCAGCGCCGCCCCAAGAGGTGGCAGAGGCTGCGGCAGCCCCGACGCAAGCTGTCGTGGTACTGGACGACTCATCCCCAGAAGCTCCCGTGGTAGCATCGGACCACGAGACTAAAGACGTTCCAGCAACGCCAGCCTCGGAGGTTGAAGCTCCGGGCTTGGATGCTGTGATGTTGGACGCTCCGACCGCAGATCCGGAAGAAGCTGCGATTCTGTCCCTAGAGACGGATGTTGTTGAAGCCCCGGCAGTTGAGCCAGTGGTTGAGGAGGTCCCGACAGTAGAGCCGGGTGTTGATGAAGCTCCGGCACTTGATCCGGTCGTCGAGGAAGCTCCGGCAGCAGAGTCGGTTGCTGCAGGAGTTCCGGCTGTGGAGCTGGCTGTTGAAGAGGTTCCAGCATCCGAGCCAGTTGCTGCGGAGGCGACGGCGCCTAAGCCTATGGCGGTCGAAGCGCCAACGCTGGAGCCCATGATGGCTGAAGTGCCAGCACCCGAACTAGAGGCAGAGGAAGCGCCTGTGTCGGAGCCAGAAGTAGCTTCTGCTCCGGCTGAACTTTCAATGCCCGTTTCCGAAGCAGTGATCTCGTAGGTGCCCGTTGTCAAGCCAGAGTGCCAGGATGAAGCTATGGTCCCCCGTCGGAGGGACCAATTGTTGATGACCTGGTAGCTTGGCCTTCGGAACCAATTTTGGAGGTCGTTACTTCTACTGCTAGCACTTTCTCGGCGGCGGCCGAGGCTATCCCAGAGGACGGCCCTAGTGCCGTGGAAGCTCAGGGTACCGCTCTCGTAGAGTGGGACCCAATTTTTGTTGCTGAAGATCTGCTGGAGCCAACGGAGATGACTCCAGCATGTCCGGACCCAATCACCCTATCGTTGTCTATCGACAACGCCAGCTCCAGCCTTCGCCAGGTTCAACTGGCCTTCTACCATGACAGCAAGGCCCTCGAGGAGGAGCGCCAAACCCTTAGGAGGTGGCGCAACCGACTCCATTTTGAGACCAAGCTGGCACAGTTGAGGATGGCTGACGACAAGGAGTGGGTGCGAAGGGAGAAAGTCCGCCTGGAGTACTGGGGCAAGTTGTTGGATCAGAGGGAAAGCATGACGCGGACCCTCGAAAACCAATCCCAGGCCATATATGATTAGGCCAAGGCTGCCAATAGTGCAGCTAATGAACGCTAGGCAAGGATCTCTGCCATCCATGATAGCCTCGTCAAGCACCGAGAAGCTCTTGAAGCTCGGGAAAAATGGCTCGAAGATGAAGAGAAAAAATTCCTGGAGCTGCGAGACTACCTCGAGAAGAGGGATGAGGAGCTTGTTCAAAAGACAGCTCTGGCTGACAAGAGCCTTGACGAACGCACCAAGAAATTGGATGAGCGTTGCAAGGAGCAGGAGAAGAAAGCCTGGGAGCGAGGGCAAGAACTCTACAAGCAGGAGAATGCCATCGCCACCCGGGATAAGAAAGTGCGGGGCCGGGAGAGAGATTTGGTCGATCGTCGGAATGAGATCCACCTCCGGGAGGAATAGCTCAGCAAGCTCGAAAGGCATGTTGCTGAAATGATTCAGCAGAATGCCAAAGAGGTGGAGCGTCTTGCTCGGGAGAGCTCAGAGCTGGCAGCGACCAAAAGATCCTTGGCGGAGATGCGTGGTGCAAGGGCTGTGGAGTCCCAACAAGTTTGGGACTTCCTGGGCAAGGCCAACGATGCGCTGACACCAATGGGCTTCAGTCCCGTGAGCCCGGATGATCCGGAGCTGGAGCTGGAGCTGGACCGGGCGTTGGAGGCGCTGGGGTCAGCAGGCAACAAGCTCTCCAAGGTGGGTGATGTCATCGCAGACCAATTGGAAACAGAGGGTCAGGCCCTGGCGAAGAACGTCATAGAGTATGTGCTGACGTGCTACACCAGCCGGGACCCTCAATTCCCTTTGGACCCGGTGCTTGAAGGTCCCATCGAAGGAGAGGGTGAAGCCGCTCGAGCCAACATGTCGGAGGTGGCCCAGAAGGTTGCCCAATTCTTCCATAGCGTCTAAGATCGTCTCCCTGTAGCTCCTGCTTGTACCTTCTCTTCTTCTTCTCCAATTTTGTAATCTCTTTTCTCCAAATGAATGAAATCCAAATTTTTGTGAATTCGAATATCATTTTTTATCTTCAACAGCTTTGTCTCGCTTGGCCCCCTGGTAGATGTACATAAATTGATTGTGAACATGTACCAAGAGGATGTAATAGTTGTTGAAGACTTGCATGCTTCAAACTTGTAGAATGTAGGTTCAAAGTATTCGATAGTGTAGGCCCCCTGAGGCTGTCGGAGCATAGTGGCTCTGGCATTGACCATCGCCGGAGCTTAGTTGCTCCGGAGCATTGATGGTTAATCCTCTGGGGTGTCGGAGCTTTGGTAGCTCCAGCAGTGACCACCGTCAACACGTGTTGTGTCAATGTTAGACTCCACTTTAGAGTCTTTCCACCATCTCCACGTTGACGACTTGCCTCCTAGCTTTACCGGAACTGAGTAGCTCCGGATATGTTCAATGTCAATGTTTGAACATTGAGCACAAGCCGCCTAGAGGATGTCATAGCTTATTTATTTTTCCTACACACTGAAGTCAAGAAAAACAGTAAAATTCATTTCTTATCTATAACTTCGTTGCGGCTTACTGTTCTTGAGAAAGTTTTAGGTCGAACACAATCCTAAGTACAATCAAGAGCTCAGTCCTGCTTCCTCCGGGTCTGATTGTTTTTGGACTCGCCTTACGTCGGCCTGCCGGGGTGTAGGTAGAGTGGCGTACTTAGGGTGCAGGACCAGGCTAAGTCGATAGCACACTTCGGCCCTAGATTGGCTTGGTGACATTCAGACAAGTAGGCCATCAACAATGCTTGAACCTGGAAGTACAGACAATGCAACTCGAATTGTACATGAACTGGTCGAGCTAAAGTTTCTTAAGAATTGCACAACTTTGTTATAGACAAGAAAGAGAAAAATAAAAAATATTGAGCCTGTACAAAGTAAATGCACGTGGAGTCTGTTTTCACACAATTATGTCTTTCATTATAAGTCCGGGGTACAGGGGAAACAAGTACACCCTTAGGGTACGGAACAAGGCTAAGTGTGTTTCGTTTCTCGTTTGACCAAGGTAGCAAGCTACACTTTTAGTTCTAAGACTGTGACAAGTGTTGCATGGGCGTTGCGGACCTAACAGGGTAGGTCCAGCTGCCCCCCCCCCCCCCCCCCCCCCCGGAGGAGCTACCCGACTCTGTACAATGACTCTATAACATACACCATATGTAATTACAGACTCACCTCCGTGATACTAAACATAGAACTTACGGAGGTGCTCAATGTTCCAAGGATTTGGGAGAGGTGTCCCATCCTCGGTTGCCAAGCGACCGCATCTGGGACGGGATACTTTGATCACTCGGAAGGGTCCCTCCCAGCTGGGGGAGAGTTTGTTTAACCCTACTCTGGATTGTATTCTCCGTAGCACCAGATCACCTTTCTCGAGCTGTCGGCTGTGAACATGCCGTTGGTGATAGCGCCGAAGAGCTTGGCGGTATCAGGCATTCTAAACAGCTGCTCGGCACCTTCCCTCTTCAAGGAGGTCAAGCTCTTCACGCCGGAGCTGGTCCTGTGTGGCTTCGTCGGAGGTCCAGACCCGGAGCGACCCCAAGGTGATTTCCCGAGGAAGGACTGCTTCAGCTCCGTACACCAGGAAGAAGGTTGTCTCTCCAGTTGACCGGTTTGGAGTAGTCCTGTTGGCCCATAAAGTGGGCAGAAGCTCTTCAATCAAGTTGGCTCCGTGCTTTTCCAGGGGCTCATATGTGCGTGTCTTGAGTCCTTTCAGGATTTCTGCATTTGCCCTCTCGGCTTGGCCATTGCTTGCCGGATGAGCTACAGAGGCGTAGCTGACTTGGATGTGAGGTCTTCGTAGTATCCTTGGAAAGCAGAGCTTGTGAATTTGGTACCATTATCTGTTATGATTTTGTTCGGGACTCCAAATCTGCATACTATGGACTGCAAGAAATTGATAGCTGATTGCTTGTTTATTGTCACAACTGGAGTTGCTTCCGGCCATTTGGTAAACTTGTCGATGGCGACATACATGAACTTGTAACCTCCGACGACTTTTGGGAACGATCCCAAGATGTCCATCCCCCACACGACGAATGGCCATGTAGGAGGTATCATTTGTAGAGGCTAAGCCGGTGTATGAATTTGCTTTGCATGGAACTGGCATGCTTTGCATTTCTTCACCAGCTCAGTTGCTTCCTGGAGCGCTGTAGGCTAGTAGAAGCCATGCCGGAAGGCTTTACCGACCAGCGTGCAGGAAGACGCGTGGTTCCCACACTCGCCTCTATGGATTTCTGCGAGGGGCTCGCAACCTTCTTCCCTTGTGATGCACCGCATTAGGACGCCGTTGGCACCACACCGGTAGAGATCCCCTTCTACCAACGTGTATCTTTTAGCCAATCTAACTATCCGGTCAGTGGATACATCATCATCAGGAAGGATATTGTCTTTCAAGTAGCTCTGGGTCTCCGAGATCCATGCATCGGAGCTTGCTTGAGCATTTGAGTCTTGCGTGCTGGGTTGCTCGTAGCTTCCTGCAGCACCTACGACCCTTGATGGCTGCCATGGCAACAGGGCCATCGGGACCGCCAGCTTCGGGATGCTGGCCTCGCCCCCTTCGCTCAGTTCAGCAGGCTAAGCTGTGGGTTTTGACAAGCTCCGGACAAAGGTTCCGTCAGGAGCCGGAGCTCCGGTTGACGCTTTCGTCGAGATTTCGTCAGCTTCAGCGTTATGGACACACTAGACATGGTGGAGATACAGGACTTCAATGTCCTTCTGAAGCCTCTGGACTTCAAGGAGATAAGCAGCTAATTGAGGATTGTTATAGGAGCATTCACCCTTCACCTGTTTAATGATGAGCTACAAATCTCCCTTGACCAATAGCTGCTTGACACCGTATGATAGTGCCACCTTTAATACATAAATGAGTGCTTCATACTCCGCCATGTTGTTGGTCGCCTTAAGTCAAGGTGGACCATGTATTTTCCCTTCTCCCCGGTTGGAGCGAGGAGAAGGACTCCAGCTCAAGCCCCCTGCTTTTGCATGGAGCCGTCGAAGTAGAGGGTCCAATGAGGTTCGGTGAAGACCGTAGCCTTAAGTTCCGACTTCTGCTCACTGGGGCCCCTAGGGTTTGATGGAGAGGGGTTCCATTCCGTCACAAAATCTGTCAATGCTCGACTCTTGATCGCTTGCCTTGGGACGAATTCAAGATCAAATTCGGCCAATTCCGCTGCCCACTTTGCAATGTTCCCAATAGAGTTGGGACTATGCAAGATCGCACGCTGTCGGTAAGAGGTCACCACTGATATCTTGTGAGCTTGGAAGTAGTGGCGAAGCTTCCTGGAGGCGATGAGAACTACATAGAGCAGCTTGTGTACCTCTAGGTATCGAGTCTTGGCATCATGTAGTACTTCGCTAATGAAGCACACTGGGCGTTGGACTGTCCGGACCCTCCTGGAGGAGCCCGAAACTTCCTCCACATCGACCCGGACCCTCCCAGAGGAGTTCGAACCTGCTTCTGGGACCTCCGGGTTCCTGCTAGAGGAACTCGGAGCTTCTGTTGGGGTGACCTGGATCCTTCCGGAAGGGTCCAAGTCTTCTGGAATAATTCCTTGTTGATCCATGTCTGGGGGTTGGGACCCAGACTCTCCTTCAGGAAACTCCGGACCTTCCCAGAGGGGTCTGGATTCCTGAGCTTGTGATGGTTCTGGTCTCTCTGCGACCAGGACCATGCTGACAACCTCATCGGTTGCTGAAATGTAAAGCAGTAAGGGCTCACCAGGGTTTGGAGCTACCAGGGTTGGTAGAGTGGTGAGGAGCTGCTTTAGCTCTTGGAACGCCTTTTCTGCTTCTTCGGACCATTGAAATGGTCCGGACTTCCTCAATAGCTTGAAGAAGGGTAGCACCCATTCCGCCAGTCTTGAGATGAATCGGCTGAGGGCGGCTAGACATCCAGTCAGTTTCCGGACATCTTTGATGCGAGCTGCTGGCCGCATCTCCTCAATGGCTTTAATCTTCGCCGGATTTGCCTCTATGCCCCGGTGGTTTACTAGGAAACGGAGAAGCTTTCTAGAGCTAACCCCGAAGACGCACTTGTCTGGGTTTAGCTTCGTGCGGGTGACCCGCAGCTTGTCGAAGACAGCTTGCAAGGTGTCAAGGAGTGACTCCTTGTCCTCAATTTTGACTAAGATGTCATCAACATACACTTCCACTACGTCTCTGATGAGCTCTCCAATGGTTTTGTACATAGCTCGTACAAATGTTGAAGCTGCATTCTTGAGACCAAATGGCATGGCAGTATAACAGTACAATCCATCTACTGTGATAAATGAAGTATGTTCTTCATCTTCCCTATACATTCTGATTTGATGGTACCCAAAATATGCGTCTAGGAAACACAGTAATTCACACCCAATGGTGGAATCCACTATCTGATCTATTCTAGGTAGTGGGAATGGATCTTTTGGGCATGCCTTATTTAGTGTTGTGTAGTCGATACACATCCTAAGCTTCCCGCCAGCCTTGGGTACAACGACTGGGTTTGCTAGCCATTTTGGATGGAAGACTTCTCGGATGAATCTAGCTTCGAGCAACTTTTTCACTTTTTGTCATATGAAGTTTTGTCGCTCTACGGATTGCTTCCGAGGCTTCTGATGTATGGGCCGAGCGTCGGGATAGATCTTCAGATTATGCTCGATCACTTCTCTAGGGATCCCAGTCATTTGTGACGGTTGCCAGGCAAACACGTCGACGTTAGCCTGGAGGAAAGTGATGAGCGCGAGTTCCTATTTGTCATTCAGACCTCCCGATATACGAGTGGTCTGAGAAGCATCGTAACAGATTTGGACGACATTGACGGGGATGTCGGCGTCGCCACTTGGTTGCACGCGAGGTGCGGAGGTTGAGCCTCGCTGACGAATGCTCGGGGGTTTTGGAGCTTGCTCCTACCTGGATTCTTCCTCCTGTGCTATAGCAAGCGCATGGAGTTCCTCCAGAGCAATCACTTCGGCGGTACGGTCTCCGCGGATCTGGAGAACGCCAACTAGTGTTGGCATCTTCAACACCAGGTAGCCATAATGAGCAGCAGCCATGAATTTGTACAAGGCAGGCCTGCCTAGAATGGCGTTGAAGGGCAAGTTGATCTGAGCGATGTCAAAGATCAACTTCTTAGTTTGATAATTCTCCTGAGTCCCGAAGGTCACAGGGAGAGTAATGGCACCGAGCGGTGTTATGGCCCCCAGACCTTCTCTGAAGAAAGGTCGGGAAGGGCGAAGATCTGAAGGTCGGAGCTGAAGCTTGACAAATGCTTCGAAGCTTATGAGGTTCAGCCCCGAACCTCTGTCCACCATTACATGGTGGAGTTGAATGTTGTTGATGGTAGGTGATACCATCAAAGGTAGCTATCCAGCTCCGATCATGTTCCGAGGGCAGTCCGAAGCATCAAAAGTGATGGTAGTGTCCATCCACTTCCGATGAGGTTCCACTCTGGCTGTAGGAGCTACTGAGTGATGAGTAAGTTTAGGCCCGATCTTGAATGTACATTGATGATCCGCGGCACTTGAGCGGTTCGAGTATCCCTGCAATCACTACACCACGGCTCCGTTGGTTATCAACCGTGCTGCACACGCTTGACCTCGCCAATAAGGCTAATCCCTGCAAGTGCAACCGAGAACACGAGCAAGAACGTCGAAGACACGATCAGGAAATCGCGAAGTTGGGGTCTCACAAACCGTAGAACGGCGATATTATTGATCTAAGTAAAACCCACCGAATATGACCGGCGTCTGCAGTATTTATAGGCTAGGGTTCGACCAAAAGATGATTAGACGCGTCCCTAATGGACTCTTACGGGATACAAGGCCCAAAGGCCCGATTCGGTGGCGCAACACCGGACAGAAATCTGGACTCGACTTGTTTTGACGATTCCCAATGACTCCGGAGGAATTTTGAGGTGGGACCAGAACCATTGGAAATTTTATCTTCTCCTCTTTCCGTGCATATGTAGAACGTCGAAAACGGAGTCCTTATGCCTCCTGGGCGTCTGTTTTGAGGTGGACTGCTCCTGGACTCCAAGTTGAACTCGAGTCCGAGTTGTAAACTGTTTCCATCAACATGTGGACGTCCCAGGTGGTTCTCCACGCTCCCAAGGCCTCCTTCTTTCACTTGTTGATCCTCTCCATTATTCCTAATAACAATTAAACCATCACATAGCAATCTATTCTCAAACTCACATGCAAAAGAAGTTAAGAACGAATTCACCTGCTGATTTAATAACCGTGCCCGTGCTCTTGTGATTGGTCCTTGCAGTTCAATGTGCATCTCCGCTGTTGTGATGTCCTCATCATCCTCCCCCTCTTGAATTGGAGTCGTCCTCGACTCAAGTTCATCTTTTTCTCCCAAGTACGGTCGCAAATCTGAAATGTTAAATGTAGGACTAACCCCAAAATCGTGAGGCAATTCAAGCTTATATGCATTATCATTAATCTTTTCAACAATCTTAAAAGGACCAGGAGCTCGTGGCATAAGTTTAGATTTTCTCAAGTCGGGAAATCGCTCTTTTCTCAAATGTAACCACACCAAATCACCCGGTTCAAGTTTGACTTCTTTTCTACCTTTACTACCTGCAATCCTATACTTCTCATTCATTATTTCAATATTTTTCTTTGTAGTTTCATGCATCTTAAGAATGAATTCAGATCGTTGTGTAGCATCAAAATTTATAGTTTCAGAAGGAGGCAAAGGTAGTAAATCAATAGGAGCACGGGGATTGAAACCATACACTACCCGGAATGGACTTACCTTTGTCGTGGAGTGAACGGATCTGTTGTAAGAAAATTCTATATGTGGTAAACACTCCTCCCATAACTTCAAATTTGTTTTCAAGACAGCCCACAACATAGTGGATAAAGTACGATTAACTACCTCGGTTTGTCCATCCGTCTGTGGGTGACATGTAGTTGAAAACAGCAACTTGGTTCCCAATTTATACCACAAAGTTCTCCAAAAATGACTTAAAAATTTTGCATCACGATCAGAAACAATGGTATTTGGCACACCATGTAAACGAACAATCTCTGTCATAAATAAATCAGCAATGTGTGAGGCATTATCATTCTTATGACAAGGTATAAAGTGTGCCATTTTGGAAAAACGATCAACAACTACAAAAATACTATCCCTCCCCCTCTTAGTCATAGGCAATCCCAAAACAAAGTCCATAGAAATATCCTCCCAAGGTACACTAGGAGCAGGAAGAGGCATATAAAGACCATGTGGGTTAAGGCGAGACTTAGCTTTGTTGCAAGTAGTGCATCGTGACACGTAGCGCTCGACATCACGCCTCATCTTTGGCCAAAAGAAGTGTGTGGACAGCACGTCTTCAGTTTTCTTCACTCCAAAATGTCCCATCAAACCTCCTCCATGTGCTTCCTGCAAAAGCAATAGACGAACGGAGCTAGCTGAAACGCATAGCTTGTTAGCACGATGGAGGAGACCCTCTCGCAGCACATATTTATTCCAAGTTCTTCCTTCTCTACAATTTTCAAAAGCATCTTTGAAGTCCAAATCAGTAGGGTATAATGCTTTAATTGTTTCCAAACCAAAAATTTTATGATCAAGTTGGGACAGCATGGTATAACGCCTAGATAATGCATCGGCAATGATATCTTCCTTCCCTTTCTTATGCTTAATGATGTATGGAAACGACTCTATGAACTCAATCCATTTAGCATGTCGTTTATTCAGATTGGTTTGACACTTAAGATACTTCAATGATTCATGATCGGAATGTATGACAAGCTCCTTAGACCAAAGATAATGTTGCCAAGTTTGTAATACACGTACTAAGGCATACAATTCCTTATCATAAGTGGAATAATTCAGAGAAGGACCATGAAGTTTTTCACTAAAGAAAGCAACGGGTTTACCTCCTTGTATGAGAACGCCTCCAATACCAATGTCGCTTGCATCGCATTCTAGCTCAAAGGTCTTGTCAAAATCAGGAAGTTGTAGTAATGGTGCTTGTGTAAGCTTCGATTTGAGAGCATAAAAAGCTTGTTGCTGCTGTTCTCCCCATCGAAATGGAACTCCCTTCTTTGTTAGCTCATGTAGAGGTGCTGCAATGGTGCTAAAATCCCGCACAAAGCGCCGATAAAAACCTGCAAGACCAAGAAAACTACAAACCTGTGTGACGGTTGTTGGGGCTGGCCAGCTGGTGATTGCTTCAATTTTTGCCTCATCCATCTCAATTCCCTGCAAGGAAACGACATAGCCAAGAAACGAGACTTGATTGGTGCAAAAGACGCACTTTTCGAGGTTACCAAACAAACGTGCATTTCTCAAAACAGTAAAAACAGCACGTAAATGATCAAGATGTTCATCATATGACTTGCTGTAAATGAGGATATCATCGAAGTAAACCACCACAAATTGTCCAATGAAAGCATGTAAAACCTCGTTCATTAATCGAATAAAGGTGCTGGGTGCATTAGTTAAACCAAAAGGCATGACTAACCACTCATAAAGTCCAAACTTGGTTTTAAATGCAGTTTTCTATTCATCTCCTAGTGCCATTCTAATTTGGTGGTAACCACTATGCAAGTCAATTTTTGTGAAGATGATAGCACCACTCAATTCATCAAGCATGTCATATAATCGAGGAATAGGATAACAATATCGAATGGTGATGTTATTAATCGCTCGACAATCAACACACATGCGCCAACTACCATCTTTCTTAGGAACCAAAAGAACAGGAACAGAACAAGGGCTAAGGCTTTCACGAATGTACCCGCGGTCCAAAAGATCTTGGACTTGTTGCTGAATTTCCTTAGTTTCTTGTGGATTCGCCCAGTATGCTGCATGATTTGGCAAACTTGCTCCTGGAATCAAATCGATCTTGTGTTCAATGCCTCTCATCGGTGGTAAACCAGGGGGTATCTCGGAGGGAAACACATCCTCAAACTCCTGCAAAAGGTTAGCAAAAGCAGGGGGCAATGCAATAGACAATTCATGAAGTGAAAACATGGCTTCTTTGCAAACTAAAGCATAGCACATCCCCTTAGCATCGAATAAATCAGCAAGTTCAGATTTAGTTGCGAGCAACGATGGTGATTTTAACTTAATAACTTGCTGTTTTTCAGATTCTAATTTTGTTGCTTTGCCCTCATGAATTTTACTCTTCTCAAAATGCACAATTTCAGCAGGAGTCATGGGGAGCAAAGTGATTTTATTTCCCTTATGCATGAGAGTATATTTATTGGTTCTACCATGATGAATAGCATCTGTATCAAATTCCCAAGGACGACCCAATAAAAGAGAACAAGCATCCATAGGAACAACATCAAAATCAGCAAAATCATGGTATGAACCAATTGAAAAATGTATTCTCGCTGTTTGTGTTACCCGAACCTTACCGCTGTTGTTGAACCATTGAATGTGGTACGGATGAGGGTGTGATCTTGTTGTCAAACCGAGTTTCTTGACGACGTCTGTGTTCACCAAGTTATTGAAGCTGCCTCCATCAATTATAGTGTGTACACGGCAGTCCTTGACGACGAGAAACATGTGGAAGAGGTTATGTCGTTGTAGCTTGTCGTCGGTCTCCACTTTGGAGCTCAAGGCACGCTGCACAATGATCCTCCTACAGTTCTCCGTCGCCGCTGTACCAAGTACCTCTTCTTCGGTGTGTTCATCATTTGGATCTGTAAAGTCAGTAGCAAGAGAATATTCATCTTCAACATCCGAAGTACTATCATACCCGCCATCATCGTGTGCTATGTATGCTCGTTTGCTCGGGCAAGCTCTCATCATATGACCAAGTCCCTGGCAGCGGTGACACTTAATGTAAAGTACGAGCCATAGAAGGAGTGGACGACAAAGGCTTGAATGATGTCGCCTTGCTGCCTTCCGGCACGCGAGAAGGTGGAGCAGCAGGTATAGTTCGTTGGCCGCCATTGGGTGGTGTAGTCGCTGCACGGGGGGTCGAAGATGGTGCTGTTTTGGATGGTGTAGTCGCTGCACGCGGCGTGAAGTTGCTCCTCGTGCGTTGTTGCTGTTGTTGTCGGCCCTGCAATTCTTTTTCTGCCAACATAGCAAGCTGAAACAATCTGTTAACAGTATCATATTCCTTGTAATCAACAATGTCCTGAATTTCACGCCTCAACCCCCCATAAAAATGTGCTATTTTATCATCCATGTCCTCTACTACCCCACAACGCAGCATACCCTTTTGTAACTCTTGATAATACTCCTCTACGGACATGTTACCTTGGTCTAAACGCTGCAATTTTTTGCGAAGGTCCCGCTGAAAAGATGGAGGAACAAATCGAACACGCATAGCATCCTTTAATCTATCCCATGTTGGAGGATCAGTTCTAGTTTTAACAAGTTCATTCCACCATATGATAGCAAAGTCCTTAAACTCACTAGTGGCTTGACGAACTCTATGTTGTTCAGGAACAAGATGGGAATTAAATTTTTGCTCTACTGTCATCTCCCAATCAAGATAAGCCTCAGCATCATAAGCACCAGAAAATGAGGGTATAGTAAATTTCACTTTAGCAAAAGGATCATCAGGAGGGCGATTATAATTGTTATGATTATTACCTCCCATACCTCGACGATAAAGTGGCAGTCTTGGCTGATTATTGTGATTTTCCAGTTCATCATAAGCATTGTCTTCTTGTCTTCCAGCGAGAGGCAACCGAGCCTCAAAAGTATTCATCCGAAGAGCAAGGTCATCCAGTTGGCGAGTCAAGTTCGCCAATGATTCCTCCGTTGCTGCATTGTATTTGGCGAACATATCCGTCATGGTCTTCATCATATCACGTAACTCAGCATGTTGAACACATTCGTCATTATTTTCTTCTCCTGCCATTGTTAGTAGGAAACAAAAGACAACAAAAAAATATGTTATCCCTATCAACTACAGTGACAATGTGGAAGGTGGAAGAAAACAATCTCCCTCGCTCAAGCGTCTTACCATGCTCTTACAAGTGTTCTTACCGACACAACAGGTGGTGTGGACGGTGAGATGAACCAATGAAGTGTGGGGTGATTGCAAAGGTACCTGTTATGCTCAGGAGAAAGGTGGAGCTTGGATGGCACAATATGGTGGCTAATAAGCAGAAAATCGTTAACAGCTAAACAAAGTTGAATAAGTATTCAATGTAGGAAACTGTTGCTGGTCAACCGAGTGCCCTAGAGCCTAGCACAAACAAGGAAGTATCAAGGCAAAAGAAAGACAGAATAATATAACCAACAAAACAACACCAAGTGGTATAGGCCAATTGCTTTAATATGCGTGCTCTTCACTATTTTTTTCTTTTTTGTAATATTTTTTTGATATTTTTTCTTTACTCAGGAGCACAAATATAGGAAGCACACAAATTTGCAGCACAATTGGATGTAATATGCGGCCTATAGAAAATCAAGAATATTCTTTAAAATTCGTGCTGAAACTTCGGAGGCCGGATAGCCTATCTTCCGAGGGGAATTTGGGCAATCTAATTTTGCCGAACGCGGCTATGCCGGGGAAAATCGGATGCGAAATTTCGCGTAGATGAATTTGAAAAAAAAAATCGCCCGATTTCGAGTTCGTTTGCGAAAGTAATGGCCGTTTTAAGGTAGGCTGTCCGAGTTACATTTTTTTGGATGTTGATTCCAACTCGGTTTGAGAACAGAACTCACAATCGGATATGAAAACGATTGGGAATTTGCACAGCAACTAATGAGGTGGTGTGTGATGATTCAAGGATGAGTGGCACAAAGGTTTGTCACCTAATCTAGGGCTGGTGATGCGGGAGTTCACGCAAGGCGGCTAGCTAGGGCAAACCGATGAACGTGGCGGATCGGTTTGTTATTTAGGGATTGTGGAATAGGTGTCGAACAGCAAGAAAATAAGGATGAAACACAATAACTAGGACCCAAGACACAAATCTAAACCAGCAACAAGACTCAACCACACAAATGCAAACTCAACAATGCAAACTGAAAAATGAAACTGCAGGCACTATAGTCTCGAAAGCGGTAAAAACGATCTAATTTTTTTGTGGTTTTACTGTGGACTCTAGGTACAAAACAAAATTGATCTAATGGAAGGAAGGAAAGCAAAGATACCTCACGGGCAACCTGGAAATCTGATACCAATTGATGAGTAAGTTTAGGCCCGATCTTCCGAAAGGTATGTCGATTGGGATGGAGAACTCGACGTTGATGATCCGCGGCACTCGAGCGGTTCGAGTACCCCTGCAATCACTACACCATGGCTTCATTTGTTATCAACCGTGCTGCACACGCTTGACCTCACCAATAAGGTTAATCCCTGCAAGTGCAACCGAGAACACGAGCAAGAACGTCAAAGACACGATCAAGAAATCGCGAAGTTGGGGTCTCACAAACCGTAGAACGGCGATATTATTGATCTAAGAAAAACCCACCAAATATGACCGGCAGCTGCAGTATTTATAGGCTAGGGTTGGACCAAAACACGATTAGACGCGTCCCTAATGGACTCTTACGGGATACAAGGCCCAAAGGCCCGATTCGGTGGCGCAGCACCGGACAGAAATCTGGACTCGACTTGTTTCGACGATTCCCAATGACTACCGAGGTATTTTGAGGTGGGACCAGAACTATTGAAAAGTTTATCTTCTCCCCTTTCCGTGCATATGTAGAACGCCGAAAACGGAGTCCGTATGCCTCCTGGGCTTCTGTTTTAAGTTGGACTGCTCCTGGACTCCGAGTTGAACTCGAGTCCGAGTTGTAAACTGTTTCCATCAACTTGTGGACGTCCCAGGTGGTTCTCAATGCTCCCAAGGCCTCCTTCCTTCACTTGTTGATCCTCTCCATTATTCCTAATAATAATTAAATCATCACATAGCAATCTATTCTCAAACTCACATGCAAAAGAAGTTAAGAACGAATTCACCTGCTGATTTAATAACGGTGCCCGTGCTCTTGTGATTGGTCCTTGCAGTTCAATGCGCGTCAACGCTGTTGTGATGTCCTCATCACTGAGGCCATGTCTCGTTGCATGGTCTTTAGGATACGGTGGGAGGTGATGTCCCATGAACCACCAAAGATGGTGTTCATGGTTTTTTGACGCTCATTGTCGGAGACGTCGGAGTCGTCGTCGACGGAGGTGTACACAGCCTTCAGGACCTTTTTAGGGTCCTGTAAGCCTAACTCCTCTTCAGCCGGAGCTTTGTTGAGTTTCTGCTTTCCTTCCCTCTGACGGAAAGGAACTTCTTCCCGGTGCTTGTGGTAGCGCTCAGCAAGGTTTTGGACCTCCCGGCAGTCCTCCAAGTTGTGGCCGTTGGACTTGTGGATAGGACAACATATTTTGGAGTTGCCACCGTCTTCAGAGGACGACCGAGGTTGTTTCTCAGGGCGTGGCCCCCAGCCACCCGGAGCTGCAGCAGATGCAGCGGTGGATGTGTCGGCCGACGGCTTCTTTTTGCCGTTGGACTTTTTCTTCTTTTTTCCACTCCCGGGGGTAATGGCTTCGCCTTTAGAGGATTTTTTGCCATCCTCCGGAGGTGGTTTGGAGTGCATCTCATGACCCCCTGCAGCTTTGGCACACTTGTCTGCCAAGCTGAAGAGCTCTGTGACGCTGGTGATCTCCTTGACCGCCAACTTGTCCAGCATCTTCTTATCTCGCACGCCCTGTCTAAATGCCGCGATGAAAGAAGCACTAGAGATAGAAGGAATGGTGTTTCGTACCTGGGAGAACCTCTAGATGAATGAGCACAGGGATTCTCCCCCCTTTTGCACCACTGCAAAAAGGTCCAGTTCGGTGCCTGGTCGGGTGTATGAACTCCCAAAATTGGCGGTGAACTGTTGGCACAATTCCTCCCAACTATTGATAGAGTTGTGAGGAAGGCTCATAAACCAGGACCTGGCGGTCCCAGTCAAAGCTACTGGGATGTAATTGGCCATTACAACCTCGTTACCTCTGGCCGCAAGTTTTGCGGTGGTGTAAATTTGGAGAAACTCGGCGGGGTTAACAGTCCCATCAAACTTCTCCGGCAGGTGTGGCTGGAACTTTTGTGGCCATCTGACCATGCGCGGATGCATGGCCAGTGCAGAACAGCCTCCTCCTACTCCCTCGGGAGCAGGGCTGTCTTGAGCCTCTCGCCTTTCGCGAGCGCGCTCGATATGGACACAGTCGTCCTATTGACGGTAACAGCGATCAAGCTCCGCCCGGAGGTCATGACTTGACATCCTGGTTACCGTATTAGTATGTCGCGCCCCGGAGGGTAGCGACGTAACTTGCTGTGATGCATCACGCCTCCTATTCTGGGAAGCATGCAGACCAAGTCTGCCAGACACGGTCCAGCGCTACGATGGGGCCTGCCCCGATGTAGGAGGACCTTGGTTGCTGATGTGGTCAGCTGCTGCTGCAACCAGGTGTTACACATCAGCCCTCCACTGCTCCATTGCACCCTGGGATGCACCTGGAGGTGGTGGACATTGGAGGAGAGCACGCGCTGCATGAAGCGCGTGTTCAGGGTTGTTGTTGTTTGCCGATACCGTGACTGACGCCGATGCACTATCATGCTGCTTAGCTTGACGTGCTGGTGCAGGTGGTGGCGGTGAAGGCATGACTCCTGTTGGAGCCACAACACCTGCTGGTTGCTATGTGTTGGAGGGATTGCCTCCAACGGGTTGAACGGCAGGGTTGCCATTGGATGATCTAGCAGCTGAGTTTACCATACTCAAAATCTCGAGCCCTCCCCCTACCTGGCGCGCCAACTGTCGGTGTTTGGAACCGGTAGATCTCCCGACACTACTTTGTGTAGATCGAGGAGTCGTAGTTCGGTAATGGGCGCGCAAAGTTTCAGGAAGGTGAAAGACACTTGTACACAGGGATTTACATGGTTCGGGCCGCCTGAGCGTAATACCCTACTCCACGGGGTGTGTTGGTGATTTATTAAGCTCGAGAGTCTAGAAGAAGCTCCAGAAGAAGAAGCTCGTCTAGCTCAGAGTGTTCAGTAGTGGTCTCGAGCCATCCCTTGTGTATCGTCGACCAATCCTTATATAGTACAAGGACTAGTCGTTACAATGTTAGCCTTGCCCAACAGGTGGCCCCAGCGGTTACACACACTTGATACACAATAAATGGGATTAATTACCCTTAATAGCCTGGTAATTGGCCTTAACATTGCTGTTACCAGTATTAAGAGCCATCCAATCGTGTGTCATTAATATGGCATTAATGATACTTAATCGAGTATTGAAGTCTTTGTTTGATCCTCGAAGGTCCGGAGCTGTTGGGGGTCCTCCGGCCTGATAGTTGGAGTTGAAGGTCCGACGGTTGCCACATGGCAGCTTTGGAGCTCACCGTCGTGGACGGGTAGGTACAGCGCTGTTGGACACATGTCAATACCGGAGCTTCCCTCTGTCCGGGGTTAGGTCCGTGGGTGCCACATTGGTATTCTGACCAGAGCTTCCCAGGTGTGGGCGATAGCTCCGGTCTTGTGATACACGTGGCGGCCCCGGGACTAACCATGTCAGGGGAGCAGG
This sequence comes from Tuctoria greenei, assembly GCA_036927565.1. Classification (NCBI taxonomy): domain Eukaryota; kingdom Viridiplantae; phylum Streptophyta; class Magnoliopsida; order Poales; family Poaceae; genus Tuctoria; species Tuctoria greenei. The sequence continues at coordinate 128,744,563 of JAYESD010000003.1, read as the reverse complement.
TCCGGCTACGCCTGACATGTGGGGCCTTCGGAGGTCTTCAAATCTGGTATATGGAGTTTCCTTGTGATCTTTGCAATCCCAAGGGGTATCCGGTATGGAGGGTACCGACACAACCCTTAAACATACGGGCATGGAAGTGGGAAGACATCAACATGGATTTCATTGTAGAGTTACCTCTCACTTTCCACAGACATGATTTGATTTGGGTGGTAGTTGATCGGTAGATCAAATCAGCTCATTTTATCCCTGTCAACACCAACTATCGAGGTCCCAAGTATGCAGAGTTGTATATCACAAGAATCATGTGCCTGCATGGAGTACCCCGCACTATCATTTCAGATCGTGGAGCCTTATCTGTTGCTCGCTTCTGGGAGCAGCTCCACGCATCATTGGGTACCAAGTTGATTCAAAGCTCTGCTTATCATCCGCAGACTGATGGTCAGACGGAGCGAGTAAATCGAGTCCTTGGGGACATGCTACGAGCTTGTGCCATTCACCATGGTAAAAATTGGGATGATCATCTACCATTGGTGGAGTTTTCATATAACAATGGCTATCAACTAGTATCCAGATGGCGCCATATGAAGCTCTCTATGGCAGGAAATGCCGCACACCATTGAATTGGTGTGAGTCTGGTGAAAGGGTGACATATGGCATTGATCTTGTCAATGAAGCGGAAGAACGAGTGCGAGTAATCCAAGCCAATCTCAAGGTTGCTCAATCTTGACAGAAGAGTTATGCAGATAAACGACGTCGACCTCTTCACTTCGACATTGGGGATCACATTTACCTTCGTGTATCTCTAACGAAAGGGATTCATTGTTTTGGAGTAAAGGGAAAGCTGGCTCCATGATTCATTGGGCCGTTCGCTATCATTGAAAAATGCGGACCTGTGGCCTATCGTCTGGAGTTACCAGCGTCTCTCTCTAGAATTCATAATGTATTCCACGTCTCTCAGTTGCGGAAGTGTCTTAAATCCCCAGCTGAAATCCGCACGGAAGATCTTGACGCTCTACAATCCGGTCAAGATCATCGATGAGAAGACTCGTACCACAAGAAGCCGCACTTTGCACTTTTACAAAGTCTTTTGGAATAACCATACCGCTGAAGAAGACCCTTGGGAAGGCGAGGATTTTCTTAAATCGAATTATCCGGATTTGTTAGCAGCATATGTTCGTTAGATCTTTTTCTTTTATCCTTCCTATTATAATCTCGGGACGAGATTCTTTTAAGGGGGGAGGAATGTAAAATCCCACTTAATGCTAAATATAAATTTCAGTGGTCAGTTAAATTCAAATTTAATTGGGTTCAAGATATGGCCGTGTACATAAACTTGAACCTATTCAATTCCTTTTTCTTCTCATGTTTTAAATTTTATTAACATGAGAAGAATACTTCACCAATAATCTTAAAATAATTCAAATATCATCTCTGCAAAATTTGAATGGGGTTTGCTTGGGCAAATCAATTTATAGTACCTCATGTACTCAAATAAACAAAACAGCATATACCTACTGTATATACATGCACTGTCAAGAACATTCAAATCTGAGGCTATAAATTTTTCTATAGTCTTATTAAATTGCAAATAAGCTCCTTGAAAAATTTCATGAATTTTGGAGTCCATTTGCTATTTTATTTGAGATGCTCAGCGAATTTGAATCAAGTTTAAATTCAAATTCAAAATCTGGTCAAATATACTTGAACATAAATATTTAAACATACCATTGTGTTCATCACATTTTTCTTGACTTATCCATGAAGCTTCATAATTTTTGGAGTTCATTTACTATTTCTAAATGAATTACTAAAGTGGGAGTAGCTGTGAGGCTGACTGGCGGGACCCACCAGTCCGCAAGCCCACGTGCGCCGCAAACCAGAGCACGCTGCGCGCGCCACCGCGACGGCGTGCATGCCCAGCGCGACAGCAGAAAGCCACCGCCGTTTGAGCTCTATAAATAGCGCCCCTGGCTCCTCCTTATCACTCCATGGTCGCTCTTATCGTCTTATTTTCCACTGAGCCGATGGGCTGTGCCATTTTCGCCCCGCGCGCAAGATCTCAACTGCCGGCGCCGCGCGCCCGTTGCCGGCCAGATGAAGGCCTCTTGCGCCAAGCCTTCAACAGCTAGGTTGTTCCCCTCTCCCTCCTCTGTCCTCTGAATCAATCCTTCTGTTGTTTAGTTGACGGTTTGGCCGATATTTTGAAGCTACGCCGAAGCTCGCCGTCATATTCACCGCGCGCCGTCTCTGCTCCACGGTGCCAGGCTGCTACAAGAAGTTTCGTGCTTCGACTCCAATAGAAAAAGGGTGCGCCTGGACATGCTCTGCACGACGGTGAAAGCCGCTCCTTGTTTACGTGACTATCGAGCAAGTTAGCTAAGTTTTACTCTCGGCCGAGTCTTATGAACTTGCTCGGTTTTTCATTCAATTCGAGTTCCACACTTAATCACTCTCCACAATTGCTAGCAAATAGTTTCTACACTCCTTTGCGCACCTTCTCGAACCGGAATCACCAAAAATGATCGACTGTAGCTGGAGAATAACGAGTTCTCCCCTCCGCCGTTAAGAAGTTGCCTCGGTCACCGTCGATGATGGTTTTTCCGACCATTGCACGACCATCTCACCTTCCCATCACCTTCCTCGTGGTTCCAGAAGACTTCCCCAACATTTTTAGAAGGGTTTTAGCCACGGAGCGACGGTTCCAATATGGCCGGAACCCTAGCTTCCGCCGCCTCTGATGCACCACTGTTTCCGACCGTCAACAAGCCTCCCCGACCCCACCAACGTGCTCAGCGCGTGAAATTAAGGTTGGGTGCCAAAAATTAGGTGCTGCGGTGGCCGGAAACTCAGATCCAGCGAGGCTCGGCGGAGAGCGCTGCCGCGGGAGCCCCGCGCGCCGCCCGCGTCAGGAGTTTGATGATGACGCAATGGACCCCTCGTGTCAGCGTCTTTTTAACCCCCGTCGGATCAGGTGTGGCCACGAGATCTATTGTGTCTACGTGCTGTATCTCTGTGGTCCCCATGTGGTTTAAATGCCATTGGTCCAATTTAAAATGGTGGAGCCCACGGTTTAATTCAATTTAGAAATTAATTCCAGATCTGGCTCCAACTTAGAAAATTCATAACTTTCTATAGACTGCTCCAAAAATCTTCAAACAAATTTTGTTTGAAAGCCATTGAGCTCTAGTTTCTGTTAGTACCAATTAGGTTTTGTGAAACTTAATTTTAAATTCTGTAGAAAACAATCTTTCCAAAGACTAATACAATTTTTTCCAGATGAAGTGTGCACAGGAAAAACCCCTAAATTCGCAGAAAATACAATATCCTATTCTTGACTCCCCAAAAATGTTTAGGAGCCATTGCACTTGTATAACCCTCTGTATAATTCAATTACCGTTTTTGGTCAATGAATTTTTACAGATGTTCAGTGGCTTTATTGTGCCCCAAATTTGGACTGAACCTTCCACCAGTCATATACTAACTCCTGTAAAAATTTGAGATTTAATTGATTTAGTCTCCTAGTTCTAATTCAGTTGCCAACTTAATGTTAAGTGAAAAGCTAAAATTCAGATATAAATAATTCCAGAAATTCTTGCTAACTTTGAAATTCAATATCTCCTTCACCAAGGCTTAGAAATTTATGAAACCAATTTTGCTAGAACCAGAACAACATCCTCTATCATGATCATCAACTGGCAGCTATGTTCAAGCTACAGTTTCTTTTCTAAAATTCTTGGAAGTGTATTGCTTGCCATAGTTTCAGAGAGAACAACCTACTTTGATCATCTCCTGTTCTTTGCAAGAGTAATTCTTGTAGTCCCTAACATCTACCATAAAAATCCCTAAACAAAAGAAGATCATTCACTCACTATAACCATAGTTAAAAGCTTATAAACTATATGTACATTATAATTTATTAGCATTCCTATATGCATGTCGTGTAGTGATCGATATTGACGAGAAGTGTCGATTTGGGCAGAAGGCCAGGGTGTCCACTTGAAGTCCTTAGTGGAGACTTCAGAGAAGGACCCTTAACAATTGACATTTAATTGAGTCACAAACTAAGGCAAGCCTCGGTTTGCATTTAAAAGCTTTACAGAGTTTTGCAGTATTTCTCACATTTGGTCTTAAGTTGATATTGTGCATTTACATATAAGGTGATTGATACTCCACTTGCATGACCACAAATCCCAAGGGTTGGTTGGAACGAGTTACAGTTTGACCTGTAGTAACTGCTTTGCTAATGTATAGGAAATCAGGTAGAAGTCGAGTAGTTGGAATCTACTCGCGAGATAGGAATAACATTTCACATGAGGGTGGAAGATTAAAAATGGCTTATGAAATGAATAAGAGACCGGGCAGGGGGAATAGGAGTTGAAGAGATGGAGTCTCGGGCGCACAGCCCTGCCTGTGTCGCTTGAGGACCGTGCCATATGCGGCACCGTTGGGCAAGCTTGAACTGTACCGGTTTCATAATGGTATATGGGCCCATTAAACTAATGTAACTCCAGACTGTAGTGTGGAGACTCCTCGGTTGTCCTTGAATGGAGATGCGAAGGTAGAAAGGTGTACTCCTAGCGTAACCTTTTGACGTGTCCGTGTAGGGAACCTTTTGCTCGGGATGAAGAGGTTTGTCGACATTGGGGTCTTAGGTGAAAGGTGGCCACGTATGATGCGGGGAGGAGAGCACGTACGTGTATCCCATGCGGGTGTGTGTGTCGTGCAGTCCGGGTGTGTCCTAATTGCAATCACCGTCCCTCGCAGTAATAGAGTACCACTTGTCCGTCGCTGTCGTGACGTAGTAAATACTAAAGAAGCCAGAAAAATATGTTGTATTAAATTATAATTGCTTTGCAACCTTGTTTGACTTAGAGATAGCAAAAATTAAAGTTTACAGTTTCCCCATACTTTAGCTGTAATAGCATTATGTGCTTTGAGCACGTCATATCATCGGCAAAGCGTTTCTTGTTTGATTGTGGAGTCTATGATGTGTCGTGCTTGAAGAATGTCATTTGCTACTTAAAACATGATTATAAGGATTTACTTGTAGGTGAGTCTATTTATGCTATTCCTTACCTATTTTTAGTACTCACCCTTGCATATGTCTGGTGAGACGGGTTAGTCTTGCTGAGCCTTATGCTCACGTTTGCGCTTTAACGATTTTTGCAGGTATAAGCTTTATTTATGATATTCAGGTTATGCTTGATACTTGAGGTGTCGAGATAGATCTCATGTGAACCACGCCGCTGCTGATTGTTCTTCTTGTTGCTAATGAGAAGTGTCCTAGGGCACGGACGTCTTCTCTCCTGCTTAGTTAGGTGAGATTATTAGTATGTATTTTCCGCTGCATGTGTACTTCTATTGTACACTCTTTTGTAAACTCTGATTATTCTGAAATGAAAACTTTGTACGTTTTGGTATCCTTTTCGTGTGTGCTGTTAGGTGCCGCATCGCACGGCACCACCCAATGAGATCCTCGGATGTGTGGACTCTGGTCCCAACACTTATGCCTACCGGCGTATGTATTTTGGACTGTGTAATGCTCCTACCTCTTTTCAAAGATGCATGATGTCTATCTTTTCCGACATGATCGAGGAGATCATGGAAGTTTTCATGGACGATTTCTCCGTCTATGGGAAAACTTTTAATCATAGTCTGGAAAATTTAGTCAGGGTCTTACAAAGATGCCAAAAGAAGGACCTTGTACTTAATTGGGCAAAGTGCCATTTCATGGTCCGTGAAGGCATCATTCTTGGACACTTAGTGTCTGAGAGAGGGATAGAGGTGGACAAAGCAAAGATTGAAGTCATCGAAAAAACTTCCACCTCCTATCAATGTTAAGAGAATCCGCAACTTTCTAGGTCATGCAGGGTTCTATTGGCGATTCATCAAAGATTTCTCAAAAGTTGCTAGACCTCACCTAACCTATAGCTAAGGAAGCTCCCTTTGATTTTGATGATGAATGCCTTAAATCATTTTATACACTCAAAAAGGCACTCATCTCAACTCCAATCATTAAAACCTCCCGATTGGACGATGCCATTCGAAATCATGTGTGATGCTAGTGATTTTGCTATTGGTGCGGTCTTAGGCCAAACCAAAGATAAAAAGCATCATGCAATAGCCTACACTAGCAAAACTCTGATAGGAGCTCAACTCAATTATGCAACAACCGAAAAAGAGCTCTTGGCTGTGGTTTTTGCTATCGATAAGTTTATGTCCTATTTGGTTGGAGCCAAGGTCATAGTCTACACCGACTATGCTTCCTTTAAGTTCTTGCTCACCAAAAAGGATACTCAACAAAGGCTAATACGTTGGATTCTTCTACTCCAAGAGTTTGACTTAGAAATCAAGGATAAGAAAGGAGTAGATAATTCCATGGTAGATCATCTCCCGCGTATGGAAGTCACTCAAAGTATAAACATTCCTATCAATGACTTCCTACGCGATGATGCTTCTGAAGGTGAGTGAATCTCACCCTTGGTATGCGGATATCGTGAACTTCATGGTCACGAGATACGTACCACCAGAAGGAAATAAAAATAAACTCATCTATGCGAGTCATAGACACCTTTGGGATTACCCATACCTCTATCAAGTTTGCGCTGATGGCCTTCTTAGAAGGTGTGTCCCATCGATTGAAGGCACCAAGATTATTGAGAAACGCCATGCTAGCCCCTATGGTGGCCATTACGGTGTTTAACGTACCCAGGCAAAGATATGGCAAAATGGATTCTATTGGCCTTCTATGTATGAAGATACAAAAGAACTCATTCGCAGATGTTGGAAATGCCAAAAGCATGGAGGAATCTCAGCTTGCAATGTGATGCCCCAAACATAAAATCTTCAAATGGAATTATTTGATGTGTGGGGTATTGATTTCATGGGAGCTTTCCCTAGGTCCTATGATTGCGGGTATATCCTGGTGGTTGTAGATTATGTGTCAAAATGGGTAGAAGCTTTGCCATGCAAAAATGTTGATTCCAAGCAAGCTAGGAAAATGTTCCATGAGATCATTTTTCCACGCTTTGGCACTTCCCGTATTGTCATAAGTGATGGAGGGTCTCATTTCATAGATAACACCTCCCGGAACTTTTTGAGGGGGCTTGGTGCCCAGCATAACATTTTTACCCCATACCACCCACAAACAAGTGATCAAGCAGAAACATCTAATAAGCAAATTAAGAATATTCTGCAAAAGACCGTCTTGGAAATTGGAACGGAATGGAAGCATAAGCTACACGACGCATTGTGGGTATTCTGTACTGCTTACAAAACTCACATCGACATGTCTCCTTTCCAACTTGTCTATAGGAAGACTTGTCATCTTCATGTAGAGTTGGAACATAGAGCCTATTGGGCCATCAAGTGGTGGACACATGGACCTTCACGAAGAAGGAAGACACCGACTTAAGCAACTTTCCGAGTTGGAATAGTGGAGAGATAAGGCGTACCATAGTGCCAAAATCTACAAGGAAATAACCAAAAGATGGCACAATAAGAGGATTATGCCTAAAGAGTTCAATCCTGGAGATAAAGTTCCACTCTTCAACTCTAGTGTTAAACTCTCTGGACATGGGACACTTAGATGTAAATGGGAAGGACCTTTCACCGTAGTAGAAACTTCATGCCATGGAGCAATCACACACCAAGGTGATGATGATCAACTATTTAAAGTGAATGGGCATGACCTCAAATTATTTCTTGAATCTCAGGAGGAGGAGATGGAAAAAGAAATTGATGTGATAAATCTTATTCATTTTCAAGCTGTTTCTTTCAATTCTGTCTAAATTCTACTCATCCAATTAATGGGCCCATCCAATTAATCATCCATGGGGCCCATTAAGCCAACCGATGAAAACCTAGCCTGAAGGAGCCAGGAAGGGTTCGACCGAACCCTAGGGTCGGCTGACCTCCCCTTTGCGCCGTTGGCTTTCTGTTCTCTCGTGCGGACTCTCCCGACGTATCCCAACTAGACTCTCGGTGCTATCGTACATTCCCCACTATTTATTGATGGGAACAGAGAGGAGAACCTTGCACCATCCAGAAAAATCTATCTCTAATTACTATCATCGAAGTCATGTCCAACAAGAACATTGTGCATCATGCCTCCTCGAGCTCAACTTTCAACCTAAGGGGAGACATCGCGCCGGCCAATGACAAGTCCACCCTCTCTTTGGATTCTATCATTACATTGGATGTCGTACCTCTCGCCATGATCCCACCACCGATGGCGGCTGGGCATAGCATCACGCCTCATGGTGCTGCACGATCGCTCTCCCCTCGGAGGACGCCCATGAAGTCGATGACACCTGCACGTCGTCCGACTACAGCTGGCCTTCAATCAGTCAAGACCCATATTTTTGCTAAAAAGACGAGTCTCTCCCAAAATTACAGCCTGGCGAGGAGTTCATGTAAACTCTGAAGACCAAGGATGGTGACATAGTGGGCCACCACTACAAGTCACCTACGCGTACCTTGCCTGAGCGTTTGGGAGACCGCGTCATTATCCATGGGGTGCGCAAGCCTGATGGAGGCTACACAAAAGGCTTTTTCAAGCTAGTGGATAGTGTGGCGATGGAGGAATCGACGGGCCCATCACCCTCCAAGATTAGGCGTCACCTTTCACCACATGCCATCAGAGGGCCACCTGGCTAATTTGAGGACAGCGACGGGAAATCTCCTTGTGCCCCTAAAGTGGCACAACTTACTAAGGAGTTAGCTTCCCTCCATTTGGAGAACAAGAAGCTATCGAACTTAGTGGCTGAAGGGCGCATTGAGAGGGCAGAACTGAAGGATGAGCTCATATCCCTCAAGGATGAGATTGATGGTGTTCGCCGTGGCATGGGCGCTAAGATGCGGCGCGTATGCAATGGCGTCGGGAAGCCCGACATCTACAACGCTCCATAGTTTAGATGTCCCGACCGCATAGGATGCTTACTAGTTTATTTTAGTTTTATTCCAAATTTTTATTTCATTAAATTTAGTTTGAATAATGTAAGCATCCCCCATGTTTGAATTAAATAAAATGAACTTACCGGTTTATCTAACCTGATAAAGTTCGATCTTTAGTTTATTTTTGTGAATACAAGAATTCAAGAACAAGTGTGGGGAAGGCACCCGAAGATAGCATTGCATCACGAAACACATTGCAACCGAAGATACGACTCGACACGTCAAAACAGAGCAACAGAAAGACCAGAAGGGGGTCGGCCGAACCCCCTGGTCGGCTGACCTAGTGTGGGCCTCACATGGCTCCATTTTGCTCCACAAATTCGGTTTGAATCTCCTAACCCTGAATATGCAAGCCACATTACTGTTTGAGTTGATTTAATATTTAATACTGAATATTTGAAAGAAATTCAACTCAACAATTTAAAATGTTAGACTTGGTAGTCAAAATTTTCTTGAGCTGAAAATTTGAATACTTTATATTTGGATTCATTGCCTTGTTTATGATTCCCACAAGCAAAAATAGGAAAAACACATCATCTAAGTATTTGACTACTGCGATATGGTAAATGAGTTATTAGAGGAGATATCTCTTTGCTTGAAAATGATTTTGATGTGTGCACAATTTGGAGTCTTGAACTTTGCCTAATTCTCTCATTGGAATGTTAAATATCCACCATGGCAATATGATACAAATTCTTGAAAAATGACATGCATATGCGACTTTGTTTTTCATTGAACTTTGTCAAACTCGTGACCCAATTGGGTGACATGCATGAACTTTTTGACTTAGAAATTCTCATGCACCCTATTCATGCCAAATTCTCCACATTGAAAATTTGCATCCACAATTCATCCATCAAAAAAAGAAACTCCATAGATTTTTGTCATCAAATTATCTCTAGAAGAATAAAAAGGACTAGAAGACATGGCTACGAAAAAAAAGCATCTACTCTTCGAAAGAGGAAGTATGCAAAAAAGGAGAGAAAAAGAAAAAGTAAGTAAGTAGCAATGTTTCATACTTAAAGAGAGAAAACCATGGAGTCCATAAATATCCATTCTATTCTTGTGCACAAGAATTTTCTTTTTCAATTTGTTTGTTGCATAAGTCTCTCATAGGATCAAGTTTTTGACTTAGTAACATATGAATTGCAATGTGTGTCACATTTATCCCTACCAAGCTCTAGATATAGCCATATTTATTATAGGGACAAAATTGGCACAACATGCCAAGGTGAGGATGAAAACACTTGAGAGACTTGAGAGATTACAAACGAGAGATAAGGGCAATTGTTTCTTTGACTTTCCGAATATATAAAATTGTCAGATCTTTTTGGAAGGGAAAGATCCAAGAGAACTATATTCCAACCATTCCACTCTTCAAACACCCAAGATTGATGTGATAGCCACATTCCACAAAGCGAATTCATAAATTGAGGTATGAGTTGAAATATATAGTATTCTCTTTTTTCTAACATAATAGCAAATTTATGACATCACCTTAGTTCTTTTTCTTGCCTTCACTCGAGGACGAGCAAAGGACTAAGTGTGGGGGAGTTTGTTGACGGTCCTTAAGTGCCATATTAGACGGTCAATTCACCCCATAATGTGCACAAAAGAGAAACACAACGCAGTGGTAGTGTTAAAATCTAACCAATTCGACAAGTGTTGGTGTTTATTTGTATGTTGGTGAATTTAGACCAAAAATACCGAGGCATGCAGGGAGTAAACCATAAAAATTGGATTTAAATGAACAGGTGACACCACATGTCATCACATGGAAAAAATGGCCCACAAGAGGAAGTATCTGAGGCCATCCAACGATGTAGCACCCATATAAAGGGATGGGACCCACCTGGTAGAGACCTGGAGAAAGCACAGCCCAACAAAGCTGTTACCAGGTCAGCCGACGTCCCTAGTTGGCTGACCTGGTACTGGCACCAAACTCGGTCAGCTTCCATGTGTTTGCTCCTCCCGGCTTGAAGAAGACAGTGGTGACTGATTTGCGTGCATTTAGTGGCAGGAACCGAGCCTTCTCCCCCTATAAATAGAACCCCACACCTCACTTCACACACACACCAAAAGTTGAGAATAGAATACCACTCCCAAGGTTTAGAGTCGTCCGAGAGGCTGCCGAGTAGAAGAAGAGGGTGGTGAAGAGTTTAGGAGAAGGAGGCTTGGGCTTGTCAAGTCCTTCTTCTACACATGTACACCTACAAAGGTGTTATTCAAATCCAGTAAGCCCTTTGTGAATTCAATTCAAGTTTGATTCTCAATTCATAGTAGTTTGCACAAGTAGTTACTTATGGGTTCATTGCTTTAATTTATTAGATGCTCTAGTTGTGGCTTTGTGTTCAAAACAACTAGAGTTGTGATTTAAAACGTAAGTGTGGTGCTTAGGTTAGAAATCACCGGTGAATATCCCGTAGACCCACGGATTGAAGAGGTAGGCATTAGGTGGTGACAACCCTACCTGTCCTTACTAATCCTCCACATTCAGCTATGCCATAAGCTCTTGGCGGGAGTCGTCCAAGTGTTGCTAGGGGTAAATCCGTGCCTGAAGCAAGCAACTATTGCAAATTCATTTGAATTAGAATCAATGATTTGAATCCCTCTCTCTTCCTTTCCTACCAAACAACATTGTGTCCTTGGGTGGATTAGTTCGTAAGATTAGCACATACGTTCCTTGGATTCGATACCCTTGGGAATACTCTTAAGGGGAAGAGCTACGCGACAGTTTCCATGCGCTAGTGGATTTTTTTATCTGTGACATTAGAAACATTAACAACAAGTCCGCTATTCCAGAGCGGAAAGGGAATCGTGGACTAGAAATGCAACTATTCGGACAAGTCTGGGGATTTACAATTTCCAAATCGTACTAGTCCGTAAAATTAACGGACAAGTTTGGATGGGAATAAAACAAACTTGGATTAGTCCGCAAAAATTAATTAGACAAATCCGGACGACATCAATAGCAAAATCGGACTAGTTGTAGCAATTAGCGAACCAGTACATTGCTTTGAAGAAAACTGAATTCAGCCAGAGCTGATGGGTATGCCAAACTAGGCTGGGTGGCGACCAGACAAGTCCGTATGCAAGGCTGATTTGATTGTTCTTTTTCTTAAAACACATTTTAATCTTGTTCCTTTTTGTGTTGCATTATGATGGACACGTATAGGAATGAATGAATTGCATGATAAATGAAAATGATGGTATTACAAACCTACCCTCCTTAAGACGAGTCTCACCCTCGAGATTCGACGTAGAAGGAAAAAGATACAGAAGTTATCTCTTGAGTTCTTCTTCTCGCTCCCAAGGTTCTTCAGATTCAGTATGATGTTTCCATTGTACTTTGCACCATCGAATCACCTTGCTTCTTGTGACTCTCTCCCTTGTTTCCAAGATTTTGATAGGCTGCTCAACATAAGTCAAATCCTCCTCAAGCTCCAATCCGTCCACTGGTACTTGTTCTTCCGGCACCCTTAAGCACTTCTTGAGTTGATAAACATGAAATACATCATGAACATCAGAAAGATGTGCTGACATCTCCAATTGATAAACCACTTCTCCACATTTGTCCAAAATCTTGAATGGTCCGATGTAGCAAGGTGCCAACTTGCTTTAACGTTGAATCGCTTATGACCTTGCATAGGTGACACTTTAGGATACACGAAGTCTCCCTCTTCAAAGCTAAGTCTCTCCACCAATTATCTGCATAGCCCTTTTGATGCGTCTAAGCAGCCTTCAAGTTTTCCAGGAAAATATGGACTTGCTTTTCGTCGTCCTGTATCATATCAGGTCCAAATACTTGGATGAAGCATTCCTTATCTGGTCATGGAGTCCATGCATGTGATAGGTGTATATGTTATTATTGTCTAGTTATAATGCCTTTATTATATTATCATAAACATCATACACCTCCACTATAGTCTAATTAGGTATTAATATGATTATGTTAATATGAGTAATGTAGTGCTTGGTTCGAACATGTGACACCCGGTTCCGAGAATGAACCAAGTGTGACGCATATGTGTTCCCAGGATGTTCATCACACGTACACGAGTGCATCACAAACGATATTCAGATAATAACAATGTTTCAAATAATGAATAGTACCTTATCACAATATACAAATAGTCTCAAATTCAAGCTCTAATATTATTATTGCAACGGAAAAACTAAACACTAATGGACTCCATCTCCACGGGCAGTTCGACAATATCACGCACGCCTAGTACTCCTCATAGTCCTCCGGGTACTCCAAATTATCGCATGTTTCTTAATTAATGTGGGAATAACAATTTGCATAAAACTATATTTCATTCATAAAAGTAAGAAAATGCGACTTATGATTACTATGTGAGGTAAAATCCCATCATAACCCAAGTGACCAACAATACCATACCCAATTCCATCAACTACCATTCATCAACCATAAATGACCATTCAACATGAATAACCATATCCATCCATACTCAAGTAACCATAACCTATTACATAGCCAATTATCCAATTCCATATTCAATACTAAGGTCCATAAATCTAATCATGTGACGGTCCAGGTCGCTCGTAATCGGTAGCACAGCTATAATGATAGATTTACACTCTGCATAGGTTGTTCCACTTTACCCACATGTTCGGTATTTCATCACCTTTCGATGACTAAGAACCTCCATTATGCCGTCTCACACTTCCATAAGTGTGTGGCCAAGAGATCACAAAAAAAACCTTCACAAAGTGACTACCTGCATGTTGCAGACCCACTAAGGTTTCACCGGAGGTAATGTCTCCAACTAAGCACATCCATCCAAGGGCCCCCTCTTGTGCTGTTCGGATCTCTTGGTAGTCCTGCCAATATTACAAACCCAACCGACTCCCATACTTCGAGCCTTCCATATGATCTGAACAATGCTGGCAATACAATAATTAATGAGCTAAGCCGCATCCATACTTGCCCTGTGGTGGCAGTGTTGTCTCGGGTGGTCGCGCCACGAACTGGTCCTTAGATCTAAAGCAAGCAAAACCACCAGATCATTCAACCAATTCCACGTAACCTGCTTGCTTAGATTCCTAGGTTACATGTTGCTATAGGGTCATTACCATCAATTCACATAGTCCATATGTTCAATAGCTCATAACCAAGTCATTTGGTTATTTTGAATCCCGATTTAGTAAGTGGAGCAAAAGTGTAAATTACCCTTCCCGACTCTCTATCCCGAGCTACAAGGACTGACATACAAGTCTAGTAAACACCTATTTATGGGTTTTCGCATCATTTTGACACAAGCATGCAATTTTAAAATAAAACATTTCAAAATAGAATCAAAATGTTCAAGGACATTTGTCTTGCTCAGGTGGCTAGTTTTGATTGAGAGCTTCAAAGTTCTGCTATTGAAGGTCCTCGAAAGCACCTTCTAGAATGTTACCTTCTATTCCGTGCAACAAACATGCAAAACAAGCAATACAATCAATAAATGCTCATATAGTACTCAACAATCCATGATATGCATGAAAGATTAAATTATGTGGTAACATATGTTATTAGATTGCTAGTATTGCTTACTAACTAGTTACAATTGAGTCTTACATGTTTGAACAAGTTTCAAGTCATTTCAGGAAAAACAGGGAAAGTTACAGGAATTTCCAAATTTAGAGGCCAGACTAGTCCGCACACTGGGCCGGACATGTCCACTCTGGACCGGACTTGTCCCCTCTGGACCAAACAAATCTGCTATGTCTAGGGTTTTGCGAACTTCCCAACTAGGTCCTGGTTTGAATCAAGAGTAGGATAAAAGTTGATGTGGAAAGGTGGATCTAAGGCAATTACCATGAACACAAAGGTTCAACGCTCGAGGAGTAGGTGCAATGCATGAAACATGACATCTAGATACTTTGATGATGAATTGGTGACAAGAAGTAGAAGAAGAACGTAGATGTCGAAGAGTCAATGAAGAAGATCATAGCAACGACGACGATCTTGCTTGATCCTCCCTCTTCTTCTTCTTCTCCTTCCTCTTTCTTCTCCTTCCTTGCGGTGAGGGCTTCTTGCTTCTTGGATGGCATCTTAAAATGAGAGCAGGGGTGGTGAGGGTTTTCCTCTAACATGGGTAGGATGAGAGGAGGGGCTTCGGGTGTTTATATAGGAGAAGGGGTGGTGGGGTTAGGGTGGAATCCAAGTAGGAAACGATGGAGACATGTAGGGGCCTTCGTGGGGTCCCACTTGGGCTCCTCGAGGTTGGGGCATGACGATGTAGGGCCCAAATAAGTCAATTACCCAATAACTCATCGTGGGGAAAAATAAGAGTCTGAGTCGAAACCCTAGAAACAGGACTAGTCCATATGGAGCCGGACAAGTCCGTTCGGGTACATAGAGGAATATCGGACAAGTCCAGTACTGAGCCAGATAAGTCCGTCTTCAGTTCTAATGCACAATGGACTAGTCCGTTGTTTAAGCGAACAAGTCCGTTGTTCCACAGCGCAAAGGGAATCACGGACTAGAAATGCAATTATCCGGAAAAGTTCGGGGCTTTACAATTTCCAAAACGTACTAGTTCATAAAATTAACAGACAAGTTCAAATGGGAGTAAAAACAAAACCGAATTAGTTTGGAACAATTAATCGAACAAGTTTGAATGAGATCAGTAGCAAAACCAGACTATCTGTAGCAATTAACCGACAAGTTTGTTGCTCTGAAGAAAACTGAATTCAGCCAGAGCTGACGAGTATACCGGACTAGGCCACGGTGGGGATTAGACAAATCCATACCCAAGGCTGATTTTAATTGATGTTTTGCCTCTAACTCATTTTAATCTTGCTTTTTTCGTGTTGCATTACGTTAAACATGTATGTCAAGGAATGCATTTCATGATGAATGAAAATGAGGGTGTTAGAAACCTACCCCCCTTAAGATGAAACTCATCTCGAGATTCGACGTAGAAGGAAAAAGATAGGAAAATTCTCTCTTGAGATCTTCTTGCCACTCCCAATGTTCTTTAGATTCAGTATGATGTTTCCATTGTATTTGGCACCATCGAATCACCTTGCTTCTTGTGACTCTCTCCCTTGTTTCCAAGATTTTGATAGGTTGTTTAGCATAAGTCAAATCCTCCTCAAGCTCCAATTCGTCCATTGGTACTTGTTCTTCTGGCACCCTTAAGCACTTCTTGAGTTCAAAAACAAGAAATACATCATGAACATCAAAAATATGTGCTAGCATCTCCAGTTGATATGCCACGTCTCCACATTTGTCCAAAATCTTGAATGGTCTGATGTAGCGAGGTGCCAACTTGCCTTTAACATTGAATAGCTTATGACCTCGTATAGGTGACACTTTGAGATACACAAAGTATTCCACTTCGAAAGCTATGTCTCTTCACCTATTATTCGTATAACCCTTTGGACGCAACTGAGCAGCCTTCAAGTTTTCTCTGGTAAACTGAACTTGCTATTCGGCATCCTATGTCACATCAAGTCCAAATACATGCGTTTCTCCTGTCTCATTCCAAAATAGCAGTGTTCTACATCTTCTTGCATATAGTGCCTCATACGGCAACATCTTCAAACTTGCTTGGTAGCTGTTGTTGTAGGAGAATTCTGCATATGGCAGACTTTTATCCTAACTCCCTCCATACTTTAGCGCACATGCTCTTATCACGTGTACCAATATCTAATTCGTCCTTTCAGTCTGTCCATCTTTTTGTGGATGATATGCGGAAATAAAATTCAGCTGAGTTCCCATAGACTGGGCAGTTTCTACCAAAACATAGAGGTAAATTGAGAACCTCTGTCAGATACAATTTTCTTAGGTACTCTGTGAAACACAATGTTCTTCCCATATATAGTTCTGTCATCTTCGCACCGCTATAAGTAGTCTTGACAGGGATAAAATGCACATACTCGGACAAACGATCCACAATAACCCATATAGAGTCATATCTTAATGGAGTGCACGGTAAACCAACTATGAAATTCATACCAACTTCTTCCTACTTCCATTCCGTAATCTTCAGTGGCTGCAATAATCCAGCTGGCCTTTGATGCTCAACCTTCACTTGTTGGCACACATCACATAATGCAACATATTCAGCTATGTCCATTCCATCCCACCAGTAGCACGTCTTCATGTCTTGGTACATTTTTGTACAACCTGGATGAATTAAATAAGGCAAGTCATGTGCCTCCTTCAATATCGTCTCCCGGAGATGCTTCACATTAGGCACAACAATTCATTTCCCAAGACGTAGTGTGCCAGTGTCATCTTCATCAAACCTCCATTCTCTCCCCTGTTGGATCATTTCCTTGATATCTAGGATCTCCTCGTCCTTCATCTGACCTTATCATATTTCTTGCTCCAGTGTCGGGTTTACTTCCATTTCTCCCATTTCATTCATAAATTTGGGATGAAATCATTCAAACTCCTTACATAGCTCAGATGGCTACTCCCGAACCTTGAGTTGGTGGCTTACTCCTTTTCGACTCAAAGCATCTGCCACTACATTGGCGCTTTCAAGGTGATAGTTGACTCCAACATCGTAATCCTTAATGAGCTCCAACTATCTTCGTTGCCTCAAATTTAGATCCATTTGTGTGAATATGTACTTGAGACCTTTGTGATCTGTGTAAATCTCACACCTATGGCCAAGTATGTAGTACCTCCAATTCTTCAACGCTTGCACTACAACTGTGAGTTCGAGATCATGCATTGGGTAATTCAGCTCATGTTTCTTCAATTGACTAGATGCATAAGCTAGTACTCGGCCTTCTTGCATAAATATACAACCAATCCTTACCTCGATGCACAAAGTATACATCAAAGCCTTTGCTCACTTCTGGCAATGTCAACACTAGTGCAGTGGTTAATCTCCCCTTTAACTCCTCAAAGCTATCATGAAAAGCCTAAGTCCATTTGAATGGTTTCTCCTTCATTATTAGTTCAGCCATGACTTTTTCTATCTTGGAGAAGTCCTTGATGAAACGGCGATAATATCCAGCCATTCCTAAGGAACTTCAGATTTACTTCAAATTCTGCAGTCGATTCCACTTTATCACATCCTTTACTTTTCCTCGATCGACAGATACTCCTCCTTCGGAAATGATATGGCCTAAAAATCATATCTCCTGCAACCAGAATTCACACTTGTTAAACCTGGCATACAACTGGTGCTCTCGCAATTTCTGTAATGTTAGTATTAAATGCTCTTCATGGTCTTTTTCACTTCTCGTGTATACCATGATATCATCGATGAACACTACGATGAACTGATCCAAATACTCCATGAAGACTTTATTCATGAGGTACATGAAGTAAGCAGGTGCATTTGTCAACCCGAATGACATAACGATGTACTCATAAGACCATACCATGTTCGAAAGGCTGTTTTGGGTATGTCTGCGAGCCTGATCTTCAGGTGGAAGTGCCCTGATTGAAGATCAATTTTAGAGAATATCCGAGCTCCCTTCATTTCGTCAAACAAATCCTCTATGTGCAGCAATGAATACTTATTCTTGATCATCACTTCATTCATGTAGTCCACACACATCCTTTGGGATCCATCCTTCTTATCTACAAAGAGCACTGGGCTCCTCATAGTGACGAACTCGGCTGTATAAAACTCTTTTCTAGCTGCTCTTGAATCTGCTTCTTGAGCTCCACTAATTCATTAGCATGCATCCTATATGGCCTTTTAGCTATAGGTGCAGTTCTAGGTATTAAATCAATGAAAAACTCAACGTCACGATCGGGTGGCATACCAGGCAATTCTTACAGAAACACCTATGGATACTCGTGAACAATCAGAATTTCCTCCAATGTCGCACCTTTTATTTGATTAGCATTGCCTTCATAGTTGTTGGTTGAACTGCCTTGAACTCAATACTGACCCCTTCGTCATTTGTCACCTGCGCCGTTTGTGTGGGACATTGGATCACTCCATTATGCTTCCGTAGCCAATCCATTCCATGTGTTATGTCCGAAACTTATGAATTCAGAACTATAAGATTGGCGAGGAAATATACCTCCCTTATTTTAAGACTTACATTTGGACATATTATATTTGTCCTCATCTCCCCTCCAGGAAAATTTACCAACATGGTGTACTTCATGTACGATATAGGCATACTATGCTTTGGTACATACTTTGATGAGACCAATGAATGAGATGCTCCAAAATCAAATAATATAGTAGCAGGGTTGGAGTTTGCAAGGAACATACAAATCACAAAATCATCAGCTTGTTGAGCCACTTCTGCGGATACATGGTTCATCTTGACACAAGCAGAATTTTGCAGTCCACGATTGTCTTGTTGCTCCTCCATTTGGCCTAGGATTTCGTCTTAGAGCATTGTTCATCTGTCCCTGACCTAACGTTTTGGGCATTGATTAGCAATGTGTCCCAGCTGACCACAAGTGTAGCATGTATTGTTACCAGGGGTGCCAGAGAAGTTTGGGTGGGGCTGATTCTAAGCATAGGCACCCATATTAGGACAAGGTGTAGGCAACATAGGTAAGCAAAGTACTTGCATGGGATAGCGTTGCTATAGTGGCTGATTTCGGCACGGTGGATAAGCAGGGCGATATGCAGAAGCAGATGGGTTGTAGTATGATGCGGTAGGTGGTTCATAGCGAGGGTGAACACTGCTTCCTTGTAACTGTCCTTGATACGACATCTTCCTCTTTCTGTCATGTTCCATCTCACGGACCTTGTTGTCAACCACAGTGGCCATGTCAACAACCTTCTGGAAGTTTGCATAGTCACTGTTGAGCAAGTGAACTTGAATTTCACTATTCAGTCCCCTCATGAATAAGTACTGCTTCCTGCTATCTGTATTGATGTCCCTTGGAGCATACCTTGATAGTTGAGTGAATTTATTAAGAAACTCACTCACACTCATCCTTCATGGCCTAAGGCTCCCAAATTCCTGCCTTTTCAGTATCATGACTCCCTCGGGTACATAGCGCGAGCGGAAACTCTCCTTGAATTCAGCCTAAGTGATTCTCTCTTGATTAGCATGGGAATTGCAAAGGGCTTCCCACTAGTAAGCGGTGGCTCCAACTAGCTGGTGTGAGGCAAAAAGAACCTTCTCGGTCACTGCATTGGACAATAGCAAGCTTCTTCTCAACAGATTTTAGTTAATCATCAGCTTCCAAAGGATCATTGGCTCGAGCAAAAGTAGGCGGCCTAGTACTCATAAATTCTTCTTGCTGATTGTGGGGTGGCGGGGGTGGCGGTGGAAGTGGTGGCGCAGGCATATGGTTTTGGTTGTTGTTGTTGGCTTGCACCTGTCCCAAGGTTTGCATCATGGTCTGCATGAGTTAGTTTTGCATCACTATGAGGCGCTCCATGTTGATGACATTAGGTCCAAGGTTGACATTCACAGGAACCTCAGTGTTGTCATCATCACCATTGGCAATCCTTTGGTTACGGGTTACTCTCAGCATCTGTGTGTGGAAAAAAAGTACGATATGGAGGGATTTAGAATTAAAAAAACATCCCCAAACTATATGCATCAAGGTGTATTAAACTAAGCAACTCTCTTATTATTACTAATATCCTATATGAGGATATGGACAAGTGCCAAAGCATCCCACACCCCTCTACTACATGTGGATGTGGACAAATCGCTAAAGTGTCCCACAACTCACAAAAAGCACACAATCACAAGCAATCACCATAGAAAATTTAGCACACCACACAACTATAGATATTACGATCTAAACGCCTTTAAACTTCACTACAGGAGACCTAGACTTAATTGTGAGAGTTGTGGGTGTTCTGGTCGTGAGACGACGAAGGCAACGAGTCATACATGGGCGCACACAAAGGTGAATTGGCCGTCCATGTAGGTGCTGGTGAGCTTGCTACACCATTGATCTCGATGGTGGCACAAACCTCCTCTTGCCTTTCCATGATGTAAAATCTCTTGTGGAGGTAGCGTATATCTTCCATAGCGTCGGCATATCAGTTTCCTAGATTCACAAGTATCCTCTATGACCTCTCAATAGCATAAGGACCGGACAAAGTTCCTTCTTGTGGTCCCATGATTTCCCTTGTTCAACTCTTGCGACGCGGGTGTAGCGCAAAGCTAGTACCTCCAAGCTGCTCAGGATAGGAGTAACACAACCTAGTGAGTGCTTCCCAAGCAACATCTTCAACAGCTTGCTCCCTGGTCCCTAGTGGACCTCATGTGGGTGCAAAGTGTCGGGTGATCACAACGTCCTTAGCGAGAATTGTAACTTGAGCCTTCCATTCAACATGCCCATAGCAAGGAATCCTCTTAACATAATACTTTGGTTGCATATTATATTGGTCAAGGAATTCCTTTAGTTGCTTAGCTGCAAATCCTCTATCAATCCCATTAGAACGAAATTCTTGAGCAAAACAGAAAACTAGAATTTTATCCTCCTTTTTAGTTCCAACATGCACTGGTGCACTTTCTTGGACTGCAGGTACATCCTCTTGAGCTACATGTTCAACCTCTTGGTTGTCCTCTTGTGGCTTCTCCTCATGGGGTTCCTCATTTTCATGTGCTTCGTCTTCATCTTTCTCATGTGACTCATATTCATCTTTATCATCACCATAAAACTCCACCTCTTCAGGATCTTCCTCCGTTGTGTTGGTGTGCTCATGCTCAACTTCTTTTGAGGGCACTTCCTCCTCTTCTTGGACTGGTTCTCTCGATAGCTCCTTGTGAGACCTAAGCTTGCTTTCAGGAGGTGGCAAACGAGCGATCTCTTGCGGGCTGTCGTTTTTGTGTGAGTCATCTATAGAGAAAACATGAGGGTATTAGAGGAAAGTGTAAATTCAATGCTGGAATTGCAGCAGTCATAAAACAAGGTGAGAGGATGTGCAATAGCTCAAAAAGATGGAAAAGAGGTAAAAAATTTGCAGCAGTAGTAAAACCACACATTTTTCAAAAAATAGTTAGTAGAAGGTAAAATAGTGCAAAACATGTAGATTTCAAAGGAAAGAGGTCTTAAGTGGTTTAGGGTGTCCATTTTACCTAGGCTTGCGTCCTACGATCAAACACGGCTCTAAGACCAATTTGTGACACTCGGTTCCGAGAATGAACCAAGTGTGACGCATATGTGTGCCCAGGATGTTCATCACGAATACGCGAATGCATCACAAATGGTATTCAGATAATATCCATGTTTTGAATAATAAATAGTACCTTGTTACAATATTCAAATAGTCTCAAATCAAGCTCTAATATTATTATTGCAACCAAAAAACTAAACACTAATGGACTCTATCTCCACAGGCAGTTCGACGGTAACACACACGCCTAATACTCCTCATAGTCCTCCGGATACTGCAAATTATCGCATGTTACTGAATTAATTTGGGAATAGCAAGGGTGAGCACATGTCATACTCAACAAGTGTGGTAAAATATGATCTGTAGCTTAAACAAGGTCGACAATAATTGTTTATTCCAAAAAGGTACATTTCTTTCATAGAAGAAAATGCGACTTTGATTACTATGTGAGGTCAAATCCCATCATAACCCAAGTAATCAACAATACCATACCCAATTCCATCAATTACCATTCACCAACCATAAATGACCATTAAACATGAATAACCATATCCATCCATACTCAAGTAACCATAACTCTAATCATGTGAGGGTCCAGGTTGCTCGTAACCGGTCATGATAGTTTTACAGTCCGAAGAGGTTGTACAACTTTACCGACAAGTTCGTGATTTTGTCACCTTTCGATGACTAAGAACCTCCATTATGCTGTCCCACACTTCCGGAGGTGTGTGGCCAAGAGATCACAAAATAGCCTTTACAAAGTGGCTACCAGCATGTTGCGGACCCACTAAGGTTTCACTTGAGGTAATGTCTCCAACCGAGCACATCCATCCAAGGGCCCCCTCTTGTGCCATTTCGATCCCAGGTTAGTCCCACCACTATTGCAAACCCAACTGACTCCCATTCCCTAAGCCTTCCATATGATCCGAATGATGCTGGCAATACACTAATTAATTAGCTAAGCCACACCATACTTGGCCCTGTGGTGGCACTGTTGTCCTGGGTGGTCGCTCCACGAATCGTTCCTTAGATCTAAAGCAAGCAAAACCACCAGATCATCCAACCCATTCCACTGAGCCCGCTTGCTAAGATCCATAGGTTCCATGTTGCTAAAGGGTCATTACCATCAATTCACATAGTCCATATGTAAATTAGCTCATAATTAAGTCATTTGGTTATTCCCAATCCCAATTAAGTAAAGCGGAGCAAAAGTTTAAATACACTTCCAGACTCTCTAGATCATATCCCAAGCGACAAGGATGGGCATACAAGTCTGGTAAACACCTATTCATGGGTTCACTGCAAGGATTCCGGTTTATTGCAACGAAAAAATTCATCGCAATAGGTTGTTTTTCGTCGCAATAGGTTGCTGTTGCAATGAAAAAGAGCGTGGCGATAGTTTTTACCAGTCATCGTAATAATTCCCACGGCGATAAGTTATTTGTGACGCCTTGGCATACGTGGCGAATAGTATGGTATTGCAACAGTTTTACATCAGTGGCAAATAGGACCCTATTGCAATGTTTTTATGTATTGCGACGTTTAACGTATCACAATGAATTGTACGGTATTGCAACGGGTTCACAATCATGGCAAATAGTACGATATTGCAACAATTTCATATTCGTGGCAAATAGTATGTTGTTACAACGATTTAGCGTATTGCGACAATTTAACGTATTGCAACAAATAGCATGGTATTGCAATGATTTCACATTTTTGGTAATTGTATGTCGTTGCAATGATTTCACCGGCATGGTGAAAGTGAATCTAGGATCCCCGTGGGTTTTGGATGATTGATGACGACAATTAATTGACTAAAGAGCTCAGTGATCTTAAGCACAGGTGTGGACTCAAGTTGAACCACAAACTCTCAAAAAGGAAAAGGGGTGAAAATGGTGATGTCAACTCGAAAAGAAGAAACTAGGGTTTCTAGTGTGTCGAGTTTAGACTAGCCAAATATGTGTGAGGGTGTGTGTGTAAAGTGCATGGAGATCAGGTTGGGAGCTCAGAGCGGTTTAGAGATCAAAACCTATTAAGAGAAGAGAGTTGGAGAAGTCTTGCAGGAGTGGCCGGACTAGTCCGTGCAGGTGGCCAGACTAGTCCGCTCCTGGCCGGCCAAGTCCGTTTTTAGCCGGACCAGAAGGGTCTGACTGAGTTCAGACTAGTCCAGAGTGAGACGGACTAGTCCGTGGTAGTCATGGAGTGGGTTTTGGGGACTATGTCCCAAAATCCAAGACTTGTCCATTTTGGTCTGGACCAAGAGGTCCTGACCGAGATCGGACTAGTCCGCCCAGGGTGCGTACTAGTCCGGGTTTGGAGAGAAGTGGAGTTTCATCGACTAAGTCTGGGTAGGCCGGACTAGTCCGCCCTGGAGGCTGGACTAGCCCGTAGTCTCCAGACTAGTCCGTTTTCACACGGAACAAAAGGTTCTGTGTGAGATCGGACTAGTCCGGTGTGGGACGAACTAGTACATTTTGAAGTGACCATTTGAATTTGAAGTTTGGCGGGTAGTGTGACGATGCGACAGTTGTCAGGGACGTCAGTGGTCCCAAAGGCCGGACTAGTCCGGGCCCTAGGGAGAACTAGTCCGCCCATCTGCTAAAGTTAGCAGTATGGGCTGGGAACCTCTATAAATAGAGGACCCCTGGGTTCATTTGAACCAACCCTTGAAAAGATTGAAACCCTAGCGCCGCCACAGAAAACTTTGAGCCTCCAAAAGCCTCCTTCTTGCCTACATTTCTTCTAAAACTAATTTTTGTGTGGATTAGGGTTTGGTGAGGTGAAGAAGATGAAGAACACCGCTCTAGGCTCTCGGTTTGATCTCTTGCACTTGTGAATCTTTATGATATGTGGCTTGAGTTGATATTTGTGATCTGTTATTGTATTTGTGGTGGGAGCCTTATATTGTGAGAAGCCCTAATGAATCTTGTATTCACCCCCTTGTGATAGTGGAGAACCAAGTTAGGCTCTTGTGGTAAACTTAGTGAGGGAAGGCTTGTTGAACCCGGTCCTTCGTGGACTCCTCAACGGGGATGTAGATTCCTTTGTGGGATTGAACCTCGGGATAAAATCCTTGTGTCCCTTGTGTACTTCGCTTTCACTTATTGCACATTGCTTCTAGGGTTAGCTTTATCATTTTTGTTCATCACCCTTGTCTCATTGTGATACTTAGCCTCATACTTGCTTCATAACTTGTTAAGGTTCACTAAGTCATTCTAACATACTTTGCATCACAAGAATCGAACTAAAATCTGTTAGAAACCCGTTTTAGGTTTTCCGTGTAGGTAGATCGGACTAGTCCGCCCCTGGATCGGACTAGTCTGCCCCCTGAGTACTGATCTCGTTTTATTAAGTCATTTCAGGTTGATTAGCCTATTCACCCCCCCTCTAGGCAACTTTCAATTGGTATCAGAGTACGACTCTACCAAAAATTCTAACAACTCAGAAAGAAGATGGCCGGAGTGGGGTATGACGAGGTCTCGACAAATGAGATCCAGGCAACCCAAGAGGAGGTGTTTGTCTACCAAGACAAGTCGACGGATGACGAAGAGACTCGCCAGCTCAAGGCAAAACTTCGAGAGAAGTTGAAGATTCCAAAGGTTGACTATTCAAACTCCATATCGGGTGGCACGATCAACTACAACCAACGAGGCTACAACTATGAATGCCTTGTCTCCAACAACCACTACCTTTCCATCCCATTAGGGAAGCCTCCTCAATTCGATGGAACTGACTACGGGATGTGGAAGCACAACATGAAGATCCATCTCGTGTCACTCAACCCCTCTTTATGGCAAATTGTGCTAACCGGGGTGCGTATCCTGAAGAATGAAGAAGACATCACTCCGGAGCAAGTCATGCTCCTTCACCGCAATGTCCAAGCAGCCAGAGTGATCATCTCTTCTCACTCAAGAGATGAGTTCAACCGGGTAGATGGACATGAGGTGGCCAAGGATATTTGGGACACCCTCAAGACAGCTCATGAAGGCAATCGAGTCGTGAAAGAAGCGAAGATTGAGCTCATTGAAGGAGAGCTCGGGAGGTTTGCCATAATGGGTGGTGAATATACACAAGAGATGTACAACCGCCTAAAGCTACTCATCAACAAGAGTAGATCTTATGGCTGCACGAAGTGGATGGACCACGAGGTGGTGAAGAGGATGATTTGGGTATTCATGCCTAGAAACGTCTCTCTTTGCTCCATGATACGGGAAGCCTGGGGTTTGCCAAAATGACCCCGGAGGAGGTCCTAGGAAGGATCATCAACCACGAGATCATGGAGAAGGAGGCGCTCTTCTACAATGACCTCCAAAGGTTCCCCGCCTCGAAGATGAAGGATGTTGCACTCAAAGCGACATCCTCCTCAAAAGAGCAAAACGAAGATGATGAGGAGAGCCTTGACACCGATGAGGAAGAAGCCATCTACATCAACAACTTCAAGAGGATGATGAGGAGAAGAAAAGGAGGATACAAGCGTGAGAGCAAGGGCAAAGAGAAAGCAAGACCCAAAACAAAGAGGGCTTGCTACAATTGTGGCAAGTACGGGCACTTTATTGTAGATTGCCACATGAAGAGGGCAAGAAGAAGAAGGAGGGCAAGCTGCAAGAGAAGAAGTTCTATAAGATGAAGAGGGTCCTCCGGTCATGCTCACATAGGCAAGGAATGTGACTCTAACGATGAGTCCTCCTTGTCCAAAGACGAGGAGAAGATGCCAACCATAGCCATCGGGAGGAGCTCCAAGGGAAGCAAGCTTTTCCCCAACCTCTACGACCACAAGCAAACTTGCCTCATGGCAAAATAAGGAAGGAGAAAGGTTACTTCTAACTCATCCTTTTCCATATCCTCCCATGATTATTTTTATAGTGCTAGTGAAAACGAACACATGCTTAAGGACATAAGTAAGAGCACATTGCGTAGAATGAAATTACTCTCGGATGAAATCTTTGAGAAGGAGGAGCTCATAGATAGGCAAGAGGACATGCTTATCCATGAAAACGAGAGATGTAAAGAGCTCATTGAGCTCCTTGAGCTTGAGAGAAGAGCAAGACATTAGAGCATGAACTTGCTCTAAGCAAGAAAACATGCTCAAGTCTTGAGGAGACAACCATTGAGCTCAAGTATGAACTTGGCAACTTGGCAAAAGTTAACAAGATCCTTGAGACTCAAGTTGAGTCCCTCAAGACCAATGTAGCCTCTTCCTCCAAAAGCTCATCCTTCTCAAAGGTTGCATCCGAAGCAATCTAAACTTTCAAATGTTCTAACTTGATACTTAAATTAAAGGATGAGCTTAAGTTGACTCAAGGCAAACAAGCACCTAAGGGTGGCATCTTTGACAAAGAGAAGGTGACATATGCACGAAGTTCATACACCAACACAAGACCTCCCAATGTCAACGATGGTCTTGGTTATACTAGAGGTGGAAATCAAAATGCTAAAACCTCCAAGTATGGCAAAGACTTGATTGTCTTTGTCAAAGGAAGCTCATCCCCAACTAAAAATAGGAAGAATACTTCAACTAGCACTAACATGCCTAAATCTGAACCGCATTCTCTCTTTCATGATTTTGATGCATCTTATGTTTTAGTGAGGAACAAGTATGGCAAAGTTTATGATAGATATGTTGGGCCACTTCGCAAGAGCCCCAAGCCTTGTTTGTGGGTGCCCAAGTTCCTCACTACTAACGTCAAAGGACCCAACTCCGCTCGGGTACCTAAAAGTAAGGCATAATCTTGTTTTGTAGGCGTACTCCTCCGGTGGATCCAAATGGGTGCTCGATAGTGGATGCACCAACCACATGACCGGAGAGAGGAGAATGTTCATGGAGTATGAGCAACATGATGATACAAGTGAAGGGATCCTCTTGGGGACAATAACCGAGGGAAAATCCTTGGCTCCGGTAAAATTTCTATTTCTCCCCAACACACTCTTTCTCATGTTTTGCATATTGATTCTTTAGACTATAACCTTTTGTCCATATCACAACTATGTGACAAAGGTTATAATTGTGTTTTTACTAATGAGGGTGTGAGCATCCTTAGAAGAAGTGATAACTCCATCGCTTTTAAGGGTGTGCTCAAGGGAAAGCTTTATCTTGTGGATTCTACCTCGGATAAAGCTCAACTTGACACATGCTTAATGGCAAAAACCAAAATGCGATGGATTTGGCATAGAAGGCTAGCCCATGTTGGGATGAGGAACTTACAAAAGCTTCTTAAGGGCGAGCACATCTATGGTTTGAAGAATGTTGTCTTTGGAAAGGATAGGCCATGTACTGCTTGCCAAGCGGGGAAGCAAGTAGGAGCTCAACATCCCTCCAATAACATCATGACGACAACAAGACAGTTGGAACTGCTACACATGGACCTTTTCGGGCCAATAACCTACATTAGCATTGGCGGTAACAAATATGGTCTTGTTATTGTTGACAATTTTTCTCGTGTCACATGGGTGTTCTTCTTGCATGATAAGGGTGAAACTCACGGTGTCCTCTAGAGGTTCTTAAGGAGAGCTCAAAATTAGTTCACCTTAAGAATCAAGGCTATAAGAAGCGACAATGGCACCGAGTTCAAGAACACTCAAGTGGAAGAATTCTTGGAGGAGGAGGGCATCAAGCATGAATTTTCAGCCCCCTACTACCCTCAACAAAATGGGGTGGCAGAACGGAAGAATAGGATACTCATTGAGATGTCAAGGACGACGCTTGATGAGTACAAGACGTCAGATCGGTTTAGGGTGGAGGCGGTTAACACCGCCTGCCAGCAGTCAACCGATTGTACCTCCACCGCCTCCTCAAGAAGACTTCCTACGCGCTTCTAGTTGGTAAGAAACCTAATGTCTCCTACTTTCGTGTCTTTGGGAGCAAGTGTGATATTCCCAACAAGAAGCCTAGGACTTCGAAGTTTGCTTCAATGTCCGGTGAAGGTTTCTTGCTTGGTTATGATTCAAACACCCACGCCTATCGTGTCTTCAACAAATCCTCCGGGATTGTTGAAATGGCACGCGTCGTGGTATTTGATGAAACTAATGGCTCCCAAGTGGAGCAAGTTGATCAAAGTGTGCTATATCAAGAAGACTCTCCACAAAAAGCTCTTAGGAGGATGGCACATGGAGATGTTGGACCACAAGAACATCCTCAAAGCTCAATTGACCAACAACAAGATGATGCAAGTCATCCCCCACGTGACCAAGTTGAAGATGGACAAGTTTTACCTCAACACGGTCAAGGAGACGAAAGTCAAGGTGGAAGCATACATCAACGGGGAGACCAAGAAGAAGAAGAGGATGATCATGACTCAAGAGTTCAACCTCCACATCCTCGTGTGCATCAAAGTGTTCAACGGGATCACCCCATTGACAACATTCTAGGAGACATTACAAAAGGGGTAATCACTCGTCCTCGTGTTGCTAACTTTTGTGAACATTACTCCTTTGTCTATTCTTTGGAGCCCCATAAGGTTGAAGACGAATTAAGAGACCCGGATTGGGTGGTGGTCATGCAAGAGGAACTCAACAACTTTGAGAGGAACAAAGTTTGGGAGCTTGTCAAGCGTCCACAAGCAAATGTTGTGGGCACTAAGTGGGCGTTCCTCAACAAGCAAGATGAGCATGGCGTGGTGACAAGGAACAAGTAACGACTTGTGGCCAAGGGGTACTCACAAGTCGAAGGTTTGGACTTCGATGAAACCTTTGCTCCCGTAGCTAGGCTAGAGTCAATTCGTATATTACTTGCCTTTGCTACTCACCATGATTTTAAGCTTTACCAAATGGACGTCAAGAGTGCATTCCTAAATGGTCCAATCGAGGAGGAAGTCTATGTGGAGCAACCACCGGGCTTTGAAGACCAAGACTTCCCAAACCATGTCTTCAGATTGCGTAAGGCTCTCTATGGCCTCAAACAAGCTCCTAGAGCTTGGTATGAGTGCCTGAGACTTTTTGATTCAAAATGGTTTTAATATAGGAAAAGCTGATTACACTCTCTTTACAAAGCACTTTAATGATGATCTCTTTGTGTGCCAAATATATGTCGATGACATCATATTTGGTTCTACTAACAAAGTGTTTTGTGATGAGTTTTCTAAGATAATGACAGAGAGATTTGAGATGTCCATGATGGGGTAGTTGAAGTTCTTTTTAGGTTTTCAAGTTAAGCAACTCAAAGAAGGCACGTTCATAAGTCAAACAAAGTACACTCAAGACATATTATAGAAGTTTGACATGCACAAGGCCAAACCCATCAAGACTCCAATGGCAACAAATAGACACTTAGACCTCAACGAAGATGGTCCAAGTGTGGACCAAAAGGTATATCGTTCAATGATAGGTTCTTTGTTATATCTTTGTGCATCTAGACCAGATATTATGCATAGTGTGTGTATGTGTGCACGTTTTCAAGTTGGACCTAAGGTGTGTCATATGACCGCCGTTAAGAGAACTCTTAGATATTTAGTTCACACACCTACCCTAGGACTTTGGTACCCCAAAGGATCCAAGTTTAACATTATTGGCTATTCTGATGCGGATTATGCGGGGTGCAAAGTTGATAGAAAGATCATATCCTGGACATGCCAATTCTTGGGTAGATCCTTAGTGTCTTGGTCCTCTATGAAACATAACTCCATTGCTCTTTCCACAGCCGAAGCGGATTATGTAGCAGCCGGAAGTTGTTGTGCACAACTTCTTTGGATGCGACAAACTCTAAGGGATTATGGTATAAACTTGCACCATATTCCTCTCCTATGTGACAATGAGAGTGCCATCAAAATAGCCCATAATCCAGTTGAGCATTCAAGGACAAAGCACATAGATATTAGACATCACTTCTTGAGAGATCATTCCTTGAAAGGGGACATAGTGATATCCCATGTTAGAACCGAGAATCAACTAGCCGATATATTCACCAAGCTTCTAGATGAGAAGCGTTTTTGTGAGCTTAGGAGTGAGCTCAATATCTTAGACTCTCGAAATGTGGCTTGAAACATGCACATCTGAATGTTTACTTTACATCTTATTCAAAAGAATGCATGTGTTTGAGAAATTCATATCTATCTCAATTTTCTCCAAAATATTTGAAAAACTATCAACTTGGTGAGTTATGGTCATAGTTTGATTGTTGATTGCTTACTGACCATATTCATATGGTTTTGTTGTGGTAATATGTCCAAAAGGATCAACTATAGTGGCTAAAACTCAAATATATATGTTTTCAGCCTCTTAGGACCGGACTAGTCCGCCCTATGGCCGGACAAGTCCGGATCTCGACTGATCCGGGTCCGGTCCGCAGACCGGACTAGTCCGGCCCCTTCACTGGACTAGTCCGGCCCCTGGGGACTTAAACCCCCCAGGAGGCGGCCGACCCCTCCTCTTCTCCACACTCACTTTTCTCTCTCCCACGCACGCAACTGCACACCCATTAGCCGATTTTCAGTTTTCTCCACCAAAAATTGTTTCCACTCCGTGCATTGGAAGCCCCGGAGGTGCGGGGGACTTTTCCCACTCACTCCCGACACGATCCTTCCCCGATTTCGTCGATTCCTCAAGATTCGAAGAGGTATTCCTCATTTTTCAAAAACTTACCTCATTCTTGATTCCTAGGGTTTTTGATAGATGTCTCTTCATTAAAGTTGTTCTTAGCGTCCTTGTGAGCATAACCTAGGAGTATTGCGACTTGTTTCCAAGATTTTTCGAAAAACCGTTAGAGTTAGGGTTCAACCTGTGTAAACCGGACTAGTCCAGTGCCAGGCAGACAAGTCCGGTGTACACAGGACGAACTCTAACTTTGCCTGTTTCTCGTGATTTTTTTTCGCATTATTCCACTTCCTTGACCTTCTATCTTATGTCTTGGGCTAGCATCTGATGGTTTCAATCCTTTTGGAGTAATGAATGTTTATTACAGTACATGGCCTGTGATTCTAATCCCTTATAATCTATAACCTTGGTTCTGTATGAAGTAGCCTTATTGGTTGATGTCAATGATAATTTCTGGGCCAAAGTCTCCTGGAAACAACATTGATGTGTATCTGCAGCCTTTGATTGATGAGCTACTGAAATTATGGTCTGATGGTGTTGAAACATACGACAGTTCAAAGAAAGAGACATTTCTCATGCGAGCTTCTATATTATGGACAATAAATGATTTTCCAGCATATGCAATGCTATGTGGATGGAGCACAAAAGGTAGGCTAGCATGTCCATACTGCCATGTAAACACTGACGCCTTGTGGTTGAAGCATGGACAAAAGTATTGCTACATGGGTCATCGTCGTTTCCTACCTCAGGATCACCGGTGGCATTGAGGCAAAGCTTCTTTCAACAACAAAATAGAGAATAGTGAGGCTCCAACATCACTCTATGGTCATGAAGTACTCCGACAATACGAGGCTTTTGATCAAGTGAGTTTTGGATAGACGAATAATAAGAGAAAGAGCACTGAGGAAGATAGGTGGCATAGTTGGAAGAAGAAAAGTAAATTTTTTCAGCTCCCGTATTGGAAGACATTGCTAATAAGGCATAACTTGGATGTCATGCACATTGAGAAAAACATTTGTGATAGCATATTGGGGACATTGCTTAATATGGATGGTAAAACAAAAGATAGTCTACAAGCTCGTTTTGATATGCAGGAAATGGGTATACGACCAATGCCACATCCGGTGGGTATGAAAGGGAAGTATGATTGTCCATCAGCATCATATACTTTGCAAAAAGATCAGAAGACCACCTTGTGCAAGTTTTTGGCGGATGTGAAGATGCCCGATGGTTATGCCTCAAACATCAAGAGAAGTGTGGACATAACAACATGTAAGGTATCAGGTCTAAAAACTCATGACTGCCATATTATATTCCAGAAGCTCCTTCTTATTACAATACATGACATATTGCCTGAAAAGGTTGTTGAACCTTTAATTGAGTTTAGCGAATTCTTTTATGGAATTTGTTCTAAAGAATTGGCGGAACTAAATTTGGATAAGATGATTGAACAATTTCCTAAAACAATTTGTAAGCTTGAGATGTTACTTCCTCCCGCTTTCTTTGATATCATGGTATATCTTCCAATCCATCTTGGCGAGGAAGCTCGCTTGAGTGGACCTGTTTCTTACAGATGGATGTATCCAATTGAAAGGTACCTTGGTACATTGAAGAGGTATGTACGTAACAGAGCTCACCGGAAGGGTTCTATAGCTGAGGGATATATTATGGAAGAGTGTATGACTTTTTGTAGCCAGTTTTTAGATAACATCAGCACCAAGCTTAATAGGCCAGAACGTCATGAAGCTGCAGCTGGGAATGAACCATCTCTCGAGTCTAATATATTTACAGAAGTTGATAATTCTAAAAAAGGGTTTAAATGGGGCCAACTTACTATGGTGGAAGTACATAACATCAGGCATTATATTATTTCTAATGTTGAAGAGGCCGCTCCATGGATCAAGTACGTATAACACTCATATGTTCTATACTATATTGGACCATGGTTATTGTAGATGGATAATTTAATTTTGTACCCTTATCAGTGAGCATTTTGAAGAGCCGAAAAAGATTCATTCTCGTGATGTTAAAAAACGCCATAGAGATGAGTTTGTTTATTGGTTTCAGAAATGAGTAAGTACATGCATGTTTTTACTTTGATAAAATATTGAAGAAATATCTGTTCTGAAGTTGGTTTATCGATGACCCCTTTTATACTAATTAATGTGTACAGATTACGACATTACACAAAGAAGGCTAAGTAACCGATTATCTGTATGCATTATCTAGAGGACCTGATCATCGGGCACCTTTTTTAGTCGATCATTCATAAATGGCTTCTTCTTTTGAACAGCAGAGGTGGGAAAAGATTTACGAACGCAAAACAGTGGTGTTGTCGTTCGGGATGGTGATCATGAGTTGTATGGAGTAATCAAGAAAATGATTTCTGTTGATTTTGAAAAAAATCAAGAGGTTCTGTTATTTGAATGTGAATCGTTTGATCAGCCTCGTTTCGGTTAGAGCCAAAGCAGAGGCTACAAAATGGATCGATACGGAATGATAGATGTTGACACTACTATTTCTCAATTTAAGTATGAGCCTTACATTCTAACCACCCAAGTAGAACAAGTTTTTTACGTTAGAAGTGTGAAGAAACCTAAATGGGCTACAGTTGTTAAAATGAAGCCACGAAACCTTTTTGCCATGCCCCCTGGAGACTGTGAAAATAATGTCACTAAGACGATGGAGGCTGAGACATTATTTGATGATCGACGACTTACAGATATAAATGAGGATTTGACCGCATGGGATGGGAATGACACTAACGGAGCAACTGGTGATGCTTCCGCTCTTTCAAATGAAGACGACGACGACGACGATAATGATGATACATATATCAATGATGGTATTGTACCCCCAATATTGGGGGAGGATAGCGAAGGTGATGATTTTTTTATATAGGTACTGTGTGAGCTAGCTGTACGTGAACTATGTAATGCAACGTTTGTGTTCTATGGCGATATATTGTAACACTACCAACCGATATTTCATGGCAATAGATCCTAATACAACGATTGTGTTTTGTGGTGATAGATTCTATCACCACAAACTTGTGAATCGTGGCATAAGTTCCTAATGTAACGTTTGTGTTTTGTGGCGATAGATCCTAACGCCACGAACTGGTGAATTGTGGCAAAAGTTCCTAATGCAACGATTGTGTTCCACAGCGATAGATGCTAATGGCACGAACTATTGAATCGTGGCAACAGATCCTAATGCAATGATCGCGTTCTGTGGCGATAGATGCTAATGCCACGAACTAGTGAATCGTGGCAACAGATTCTAATGCAATGATCAGGTTCTGTGGCAATAGATGCTAATGCCACGAACTATTGAATCATAGCAATAGATCCTAATGCAATGATCGGGTTCCGCGACGATAGATGCTAATGCCACGAACAAGTGAATCGTGGCAATAGATTCTAATGCAACGATCGGGTTCTGTGGCGATAGATGTTCATGCCACGAACTAGTGAATCGTGGCAACAGATTCGTGGCGATAGATCCTAATGCCACGAACTAGTGAATCGTGGCAACATATCCTAGTGCAACGATCGTGTTCCATGGTGATTAATGCTAATGCCACAGACTAGTGAATCGTGGCAACAGATTCATGGCGATAAATCCTAGTGCCACGAACTAGTGAATTGTGGCAACAGATCCTAATGCAACGATCATGCTCCATGGCGATAGATGCTAATGCCACAAACTAGTGAATCGTTGCAACAGATTTGTGGCGATAGATCCTAATGCCACGAACTAGTGAATCGTGGCAACAGATCCTAATGCAGCGATCGTGTTCCGTGGCGATAGATGCTAATGCCACGAACTGGTGAATCGTGGCAACATATTCGTAGCGATAGATCCTAATGCCACGAACTAGTGAATCGTGGCAACAGATCCTAATGCAACGATTGTGTTCCATGGTGATAGATGCTAACGCCACAAACTAGTGAATCGTGGAAAAAGACCAAGCTTACTGCAACGATTTAGTATTTGTTGCAGTACAATCGTTGCAACAGGGCGGAATCCTTGTAGTGGTTTTCCCATCAATTTGACACAGGTATGCAATTTTGAAATAAAAGATTTCAGAACAGGATCAAAATGTTCAAGGGCACTTGCCTTACGCAGGTGGCTGGATTGGATGAGAACTTCAAAGTTCTGGTGCTGAAGGTCCTCGAAATCACCTTCTAGAGCGTTACCTTCTATTCCACAACAAACATGCGCAACAAGCATTAGAATAAATAAATGCTCATATAGTACTCAATATGCCATGATATGCATGGAAGATGCAATTATGTGGTAGCACATGTTATATTGTTGCTACTATTGCTTACTAACTAGTTACAAATAAGTCTTACATGTTTGAGCATGTTTCAAGTCATTTCGGGAAAAACTGGGAAAATTACGGGAATTTTAGAATTTAGAGGCCAGACTAGTC
The DNA here is from genome assembly GCA_036927565.1 of Tuctoria greenei. Classification (NCBI taxonomy): domain Eukaryota; kingdom Viridiplantae; phylum Streptophyta; class Magnoliopsida; order Poales; family Poaceae; genus Tuctoria; species Tuctoria greenei. The sequence goes on along the minus strand of JAYESD010000003.1, from coordinate 128,708,605 downwards.
CGCACATATGGCTGGACATGTCCATTCCGGACCGGACTAGTCCGATGCATAATGAAGAGATGTGGACGTAAAAAATTGGTCGGAAAGGTCCAACCGACTAGGTTATGGACTCAGGTTGTGGCTTAGTCCAGTTTGACTCGAATATGAAAAGATTTTAGTTGGTTAGGATAGAACTTCATGTGGGTCAAAAAGTTGAGTTGTTTTAGGAATGTGCGATACGTTCCTAAGGTGTTTGGAAGTCTTAAGATTGCTTCTATCTTCGTATAGAAGAGTCTTGACCAAATATGGAAAGTTTCTGTTGAATGTGAGTAGGATTTGAGTCCTAGTTAGGATTGGGTTGGACTAACGACTGGTTATATAAGCAAGGGAGGTCAGAGATCATGGTGCAAGACTTTGGGGCTGTTACTCTTATGTTTTGATCAATAAAATTTGTAGTTTGAAGGAACTTTTTTGCCTTGTTCGTCCAACTTGTTTCGGACAAGTTTTTCTCGTCGAGTTTCTGCACATCACTACCTTTCTTCGGTGGTTTTATTATAACTCGAGTTTTATAGATCCAATTGACGTGATTCTTTTTTTGTTGTCTTAAAAACTTGATTGTATATCATCTGTAAAAATTTCACTTTCATTGTACTTGTGGTTTCTGATATACACGAGTTTCTTTGCAGTGTTCTAGAACTGTTTTTCTCGGGTAGACCAGATTGATCTTTGTTCGATCTTTCGAATGTAACTTGAGTTTCTCTTGACGGATTTTCGTGATTCTTGTTGTGAAGTCTTTGTGACTTGATTCTCCACAATATATAATGGTTTTGTCATGGTTAAACACATTTATATTAGTTTCACACATGAATTCTATAACAAATCAATTTTCTGCTGAGGGGTTTTTGTTGCTTCCACTGAAAAAGTTTTAATCTACCATTCACCCCCTTTGGTAGCGTTTCACGTGCTCTACGATTCTACAATTGGTATCAAAGCCATGGTGCTCTAATCTTTGTGATTTGCACATGTTTTTGACTAATCCTCATGGAGAAATACTCAGCAAAACTTTGTGTGTTTGTTGGCATTGATTTTCAGGTTTGGAAGGCACACATAGAAGCTTTTATCCAGGTGCAAGGATCCGCGATATGGGAAAAGGTATACAAGCCTTACGACGTGCTGCCGAACGATCAAGTCACGGCTACAAACTCAAGAGATGTTGACAACAACAACAAAGCACGCAACTTGATAATCCAAGGACTAACTCAGAGCGACTTCGACCGTGTTGCACACCTCCGATCGGCGTACATGTGTGGAGAGCACTTTGTGACTACCACGAAGGCTCCAACATGATCAAGGAGGTAAGAAAGGATATGTTCAAGAAAGAATAAATGCGCTTTGAGATGTAACCAGGTGAGTCAATTGATGAATTATTTGCTCGCTTTAACAAAATTCTTTGCAACTTGCGTAGCATTAATGTCATCTTTTCATATGCTGAGAGTGCTAGGAAATTATTTAGTTCATTAGACATGTCAATCTGGGGGATGAAAGTAACATCTATTCATGAATCCACTATCATGAGTACACTTACATTAGATGTCTTTCATTCCAAGTTAAAAACTCATGAAATTGACATTATATCACGAAAGAACTCCAACAAGTCTCTTCCATTTGTTTCTAACCAAGATAAGCCAAGCTCCGGCCAATCTTCATCTAGAAATACACTTGCTTTGCAGTCTTCACTAACCCCGAAACTGATTGAAGAATTTCCAGAAGAGGAGCTAGAACTCATCTCTACTCGGTTCTCTAAAGCATTGCAAAATGTGAGAACTAGAAGGAGAGGAAGCTCTGGACCCCAACGATGCTTTGAGTGGTAAGACATGACACTTTATTACAGATTGTCCCAACCTTTCAAGTCCTTCTACCCGTGATGAAAAGCAGAATAAAGTCAAGTCCTCTTCTGGCAACACCAACAAGAAAAGGAAGGGTTTTACAGGATGCAAACTGATAAACAATTTCATCATGACACTTCAAGAACTTGGCTCAGTGATGTAGACATTGGAAGTGATGAAGATGAAGATGATCTGGCAAACTTGTGCTTCATGGCCGGTGTCAGAGTCTGATTCTGGCAATTCTCCCAGCACTACTGTTAGTAGACCGTGGAGTTTCTTAGATCAGTTAGGGCGCGCGAAAATTTAGAACAAGGGGGTGACTTGACACGGGGATTTATGTGGTTCGGGCCGCTTGAGCGTAATACCCTACTCCACGAGTGTGTGTTGTTGTTGTATTTAGTGTATGAGCGCTAGAGAGAGAGAGGCCAAAAAAGTCTCCAGCCAGTCTCTAGTGCATCTGGAAGAGTCTCCAGCGTGTGTGAGAGACCAGAGTGTCTGGGAGAGTCCTCCCCGTGTATCGCTCGGCCAGTTCTTTTATAGTACAAGGACTGGCCGTTACATCATCAGCCTGGCCCAACATGTGGCTCTGGTAGTTACTGATGCTTAATACACATTTAATGTACTTAATTCCCCTTAATAGCGTGGTAATGCACCTTAATGGTGGCGTAACTGGTATTAAGGGTCCTCCGATCCGGTGTCATTAAGATAGCATTAATGACACATAATCAGGTCTTGAAGTCTTTAATGTTCCTTGAAGGTCCGAGCTATTGGAGGTCCACCAATCTGCCTGTTGAAGTTGAAGGTCCATCGGTTGGGCGCGTGGCAGCTCCGGAGCTTACCGTCTTGGACGAGTAGGTCTGGTGCTATCGTACACGTGTCGGTACTAGAGCTTCCCTCTGTCGGGGGTTAGGTCCGGGGGTGCCACACAGGTATCTAGTCTGAAGCTTTCCCATTTATGGAGTGTAGCTCCGGTTTTACGATACACGTGGTGGCACTGGGACTAACCATAGGAGGGAGGCAGGTCCGGTTCCGAGTGACACGTGGGGCCTTCGGAGGTCTTCAGCTCAGTTAGGTGGAATTCCTTTGCACTCTTTGCATTTCCAAGGGGTATCCGGTATGCATGGTACCGACAGTGGCCCCCTGGGCCCACCTTTGGGAGAGACATTTTTGATTAAGTCATTCAGCCGGAGGTGGGACCATCTTTCGATTTTTGCGCTGTGTCTTCAAGGGCTTTTGGATGTGCCGTTGAGGTGGTGGTTCGCAGTTAAACCATCACCGTGTGGCATCTTAAGGATGCAGCAGGTGAGATCTGCGTGTGCGGATCTCACGCAATTGAAGGTCGCCGGTTCCCAATACAAAAACCGAATCGGTTCCGCGCGCCCTGTCAGGCCGCCGCCCTCGGGTTTCCCGCCTCTCATCATGACAACTGTTCGCCTGGGGTAAGGACCTCAACTTGATCGTCTGGGTGGCGCCGGGCCCCCTTGTCATTGGCAGGGTAAAATTTTTGAACTGTATCCTTGGCCCTTTTCGGTTTCCATCCAAGTGTTGCAGAGGCTTACTTAAGAAGGAAAGCGTGCACGGTTTGGGGAATCCTTACACCTTCATTTGAACTTGCGCTCGAATCCTCCAACCTTTCGCTTGCTTTTTCTTTCTCGCCCCGCCATGCTGCAATGGAGTTGGGTCTCCGTGAAAGTGCATATAGGAATCCCTTGTGGGTTTTGGATGATTTATGACAAGAAAATGAGATCCTAACTACTTTGTTGAGATGGGCACAGATTTTAATGGGAAAATATGTGAAGTGCCGAAAAGAAGGGAGAATGAGGAGCAATGTGGAAAGGAGCTCAAGGAGCAAGTGTAGTAGATCATTGTGTATGGAGTGTGTTAAGGAAACACTCCCAAGAGCTGAAGCACAAATAATCTCACACATTGCACAAGATTATACAGGACCGAACTAGTCCGACTGTCACCGGACTAGTCCGATATCTCTCTGCACAAGATTGTACAAGTCCAATATCACCACGGACTAGTCCGATATCTCTCTGACTAGAATCGGACTAGTCCACCCCAATGCGGACTAGTCCTCAAAACACTTCACAAGTTGCACAAAATCGGACAAGTCCAATCACACAACGTACTAATCCGATATCATTCTGATGTGAATCGGACAAGTCCGATATTGGCACGGACTAGTTCGAAAACCCTCTGACCTAAATCGGACAAGTCCTCCAAGTGCGGACTTGTCACCCAAGTCATTTAGGGTTTCACTGATCCGGACAAGTCCGACGATTATCGGACTAGTCCGATGATTTCCAGAAGCGAAATCGGACAAGTCTGCTTCTAGCCGAACTAGTCCGATATTTCGGGACACTTAGGGTTTGCTACACACAGCACACCAAACTAGACTGGTGTCCACCACAGACTAGTCTGATCTTTCTAAATAAATAGATATACACGGCCCAAATTTAACATCTCTCGAACCCCTGCGCCGTCACACCTCCCAAGAGCCTCAAAAACACATCTCTCCATGAAATCAAAAGCCAAAAATATTAATCCCTTGAGGATACACTTTGGAACATTGGAGATACAAGATTCATCACTCTTGAGCTCTTGGTTTGATTCTCTAACACACTCCCATGATTTTCATTGTAATCTTTCGATTGTGTTCTTGGTGGAGTTCTTGTTGTAATCTAGGGGAGCCCTCAACGTGTGAGAAGGCCCCTTGAATTTTGTTATTTACCCTTTGTGATAAGTGAAGAGGATTGGCCTTCGTGGCAATTCGATGTGGGTAGGGTTAGAGAAGACCCGGTCCTTTTGTGGACTCCTCAACTGGATATAGGTTGCCTCTGTGGGAACCGAACCACGGGATAAATTGCTTGTGTTCTCACTTTGCGTTTATCGTTCTAATACATCATATCAATCAAGGGGTTCAATCAATATTGCTTACTTTACATTGAAACATCAAATATAAGATTGACTTGTGGTATACCCTAGTTTATAATCTTGCAGCACTTCAATTACAAGTATATTTCCACTGCATACATCCTAGAATCAAATTAATCGATCAAGCTTGATTAACCTAGTCGGTACACACCGAACTAGTACGCACTTTACCGGACTAGTCCGATATCTTGAGTTTTGATCTGGTGGTTAAGTGTTGCAGGTTCCGACAAAGTTCAAAAAGGCCTATTAACCCCACCTCTAGGCAACATTCAATTGGTATCAGAGCAAGGTTCTTCAAGAAGGAGACTAATCGCTCGAAGAGATCATGTCAGACATGAAGGACGTACACAAGAGCAACAACCAAGAGAAGGTTGATGAATACAAGAATTTGAAATTGGAAAACCTCCTCGATGCCATTCAAGACTTCGAGGATGACGATGAGGAGACGCTAGAACTCAAGGCACTCCCAAGGAAGAAAACTCTTTCCAAAGGGAAAGTAAAGATTGATGATGAGAAAAAGAAGAAGGGGAGTAGTCACACCGACTACTCCTGATATCCTTTCAACTATGATCGGCTTAATTCTAGAAATAATCATGATTTGTCTATCCCTCTAGGAAAAGCCCCACACTTCGATGGAAGTGACTACTCAATGTGGAGGCAAAATATGAAAATGCATCTAATTTCTCTCAATCCAAGTTTGTGGCATATTGTGTGCACAGGGAGAGATATATCGGACGACGACGAAGAGCTCACACCAAGCCAAGAGCAGACAATTCATCGAAATGCTCAAGCCGTGGTAGTCATTACCTCTTCGCTTAGTCGGGATGAGTTCACCAAGGTGGATGGACTCCGGATTGCAAAGGAGATCTGGGACACATTGCAAACTGCACATGAAGGTGACCGTCATGTGCGTGAAGCAAAGATTGAGATGATCGAAGGTGAATTGGGAAGATTCACAATCGAAGAAGATGAGTCGCCTCAAGATATGTACAACCGACTAAAGACGCTCATCAACAAGGTTCGATCTTACGAAGCAAGAAGTGGAATGACCACGAGGTGGTGAAGCTCTTCCTTAGAGCTTTCATGCCTCGCAACATCACCTTATGCTCAATGATTAGAGAAAGCCCCAGATACAAGAGAATGACTCCGGATGAGCTACTTGGGAAAATCATCAATTTCGAGATGATGGAAAAGCGAGCGAAGCATGTCAAGGAAATTGCCGACCTCACCTCGGCAAAGAAGAAAGGGGTTGCTTTGAAGTCCACCCTCAAGCCCTTATCTAAAGAAGCGCGAGAAGCACAACTAGAAGAAGACGACGATGATGAGAGCAGTGACTTGGATAAAGATGACATGAAACTGTTCATGAAGAAGTTCAAGAAGATGATGAAGAACAGACAAGGTGCTAAATCAAGTGAAGGAAAGTACAAGGAAAGATCAAAGTCAAAGTTGAGGCGGGCATGCTATAGTTGTGGTGAGTATAGCCACTTTATAGTTGATTGCCCATATGAAGAGAATAAGAAGAAGACCAAAGAAGCAAAGCCTCAACCCAAGAAATTCTTCAAGAAGAAGAAACAAGCCGACCAAGCGCATAGAGGGAAAGAGTGGGACTCAAATGTTGAGTCCTCATCCAAAGAATAAGAAGAGATGGCTAGCATAGCCATCGAAAAGACATCAAAGAAGTCCACTCTCTTCCCTACTCTCGGCGAATGGAAGGGGAACAGGTTGCCTCATGGCAAAGGAAGGTAAACGCAAGGTAACAACAAAACCCTCTTCTGTGCATTCCTATTGTAGTGATAGCGAAATTGATAGCGATAATGAAGATATGCTCATCGAATTAGATAAGAAAACAGCCACAAAAATGAAATTCTTACTTGATCAACTTGTTGAGAAGGAGAAGTTGATACATCGTCAAGAAGACATGATTATCTCCCAAAAGGAGGAATATGTTGAACTTGACAAACTTCTAGAGCTTGAAAAGGAGCGAATCAAGTCACTAGAGTTTGAGTTAGCTTCAAGCAAGGAAGCTTGCTTGGAGTTAAGCGACTCAAATGTTGCAATCAAGGACGAACTTCCTAACCTAATCAAGGTTAACAAGATCCTTGAAGTGCAAGTTGAGTCACTCAAGCAAGGTGACCCTTCATCCCCTTCAAGTTCACCTTCTCAACCCATTAAAAATGAAGTTGCTTCTATTTGTACATGCGGTAAAGTTGACACCAGTTTGAAGGACAAGTCAACCTCAACCAAGGACAAGCATCCTTCAAAAAATGGCATATTTGACAAGGAGAAGATCAAATATGGACGTAGTGCATACTTGGTCACAAGACCTCCAAATGTCAAATATGGCATTGGTTACTCATATGGTGAAAAGCAACATGCAAGAAGCCATAATAATAACAAGGAGGGAAATGTCTTTGTAAATGGAAGACTCTCTCAAACTGGAAAATCCAAAATTAATGAATCCAACATGTATGATCACCGGACTAGTCCGGGCGGGATCCGGACAAGTCCGGTCCTCTGGACAAGTCTGGTCTCCCAGACTAGTCCTGTGTATAAACAACAACAATTGCTATTTAGAACTTTTGATGCATCTTATGTCTTAATGAGAAGTAATTGTGGAAAAGTTTATGCTCATTATGTTGGGCCACGCCATGGGAACACCAAGTCTCATGTGTGGGTGCCCAAATCCCTTATGACTAACCTAAAAGGACCCAAGCAAGCTTGGGTACCTAAAACCAAGGCATAATTTGTTTTTGCAGGCCTATTCTTCCGGTGGATCTAAATGGGTGCTAGACAGTGGCTGCACCAACCATATGACTGGAGAAAGAAGGATGTTCATTGAATATGAAGCAAATGAGGATCCAAGCGAGGGCATCTACTTTGGAGACAATAGTCAAATAAAGGTGCTCGATAGCGGTAAAATTACCATATCACCACAACACACTCTTTCTCACGTATTACATGTTGATTCCTTAGATTATAACCTGCTGTCCATATCTCAATTATGTGACAAAGGTTATAATTGCTTGTTCACTAACGAGGGTGTCACCGTCTCTAGGAGGAGTGATGGTTCCATTGCATTCAAAGGTATGTTAAACGGAAAGCTTTATCTTGTTGACTTCGAAAAGGATAAAGACGAACTTGACACATGCTTGATTGCAAAGACCAACATGGGTTGGCTGTGGCATAGAAGGCTAGCGCATGTTGGTATGAGGAATCTTCAAAGACTCCTCAAGGGCTATCACATCCGAGGTTTGAAGGATGTTGTTTTTGAGAAATACGCGCCCTGTAGCGCGTGCCAAGCCGGGAAGCAAGTTGGAGCACCTCATCCCGCAAAGAACGTCATGACTACAACAAGACCGCTCGAGCTACTTCACATGGACTTAGTCGGTCCAATTGCCTACATAAGCATCGGTGGTAATAAATATGGTTTAGTAGTTGTTGATGATTTTTCTCACTTCACTTGGGTTTTCTTTTTACATGATAAGTCATAAACACAAGGAATACTCAAGAAGTTCTTCAAGCATGTTTTTAACTTGTCACAGCAGGTTGCAAGTGTCTAACATTCGGAGCAACAAGTGCATCAAATTTTGCTTGATTGCTATGTGACAGAGCATGAATTCTTTCTTTTTATGTTGTTTAGCTAGTCTATAAAAAATATCTATGACATGACAATCTCTACCACAGTAGGTACAATGAAATTTAACCTTATGTTCATGTCTAGACGAGCAATCAACGTGTTTGTTTGCACCCGAATGAGACAACACTCCTGCAAACTTATAAATGTCCTCATTTTGTTTTGGAACTGTTTGAATCAAAGCACTTTCTAGTGCCTTTATAATTTTAGGTGGATGTTCTTTAGCATGAGCATGAGAATGAAAACTTAAATCAGTTTTATCATTGCAAGTATTAGATGAATTCAACAGCAAGTTTAGGTTCTTTTTTTTTTACTACAAAACCGATCTAGGCTCCTATGCATGTCACTAAGTTTTTTGGACAAAGTCTAGATAGTTTTCACATGAAGTTTTTCCTTTTAATTTGTAATGATAACAAAAATTAACTTCATGAGAACCTAAAGCATTGTTCAAGACATAAAATTCATTTTAATCATGTATTTTTTTTGTTAAGATCATCATAGCTAGAACAATGCATATAAATTGTAAAACAGCTAGCATCTTTTATGTTTTTATCATTTATTGCAGCAAACTTTATGTTCTTTTCAATTTCAAGCTCAAGTTGATCAAGTGTGCAGGTCCCACTTCTTATAGAGGACAATTGTTCATAAACTAATTCACAAGAAGGGCAAGAATCATCACTAGGAAGCAAAGATTTTAGTCGATTAATTTCGATTCTAGTGATTCAATTTTAGCATCATTTTGTTTAAGTTTTTTTGTCCTTTTTCTTATGTACCATAGAAGCATACTAAAGGCCATGAAAACGTTCTTCGTATGAGGGACTCATCATTGTCGCTAACTCATTCGGCCTCCTCCATGCTTAAACTTGACTTGCTCGCCATGAAACACGTATTTGCCAAAGTGCCTTCATCGTCATCACTTTATGTGTTCACATTGCTTGAGCTGAATTCATGAAGTGCGGAGGGAAAATAGTGCATTACTTTGCGCATTGATGAATTCCTCTTCTTCTTCTTGTTCTTCGCATAGGAAGGCTTGACTTAGATTGCTTACATCACGGGAAGTAGAACCTAAAAGGTTAGGGCAATATGTACGAACATGTCCATAGTCACCGCATTCGAAGCATCTTTGTGAACCACCACTTCCTCTTCTTCTAGCTCTCACATTTTGCAATGATTTTGAGTACCGAGTAGAGAGAATTTCTAGCTCCTCCATTGGAAACTCTTCTATCTATTTGAGGGTCAGAGAGGACAGCAAAGCAAGTGTGCCATATGATGAAGATTTGCTAGAACTAGGCATGTCTCGTTGTGAAACAAATGCAAGAAACTTGTTGTAATTTTTGAGCAATATAATTTCAAGCTCATGGGGTTTTAACATGATATGTAGCACATCTAAAGTAAGTGAACTCATGATAGTGGATTCATGAATGTAAGTAACTTTCATCTCCCAAGTTGACATGTCTAATGCACTTGACAATTGTCTAGCATCTGAAAAACTAACATTGACACTATGCAAATTGCCGAGAATTGTATTAATTTGAGCAGAGAAATCATCAATCGACTCACCGAGTTACATCTCAAAATGCATATATTCTTACTTAAACATATATTAGTAAGCATATATTCTTTCTTAAATTAATACCAAGCAAACCTTCCCATAAGCGTAAAGCAAGTTTAAAATCATTGCATGACAAAAACAGAGTAGTTGCACAATTATTTTAACAAATAGGGAGATCAGACGGTCCAAACAGCAGCGCTGCAGTATACAAGGAAAAGTTTGGACAGTCCAAAACATGGACTCACATTTAGCACATGTGCCGCTAGGTTCGGACATTCAGAAAAAGAAAAACATGTCCAACTCACGAGCGCTGAGTTTGAACAGTCCAGACTGTGTCCTGTAGTTCATTTTAAAAAGTTCTAGCAGTGCAAAGTGAATGTCTCTGGTATACTCAAAACTTTATATGGAAACCCTCACTTTTAACCTATTTGCGAATGTATTCAATGCATAGGTCTCACAGAAACAAAATACTTTCTCGTGTTCCTCCAACTTCTTCGAGTGCACAGTGGCCCCCCTGACTTTTTTTGTGAGAAATTATTTTTCTGTAAATACCACATTTTCAGAAACAAACACTTCATTTTCCCATCGTATATAGAAGTAGTATCCCTATGTTTCCATAGGACACCTCACAAAGACACGCTCATCATATTTGTGCTTGAGTTTAGTTAGTGTCAAATGCTTAACATAGGCATAGTAACTTCAAATATTTAAGAACAACAAACTAGGACATTTGCTGTCCATATCTGATATGGTGCCATGTTGATGGATTTAAATGGTAACCGTGTCTAACTCATATCCCGAAGAGTAGAGTAGAAGATATGATTGACTCATCAGTGAGCTCCTAGGTTCAATTTTTGCGTTCAGACATAGATGATTCCATTGCGGTATTTTATATGGAATAAACTACAGAACACCTTCACAACCTTTCAGATGATAATTAAACTCATGACTCAAATATTCTCCGCTAAAATCTGATGGTAAGAATTTTTATTTCTTCATAAGCGCTATCTAGCACAACTTCTTGACTAGCTTCTCAACAAATTTAAGCACTTAAACCTTTAAATGTGTAGCTTTTCATCTCACTTCTTAGGGAAACATTTTCTAAAATATACAAGGATTCAACATGGTAAAAAAGCAGCCTCAAACCTGCTTCTCGCCCCTTCCGCGGAACCCTCATACAAAATACCCTTGAACCTCACTGGTATTTACCGGTAATTGCCATTGTATAAGAACTGGTTGCCCTCGCACGTTGGCCTCCGCCTCCCGTTCCTCTTCTCTCGTCCGACTCTGTCAAACGTTCTCCTCTCCTTGCTCGCCCCCTTCCAGAACCCTTAGCGCATCAACGGAGCCGGAACCCCTCTGTCAGCGCGCTCGGGACTAGACATCCATTCTAGCATCACTGCTTCTCCATGCCGTGCTACGGCAGGAGCTTCTGTTCTACCTCAGATCCATTAGCCCTCATCCCTTTTCCACCTTATCACTGCCCGTATGTACCTGCAATGTCTCATCTCATGCTTTGTGCTATATTGTTTATTGTTGATCCGAGGGGAGAAATGAACCTTGCGGATTGTTAACTGTAGATTTGTTGTCGTGCTCATGTAGATTTGATGACTGGTGGCGAGTATGGTTTGATTGTTGTAGATTCAATGTGCGGGACGGTATCAATCATTAGATTGATCTGTTTTAGTAGTTGCTTTCTTATTGACAAGTAGTGAGCTTTCTTGATGTATTAGAGGGGAGCCGGGTGTTAAATTGTTTGTGTCCCACTACTACAAAAAGCATTTTCACAGGCGCCAGCAATTTTTTTTATAGGTGGTACATAAAAAAAGCATATGTTCTGTGAAATGCTTTAAAAACCGCCCGTGGTAATATCAAGGCGGTTTGTAACTAAACTTCGCCTGTGACATAATATGGATTATCACAGGCGGTATGTTGTACAAACTGCCTATGATAATGGACAATATCACAGGCGTCTCATAAATGAAAACCGCATGTTAGAATATGAATTATCACCAGCGGTCTTTTCAATAGAACATCTGTGATATTGGACAATATCACATACGTTCTGTAAGTAAAAACCGCCTGTGAAAGAATATAAAGTATCACATTGGGTCTATCGTACAAATCACCTATTACAATATAAATATCATAGGCGGATGTACGATAAGGGCCACCTGGTATTTCAAACAACGCCTGAGTATTTCAAACAAAGCCTGGTATTTCAAATGTTCCCGCACAATCAAGCCGATATATGGTGTCGCTCTCGTAGTATCACCTTGCAAGACATAACTGCCTGGTATTTCAAATGACGCCTTTAGGCTGCTAAAACTATTCATCTCCCATGGATGCATCCCTCCTCCCTGCTCACCCCGTCCCGCCAGGTAAACAGAGTAATCATGTTTGGAGGATTTTTTGCCGACATCGCACGTGGCCACCTCACAGAGGAGCTTAAGGCGTGGCACAAGAACCATTCTCTTATATGTGTTGTATCCTCTTTTCAATTTTATTTATGATAGTATATACATGAACACGTCAACTTGATAATATGATGTACATCTTGGTGTTGCAGGGTTTCTGTGCGAAGCCTGCGTCGGACATAATGAACTGGTGGTGCATTGTCCCTGGTAAAGAAGGGGTAAGTTGTGAATAAGCACAATCCACTATTTGATCATTTTTTTCTTGTTAATGATTTTATTCTATAGACTGGCTGGGAAGGTGGATACTACCCTCTAACAATCCACTTCAAGGAGGACTATCCAAGGGTGCCTCCAACATGTGCCTTTCCATCGGGTTTCTTCCACTCGAATGTCCATCCCATAGGAGCTCTCTGTCTTGGGATTCTTGATGCAGAGATTGTAAGATCGATAAATGTATTTTATGATTTCGTGATGTCTCACCTCGGAATTCTTATGTTGCAGTAAATAAAATTTTGCCAGGGGTGGTCTCCATCTATTACAAGGAAAATGATACTACTTGATGTTCAACGTTTGCTTCATCAACCGAATGCGTACGATGTTGAAAATGACCGCTATAAATTTGTTAGATATCCTTTATCATTGTGCTTTTGTTAATTTGAAGAATATTTATATTTCAGAATCCAGAGGAATATAAAAGACGTGTTAGGGAGAAAGCTTAATGGTACAATTTACAATTGATGTGATCGAGAGGACTTGCCATGACATAGCATGTAGTTATTAGTGAAACTTGTAAACTATGAATTGAATATATACAAGTATATACATGAGTTGACTGTGAATATACGTGTCCGTGAATATATGTGCCTGTGAATATGTGTGCCTTTGAATATACATGCCTATGAATATATTCTGATTACTGTTATTTGAATTTAAGCAGGAAATTAGAAATCGGTTAGTCCTTGTAACCACGGCTAGAAATCGGTCAAATTTGTTGTGCACATCTAATCCAAGCCCATTCCAGTTAGATAATAGAATAAAATTTCTTGCGAAGCTTCCTGGTCAGATAAATAAGAAAAATACCGAGTATTGGCTTTGATCGATGGTTTTTCCCCACTGCCTTCGTGTGTGACCTAGGTCACCGTCAAAATCCCATTTACCGTTGTTTTTTTCACCATTTTAGTTCGACTCCATATTTCACATCTTCCAACATGCACTCTCGAGCCCTACCGAGCTCGTCGGCATTGTTCCAACACACAGCGCTAGTGTTTGTTGGTTTTCAAACATCAGCAGCCCAATTTGATTACACCATCATGTAGCGTATCCTCTTCTACCACCTAGCAGCCAAGATCGTCTGAGTTATCCACCAAAATCTTCCACTGGCGAGGGTGCCGTCGTCGTCCACCACCCGACGCTCCCATGGTCACTGCCCCTTGCTGTAGCTAGGAGAATGGGGGCGGGACCGCATGTCATTGACCTATTGTTACGTTCTGGATACGTTGTGGTGTTTCAATATGTGTGGTCTTGTGGGTTCACTTTGTGTCTCCATGTGGCTCGGATCAAATTGAAAGATTTCAAATCATGTGGGCCCAACTGTTTGAATTAGAAATTCCCAAATGAAAAAAATTCCTGAAACTAGTATATACTTGGAAATTTATATCTCGTAGTAGAAAGTTCCAAAAATGCCCAAACAAAATTTATTGGATTCCAAACTAGAAATAACAGCATGTAGTTCTATATATTTTCTCAATCGTTATTTAAGAGTAAACCACTTATGAAAATGGTTATCACAGGCGGTTTTGTGAAAACTGCCTGTGAAGGTCCATATATTTTCGCAGTCATTGCTTTATTTAGGACCGCCTGTGAAGAAGTTCAATATTACATGTGGTTATGGTATGGGACGCCTTTGTGGATGTCAGCATATTATGAATCTTGGTTGCACCCTGCAAAGCACTAACTCACTAGTGTTTGAAACTACGCTGTTAGGCTGTCGAGCACCGCTCCGCCGCCTTTGACCACTTCTACCACCTCCCCCTACGGCTTCGCCATGCCCCCCACCTCCCAAGCACCCCCTCTACCCCCACCCCCCACGGCGCCTCACATTTTTTAGGATTTTGAAGATTTGGATTTGGAAATGAGATAAATTAAGGATCTTTATTCCAAAGAATTTTCTCTCCACAAGGTAAGCCTATGATCTTTCTACGTTTTCTCCTTCTTTTGGTGCTGAGAATAAAATGATATCTCTTTTATATTTTTACATAATCACATAGAAGATGGATCGAGCCTGGATGTACAGTATGCCAAGTCCTAATCTAGGCACATTCAAAATGTTGCAAGCTTTGTCGAAACGTCCAAAAGGCATGTAAAGATTCAAAAGATAGATGAGATATTATGTCCTTGTATTGACCGCGAAAATAATATTGCTTGGATAGATACTATAGTAATCCAATCACACTTGGTGAAGAGATATTTTAAAAAACCTACACAATATGGAATGAGTATGGTGAGTTAGATACACGTAAAGTGGATCAAGATGATGAGAGAAGTGGCAGATATTCTGATGGCGATAAAGCTCATATCGATCATGATCGTGAAAATCAGGATGATGATGATGATGAGTTTGATTATGTGTAGATATTGCGTCATATGGAACCACATGTGTTGATTTCTATTGGAACAAGTAATGGTTTAAGTAAAATGGAGACATTACAAAATGTGTCACATAATCTTCTATATGATAAATCAAAGGGTTGTGATAAGGAGTTTACTACGTTGCGTGCAGTCCTAGAACTACTAAAGTTGAGGGCCACCGACACATGGTCCTATTGTAGTTTCACTGATCTTTTGAATCTTCTAGCAGAAAATTTTCCAAATCTCAATAAACTGCTAGAAGCATTTATAAAGCAAAGAAGCTTCTATGTACGATGTCGCTAGGTGTGACAAAAATACACTCTTGTCTGAACCATTGTATTCTATATCGTAAAGAGCATGATCTTGCAATGATATGCCAAATCTGCAGTGTCAGTAGATACAAGAAGTTCTACAATCACCACTATGTTACCAACATGAATAAGAC
The DNA here is from genome assembly GCA_036927565.1 of Tuctoria greenei. Taxonomy (NCBI): domain Eukaryota; kingdom Viridiplantae; phylum Streptophyta; class Magnoliopsida; order Poales; family Poaceae; genus Tuctoria; species Tuctoria greenei. The sequence continues at coordinate 128,693,124 of JAYESD010000003.1, read as the reverse complement.
CTTGAAAAATAGGTAGAGTTCTACTGGCTGTGAGGGTGATGATGATATTTCTGACGATGCAGACAGTAAGAATAAGAGAAAAATACCTGCCTTGGTGATGTTGTACCTTCCATGAATAGATCGCAAGAAGCGTTTGTACTCAAACCCTAGGGAGTCTCAACTTGTGCATTAGAATTATGAGCAGCGAAAGAATGACAAAAAGATTGGGCACCCTGGAAAATTTTTGATATTCAGTGTCCAGAGCTTGTAAAGGAAATAAAAAATTTAAGGTTCGCTTTGGGTACAGACAGAACGTATCCGTTTGGTGAAAAAAGGATCATACAGAACACCTAACCCATGATCTTAATGATGCACGACCTATCGACCTGGTTGTGTCACAAAAGAAAGAACACTTTGTTATCTATTCTTATCCAAGGTACAAAACAAGCTGCTGTCAAAATTGATGTGTTCCTTGAACCTCTAACGGAAGTATGGCGAAGCTGTGGAATGAAGGGGTACATACATTGGACAAGTACAAGCAAGAGTATTTCACGCTAAGAGCAATGATATTCGTTACCATCCATGATTACCCCAGACTCTTTACACTACCAGGAGAAATGAAAGGGAAGAATGGTTTTGTACTGTGCATGGATGGAAGTATTTTTCTGTACCTCACTTCATCTAGAAAGTTGGTGTACATGAGATACCGACGGTTCTTGACAGATACACACAAGTACTGTGAGATGAAAAACAATTTGATAACAAAACCAAAAAAAGATATTGCACCAAACCTTTATAGTGAAAAACTCGTGTTCGAAATGGTCAAGAACATTTAAGTTGTTGTTGGTAAGGGCCCAAAAATAAACAAACAAAGAGAAAGAAAAGTTCATCTTTGTCTGATACAACTGATTAGATAAAAGCATTGGGGCCACTGTATTTAGATCATATTTTTCCATTGGAGTGATATTTAGCAGTATTAAAGGGTTATGTGTGGAATCTTGCTCACCTAAAGTGTTCAATTATGGAAGGCTACACTACCGAAGAAGTTATTCAGTGTTGCGCTGATTACATCAGAGATGGAAAACAGATAAATGTCCTATACCAGTACATGAGGGTAGACTATGTGGGAGAGGCAAAGTGGGTAAGAAAACTTTCATGGTTCAGGATTACAATCAGTACCTTGTGTACATTTTTGTGTACTACAACAACACACGATAGCTGAGTTGTACATCGAGGAACACCGAATTGAGCTTCGCAGGGAAAACCAAGGCCGTCTAAAGGACTGGATCATTTCAGAGCACATAAGTTGTTTCACTAAATGGTTAATGGACAAAAATTACCTTACGGAAAAATTGTTTCACCAAATGGTTAATGAACAAACATTTACCATACGAAAACTCTATAGAAGAGGCATCAATGAAGAAGTTAGCTTCTAGCCCATCCGCAAAGGTGACATCATGGCAAGCAGATGACATCAATGGGCACACATTTTACACTGAGACAAAAGACAGTAAGGGTATTGCACAGAATAGTGGCATTCTTATGATCCACAAGGGTAGAAGACCATAAACTTCAAGTTCATAGATGAAATATTGGAACTCGATTATGGTGAAAGCATGCAAATGCATGTGTTTAAGTGCCAATGGGTCAAAAACCCTGATTGTGTGAAAGTGGACGACTATAGGCTCACACTGGTAGTTTATAAAGAAAGTGGGCTATAAAGATGATGCATGGGTTTTCGTCATTTTTATTGCATAAGATTTTTATGTATAAGATCCAAGAATCCAGAATATGCATGTAGTTGTTTCTGGAAAGCAAAATATTGTTGGGGTTGAGAATGTGAGAGATAATAAAGAGAAATATAATCAATATGAAGAGTTGTCCCTCTTCATCAATTCAAAAAATAACAACCGCGTAGACAGAAAAATTAAAAAGATTTGAAACCCTACATGCGAGAAGATATTTATGTAGGAAACATTGTATGAAATCAATTACTGTTGCCATGCATGAAAGACTTTTTATTTGCTATTAATGAATTTGACATATATTGTATATATTTGTAACATTGTAATGAAGAAGGGTAATATTCAATTTGACAAAAATTCATGTTTGTTTCTCTTTCTATTTGTTATGTTTTCATAAACTTTTATTTCATTATTATAACCTGAATATTTGCGAATGTATATATCTGTGTGAATATAAATATCTATGAGTATGTATATAAATATATATATATATATATGTGAATATATATCTATATATATTTAAAATAATATCACATAATCACCTTCACCGGTCGTTCTACATTACGAACCACCTGTGGAAATTCCTGGGCCGCGCGATACTTCAGCCCACGAGTCAGCCAACATGGGAAGTTTTGTCCCACCTCAGACGTTGAGGATGTTTTACCTGACTTATAAGGTGAGGCACACATTTCTCACTGAAATCATATATTGTTTACAGTGGATTATGGTTGGACCAACTAGTGGTAATGTATTATGTTTCGGACCCCTAGGTTATGGCAGCAATCTTCGGGTTCCCAAACATAATACTCTGGTAAACATTGTCGCTGGCAGCATGGAAAGTTTTGTCCCACCTCGGAAAGTATAGAGCGTTGTGCCCTGCTTATAAGTCAAGGCGCGCAATTCTTTTCGAGATGTTATAATGTTTAATGAGGATTATCGGGTCTTTTGCTCAGAGCAACAAATCCGATAATTTTTGGAAAACGTTACCAAATCTTTTTTCTTTATACATCTTTTACACATATGGATATTTGGTAGAACCGCTGGGTGAGATATTCATGTTAACTCAATGATAAAACAATATACTAGAAGGATAACCTAAACAACCACATCTTACTAAAATTTTGGTCGTGCTCATTAGTAAGTCATGAGAAATTTTGAAATGATTTCCTCTTGGTAAGAGCATCGTATTAAGTTGTGGCTAGTATCTCCACATTCTTCATCTTGGTCAGCAAATTTTAACACAACAAAACCTAGTGAAATTCATATGTTGAGTTTGATCATGTTGATTTGCTTACTATACTAAACATATAAGACGAAGAGAAGAACAATATACACAAATTTGATATGTCTCTCTCTTACGATACTAAACATATAAGAAGAAGAGAAGAACAATATACACAAATTTGATATGTCTCTCTCTCTCCCTCTCTCTCTCTCTCTGTATACACACACACCTATACATATACATATATATATGAAAATAGAAAAGTATAAAAATATTTTACGTAAGATTTTTTAAATATTTATCACAAGCGGACGTGTGGGAAGAATCGTCTGTGAAGATATTTGTGTTAAATCTATGATAAAACAATATACTAGGAGGAACATAATCTAAACAGTCACATATTACTAATATTTTGGTCGTGCTCATCAGTAAGTCATGAGAAATTGTAAAAATAAGATTTCCCCTCGGTAAGATCGTCTTATTAAGTTGTGGCTAGTATCTCCAAGTTCTTCATCTTGGCAACATCATCTTACTTAATTGTGCTTATTAGTATCTACACATTCTGAAATAGATGCTATTTAGGGAGACAATAATTTTTCTTAACTTTTTTCTACACATTCTTAAGTTAGGGGGGGTCAGCAAATTTTAACATAACAAACCATAATGAAATTCATACATTGACTTTGATCATGTCGATTTACTTACTATAGTAAGCATATAAGAAGAGTAGAAGAACAATATATATATATATATATATATATATATATATAACATTATAATCATTTAAAAGTAAAAAACAGATTAAGTATGCTTTTTAAAATATTTATCACAGACAGATATTTATCAAAGCCTAATAAAATGCATTTGCAGAGGCGGCCTTTGAAAATAATGCCTATATAAGGCCGCTCGAGCACCCCACAAACCTAACCCAGAAGATTTCATTAGACGCACCGTCAGACTGCCAAATTTTTTAGTTGCCACCAAGCCCTCCCCGCTAAGCCCTGTCGCTGCTGAGCATCAAAGTTGCCGTCACCATCGAGCGTCGTCCTTGCTGTTTACATCGCCATCCCCATCCCCGCTCTCGCCACCGTGGTCCCAAGTGCCATCCTCACCATCGTCGTCCTCGCTCTCGCAGCAGTCTCGGTTCTCGCCCTCACCGCCGAGCGCTGTCCTCGCCCTCGCTGTCGTTGTCCCTGAGCACCGTTTCCATCACAGTCTCCGTACATCTCCCTCCTCCCTCCTCTCCGTACGCGGCAAGACGTATACTTACATTCCCTATATATATTGTCTAGTTATTAGGTTTTGGTTGGTATTTGAATTTGTTTAATTCTAACTAAATCGTGTTCGTGCTTAAACAAATTTCACCCCTATGGTTAGGTGTAATCTCATTTGGCATATTTGATTATATTTGTTGTTTGTTGGACACGTGTAAAAGCACGCATTTGAGTAGAGCAAGGACACAAAACTGCAAACTTAAAAAAAGGAATTTGGAATTAGAAATTTATCTCACATGAACTAGCTTAACTAATGAATAAGGTTAAACATAGGACTTCTAAAAACTACACTGTTACAAGAGAAATTATGAGTGTATGGAGACACAAGCAAATAGTCACTGAAAGGGAATTTCTGAATATAATTCAAAACACAAAAACAGAAATTCAAGTTTCAAAATTAAATAAAGTCAAGTGTAAAATCTCTTAAGAACATTATGATCAAGTCAGCTCAAGAATCAATTAGCAAGAGAAGTTGAATGCTATATAGTGCTCACATAGAGATTGGGATTTAAACTTTAAAAAGGGAATTTCAAATTCAAATCACAATTTATTATTCAAATCTTTCAAACTCTAATTTTGAGTTCACCCCTGTCAATTCTAATGATTCCAATAACCTACATACCATGTTTTACAATTTTCAAACTTCTTTTATAGTTTATTTGAATCCACCCATACGAGAGCATTCATGTTCAAATTTGAATTTAAATTCTAAGTTCAAATGGCCGAACATCAAATTGGAGTTCAAAATTTGATTCCACATATTTCATATAGCTTGGTTTCTAAGTTTGATGATTTTCTAAGCTAGTTTGATTGGAGGTTTAAACTATCAGAGAGAATAAGAGAGGAGTGTGTCGTGGGTCCCACATGTCAGCTTCTCAAAGCCTGAACCGCCTCTCCTATTCAACGTGGTGGCGCTACGGTGCTGTCACCGCTCCACGTCAATGCCTTCACCAGGATATACTCCCTCTCGCCCTAATCCTCCCTTCCTCTGGTCGATATTTCACCCCCTGCTCACCCTCGTACGTCCAGCTCGCGCCCTGCTCGCTCAACCGCACGCCTTGACCAAGCTTCCCGCCGCACTGCTGCTCAACACCGACCGACCGTTTTTGTCGTGCCCTCGATCGGAGGAGCTACCCAACAGCTTCGCGAGCTCTACCTCTACCTTCCCGTGGCGGAGCAAGACTGCCTCCTTCCTTTCTCAGTGGCGCCGAGATGTTTTTCTTCACCACGGAACAGAGCAGCTGCGCCCCCCATCGACACTTCATCACGCGGCCAACTCCGGCCTTCTCTGGCTCAACCGAATGCACTATAAGGTTTGCCCCAACATCATCTTCGTACTCCCTCGGCCGCTGGATCGTTCATGGCGTCCCTAAGTGAAAAGTTCAAATGTGGTCTCGGCCTTGCTTTGAACCATCACGTGTCCAACACGAAAATTCATCATGCACATTTGATTTCCTTTCAATCTATTTGAACCAGAGAAAATGCAGTCCCTATGTAGTTTTTAGCATCAAACCAATTGAAGAATAATTGGGTATTGCCTCGGGAATTTCAGATCTTGTGGCCGCCTTCGGGTTTCGCCTGGCTGCACCCATCGCTCCCCTATGTCCGGCTGATTTCACCTCGATTGAATTCGATTGTGAGGATCCTCATCTCCCCACAAATCTGTAGAGCATTGTTCCGATGGTTTTGGTTCAGTAAGTGGAGGGATCGAGTTCTTCCATGCTTCCCGCCGCCATGGCCTCGCCGCCGGCGATATTCATGCCGTTACCACTCCAACCGAAGCAACCATGAAGATCCCCGCGTCTACCTGATCGTTTTGGTGTTCTTCCTCAACGCCCTGGCCTTCTCTGGCAAATGGACGGTGATGGCCGCAGCCTCCCCTGGCACAAGAACCTCTCTGCTGCAGGTTCAACATGATCCTGGCGGGTGGGCCACGCCAGTAATTGACTGCTAGTGGGATTTCCAATTCTCTGTCCAAATAAAATCCAGAAAATTGTCCCAATTTCAAAAATAGATATCTCCCTGTAGAATGCTCCAAAAATCTTCAAAGCTATTTTTTTTGAAAGCCCTTGAGCTCTAGTTTCTGTTAGTACCAATTAGTATCAAGGAAAATCGTTTTTCATTTATGGATAATTCTTTTTCTCCAAACATTCCTGTAATTTTCCCAGCAAATCCTTCGACTGGAAAAAGCCCCAAAATTTCCAGAAACTCCTTCTCGTGTTCTTGACTTCCAGGAAAAGTGTTATGACCATTTGACCTGTATAACTTCCTCAGAATTTAAATTTATATCTGCTGTTCATTAATAAACAGAAACTGTTATCAGAATTTGAATCAAAATTCTAATTCAATTCCTTATAGTAAACTTGATCTAAAATTCTCAAATAAAATCCTGTAGCATACTATTGAATTCTAGTTTCAGGTTGTACAATTGGTTTAACATGAAAACCTGAATAACTTTCAGTATAATCAATTTCTTCAAACATTCATTGAATTTTTCTAGTTGTCCCTTTCACTTGTTATGCAACAAACTTTACCTGAACACTCCTTTAGGTATTCCCCAGCTCCATTAAAACTTTCATGCACATTGAATCTGTATAAGTTCACCAAAGATAAATCTTCTCCACTGCTGTTCAACATTAACAGAAGCCTTATTTCCAGAAATTAATTCCAACTTGTAAATTCAATTGCTCCTAGTAGAACTACTCCAAAAATACCAAATAAGTTCCTGTATACTCCTTATGATCCATATTTTGATGTTGATCAGACCAAATCACGAGAAAGTCATAGATCCTGTATAATTAATTCTAGTAAGTTGATTCCTTCCTAGAATTGTTTCTACTGTTCTATCAGTTTCCACCTTCCAAATTTATACAACGTACTCCTCTATGTACCCCTATTCTACTATAAAAATTTCAGAATTTATTAATTTCATTTGCTGTGCCTAATAGCAGTTCTAACCTGTAGGATAATTGATAATCATATTTAGTCAACAGCATAATGTCAGATTCTCATAGCAACTTCTAAATTCTATATCTCACACTAGAAAGCTTATAAAAATGTGAAATAAATATTTTTAGATCCAGGACAACCCCCTATGTATGATACAACCACTGTTAGCCATGACATAGCTCCAGATTTATTACAAAAATTAAAACAAGCCTTTTACTTGTTGGAATTTGAGACAACAAGATTCCTTCAACATCTCCAATTTTTGGTTCAGATATTCATCATAGAACCTAGTATCCCTGTAAAAAAAATCCCAAAGCCAATTAAAATCATTTACATACCTGATCAGTATTTAGAAAGTCTTTTATAAAGTTTCAATATCACTCATGTACTATATATATTGCATATCATATAGTGACCGAAATCGAGGAGGAGCCGGAGGCCTTGGATAGCATCCTCCTAGATGCTAAATTTTCCTCTGACTTACAGCCAGACAAGTCCCGGTTTGTATTTAAGTGCTACTTTAAAATTTCTATTTGTATCACATATGTCTAGAATTAGTTTTGTGTATCGGAGCTAAGGTGCTTGTTACTTCACTTGCATGAACCAAAAATCCCATGGAGTATTGGGTAGGTCTACAGATTTACGAGTAGAAAATGCATGCTAATGTTTTGAGGAATCCGGTAGAAGTCGAGTAGTTGGAATCTACTCGCGAGATAGGAATGTATCACACGGGATGGAGTTTATCAAAGAATGGTTTATGAATATGAATTGGAGACCGAGCAGCGGGATAGGATGCAGTGAGATGTGGTCTCACGTGCGTAGCCCTGCATGTGTCGATTGAGGACCGATTCGTGTGTGGCCCTGCTGGACAAGTTTGAACTGTACCGGATGCATACTGGGCATATGGAACCCAGGAAACCGATAAAACTTGATAATTTGGGTGTCGAGGCATAGCCCACTATCGATAGGGGTGGGTTGAGGGTAGTAAGGTGTAAATCTGCTGGCGGACACATACACGCTCCGTGCGGGGACCTTATGCCCGCGATGGTGGGACAAGTTCAGCGTTTGAGTTTCTTTTGAAAGGTTGCTGCGTATGACGTGGTGAGGAGCACCACACGCTTCTTATGCACGGGTGTGCATGACGTGTTATCAGAGTGTCTACTGATTGCAATCACCATCCCTCGTGGTTATTTGAGTACCGCTTGTTCACTGCACCGTGACGTAGTAATGAAGAGTAATTGAATTATTATGAACTGTTGCCATTATTATTATTGTATTGCAACTTGTGTGACTTAGAGATAGTACAATTAAATTTTACAGTTTCCAAACACTTAACCTGTAATAGCATTATGTGCTTTGAGCATGTCATATCATTGGCGAATCGTTTCTTGTTTGATTGTGGAGTCTATGATGTGTCGTGCCTGAGGAATGTCATTTGCTACTTAAAACATGACTATAAGGACCCACTTGTAGGAAAGTCTATTTATGCTATTTCCTACCTATGTTTAGTATTTACCTTGCATATGTCTAGTGATACGGGTTAGTCTTGCCGAGTCTTATGCTCATGTTTGTAGTTAACGAGTTTTTGCAGGTTATACCGTTGATGAAGGGCTTGACGACGACGCCTTACCCTCTTTAGGGTTCACGACTGAGTGGGAGCCATGCACTCCGCTGTGATTAGTAGGGTGAGTGTTGCTAGTGCGAAGCGTCCTAAGGGCATGGACGACTTTGCTTTTGCATAATTAGAGCTGACAGCGTAGCTATGATGTATAGACTCTTTTCTTTAATTAGTATTGTAAAAATTTCCATCGTGTTTATAAATAAAAGACTTGGTTTGTATTTTATTCTGGTTCTTTTCATGTATATTGTTGGGTGTCGCATCGCACGACACCACTCAATGAGATCCTTGGATGTCGGGACCCGGTCCCCACAGCATGGTATCAGAGCATCGTTGGGAACAGCGTGTCTGAAAAGAGCATATTTTCAATGACTTAGGAGTATATGATTGAGGAAATAGTTATATGCCCATATAATGAGTATTACTAGTATAAGATATAAAGGTGGTAAGCTAACATACTTGTTACTATTTCTGTAACGACGCTGCGACGTCAGGTAAGAGGTAAGGTACGCCACCGAGAGTGGATCAATCTTGGTAAGCTCTTCCATATGAGATGTGGTATGTGATTGTTTCAGTGGCTTAACATAAAAAGTTAATATGAGTCTCTGAAATTCTCCATGTTCCTAAGAACATATGACACGCGGTACTCCAACGTGCTTCAAAATTAGTGGGAGCCCCCGTCGGGTGGTGGATAACCAGATAGTATGCGTCTCTAGAACTATTCATGTTCTATGGGAGCATGCGAAACACGTATGCCCGAGCATGTATAAGCCGGTTCGTGCGGGAGTCTATGCTGTACAGATGTAGTACATCCATGTACCTCGAGACGTGACTTCGCTCGAGGGCGACTCACACCAGAGTCATATGCATTTACTTTCATATATATCATTGTGATTGCTTGTCGTGTTTCCCCGTGCCGCCGTTGAGGTGTGAAGGAGTGAAAGGGTATTATTTGTCTTTTGCAGTACACTAACTACGGTAGCGACCCGTGTAGAACACGTTTGTGAGTGAACGATACTAGTACCACCTATAGACGTATCCGGATATACCGGTTAGATTTTATTTTTGTGAGGCATGTAGTACTGTCAGTATCACATTTGATACATTGACCATCCCCATTACAGTATGGATGCATTATATTTTGGAAAGTCCGACTATCAGTTGCTGGTATGTTTTGGACTCCATAAATTGAATTCCGACTCAACGAAGGTGTAGAACCAAGATTCTTTGTTTCTGGCAGAAGTTTGCTCAACTTCACCAGGTTGCAATTTTGGTTAGTTGTTAGAGAAAATAGGAGTATGCTAGATGGATGAAAAGATCTTGAAGACCTCTACAACCTTTCTGTTGACCACTAAGATAGAAAGATTTGATAACCTGGTGAAGTTGAACTCTACCAAAACTACTCCTGACGCCAATACCATTGCAAAAGTCTTCGTAATTTTGCCATATCTTCTTGATGAAAAATCTCCTGAACCATTATGGTGCATATTTGGAAAGGGAGAATCAGCTCTACAACTTGGTAATTCAAAGTGTTCCCTAAGTTACGTTGAACCAAATAAAATTATGGGTCAAATATAGAGATCTACAGGACTGCTGGCAGAAACCCTTTACTCAATTTGTGAAGTTTAGATAGTTATAACTCTTAATCCAGAAAGGTGACATAGTCATATATATACATTTCTGGAAATCTTAGGAAGTCTTCTATCTACTTTCTATTCAACTCTTGGACTTAATCTTGGAATAGCAGTGCCTAATTCCGTTTGTCGCAAACACTGTTCTGGCAGTCCAGAACCAGGAACCATTTGTGCATAGTTTGGAATTTGCGCGCTTTGACCTGTATAACAACTTTGTAGGGCTGAACAATTTTATTTCTGAGATGTTAACATGATGTTGTACCATATTTATTTTGTCATTACCTCTGTATATTATTTTGATATACCTGTATAAACTGTGGGTGATAACCACATATACAGGAGAGGTTCTGTCAAAATTTCCAAGAAATTTTAGTTAAATTGAAACCTGTATAACTTTTAATCCAGAGCCCACCTGGAGGTGTGAAAGTAAAATATGGGAAGGTTATAAAGTGAACTAAAACTTATATATTCAAAGTAAATCCTGGTACTGACCTTTACTGTATGAAAATTTCGAATTTATACATGATGGTCAGCTGGAACAGAACTGAGTTTCATACTCCTGTTTTGAACTATCTTTTACCTGTGATCAATCTTTCATATATTTTATTCCAGAAATTCTATGGAGGCAAATGAATAATTTTTGGAAAGCTTGTAAAGTCTCCTATAAGTTTTCTATTGACCTCCAAGCCAAAAGACCTTTCTAAGATGATGAAAGTGCACCATAATCACAAATGCTGCTGTTCTGATCTCTTCATAGATAACTCTTCTAGGCCATTGTGATGCATTTTAAGAAAGGAAAGGATCTATTATACAACTATGAAAGTCATTGTTGGCCCAAATTCATATCAGAAGTATTTATAAGCTTGAGTTAAAACTGGAACAAGAGTATATGTGCTACCTGAACCAGCCAGGAAAATTGTGAACGTTGAACAGACATAAGTCCTAAATTGAACGGCAATATAGGAATGTATATACATGTCTGGAAATATTAAGGAGTCCTCTAACAAATTTCTGCAATACACTAAGGCTAAACTCGCAACACGGTTTAAATCGAAGTAGTTGTCTTGACAGCACAGAATCTGGACTGATTTCTATTCAATTACTGTTTTAATCATACCTTCGAAAAGAATCATCTAATTGTTTTGTGTTTTGCATTTCCGGAATCCTGAGGATGTATATAACAAGTTTGTAATAACTTGTTTCTACAAATATTGATGTTTATCTATCTAAAAACTGTGGACAACATCAGCAAGAAACAAAGGAGGTTCTGTCAAAATTTCATTAAAAACCTGGGAACATAATTGAAATTTAAAAATTCATATCTCCTCAACCAGAATTTCTATGAGAACGAATGTATACTTTTTGGTAATCTTTGGAAGTCATCTACAAGTTCTCTATTCAACTCAAGACCTGAATCCCTTGCTATGTTGGTGAGATTTTGAAAATTGCAGAAACTGTCCGGAACCACCCGATCTGGACAGTGATTTGTACATTTCTAAATATGGTCCATAGTTTGCAAACTAAAAGTCACTTAGAGTTATATGTAAAATGTATTTAAATTTTAGGAGTTATACTATAAATTTTTAGTTGTATGTTTGGTTCGAAATTGGATAAAGTAAGAAACAGTTGGATCAAGATGGTATCTACAACTAGGATCCTGCAGGAAATTTTCTGAAGATCGATCAAATTCTCAAAGCCGTATCTTCTTGACCATAACTGATTTGGAGGCAAAGAAAGACATTCTGGAAAGGTCATCGAGTGTACTACAACCTTGTAGTTCAACTCCAATCCATATTTTGCCTCCAACTGGTCGAAAAATTTGAATTTTTCTCCATAGTTGTCAGCTGTACCAGAACTGGTACAGTGGTTAGAATTTCGAAATTCGGCCAGTCTTGGTTTCAATTTCTTGGATCATTGCTCATGTTCCGCAACTTGTGTTCGACACTGTGTGGTGGATTTGAGCAGTGGTTTTACTTCCCGAAGTTGCACATAACCTTCCCACAAGGATTAGTTGAAGTAAACTTCTCAAACCTCTAGTTCGAAACTTTAAGGGGGAAGGTGTGCATCCAAGTAGTTTAAAGTGATCGGGAAATTACATCATCAAGAGAAACCAACTTCAAGCACGAGGTTGGCACCTCATAGACAGAGTGCATCCTCAACTCCATCAGCATTATCAGGGAAGATGTCAATCACCACTACATGATCGATGAGAAGATTAAGCGAAACACCACTACGGGAACTTTAGTAACTTGGAGCTCATACTGAATAGTACCAAGTTATCAATGTAACCTAGTTAGTGGATTTCTTGAGCAAAGATGAGTATGTGACTCGGCAGATGTGACAAGGACCTAGGAAGACAAGTGGATATACTGGTTAAAATGTGTACACATTACGAAGGTTAAGATTCTGTAGATTTTGCTCACCGCTCCTTGTTTCCATGGTTAGACTTGAATCCATCTATCTTGATCAACCTATGAGAAGGATGTTCCTTGTCCAAAACTTCTCATGAGCAAGTTGATTCAAACATTGTGAACTTGAGATAGTGCTTATCGTGTTTGAATCGTTATACATTGTTTTGCTCAAACCAAAAGATGAATGCACCATACCTTATGCATAGTTTTTTCTGGGATTACATTGTGTCAGCATACCATCATCCGGTTTGTAATGCATCATAATATATGAGTCTTAATTAACTTTGAGCAAGAATATGTATCTCCATTCAAGTACGTAAGTGATGTCTGATTGTCGTGATTGTTTCCAACTCTTGTGATCAACGTTCTAGTTGATTTGCCTTCATTGAGTACTATCAGAGAAACCAATTACTCAATCCTCTCTGTGGTACAACTATGAGTTTAACCCTCATCCTTGATTTGTGTGGGTTCAATTGTCGTGGTTGTGTAAACACTCATACTCTTGATTCAGGAGATTCTTCCTCAATTGATCAACTTCTAGATGCACCTTGTGACCAAAACACAGTTGAGTCTTTATCCTTGACTTGTTAAGGCTCAATCACCTTGATTGCTGAAAGCTTATTGTTTCTAGTTTGCGAGGAGTCTCTTTATGCCTTATAAACCCCAATGGGACCTTGTATTCTTTCTAGTCGCGAGATCATTCTTTGAAAACCCTTTGACGGGTAATGCATGGTAACTTTGATATGTCCGACGACCTTGTAGATGCCATGTATTAGACATCTTTGTATTTTGATGACATAATAGAAACCAAACCTTGAATTCTCTTATGTCAAGTACAAAGCATTTCATCCTTTGACTAGTTATTGAGATCACAATGCCTTGCGAGTGGTCATTCCTAATACCCCTTGACCTTCCCTGTTTGCAAGATTTTCATTTATGTTGAGCTTGCGAAACTCCTTGATTTATAGGGAATGGTGACATTGATATGTTGGGAACATTGTGGTTGCCATACACAATGTATCTTTGCCGTTTTGACCACATAAGATAGATGAAATCATTATTACTCTTATATCACAGTAAAATAGTCCGATTATTGACTACCTAATTGTGAAACTCGATCCAGACGAGATTAACAATTCATTGTTTAAACTCGCAAACTCCCTTGATTCTATATTGAGTAATACTACACCCAGCTTAAAGGAATCGGTACACAAAGCCAAAGTTGAAAGCAACTGGTATCAAGGTCATTATAATACTCAAGAGAGTTGAAGATCAAGTATTGGTCATCAGAATACAAGACTAGGGCGGTAAGGCCTTCATGAGAACAACGTCACAAATTAAGGATGGCCAATATCACAAAACCATTAGTGTTCCTACTATGAAGAAGATTACTTCATTTTGACAGAAAGAAGAGGATCTCCACACAACCTAGCTACATCAACATAATTTGCTAAGACACAAACTTTACGGGGTGATCTCAGTCATGCCGAGCATCCGAACCTGAGTTGCAGTACGAAGACGCAGGCCACCAAAGCTAGACGATGTGGTTTACAGCATAAGTTGGACTAGCCAAATTCAAAAACCTGCAGAAGAAGACGAAGAGTGTCTTTCTTCCAATCACGTGGAACGGTAGAGTCATCTCATCAATAACTCATCCTAACTTTCTCATTTCTCTAGAACCTCGTGACGAGATTCCTTTAAGGGGAAAGGATTGTAAAAGCCCGCATTTGAGTAGAGCAAGAACACGGAAATGCGAACTTAAAAAAAAAAGAATTTGGAATTAGAAATTTATCGCACATGAACTAGCTTAACTAATAAATAAGGTTAAACATAGGACTTCTAAAAACTACACTGTTACAAGAGAAATTATGAGTGTATGGGGACACAAGCAAATAGTAATTGAAAGCGAATTTCTGAATATAACTCAAAACACAAAACCAGAAATTCAAGTTTCCAAATTAAATAAAGACAAGTGTAAAATCTTATAAGAACATTATGATCAAGTCAGCTCAAGAATCAATTAGCAAGAGAAGTTGAATGCTATATAGTGCTCACATAGAGATTTTGATTTAAACTCTAAAAAGGGAATTTCAAATTCAAATCACAATTTCTTATTCAAATCTTTCAAACTCTAATTTTGAGTTCACCCCTGTCAAGTATCATGATTCAAATAACGAACATACCACATTTTACAATTTTTGAACTTCTTTTATAGTTCATTGAATCCACCCATACAAGAGCATTCAAGTTCAAATTTGAATTTAAATTCTACATTCAAATTGTCAAACATCAAATTGGAGTTCAAAAATTGATTCCACATATCTCATATAGCTTGGCTGCTAAGTTTGAAGATTTTCTAAGCTAGTTTGATTGGAGGTTTAAACTACCAGAGAGGATAAGAGAGGAGTGTGTCGTGGGCCCCACATGTCAGCTTCTGAAAGCCTGAACCGCCTCCCCTGTTTAACGTGAGGGTGCCACGGTGCTGTCACAGCTCCACATTGATGCCTTCACCCAGATATACTCCCGCTCACCATAATCCTCGCTTCATCCGATAATTCAAACCCTGCTCAACCTCGTACGCCCAGCTCGTGCCCTGCTCGCTCAACCGCATGCCTTGACCAAGCTTCCCGCCGCACTGCTTCTCAACGCCGACTGACCATTTTCGTTGTGCCCTTGCTCGGCCAAGCTACCCAAAAGTTTCGCGAGCTCTCCCTCTACCTTCCCGTGGTGGAGCAAGACTACCTCCTTCCTGTCTCAGTGGCGCCGAGATGCTTTTCTTCGCCACGGAACAGAGTAGCCGCGCCCCCCATCGACGCTTCGTCGCGCGGCCAGCACCGACACTCTCCGGATCAACCAAACGTGCTATAAGGTTCGCCCCCACGTCATCTTCGTATCCCTCGGCCGCTGGATCGTTCATGGCGTCCCTAAGTGGAAAGTACAAATGTGGTCTCGGCCTTGGCTTTGAACCATCACGTGCCTAACATGAAAATTCGTCATGCACATTTGATTTCCTTTCAATCTATTTGAACCAGAGAAAATATAGTTCCTAACTAGTTTTTAGCATCAAACCAATTGAAGAATAATTGGATATTGCCTAGGGAATTTCAGATCTTGTGGCCGCCTTTGGTTTTCGTCTTGCTGCACCAGTCGCTCCCCTATGCCCCGCCGATTTCACCTCGATTGAATTCGATTGTGAGGATCCTCATCTCCCTAAAATGTATCAAGCTTTGTTCCGATGGTTTTGGTGCAGTATGTGGAGAGATCGAGTTTGTCCATGCTTGTCACCTCCATGGGCACGCCACCGGCGATATTCAGGCTGTTACCACTCCAACTGAAGCAACCATGAAGATCCCCACATCTCCCTGATAGTTTTGATGTTCTTCCTCGACGCCCTGGCCTTCTCTAGCGAAAGGACGACGAGCGCCCCCGCCTCCTCTGGCGCAAGAACCTCTCTGCTGCAGGTTGAAGACAATCCTGGTGGGTGGGCCCCGCTAGTCATTGACTGCTGTTGGGATTTCCAATTCTCTGTCCAAATAAAATCCCAAAAATTGGCCCAAACTCAAAAATTGATAACTCCCTGTAGAAAGCTCCACAAATCTTCAAACCAATTTTGTTTGAAAGACCTTGAGCTCTAGTTTCTGTTGGCACCAATTAGTATCCATGGAAATCATTTTTCATTTATGGATTAATTCTTTTTCTCCAAACATTCCTGGAATTTTCCCTGCAAATCCATCCACTGGAAAAATCCCTAAAATTACCAGAAATTCCTTTTTCATTGTCTTGACATCCAGGAAAAGTTTTATGACCATTTGACCTGTATAACTTCCTCAGAATTCAAATTTATTTCTGCTGTTCATTAATAAACAGAAACTGTTACCAGAATTTGAATCAAACTTCTAAATTAAATTATTTTAGTAAATTGCTCTAAAATTCTCAAATAAAATACTGTAGAATCCTCTTGAATTCTAGTTTCAGGTTGTACAATTGGTTTAACATGAAAACCTGTATAACTTTCTGTATAAATCAATATCTTCAAACATTCATTGAATTTTTCTAGTTGTCCCTTTCAATTGTTATGCACCAAACTGTATCTGAACACTCCCTTAGGTTTTCCCCAGCTCCAGTAAAACTTTCATGCACATTGAATCTGTATAAGTTCACCAAAGATCAATCTTCTCCACTGCTGTTCAACATTAACAGAAGCCTTATTTCCAGAAATTGATTCCAACTTGTAAATTCAATTGCTCTTAATAGAACTACTCCAAAAAGACAAAATAGATTCCTGTATACTCCTGATGATCCATATTTTGAAGTTGATCAGACCAAATAATCAGAAAGTCATAGATCCTGTATAAATAGTTCTAGTAAGTTGATTCCTTCCTAGAATTCATTCTGCTGTTCTATTCAGTTTCCACCTTCCAAATTTTTACAAGATACTCCTCTATGTACCCCTGTTCTACTATAAAAAGTTCAGAATTTATTAATTTCATTAGCTGTGCCTAATAGCAGTTCTAACCTGCAGGCTAATTGACAATCATATTTAGTGAACAGCATAATGTCAGATTATCATAGCAACTTCTAAATTCTATATTTCACGCTAGAAATCTTATAAAAATGTGAAATAAATATTTTTAGAACCAGGACAACCACCTATGTATGATACAACCACTGTTAGCCATGACAAAGCTCCAGATTTAATACAAAAATTCAGACAAGCCTCTCATTTGTTGGAATTTTAGAGACAACAAGCTTCCTTGATCATCTCCAATTTTTGGTTCAGATCTTCCTCATAGAACCTCGTATCCTCTGTAAAAAAATCCCAAAGCCAATTAACATCATTTACATACCTGATAAGTATTTAGAAAGTCTTTTATAAAGTTTCAATATCACTCATGTACTATATATATTGCATATCATATAGTGACCAAAATCGAGGAGGAGCCGGCGGCCTTGGACAGCATCCTCCCAAAAGCTATTTTTTCCTGACTCACAGCCAGGCAAGCCCCGGTTTGCATTTGGTGCTATTTTAAAATTTCTATTTGTATCACTTATGTCTAGGATGAGTTTTGTACATTACTGCGAAGGTGCTTGTTACTCCACTTGCATGAACCACAAATCCCATGGAGTATTGGGTAGGTCTACAGATTGACGAGCAGAAAATGCCATGCTAATGTTTTGAGGAATCCAGTAGAAGTCCAGTAGTTGGAATCTACTCGCGAGATAGGAATGTATCACACGGGATGGAGTTTATCAAAGAATGGTTTATGAAAATGAATTGGAGACCGAGTAGCGGGATAGGATGCAGCGAGACGTGGTCTCACGTGCGTAGCCCAGCTTGTGTCGATTGAGAACTGATTCGTGTGCGGCCCTGCTGGACAAGTCTGAACTATACCGGATGCATACTGGACATATGGAACCCAGGAAACCGATGTAACTTGATAACTTGGGTGTCGAGGCATAGCCCACTGTCGATAGGGGTGGGCTGAGGGTAGTAAGGTGTAAGTCTGCCAGCGGGCACATCCACGCTCCGTGCGGGGACCATATGCCCGCGATGGTAGGACCGGTTTTGCGTTTGAGTTTCTTATAAAAGGTTGCTGCGTATGACGTGGTGAGGAGCACCAAACGCTTCTTATGCACGGGTGTGCTTGACGTGTTATCTGGGGTTCTACTGATTGCAATTACCATCCCTCACGGTTATTTGAGTACCGCTTGTTCACTGCACCGTGACGTAGTAATGAAGAGTAGTTGAATTATTATGAACTGTTGCCATGATTATTATTGTATTGCAACTTTTGTGACTTAGAGATAGCACAATTAAAGTTTACAGTTTCCAAACACTTCACATGTAATAGAATTATGTGCTTTGGGCATGTCATATCATCGACAAAGCGTTTCTTGTTTTGATTGTGGAGTCTATGATGTGTCATGCCTGGGGAATGTCATTTGTTACTTAAAACATGATTATAAGGACCCACTCGTAGGCGAGTCTATTTATGCTATTCCATAACTATGTTTAGTATTTACCTTGCATATGTCTAGTAAGACGGGTCAGTCTTGCTGAGCCTTATGCTCACGTTTGCATTGACGAGTTTTTGCAGGATATACAGTTGATGAAGGGCTTGACGACGATGCCTTACCCTCTTCACGGTTCATGGTTGAGTGGGAGCCCTGCACGCCGCCGCGATCAGGAGAGTGAGTGTTGCTAGTGCGAAGCGTCCTAAGGGCATGGACGACTTTGCTTTTGCATAACTAGAGCTGAGAGCATAGCTATGATGTATAGACTCTTTTCTTCATTTAGTATTGTAAAAACTTTTGTTGTGATTATAAATAAATGACTTGGTTTTTATTTTATTCTGGTTCTTTTCATGTATAATGTTGGGTGTAGCATCGCCCAACATCACCCAATGAGATCCTTGGATGCCGGGACCCCGGTTCCCACAACACATATGTGCAAATATTTGTTTGGTTTTTAAAATGTTATGTGATATGAATGGTGTATGGTTTATATATATTGCAATTTTTATCAAGATATGGTTATGTGTTTTAACCATTAGCCAGGGTTCACAAATACCTACAATAGTGAGTCGTTTCTCTAATATACTCGGGACCCATTTTCTTTTTCTTTTCACTACTAATATGGAAGACTCCATGAAGACCATCTCACAAGGCGACGCTGCTGCCACTGATAATGAATCAAACTCAGACCACTCCGGTAATGAGTCGAGTAGTAATGGCTCGTATGACACCCCATCAGATCCTTTTACACATCTAATAAAACCAAAAAGGTCCTCAGATGATGTTGACTCAAATTATGATCCGGCCAACGAGGTGTGGTACTTGTCTACTCTAATAAATCGCAAATAGCATTGTTCAAGTTAATGTTGCTTGTCAAGTAAATGAAGTCTTTGAATCTCTTTTCTACCTAGCTTGACTGCGGAGAGAACAAGGTGACTTTTGCTTCAAAACATGCAAAAAGGTTCTCTAATGGTTGAATCATCGGGTTCACAAAAGCAGAAATGAGGGCAACGAGGTGCAAATAAGGGTCTAGAAGGCATCACATACATAAGAAGAATTAGTGAAGTTAGACTTCCCCAAGAACCGTTTAATTCTGTTACAAAGTACCGAAATGCCTGCAGTTGTTTTGTTAGAGAACTCGTGCCGATCACAACAGACAGTTGGAGAAAATTTCGTGAGGAGGGCAAGAATGAGTTGTGGAAGAAGTTGAAGTAACAATTCAAGTTCCGAAAATGTACGAAAGAAGTTGTAAACAAAGCAACATTGATCTCTCGTGCCAAGAAGTTTCGTGGATGAAAGAGTGAAATGAATTCTTATGTTAAGGATATGCCCCCAAATTGCAAAAATTATAGAATATAATAGAGGACACTCTCAGCGTGAGCAATCCTGACCCGCTACAAGGCTGCGATGAGCGAACTACGAGGTGGGTGTTAACTCGTTCAGACTTGACCAGCGACGGCAAACTTGCACAACCTGACTCTATGAGCAAAGTACAATGTAAAAGCTCCAAAGTTCAAAGCATAAAGTTCTGTTAGGAGAAATAAAATCAAGCATGAGTCAAGAAATCAAAATGGCAATTGAAAAATCAAATCAATTCAAACTTCATGGAGGGATTCAAAGATTCAAAAATAGCTCCTGTCCAACTTAAGTCAAAATAAATATCTGAGCCCGCCATTGGCTTCCAAATATTATAAATAGTTGCCATGCAAATTTTCAGAATTTTTTAGGGCCATTTGATATTTATTTCAAGGTGTGCATTGAAGTTCATTTGAATTCAAATTCTAATTCGAATTCAAGTAAAATTTGGTCAAATCAAGGATTTGAATTCAGAATCAAAGTCAACATATTTGAATTGTGTTTCCAATAAATATCCATCATTTGTGGACCAAGGTGGGTGAGTGTTAAGGAACTAGAAAGGAAAAGAGGACTTTGCTTTGGGTGGGGCCCTCTGTCCAGTGAGTGTAAAACAGGGCAACCGCCTTCACGGTGCTCTGATCTTTGATCCCGCACTTGCACGCCATGGAGGACATCACACAGGAAGCAAAGTGTTTGACAGTGAAATTTTCCTCCTTAGGCTGTCCGCAGAGGCATACTGTAAAACATACTTGATAGGTGTAAATTTAGAGGATTTAGAGGAAGATACTGGAAAAGTAGAAGGAGAATAGTGTATAGAGTATGCTTTGGAGAAAAAAGAGTGCAGGTAGCCTTATCCCTCCACCTCACTGGCTTGTCTCTCTCTATTTCCCTCACGTCACCACAAGCAACCCGTTTCTGTTGTTTTGCCTACACAAGAACAGAACACGGCGGCAACTACCTACTTCAACCCAAAAATCCATGGCACGAGGTGAACGTTGATCATTCTCGTAGTGTGTTCATCCCCTCATCTGTCATACACATCTCCCTAACCCTTTGCTTGGACAGCTCAAGCTCGCTCCTCATCGCACATGGGATTTTGGTGGCCGCCGAGTTGGTGCAGTCCTCTGTTTTCTCCATCACTGAAGTGTTCCCGGCGAGCAGACCCCCTCCCGTGCTGCCAGACCTTCTCCAAAGTTCACCTACACCTTGTCGAGCTCTCCATACCTCTGGTTTGTCATGTTACCTCATGTAACCCGAGTATTCCGTAGATTCTTCTACGCACGCTCTTAAGAATAGCCCTAGGTTTCGGTTTAATTTGCATTGTAGACGAAATAATTGTTATTGGCAGTTACATATTATCTTCTACGTAGCCTTGTGCAATCAGCTGATCAAGAATCTCTAGGAACCATCCACTATACACAGTAGAATCCAAGTTTTTCGATCCGCCGCCATCAAACCCTAGCTTCGCCGTCAAGTTCGAGAATTGCAAAGTTTTCACCTCCATTGGCGTCCAAGATAGTGATCCCCAGGCTACCATAAAGCTTTCGGTACAAACCACAATGAAAATAGAGCATCCTATAGCTAACCCGACCTTGCCGTTAAACTTCCGCCCGCCGCCACCGTCGCACGACTAGCTCCGGCCATCGCCGGGCTAATTGATCACCACCATCGTGTACCTCGTCCCAATCCAGGCTCAGGAGTCCAAGTCTAATCCTTGAGGAGTACGGCGCAACAGAGTCGACAGTGCGCCACCGCTGCTCCGGCGAGGAGCGTGGCCTCCGTCGCGAGGTTGAAGATGACAGGGCGGTCCCACCGGTCAGCGTCTGTTTCAGTTCTTAGGGATTAGCTGTGGCCATGTGATTTGGTGTGTCCATGCACCTTAATTAGTGACCCAGGTGTGGCTCCGCTCTTCTTGGCCCATTTTAAATGGGTGGGACAAGAGGGAATTATTCAAACATTTCCATTAACAAACAATTACAGAATTACTCAAAACTTCTGAATTCAATTACTCCCAGTAGATTTGCTCCAATAATTCCGAATAAATTCTGGTAGACTCATATTTATCCACTTTGCAGTGATGCAATTTGATGGACATGAAAGTCTCAGAAGTTTCATAATTACTTCCATTGAGCTAACTGCTTGGGAAATTAATTACTCTTGTTCTGCTTATTGGAAAATTCCTATTTTCCGTCAGAATAATAATTCAAATACAGTTGATCTCTAGTAAAAATTTCATGTTCATTGGACTTCATTTTCTGGGTGAATTAGTGTTCCAATTCTCTATGTCATTTGAAAATTCAGAAATGTACATAAACATTTCAAGATTTTTTTCTAACCTTGTAAAATCAATTCCTCACTGTAGGAAGCTCAAAAAATTATGAAACAAGTTTTCCTAGAACCAGTGAGACCTCCTCTACCAATATCATCCACAGTTAGCCATGTCAAATGTGAGGTCTGGGTCCACATATTCTAGGAATCGCAGAGGATGGTGTCGTGTGATGCGGCACCCACCAACACACACAAAAAGAATACAACAAAATACAAAGATTTATTTATAGAAACTGTGGAAGTCTTTTACAATACTTAATATACAGCAGAAGTAATAACCATAGCTAAACACTCAACCTAGCTTACAAAAGTGCACCCGTCCAGCCTGGGGACGCTACACACTAGCAATACACAATGGATCACGGCGGCGTGTAGGGCTCTCACTCGGCAGTATACCTCGACGGGGGCATCGCCTCATCCTCGGTCCCTTCCTCATACGCCTCACCTGCAAATAACTTAATATAGTAACCGCGAGCACGTAGGCCCAACAACACTTAACCGTCTCACCTAAGCATGAAACTCTACATGTAGCGATACGTAAACATAGGCAGTGATATTGCATAAACGACTCGCCTAGAAGTGGATCCTTACTTTCAAGTTACTAGCAACAAATTAAATGTTCAGCAATGTAACTTTAGTGAGCCATATACAAGCATGGTTGCAAAACAATTATAATTCAATACATCATATTCTACTGGCTTCTTCAATATTTACTACATCACGACATAGTGAACAAGAGGTGCTCAAATAACCACTAGGGATGGAGATTGCAATTAGTATTCACCCAGATAATACGTCACATACACTCATTTCGGAAGTGGAGTGAATCACACTTCAATACTACTCCATTTCGGAAGTGGAGCGAATCACCTTTCAAAGGATACCCAATGCCGAACTGGTCCTTCCGTAAAAGACAGGAGGTCCCCGCGCGGAGCGTGTCTTTGCCCGCTGGCGGATTTACACCTTGCTGCCCTGAACCCACTCCTATAAAATGGTAGGGTAAGCCTCAACACCCAGGTTAACCAGTTACATCGGTTTCCTGGTTTCCATATAGCCAGTATGCATCCAGTACAGTTCAAACTTGCTCTGCAGGGCCGCACAAGGATTGGTCCTCAATCGACACAGGCAGCACTATCCACATGAGACCACGCCTTGTTGCTTCCTACGCTGCTGTCCGGTCTCGTATTAATACTCATATGCCATTCTCAACATAAACCAATCCCGTGTAACGGTAGAACTATCTCGCGAGTAGATTCTCACTACTCGACTTCTACTAAATTCCATATGACATTAGCATGGCAATTCTACACGTCGAGCTATACAACTACCCAAATACTCCATGGGATTGTGGGTCATGCAATTGGAGTATCAATACACCTTAGATATAATGCAATTCAAACTATAGACTTAATAGTGATACAAATGAAAACTTTGAAAAATATTTTAAATGCAAACCGGGGCTTGTCTAGCTGTGAGTCGGATTCAAAGTTAGCCTTTTGTGATATACTCTCCAAGGGCTCTGGCTCCTCCTCGATCAGTGATATTGAAACTATATAAAAGACTTTCTAAAAACTGATCAGGTATGAAGATTATTTTAATTGGCTTTTGGATTTTTACAGTGGATACTAAGTTCTATGTGGAAGAACTGGACCAAGAATTGGAGATATTCAAGGAAGCTTGTTGTCTCTAAAATTCCAACAAGTAAAAGCCTTCTCTGAAATTTGGTATTACACCTGGAGCTTTTTCATGGCTAACAGTCTTTGATCATGGTAGAGGAGGTCTCCCTGTTTCTAGTAAAATTTGTTTCATAATTTTCTGAGCTTCCTACATGGAGAAATTGATTTTACAAGTTTGGGATAAAATCTGGAAATGTTTATGTACATTTCTGAAATTTCTATGGACATTGGGGATTTGCATACTATTTGGTCCAGTAAATGAAGTCCAATGAACGTGAAATTTTTACTGGATATCAAGTGTATTATAGTAAACTATCGGACCAAAATTGGAAATTTTACAATTAGCAAAACAGGAGTAATTAATTTCCCAAGTAGAAAGATCAAAGGAATTAATTATAACAATTCTAGGACTTTCATGTCCAACAAATTGCGCCACTGCAAAATTGGGATCAAGATGAGTCTACCAGAATTTATTTGGGATTATTTGAGCAAGTATACTAGGAGTAATTAAATTTAGAAGTTTGCTCAAAATCTGGAATTATTTGAAAAGGAAAACGTTTGAATTAATTTACCTGGGTCCCACCTATTTCAAATGGGCCAGTCATAACTGGGCCACACCGAGGCCCACATGTTTAACCCGCGCAGCCACACTGGATCCAATAGCCAGAGCAGATCCTTGGGAGTGAAACAGAGGCTGACAGCTAGGACTCGCACCCCTTTCTTCTACCTCTCGACATGGGCGGCGCCCGTGGGTGGCGCGGTGGCGCACGCCGGCGAGGGCGACCGGAACTGCTCCCCCATTCATAACTCCTACCCAAACTCGCCACCTGAGCATAAAATGGGATGCAGAGCATGTTGGTGGGGTCCACACCCACTGGCAATGGTTGGACGTACCCGTGCGACAGCGGCAGCGGACATTAGGCCACCGGTGATGTCGGGATCAGCTGACAGATGGTAAAACGGCTCAGAAACTACTTGGGAAGGTTCCTGGGAGCATGATGAAGATGATTAGGAGGTGCAAAAGTCGTGGAACGGCCGATGACCATGAGTTTTATGGTGCACCAACAATTTTTTATTGGTGACTACAAAAACTCAAAATCCGACTTCATCTCTTGATAGCTTTCTTTAATTTTCGTGAGATGATGTGCCTGGTGGTCTTGAATATATTCCTTATTTGGATTGAAGAATAGTTGCACGTAGAAACAGAATTAAGTCAATGACCTAGGCCCGTAGCTATGCTTATGTAATCCGGAAAAATGGAAGTACTTGAGCTACGGTCCACGACTTAACCTGAAACTTTGGGAGCACGGGCAGCTATGATAGGTTCACCTTTTTGCAGTTTTCAGTGAAGCTTGAAACGGCCTAGAACTCCGGCTCTATGTTGGACAGAGGACGACGTCCACGGCGGCTCAACGGCGATGTCCGCGAAACTTCAAAATACCAAGCAAGACAGTGAGGAAACAAAGAAGTAAAGTGTGGCGAGGGTAGAGTAGGGTTGTACGCTCCACCTTGCTGTTGGAACGAGGTCGAGATACAGCCTCACTCGTTGGCTTGCCGGAGGAACAGAGAGGCGATGCTGGTTTTCCTTTTTGTGGTGAGCAGGGGAGTGACGATGGTGTGTGGGATGAGAAAGGAATGGAGTGCATGGTGGGAGGAGTAGATATCCCACTCAAGGTGCCACCGAGCTGCCTGCATGGCTGCTTGTTGGGCTGGCGCACGGTGGGCGGCGTTGAACGTCGGGGAGAACAGAGGAGAAGAGGTTCACTCCAACTGAGTCACTGAACTGTGGGTCCCACTGCTCTTCTCATCCTCATCCCTCTCTGTACAATGAAATATCCCACCAACTTGTGTCCAAAGTTCTCATGAAATTTCTAGATAGGCTCAAACAAATATCTAGGATTTGATTTTGAAATCAAAACTTCGAATTGATCTAGCTTCAATCAGAATTCAAATTTGAATTTGAATGGAATTCAATTTACACATTGAACTAAATAGTAAATGTGCTCCAAATGTTATGAAATTTGACAGGAATGCTATTTGGAATATTTGGAAGCTAGTGGTGAACTCGGATTTTTATTTTGACAATGTTTCAGCAGGAGACATTCTGAATTTTTGAATTCCCTCTTGTCGGGTTTAAAACACTTTCATTTCCCAATTCCTTTTTATTATTTTTTTCCCATTCAAAATTTTAATTCTCCTATCTGAACTTGGTATTATGAGTTTTTTAGGGCTTTTACATCAAGGCTCCAGATTTATGATCAAAAGTTCAGAGAAACCAAAACTTTGTTGGAATTTTAGAGACCACACTGCAAGGATTCCGGTTTATCGCAACGAAAAAATTCATCACAATAGGTTGTTTTTCGTTGCAATAGGTCGCTGTTGCAACGAAAAAGAACGTGGCGATAGTTTTTACGAATCGCTGTAATAATTCCCGCGGCGATAGGTTATTTGCAACACGTTGGCATCCGTGGCGAAAAGTATGGTATTGCAACGATTTTACATCGGTGGCAAATATGACGCTATTGCAACAGTTTCATGTATTGCGACAATTTAACGTATCGCAACGAATTATACGGTATGGCAACGGATTCACGATCGTGGCAAATAGTTTGGTATTGCAACGATATTCGTGGCAAATAGTATGTTGTTACAACGATTTAGCGTATTGCGACGATTTAATGTATTGCAACAAACAACATGGTATTGCAACAATTTCACATTCGTGGTAATTGTATGTGGTTGCAACGATTTCACAGGCGTGGCAATAGTACGGTATTATAAAGATTTCACATTTGTGGCAAATAGTATGTCATTGCAACGGTTTAGCGTATTGCGACGATTTAACGTATTGCAACGAATAGCATTGTGTTGTAATGATTTCACAGGCGTGGCAATAGTACGGTATTGTAACGATTTAACATTCGTGGCAAATAGTATGTTATTGCAACGGTTTATCGTATTGCAATGATTTAACGTATTGCAATGAATAGCATTGTATTGCAACGATTTCGCGTTTGTGATAATAGTACGTGATTGCAACGATTTTCACATTCGTGGCAAATACTACAGTATTGCAAAGATTTTCACAGCCGTGGCAAATAGGAACATATTGCAGCGAGTTATGGTGTAGCGACGACTCACCATATTGCAACGAATATCACGGTATTGCAACGATTTCACATCCGTGGCAAATAGTATGATACTGTGATGGTTTAACGTCTGTGGCAAATAGTAGGTTAGTGCAACGAGTCAACAAACATGGCGAGTAGTACCGTATTGCAACGATTTCAGATACGTGGGAACTAGTCTGGTACCGCAACAATTTCGCATCCGTGGCGAATAGTTTGGTATTGCAACGATTTCTTATCCGTGGCGATAGTGTTTTAATGCAACGTTTTTTGAGTCGTTGCCAAATGTTTATACAACAACGTTTTGTCATTCTATTGCCACGATTTATCATCCGTATTGGCAATAGCTTCCTATTGCAACAATTTATCTTTTGCGACAAGAAATTCGTAATGCCACGTTTTATAATTAGCGGCAGTACAACCCGAATGCACCAGGTTTGAAAATTAGTGGCAACAGAATCACGAGTTTAACAATAAACATCCATCAATTTTACAACATGCATAACAACACTCAAGGATTACTTAAGCGATGTGTTTTCATGCTAAGAGTTTTCCTAAGCTTACCGGGACTAATTGTTGGAGCAGGTGGCTTTTGGCGGTTCCTTATTTGTTGGACCTTCTGTGGAGTGGTCGCCATCATCATTTTGTTCATTTCAGCCAATGAGGTGTGCATATCCTGCATTTCCTTAGCTGTCTGTTCACGATCAGCTGCTATCTGACCTTGTAAGTTCTGGACATCAACAATTAACTCTTCATTCTTCTAGTTTATGCAGTCCATCTGGGTGTTTAAGCTATCATTTCTTCCTTCCAAGTCCTACACTATTTCATTGAGGCCTGCATTTCTGACATCTAAGTTTCAAACTTGGTCGTTGAGGTGTTCATACATCTGGATACGCATACGTTCACGTTCAGGACCAGTTTGGTTAGCCATATAACCACGCCCCCGAACCTGTTATCCTGCACAACCAATTGAGGATCTATAACAATGCTAGAAGATGTGGTTTCTCTCCTCATTTGGAATTGGGCCTCCCTGCTCAGCTTCCATGTCGTCCACTTGGGCACGTGCATGGATCTATATACGAAAAGAAAAGTCACAGGTAATTTGCAAATATTTATTTAGTTGGGGATTGTTTGAAGTGTTACTCACATGTACAACTTCTGCCAGCTTGTTTGTCCAGTTACCGTTCAACAAATGGCTTGCCTCCCACAGTTGTATGTCATCGGGTTCTTCTCCGGTCTCTGGGTCTTGCTACATAAAATACAAGTAAACTTCAACATGTCGTTATACATATTGTTTGCAGCACAAAGTAAAAGCGTGATTTATTTTTTATACCTTCTCGTAACTAAGTTGGGCGTAGGATTTGGAGCCAAGCAAGTGACACGCCTTTTTTCTTCTTTGATTTTGAGAATTGGTCCTGCTTATTGACTGTAATAATTTTAAGAATTAATTCCACGAATGAAAGTAAATGAAATATTTTTTGTATAATGCAAAGCTATTAAAAAGTTAGCTGACCTTGAATCGCTCAGACCCAAAATATTTTATTAGGTGCAACGACTCGGGCGTCGTTACGTCAACAGGCTGGTTTCGTATATGTTCTTCATCGGTAGAATAACTCTTATAGGTGGCATACAAAGTCGAGCGCCACCCCTTGTGGCGCTCACTAGCAATTAAATTTTCTTGCGCTCTCCCGTGTGTCCTCCATGTCCCAGGAATCCTGTACATCGTATAACAAGTTCCTATAAATGTACAGGATGGAGATTGCAAGAAAAAAAATACTTGTGTGGGGGTGTGACAACACTAACCAGAATGTCTCGTACTATATCTCTCTTGTTACTATGGCCAACCTCTGCCCACTTCGTTGCACCAGTGAGGGATGCATGTCTTTTTGTAAACATAACCACATCATCGACAAAGTGCCGCGGATTAATACCAACCGCAGCACCCAACCTAGCGGAGAACTGAATTGGTAGCTTCACATGCTGCGTTCTACTAACTTGGGATGCATAGCGTATTCTGGCAACCTTAAGTTCTTTAGCCACACTTCTTCCTAGCTTCCTTCCTTCTATTACATTGATTCAAACAGAAAATGATTAAAGCAAATTACCGCCTGAACAAGTTTAGTATCAAGTACAAATACTGTGCAAAGAAGAAAAGTCTGATGTTCATACCATCTTCAGGATGAGTGCGACAAATAGGAGCATGGGAGGACCGCATCATGCCAGCACCATTTTGTTCTTTAGTACTCCCTCTTGCTTTATTAATTGTCGCCCACAAATGAATTAAAAATGAACTACTATTGTAGTTAGGACTGTCCTAATGACACCTATTTTGATGGGGGGGGGCTACATTATTGACTTTTTTGTTGTTGTTCATACCCTAAAATGAGCCATCAGGTACACATGTCAGTGGCGGTACGCACTCGTAGTGCCGCAGAGGCTTTTCAGTCCATGAGCGAAGCAGGCAAGACTGTGAGGGGGATGCAGCTGGCAACACTAGACTAGACAAAGATAGGGTTCGCCGGTTCGGTCTGACTGACATCAGCTGGAGCGCGTCTCGAAGAGAATTATTAGTTGCAGGGCAAGTAATGAACGCCTGCGGTAGCAGGTGGCGAATGCAAGACAGATAAGGCAAGCAGCTTGCAGGATTGAAATCCTCCACAGTACTGCACCTGCATTAGCTGCCACTGACATGTGGGCCCATGAGACATCAGGTCTACTTGTCAGTCGCGGCTACTACAGGTGCAGTACTGCATAGTGCCAGCTTGCGACACTCAATGAAGCGAGGGTTCGGTCTCGCCGAAACTCTTGAGGAGGATTGGTGGCAAGGCGAGTAATGGCAAGGGATTTGCGCGCGGCGGGGTAATCATGGCACGCGAAGGATGGGACGTGGCGATGCGCGAGGGAGATGCGTCGGGGAGGACACTGAAGTGATCAGCAGTAGGGCGTGGGCATGGGCGCTGGTGCCGGCCGGAGTGGCCGGCGACGAGAGAGCACGACGTGGAGGCATAAAAAAATCACGCCATCACACAGTCTGATGAACTATTAACTATAAAGACTAAGTACTAGTAAGAAAGTAGAATCGCAAGGCATGCTAAAACAATTAGTAGAGCCTAGGAAAGAATGCAAATGACCATGATACACCCATCATCAATACATCTAAAGGACATAATGTAGTCTCTCAAAATGCTCCAAATTCAATGCCAAAGGAGTAGAGTAAAAAACTAACACGATCTTCCAAAACAAATGGCACAGTAGAGAGGCAGATAGTAATGTGATGTGATATGGGTAGTTGGAAGCTACTACCGAGGATAGAGTTGGAGTGGGACATTTTTTAAGCTCCAAAAGTAAAATTACGCTATGGCGGAAGGAGTATTTCTGGTTTGTATATCTATACCTGCTGTTTGTTCATGCATCGTAGTAGTACCAGGGAGTGAAGAACCTCGGGGTTCCTGAACATCATATGCTGCAATATTCTCTGCGTACAATGCTAATGATTTAATTTTGTCTAAATTTGTTTAATTTTGATAGTAAACACATTTATAGTTATACCAGGTGCTTGTTGGCCACTATGAATGCTTGTAGACGACATCACGGTTTGATGTCTTGTTCCTAATGTATAGAGCATTGTAAGTAGTCATTCCAAATAATAGTGGTAACGTCAGATTACATGACCGACCTAGAATTTTGATCGGACCTGTGCTTTCACTGCAGTGTTTATTTGTTACTAACGGAGGAATTAGAAAAAGAAAGAATAGAAAAAAACGTACGATCCGAGAAAGCCATGGGAACTAAAAATCTTAGGAATACAAATTTGTAAAACAGGAATGAGAGTACAACATTTGGAGTGGTTGATCGAATAACCCGTGCGTCATTTACTTCTAAATCAAGAAATTACATACTACTACCTCTGGTTTTTAGTATTTGTCGTTCCCGGTCAGGAATTGAACTAGAAATACACTACCGTAATAAGCTGCTGGAGCAACATTTATTTAGGGACAGATGTAGTGTGTGTGTGTGTGTGTCTATATATATATATATATATATATATATATATATATATATATATATATATATATATATATATATATATATATATATATATATATAACCACATTTCTTCTTTTTTAATTTATTCTATCTTCATATATCAGGATGGATCGTGTATAACTTAGCTAGGCTAAAACTGCATGGATCGTGTAGAACCCAGCCAATACAGCTCTATAAAAAGACGGCATGGATCGTGTAGTTTACCTAGCACAAAACTAGAGTCCAGGATGCGATGTCGCAGGGAGGTGTCGGTGACGATAAGGTTCGGTAGAGCCCGTCAAACTTGGTCGTCCGGTGTTGTACCCAGGAGTCAACACCACCAAGAGCTTCGATGCATCACTGTGAGATCCTGGGGAAAAATTGTAAAAACCGTATAAAAATGAAAACAAAGGAATTCCTTAGGAATACAAGTATGGAACACAGGACAGAGAGACAACATATTTGGAGTATTGCGAGATCACCGGAAGGGTGGGGCAGCGGTGTGTCGGGAACGGAGGCCATTGTTTCCACTTATACTCATCGTGGCTGAAATAGGGTTACAATAATAGGCAGGACTTAAATTGGAGGCGCAGGTAGTGAAAATTGAATTGTCAAATTCTCAAATGTGGCGCGCCAAGTAGAATGATAAAATTTTCGCGGAAGTGGAGAATTTGACACATCCAATCGTGATTAATTACATCTCATGTCACGTCCATTCCTGC
Source organism: Tuctoria greenei (assembly GCA_036927565.1). Classification (NCBI taxonomy): domain Eukaryota; kingdom Viridiplantae; phylum Streptophyta; class Magnoliopsida; order Poales; family Poaceae; genus Tuctoria; species Tuctoria greenei. The sequence goes on along the minus strand of JAYESD010000003.1, from coordinate 128,661,038 downwards.
ACATGGCTGGTGCGTGTAGCTAGAGGGGTAGACTTCTTCTTAGGACAACTTGCTCGCTTCTTAATTCATCTTTGTTGCTATGAATGGAGATCAAAATCTAAAAGCAGTCATCTGCTAGCTAGTGTTACATTCCAAAAAATACGAAAAAAAATATGAATCGCCAAATGTATACGTATGTGCTAATGCAAACGATATGCAAATACAGCCAAGTGCACAAAACGATGGTAAACAATCAGCATTTTGTAACATTAATCACAATGAAACGATAACATGTAGTATATACTACTACATACTAAAAATACATTTCCCATGCACCGACTACAAATGAAAAAATTGAGTGAAAGAACACAAAGGAGGAGAAACACAGCCTCAAACACGATCTCAATGGAGTTTCAACCAAGAGTTATTGATTGTCGCAACACAACGAATTCTTGGCTAGACATTGAGCAACAATTATCTCGCCCCTTTTTTCAGAAAGGAGATGTTTTTGGATACTGCATAGGACGCATTGTTCATGAACAGAAAAGACATTTATCATTAAAAAACAACACATATATTACAAACAAGAACTATGAAAGCACATACAAGACAAGAAAAAGAAAAACTACAAATACTACTCTACTTGGAGTCGGAGGAGATCTCCTTCACCTCCTCCTCCACCGCTGTTGCCGTCGCCCCCTCCTCTTTCGCTGCCACCGCCGCCTCCTCCGCTGCCGCCGCTACTGCCGTCTCCTCCGACAATTGAGTGCGAAGCTTCCGGGCGACGGTCCGCAGAAGATGCTGGCGGCCCTCCACCCCAGCCACCTCCCCGATCGTCTCCTAGAGGACGTTGAGACGATTGGCCACAAACTCTAACCCGAAGCAGTAGTGGCCGGTGGTGTCCATGCTAGTGCAGACGAGAAGTTTCCCAAGACCCATATGCTCACACGAGCGAGATGTATCAGAAAATACATACCGCTCCAATATGTCATGCTTTTTTGCTCGCCCAGCGGTGGCGGAAAGGTGCTCGGTGGCCTCCTTTAGGCGCCGATCGAGTTCATCGAAGCGGTGTTCGATGAGGCGGACAGTCTCCTGAACCCAAACAGGATGAGGAGGTGCGGGCGCTGCCGGCGGAGAAGGGGGACGGAGGAGGTGTGGGCTCCGCCTGCAGTTCCACCGGCATTGGCTACGACGGAAATGGAGAAGAAGGAGGTTCGGAGGACGTCAACTGCCTGGAGCGCTTTGTTGCGGGGCTACCCATTTGTGCGATGATGGAGTTGCGGAGAAAGAGCGAGAGGTGGTCGGCGATGGTGCGGCGGTGAAGTAAGAGAAGTTTGGAGGCTACAATCGATGGAGATTGAGTGGTGCGGCGGAGACTCAAGAGGACGGGTGTGCCTTTATAGCGGGTCCTCGTCCCGTGTGAGTGGAGATGATTGGTCGCTTCGAAAATTGCGCTTTCAAATTAATCCAAACTGCGGTTGGCTTCCATCTCCGCTTCACACGCAGTTTTTTAATTTGACATGCAAAGGGTCCAGGGTATGCAGTGGCCCAGTTGGCATACTTTGTAGGTCCGTCCGACGTTGTTTCAGTTCTTCAGTTCCAGTTTTTAATTTTGACACGCAAAGGGCCCACCAGCCCAAGGTATATGCAATGTTCCAGTTTTTTTTCAGTTTGTCACGCAAAATACCTCAATCATGTTTCATGACGTTACGCGTTTTCTCTTATTTTTTGAAAGATCGTCATATATATATATAGTTGAAAGATCGTGAGAAAACACAAGAAAAAAGTACAAGACGATGAACACACCACACATTCATGCATTCATTAACACACACACACACACACACACACACACACACACACGCACACACACACACACACACACACATATATATATATATATATATATATATATATATATATATATATATATATATATATATATATATATATATATATATATAGTTGAAAGATCGTCAGAAAAAACAAGAAAAAAGTACAAGACGATGAGCACACCACACATTCATGCATTGATCAACACACACACACACACACACACACACACACACACACACATATATATATATATATATATATATATATATATATATATATATATATATATCAATCACAAACCCTCGTTCATGTTTTCTCAGATTGACATGCAAAAGACCTCAATCATGCATGTTTGATGACGTTAGGTGTTTTCTAATTTTGTTGAAAGATCATCATATCTGAGACTCTTTGATCATGTTTGGGGTGTAGCAAGCATGCATGGACAAGTAACATATGCACTTGAAAACCTTGAGACGATCATGTTTGATGAAAATATTGTTATGTGTTTTCTCTGTTTTTTGTTGAAACATCGTCATATATAGTTTGAGGCTCGTTGACCATGTTTGGGGCATGACAACTAACATGTAATATATATAGTTTGGCTCGTTGATCCTATGTTTGGGGCATAGGGTAGCATGCATGGACAACTATAACATGCATGTGAGAGAGACGTCGATGATCATATGTACTCCTTCCGTCTCCATGAACTTGTCGCTTTGTCGTAGTTCATTTTTTAACTACAAAAGCTGCACCAGAAGAGCTTGTATATTGGCTCATGGACAAGGAAAATTATTTGTACCTAGTACAAAAAGTATAAGTTGGTCGGCGTTGCCGTTCGTTCGCGAAGGATGCGGCCAGGTAGTTGCTCTTCCAGGTGTATGGTAATTACGTGAGTGTTTGGTCGGGTCATGTGGTTAGTCCACGATGTACCCTAAACCCGGTGTTGAGGCCGTGTATTTGTCATTTGTGCGTACACTCTAGTGACATCTGACAAAGTGCTCAGTCATCAATTGCGTTTGGTTTGACGTCGAAGTTCGATTGGAGATAGATCATCCATTTCTTTATGTCTTAGATCATCCAAATTAACGTTTGATTGGATGGACTGGACGATCCATTTTTTGTTGGTAGGTTGGATGAAACTTTATTGGATTATTGAATCATCAAAGTTGATAATTTCATAATATTATTTGTGCGCATGATGATGGATCGTGCACGCCGAGCACCGAGTTATTCGGATCGGTGAGCAAAGTTCGGACATGGAGTTCGTGTGTGCCCGTGCGCCCTTCAAGATTCGGTGCACTCGTGTACATGGCAATCATCAGGGCAGGGTGGTACAGCCGCGGGAATCGTGTTGTGTGCTCTTGGCTGTAAGATTTGGAGCGTGAACGTATGTGGCAACCATCTGGGCAGCATCGCACAGAGACGGGTGTGCGGTAGGGCCGCAGAGAATTTGATTTTGGTGCTTGGAAACACGGTATTTTTGGAGTTTTAGACCATCCGCAGCGGTTTCCTCTAAAACATAATCTATATCCCTCTATACTTCAAGTATATTCTCTATACTTCCAGCATTTCACTCTGGACACTAACTCTATACTTCTAGTAATCTACTCTATATTTCCAGTCCAGTAAGCTTTACAGTGAACCACTGCGGATGGTCTTAGAGCAATTAGCAATACTGTGGTACTTGATATTACTATGGTATTTTTTACAGAATGGTGTTTGTCAACCAAACAGTCCTATGTATTGCAAAATAGTGGTATTACAAATCTGTGTTATTGAAATACCTACTTTGGTATTGCCATGTCATTTTAAAAACTGTGGTTTCCAAAAGTTTACTACTGAAAAACTGTGCTCCCAAACACAGCCTAAAGCTTTACCATGAACCACTGCGGATGGTCATAAAGGCAGGCCCGGCTCTGGGCCTAGGCGGGCGGAAATAAATTTTCTGCGACCCTACCGCACAACGTCGCCTGTCGAGCCCCCACCGCCAGCGCGCCGGCCCGCCGCCCCTGCGCCCCCACCGCCGGCCCGCCCCTGACTAGAGAACGGATTGAGGGGAAGGCTCATTGCCCATAGCGGCCGTGTAGCTTCCGTCCCCTTGATCCTTTGGCGATGAGCCTTCTCCTCATCCGTTCTCGAGTTCGCGGAGGCCACGGCGTCGCTTCAACCCTGCTTCTGGACTGACGATGCTGATGATCTCCAACATACTTTTAAATCTGCGCGTTGGTATTCTCCCCCTCATATTTGTTGATGCATTAATACCTGATGTTTTACATTGTTTTCCACAGGAGGTAAAAAGTAAACAACATCATTGATCAGCACTGTGCTGAGGAGAACGCGAAAATTGCAGTGGGCCGCGTCAAGTCGGTTTTACGATTTTATTGACCTTCCATTTGACTTCAAGTACCACGCCTATGCTTTCAAATATATGATTATACTAATGAAGCTCTGTTCTTTTAGTGTTTGATACTTAACCTAGTTTGTTGCATTTGCCAAGGTCCGAGGCCAACAAGGGCTACTGCTTTGTCAATGTCACATCGCCAAATGCGGCGTTCCGGCTGTGGACGAAGCACCTGCATGGCTTCCGTTGGAAGGTGAACGACTCCCGGAAGATGTGCGAGGTCGACTATGCCAACATCCAGGTACGTCGTTGTCCGCTGCCACCGTTTTCCATTGCGCCGACGCTGCATGGTGTACACCTGCCACTGCTCGTCATCCTTTCGCAGGGTCCGGATGCGTTGGTGGCCCATTTCTCCAAGTCATGCTTCGACTGCGAAATCGAGGAGTTCCTGCCAGTGTGGTTCAGCTCGCCGCGGAAGGTGAACGACTCGCGGAAGATGTCCGAGGTCGAATACGCCAACATCCAGGTACATCGCCATCTGCTGCCACCGTTTTCCATTGCGCCGCCGCTGCAACGTGTTCACGTGCCGCTGCTTGTCATCCTTTTGCAGGGTTGAGATGCGTTGGTGGATACGGCCAGATGGTTGCTCTTGCAGGTGTATGGTAATTACGTGAGTGTTTGGTCGGGTCATGTGGTTAGTCCACGATGCACCCTAAACCCGGTGTTGAGGACGTGTATTTGTCATTTGTGCGTACACTCTAGTGACATGTGACAAAGTGCTCAGTCATCAATTGCGTTTGGTTTGACGTCGAAGTTCGATTGGAGATAGATCATCCATTTCTTTATGTCTTGCATCATCCAAATTAACATTTGGTTGGATGGACCGGACGATCCAATTTTTTGTTGGTAGGCTGGATGAAACTTGATTGGATTATTGAATCATCAAAGTTGATAATTTCATAATATTATTCATGCGCATGATGATGGATCGTGCACGCCGAGCGCTGAGTTATTCGGATCGCTGAGAAAAGTTTGGACGTGGAGTTCGTGTTATCGTGCGTGCTGCACGATTCGGTGCGCTCGCGTACGTGGCAATCATCAGGGCAGGGAAGTACAGTCGTGGGAACTGTGCAGTGCGCCCTTGTATGTAAGATTTGGAGTGTAAACGTACATGGCAACCATCTGGGCAGGGTCGCACAGAGACGGCTATGCGAAAGGGCCGCAGAGAATTCAACTTTGGTGTTTGGGAACACGGTATTTTTGGAGTTTTAGAGCAATTAGCAATACCGTGGTATTTGAGATTACTATGGTATTTTTTACAGAATGGTGTTTGTCAACCAAACAGTCCTATGTATTAAAAAATTGTGGTATTACAAAACTGTGTTACTAAAATACATACTTTGGTATTGCCATGTTATTTTGAAAACTGTGGTTTCCAAAACTTTAGTATTGAAAAACTGTGCTCCCAAACAAAGCCTAAAGCTTTACTGTGAACCACTGCAGATGGTCTTAATGGCAGGCCCGGTTCTGGGCCTTGGTGGGCGGAAATAAATTTTCTGCGGCCCTACCGCACAAGTCGCGTGTGCGCCCCCGCCCCGCACGCCGTCCCATGGAAATCTCGCTGAGATCCTTTGCTTCACGCTGAGTTTGTTGTCTGGACACTGAAGGATGGAAATCTCGCGTGTCCCGCTCCCACGATTATGCAATTTTGATCGGACGGCGTGCGAGGCGGGGGCGCACGCGCGATGCTGTGGCAGGGTTGCAGAAAATTTGTGGGCTACTGCCTAGAGCCAGGCCGGTGGGTGGGGGTGGTCACGTCCTGCTAATGTTAGTTCAATGCTTTGTCCAAAACGTCAAATAAAAGAATAAGGAGGGAGTATTTATTAGATACAATAATATTACTAATGTGTTAATTTTCCATATGCGATGTTTTTCGATAAACGGAGTAGTTTTCCGTTAGTGCATGTGCTGGAGTAGGACACATTGTTTATGAACATAAAATAAAAGACATTTTTCATTAACATAAAAACAACACATATATTACAAACAAGAAAAAACACATAGAAAACAAAAGAAAAAACTACTACTCATCCTACTCTACTCGGAGGAGGACTTGTCCACCTCTGCCTCCGCCGGCGGCACCTCCGCCTCCGCATCTGCCGCTGGCGCCTCCGCCTCCACCTCCGCCTCCGCCGGAACAGCCACCGAAGCATCCTCTAACACCAGATCGAACTTATTCCGGCTGACGACCTCCACGAGTTGCTCGCGAAACCCCTCCCTGGCCTCTTCACCAATCGTCTCGTAGAGGCAGTCGAGACGAGCGGCAACAAAGCCTAACCCGAAGATGTAGTAGCCGGCAAAGTCCATACTAGCGTGGTGGGGAAGGACACCAAGTCCCAGTCGGCGACATGAGTGAGCTGTATTATGAAATACATCCTGCGCCATTTTGTCGAGCGCTTTTGCTTGCACGTCTGCGGTGAACAGGCTACCGGTGACCTCCTTAAGCTTGCCGTCGAGTTTGTCAATACTTTCCTCCATGAGGCGGACAGTCTCATCATAGTCGGACGGAAGAGGTGCGGGCGCTATGGGCAGAGACAGGAGTGGAGGAGGTGCGGGTGCCGCCTCCAGTTCCACCGTCCTTGGCAGCGACAGAAACGGAGAAGGACGTTCGGATGACGTCGATGACCTGGAGCGCTTCGTTGCGAACAAAGAGAGAGATGTGGTCAACGGTGGTGCGGCGGAGAAGCAAGAGGAGACGTTTGGAGGCTAAAATGATCGAGAGGTGCAGCGGAGAAGAAGATGAAGGTGTGCCTTTATAGCGGGTCGTCGTCTAAGTGCGTGAGTGGAGATGATCGGACACTTCAAAAATTGTGCTTTTGAATCATCGGTCAGAGTTACTCCAAACTGCGGTTCGCCTCCTCTCGGTTATCGCAAGTGTTTTCACAAGTGTGTTCATTTGTTCCTTAAATCAGAACACGTAGCGGCTAGCGCCTACGCCTGTTGTTTCTTCAAAAGATGAGTACAGCGATGCATAATGGCAGCATGTGATCAATTAATTTCATGAACCACGTACGTACGTAGTGAGAGCTTTGTGCTTATTAGACGATGGTAGTCCACATTCTATCCTCGTACCATCGAGGGAACATCCTTGTGTCAAATTTGTTATCTCTAATGATGACAGGATAATATTCTTCATTAGTGTGGTAGTTAAACTGCCACATACTGTAGGTTGAGAGCATACACACATGCATGGTAGAGAATATGATAAATATAGAAATATATATACATAAGAGGAAATATTATTATATTCTTGGAATACATGTTTGGGACGTAGCTTATGTACGTCTAACAACTAACATACACGTGAAAGACCTCGATCATGTTTGCTGACGTTACGTGTTCTCTTTTTTGTTTAGAGATCGTCATGTTTGAGGCTCGTTGATCATGTTTGGGGTGTAGCATGCATGGACAACTAACATTCATGTGAAAGACCTCGATGCATGTGAAATAACATGCATGTTTTTAAAAGCAAGATATAGTGTTTCCTCAAGAAAAAATAATTTTATGAGAGATTGGGCGCACAAGCAAAAAAGCTAGAACTTGAGCGATGCACTTACGAATTCCATATGCCGGGATGATCGACGACAGCTGATCCGCGAACTCGGTGGTAGGATCAGTAGTCGCCGGAGAGCAGCTTGCGGTCGACCTCGAAGGATACGAAGACGTCGATGCACGCATAGCTGAACTGCTCGCCGGAGAGATTGTATGCATCCCAGTTGCTCGTCCTCACCCCGTAAGGCTTCTCCATGTCGCGCCCATCACGGCGCTTGTGATGTCCTTCAGCCCCGTGCGGCGGAGGCTCGAGCGATCCATATCCTCCGCCACGAGCTCGACTAGGTCCACTGTTTAGCCACATTCAGCTGCCAGTCCTTCCAAAGTCTATCGGCGTCACCCTCCATGCCGACGCCAACGAAGCGGTAGTCGGAATCACTGAGGAAATCTTCCAGATCGTCAGGGAAGTAGTCAGCGTGGATGACCTGGAAGATGAGGCAGTGGCGGCTGACGCAGAGCTGCAGAATGGTGACGGGGTTCTGGTTGGCGGAGTAGCTGGGGCGCCACTCGACGTCGAGCCCGACGACGAGCTTGTGAAGGCACCGACGGTGGACGAAGAGGACCTCGTCTAACCATTCCTCCACGGCCTTGCCGAATGACGTCACGGTGGTGGTGATCACGTCTTCCTCGAACGTCACGTTGTACACCTGAGTCCCCGCCATTGGTTCTCTCTCCATGTCGTCCCTACGGTTGCCATCTGCGGCGGCACGGTGCAACTCTCTCTCTTGTGCAAAACCTTCGTCTACACCTTTAGTTTGGATTTTAAATGGAAATGGGCATGGATATATAACTGATGCAGTTACGATATGAGCGGAGGAGTTCCGAATTTGACGGGCCCGAGCCCGGAGTAAAGAGAGTAATGAAGATTTTTGAATATTATATACTCTTTCTAATTTTTAATTCTTATCGTTATGACCACAAGTTGCATTGTCTCAACCTAACACCACATACAACAACAACAACATTTCTCAGGAGCCCACCCACTGGATATGTCGGGTGGGCCACGGGATACCCTGGGTCTAGTCACCGGAGAGTAGCTAGTGTGAATACATGCTGGAGAGATCAGTAGAATCGGGAACTGGCCAATGAAGATGGATGTTAGCAGTGTCACAGTTCATGTATCGAAATGCGGTCCATCCTTTTTCTTCTTCTCCTTTTTCTTATAAGTTCGTATTATTTTCCACCAATCTTCTAAGAGCATCTCCAACCCGTTTGCTATTTTTAGTTTGCTATTCTTTGAAATAGCAAATATGCTATCCACATTTAGCATCTCATTCTATGAACATCTCAAACCCGTTTGCTATATGATGTGCTATATTAAAAATTTTCATATTTTATTAATATGTAATAATTATTTTAAAATTCAAATAACATTGTTGCAACGGCTATATTGTGACGTTTGTATTTCTAACAGCAATTTTTCAATGGTTATATTTCTAACTACTATTTTTCAATGGTTGTATTTCTAACAGTTAATTTTCAACAACTATTTTGCAACTGAAATGACAATGATGTAGCAGAAATTGGGGATAGCAAATCGGATAGCATTTGCTACTAGTAGCACACCGAGAGCTCCATATAGCAAATGTCTAAAACTAACAATCCTAATAGCAAACCGGTTGGAGATGATTTTTGCTCTAAATTTGCTAAATAATAGGATATCACACCATATAGGTAATGGCTAAAAGAGCATCTCCCACCCATTAGCTATATGATGTGCTATCCTATTATTTAGCAAATCTAGAGCAAACATCATCTCCAACCGGTTTCCTATTAGGATTGCTACTTTTAGCCATTTGCTATATGGAGCTCTCGGTGTGCTACTAGTAGCAAATGCTATCCGGTTTGCTATTCCCAATTTTCGGTACATTATCGTCATTCCATTGAAAAATAGTCGTTGAAAATCAGCCGTTGGAAATACATCCGTTGAAAAATAGTCGTTAGAAATATAACCCGCCTGGCTGTTCGTCTCTCGACGCGCGCAGTAGTGGTGATGGGACGCGAAGCGGTTTCAATTGAATTCAAAGATGCGCATGCGCTGCGCGTATTTCAGGCGCCTCAGTGACTGGCGCGCACATAAGCTCGGTGCGCCCGGTCGCATCAGGCGCCTGTACAAATGGCTGCGGCTTGAACGAAGGACCAAACCTTATGCGACAAACAGCAACGTATAATACTTCCTCCGCCCCAACTCAACTCTATTTCTGTTTTGGTCAAACTAATTACCTTTGACCAATGATTTATATGGAATTTATTAACTTCAATAACATGTAATACTAGATTGTATATTATGAAAATATTTTCATGGTGAATCTAAAAGTACAATTCTTGTATTGTTAAAACAGATCAAAATTGCATAAATCTCAAAGATAGATTTGACGAAACCTAAGACTTCCCTTTGAAAAAGTTTTATACTTTACATTAGTTTTACATATGTAAAATGCACATAGGATTTATCACTAAATAGTTTTGCAAAAAAAAAACATGGAGGAGAAATATGTATATCCCATACGCTACTACTACGTAAATTAGTGGTGGGCAAATAAACCGAGACCGAAAAACCGAAACCGATAAAATCGAGACCGGAACCGAAAAGACCAAAATATCGGGTATCGGGTACTTTTCGGGTAGCAAATATAAATAACTGAAAAATAAATGTCGGGTTCGAACGGATGAAGCAGTTCTACATTTGTGACATGTATCCACATGAACGGACGGATGAAGCAGTTGTATGACTTTGACATGTGTGCACATGAATGAACGAGGTCGTATGATGGCCAGACATGACAGGGATAACGCCAAGGAATCGTATCCTTTTAAAGCATAATTTTTCCCCACATACGTTGGGCCCTTCGTGTGTCAAATTAAAAATTTATCCTTTTATCAAAAAATAGCTCCTTTAACGATGCCAAATTTTGGTACATGGGCTCACGCGTACATGGGGACGAACACCAAGCGTTCCAGCGCAGTTTCAGCCCAGGAATACAAAGTGACTCAGCGCAGTTTTAGCCCACGAATAACAAGCGGCCCAGCGCAGTGTTGGGCCTACTCTGATAGCTTCACGTACGCTTTGTCCTGGCTACCTCCCCACCAAACCCTTCGATCCACAATGGCCCCCTCTCCCTATTGCACAAAACGCGCCTGGAGGAGCATCCGCCGGGCGCCACGCTAATGGAGGAGCATCCGTCGGCCGCCACACTCTTGGAGGAGCATCCGCCGGCCGCCACGCTCTTGGAAGAGCATCCGCCGTCCACCGGTGTGGAGGAGCATCCGCTGGCCGCCGCACGTGGAGGAGCAACAGTGCTAGATACCATTGCTCACATAATGTTATTGTAGTTCAATCCTCTTACGGATACGCTGATTGAATTGTAGGAAGCAATGTCAGAAGATAAGATATGGATGGGAAAAGACAAGCGTACGAAGGAGTGGCAAGATGGAATGAAGTCATTTTTAAATTTAGCATTCCAGGGCACTCATGAAGTAGAATCTAAGCCTTGCCCTTGCACGAAATGTCGTAATATTTGCCACGGGAGACGCAAGGAAGTTCATCTTCACTTGCTTCGTAATGGGATGTCATTTGATTATACTTGTTGGGTACACCATGGAGAAAAACGAGTTGAGAAAAAAATTGCTGAGCAATCAGCAGATAATGAGGAGATAATTTCTGATGATGCTGCTATGGAAAATATGCTGTCCAGCCTTCTTAGAGGCACTGGTGATCATGGTGGTACTTCAGCAGCTGTTGATGATCCAAGAAATGCTATAAACCAGCAGGAGCCAACTGTGTGTGCAAAGGCATTCTATGACTTATTAAATGATGCCAAAAAGGAGTTGTATCCAGGTTGTGAGAAGGTGACCCAATTATCCTTCATTGTTAGGTTGTACCAGATAAAGTGTTTAACTGGTTTGAGCAAAAAAGCGTGTGAGTTGATCCTTGAACTATTGTCATATGTGCTTCCAGAGGGCCATTGCATTCCTAATACACTTGATAAAGTTCAGAAGGTTGTTCGTGACCTTGGGCTGAGCTACGAAAAGATCGATGCATGTGTCAATGACAGTGTGTTATTCCAGAAGGACTGTTCTCTGTTGGATCGAGGCCCAATATGTGGTGAACTAAGATGGAAAAATAGTACTGGTGGGGATGCAAGAGAGGCTTTACCCTATGGAAAAGCCAAGAAGCTTGTAGCACGCAATATTCTACGATACATCCCTTTTATTCCCCGTCTTCAAAGGTTTTATATGGCAGAATCAACGGTTGCAAACATGTGCTTGCACAAAGAAGAACGTATTGATGATGGAATATTATGCCATCCTGCCGATTCGAAAGCATGGAAGCATTTTGATAGCATTCAATCAAATTTCTCATCTGATCCTTGCAACATAAGACTTGGGCTAGCATATGATAGTTTCAATCCTTTTGGAGTAATGAATGTTTCTTATAGTACATGTCCGGTGATTCTAATCCCTTATAATCTACCACCTTGGTTGTGTATGAAGCAGCCTTATTGGTTGATGTCAATGATAATTCCTGGGCCAAAGTCACCTGGAAAAAACATTGATGTGTATCTGCAACCTTTGATTGATGAGCTACTAAAATTATGGTCTGATGGTGTTGAAACATACGACAGATCAAAGAAAGAGACATTTCTCATGCGAGCTTCTATATTGTGGACAACAAATGATTTTCCAGCATATGCAATGCTATGTGGATGGAGCACAAAAGGTAGGCTAGCATGTCCATACTGCCATGTAAACACTGACACCTTGTGGTTGAAACAAGGACGAAAGTATTGCTACATGGGTCATCGTTGTTTCCTACCTCAGGATCACCGGTGGCGTCGGGACAAAGCTTCTTTCAACAACAAAATAGATAAGCTCCAACATCACTCTCTTGTCGCGAAGTACTCCAACAATACGAGACTTTTGATCAAGTGAGTTTTGGAAACACGAATAATAAGAGAAAGGGCACTGAGGAAGATAGGTGGCATAGTTGGAAGAAGAAACGTATATTTTTTCAGCTCCCGTATTGGAAGACATTGCTAATAAGGCATAACTTGGATGTCATGCACATTGAGAAAAACATTTGTGATAGCATATTGGGTACATTGCTTAATATGGATGGTAAAACAAAAGATAGTCTACAAGCTCGTTTTGATATGCAGGAAATGGGTATATGGCCAAAGCAACATCCGGTGGGTATGAAAGGGAAGTATGATTGTCCATCAGCATCATATACTTTGCAAAAAGATCAGAAGACCACCTTGTGCAAGTTTTGGGCAGACGTGAAGATGTCCGATGGTTATGCCTCAAACATCAAGAGAAGTGTGGACATAACAGCACGTAAGGTATCAGGTCTAAAAACTCATGACTGCCATATTATATTTCAGAAGCTCTTTCCTATTGCAATACGTGACATATTGCCTGAAAAGGTTGTTGAACCTTTAATTGAGTTTAGCATTTCTTTTCTAGAATTTGTTCTAAAGAATTTGCGGAACCAGATTTGGATAAGATGATTGAACAATTTCCTGAAACAATTTGTAAGCTTGAGATGTTGCTTCCTCCCGCTTTCTTTGATATCATGGTACATCTTCCAATCAGTCTTGTCGAAGAAGCTCGCTTTGGTGGACCTGTTTCTTACAGATGGATGTATCCAATTGAGAGGTACCTTGGTACATTGAAGAGGTATGTATGTAACAGAGCTCACCCGGAGGGTTCTATAGCTGAGGGATATATTATGGAAGAGTGTATGACTTTTTGTAGCCAGTTTTTGGATAACATCAGCTCCAAGCTTAATAGGCCAAAACGTCATGAAGCTGCAGCTAGGAATGAACCTTCTCTCGAGTCTAATATATTTACAGAAGTTGATAGTTCTAAAAAAGGGTTTAAATGGTGTGAACTTACTATGGTGGAACTACATAACATCATGCATGATATTATTTCTAATGTTGAAGAGGCTGCTCCATGGATCAAGTACGTATAACACCCAGATGTTCTATACTATATTAATGGATCATGCTTATTGTAGATGGCTAATTTAATTTTGTACCCTTTTCAGTGAGCATTTTGAAGAGCTGAAAAAGATTCATTCTCGTGATGTTGAAAACACCATAGAGATGAGTTTTTTGTTTGGTTTCAGAAATGAGTAAGTACATGAAAGTTTTTACTTTGATGAAATATTGAAGAAATATCTGTTTTCAAGTTGGTTTATCGATGACCCCTTTTATACTAATTAATGTGTATAGATCACGACATTACACAAAGAAGGCAAAGTAACCGATTATTTGTATGCATTATCTAGAGGACCTGATCGTCGGGCACATTTTTTTAGTCGATCATTCATAAGTGGCTTCTTCTTTCGAACAGTAGAGGTGGAAAAAGATTTACAGATGCAAAACAGTGGTGTTGTTGTTCGGGATGGTGATCATGAGTGGTATGGAGTAATCAAGAAGATGATTTCTGTTGATTTCGAAAAAAATCAAGAGGTTCTGTTATTTGAATGTTAATGGTTTCATCGGCCTCGTTCCGGTCAAAGCCAAAGCAGAGGCTACATAATGGATCGATACGGAATGATAGATGTGGACACTACTATTTCTCAATTTAAGTATGATCCTTACATTCTAGCCACCCAAGCAGAACAAGTTTTTTACGTTAGAAGTGTGAAGCAACCTAAATGGGCTACAGTTGTTAAAATGATGCCAAGAAACCTTTTTGCCACGCCCCCTGGAGACAGTGAAAATAATGTCACTAAGACGATGGAGGTTGATACATTATTTGATAATCGACGACTTACTGATATAAATGAGGATATGACCACATGGGATAGGAATGACATTGACGGAGCAACCGATGATGATTCCGCTCATTCAAATGAAGATGACGACGACCACGACCACGACTATGATGATACATATATCAATGATGGTATTGTACCTCCAATATTGAGGGAGGACAGCAAAGATGATGATTTTTTCATATAGGTACCGTGTGAGCTAGTTGTACGTGAACACTATATGTAATGCAGTTTGTGTTCCGTGGCGATAGATCTTAACGCCACCAACCGGTATTTCATGGCAATGAATCCTAATACAATGATTTTGTTTCGTGGCGATAGATACTATAACCACAAACTTGTGAATCGTGGCATAACTTCCTAATGCAACGCTTGTGTTTTGTGGCGATAGATCGTAATGCCACGAACTAGTGAATTGTGGCAAAAGTTCCTAATGCAATGATTGTGTTCCGCGGCGATAGATGCTAACGCCACGAACTATTGAATCGTGGCAACAGATCCTAATGCAATGATCGCGTTCCGTGGCGATAGATGCTAATGCCACAAACTAGTGAATCGTGGCAACATATTCTAATGCAACGATTGTGTTCCGCGATGATAGATGCTAATGCCACGAACTATTGAATCGTGGCAAACAAATCCTAATGCAATGATCGCGTTCCGTGGCGATAGATGCTAATGCCACAAAGTAGCAAATCATGGCAACAAATTCTAATGCAACGATTGGGTTCTGTGGTGATAGTTGCTAATGCCACGAACTAGTGAATCGTGGCAACAAAATCGTCGCGATAGATCCTAATGCCACGAACTAGTGAATCTTGGCAACAGATCCTAGTGCAACAATTGGGTTCTGTGGCGATAGATGCTAATGCCACAAACTAGTGAATCATGGCAACAAATTCGTGGCGATAGATCCTAAAGCCACAAACTAGTGAATCGTGGCAAAAGATCCTAATGCAATGATCCTGTTCCGTGGCGATAGATGCTAATGCCACGAACTAGTGAATCGTGGCAACAGATTCGTGGCGATAGATCCTAATGCCACGAACTAGTGAATCGTGGCAACAGATACTAATGCAACGGTCTTGTTCTGTGGTGATAGATGCTAATGCCACGAACTAGTGAATCGTGGCAACAGATTTGTGGTGATAGATCCTAATGCCACGAACTAGTGAATCGTGGCAACAGATCCTAATGCAACGGTCGTGTTCTATGGCGATAGATGCTAATGCCACAAACTAGTGAATCGTGGCAAAAGACCAATCTTACCGCAACGTTTTAGTATTCGTTGCAGTACAATCATTGCAACAGGGTGGAATCCTTGTAGTGCCACCTCATTCCTTTGCAAAATCTAAAACTTGGCTAAAACGTTCCTTAGTATATATGTGGACTACCAAATAAATATCATCTCCATTAGGATTGATCTCACAGTAGAATCTAATTGCTCTATAACTTCCTCACATAATTTTATTATTGAAGTTCATAATTCAATTCTTCCAAATTCACTTTTCTAAGTTCAGTCTTCTCTACCAGCATTGTGATCAATCCAAACCTTTTGTAGTCCTTATCCAACTTATAGTTTTCTCCTGGCCATTCCTATAGTTTGCACTTTACTAAACTGTAGTCATTTGCATAATACCAACTCCATTTCTTTTTCCGATTACACCAAGTGTCTACTTGAAACTCTCCTCTTTTTGCTGTTCATTTTAGCAGCAGAACTCTCACCCTTAGCTGGTGTTACTCCTTTTTATGTTGTAAGCAACATCTTATAGTACTTTTCTAAGTTGCATTCTTATTCTGTTCATACTCGTGTCGATAGTGAATGCGACGAAGGAGATTAACATGTAGTCCAACTCGGAGGCAGGGATCTCCATCCTAGAGCTTCTAAAGTGGACTCTCTAGAGGAAGAACACTAACAAATTGACATTTACTTAGTTGTAACCCAAGGCAAGCCCCAGTTTGCATTTAAGAGCTTTTACAACTTTTGCTTTGTATGACATTATGTCTTGAGATGAATTCTGCATTAAGTCCAAATGATTTTGATACTCCAATTGCATGACCCGAACACCCTTGGAGTATATGGGTAGCTGTTAAGTCCTCATGTAGCTACTGCTATGCTAAATGTTTTATAGAAATCAAGTCAAAGCCGAGTAGTTGGAATCTACTTGCGAGATAGGTTCACCTCATACGAGATTTTGTTTATGTTAGAGAATGTCTTATGGAAACGAATATGAGACTGAGCAGCAGGGTAGGATGTATAGTCCTGCCTGTGTCGATTGAGGACCACTCCGTGTCTGAGATAGTTTCACCTCATAAAGGATTTGGTTTATGGTACAGAATGTTTTATGAAAATGAATATGAGACCGAGCAGTTGGGTAGGATGTGTAGTCCTGCCCGTGTTGATTGAGGACCGATCCCCGTGTGGCCCTGTTGGGCAACTCTGAGTTGTACCTAATGCATGCTGGTATATGGTACCCAGGAAACTGATGTAACTCATAGACCTTGGTGTGGAAACTTCTCCGCTGTCTTTGGATGGAGTTGAGAAGGCATAAAGGTTAAAAGTTTCTAGCGAGCAACTTCAACGTGTCCGTGTAGGGACCTTTTGATCGGATGGAGAGTTGATTCCATATTAGGGCCTCTTGTGAAAAGTGGCTACATACGGCATAGAGTGAAGCGCGGCTTCCTTGCGGGCGTATGTGTCGTGCATTCTGGGTTGTCATTGATTGCAATCACCATCGCTCGCGGTTATGGATTGAGCATGCTTGTTCATTTATTCGTGACATAGTAATAAAGAGTAGTTGGACTATTATCAATCTGCTGCCATGATTATTATTGTATTGCAACTTGTGTGGATTAGAAATAGAGCAATTAATTTTACACTTTCTAAGCATTTAACTTGAATAAAGCTTATGCAGCTTTGAGCATGTAACATCGGGGATGAAGCATTTCTTGTCTCATTGTGGAGTCTGTGAGGTGCCATGCTCAGGGAATGTCATTTGCTACCTTAAAATTGAGCTAAGGATTGACTAATCGGCGAGTTCGTTATGCAAATTCAGCTTTCCTATATTAGAAGTCTCAAGCATGTAGAGTTCCATATTTAGGTGAGATGATTAAGTCTTTTAGAGCCTTCGTGCTCACGGTTGCTTTATATGTGGTTTTGTAGGTTAAATTATATTGTTGTTGTTATGGATTGTCCGTGAGACCTCGAACGGTTGAGATGTATCTCTCACGTGACACCACGTCGCTGCCTTATTGATCTTTGTGTTGCTAGTGAGAAGCATCTGCGGGCATGGACGGCTTCTCTTGTGCCTAGATAGGTTGAGAGTGCAAGTCTATACTTTCCGCTGCGTATGTACCACTGTTGTACACTATATTGTAAACAATATCTTATTATGAAATAAAAACTTTGTATCTTTATCATGTCTTTTCATGTGTGCTGTTGGGTGTCGCATCGCACGGCACCAGCCAATGTGATTCCTGGAATGTCGGGACCCTGGTCCCCACAGACTGGTACCATAGCTACATCGGGAATAGCACACTCGAAAAGAGCTTATTTTTGAAAACTCCAAAGTAGTCAAGTGAGGATTAGTTACTATGCCACATAAGGTCTATTGTAGTATTACTTACTTAAGGTGGCAAGATAACATATGTGTTATTATATTTTGTAGCGATGCTCCGATGTCAGGTAAGAGGTAAGGTACGCCACCGAGAGTGGATCAATCTCGGTAAGCTCTTCCATACGAGAGGTGGTATGTGATTGTTTCCATGGCCTATCACGGAAAGTCAATATGAGCCTCTGAAACTCTCCGTGTTTCTAAGAATATATGAAACGCGATACCCCAGCGTGCTTCGGGCAATAGTGGAAGCCCCAGTCGGGTGGTTTATAACCCGATAGTATGTTCTCTAGAACTCTTCAAGTTTTACGAGGGGCATGCGAACACGTTCTCCCTAGCGTGTGTAAGCCGGTTCATTGGGGAGCCTTTCCCGTGCGGGTGTTAGTACAGCCATATACCTTGAGACATGACTTCGCTCGGGGGCAACTCACACCAGAGTCGTATGCATTTAGTTTAAAATATATATTATTATGACTGCCTGTCGCGCTGCCTATTTGGCCTGCCTGAAAGATGGCTTATTGAGTGAATTGTGAATGTGTGTCTTCTGCCGGCACACTGTCTATGGTAGTGAACCGTGTAGCAAACATTTGCCAGTGGACGATATTAGAGCCACCTAAAGACGTATCAGGATATACCGGTTAGATATTCAATTGGTGAGGCACGTAGTACCGTCAGTATCACATTTGATACTTCGACCATCCCCCACAACAGAATGGATACATTATGTTGTGTAAGTCCGCCTATTAGTTGCTGTTGTGTTTTGGACATTGCAAAGTGTTTTCTAATCAAAGCTTGTGTAGAGAATCAAGGTTCTTTGTTTCTGGCGGAAGTTTGCTCAACTTCGCCAGGTTGAAACTATAGTTATATGCCAGTAACCATAGGGGTATGTTATATGGATGGAAAGTTCATCAAGTCCTCTACAAGTTTACTTTTTATACTAGTACAGCAAAGCCTCCTAAACATGTGTAAACTGTACCCCACAAAAACTACTACAGATGCGTCACCAATCGACCCAGTCTCTGTATTTTTACATAACTCTTGGTAGAAAAATCTCATGCCTTATTATGATGCATATATGGAAAATGTAGAAGCATTGCTGCAACTTAGTAATTCAAAGTCTCTACCCACTCGACCTACAACCAATTCAAATTCTAGGTTCAAACTGGTACTCTGCAGAACGGCTGGCAGAAACAAGTCAGCTCATCTGTCAAATTTAGACATTCATATCTCCTAATTTTAAAATTTGACATAGGCAAAACTATACATTTATGGAAATATTAGGAAGTCCTATACAAACTTCTTATTCAACTCCTGAGCTAAAACTTGCATTAACAAGGCCGAATTCAATTTGTGGCTAAGTCTGTTCTAGCAGTCCAGAACCAGAACTTTAACATACCCAGTTGAAGTTTGCGCGCTATAACCTGTATAAAACTTTTGAGTGTTGAAACATTGCATTTATGGGATTTTAACACGATTTTGTACAATGTTTTAATTTACTTATCTCCATATCTTGAACTTTATATCTGGATAAACTGTGGACAAAAACCCACATATACAGGGAAGGTTCTGTCAAAATTCCTAGAAAATCTTGTCAAATTCAGACCTGTATAAATTTTGATCTAGAGCTCACCTGGAGGTGTTCGAGTACAATCTGGAAAGGGTTGGAAGTGAACTACAACTTTTTTATTCAACTCAAATCCTGGTTCCGGATTTAACTGTATAGAAATCGTGAGTATATACAGGATAGTCAGCTGTAACAGAACTGTGATTATCCCTCCAATTTTGAACTTGTACCAGTTGACAAAAACTTCCATAACTTTAACTCCAAAAAACCTACGATGGTAAATTAATGTACTATGGAAAGGTTTTTGAGTGTACTACAACTTTGTCGTTGAACTCCAGTCCAGATTTTGCCTCTAACTGGTCAAAATGTTTTAATCTTTCTAGACTGGTCAGCAGGACCAGAAACTGGACAGTGAAACCAGATTTTAAATGTTGCAATTCAAGTCAACTTGGTTTAAATTTCTTTTGTCACTTCTAATGTCCAACCCACTGTGCCGAGAGCAGTTCTTGAAGCCGTCTACAACCTTTGTTTCACCCTATGACCAGATTTCAAATTTAAACTAGTGATATGATCAATAGAACAGAAACTGTTCCAAACTGCAGAACACAGAAATGTATTTCTGTACTATGTAGTGTTTTGGTCATAACTTGCATTGCACAACTGACAAAGAGTTGGGCGATACATTTCCAGAAAGCTCATTACTTATGCTACAACTTTGTAGTTTTGAGTTTTGTGAGATTTGAATTGGAAATATGAGAGACATGTGAATCAAAGTGGTTACCTCTAATGGGAGTGCTGTTGAAATTTTCCCAGCAGGTCTGTACACTTTGTACTGTCATAATCTTTGATCCCAAACAGATCCGGGAGCGAGTGAATACTCGTTGGAAAGCTGATCGAGTTAACGTCAACTATTATTTTTGGCTCAAGGAACGAAAATGCTTTTAGCATGACCAAAATAAGAATTGAATAAAGGCTGGTCCAGCCCTCCTGAAAAGTGACCAGTCCAGTTAGTCTTGTTTTAGAGGATGTGTAACACGGAGTTTGTTAAAACTGTTACGGTCCATAACATACTCATGTTATGCTATCCTCTATTGCGGTTGGAAAGCTTCAGAGGTATACTACACTTTTGTAGCTCATTGAATTTTCGGTTCCACTATGGTTTAATCTAGCACACAAGCCAAGTAAGTTGACTTCTGAAAATTTCAGAACCCTGAGTCATATCCATTATGGCTTAGGACATGTGGATCTCTTTTATTAAAGGGTGTATGCATACCAATGAAACACCTCGAGCGATTGTAACACCCACTCTTTTTGAAGGAAAAAAATGTAAAATAAATTCTTTTGCAAGAGATAAAAACATTTTCTTTGGAATAAAATTCATTTAAGGCAAATTGCATCATGTTGAATAATTGTGTGAATTTTTGAAATTTAATATTGCTACAAAATTCAGTTTACAAATTCAAATCATAAAAGAAAAGAGAAAGAAAATAGAAAAGAAAAAGAAAAAGGAAAACTCACCCAGGGCCGAATTCTTTAGCCGGCCCAACTTCCCTTCTCTCTCCCGCGCCGGCCCGCTCAACCTGCACCGCTCCTCCCTCTCTGCCTCCCCGGCCCCGCGCATCAGCCGCTCTTCCCCGTGTCCCTCTCTCCTCCCTTCCGCTGTCAGCCGGCCCCACCTGTCAGGACCTTTGTCCCCGCTGCTTCGCGCCCGTAGAAACGGTCGCGCACGTCGCCGCCCCCATTACCCCCTTTTCAATGCCATCCGTTTCTCTTCAATCAAGCACCGGCTAGTGCCCTATGATGGCGCCATTAATTTCTCAGCCGAAGCCCTATAAAAACCCGGCCGATTCCCCTCTAATTTCACCATTCCCGAAGCCCAAACCCTAGCCGCCGATGAGCTCGGTAAAGTCGACGTGTTCCCATCGTTCCGTCCAATTCCACGCCCCAAGGACTTGTCTAACACCTTCATCGTGCTTCCAGGAGATCGCCGGTCATCTTCATCGGGGGTTATCGCCTCTGCGTCGCCGACTTCGTCGGGTGCCAAGGAGCTCTGCTGCTAATCGCCGTTGCCGACCATCTTCCGCCCCTCCTCCGGTCGTGCCACAACCCACGGTGAGACCCCCGTGCACCCCTCTTCATTTTGCGCTAGTCAAATGTGACATGAAGCCTCTGTAGCGCGTTTTTGTTCATCGCCGGCGAGATCGCCATCGCGCGCGCGTTGCCGCCGCCACTCGCCGCCACCAGCGCCGCCGCTCCCGTTATTCGGGTGACGTGGCCCTCTGTCGACCGTTCATTTTGAACGGGCGACCGAGATTAAAACCCAGCATACCCCTTCGGTTAATTAAATCATGGCCCTCCATTTTAAATCCGACGGCCCACATTTAAACCTTCTTAGCCGTTGGTATTTTTACAGTAGGCCCCCTGGATTAGTTTGAGAAAACCCCTGGACTTTTAAATAGTTTACAAATTGGTCCTAACACTTATAAAATCAACCTTGGACTTTCTAGAAATTAGGAAAATACTGGATAATTGAATAAAAAGTGTTTAAAAGCCCCTGGAATATTTTAAAATAGCAAATAAATTCTGGAAAATTGTAGAATAAACCCTGGACTTAGTAAAAATCGTTTTTAGCCTCTGGAGCAGTTCTAATTTTACAGAAAAGCCTCTGATAGTTCTAGAAATTAAATAAAAGTCCTTAATTTATATAAAATAATTATAAAAATAGATTTAAATATGTTTAATTATTTACATTTCTGTATTATTTTTATTAATTCATTTAAATTTCTGAATTAATCATAAAATACTTTTAAGTACATTTAATTCATAAAAATTGATTTGCACGTAAAAATAATTATTAAAAATAGTGTAAAAATTGTAAAATGTATATTCTATGTTATAAAACTATTTTAAGCTTATTTTGAAGGATCAAAATTTCTAGAAAATAATTATAGTTTTCTAATAAATATAAAAATGGTATAAAAAATGTTAAAATATAGTTTACTCAATATATTTCATTTAACTCTAAAATTCTCAATAATTGGTATTATGCCTATAATTTGAACTAACCATAAAATCACTTTTGCATAGGAATTTATGTTTATCTGAATTGTTTGCATTCTATATGTTCTTATTGTGAGTTATTGTTTTATGCATCGTCGTAAAATTAGAGTCGGGACCAGAACTGACATTTAACCTTCAAGAGCAGCAATTTCCCGACGACCCCCAGGCACAATTCGGAGGCAAGTTCCTTGACCATCTTGCACCCTTTTTGTTATGTTTTAGTTAGATGCATGCTAAATTAAAATATGAATCCTATGTTATGTTTCCCTAGATTTTCCCAATATTTCCTTGTCGCTTTGTTTGGGTGTTTTTACTATTATTTAGTTTACGCTTAGCCATGCTTAATTGAAATATGATCTACTTATCTACAAGTTATATTTTATATATTATGATTCA
Source organism: Tuctoria greenei (assembly GCA_036927565.1). Lineage (NCBI taxonomy): Eukaryota > Viridiplantae > Streptophyta > Magnoliopsida > Poales > Poaceae > Tuctoria > Tuctoria greenei. The sequence goes on along the minus strand of JAYESD010000003.1, from coordinate 128,637,849 downwards.
TGAATTGGTGGCAAATATGAATTTAGTAGATAGGAATCTGATAGGGGGTTTTGTATGGATTGGTGCATGCAACACAAGACCTTTGTTTGGGGATTGACACCTATCAGATTCTAAAGTCCAGTTTATGGAGGAAGTTGATACGCCTTATAGTATCACCACAAAATTGTATATGGGACAACTTGTTTAGTAATTTGGTCTCTTCCGATGTAGCATAGGTAATTGAATGGGCGGGGAATGGGTTCTGCTTTGGGTTTCGCATGGCTCAAGAGGGGGCTTCTCCTGGCGGAGGGAAAATAGACTACAGGTGCCGGAGCGGTGAAACCTTAGAGTACCCATTGCAAGTCGGGAGAACCATCGGAAACACCTCGTAGTGATCTCCTGGCCACACACCTTCTGAAGTGTGTAATTTGGTTAGCTACCACGGGCATCAGGGAGGTTTACCTTAGTCCATCTGGCAACACGGGATGAATTCATGAACTGTGGGTAAAGGATACACACTCTGCAGAGTTTTGTCAAACTGTCTAGACAGCCGTGCTCACGGACATGAGCGGCTTGGAACCAAATTCATAATTAGCACATTGTTACATAATGGATGGTTTGGGGTTTGGTCTTACTTGGATTAATTTTGGGATATTGGTTGGGATTTCACCTAGATGTAGGTGCTTAATAAGATTTAAGAATTGGTTGTAACTGCTATAGTGCTTTACCTATTAATTGCTTGGTACTCAAACTTGTTAGTTGCATACCCCCCCCCCCCTAGTCAACGAAGATGAAGAGGTGGAGAACCAGGACTTCTACGGAGATCTCGATGAGAGGTTGGTGAGGAGGTATCTTTGGATCACCAATGAGGACCCAGATGGCTATGCCTCTGACACCTCCACGTGGATACAGGACTCCCCTGACCGCCGTGTCGGTCGTGGAGATACTAATTCAATGGACGATACTTCAGACGAGGAGCCATCTTCAGAGGAGCCTTCTGTGCCGCAGCAGCCTGCCAACTCTCCTCCACATGGCATCGAGTCTCATGGAAGCAACTCGGGGTGATGGAGATGATGATGAAGACTCGGACGAAGACCCTGAGGTGGAGGATCCCAAGGAGCGAGAGTAGACTTAACCTACCCCTGCGACTCAAGATTAAGACATTTACCCATGAGTTGTAATAAGAGCGATGTAGTGACGATCTATGTAATCTTGAGTTGTATGATTTGCTTTGAGAACTTGATTATCTATGTTTGAGTTTGCTTAATGAAATGACCTTTATTTCTCATATTCCTTATTGATGCATATAGTGGTAAAGTCATATAGAATAGTTTCTCTCTTATCTTCTTATTCTAAAACAACACCCCAACCTCAGATGGCAGGAAGAGGAAGAGGACGTGGATGTGGTGTGCCACCCAATTAAGACCTTGAAGTCCCGTTACCTAAATGGAATGGAAGAGGTGCCCGTGGAGCACCAGCTGCAAACCAAATGCAACAAATGATGATAATGCAGCTACAAATGATGCAAAATTTAACACAAATTGTGAACAACATGCAACAGGCTCAGCAAGCACCACCACCCCCTCCAGCACACACCACCACCCCCACCCCCAACCTTGAAAAGCAAGTTGTTGAAAGTATTCAGCAGCACGCCAAAGAGGTTGAGCGCCTTGCCCGGGAGGGTTTGGAGCTTGCAGCAGCCAAGAGGTCCTTGGAAGAGATTCGAGGCTCGAGGGTTGTGTAGTCCCAACAAGTATGGGACTTCTTGGGCAAAGCCAACGATGCGCTGACGCCGCTGGGCTTTAGTCCCGTGCGTCCGGATGATCTGGAGTCAGAGCTGGACCATGCGCTGAAGGCGTTGAGCTGGACTGGCAACAAACTCAACAAGATGGGCAACGTCATCGCAGATCAGTTGGAAACTGAAGGAAAATCTCTTGCGCAGAACGTCGCAGAATACATGCTGACGTGCTACACAAGCCGAGATCCTCATTTCCCACTAGATTCGGTGCTTGAGGGTCCCATCGATGGAGAGGGAGATGCCACCAAGACCAGCGTGTCGGAGGTTGCCCAGAAGGTTTCCTCGTTCTTCTGTAGTATTTAGGACTTTGTCCTTGTAGCTCCCACTTGTATCTTCTCTTCTTTTCCTCAATTTTGTAATCTCTTGTCTTCAAATGAATGAATTCCAAGAAATTTATGAATTTCATTTTTTGTCTTAAACCTTTGTCTCACTTGGCCCCCAGGTAGATGTGCACAATTTGATTGCAAACATGTACCACAAGGATGTGGCATTTTGTTGAAGACTTGAGTGCTTCGATCTTGTAGAGTATAGGTCTGAAGTCGTCGACGGCAGGGGCCCCCTGAGGTTGTCGGAGCTTAGTAGCTCTGACAGCATCCACTGTCAAAACTTAGAGCGTCGATAGCAGACCCCATTAGGGTGTCCTTCTACCATCTTTTCTTCACGTTGACGGCTGGCCCCATGGATTTGTCAGAACTTGATAGCTCCGGTGATGCCTACTATAAATGTTTAAAACATCGACAACGGCCACCTTAGGGGATGTCGAAGCTTTAATAGCTTCGGCATCATCCACCATCATCATGAGATTTCTATTTTTCCTGTACAATGAAGTCAAGAAAAATAGTAAAATTTGTTTCGTATCTATAACTCATTTGCAGCTTACTATTCCCGAAAGAAATCTTTAGGTCGACCGCAATTCTATATATAATCAAGTGCATTTGCTTATTTTCTCAAGGTCCGATCATTTTCTGGACTCACCTCACTCAGGCCTGCCGGGGTGTAGGTAGAGTGGCGTACATAGGGTGCAGGACCAGGATAAGTCGATAGCACATTCTAGACCTAGATTGGCTTGGGGTTCAGGCGAGTAGGCCATTCAACGATGTTAAGACTTGAAAGAATTAACAATGCAACCTTAATTATACATGAATTGTTCGAGCTAAAGTTTCTTGAGAATTTCACAACTTTGTTATAGACAAGAAAGAGAAAAATAAAAAAGAATGAGCCTGTACAAAATAAATGCACGTGGAGCTGTTTTCACGTAATGATGTCTTTCATTATAGGTTCGGGGTACAGGAGAAACAAGTACACTCTTAGTGTACGGAACCAGGCTAAGTGTGTTGCATTTCTTGTTTGACCCAGGGTAACTAGCTACACTTTTAGTTCTGAGACTGTGTCAAGTGTTGCTTGAACTTTGCGGACCTTCCGGAAAAGGTCCGGCTGTCCTACCGAAAAAGTTACCCGACACTGTACAATGACGCTATAACATACATCATATGTAATTACAGACTCACCTCCGTGATATTAAGCATAGAACTTACGGAGGTGCTCAATGTTCCAAGGATTAGGGAGCGGTGTCCCATCCTCGGTTGCCAAGCGAATGCATCTAGGACGGGATACTTTGATCAATCGGAAGGGTCCATCCAGCGGGGGGAAAGTTTGTTTAACCCTTCTTGATTTTGTATTCTCCGTAGCACCAGATCGCCTTCCTGGAGTTGTCGGTGATGCACATGTATTTGGTTGTAGCGCCAGAGCGCTTGGCAGTATCATGCATTTCGAACAGCTGCTCGGTACCTTCCCTCTTCAACGAGGTCAAGGTCTTCACGTCGGAGCTGGTCCTGCGTGGCTTCGTCAAAGGTCCAGACCCGGAGTGACCCCAAGGTGATTTCCGGAGGAAGGACTGCTTCAGCTCCGTACAGCAGGAAGAAGGGTGTCTCTCCAGTTGACCGGTTTGGAGTTGTCCTGTTTGCCCATAGGGTGGGCGGAAGCTCTTCAATCTAGTTGGCTCCATGTTTTTTCAAGCGCTCATATGTGCACGTCTTGAGTCCTTCTAGGATTTCTGCATTTGCTCTCTCAGCTTGGGCATTGCTTGTCGGGTGAGCTACGGAAGAGTAGCTGACCTGAATGCCGAGGTCTTCACAATATCCTTGGAATGCAGAGCTTGTGAATTGGTTCCCATTGTTAGTTATGATCTTGTTTGGGACTCCAGATCTGCATCCTATGGACTGCAAGAAATTGATAGCTGATTGCTTGTTTATTGTCACAGCTAGAATTGCTTCCGGCCACTTAGTGAACTTGTCGATGGCGACATACAAGAACTTGTAACCTCCGATGGCTCTTGGGAAAGGTCCCAAGATATCCATACCCCACACTGCGAATGGCCATGTTAGAGGTATCATGTGTAGTGGTTGAGCTAGTGTGTGAATTTGCTTTGCATGAAACTGGCATGCTTCACATTTCTTCACTAGCTCGGTTGCATCCTGGAGTGCTGTAGGCCAGGAAAAATTATACCGGAAGGCTTTACTGACAAACGTGCGGGAAGAGGTGTGGTTCCCACACTAGCCTCCATGGATTTCCTTGAGTAGCTCGTGACCTTCTTCCCCTGTAATGCACCGCATTAGGACTCCGTTGGCACCACGTCGGTAGAAATCCCCTTCTACCAGTGTGTATCTTTTAGCCAATCTGACTATCCGGTCAGCAGATAAATTTTCTTCAGGAAGGATGTTGTCTTTCAAGTAGCTCCGGATCTCCGAGATCCATGCATTGGAGCTAACTTGAGCTTCTGAGTCTTGCATGTTGGGTTGCTTGGAGCTTCCTGCAGCACCTACAACCCTTGATGGATGCCATGGTAACAGGGCCATTGGGACTGCCAGCTTCGAGGTGCTGGTCTCACCCCCTTCGCTCAGTTCGGCAGGCTGAGCTGTTGGTCTTGACAATCTCCAGACGAAGGTTCTGTCAGGAACCGGAGCTCCGGTTGAATCTTTCGTCGATAGTTCATCAGCTTGAGTGTTGTTGAGACGCTAGACATGGCAAAGATTCAGGACTTTGAAATCCTTCTGAAGCTTCTGGACTTCAAGTAGATATGCAGCTAGTTAAGGGTTGTTGCAGCAGCATTCACCTTTGACTTGTTTTATTATGAGCTACGAATCACCCTTTACCAACAGCCGCTTGACACCATATGATAGCGCCACCTTGAGCCCATAGATTAATGCTTCATACTCCGCCATGTTGTTGGTCGCCTTGAAGTCAAGGAGAACCATGTATTTGACCTTCTCCCCGGTCAAAGCGAGGAGAAGGATTCCAGCTCCGGCCCCCTGCTTCTGCATGGAGCCGTCGAAGTAGAGAATCCAGTGAGGCTCAGTTAAGACCGGAACCTTGGGTTCCTGCTTCTGCTCACTGGGCCCCCAGGATTTGATGGAGAGGGGGTCCATTCCACCACAAAGTCTGCCAATGCTTCACTCTTGATCGCTTGTCTTGGGACGAATTCAAGATCGAACTCAGCCAATTCCGCTGCCCACTTTGCAATGTTCCCAGTAGAGTTGGGGTTATGCAAGATTGCACGCAGCGGGTAAGAGGTTACCACTGAAATTTTGTGGGCTTGGAAGTAGTGACGAAGCTTCAAAGAGGCAATAAAAATTGCGTAGAGCAGCTTATGCACCTCTAAGTATCGAGTCTTGGCATCATGGAGTACCTCACTAATGAAGTACACTGGGCGTTGGACTGTCCGGACCCTCCCGGAGGGGCCCCAAGCTTCCTCCTCATCAACCCAGACCCTCCCAGAGGGGTCCGAACCTTTTTCACGGACCTCCCGGTTCTTGCTAGAAGAACCCGATCTTCTTTTGAAGTAACCCAGACCTTCCCAGAAGGGTCCAGATCTTCTTGTCCAGCAATATTAACTCCTTCATTTGAAGGAGGTTGATCCTCTGGCATCTCACCTCGAGGATCTGGGTCTGGGGGTTGGGACCATGACTCGCCTTCAGGTAGCTCCGGACCTTCCCGGGGGGGTCTGGCATCCTGAACTGGAGATGGTTTTGGTCTTTCCGCAACCAGGACCATGCTGACAACTTCGTCAGTTGCTGAAATGTAAAGCAGAAATGTCTAACCAGGATTCGGAGCTACCAAAGTTGTTAGAGTGGTGAGGAGCTGCTTTAGCTCTTGGAAAGCCTTTTCCGCTTCTTCAAACCATTGGAATGGTCCGAAATTCCACAATAATTTGAAGAAGGGTAGCACCCATTCCACCAGTCTTGAGATGAACCGGCTGAGGGCTGCTAGACATCCAGTTAACTTCTGGACATCCTTGATGCGAGCTGGTGGCCGCATGTCTTCAATAGCTTTAATCTTCGCCGGATTCGCCTCTATTCCTCGGTGGTTCACCAAGAATCCAAGAAGCTTTCCAGAGCTAACCCCAAAGACACACTTGTCTGGGTTCAGATTTGTGCGTGTGATTCGTAACTTTTCGAAGACAACTTGCAAGGTGTCAAGGAATGACTCCTTGTTCTTGATCTTGACGACGATGTCATCGACGTACACTTCCACTACATCTCTGATGAGCTCTCCAAAAGTTTTTACATAGCTCGCACAAGCGTTGAAGCAGCGTTTTTGAGACCAAATGGCATGGCAGTGTAACAGTATAACCCATCTACTATGATGAAGGCAGTATGCTCTTCGTCTTCCCTAGACATTCTGATTTGATGATACCCAGAATATGCATCTAGGAAACACAGTAATTCACACCCGGATGTGGAATCCACTATCTGATCTATTCTGGGTAGTGGGAATGGATCCTTCGGACATGCCTTATTTAGTGTTGTGTAGTCGATACACATTCGAAGCTTCCCGCCAGCCTTGGGTACAACGACTGGGTTTGCTAGCCATTTTTGGTGTAAGACTTCTCGAATGAATCCAGCTTCGAGCAACTTCTTCACTTCTTGATGTATGAAGTTTTGTCGCTCTACTGATTGCTTCCGAAGCTTCTGATGTACATGCCGAGCGTCGGGATAAATCTTCAGATATTGCTCAATCACTTCCCTAGGGATCCTAGGCATTTGTGACAGTTGCCAGGCAAACACGTCAACATTATCCCAGAGGAAAGTGATGAGCGCGAGTTCCTATTTGTCGTTTAGACCTCTCGATATACGGGTGGTCTGAGCAGCGTCGGAACCAATTTGGACAACTTTGACGGGAATGTCAGTGTCGCCACTTGGTTGCACACGAGGTGCAGAAGTTGAGCCTCGATGACGAATGCTTAGGGGCTTTGAAGCTTGCTCCTTTCCGGATTCTTCCTCCTGCGATGTAGCAAGTGCGTGGAGTTCTTCCAGAGCTGTAACTCTGGCGGTGCGATCTCCGCGGATCTGGAGAACGCCTGAGGGTGTTGGCATCTTCAACACCTAGTAGCCATAATGAGCAGCAGCTATGAATTTGTATAAAGCTGGCCTACCCAAGATGGTGTTGAATGGCAAGTTAATCTGTGCCACGTCGAAGACCAACTTCTCAGTCCTGTAATTCTCCCGAGTTTCAAAGGTCACCGGGAGAGTAATAGCATCGAGTGGAGTTATGGCCCCTGGACCAACTCCTCAGAAAGGTCGGGAGGGGCAAAGATCCGAAGGTCGGAACTGAAGCTTGAGGAAGGCTTTGAAACTTATGAGATTAAGCCCCGAACCTCCGTCCACCATTACATGGTGGAGCTGGATGTTATTGATGGTCAGAGATACCATCAGTAGAAGTTGGCCAGCTCTGATCATGTTCTGAGGACAGTCCAAAGCATCAAAAGTGATGGCAGTGTCCATCCACTTCTGATGAGGCTCCGCCCTGGCAGTGGGAGCTAAAGAGGCCATGTTTTGCTGCATTGTCTTGAGGACACGGTGGGAAATGATGTCCCACGAACCACCAAAGATGTTGTTCATGGTCTTCCGACGCTCATTGTTGAAGACGTCGGAGTTGTCGTCAACAAGGTGTAAACAGCCTTCAAGACCTTTTTGGGGTCCTGAAAGCCTAACTCCTCTTGAACCGGAGCTTTGTCGACTTTTTGTTTTCCTTCCCATTGATGGAAAGGAGCTTCTTCTCGGCGCTTGTTGTAGCACTCAGCCTGGTTCTCAACCTCTCGGCAGTTTTCCAGGTTGTGCTTGTCCCTCTTGTGTATGGGACACCACATCTTGGAGCTGCCACCGTCTTCAGACGATGGTCAAGGTCGTTTCTAGGAGCGTGGCCCCCGGCCACCCGGAGCTGCAGCAGTTGCAACAGTAGGTGTGCCGGACGACGACTTCTTCTTGCTGTTGGACTTTTTCTTCTTCTTGCCACTCCCGGAGGTAGTGGCTTCACCCTTGGAGGATTTTTTTGTTGGCCTCCGAAGGTGGTTGGGAGTTCATTTTACGGCCCTCCGCATCCTTGGCACACTTGTCTCCAAGCGGAAGAGTTCCGTGACGCTGGTGACTTCCTTGGTCCCCAGCTTCTCCAGCATTTTCTTATCTCGAGCACCCTGTCTGAATGCTACAATAACAAAAGCGCTTGAGATAGAAGGAATGGTATTTTGTACCTGGGAGAACCTCTGGATGAAAGATCGCAAGGATTCTCCCCCTTTTTGCTTGACAGCAAAAAGATCCAGTTTTGTGCCTAGTCGGGTGTATGAGCTCCCGAAATTGGCGGTGAACTGTTGGCACAACTCCGCCCAACTGGTGATGGAGTCAGGCAGAAGGCTCATGTACCAAGACCTGGCGGTCCCAGTCAAAGCCACAGGGAAATAATTGGCCATCACGGCCTCATTTCCCCCAACCGCAAGGATAGCAGTGGAGTAGATTTGGAGAAATTCAGCGGGGTTGACTGTCCTGTCAAATTTCTCCGACAGGTTTGGCCAGAACTTCTGCGGCCATCTGACCATGTGTAGGTGCATGGAGAAAGCAGAGCAGCCTCCTCCTACTCCCTCAGGAGCAGGACTGTCCCGAGCCTCTTGCCTCTCGCGAGCACGCTCGATGTGGACGCGGCCGTCCTGTTGCCGGTAACGACGATCAAGCTCCGCCCGGAGGTCGTGTGTTGAAAGCTTTGTTACCGTGTGGGTACATCGCGCCCCGGAGGGCAGCGATGTCGCCTGTTGAGACGTTGCACGCCTCCTGTGGTGTGAAGCTTGTGGACCAAGTCTACCCCACAAGGTCTGATGCTGTGAAGGGGCCCGCCCCAAGGGGGGAGGACCTTGATTGCTGATGCAATCGGCTTTGATTGCTGATGCAATCGGCTGCTGCTGTAACCAGATCATCAACATCTACTCTCCACTGTTCCATCGCACCCTGGGGTGCTCCTAGAGGCGGCGGACGTTGGAGAAGAGCACGTGCGGCATTAAGTGCGTGTTCAGGGTTGTTGTTTGCCGATGCAATGATCAATGCGGACACCCCATCTTGACGTCCATGTTGATTCGCCATAGCGGATGGTTGCGGCGGTGGCATGACTCCTGCTGGGGCCACAACACCTGCTGGCTGCTGCATATTGGAGGGATTGCCTCTAGCAGGTCGCTCAGCGTGGTTACCGTTGGATGATCCAGCAACAGAATTCACCATCTTTGAATCTCAGGCGCCCCTACCTAGCAAGCCAACTGTCGAAGTCTGATCCGGCAAATCTCACGACACTACTGCTAGTAGACCGCAGAGTTTCTTAGTTCGGTTAGGGTGCGCGGAAATTCAGAACAAGATGGTGACTTGACACGAGGATTTACGTGGTTAGGGCCACCTGAGCGTAGTAACCTACTCCACGGGTGTGTGTTGTTGTTGTATTGAGCATATGAGCGCTAGAGAGACAGAGAGGCCAAAAAAGTCTCCAGCCAGTCTCCAACGCGTCTGGAAGAGTCTTCAGCGTGTGTGAGAGACCAGAGTGGTTGGGAGAGTACCCCCCGTGTATCGCTCGGCCAGTTCTTTTATAGTACAAGGACTGGTCGTTACCTCATCAGCCTGGCCTGACATGTGGCCCTGTCGGTTACTGATGCTTAATACACAGTTAATGACTTAATTCCCCTTAACAACATGGTAATGCGCCTTAATGGTAGCGTTAATAGTATTAAGGGTCCTCCAATCATGTGTCATTAAGATATCATTAATGACACATAATCAGGTCTTAAAATCTTTAATGTTCCTTAAAGGTCCGAGCCGTTGGAGATCCACCAATCTGCATGTTGAAGTTGAAGGTCCGGCGGTTGGGCGCGTGGCAGCTTTGGAGCTTACCGTCTTGGACGAGTAGGTCCGGTGCTATTGTACACGTGTCGGTACTGGAGCTTCCCTCTGTCGGGGGTTAAGTCCGGGGGTGCCACACATGTATCTAGTCCGGAGCTTTCCCATGTATGGAGTGTAGCTTCGGTTTTATGATACATGTGGCGGCACTGGGACTAACTATAGGAGGGAGGCAGATCTGGTTCCGAGTGACACGTGGGGCCTTCGGAGGTCTTCAGCTCAGTTAGGTGGAATTCCTTTCCACTCTTTGCATTTCCAAGGGGTAGCCAGTATGCAGGGTACTGACAGCGGGCAAATCAAGATCAAGAATGGAGGATGCAAAACACAACAGTGACAACAAAGAGGTATGTCCTACTTGTGGTGAAATGTGTGATGTTATTTCCCATGCAACTGTTATTGTTAAGAAAAAGGACAAAAACCTTAGGGACAATGCTGTTAAAATTGAGTCACTAGAATCTGAAATTAATCATTTGAAAACCTTGATTCCTAGTGATGATCTTGTTCCTCGTTCGGTTTAATATATAAACAATTGTCCTCATTAAGAAGTGCACACTCCTCCACTCTTGATAAACTTTAGTAGAGATTGAAAAGAACAAAAAACTTTCTGCACTTAATGGCAGAAACTTAAAAGATGCTTCTCGTTTTATAATTGATTTGCATTGTTCTCCCTGTAATGATCTTGAAAAGAAACTAAAAGATGCTATGAATGAAATTTCAATACTAAACAATTCTTTACGTTCTCACCAAGTTAAAAATTGTTCTAACTGCAAATTAAAAGGAAAACCTTAATTTGAAAATTGACTTGATCTGTCAAATAAACTTGATGACATGCATAGGACATTAGATCGGTTTTGTATTGCAAATAAGAACCTAAACTTGTTGTTGAATGCCTCTAAATCTTGCAATGATAAATCCTATTTAAGTTTTGATTCTCATGCTCATGCTAAAGCACATCCATCTAAAATTGTAAAGTCATTAGGAAGTGGATTGATTCAAATAGTTCCTAAACAAAAAGAAGTGGTTTTCAAATCTGTAGGATTGTTGTCTCATTCGGTTGTTAATAAAAGGTTGCTTGCTCATCTAGACATGAACACAAAGTTAAATTTCATTGTACCTATTGTGGTAGAGATGGTCCTATCATAAATTTTTGTTATAGGCTAGCTAAACAACATAAAAAGAAAAGAATGCAAGCTAGATCTTATAACTCTCATGCAAAATTTGCTGCACATACCAAACTGAATGTCAGGAACATGCAACCTTCTATTATGAGTCAAAACATTCCAAGTTTACCTACGGAGCGTCAGTTTTTACCTCCAAACCTTCTGTTGTTACCTACAGACCATCTGTTTTTGCCTCCAGAGCTACTGATTTTCATGCTACACAAGTAACACCTCATAGCTCAGTAGTTAAGAACAAAAAATTTCAAACTTTGACAAATAAACCTGCTGTTTTATCTTAGCTTTCGCGTGTTGTTCCTGCTGGACGTTGTGTTACTCAATACTAGATTCATAAATGCCCTTTGCCTAACCCCAGTATTGAGTCATCGACGTATTGTGCTTCTATGTTAGTTACACGCTTGAGGAAGGAGAACATTTAGATTGTGGATTCAGGTTGCTCACGCCACATGACTGGTAACAAAGAATGGTTCTCCTGCCTCTCTTTTGTGTCACATGTGGAGAATGTTACTTTTTCCGATAATTCTTCAACTCCTATAATTGCTAAGGCTTCCGTTAGAGTAAATGATCACTAAACATTGAAGGATGTGACGACTGTCAAAAATTTGAAATACAACTTGCTTTCTCTTTCACAATTGCTAGATGAAAATATGGAAATTATTTTCAATAAAAATTACTGCAAAGTTGTAGGTTCAAATAATGAGCTTATATTTAACATGTCTCGGTTTGGAAGAGTTTTTAAAGCTGATTTTGATATGTCATCCTATAAGCATAGGTGTCTAGTTGCTAATGATTCAAAGGATTTATATTTTTGGCTTCGTAGAGTTGGTCAGGTAAGCTTTGATCATCAAATGCGTGTTAGTGCTCTTGATTGCATACGTGGGCTGCCTAAGCTAAACGGGGACAAAGATATTGTGTGCTCTTCTTGTAGACATGCTAAGATGGTTGTAGGTTCACATGCTCCTCTCACGATAACCATGACAACTGAACCGGGTCAACTTTTGCACCTTGACAGCATAGGACCTTCACGTGTTCAATCCTTCGAAGGTAAATGGTATGTTCTTGTGATTGTTGATGATTTTTCTAGATAGTCTTGGGTTTACTTTATGGCATCTAAGAATAAAGATTTTAGTCACTTTAGAACTTTATATCTTAGATTATAAATTCATCACCCAGGAACTTTAAAAGCAATTAGAAATGATAATAGAACCAAATTTAAAAATCAATCTTTTGATCACTTTTGTGCTGAGAATAGAATAGATCATCAATTTTCTTCACCATATGTACCTCAACAAAACAGGGTTGTAGAAAGAAAGAACAGAACCTTAGTTGAGATGGCTAGGACTATGCTTGATGAATATCAAACTCCTAGGAAATTTTATGCAGATGCAATTGCAACTGCTTGTTATGTGTCAAATCATGTTTTCTTGCGTGCATGGCTTGGAAAAACACCATATGAGCTTCGGTTCGGACATAGGCCTAGTGTCACACACTTTAAGGTCCTTGGTTGCAAATCCTTTGTCAAGAAACATGGTAATCTTGAAAATTTGAAGCTAGATCTTTTGATGATAGGTTTCTTAGTTATCCATCTCATACTAGAGGCTACCGTGTGCTTTTACTTGACAATGACAAAATTGTGGAGACTTGTGAGGTTTCTTTTGATGAAGCTAGCCCAAGTACTAGCTCAAAAATTGCAGGTCTGGATCCATATCCGCAGGGGGAGAGTATTTTCGTTGAAGATGAGGAAGAAGAGGTGTTGCTGCCCGAAAATTCAGCAGCTAATGACATTGTTCCAGCTCCCGATTTTGATTCACAAGCAGCACCAACGAACACCATTACTGGTCCAGATCATCCTCCAGTCACAAGATCATTGATTTGTGATGAACATGAAGAAGAAGAAGCTTGTGAAGTGTCCACTCCCCTCCGGGCTCTCAAAAGTCATCCTCCAGAACAAATTATTGGAAGCTTGCACGAACGAGTCACACGGTCCAGGTTTTGCGATCCAAACTCTCATGCTCATTCTGCTTTTGTTGCTTCTTTTGAACCCAAAGATATATCACACACACTCACTAATGAATCTTGGATTATTGCCATGCAAGAAGAGTTAGAAAATTTTGAAAGAAATAATGTTTGGAAACTTGTACCTCCACCTCAAGGTCATTCTCTAATCAGAACTAAATGGGTGTTTAAAAATAAACAAAGTGAGGATGGAGTTGTGGTTAGGAATAAGGCTAGGTTGGTTGCTCAAGGTTTCAGACAAGTGGAAGGTCTAGATTTTGATGAAACTTTTGCTCCTGTTTCTAGATTAGAAGCCATAAGAATTTTGTTAGCTTTTGTTGCATCAAAGGTTTTAAGCTATATCAAATGGATGTTAAAAGTGCTTTTCTTAATAGCTACATAGATGAGGTGGTTTGCATCATGCAACCACCGTGTTTTGAAAATCCTGATTTTCCTAATCATGTTTACAAAATGTCCAAATCCTTGTTTGGTCTCAAACAAGCCCCTAGAGCATTGTATGATAGGTTAAAAACATTCTTACTTTAAAAGGGGTTTACCATGGGCAAGGTTGATGAACCTCTTTTTGTGCTTAAGCATGGCAATGACTCATTATTTGTTCAAGTGTATGTGGATGATATTAACTTTGGTTGTGCTTCTCATGATCTTGTGTCCCAGTTTTCAGCTATGATGAGTTCAGAGTTTGAGATGAGTATGATGGGAGAACTCACGTACTTTTTGGGGCTGCAAATCAAGCAAACCAAGGAAGGTACCTTTGTGCATCAAACAAAGTATACAAGGGACGTTCTCAAGAACTTCAACATGGACAAAAGCAAGCCTCTTCGGACACCAATGGGTACAACAACAACACATGAACTTAATGAAGATGGTGAACCCGTAGATCAAAAAGAATATAAAAGCATGATCCGATTACTTTTGTACCTTATGGCATCAAGACCGGATATACAATTCAGCGTATGTCTTTGTGCACGGTTTCAAGCTTCTCCACGTGCTTCACATGATCAAGCCATCAAAAGAATTCTCAGGTACTTACATGGAACTCCAAAATTTGGCATTTTTCTTCCTTCTTCCTCAACGGTTACTTTAAAAGCATTTTCGGATGCTGATTTTGGGTGTTGTAGGATTGATAGGAAAAGTACTTCGGGTGCTTGTCATTTTCTTTGTAATTCTCTTGTTGCTTGGTCCTCTAGAAAATAAAACTCAGTTGCACAATCCATAGCCGAATCTGAATATGTAGCTGCTGCTAGCACTTGCTCACAAATTCTTTGGATTGTTCAAACACTTCAGGACTATGGGGTTGATCTAGATAGTGTTCCACTGTTTTGTGATAACACTAGTGCCATTTGCATTGCTAAAAACCCCGTGCAACATTCAAGAACAAAGCACATTGACATTAGGTATCACTTTCTCTGTCATAATGTTGAAAAAGGAAACATTGTGCTTCACCATGTAGATATCGAACAACAATTGTCTAACATTTTTACAAAACCTTTGGATTTCACTCATTTTTGTTACATTCGTAGTGAAATAGAGGTTATGCATCCTCATGGCTTAAATTGAGGGGGAGTTTTTTAAACTTGGGAAGTCTATGTGTGAATCTAAAATTAAATAATATGAGCATAGTATTTTATACATATATGACTTTGTGATTCCTTTTACCTGCTGAAAGTTCTTACTACATTACTCATGTTATACATTTTGTAGTTTTTGCCATGACTAGTAATTGGAATAATTACTTACACTAACTCTGGTCATGATCGAACCTTCTTGCTTTTTTGAACTTGTTGCATGCTCACAAGTGCTTTTAATCAGAAAGAATTAATCAAGTAATCAACTCACTTGTTGAGCTTTTATGGATAAATATAAATTGAGAAAAGATCAAGATAATATGCATGCATCGCACTTCTTCTTGGAGATGGCTTATCATTGCACTTAGATATGAACTTGGAAGAAGATGTGTATGACTAAAACCATGTCCTTAAGCTTCTGATTGTCAAATGACATAGGCTTGGCTTGGTTGGTTAGAATAAGGCCGATGCGGCATATTATCTCTTGCAAATGTTATATTATCAAAATTTGAGCTTTAAATGATATTGAAAAATGAAAATTACAGCAACAAGTGTCGTGCTTTCATGTTTTGAAATAGTTAAGTTTGTTAGATCATGACTTGCTTAAATTGAAAATTACACTTGATCTCTAGCATGACCTACACTACTTTATGTATCTCATTGTTGTGATAGTGTAAGTTACTTGATAGTATGACTTGGATGAGCTTTGTTTTATATGTATATGTTATAATGTGCTCAAAACAAATTAAAATTTCTCTTTTGTACCTTGCTGAATAAATTGTCCAAGGGGGAGAAGTATGCAAGGGGGAGAAATATGTATGAGAAATTTATTTCTATCTCATTTGATTTTCAAAAGGGGGGATACTTCATTTTCAAAACTTTTCATGTGAATAAGCCAATGTTCGGATTTTAAGTGGTGTTGCCAATGCATTCATCAAGGTGGAGATTGTGAGACCTATGTGTGCTGAATACATTGGCTATGACGATAAAAGTTTTGATTTTTGCCAAAACACCCATCTCATCAAGGTCCGACTCCAGGTCCGAGCTCCTGCTAGGTCCCATAAATGTCCGACTTGTTTTGGGTAACACTGGCAAGGTCCAACGTAATGTCCGACTTGTTTTGGCTAGGTCCGACTTGCTATGGCTAGGCCCGACATGTTTTTGCTAGCTTTGGTTAGCTCCAGCGCTAGGTCCTGCTACCTTTGGTTAGCTCTGGTGCTAGGTCCGACTAGCTTTTGTTAGCTCCGGTGCTAGGTCCTGCTAGCTTTGGTAAGCTCCAACTCAAGGTTTGGTTAGCTTTGGCAAGGTCCGGTGCTAGATTGTAGTGGTTCTGCTTTTACCTTGCAATGTTTCAAACTTGCTTTACACTTATGGAAAGTTATCTTAATATTCTCTTACGAAGTTTTTGGTGTGTTTTGATGGTTATGTCTCATATCTTTTTGCTATGGTTTGCATCATGCTTATGTGAGGTGCTCACGTAAGGTGTTGTAGTTTTGGAACTAACGTGAGTCATGTCGAGGACTTGTGCTTGGAAGTATTGGTTGTTTATTCATGTGCAGGTGTTGCATGAGCTCAAGACATAACTGGTGATGGGATCCATTGAACTAGTCTTAGGGAGAAGATGAGGTTCAACAACAAAGTTCGGGGGGAATTCTGGTTGAGTTGATCGGGAGGTCGCGCAACATGTTTGAATCAAGAACAATGCATATAAAGATATCCTAGACATCGTGGGAAGATGTTTGCACATGTGAAAGGAGTGCATGGACGTGGCTACATGGTCCCGAAGCTCGATGAAGAGATGTGGACATAAAAAATTGGTCGGAAAGGTCCAACCGACTAGGTTATAGACTCAGGTTGCAGCTTAGTCGAGTTAGACTCAAATATGAAAAGATTTGAGTTGGTTACGATAGGATTTCATGTGGGTCACGAATTTGAGTTGTTTAAGAATTGGGATACATTCCTAAGGCTTTTGTAAGTCTTAAGATTGCTTCTATCTGCGTATGGAAGAGTCTTGAGCACATATGGAAAGTTTTGGTTGAATATGAGTGGGATTTGAGTCCTATTTAGGATTGGGTTGGCCTAACGGCTGGTTATATAATCAAGGGAGGCTAGATCTCGTGGTTCACAACTTTGGGGCTGTTCCTCTTGTGTTTTGATCAATAAAATTCCTAGTTTAAAGGTACTTTTGTATCTTGTTTGTCCAGCTTGTTTCAGACAAGTTTTTCTCACCGAGTTTCTGCACAGCAATACCTTTCTTTGGTGGTGTTATCCTAACTCGAGTTTTATAAATCCAATTAACGTGATTGTTTTTGGGTTGTCTTGAAAACTTTATTATCTATCATCTATGAAAATTTCACGGTCATTGGACTTGTGTTTTCTGACCTACAAGAGTTCCTTTGCAGTGTTCCAGAACTGTTTTTCTCGGGTAGACCAGATTGACCTTTGTTCGATCTTTCGATCGTAACTTGAGTTTCTCTTGATGGATTTTCGTGATTCTTTTTGTGACATCTTTGTAACTTTATTCTCCATAGTCTATACTGGTTTTGTCATGGTTGAACATGTGTTGATTAGTCGCACACACAAATTTTGTAACAATCAATTTTCTGCTGAGGGGTTTTTGTTGCTTCCACTGAAAAAGTTTTAATCTACCATCAAACCCGTCTGGAAGCTTTTCTTGTGCTCTTCGATCCTATAGCCTGGCATGACGTGTCTTTCACTGTTGACAGACACCACAGACTGGTGAACGGTGTCCCCTGGTCCTTAGTGCATATGCACTATCCAGGGATCATCGATGGGGTGCCCGCTACCTTGTGGGTGGACTAAGCTCGTGCCCCTCACCAGGAGCACCGCAATGTTCAGGGAGGCCGTATGGGACGATTATATGGTAAGTATGTTAAATATAATTTCTATGTTTCAACTCATAAACTCTTTTAAATTATTAATGAACCTCTCTTCAATATATTCTTTATTATAGGAAATGTGTATTTTAGAGGACCCGAACGAACCTCGCATGCTCAAGAGTGTTTCCTTCAATGCTGGATGACGGTTTGGCAAGCTTTGTCAAACGCTCGAACTCAATTGATTAACGAGTACTTGAAGGCAAACTAGCACGACGTGCGACACTTTTGCCAGGAGAGCGAGAGGCACCTGGCTAAGGAGGAGTACACGCAAGTACATTGGCTGTAGTAAATATTATTTCTGATAATTTTGTTAACGGTATTTTAACAACCTACAAATATGTGCAGCCCACATGAGCTGGTTGTAGGGTCGGTCTGATGCATGTCTTGGGGGTGTAGAGGGGTTGACGGGAGGCACAACCGCTACCAAGACAACCACTTGCGTTTAGATAAACGATGGTGAGTGTGTCTAACTTATGTTTATATATTCATAATATATTGTTCGTACTAACACGTATTGATAGGAGCACGAGACGGGGGTGCCACTGACCCCTGCTTAGGTCTGGAAGAGAGGTCACGAGGACCCTTCTCAGCCTGAGGGGTGCAGTCAGGTCACAGCCGAGCGGCTGGTAAGTTTACAAATCATTCAAATTAATTCTAACTATATGGAATGTTGAACTTACATGGTTTTCTTATTTTTTAGGCTAGGTAAGGGAAGGAGGCTTTGAGGATACACTACCCAGGTTTGATTGGGCAAATGAACTAGTTGATCTTGAAGCCGCGTATGCAAGCAGAGGCAAAGCTTACAGAAGGTGAGTCGGTAATTCATTTTATCATTTTCAATTCAAGATATTTCAATTCCATATTCCTCATTAA
The DNA here is from genome assembly GCA_036927565.1 of Tuctoria greenei. Classification (NCBI taxonomy): domain Eukaryota; kingdom Viridiplantae; phylum Streptophyta; class Magnoliopsida; order Poales; family Poaceae; genus Tuctoria; species Tuctoria greenei. The sequence goes on along the minus strand of JAYESD010000003.1, from coordinate 128,619,339 downwards.
TTTTTATAGGCTCGTCAAATTCGATGGAGTTGTCGACTTGAGGGCGGTACGACCTTTGATAGGAAGCCCCACGCATTCTTCATTTGCGGGCCCGAGTTGTTGTGTCTTGCAAGTGGAGACTCTCGCTCGTGAGGTCCACGAGAGCCGCGAGCAGCAGCAAGCGTAGAGGGCAGAGATGGAGGCGCAGAGGGCGGTGATGGAGGCGTAGAGGGTGGCAATGGAGGCCACCATCTCCTACCAGCAAGCATGCATGGCGCAGATGCAGGAGGCGATGGAGGTGCACTAGTGGGTGATGGTGGTAACTTTAAGTAATTTAAATTCATCGCATTCTTAATAATATGCAATAACCTGTATTGTTTGCACTTACATACACTATTCCAAGGCCAGGGAGGCCAGGGGGTGCATCTCGAGCTACCTCCACTGCCACCGCCACCACTACCGCCACAGGTGCACCCACCACTGCCGGTGCACTCTTCTTCAGTTTTTTAGGTAATAAAAAATGTTCCTACTTAGTCTTAATTCATCGAACATAGGCAAATCTAACTCAACTTATCTTTTTTAGTCTTACATAGTCATAATTAATCAAACGTAGCCAAATCTAACTAAAATTAGCTAAAGTAAGCTCAATATGATTAATTCTAGCTTGTTTAATCAATTCTAGTCAAAACTAAGTTTCAAACTAATCAATATTGCGAAAAACTTCTATGTCTTGCAGGGATTAGGGATGGAAGCTCAAACTCTGTTGCCATCGATACCGGCGTCTGGATTGGCGCGCGATGAGGACGTCCATGGCTCGGGAGACAGTAGAGGGGCTAGCGAATAGTCCCCCTTGTTTGTTTTTCGACATTGTGTTGTGATGCGAGCAGTTTGTAATGGTGTGGTGACATTGTGTGTATTTGATGACTATTTGCTGCTGTGATATATGGTTTTTCTTTGTTGTTGCTGCTATTGTGTATGTGGCTATCGAGCCGGGCAACATTTTATGTTTTCTAAAAAAATTAAAACCTAATTTGCGACGACTTTTATACAATACCGTAGCAAATAAGACATCTATTATTTGCAATGGCTGCTGTGGCCATCGCAAATTAACCTTATTATTTTGCGACGGCCAGGAACAACTATCGCAAATAATAGCTTAACTGCAACGGCCGGTGACAACTGTCACAATTTATCGGGCCCAGCCCATTCGCCGGGCCCGAGCCCTTTTTTGCGATGGCTACGGGCCACCATCACAAATAAGTTAAATTGCGACAGTGGCCATTGCAAATTATCAAAATTGCAACAAAATTTGAGCGACAGCTGGAAACCATCTCAAATAAGGAAAATCATCTCAAATAGCTTATTTGCGATGATTTTAAGCTTATTTGCGATGGCTCTAGCCATCGCAAATCGTCTGGATTCCTGTAGTGGTGCTGAGCTAGCTTGCCTCAGCATTTGGGTTGACGTGGGCTGGACCGGAAGGTTGGCAAAGGTGACGAGAAGAGGGGGTAATGTTTCTAGGGTGTGTTTATGGGGCAAGGAACTAGGAGAGGCCGTGATCTTTTGTATGTAGCCAACCGCATCATTATGTATCACGGAACATATGAATGATAGACGAAGACGATTTTTTGATCCACAAATATGTACATAGATTATTTTGGCTGACAGCCTCCGAGTGACGTGGGACGAGCGGTTCGGCCCACTTGTCACGCCGTTCTCAGGGGGCTGTGCTGCTCATGTAACTCTTATTTTCTTGAGTTCCTAGTCCCAGCATATTGAGCATTTTCGTCGGTTGGTAACCCTTAAGTGAAATGGGGTGAATGGTTCGATCCACTAATAACACCGCACCTCAAGGGGTGAATTTGACGCTCGGTCCTGGTCTCTCAGATGTTCATGCCGAGCTCCCTAATCGAGCAGTAGCCACCGAGGGATACAGGGAGGCCCAAGCTGGTGGCATGGGCGCCTTCGCTGATGCGTTGCTTAGCTGAGGTTAGGATAGTTGTTGGTAGCCTGGACTAGCGCGGTAAGGAGCGTGTTCGTCTTGAAATGCTGACCCATGGATGGCACAAGTTGGATGGTCTAGCTTACTGTTGATTGTCAACAACTGGTGCCTCATCAACCACATCGCGTGAGTGGTGGATCCGCTCAGAGTTGCAGGTAAAAGGTGGTCGGTAAGCCGCAACTATGCACTGGGAACCACTACCTCGTCTCCCATGTTTCCTTAGTTCGGTGCTCGAAGAGAAGGGATGTTGACCAGTCGCGACTTGGCGCTTGGTGCTTCGTATATCGAATCACATGAACAGTTTGTTTGCTACAAACGGGGTGATGCTTAGATACCCATGCGGATCTACGGCCCGTCGACGCTTAGAGAAGAGCTTTGTGACACGGATGGGGGCTTCGCATTGTGAAGCCATCGTGGTGGGGAGGAACAAGAATGTGCGGCCAACTTCCTTCCTAGCGTGCCAACTATCTGTGTATGGATTGCCGACTAGTGAAATTTCTGTAGGATCGAAGAGCACGTGAAAAGCTACCAGAGGGGGGGGGTGAATGGTAGATTTAAAAATCTTACGCAGCGGAAACAATAAAACCCTAATCCCTTCGGTAGAAAAACGATCTGTTAAATAAATCGTGTATGAGACTAATCTAAACGTGTTTCACCGTGACAAAAGTGATAGATATCAGAGAGAATCAAGTCACGAAGACAACACAAAAAGAATTACTCAAATCCGTTGAGAACAACTCAAGTTATGATCAAAATATCAAACACTGGTCAATCTGACCTACTCGAGAAAAACAGTTTCTGGAATGCTGAAAAGAAACTCGTGTAGCACAAAAACCACAAATCCAATGACCGTGAAATTTTGGCAGATGATAGATAATCAAGTTGTGAAGACAACCGAAAAAGAATCACGTCAATTGGATCAGTAAAACTCGAGTTATGCTGCTGTCCAGAAACTCGACGAGTTAAACTTGTCTGGAACAAGTCGGACGAACAAGGCACAAAAAGTTCCTTCAAACTATGAATTTTATTCAATAGAACACAAGAGGAACAGCCCCAAAGTCGTCTCAACGAGCTTTGGCCTTCCCTTGCTTATATAACCAGCCCTTAGGCCATCCCAATCCAACTAGAACTCTAATCCTAATCCGATCACAATCGGAACTTACCATAACTGCTCAAGATTCTTCTATACGCAGATAGAAGCAATCTTAAGACTTCCAAACACTATAGGAACGTATCCCACATTCCTAAACAACTCAATTTCGTGACACACACGAAATCCTAACATAATCAACTCGATACTTCCCATACCGAGCCATAACCGACTCTGCCGCAGCCAAAGTCTTCAACCGATACGATCCGATCCTTCCGATCAGATCTTCCTTCCATAATCCGTCTCTAGAAGCATATTGCCACGTCATGCACCGCATGCATACGTGCGAACACCTTCCTTCGACCTTCATATGCACTGCCCTTGATTCAATCATCCTGCGCGACCTCCTGACCCGCTCAACCACAATTCCTCCCGAACTTGGTTGTTGGAACCTCATCTCCTCCTGAGACTAGTCCAATGGATCCTGTCACCAGCCATGACTTGAACTCAAGCAACACCTGCACATGAATAAACAACCAATCTATACGAGCCCAAGTCCTCGACTTGACTCACGTTAGTTTCCGAACACAACACCTTATGTGAGAACATCACATAAGCATGTTGCAAAACCACAGTAGAAACAATATCAACCGTATCATCCAAAACGCACCAAAAACTTAGCAAATGAATACTAAGCAATCTTTCCAATCATGTAAAGCAAGTACGAAACATTGCAAATGAAAAGTAGAAGCACTTTGGTCAAGTTCCGGACCTTGCCAGAGCAACCCGGAGCTTGAGCCGGAGCTACCAAGAACTAGTAGAACCTAGCGCCGGAGCTTACCAAAACTAGTAGATCCTGGATCCGGAGCTTACCAAAACTAGTAGATCCTAGACCCGGAGCTTACCAAAACTAGTAGATCCTAGACCCGGAGCTTACCAAAACTAGTCGATCCTGGATCCGGAGCTTATCAAAACTAGTCGGAACTAGTCAACCCAAAACCGGAGCTAGACAAAGTACGTCGGAGCTTAGCAAAAACATGCCGGAGCTATCAAGTATATGCCGGAGCTATCAAAGACATGTCGGAGCTAAAGATAAAGCTCACCGGAGCTAACAAAAATATGCCGGTCGGACCTTACCAAGAAGTCGGACCTAGCATCAAACGTAACCGGAGCTACCCAAAGCAAGCCGGACCTATCGCCGGACCTTGCTGTAGCTCGGAGCTAGAGTCGGACCTTGATAAAAAGGTGTTTTGGTGATATTAAAAACTTTTATCATCAAAGCCAAGTGTATTTACTACAAGCCAATGTATTCAGCACACATAGGTCTTACAATCTCCCCCTTGATGAATGCATTGGCAACACCATTTAAAATTCAAACATTGGCTTATTCATATAAAAGTTTTGAAAACAATTTCTCCCCTTTTGTAAAACAAACGTAAATGAAAATCTCTCCCCCTTTTTGAAAATGAAAATGTCTCCCCCTTTATTATCTCTCCTTTTTTAATGTGTGATTAATCTCTCCCCCTTTGACAATGTATTCAGCAAGGTAAAAGAGAAATTTTAATTGTTATGAGATATAAACAAATTATCTCTCCCTCTTTAGTTGTTATGAGCATATTATAACATATACTTATAAACAAAGCTCATCCAAGTCATACTATCAAGTAACTTACACTATCACATCAATGAGATACAAAATGTAGTGTAAGCCATGCTAGAAAGCAAGTGTGATTTTCAATTTTAGCAGGTCATGATCTCACAAACTCAACTATTTCAGAACCTGAAAGCATGACATTTGTTGCTGCATCTTATTATTTTTCAAAGCATAAATTTAGATAATATGATATTTGCAAGAGATTATATGCGCATCTGCCTTATTCTAACCAACCAAGCCAAGCCTATATCATTTGACAATCAGAAGCTTAAGGACATGGTTTTAGTCATACACAACTTCTTCCAAGTTCATATCTAAGTGCAATGACAAGCCATCTCGAAAGAAGAAGTGCGATGCATGCATATTCTCTTGATCTTTTCTCAATTTATATTTGTTCATAAAAACTCAACATGTGAGTTGATTACTTGATAAATTCTTAATGATTAAAAGCATTTGTGAGCATGCAACAAGTTCAAAACAGCAAGAAAGTTCGACCATGACCAGATTTAGTGTAAGTAATTATTCCAATTACTAGACATGGCAAAAACTACAAAAAGTATAACACGAGTAATGTAGTAAGAACTTTCAGCATGTAAAAGGAATCACAAAGTCATGTATGAAATAATATGCTCATATTATTTTAATTTCAGATTCACACATAGTCTTCCTAAGTTTCAAAAACTCCCCCTCAATTTAAGCCATGAGGATGCATAACCCCTATTTCACTACGAATGTAACAAAAACGAGTGAAATCCAAAGGTTTTGTAAAAATGTCAGCAAATTGTTGTTCGGTATCTACATGGTGAAGCACAATGTTTCCTTTTTCAACATTATCACGGAGAAAGTGATACCTAATGTCAATGTGCTTAGTTCTAGAATGTTGCACGGGGTTTTTAGCAATGCAAATAGCACTAGTGTTATCACAGAACAGTGGAACACTATCTAGATCAACCCCATAGTCCTTAAGTGTTTGAACAATCCAAAGAATTTGTGAACAAGCACTAGCAGCAGCTACATACTCAGATTCGGCTGTGGATTGTGCAACTGAACTTTGTTTTCTAGAGGACCAAGCAACAAGAGAATTACCAAGAAAATGACAAGCACCGGAAGTACTTTTCCTATCAATCCTACAACCCCCAAAATCAGCATCCGAAAAAGCTTTCAAAGAAACGATTGAGGAAGAAGGAAGAAAAATGCCAAATTCTTGAGTTCCATGTAAGTACCTGAGAATCCTTTTGACGGCTTGACGATGTGAAACACGTGGGGAAGCTTGAAACCATGCACAAGGACATACGCTGAATTGTATGTCCGGTCTTGATGCTGTAAGGTACAAAAGTGATCCGATCATACTTCTATATTCTTTTTGATCCACGGATTCACCATCTTCATCAAGTTCAAGTGTTGTTGCTGTTCCCATTGGTGTCCCAAGAGGCTTGCTTTTGTCCATGTTAAAGCGCCTTAGGAGATCTTTGGTATACTTTGTTTGATGCACAAAGGTACCCTCCTTGGTTTGCTTGATTTGCAGCCCCAAAAAGTAAGTGAGTTCACCCATCATACTCATTTCAAATTCGGAACTCATCATTGCTGAAAACTTGGACACAAGATCATGAGAAGCACAACCAAAGATAATATCATCCACATACACTTGAACGAATAATGAGTCATTGCCATGATTAAGCACAAAAAGAGTTTTATCAACCTTTCCCATTGTAAACCCCTTTTCAAGTAAGAATGTTTTTAACCTATCATACCATGCTCTAGGGGCTTGTTTGAGACCATATAAGGCTTTGGACAGTTTGTAAACATGATTAGGAAAATCTGGATTTTCAAAACCTGGTGGTTGTTTGACATAAACCTCCTCATCTATGTAGCCATTAAGAAAAGTACTTTTAACATCCATTTGATATAGCTTAAAACCTTTAGATGCTGCGAAAGCTAACAAAATTCTTATGGCTTCTAATCTAGCGACAGGAGCAAAAGTTTCATCAAAATCTAGACCTTCAACTTGAGTGAAACCTTGAGCAACCAACCTAGCCTTATTCCTAATCACAACCCCATCCTCACTTTGTTTATTTTTATATACCCATTTAGTTCCAATTAAAGTGTGGCCTTGAGGTGGAGGTACAAGTTCCCAAACATTATTTCTTTCAAAATTTTCTAACTCTTCTTGCAAGGCAATAATCCAGGATTCATTAGTGAGTGCGTGTGATATATCTTTGGGTTCAAAAGAAGCAACAAAAGCAGAATGAGCATGAGAGTTTGAATCGCAAAACCTGGACCGTGTGACTCATTCATGCAAGCTTCCAATCATCTGTTGTGGGGTATGATCTTTGTAAAAACGTAGGGGAACAGATGTCTCACAAGCTTCTTTTTCATTAGGTTCATTGTAGATTGATGAGCTTGTGATTTGTGGACGATCAGGACCAGCAGAGGTGACAGCCGGAGCTTGTTCAATGTCCGGAGCTGGACACATGTCAACTTCGGAACTACCAGGTAGTATCACCGGCTCTTCTTCATCTTCGAAAATACCCTCCCCCTGAGGATATGAATCTGGTCCTGCAACACCGGAGCTAGTACCTGGGCTAGCTTCATCAAAAGACACTTCACAAGTCTCCACAATTTTGTTAGTGTCAAGTAAAAGCACACGGTAGCCTCTAGTATGAGATGGATAACCAAGAAACATGCCATCATTGGATCTAGGTTCAAATTTATCAAAATTACCATGTTTCTTAACAAAGCATTTGCAACCAAAGACCCGAAAGTGTGTAACACTAGGCCTATGTCCAAACCGGAGCTCATATGGTGTTTTACCTAGCTTAGCACGCAAGAAAACACGATTTGAGACATAACAAGCGGTTGCTAATGCATCAGCCCAAAATTTCCTAGGGGTTTGATATTCATCAAGCATAGTCCTAGCCATCTCAACTAGGGTTCTGTTCTTTCTTTCTACAACACCGTTTTGTTGAGGTACATATGGTGAAGAAAATTGATGATCTATTCTATTTTCAGCACAAAAGTGATCAAAGAATTGATTTTTAAATTCAGTTCCATTATCACTTCTAATTGCTTTTAATGATCCTGGGTGATCAATTGATAATCTAAGAAATAAAGTTCTAAAGTGACTAAAGACTTCATTCTTAGACGCCATAAAATACACCCAAGAATATCTAGAATAATCATCAACAATAACAAGAGCATACCATTTACCTCCGAAGGATTGAACACGTGAAGGTCCTACGGTGTCAAGATGCAAAAGTTGACATGGTTCAGTTGTCATGATCATTGTGAGAGGAGTATGTGAACCTGCAACCATCTTAGCATGTCTACAAGAAGAGCACACAATTTCTTTGTCCCCTTTTAGCTTAGGCAGCCCACGTATGCGATCAAGAGCACTAACACGCGTTAGGTGATCAAAGCCTACGTGACCAAGTCTACGATGCCAAAAATATAAGTCCTTTGAATCATTAGCAACTAGACACCTATGCTTAGAAGAAGACATATCAAAATCGGCTTTAAAAACTCTTCCAAACCGAGACATGTTAAAAATAAGCTCACTATTTGAATCTACAACTTTGCAGCAGTTTTTATTGAAAGTAATTTCTAGATTTTCATCTAGCAATTGTGAAACAGAAAGCAAGTTATATTTCAAATTTTTGACAAGTGCCACATCCTTCAAAGTGTAGTGATCATTTACTCTAACCGAACCCTTAGCAATTATAGGAGTTGAAGAATTATCGGCAAAAGTAACATTCTCTACACGTGACACAAAGGTGAGGGAGGAGAACCACTCTTTGTTACCGGTCATGTGGCGTGAGCAACCTGAATCCACAATCCAAATATTCTCCTTCCTCAAGCGTGTAGCATACATAGAAGCACAATACGCCGATGACTCAATACTGGGGTTAGTCAAAAGGCATTTAGGAATCCAGTACTGAGTCACGCGACGTGCACCAGGAAAAACACGCGAATGCTGAGATAAAACAGCAGGTTTATGAGTCAAAGATTGAGGTTTTCTGTTCTTAACAGTTGATTTAGAAGTTGTTACTTGTTTAGAGTGAAAACCAGTAGCTCCGGATATAAAGGCAGAAGGTCCGAGGGCAAAAACTGAAGCTCCGGAGGGAACAACAGAAGATCCGGTAACTCTCGGAGCTATCATAACTACCGGAGCTGCCTTTGCGGATTTCTTACCAGAAGGTCCGGAAGCTACCTTTTGAAATTTCTGACTCACTAAAACAGGTTGTGTTTTTCTAATTGCATGAAAGTTATAAGATCTAGCAATCTTTCTTTCCTTTTTCTGTTGTTTAGCTAGTCTATAACAAAAATCTATGACATGACCATCTCTACCACAGTAGGTACAATGAAACTTAATTTTGTAATCATGTCTTGATGAGCACCCAACATTAGAAACAGAATTAGAAAGCACTCCTGCAGATTTGAAAACCACTCCTTTTTGTTTAGGAACTGTTTGAATCAAACCACTTCCTAATGACTTTTCAATTTTAGGTGGATGTGCCTTAGCATGAGCATGAGAATCAAAACCTAAACCAGATTTATCATTGCAAGACTTAGAAGAATTCAACAGCAGGTTCAGATTCTTATTTCCATTACAAAACCGACCTAGTGTCCTATTTATGTCATCAATTTTCTTAGACAAGTCTAGGCAGTTTGCACATGAAGTTTTTCCTTTTAGTTTGCAATTGGAACAATTTTTAACTTCATGAGATCGTAAAGCATTGTTCAGAATGGAAATTTCATTCATTGCATCTTTTAGTTTCTTATCAAGATTTTCACATGCAGAACAATGCAAATCATCTGTAGAACAAGAAGCATCTTTTAAGTTTTTATCATTAAGTGCAGCAAGCTTTTTGTTCTTTTCAATTTCTTCATCAAGTCTGTCTAGAGTGGAGGAATGTGCATTTCTTAGAGAGGACAATTGTTCATAGATCAAGTCACATGAGGGACATGCATCATCACTAGGAATCAAAGTTTTTAAACGGTTAATTTCAGATTCTAGTGATTCAATTTTAGCAGCACTATCCCTGAGCTTTTTGTCCTTTTTCTTGACAATAATAGTTGCACGAGAAATAGCATCACACATTTCATTGCAGGTAGAACATACCTCATCATCGTCACTGTTGTGTTCTGCTTCCTCCTGACTTGATCTTGATCTTGCTTTGCCCGCCATGAAGCATAAGTTGGCCAAGTCATCATTCTCTTCATCACTTTCAAAATCAATGTCACTTGAACTGAGCTCTTGAAGCGCGGTGATGAAGCTGTTGATCATCTTGCGTCCTATGGTACCCTTCTTTTTCTTGTTGGAATTTCCAGAGGAGGTCCGGATCTTGCTTTGTTTTTCTTCTCGGGTGGTCGGACCTGAAAGGTTAGGGCATTCTGTACGAAAGTGTCCTGTTTTACCACATTCAAAACAGCGTTGAGGTCCGGAGCTTCCTCTCCTTCTAGTTCTCACATTTTGCAATGCTTTTGAGAATCTAGTAGAGATGAGTGCCAACTCCTCTTCTGGAATTTCTTCGATCTGCTCCAGGGTTAGTGAGGACAATAAAGCAAGAGTATTGCAGGATGATGATTGGCCGGAGCTAGACATATCACGTTGCGAGACAAATGCAATAGATCTGTTTGGGTTCTTACGTGCTAGGATGTCAATTTCATGAGTTTTTAGTTTAGAATAAAGTACATCTAATGTAAGAGAACTCATGATAGTTGATTCACGAATGGATGTTACTTTCATCTCCCAAACTGACATGTCTAATGCACTAAGAAGTTGTCTAGCATTCTCAGCATCAGAAAAATTAACATTGACACTACGTAAGTTGCTGAGAATTTTATTGAACCGAGCAAAGAGGTCATCGATTGACTCACCTGGTTGCATCTCAAAGCGTATATATTCTTTCTTGAACATATCTTGTTTTACCTCCTTGATTGTGTTGGAGCCTTCATGATAATCACAGAGAGCTCTCCAAACGTCGTATGCTGACCGGAGGTGCGCGACACGATCAAAGTCGCTTTGAGTGAGTCCTTGGATGATCAAGTTTCGGGCTTTGTTGTTGTTGTCGACGTCCCGGAGGTTCGTAGCCGTAACTTGATCGTTAGGCGGGACTTCATAAGGTTTGTATACCTTTTCCCATATTGCGAAGCCTTGCGCCTGGATGAAGGCCTCCATGCGTGCCTTCCAAACCTGGAAATCAATGCCAGAAAACACACAAGGTTTGGCGGAGTACTTCTCCATGATGATTAGTCAAAAAACACGTGCAAATCTCAAAGATTAGAGCACCGTGGCTCTGATACCAATTGTAGGATCGAAGAGCACGTGAAAAGCTACCAGAGGGGGGGTGAATGGTAGATTTAAAAATCTTACGCAGCGGAAACAATAAAACCCTAATCCCTTCGGTAGAAAAACGATCTGTTAAATAAATCGTGTATGAGACTAATATAAACGTGTTTCACCGTGACAAAAGTGATAGATATCAGAGAGAATCAAGTCACGAAGACAACACAAAAAGAATTACTCAAATCCGTTGAGAACAACTCAAGTTATGATCAAAATATCAAACACTGGTCAGTCTGACCTACTCGAGAAAAACAGTTTCTGGAATGCTGAAAAGAAACTCGTGTAGCACAAAAATCACAAATCCAATGACCGTGAAATTTTGGCAGATGATAGATAATCAAGTTGTGAAGACAACCGAAAAAGAATCACGTCAATTGGATCAGTAAAACTCGAGTTATGCTAAAACCACCGACGAAAGGTAGTGCTGTCCAGAAACTCGACGAGTTAAACTTGTGTGGAACAAGTCGGACGAACAAGGCACAAAAAGTTCCTTCAAACTATGAATTTTATTCAATAGAACACAATAGGAACAGCCCCAAAGTCGTCTCAACGAGCTTTGGCCTTCCCTTGCTTATATAACCAGCCCTTAGGCCATCCCAATCCAACTAGAACTCTAATCCTAATCCGATCACAATCGGAACTTACCATAACTGCTCAATATTCTTCTATACGCAGATAGAAGCAATCTTAAGACTTCCAAACACTATAGGAACGTATCCCACATTCCTAAACAACTCAATTTCGTGACACACATGAAATCCTAACATAACCAACTCGATACTTCCCATACCGAGCCATAACCGACTCTGCCGCAGCCAAAGTCTTCAACCGATACGATCCGATCCTTCCGATCAGATCTTCCTTCCATAATCCGTCTCTAGAAGCATATTGCCACGTCATGCACCGCATGCATACGTGCGAACACCTTCCTTCGACCTTCATATGCACTGCCCTTGATTCAATCATCCTGCGCGACCTCCTGACCCGCTCAACCACAATTCCTCCCGAACTTGGTTGTTGGAACCTCATCTCCTCCTGAGACTAGTCCAATGGATCCTGTCACCAGCCATGACTTGAACTCAAGCAACACCTGCACATGAATAAACAACCAATCTATACGAGCCCAAGTCCTCGACTTGACTCACGTTAGTTTCCGAACACAACACCTTATGTGAGAACCTCACATAAGCATGTTGCAAAACCACAGTAGAAACAATATCAACCGTATCATCCAAAACGCACCAAAAACATAGCAAATGAATACTAAGCAATCTTTCCAATCATGTAAAGCAAGTACGAAACATTGCAAATGAAAAGTAGAAGCACTTTGGTCAAGTTCCGGACCTTGCCAGAGCAACCCGGAGCTTGAGCCGGAGCTACCAAGAACTAGTAGAACCTAGCGCCGGAGCTTACCAAAACTAGTAGATCCTGGATCCGGAGCTTACCAAAACTAGTAGATCCTAGACCCGGAGCTTACCAAAACTAGTAGATCCTAGACCCGGAGCTTACCAAAACTAGTCGATCCTGGATCCGGAGCTTATCAAAACTAGTCGGAACTAGTCAACCCAAAACCGGAGCTAGACAAAGTACGTCGGAGCTTAGCAAAAACATGCCGGAGCTATCAAGTATATGCCGGAGCTATCAAAGACATGTCGGAGCTAAAGATAAAGCTCACCGGAGCTAACAAAAATATGCCGGTCGGACCTTACCAAGAAGTCGGACCTAGCATCAAACGTAACCGGAGCTACCCAAAGCAAGCCGGACCTATCGTCGGACCTTGCTGTAGCTCGGAGCTAGAGTCGGACCTTGATAAAAAGGTGTTTTGGTGATATTAAAAACTTTTATCATCAAAGCCAAGTGTATTTACTACAAGCCAATGTATTCAGCACACATAGGTCTTACAATTTCCATCGCCCGTTATGCCTCGAGGCAGCCTAGACACCAGAACAAGAGATTTATACTGGTTCAAAAAAAGGTTCCCTACGTCCAGTGTGGTGCTCTCTTCCTACCATTATCAATGGTGGGGGAGTACATGGATGGGAAGGTATTCTAGTGCTATCGTTGAGGAGGTGAAGTCACTATTTGGTGGCTTGTCTTCTCCGTCGTCCTTCGTGATATGACTTTGCGCCCCTTTTATAGGCAGAGCCAGAATAATCATCTCCTAGCTACTTCTTGCTTTCCTCGTATAGGATGCGGGGTGTTGGAGTTTGGTTCCGGCAATTCTCCTGGTACTACCATTGGCAGCCCGCGGAGTTTGTAGTTTGGTTGTGGGCGTGCAGAGATTCCAAACAAGGTGTCAAGTTGACACAAGAATTTACGTGGTTCGGGCCACCTGTGCATAATACCCTACTCCACGAATGTGAGTTGTTGCTGTATTGAGCGTCTGAGCACTGGAGTGTCAGAGACTAGAGTGTCTTGAGCACGTGTGTGCTTGTAGAGGTCTTTCTTGTGTATCGCTCGACCAGTCCTTTTATAGTACAAGGACTGGTCGTTATATTGTTAGCCTTGCCCGACATGTGGCCCTGGCAGTTACTGATGCTTAATACACAATTAATGTACTTAATTACCCTTAACAACGTGGTAATGCCCCTTAATGGTGGTATTACTGGTATTAAGGGTCCTCCGATCGTGTGTCATTAGGATAGAATTAATGACACACAATCGGGTCTTGAAGCTTTAATTGTTCTTTGTAGGTCCGAGCCGCTGGAGGTCCACCAATCAGCCTATTGAAGTCGAAGGTCCGGTAGTTGTACGCGTGACAGCTCGGGAGCTTACTCTATGACGGGTAGGTCCGGTGCTATTGTACACGTGTTGGTACCGGAGCTTCCCTCTGTCGGGGGTTAGGTCCTCGGGTGCCGTACTGGTATCTAGCCCGGAGCTTTACCATGTAAGGAATGTAGCTTCAGTTTAATGATACACGTGGCGGCTCTAGGACTAACCATAGAAGGGAGGCAGGTCCGGTTCCGTATGACACGTGGGTCCTTCAGATGTCTTCAACTCAGGTTTGTGGAGTTCCTTAGCACTGTTTGCAATCCCAAGGTGTATCCGGTACGCAGGGTACCGATAGTGGCCCCCTGGGCCCACCTCTAGGAGAGACCTTTTTGATTAAGTCATTCTGCCTGAGGTGGGTCCATCTTTCGATTCCCTTGCCGTGTCTTTAAGGGTTTTTGGATGTGCCGTTGGGGTGGTGGTTCGCAGTTAAACCATCGCCACGTGGCATATCCGAGATGCAGCAGGTGAGATCTGCGTGTGCGGATCTTACGCAATTAAAGGTCGCCGTTTCCCAATACAAAAACCGTATCGGTTCCACGCGCCCTGTCAGGCCGCCGCCCTTGGGTTTCCCACCTTTCATCATGACAACTATTCGCCTGGGGTAAGGACCTCGACTTGATTGTCGGGGTGGCCCCGGGCCCCCTTCTCACTGGCAGGGTAAAGTTTTTGAACTGTATCCTTGGCCCTTCTGCGGTTTCCATCCAAGTGTTGCGGGGGCTTACTTAAGAAGGAAAGTGTGCGCGGTTTGGGGATTCCTTACGCCTTCATTGTAACTTGCGCTCAAATCCTCCAAACTTTCGCTTGCTTTTCCTCTCTCGCCCCGCCGTGCTACGATGAAGTTGGGACTTCCCAAGAGCCGCATTGGGAACAAGAAGGATTTGTCTAGGGTTCGGACCTACATGGGTTGGTCCAGTGACTCCTTTTGAGAAGGAGCAAGCCAGAGATATGGTGTACTTCCTTGGGTACGCCATGGCGGGTTTGATCCTGCCTTTCTCCACTTTCTTTCTGATGCTGCTAGATTACTATGGCCTGCAGCTCCACCATCTTGGCCCCCACTCAATCTTGCTGGTGGCGACTTTTGTCCACTTTTGCGAGATGTGGGTGGGTGTGCCCCCTTGCGTGGAGTTGTTCCGGACATTCTTCACTATCCACCCCACCGGGAAGAGTGATGAGTTCATCAGCTTCTACTACTTCGTAAAGCGGAAAAACTCACCCCTCAAGTACTTGAGGTCCTTTCCTTCCGGCAAGTGCGACCACTGGAAGAAAGACTAGGTGGTCATCACCGCGGAGGGACACGAGAGGTTGGAGCTGCCTGAAGGCCTCCCCCACATCGACACTGACACTTGGAGTGACGTGTTAGAGCTGTCGAGGGAGTACAAGCCCATTCTAGACAGAATCCAGAAGTGTGTCGAAGGTGGGGTGACCCCCCAGATGGTCTTTGGCAACATCTTGACGAACAGGTGGGCCCCGCTGAGGGCTAGGGGGCTGCTTGCCTGGGCCTTCAACAGTGAGATGGATACCAACCGCATTGAGGTTGGTTTGGGCACCAACTTGAACGGTGAAGCCTGGAAGACCCATCACAAGAAGTTCGAGCCTGGGAACATTGGCCCTGGCGACGTGTCTCCACCGGCGGCCTTCCTTCCTCTGAATATGATACCAGGGGAGTGCAGAGAGCTCTGGAGGAAGATTCCTACTGTTGGACGACTTGGGCCTGATGGAGAGTTGATGAACCTCCGGAGCGGCGATCCTCGAAGCTTCAGAGGGTGGGCCTACTCCTGCCCCAAAACCAAGAGCTGAAGTCATAGGCAAGGGCAAGGAGTTGGTCAAGCCCTCGAGCTGCAAGAGGAAGTTAAAGCATTCTAACGGGAGGTCCGTGAGACCTGCTCCTTCCACGACAGCTCCTTCTTCCCAGCGTGGGAGGTCTTTGACGGCGACAACCACTCCAACATCAGTGTCTCCCGGAAGACCAGCTCTGCCCATGTGACTCTAGTGCTAGAGTATGCCAAGGGCTCTAGGTCTGAGGTTCCTTCTCAATCGTGCGGGGCCTCAACCAAGACGTCATTGATAGTGGGTGCAAGCTCCGGGGAGCCTTCTGAAGCTACCATGCAAGTGGCGACAGGGTCCGGTCCTGAGCGTCCGGTGAAGAGGTTCCGCGCTAGCTGGAGCAGAAGCCTTCCAAGGTAAATTTGATTTTTTTACCTCAGTTGATTTTTTTCTTCGTCCATTATGCACAGGGTACCCAAGAAAGGGGTTGAAGCTCCAGCTCCTGCAACATTAGATGATGCTGTGCAGGCGGAGGCTCCGGCTCCAATTCCAGCGCCGCCCCAAGTTGTTGTTGAGGTCATGGCATCCACAATGTCGTCTGTTATGGTTCTTCACCTCGACACATCTCCCGATGCACCCATGGTAGTGATGGACCACGGGAATGAAGATGTACCAGCGGCACCACCGGAGGTTGAAGCTCCGGTTTTGGATGCTATGATGACAGACGCTCCAGCCTCAGAGCCGGAGGTAACTGCAGTTCCGGCCTTACAGTCGGATGTTGTTGAGGCCCCGGCGGTGGAGCCGGTTGTTGATGAAGTTTTGGCACCTAAGCTGGTTGTCACTGAAGTGCCGGCGCCCAAGCCGGTGGGGGTCGAAGCGCCGGCGCCTGAACCGGCGGTGGAGGAGGCACCAGCGTCGGAGCCGAAAGTGGCCTCAGCTCTGGCCAACTCTTCAACGCTTGCCCCGGAGGTGGTGGTCCTGGAGGTAGCTGCAGTCCCCTGCCTGAGGTACCAGTTGGTGACGATCTGGCGGCGGGACCTTCGGAGCCGACTCCGAAGGTAGAAACTTCCGTTGCAGGACCTTCCTCGGCGGTGAACAAGGCTATCCCGGAGGGTGGCCCTAGTGCCGTGGAAACTCAGGGGACCGCTCTTGTAGAGTGGGACCCGATTTTTGTTATGGAGAACCCGCTGGAGCCAGCGGAGAGGACCCCGGCAGGTCCGGAGCCAATCCCCCTATCACTGTCCATCGATGACGCTTGCTCCAGCCTTCATAAGGTCCAGCTGAATTTTTACCATGACAGCAAGGCCCTCGAGGAGGAGCGCCAAACCCTTGGGAGGTGGCACAACTAGCTACAGTTCGAGACCAAGCTGGCGCAGACAAGGCTGGTCGACGACAAGGAGTGGGTGAAAAGGGAGAAGGCCCGATTGGAGTACTGGGGCCACCTGCTGGACGAGAGGGAAAGCATGGTGCGATCCCTCGACAACCAGACCCGGGCCATCCACGAACAGGCCTTGGCTGCTAATGAAGTAGCGAATGATTGCAAAGAGAAGCTCAGCACCATCCACGACAGCCTCGTCAAGCGCCGAGAGGCTCTTGAGGAGCGGGAGAAAAAGCTAGAAGATGAAGAGCAAAAACTCCTGGAGGTGCAGGATGATCTCGTGAAGAGGGAGGAGCAGCTTACTCAGAGGCTGACTTTGGGTGACAAGAGCCTCGCAGAGCGCCCAAGAAGTTGGAGGAGCGCTGCGAGAGCGAGGAGAAAAGGCCTGGCAGCGGGGACAGGACCTCACCAAGAGGGAGAATAAAGTTGCTGCCAGGGAAAAGAAAGTGCGGGGACGGGAGAGAGACATGGTCGACCGCTGGAACAAGATCCATGTCCGGGAAGAGGAGCTTGCTAAACTCGAAAGGCAAGTTGCTGAAAAGATTGAACAGCACGCCAAAGAGGTCGAGTGCCTTGCCCGGGAAGGTTCAGAGCTTGTGGCGACCAGGAGGTCCTTGGAAGAGATGCGAGGCTCAAAGGCTGCATTGTCCCAACAAGTATGGGACTTCTTGGGCAAAGCCAATGACGCGCTGATGCCGCTGGGCTTTAATCCCGTGCGTATGGATGATCCGGAGCTAGAGCTGGACCACACGTTGCAGGCGTTGAGATCGGTGCGCAACAAGCTCAGCAATATGGGCGATGTCATAGTGGACCAGTTAGAAACCGAAGGACAATCCCAGGCGAAGAACATCACAGAGTACATGCTGACGTGCTACACAAGCCAGGAACCTCATTTCCTACTAGACCCGGTGCTCGAAGGCCCCATCGACGAAGAGGGAGATGCCGCCAAGGCCAGCGTGTCGGAGGTTGCCCAGAAGGTCGCCTCATTCTTCCATAGGGTTTAGGACTTTCTCTTTGTATCTCCCACTTGTATCTTCTCTTCATTTCCTTAATTTTGTAATCTCTTGTCCTCAGATGAATGAAATCCAAGAATTTTATGAATTTCATTTTTTGTCTTCAACCTTTGTCTTGCTTGGCCCCCTAGTAGATGTACACAATTTGATTGCAAACATGTACCAAAAGGTTGTAGCATTTTGTTGAAGACTTGAGTGCTTTGAACTTGTAGAATGTAGGTCTGAAATCTTGTTGCATCGACAGTAGAGGCCCCTCAGGATGTCAAAGCTTAGTAGCTCCGGTAGCGACCACCGTCGGAGCTTAGTAGCTCCGGCAGCAACCACCGTCAACACATGGAGCGTTGATAGCAGGTCCTCTGGGGTTGTCGGAGCTATTTAGCTCCGACATCTACCACTGTCAACATGTAGAGGTTCAGCGGCACGGAGCATTCTTCCACCATCTTTTCTTCACGTTGACGGATGGCCCCCTGGATTCGTTGGAAATCGATAGCTTCGGCAACACTCACTATCAACGTTTAAAACATCCACGGTGAGCTACTTTTGGGGATGTCGGAGCTTTGATAGCTCCGGCATTGTCCACCATCATCATGGGACTTTTATTTTTCCTGCACACTAAAGTCAAGAAAAATAGTGAAATCCATTTCCTATCTATAACTCAATTGCGGCTTACTATTCCCGAAAGAAATTTTAGATTGACAGCAATTCTGTATATAATCAAGCGCATTTGTTTGTTTTCTTCAGATCCAATCGTTTCTGGACTCGCCTTACTTTGGCCTGCCGGGGTGTAGGTAGAGTAGCGTACTTAGGGTGCAGGACTAGACTAAGTCGATAGCACACTCCGGACCTAGATTGGTTTGGCGGCATTCAGGCAAGTCGGCCAGTCAACAATGTTAAGACCCGAAAGATTTTCCAATGCAACTACAATTATATATGAATTGTTTGAGCTAAAGTTTCTTGAGAATTGCACAATTTCGTTATGGACAATAAAGAGAAAAATAAAAAAGAATGAGCCTTTACAAAGTAAATGCACGTGGAGTCTATTTTCACACAATGATGTCTTTCATTATAGGTCCGGGGTACAAGGGAAACAAGTACACTATTAGGGTACGGAACCAGGCTAAGTGTGTTACGTTTCTTGTTTGACCCAGTGTAGCTAGCTACACTTTTAGTTCTGGGACTGTGACAAGTGTTGCTTGAATCTCGCAGACCTTCCGGGAAAGGTCCGGCTGTCCCCCCGGAGGGGCTACCTGACTCTGTACAATGACGCTATAACATACATCACATTTAATTACAGACTCACCTCCATGATATTAAGCGTAGAACATACGGAGGTGCTCAATGTTCCAAGGATTGGGGAGTGGTGTCCCATCCTCGGTTGCCAAGCGAACGGATCTGGGATGGGATACTTTGATCACTCGGAAGGGTCCTTCCCAGTTGGGGGAAAGTTTGTTTAACCCTTCTCGTGTTTGTATTCTCCATAGCACAAGATCGCCTTCCTTGAGCTGTTGGTTATGCACATGCCATTGATGATAGCACCGGAGCGCTTGGCGGTATCGTGCATTTCGAACAGCTGCTCGGCACCTTCCCTCTTCAACGTGGTCAAGGTCTTCACGCCAGAGCTGGTCCTACGTGGTATCGTCGAAGGTCCGGACCCGAAGCGACCACAAAGTGATTTCTGGAGGAAGGACTGCTTCAGCTCCGTACACCAGGAAGAAGGGTGTCTCTCCAGTTGACCGGTTTGGAGTTGTCTTGTTTGCCAACATGGCGGGTTGAAGCTCTTCAATCCAGTTGGCTCCATGTTTTTTCAGGCGCTCATATGTGCGCAGCTTGAGTCCTTTTAGGATTTCTGCATTTTCTTTCTCGTCTTGGACATTGCTTGTCTAGTGTGCTATGGAGGCGTAGCTGACTTCGATGCCGAGGTCTTCGCAATATCCTTGGAATGTAGAGCTTGTGAATTGGGTCCCGTTGTCAGTTATGATCTTGTTTGGGACTCCAAATCTGCATACTATGGACTACAAGAAGTTGATAGTTGATTGCTTGTTTATTGTCACAACTGGAGTTGCTTCCGGCCACTTGGTAAACTTGTCGATGGCGACATACAGGAACTTGTAACCTCCGACGGCTCTTGGGAAAGGTCCCAAGATATCCATCCCCCACACAGCAAATGACCCTGTAGGAGGTATCATTTCTAGGGTTTGAGTTGGTGTATGAATTTGCTTCGCATGAAACTGGCATGCTTCACATTTCTTCACTAGCTTGGTTGCATCCTGGAGTGTTGTAGGCCAGTAAAAACCATGCCGGAAGGCTTTACCGACCAACGTGCAAGAAGACGCGTGGTTCCCACACTCGCCTCCATGGATTTCCGCGAGGATCACACAACCTTCTTCCCTTGTAATGCACCGCATTAGGACGCCGTTGGCACCATGCCGGTAGACATCCCCTTCTACCAGTGTGTATCTTTTAGCCAATCTGACTATCCGGTCAGCAGATACATTATCTTCTGGAAGGAAGTTGTCTTTCAAGTAGCTCGGGATCTCTGATATCCATGCATTGGAGCTAGCTTGAACATCTGAGTCTTGCGTGCTGCGTTGCTCGGAGCTTCCTGTAGCACCTACGACCCTTGATGGACGCCATGGTAACAAGGCCATCGGGACCGCCAGGTTCGAGGTGCTGGTCGAAGGTTCCGTCAAGAGCCGGAGCTCCGGTTAAAGCTTTCATCGAGAGTTCATTAGCTTCAGTGTTGTTGAGGCACTGGACTTGGCAAAGATCCAGAACTTCGAAGTCCTTCTGAAGCTTCTGGACTTCAAGTAGGTATGCAGCTAGTTGAGGGTTGTTGCAGCAGCATTCACCTTTGACTTGTTTTATAACGAGTTGCGAATCACCCTTTATCAACAGCTGCTTGACACCATACGATAGTGCCACCTTGAGCCCATAGATTAGTGCTTCATACTCCGCCATGTTGTTGGTTGCCTTGAAGTCAAGGTGAACCATGTATTTGACATTCTCCCCGTTCGGAGCGAGGAGAAGGATTCTAGCTCTGACCCCCTCCTTCTGCACGGAGCCATCGAAGTAGAGATTCTAGTGAGGCTTAGTGAAGATCGGAGCCTTGGGTTCCGATTTTTGCTCACTGGGGCCCCCAGGGTTTGATGGAGAGGGGGTCCATTCTGCCACAATGTCCGCCAATGCTTGACTCCTAATCGCTTGTCTTGGGACGAATTCAAGATCGAACTTGGCCAATTCCGCTGCCCACTTTGCAATGTTCCCAGTATAGTTGTGATTATGCAAGATTGCACGCAGTGGATAAGAGGTTACCATTGAAATCTTGTGAGCTTGGAAGTAGTGATGAAGCTTCCTAGAAGCGATATGAACTACATAGAGAAACTTATGCACCTATAGGTATCGAGTCTTGGCGTTGTGGAGTACTTCACTGATGAAGTACACTGGGCGCTAGACTGTCTGGACCCTCTTAGAGGGCCCCGAAGCTTCCTCCTCATCAACCCAGACCCTCCCGGAGAGGTCCGGACCTTCTTCGGGGACCTCCAGATTCCCGCTGGACGAACCCGGAGCTTCTTCTGAAGTGACCCGGACCTTCCCGGAGGGGTCCAGATCTTCTTGTTCAGCAACAGTGACTCCTTCATTTGAAGGAGGTTGATCCTCTAGCGTCTTGCCGTGAGGATCCGGGTCTAGGGGCTGTGACCTGGACTCGCCTTCAGGTAGTTCTGGACCCTCTCGGAGGGGTCTGGATTCCTGAACTGGGGATGGTTTTGGTCTTTCCACAACCAGGACCATGCTGACGACTTCGTCAGTTGCTGAAATATAAAGCAGAAGTGGCTCACCCAGGTTCGGAGCTACCAGAGTTGGTAGAGTGGTGAGGAGCTGTTTCAGCTCTTGGAAAGCCTTTTCTGCTTCTTCAGACCATTGGAATGGCCCGGACTTCCTCATTAGATTGAAGAAGGGCAGCGCCTCTTTGACCAGTCTTGAAATGAACCACCTAAGGGCAGCTAGACATCCAGTCAGCTTCTGGACATCCTTGCTGCGAGCTGGTGGCCGCATGTCTTCAATAGCTTTAATCGTCGCCAGATTCGCCTCTATTCCTCGGTGGTTCAACAAGAATCCAAGAAGCTTTCCGGAGCTAACCCCGAAGACACACTTTGTCTGGGTTCAGCTTTGTGCGTGTGATTCGCAACTTGTCGAAGACAGCTTGCTAAGTGTCGAGAAGTGACTCCTTGTTCTTGATCTTGACGACAATGTCATCGATGTACTCTTCCACAACATCTCTGATAAGCTCTCCAAAAGTTTTGTACATAGCTCGCACAAACATTGAAGCAACATTTTTGAGACCGAATGGCATGGCAGTGTAACAATATAATCCATCTACTGTGATGAAGGAGGTATGTTCTTCATCTACCCTAGACATTCTGATTTGATGATACCCAGAATATGAGTCTAGGAAACATAGTAATTCACATCCAGAGGTGGAATCCACTATCTGATCTATTCTAGGTAGTGGGAATGGATCCTTTGGACATGCCTTATTCAGTGTAGTGTAGTCGATACACATTCGAAGCTTCTCACCGGCCTTAGGTACAACGAATGGGTTTGCCAGCCATTTTGGGTGGAAGACTTCCCGGATGAATCCTGCTTCGAGTAACTTCTTCACTTCTTGTCGTGTGAAGTTTTGTCGCTCTACTGATTGATTCCGAGGCTTCTGATGTACAGGCTGAGCGGTGGGATAAATCTTCAGATTGTGCTCGATCACTTCCCTAGGGATCCCAGGCATTTGTGACGATTGTCAGGCAAACACGTCGACATTAGCCTGGAGGAAAGTGATGAGCATGAGTTCCTATTTTTCATTCAGACCTCCCGATATACGGGTGGTCTGAGCAGCGTCGGAACAATTTTGGACGACTTTGACGGGAATGTCGGTGTCGCTGCTTGGTTGCACACGAGGTGCGGAGGTTGAGCCTCGATGATGAATGCTTGGATTTTTCGGAGCTTGCTCCCTTCCGGATTCATCCTCCTGCGATGTAGCAAGCGCGTGGAGTTCTTCTAGAGCAGTAACTTCAGCAGTGCGGTCTCCGTGGATCCGGAGAGCGCCTGAAGGTGTTGGCATCTTCAACACTAGGTAGCCATAATGAGCAGCAGCCATGAATTTGTACAGAGCTGGCCTGCCCAAGATGGCGTTGAATGGTAAGTTGATCTGCGCCACATCGAAGACCAACTTCTCAGTCCTGTAATTCTCCCAAGTCCCGAAGGTCACCGGGAGAGTAATGGCACCGAGTGGAGTGATGGCCCCTGGACCTACTCCGGAGAAAGGTCGGGATGGGTGAAGATCCGAAGGTCGGAGCTGAAGCTTGACAAAGGCCTCGAAGCTTATGAGGTTCAGCCCTGAACCTCCGTCCACCATTGCATGGTGGTACTGGATGTTGTTGATGGTCGGAGATACCATCAGTGGAAGTTGGCCAGCTCCGATCATGTTATGAGGGCAGTCTGAAGCATCGAAACCGATGGCAGTTTCCATCCACTTCCGGTGAGGCTCCGCCCTAGCGGTGGGAGCTACAGAGGCCATGTCTCGCTGCATTGTCTTGAGGACACGGCGGGAGGTGATGCCCCACGAACCACCAAAGATGGTGTTCATGGTCTTCTGGCGCTCTTTGTCAGAGACGTCGGAGTCGTCGTCAACGGAGGTGTAAACAACCTTCAAGACCTTTTTAGGGTCCTGAAAACCTAACTCCTCTTCAGCCAAAGCTTCATCGACTTTTTGTTTTCCTTCCCTTTGACATAAAGGAACATCTTCCTAGCGCTTGTTGTAACGCTCGGCAAGGTTCTAGACCCCTCGGCAGCCTTCCAGGTTGTGGCTGTTCGTCTTGTATATATGACACCACATCTTGGAGATGCCACTGTCTTCAAATGATGGCCGAGGTTGTTTCTCGGGGCGTGGCCCCCGGCCACCCGGAGCTGCGGCAGCAGCGGCAGTGGGTGTGCCGACCGACGGCTTCTTCTTGCAATTGGAATTTTTCTTCTTCTTGCCACTCCCGGAGGTAGCAGCTTCACCCTTGGAGGACTTTTTGTTGTCAACCGGAGGATGTTGGGAGTGCATTTCATGGCCCTCCGCAGCTTTGGCACATTCGTCTGCCAAGCTGAAGAGTTATGTGACGCTGGTGATTTCCTTGGTCGCCAGCTTCTCAAACATCTTCTTGTCTCGAACGCCCTATCTGAATGCCACAATAATAGAAGCGCTTGAGATAGAAGGAATTGTGTTTTGTACCTGGTAGAACCTCTGGATGATAGATTGCAGGGACTCTCCCCCTTTTTGCTTGATAGCAAAAAGGTCTAGTTCGGTGCCTGGTCGGGTGTATGAGCTCCCGAAGTTTGCGATGAATTGTTGGTACAACTCTGCCCAACTGTTGATGGAGTCAGGCGGAAGGCTCATGAAACAAGACCTGACGGTCCCATTCAAAGCTACAGGGAAATAATTGGCCATCACGGCCTCATTCTTCCCAGCCGCAAGGATAGCGATGGAATAAATTTGGAGAAATTCAGCGAGATTGATAGTCCCGTCAAATTTATCTGGCAGGTGAGGCCGGAACTTCTGCGGCCATCTTACCATACGTAGGTGCATGACAAGGGCAGAACAGCCTCCTCCTACTCCCTCGGGGGCAGGATTGTCCCGAGCTTCTCGCCTCTCGCAAGCATGCTCGATGTGGACGCGGCATCCTGTTGACGGTAACGACGATCGAGCTCCGCCCGGAGGTCGTGAGTCGAAAGCTGGTTACCGTGTGAGAACGTCGCGCCCCAGAAGGCAGTGATGTCTCCTGTTGAGACGTAGCATGCCTCCTGTGCTGCGAAGCATGCAGACCAAGTCTACCCGACATGATCCGATGCTGAGATGGGGCCCGCCCCAAGGGGGGAGGACCTTAATTGCTAATGCCATCGGCTGCAGCTGCAACTAGATGTTCCACATCAGCTCTCCACTGCTCCATCACACCTTGGTGTGCTCCTGGAGGCAATGGACGTTGGAGAAGAGCACGTGCAGAATTAATCGCGTGTTCAGGGTTGTGGTTCGTCGATGCTTTGACCGACGCAGACGCCCCATCTCGACGTCCAGCTTGATTCGTCGGAGCAGATGGTTGTTGTGGTGGCATGACTCCTTCTGGAGCCACAGCACCTACTGGCTGCTGCATGTTGGAGGGATTGCCTCCTGCAGGTTGCACAACATGGTTACCGTTGGATGATCCAGCAGCAGAGCTCACCATGTTTCAATCTTGGACACCGCCTACCTGACGCGCCAACTATCGGAGTTTGGTCTAGGCAATTCTCCCGGTACTACCATTGGCAGATTGCAGAGTTTGTAGTTCGGTTGTGGGCGCGCAGAGATTCCCAACAAGGTGGCAAGTTGACATGAGAATTTACGTGGTTCGAGCTGCCTGAGCGTAATACCCTAGTCCACGGATGTGTGTTGTTGCTGTATTGAGCGTCTGAGCGCTGGAGTGTCAGAGACTAGAGTGTTTTGAGCGCGTGTGTGCGTATAGAGGTCCCTATTGTGTATCGCTCGACAAGTCCTTTTATAGTACAAGGACTGGTCGTTACATCGTTAGCCTGGCCCAACATGTGGCCCTGGCAGTTACTGATGCTTAATACACAATTAATGTACTTAATTACCCTTAACAGCATGGTAACACCTTTTGATGGTGGTGTTACTGGTATCAAGGGTCCTCCAATCGTGCGTCATTAGGATAGCATTAGTGACACACAATCGGGTCTTGAAGCTTTAATTGTTCCTTGAATGTCCGAGTCGTTGGAGGTCCACCAATCAGCCTGTTGAAGTCAAAGGTCCGGCGGTTGTACGTGTGGCAGCTCCAGAGCTTACCGTCTAGGACGGGTAGGTCCGGTGTTGTTGTACACTTATCGGTACTGGAGCTTCCCTCCGTCGGGGGCTAGGTCAGGGGGTGCTGTACTGGTATCTAGCCCGGAGCTTTCCCATGTAAGGAATGTAGCTACGGTTTAATGATACACGTGGTGGCTCTAGGACTAACCATAGAAGGGAGGCAGGTCCGGTTTCGTATGACACGTGGGGCCTTCAGAAGTCTTCAACTCAGGTATGTGGAGTTCCTAATCACTCCTTGCAGTCCCAAGGGGTATCCAATATGCAGGGTACCGACACAGGGTTTACAGAGTTTTCCTATCCTCTAGACTCTTGGGGTGGGGTTGAAAAGTGAAGGTTGTAGCTATTGCATCCTCCCTATTTGGTCACTTCATACCTTTTATTATTGCCTCATTACCCAGGCCATCGTGCTAGCTATGGTAGGACAGGACAAGGCATGTGGTGGGGGTGGGGGGCATTGGCAGTGGCCTTAGCATGTATTCCCATGCGATTACTTGGTTGGCGTGATCCTGACTCTCGTGGTCAAGACTCTGTTGGATGGATGCGAATGTCATCGAATAAGGATAGGAAAGCTCGTCTCCCTAACCTCGTGGGTCATGGGGCCGTTGCATCGATGGGACCAGGGTTCGCACAAATCCGCTGGCCTGGGATCAGTCTGCCCAAACATGTTCTTTGGGACCCTGGTTATAGAACTCCTTCATTTAGGAACTAGACACTTATTCTTATATGATGATATGTTAAAATCAACTTTAAAAACTCTTCCAATCCAAGACATGTTAAGCATAGGCTCACCATTTGAATCTACAATCTTGCAACAATTTTTAGTGAAACTAACTTCTAAATTTCCATCTAGTAATTGTGAAACTGAAAGCAAGTTACATTTTGAGTTTTTAACAAGAGCCACATCTCTCAATGTGTAGTGTTTATTAACTATAACCGAACCCTAAGCAATTACAAAAGGTTATAAATTATTAGCAAAAAAGTAACATTTTCTACACGTGACACAAGAGAGAGAAAGTAGAACCTATTCTTTGATACCAGTCATGTGTTGTGAGCAACCTTAATCCACAAGCCAAATGTTCTTCTTCCTCAAGCATGTAACTTAAATATAAGCATAATACATCGTTGACTCGACATTGGGGTTCGTGAAAAGACATTTAGAATCAAATAATGAGTCACACGACATTCACCAGGAATAACATGCGAAAGCTGAGAAAGTACAACACGCTTATGAGCCAAAACTTGAGAATTCTTGTACCCAACTACTGATCTATGAGGTATGTTACATGTAGCACGAAAAACAGTAGGTTTGGGAGCAAAATTTGCATGTTTTTAACTTGTCACAGCAGGTTGCAAGTGTCTAACATTCGGATCAACAAGTGCATCAATTTTTGCTTGATTGCTATGTGACAAAGCATGCATTCTTTCTTTTTATGTTGTTTAGCTAGTCTATAAAAAATATCTATGACACGACAATTTTTGCTTGATTGCTATGTGACAAAGCATGCATTCTAGATGAGCAATCAACGTGTTTGTTTGCACCCGAATGAGACGACACTCCTGCAAACTTATAAATGACCTCTTTTTATTTTGGAACCGTTTGAATCAAAGCACTTTCTAGCGCCTTTATAATTTTAGGTGGATGTTCTTTAGCATGAGCATGAGAATGAAAAATTAAATCAGTTTTATCATTGCAAGTATTAGAAGAATTCAACAGCAAGTTTAGGTTCTTATTTTCACTACAAAACCAATCTAGTGTCTTATGCATGTCACCAAGTTTTTTGGACAAAGTCTAGATAGTTTTCACATGAAGTTTTTCCTTTTAATTTGTAATGATAACAAAAATTAACTTCATGAGAACCTAAAGCATTGTTCAGGACATAAAATTCATTTGTAATCATGTATTTTTTTGTTAAGATCATCATAGCTAGAACAATGCATATACGTTGTAAAACATCTAGCATCTTTTATGTTTTTATCATTTATTGCAGCAAGCTTTCTGTTCTTTTCAATTTCAAGCTTAAGTTGATCAAGTGTGCAGGTCCCACTTCTTATAGAGGACAATTGTTCATAAACTAATTCACAAGAAGAGCAAGAATCATCACTAAGAATCAAAGATTTTAGTCGATTAATTTTAGATTCTAGTGATTCAATTTTAGCATCATTTTGTTTAAGTTTTTTGTCCTTTTTCTTAAGTACCATAGAATCACACTAAAGGCCATCAAAATGTTCTTTGTATGAGGGACTTACCTCATCATTGTCGCTAATTCATTCGGCCTCCTCCATTCTTAAACTTGACTTGCTCGCCATCAAACACGTATTTGCCAAAGTGCCTTCATCGTCATCACTTTAGGTGTCCACATTGCTCGAGCTGAATTCTTGAAGTGCGGAGGGAAAATAGTGCATTACTTTGTTCATTGATGAATTCCTCTTCCTCTTCTTGTTCTTCGCATAGGAAGGCTTGACTTAGATTGCCTTACATCACGGGAAGTAGAACCTAAAAGGTTAGGGCAATATGTACGAACATGTCCATAGTGACCGCATTCGAAGCATCTTTGTGAACCACCACTTCCTCTTCTTCTAGATCTTACATTTTGCAATGCTTTTGAGTACCGTGTAGAGAGAATTTCTAGCTCCTCCTTTTGAAACTCTTCCATCTATTCGAGGGTCAGAGAGGACAGCAAAGCAAATGTGCCACATGATGAAGATTTGCTAGCACTAGACATGTTGCATTGTGAAACAAATGCAAGAGACTTGTTGGAATTTTTGAGCAAAATAATGTCAAGCTCATGGGTTTTCAACTTGATATGTAGCACATCTATAGTAAGTGAACTCATGATAGTGGATTCATGAATGTAAGTAACTTTCATCTCCCAAGTTAACATGTCTAATGCACTTAACAATTGTCTAGCATCTAAAAAACTAGCATTGACACTATGCAAATTGCTGAGAATTGTATTAATTTCAGCAGAGAAATCATCAATCGACTCACCGAGTTACATCTCAAAATGGATATATTCTTACTTAAACATATCTTATTAAGCATATATTCTTTCTTAAATTAATACCAAGCAAACCTTCCCATAAGC
The DNA here is from genome assembly GCA_036927565.1 of Tuctoria greenei. NCBI lineage: Eukaryota > Viridiplantae > Streptophyta > Magnoliopsida > Poales > Poaceae > Tuctoria > Tuctoria greenei. The sequence continues at coordinate 128,590,367 of JAYESD010000003.1, read as the reverse complement.
GTAAAGCAAGTTTAAAATCATTGCATGATAAAAACAGAGTAGTTGCACGATTATATTAACAAATAGGGAGATCAGACAGTCCAATCAGCAGCGCTGCAGTATACAAGGAAAAGTTTGTACAGTCCAAAACATGGACTCTTATTTAGCACATGTGCCGCAAGGTTCAGACATTCCAAAAAGAAAACCATGTCCAACTCACGAGCGCTGAGTTTGAACAGTCCAGACTGTGTCCTATAGTTCATTTTAAAAAGTTCTAGCAGTGCAAAGTGAATGTCTCGGGTATACTCAAAACTTTATATGAAAACTCTCACTTTAAACCTATTTGCCAATGTATTCACGCATAGGTCTCACAAAAACTAAAATACTTTCTCGTGTTCCTCTAACCTCTTCGAGTGCACAGTGCCCCCCCTGACTTTTTTCTGAGAAATTATTTTTCTGCAAATACCACATTTTCAGAAACAAACACTTCATTTTTCTATTGTATATAGAAGTAGTATCCCTATGTTTCCCTAGGACACCCCACAAAGACACACTCATCATATTTGTGATTGAGTTTAGTTAGTGTCAGTAACATCAAATATTTAAGAATAACAAACTAGGACATTTGATGTCTGTCGGTACCCTAAAAACCGTACACCCCTTGAGATTACAAAGATCTCAGGGGAAGGACGACTACTCGAGCTGAAGACCCTCGGAGGCCCACTTGTCAGAACATGACCGGACCAGCTTTTCCAACATGGTTAATCCCTAGGTCGCCATGTGTACTACTTAACCGGAGCTACCGCCCACAAGGGGGAAGCACCGGACCGAGTACCAAAACGACACCTCCGGACCTAACCCCTGACCGAGAGAAGCTCCGGACCTGACACGTGTCAAGTAGCCCCGGAGCTTCCTGCTTCCTGCAGCAAGCTCTAGAGCTGCCACGTATCTAAACATCGGAGCAAGCCGCCTCTAACCTCCGGGAGACCTTGTAACTGCTCCGGATCTTCAAAGGAGAGCCAAGGACTTCAAGACCTGTTTAAATGTCATTAATGCCATATTAATGACACTTAAATGGACGATCTTAACACCTGTAACGGCACTGTCGAAGCCCGTTACAGGATCATTAACAACAATTAATCGTGTATCAATACTAGTAACCGCCAGGGCCACATGTCGGGCCAGGTAGCTTGTAACGGCCTGTCTTTGTACTATAAAAGGACAGGCCGACGATACACAGGAGAGAGACGGACGGAAAATCATACGTGATAAGCCAATACAACATCAACACCCCCGTGGAGTAGGGTATTACGCTCAGGAGGCCCGAACCACGTAAGTCCTAGTGTCTCCAGTGTTAAACCGCAATTCACCTTCTTGAGTCTCCGCGCGCCCACACCGAACTACAAACTCCTTCAACACTTTAGATGTGTCAGGAGATCTGCCGACTCCAACAGTCGACAGTTGGCGTGCCAGGTAGGGGCGCCTCAGATTTTCGAGAATGGTGAACTCTGCGGCTGGATCATCCAATGGCCAACCTGCTGCTCAAGCTGTTGAGGGCAATCCCTCCAACAGGCAGCCACCAGCAGGAGCCACTCTCCCACCACCACCGTCTTCTCCGGCGAATCGTGCTGGACAACGTGATGGTGCTCCGGCGTCACTGACTGCGTCAGCAAGTCATGACAACCCGGAACATGCACTCCATGCAGCGCGTGCTCTTCTCCAACGACCACCACATCCGGACGCATCTCGAGATGCAATGGAGCAGTGGAGGGCCGATGTGGAGCATTTGGTCGCAGCAGCGGCCGAATGCCTCAACAACCAGGGACCTCCTCCTTCCGGACGAGCCCCGTCGCAGCGGTGAACTTTGTCTGGGAGACTTGGTCCGCACGTCTCCAACAATAGGAGACGTTCTGCGTCACAGCAGGTGACATCGTTGCCCTCCGGGGCACGACATACCCATACAGTATCTAGGCTTTCAACTCATGACCTCCGGGCGGAGTTGGATCGCCGATACCGCCAACAGGATGGCCGTGTCCACATCGAGCGTGCTCGTGAAAGACGGGAAGCTCAGGACCTTTCTACTCTGGAAGGAGTAGGAGGAGGCTGTTCAGCCCTAGCCATGCACCTGCGCATGGTTAGATGGCCACAGAAGTTCCGGCCACACCTGCCGGAAAAATTAGACGGGACTGTCAATCCCGCTGAATTCCTTCAGATATACTCCACTGCAATCTTGGCAGCTGGAGGAAACGAGGCTGTAATGGCCAACTACTTTCCAGTGGCCTTAACCGGGACCGCCAGGTCCTGTTTTATGAGCCTTTCACCCAACTCTATCAACAGTTGGGAAGATTTGTGCCATCAGTTCACTGCCAACTTCGGGAGTTCATACACCCGACCAGGCACTGAATTGGATCTTTTTGCGGTCGTGCAAAAAGGGGGAGAATCTTTGCGGTCCTTCATCCAGAGGTTCTCTCAGGTACGCAACACAATCCCTTCTATCTCAAGCGCTTCTGTCATTGTGGCATTCAGACAGGGCGTACGGGACAAGAAGATGTTGGAGAAGCTGGCGATCAAAGAGATCACCAGCGTCACGGAACTCTTCAGCTTGGCAGACAAATGTGCCAGAGCTGCGGAGGGCCGTGAAATGCACTCCAAACCAGCCTCGGAGGATCACAAGAAATCCTCTAAAGAAGAAGCTGCTACCTCCTAGGGTGGCAAGAAGAAAAAGAAGACCCACGGCAAGAAGAAGCCGTCGGCCGGTACATCCAACGTTGCAGCTGCTGCAACTCCTGGTGGCCGGGGGCCACGCCCCGAGAAGCGACCTCGACCGTCTTCCGAAGACGGTGGCAACCCAAAGTGTGGTGTCCCATTCACAAAACGGGCAGCCACGATTTGGAAGACTGCCGAGAGGTCCAAAACCTTGCCGAGCGCTACAGCAAGCGCCGGGAAGGATCTCCCTTCCGACAGAGGGAAGGAAAACAGAAGGTCGACGAAGCTCTGGCTGAAGAGGAGTTAGGGTTTCAGGATCCCAAGAAGGTCCTGAAGGACGTCTACACTTCCGTCGACAACGACTCTGACGTCTCTGACAACGAGCGTCGGAAAACCATGACCACCATTTTTGGTGGGTCATGGGACATCACCTCCCGTCGCGTCATTAAGACTATGCGGCGGGATATGGCCGCTGTAGCTCCTACAGCTAGACCGGAGCCACATCGAAAGTGGATGGACACACCCATCACTTTTGATGCTTCGGACTATCCACGAAGCATGGTTGGAGCTAGACAGTTACCTTTGATGGTATCTCCCACCATCAATAACATCCAGCTTCATCATGTTATGGTGGACGGAGGTTCGGGGCTGAACCTCATAAGCTTTGAAGCTTTTACCAAGCTTCAGCTCTGACCTTCGGATCTCCAGCCCTCTCGACCTTTCTCTGGAGTAGGTCCGGGGGCCATTACTCCACTCGGAGCTATAACTCTCCCCGTTACCTTCGGGACACGGGAGAAGTATCGCACCGAGAAGTTGGTCTTCGACGTCGCTCAGATCAACTTACCATTCAACGCCATCTTGGGTAGACCTGCCCTATACAAATTTATGGCAGCTGCCCATTATGGATACCTGGTGTTGAAGATGCCAACACCAGTAGGCGTTCTCCGGATCCGCGGAGATCGCACCGCCGGGGTAACTGCTCTCGAGGAGCTCCATGCATTAACCACGACGCAAGAGGAGGACTCTAGACAGGAGCAAGCTCCAAAACCCCCGAGCATTCGTCAACGGGGCTCAACCTCTGCACCACGTGTGCAACCAAGCGGCGACACCGACATTCCCGTCAAGGTCGTCCAAATTGGTTCCGATTCCGCTCAAACCACCCGTATATCGGGAGGGTTGAACGACAAATAGGAACTCGCGCTCATCACTTTCCTCCGGGCTAATGTTGACGTATTTGCCTGGAAACCGTCACAAATGCCTGGGATCCCCAGGGAAGTGATTGAGCACAATCTGAAGATTTACCCCGATGCTCGGCCTGTGCATCAGAAGCCTCGGAAGCAATCCGTAGAGCGGCAGAACTTCATCCGACAAGAAGTGAAGAAGTTGCTCGAAGCCGGATTCATCCGAGAAGTCTTCCATCCAAAATGGCTGGCGAACCCAGTCATTGTGCCCAAGGCCGGCGGGAAACTTCGGATGTTCATCGACTACACCACACTGAATAAGGCATGTCCAAAAGATCCATTTCCACTACCTAGAATAGATCAGATAGTGGATTCCACCTCTGGGTGTGAGTTACTGTGTTTCCTAGACGCATATTCTGGGTATCATCAAATCAGGATGTCTAGGGAGGATGAAGAACATACTTCCTTCATCACAGTAGATGGATTGTATTGTTACACAGCCATGCCATTTGGTCTCAAGAATGCAGCTTCAACTTTTGTACGAGCTATGTACAAAACTTTTGAAGAACTCATCAGAGATATAGTGGAAGTGTACGTCGATGACATCGTGGTCAAGGTCAAGAACAAGGAGTCCCTCTTTGACACCTTGCAAGCTGTCTTCGACAAGCTGCGGGCCACCCGCACGAAGCTAAACCCAGACAAATGTGTCTTCGGGGTTAGCTCCGGAAAACATCTGGGGTTCCTGGTAAGTCACCGGGGCATAGAAGCTAATCCGGCGAAGATAAAAGCCATTGAAGAGATGCGGCCACCAACCCGTATCAAAGACGTCCAAAAGTTAACTGGGTGTCTAGCTGCCCTCAGTCGGTTCATATCAAGACTGGTGGAACGGGCGCTCCCCTTCTTCAAGTTGTTGAGGAAGTCTGGACCATTCCAATGGTCCGAAGAAGCAGCGAAGGCATTCCAGGAGCTGAAACAGTTCCTCACCACCCTACCAATTCTTGTAGCTCCAAACCGTGGTGAGCCTTTGCTACTTTACATTTCAGCTACTGACGAGGTTGTCAGTATGGTTCTGGTTGCGGAGAGACCAGAACTATCCCATACTTAGGAATCCAGACCCCTTCGGGAGGGTCCAGAGGTCCCTGAAAGTGAGTCTGGGTCCCAGCTCCCAGACTCAAATCCACAAGAAGTCACTTCAGAAGACTCAGACCCCTCCGAGAGGGTCCAAGTCATTTCTGAAGAAGCTCCAGGTTCCTCCAGCCAGAACCCGGAGGTCCCTGAAGAGAATCTGGACTCCTCCGACAGGATCCGGATCAATAGAGAGGAAGCTCCGGACCCCTCCGGGAGGGTCCGGACCATTCAACGTCCGGTATACTTCATCAGTGAAGTATTACATGATGCCAAGACTCGATACCTAGAGGTGCATAAGCTGCTTTATGCAGTTCTTATTGTCTCTAGGAAGCTCCGACACTACTTCCAAGCTCACAAAGTCTCGGTGGTGACCTCTTATCCACTTCGAGCGATCCTGCATAATCCCAATTCAACTGGGAATATTGCAAAGTGGGCAGCGGAATTGGCTGAATTCGATCTCGAATTTATTTCAAGACAAGCAGTCAAGAGTCAAGCGTTGGCAGATTTCGTGGTGGAATGGACTCCCTCTCCATCAAACCCTGGGGGCCCCAGCAAGCAGAAGACGGAACATCAAGTTCCAACCTTCACCGAGCCTCATTGGACTCTTTACTTCGATGGCTCCATGCAGAAGCAGGGGGCCGGTGCTGGAATCCTTCTCCTTGCACCAAGTGGGGAGAAGGTAAAATACATGGTACACCTTGACTTCAAGGCAACCAACAACATGGCGGAGTATGAAGCACTCATCTGCGGGCTAAAGGTGGCACTGTCATACGGTGTCAAGCAACTGCTGGTCAAAGGAGATTCACAGCTCATCATCAAGCAGGTGAAAGGTGAATGCTCCTGCAATAATCTCTAGCTAGCTGCTTACCTCCTTGAAGTCCAGAGGCTTCAGAAGGACTTTGAAGTCCTAGACCTCAACCATGTTCAGCGTGCCCACAACACTGAAGCTGACGAACTCTCGACCAAAGCGTCAACCGGAGCTCCAGCTCCTGACGGAATCTTTGTCCAGAGGTTGTCAAAACCGACAGTTCAGCCTGCCGAACTGAACGAAGGGGGCGAGATCAGCATCCCGAAGCTGACGGTCCCGATGGCCCTGTTACCATGGCAGCCATCAAGGGTCGTAGGTGCTGCCGGAAGCTCCGAGCAACCCAGCACGCAAGACTCAAATGCTCAAGTCAGTTCCGATACATGGATCTCGGAGATCCGGAACTACTTGAAAGACAACATCCTTCCTGACGATGATGTATCCGCTGACCGGGTAGTCAGATTGGCTAAAAGATACACACTGGTAGAAGGGGATCTCTACCGGCGCGGTGCCAACGGCATCCTAATGCGGTGCATCACAAGGGAAGAAGGCTGCGAGCTTCTCGTAGAAATCCATGGAGGCGAGTGTGGGAACCACGCATCTTCCCGCACGCTGGTCGGAAAAGCCTTCCGGCATGGCTTCTACTGGCCTACAGCGCTCCAGGATGCCACTGAACTGGTAAAGAAATGCGAAGCATGCCAATTTCATGCAAAGCAAATTCATACACCCGCTCAGCCCTTACAAATGATACCTCCTACATGGCCCTTCGCTGTGTGGGGGATGGACATCTTGGGACCCTTCCCAAGAGCCGTCGGAGGTTACATGTTCCTGTACGTCGCCATTGACAAGTTCACCAAGTGGCCGGAAGCAACTCCAGTTGTGACGATCAACAAGCAATCTGCTATCAACTTTCTGCAATCCATTGTAAGCAGATTCGGAGTCCCAAACAAGATCATCACTGATAATGGGACTCAATTCACAAGCTCCGCATTCCAAGGGTATTGCGAAGACCTCGGCATACAGGTTTGCTACGCTTCTGTAGCTCATCCCGCCAGCAATGGCCAAGCTGAGAGAGCAAATGCAGAAATCCTTAAAGGACTCAAAACGTGCACCTATGAGCGTTTGAAAAAGCACGGAGCCAATGGGATCAAAGAGCTTCCGCCCACTCTATGGGCCAACAGGACTTCTCCAAACCGGTCAACCGGAGAAACACCCTTCTTTCTGGTGTACGGAGCTGAAGCAATCCTTCCTCCGGAAATCACCATGGGTTCGCTCCGAGTCCGGACCTTCGATGAAGCCGCGTAGGACCAGCTCCGGCGTGAAGACCTAGACCTCCTCGAGGAGGGAAGGTGCCAAGCAGCTGTTCGGAATGCCAGATATCGCCAGGCTCTACGGCGTTATCACCAGCGGCATGTACACAACTGACAGCTCGAGGAAGGCGATCTGGTGCTACGGAGAATACTATCCAGAGAAGGGCTAAACAAACTTTCCCCCGGCTGGGAGGGGCCCTTCCGAGTGATCAAAGTATCCCGTCCCGGAAGCGTTCGCTTGGCTACTGAGGATGGGACACCTCTCCCAAATCCTTGGAACATCGAGCACCTCCGTAAGTTCTACACTTAATTCCACGGAGGTGAGTCTTGAGTAACTTGAGATGTATGTTATAGAGTCATTGTACAGAGTCGGGTAGTTCCTCCGGGAGAGCAGCCGGACCTTTTCCGAAAGGTCTGTAAAGCTCAAGCAGCACTTGTTACGGTCTCCGGACTAAAAGCGTGGCTAACTACCCTTGGTCAAACGAGAAACCAAACACACTTAGCCTGGTCCCGTACCCTAAGAGTGTACTTGTTTCCCCTGTACCCCGGACCTATAATGAAAGACATCTTCATGTGAAATAGAATCCACGTGCATTCATTTTGTGCAGGCTCGATATTATTATTTTTCTCTTTCTTGTCTATAACAGAAACGTGCAATTCTTAAGAAATTTTAGTTTGACCGGTTTATATACGACTCAAGTTGAATTGTCAGAACTCTTGGATTTAAATATCGTTTATGGCCATCTCGCCTAAAAGCCGCCAAGCCAATCTAGGGCCGGAGTGCGCTATCGACTTAGCCTGGTCAAGCACCCTAAGTACGCCACTCTACCTACACCCCGGCAGGCCAAAGTAAGGCAGGTCCATGGACAGTTGGATCTAAGAGAAAAGACAACGCATCCAGTTGTATTTAAAATCGCGTTCAACTTAAAATTTACTTGAGAATCGTAAGCCGCGATGAAATTATAGACAAGGAACAAATTTTATCGTTTTTCTTGGCTTAAGTGTGCAGGAAAAATAAAATATACGTTGATGGAGAAAAGCCGGAGCTAACCAAGCTCCGACCCCCTCAAGGGGGTCAACCATCGACGCTGAGTAAAAGATGGTGAGAAGACCCCGTACATGAAGCCTGTTGTCAACTTACTAAGTGTTGCTAAAGGTCATTGCCGGAGCTACTAAGCTCCGACACCTTGGAGTACTAACTATCGACGCTCTACGTGTTGATAGAAGCTATTGCCGGAGCTACTAACCTTCAGCGATGGATAGTACTGGAGCTTTTAAGCTCCGACAACTTCAGGGGACCTTCACTATCAAAGACTTCGGAACTAAATTCTACAAGTTCGAAGCAAATTCGTCTTCAACAAAATTCAGTAACCTTTTGGTACATGTTCACAATCAAATTTTATACATCTACCCGGGGGCCAAGAGAAGATAAAGATGTTGAAGACAAAAAATGAAATTCGCAAAATTTGGGGATTTCATTTATCTGGAGACAGGAGATTACATCTGGAGACAAGGGAGTACAAAATTGAGGAAGAAGAGAAAATACAAGCGGGAGCTAAAGAGATGATCCTAGACCCTATGGAAGAACTCGGCGACCTTCTGGGCGACCTCCGATACGCTGGCTCGGGTAGCTTCGCCTTCTCCTTCGACGGGGCCTTCAAGCACCGGGTCCAGAGGAAATTGAGGGTTCCGGCTGGTGTAGCACGTCAACACGTATTCTGTGACGTTCCTCGCCAGGGATTGCCCCTTGACCTCCAGTTGGTCCGCGATGACGTCGCCCACCTTGGAGAGCTTGCTGCCTGCTGCGCTCAACGCTTGCAGCGCGAGGTCCGGCTCTGGCTCCGGATCATCTGGGCGCACGGGGCTGAAACCCATCGGCGTCAGCGCATCGTTGGCCTTGCCCAGGAACTCACAAATCTGCAGGGAGTCCACTGTCCTCAGCCTCTTCACTTCTTCCAAGGATCTCTTGGCCGCCGTCAGTTCGGAATTCTCACGGGCGAGGCGATCAACTTCTTTGGCGTTTTGCTGAATTTTTGCAGCAACCCGCCTCTCAAGTCTTCCGAGCTCCTCCTCTCGGAGGTGGATCTTGTTCCGACGGTCGACCAGGTATTTCTCCCTAGCCTCCACTTTCTTCTCCCGGGCAACAAGGGCACACTCGTATTCGTAGAGTTCCTGCCCTCGCACCCAGGTCTTCTCCTCTTCCTCGAGGCAGCGCTCTTCCAACTTCTTAGTGCGCTCCTCGAGGCCCTTGTCCGCCAGAGCTGTTTTCTCGGCGAGCTCCTCTTCCCTTCTCAGGATGTCATCCCGCAGCTCCAGGAGTTTTTGCTCTTCGTCTTCGAGCTGTCTCTCCCTCCCTTCGAGTGCCTCTTGTCGCTTGATGAGAGCTGCATTGATGGCTTCAAGCTGCTCGAACCGAGCATTGGCCACGTCATTGGCAGCCTTGGCCTGATCATGGGACTCCCGAGAATGAGCGTCGAGGGCATGGGTCATGTTCTCCCTCTCATCCAGCAGCTTCTCCCAACACTCCAGGCAGATCTTCTCCCGCTTGATCCACTCCTTGTCATCCGCGTGCCTCGACTGCGCCAGCTTAGTCTCGAAGTGGAGCCGATTACGCCACCGCCTAAGGGTTTGGCGCTCCTCTTCAAGAGCCTTGCTGTCGTGGAAGAAGGCCAGTTGGACCTGACGTAGACTGGAGCAGGCGTTGTCGATAGACATCGATAGCGGGATGGGCTCCGGACCTGCTGGGGTCTCCTTCGCTGGTTCCAGCGGGTCTTCACATACAAAAATTGGGTCCCACTCTACTAGAGAGGAACCCTGGGCTTCCAAAGCGCTAGGGCCTTCCTCTGGGATGGCCTCAGTCGCCATCGATGAAGGCCCCACCGCCAAGTCTTCATTCGCCCCCTCAGGCAGGGGGCCGGCGACTTCGTTTAGGCACTCTGGCTCTGCCACAGATACCATCGATGTCGTCGCCTTCGGAGCAGGAACTACTGCTGGCTCCGATCGGGGCACCTCTTCTGAGGGAGACCCGAGCTCCCTCGCCTCTTCAACCGCCGGCTCTGCGACCGGCGCTCCAACAACAGCCGGCTCAGCGACTGGTGCATCGGAGGTAACCGACTCAACTGTCGGAACTACCTCAACTTCCGGCTCGCACGCCGGAGCTTCAATCACCTCTGGTTCAATCGTCGGGGCTTCAACGAGTTCTGGCTCCGAGAACGGGACTATTACTTCTTCCGGCTCTGCAGCCGGAGCTTCCATTACTGCAGCACAAGGACCCAGAGCTTCAATCTCTGAGACAAGTGCCGCCGACATGTCTTCACTCCTGTGGTCCGGCGCTACCACGGGAAGTTCTGGGGACGAGTCGAGGTTCATGACCACGACAGCCGGCACCGGAGCTGTCGCGGCCTCAGCCACCATCTGGGGCGGAGCCGGGACAGGAGCGGAAGCTCCCACGACCTCAGAAACCATGACCGAGGGTGGAGCTTCACTCCCTTTCTTAGGGACGCTGCAGAGGATGGATAAAGAGAATTAACAAACAATCACTATAACTAAAAAGTTAACCAGGGTAAACATCAAAAATTACCTTGGAAGGCTCCCGCACCAGCTTGCGCGGGACCTTTTTCCCGGACGTTCTGGGCTGGCCAGGGTCGGCGTAGGAGCTCTAGGAGGCCCCCCAGAACTCGCCGCAGCCACGGGAGATTCCCGGGTCGAGGCTCTCCTCGATCGGGAGGAACCCCTGGACCTGGAGACTCCAACCGCCCCAGGGGCCGGAGTCGTACACCCGGAGCTAGCACCACCGGAGGGCTCTACCACGGAGACGGAAGCGCTTCGGGAGGATCCCACTGCAGGAACAGTCTCGTTCCGAGAGGACCCCACCACGGGGACAGTCGCCACGGCACCAGAAGATCTTCCCCCTTGGGGAGAAGGAGCCAAGGTAGAAGCAGCGGGCATGACGGACCTTCCGTCGACATGCCGCAGCTTCCTCTTCCGACTCTCCGGCTCCTCCGCCAGCTCCTTGCCCTTGCCGATGACTTCAACCCTCGGCTGTGGAGCAGGGACTGAGCCATCTTCGGGCACCCCACGGATTGCCACCCGGGTGGTTGGTCTCCTTTCGATGACGCCAAGGTCGTCAAGCGCAGGCATCTTCCGCCGGAGCTCTCTGCTGAACTCCACTTCCACGTTCAGAGGGAGAAAGGCCGACGGCGGAGTCAAGTAATCTCCGTCGACGTCGATGCCGTGCTGGAATTTCTTGAGGTGGAACTCCAGGGTCTTCCCCATCATGTCGGACTTCAACCAGGTTTCAACCCGGTCCTCGTCCATCACGCTGTTGAGGGCCCAGGCGAGCTTCTCCCTCCTCTTCAGCGGTGCCCACTTGTTGGTCAGGAAGTTGCAGAACACCGCCTGGGGAGTCAATCCTCCCTCCACACATCGGCGGATCTTGGTCAGGACAGGGTCGAAAACTTCCGCCAGCACCGGGACTTCACTCCATATCGACGTGTCGATGCCGGGCAGACTGTCTGGCAGTTCCAACCGCTCATGCTCCTCCACCCTGACGACAATCCAATCTTTCTTCCAGTCATCCCACTTCCCGGAAGGGAACGACCGGAGGTACTTGAACGGGCACTTCTTGCGCTTCACGAAGTAGTAGAAGCCAAGGTACTCGTTGCTCCGGCCGGTGGTGTGAACGGTGAAGAAGGTTCGGAAGAGCTCGACACAGGGGGGATGCCCACCCACATCTCGCAGAAGTGGACAAAGATGGACACAAGGAGAATGGAGTGAGGATCAAGGTGGTATAGCTGCAGACCATAGAAGTCTAGCAGCATCAAGAAGAAAGAAGAAAATGGTGGGATCAGTCCCACCATGGCGTACGAAGAAAAGTACACCATCTCGCCAGCGCGCTCCTTCTCAAAGGGGAGCTCTCCGCCGGCACGGACCGAGCGGCTGAAGAAGTCCGAGGACCACCCCATAAGGGCCCCGACCTTCTTCAAATCGTTATCGGTCTTCAGGCGACTCTCGCACAGACCCAACTCCATCGCAGCACAGCTAGGCAAGAGAGGAAGAGCAAAGTACGAGTCGGGAGTTTGAGAGCAAGATCAGATGGGAGGCGTAAAGAACTCCCGAAGCTGCGCCCTTTCCTTCTTAAGTAAGCCCTCGCAACGCTTGGATGGAAACTGCAGGGGAGTCGAAAATACTACTCAAGAGTTCAACCCAGCCGATGATAAGGGGGCCCGGGACCACCCCGACGATCAAGTCGAGGTTCTCACCCAGGCGAACGGTTGTCATCACGAGGCGGGAAACCCAAAGGCGGCAGCCTGACAAGGCGCGCGGAACCGATACGGTTTTCGTATCGGAAACCGGCGACCTTCAATTGCGTGAGATCCGCACGCCAAAGATCGTATCTGCCACCTGAGGTGTGCCACGCGTCGGGATTTAACTGTAAAATCCTACCAACGGCACCTCCGAAGACCTTTGAAGACCAAGTTCAAGAGTCGCAAAGGTGGACCCACCTCCGATGGAACGACTTCACCCCGGTGACCTTCCTCGGAGGTAGGTCCAGGGGGCCACTGTCGGTACCCAAAAAACCGTACACCCCCTGAGATTACAAAGATCTCAGGGGAAAGACGACTACTCGAGTTGAAGACCCTCGGAGGCCCACTTGTCAGAACATGACCGGACCAGGTTTTCCAACATGGTTAATCCCTAGGTCGCCACGTGTACTACTTAACCGGAGCTACCGCCCACAAGGGGGAAGCACCGGACCGAGTACTGAAACGACACCTCCAGACCTAACCCCTGATCGAGAGAAGCTCCGGACCTGATACGTGTCAAGTAGCCCCGGAGCTTCCTGCTTCCCGCAGCAAGCTCCAGAGCTGCCACGTATCTAAACATCGGAGCAAGCCGCCTCTAACCTCCGGGAGACCTTGTAACTGCTCCGGATCTTCAAAGGAGAGCCAAGGACTTCAAGACCTGTTTAAATGTCATTAATGCCATATTAATGACACTTAAACGGACTATCTTAACACCTGTAACGGCACTGTCAAAGCCCGTTACAGGATCATTAACAACAATTAATCGTGTATCAATACTAGTAACCGCCAGGGCCACATGTCGGGCCAGGTAGCTTGTAACGGCCTGTCTTTGTACTATAAAAGGACAGGCCGACGATACACAGGAGAGAGACGGACGGAAAATCATACGTGATAAGCCAATACAACATCAACACCCCCATGGAGTAGGGTATTACGCTTAGGCGGCCCGAACCACGTAAGTCCTAGTGTCTCCAGTGTTAAACCGCAATTCACCTTCTTGAGTCTCCGCGCGCCCACACCGAACTACGAACTCCTTCAACACTTTAGCTGTGTCAGGAGATCTGCCGACTCCAACAGTCGACAATGACATATCTGATATGGTGTCATGTTGATGGATTTAAATGGTAACCGTGTCTAACTCATATCCTGAAGAAGATATGACTGACTCATCAGTGAGCTCCTAGGTTTAATTTTTGCGTTCAGACATAGATGATTCCATTGCTGTATTCTATATGGAATAAACTACAGAACACTTTCACAACCTTTCAGATGATAATTAAATCATGACTCAAATATTCTCCGCTACAATCTGATGGGAAGAATTTTATTTTCTTCATAAGACCTATCTGGCACAACTTCTCGGCTAGCTTCTCAACAAATTTAAGCACTTAAACCTTCAATGTGTAGCTTTTCATCTCACTTCTTAGGGAAACATTTTCTGAAATATACTAGGATTCAACCTGGTAAAAAAGCAGCCTCGAACCGGCTTCTTGCCCCTTCCGCGGAACCCTAATACAAAATACCCTTGAACCTCACTGGTATTTACAGGTAATTGCAATTGTATAAGAACTTGTTGCCCTCGCCCGTTGGCCTCCGCCTCCCGTTCCTCTTCTCTTGTCCGCCTCTCTCAAACGTTCTCCTCTCCTTGCTCGTCCCCTTCCAAAACCCTTAGCGCATCCATGTAGCCGGAACCCCATCTGCCAGTGCGCTCGGGACTAGACATCCATTGTAGCATCACTGCTTCTCCATGTCGTGCGCCGGCAGGAGCTTCTGTTCTACCTCGGATCTATCAGCCCTCATCACTTTTCCACCTTATCACTGCCCGTATGTATCGGCAATGTCTCATCTCATGCTTTGTGCTATATTGTTTATTGTTGATCCGAGGGGAGAAATGAACCTTGCAGATTGTTAACTGTAGATTTGTTGTCATGCTCATGTAGATTTGATGACTGGTGGCGAGTATGGTTTGATTGTTGTAGATTCAATGTGCAGGACGGTGTCAATCATCAGATTGATCTATTTTAGTAGTTGCTTGCTTATTGACAAGTAGTGAGCTTTCTTGATGTGTAAGAGGGGAGCCGTGTGTTAAATTGTTTGTGTGCCACTACTACAAAAAAAATTTCATAGGCGCCAGCAATTTTTTTTACAGGTGGTCCATAAAAAAAGTATATGTGCTGTGAAATGCTTTTAAAACCGCCCATGGTAATATCAAGGCGGTTTGTAACTAAACTTTGCCTGTGACATAATATGGATTATCACAGGCGGTCTGTTGTACAAACTGCCTAAGATAATGGACAATATCACAGGCATATCATAAATGAAAACTACGTGTTAGAATATGAGTTATCACATGCGGTCTTTTCAATAGAACATCTGTGATAATGGAAAATATCACAGGCGTTTTGTAAGTAAAAATCGCTTGTGAAAGAATATAAAGTATCACATTGGGTCTGTCGTACAAATCACCTATTACAATATAAATATCATCGGCGGTTGTACGATAAGGGCCACCTGGTATTTCAAACAACGCCTGAGTATTTCAAACAAAGCCTAGTATTTCAAATATTCCCGCACAATCAAGCCGATATATGGTGCCACTCTCGTAGTATCACCTTGCAAGACATAACTGCCTAGTATTTCAAATGACGCCTTTAGGCTGCTAAAACTGTTCATCTCCCATGGATACATCCCTCCTCCCTGCTCACCCCGTCCTGCCAGGTAAATAGATTAATCATGTCTAGAGGATTTTTTGCCGACATTGCATGTGGCCACCTCACAGAGGAGCTTAAGGCGTGGCACAAGAAACATTCTCATATATGTGTTGTATACTCTTTTCAATTTTATTCATGATGGTATATACATGATCACGTCAACTTGCTAATAGGATGTACATCTTGGTGTTGCAGGGTTTCTGTGCGAAGCCTGCATCGAACATAATGAACTGGCGGTGCATTGTCCCTGGTAAAGAAGGGGTAAGTTGTGAATAAGCACAATCCACTATTTGATCATTTTTTTCTTGTTAATGATTTTATTCTATAGAATGGCTGGGAAGGTGGATGCTACCCTCTAACAATCCACTTCAAGGAGGACTATCCAAGGGTGCCTCCAACATGTGCCTTTCCATCGGGTTTCTTCCACTCGAATGTCCATCCCATAGGAGCTCTCTGTCTTGGGATTCTTGATGCAGTGATTGTAAGATCGATAAATGTATTTTATGTTCTCGTGATGCCTCACCTCGGAATTCTTATGTTGCTGTAAATAAGATTTTGCCAGGGGTGGTCTCCATCTATTAGAAGGAAAATGATACTACTTGATGTTCGACGTTTGTTCATCAACCGAATGCGTCCGATATTGAAAATGATCGCTATAACTTTGTTAGATATCCTTCATCATTGTGCTTTTGTTAATTTGAATAATCTTTATGTTTCGGAATCTAGAGGAATATAAAAGACCTGTTAGGGAGAAAGCTCAATGGTACAATTTACAATTGATGTGATCGATAGGACTTGCCATGACATAGCATGTAGTTAATAGTCAAACTTTTAAACTATGAATTGAATATATACACTTATATATATGAAGAGACTGTGAAAATACGTGTCAGTGAATATATGTGCGTGTGAATATGTGTGCCTTTGAATATACATGCCTATGAATATATTCTGATTACTGTTATTTGAATTTAAGTAGGAAATTAGAAATCGGTCAGTCGTTGTAACCATGGCTAGAAATCGGTCAAATTCGTTGTGCACATCTAATCCGAGCCCATTCCAGTTAGATAATAGAATATAGAATTTCTTGTGAAGCTTTCTGGTCAAATAGATAAGAAAAATATCGAGTATTGGCTTTAATCGATGGTTTTTCCCCACTGCCGCCGTGTGTGACCTAGGTCACCGTCGAAATCCCATTTAACGTGGTTTTTTCACCATTTTAGTTCGATTCCATATTTCACATCTTCCAACATGCACTCCCGAGCCCTACCGAGCTCGTCGTCATTGTTCCAACCCGCAGCACTGGTGTTTGTCGGTATTCAAACATCAGCAGCCCGATTTGATTACACCATCATGTAGCGTATCCTCTTTTACCACCTAGCAGCCAAGATCGTCAGAGTTATCCACCAAAATCTTCCACCGGCGAGGGTGCCGTCGTTGTCCACCACCCGGCGCTGCCATGGTCACTGCCCCTTGCTAGAGCTAGGAGAATGGGTGCGGGACCGCATGTCATTGACCTATTGTTAAGTTCTGGATACGTTGTGGCATTTCAATCAGTGTGGTCTTGTGGGTTCACTTTGTGTCTCCGTGTGGCTCGGATCAAATTGAAAGATTTCAAATCACGTGGGCCCAACTGTTTGAATTAGCAATTCCCAAAAGAAAAAATTCTTGAAACTAGCATATCCTTGGAAATTTATATCCCGTAGTAGAAAGTTCCAAAAATGCCCAAACAAAATGTATTGGATTCCAAACTAGAAATAACAGCAAGTATTTCTATATATTTTCTCAATCGTTATTTAAGAGTAAACCTCTTGTGAAAATGGTTATCACATGCGGTTTTTGCGAAAACTGCCTGTGAAGGTCCATATATTTTCGCAGTCATTGCTTTATTTAGGACCGCCTGTGAAGATGTTCAATATTACATGTGGTTATGGTATGGGACGCCTTTGTGGATGTCACCATATTATGAATCTTGGTTGCACCCCACAAGGCACTAACTCACTGGTGTTTGAAACTAAGCCATCAGGCTGTCGAGCATCGCTCCGCCGCCTTTGACCACTTCTGCCACCTCCCCCTCCGGCTTCGCCATGCCCCCCACCTCCCGAGCACCCCCTCTACCCCCACCCCCCACGGCGCCTCACATTTTTTAGGATTTTGAAGATTTGATTTGGAAATGAGATAAATTAAGGATCTTTATTCCAAATAATTTTCTCTCCACAAGGTAAGCCTATGATCTTTCTTCGTTTTCTCCTTCTTTTGGTGTTAAGAATAAAATGATATCTCTTTTATATTTTTACATAATCACATAGAAGATGGATCGAGCCTGGATGTACAGTGTGCCATGTCCTAATCTAGGCACATTCAAAATGTTGCAAGCTTTGTCGAAACGTCCAAGAGGCATGTAAAGATTCAAAATATAGATGAGATATTATGTCCTTGTATCGACCGTGAAAATAATATTGCTTGGATAGATACTATAATAATCCAATCACACTTGGTGAGGAGATATTTTAAAAAAAACCTACACAATATGGAATGAGTATGGTGAGTTAGATACACGTAAAGTGGATCAGGATGATGAGAGAAGTGTCAGATATTCTGATGGCGATAAAGCTCATATCTATCATGATCGTGACAATCAGGATGATAACGATGATGATGAGTTTGATTATGAGTAGATGTTGCGTCATATGGAACCACATGTGTTGATTTCTATTGGAACAAGTAATGGTTTAAGTAAAATGGAGACATTACAAAATGCATCACATAAGCTTCTATATGATAAATCAAAGGATTGTGATAAAGAGTTTACTACGTTGCTTGCAGTCCTAGAACTACTAAAGTTGAGGGCCACCGACACATGGTCCTATTGTAGTTTCACTGATCTTTTGAATCTTCTAGAAGAAAATTTTCCAAATATAAATAAACTGCAAGAAGAATTTATAAAGCGAAGAAGCTTCTATGTACGATGTTGCTAGGTGTGACAAAAATACACTCTTGTCCGAACCATTGTATTCTATATCGTAAAGAGCATGATCTTGCAATGATATGCCCAATCTGCAGTGTTAGTAGATACAAGAAGTTCTACAATCGCCAGTATGTTACCAACATGAATAAGACCTTGAAAAAAAGGTAAAGTTATATTGGCTGTGAGGGTGATGATGATATTTCAAACGATGCAGACAGTAAGAATAAGAGAAAGATACATGCCTTGGTGATGTTGTACCTTCCAGTAATTGATTGCAAGAAGCGTTTGTACTCAAACCCTAGGGAGGCTGAACTTGTGCATTAGCATTATGAGCAGCGAAAGAATGACAAACAGATTGGGCACTCTGGTGATGCAACACAATGTAAAAATTTTGATATTCAGTGTCCAAAGCTTGTAAAGGAAATAAAAAATTTATGGTTTGCTTTGGGTACAGACAGAACACCTAACCCCTGATCTTAATGATGCACGACCTATTTACCTGGTTGTGTCACAAAAGAAAGAACACTTTGTTATCTATTCTTATCCAAGGTACAAAACAAGCTGCCATCAGAATTGATGTGTTCCTTGAACCTCTAACGGAAGTAAGACAAAGCTGTGGAATGAAGGGGTACATAGATTGGACAAGTACAAGCAGGAGTATTACCCCAGACTCTTTACATTACCCGGAGAAATGAAAGGGAAGAAAGGTTTTGTAATGTGCATGGATGGAAGTATTTTTATGTACCTCACTTCATCTAGAAAGTTGGTGTACATGAGATACCGGCGGTTCTTGACAGATACACACAAGTACTGTAAGATGAAAAACAATTTGATAACAAAACCAAAAAAAGATATTGCACCAAAACTTTATAGTGAAAAACTCGTGTTCGAAATGGTCAAGAACATTTAAGTTGTTGTTGGTAAGGGCCCAAAAATAAAGAAACAAAGAGAATGAAAAGTTCATCTTTGGCTGATACAACTGATTAGATAAAAGCATTGGGGCCACTATATTTAGATCATATTTTTCCATTGGAGTGATATTGCTCACCTAAAGTGTTCAATTATGGAAGGCTACACTACCGAAGAAGTGATTGAGTGTTGCGTTGATTACATCAGAGATGGAAAACAAATAAATGTCCTATACTAGTACATGAGGGTAGACTATGTGGGAGAGGCAAAGTGGGTAAGAAAATTTTCATGGTTCAGGATTACAATCAGTACCTTGTGCACATTTTGGTGTACTACAACAACACACTATAGCTGAGTTGTACATCGAGGAACACCAAATTGAGCTTCGCTGAGAAAACCAAGGCCGTCGAAAGGACTGGATCATTTCAGAGCACAGAAGTTGTTTCACTAAATGGTTAACGGTCAAATATTACCTTACGGAAAAATCGTTTCACCAAATGGTTAATGAACAAAAATTTACTATACGAAAACTCTGTAGAAGAGGCAATAATGAAGAAGTTAGCTTCTAGCCCATCCGCAAAGGTGACATCATGGAAAGCAGATGACATCAATGGGCACAAATTTTACACTGAGATAAAAGACTGTAAGCGTATTGCAAAAAATAGTGGCATTCAAATAGATCTTATGATCCACAAGGGTAGAAGACCATAAACTTCAAGTCCATTGATGAAATATTGGAACTCGATTATGGTGACAGCATGCAAATGCCTGTGTTTAAGTGCCAATGGGTCAAAAACCCTGATTGTGTGAAAGTGGACGACTACAGGCTAACACTAGTAGCTTATAAAGAAAGTGGGCTATAAAGATGATGCACGGATTTTCGTCGTTTTTATTGCATAAGATTTTTATGTATAAGATCCAAGAACCCAGAATATGCATGTAGTTGTTTCCGGAAAGCAAAATATTGCTGGGGTTGAGAATGTGAGAGATAATAAAGAGAAATATAATCAATATGAAGAGTTGTCCCTTTTCATCAACACAAAAAATATCAAGCGCGTAGAAACAAAAATTAAAAAGCTTTGAAACCCTACATGCGAGAAGATATTAATGCAGGAAACATTGTATGAAATCAATTACTGTTGCCATGCATGAAAGAATTTTTATTTTCTATTAATGAATTTTACAGATATTGTATATATTTGTAACATTGTAATCAAGAAGGGTAATATTCAATTTTACAAAAATTCATGTTTCTTTCTCTTTCTATTGGTTATGTTTTCATAAACTTTTCTTTCATTATTATAACCTGAATATATGTGAATGTATAGATCTATATGAATATAAATATCTATGAGTATGTATATAAATATATATATATATGTTAATATATATCTATATATATTTAAAATAATATCACATAATCACCTTCACCGGCGGTTCTAGATTATGAACCACATGTGGAAATTCCTGGGCCGCGCGATACTTCAGCCCACGAGTCAGATAACATGGAAAGTTTTGTCCCACCTCAGAAGTTGAGGATGTTGTACCTGACTTATAAGGCGAGGCACACATTTCTCACTGAAATCAGATATTGTTGACAGTGGATTATGGTTGGACCAACTAGTGGTAATGTATTATGTTTCGGACCCCTAGGTTATGGCAGTAATCTTTGGGTTCCCAAACATAATACTCTGGTAAACATTGTCGCTGGTAGCATGGAATGTTTTGTCTCACCTCAGAAAATATAGAGCGTTGTGCCCTGCTTATAAGTCAAGGCGCGCAATTCTTTTCAAGATGTGATAATGTTTAATGAGGATTATTGGGTCTTTTGCTCAGAGCAACAAATCCGTTAATCTTTGGAAAATGTTACCAAATCTTTTTTCTTTATACATCTTTTACACATGTGGATATTTGGTAGAACCGCCGGGTGAGATATTCGTGTTAACTCAATGATAAAACAATTACTAGAAGGATAACCTAAACAACCACATCTTACTAAAATTTTGGTCGTTCTCATTAGTAAGTCATGAGAAATTTTGAAAAGATTTCCTCTTGGTAAGAGCATCATATTAAGTTGTTGTTAGTATCTCCACATTCTTCATCTTGGTAAGATCATCTTGGTCAGCAAATTTAAACACAACAAACCCTAGTGAAATTCATATGTTGAGTTTGATCATGTTGATTTGCTTACTATACTAAACATATAAGAAGAAGAGAAGAACAATAGACACAAATTTGATCTCTCTCTCTCTCACTCTATATATATACACACACACACACAAACACACACCTATACATATACATATGTATATGAAATTTAAAAAAGTATAAAAATATTTTACGTAAGATTTTTAAATTATTTATCACAAGTGGATGTGTGGGAGGAATTGTCTGTGAAGATATTTGTGTTAACTCTATGAGAAAAAAATATACTAGGAGGAACATAATCTAAACAGTCACATATTACTAAGATTTCGGTCGTGCTCATCAGTAAGTCATGAGAAATTGTAAAAATAAGATTTCCTCTCGGTAAGATCGTCTTATTAAGTTTTGGCTAGTATCTCCAAGTTCTTCATCTTGGCAACATCATCTTATTAAATTGTGGTTATTAGTATCTACACATTCTGAAATAGATGCTATTTAGGGAGACAATAATTTTACTTAACTTTGATTCCTACACATTCTTAAGATGGGGGGGGGGTCAGCAAATTTTAACATAACAAACCGTAATGAAATTCATACATTAACTTTGATCATGTCGATTTACTTACTACAGTAAACATATAAGAAGAGTAGAAGAACAATATATATATATATATGTATATATAACATTATAATCATTTAAAAGTAAAAAACAGATTAAGTATGCTTTTTAAAATATTTATCACAGACAGATGTTTTAGTAGAACCGCCTGTGAAACAATTATCACAGCCTAATAAAATGCATTTGCGGAGGCGGCCTTTGAAAATAATGCCTATATAAGGCCGCTCGTGCACCCCACAAACCTAACCCAGAAGATTTCATTAGACGCGCCGTCAGGCTGCCAAATTTTTCAGTTGCCACCAAGCCCTCCCCACTAAGCCCTGTCACCGTTGAGCATCGAAGTCGCTGTCACCAACGAGTGTCGTCCTTACTGTATCCGTCGCCATCCCCGTCCTTGCTCTCGACGCCGTCGCCCCAAGTGCCATCCTTGCCATCGTCGTCCTCGCTCTCACCACTGTCTCGGTTTTCGCCCTCACCACCGAGCGATGTCCTCGCCCTCGCTGTCGTCGTCCCCAAGCACTGTTTCCATCACAGTCTCTGTACATCTCCCTCCTCCCTCCTCTCCGTACGCGGCAAGACATATACTTACATTCCACTATATATTGTCTAGTTATTAGGTTTTGGTTGGTATTTGAATTTGTTTAATTCTAACTAAATCGTGTTTGTGCTTAAACAAATTTCACTCCTATGGTTAGGTGTAATCTCATTGGGCATATTTGTTTATATTAGTTGTTTGATGGACACATGTAAAAGCCCGCATTTGAGTAGAGCAAGAACACAAAATTGCAAACTAAAAAAAAGGAATTTGGAATTAGAAATTTATCTCACATGAACTAGATTAACTAATAAATAAGGTTAAACATAGGACTTCTAAAAACTAAACTGTTACAAGATAAATTATGAGTGTATGGGGACACAAGCAAATAGTCACTGAAAGGGAATTTCTGAATATAATTCAAAACACAAAACAAGAAATTCAAGTTTCAAAATTAAAGAAAGTCAAGTGTAAAATCTCTTAAGAACATTATGATCAAGTCAGCTCAAGAATCAATTAGCAAGAGAAGTTGAATGCTATATAGTGCTCACATAGAGATTGGGATTTAAACTGTAAAAAGGGAATTTCAAATTCAAATCACAATTTCTTATTCAAATCTTTCAAACTCTAATTTTTAGGTCACCCCTGTCAATTCTAATGATTCGAATAACCTACATACCATGTTTTACAATTTTTGAACTTCTTTTGTAGTTTATTTGAATCCACCCATACGAGAGCATTCAAGTTCAAATTTGAATTTAAATTCTAAGTTCAAATGGTCGAACATCAAATTGGAGTTCAAAATTTTATTCCACATATTTCATATAGCTTGGATTCTAAGTTTGAAGATTTTTTAAGCTAGTTTGATTGGAAGTTTAAACTACCAGGGACGATAAAAGAGGAGTGTGTCGTGGGCCCCACATGTCAGCTTCTCAAAGCCTGAACCGCCTCCTCTGTTCAACGTGAGGGCACCACGGTGCTGTCACCACTCCACGTCAATGCCTTCACCTGGATATACTCCCTCTTGCCTAATCCTCCCTTCCTCTGCTCGATATTTCACCACCTGCTCACCCTCGTACGCCCAGCTCGCGCCCTGCTCGCTCAACCGCACGCCTTGACCAAGCTTCCCGCCGCACTGCTGCTCAACACCGACCGACCGTTTTTGTCGTGCCCTTGCTTGGCCGAGCTGCCCAACAGCTTCGCGAGCTCTCCCTCTACCTCCCGTGGCGGAGCAAGACTGCCTCCTTCCTTTCTCAGCGGCGCCGAGATGTTTTTCTTCACCACGGAACAGAGCAGCCGCGCCCCCCCATCGACGCTTCATCGCGCGGCCAACTCCGGCCCTCTCTGGCTCAACCGAATGCGCTATAAAGTTTGCCCCAACATTATCTTCGTACTCCCTCGGCCGCTGGATCGTTCATGGCGTCCCTAAGTGAAATTTTCAAATGTGGTCTCGGCCTTGCTTTGAACCATCACGTGTCCAACACGAAAATTCATCATGCACATTTGATTTTTTTTCAATCTATTTGAACCAAATAAAATGCAGTCCATATCTAGTTTTTAGCATCAAACCAATTGAAGATTAATTGGGTATTGCCTCGGGAATTTCAGATCTCATGGCTTGTCTTGCTGCACCCGTCGCTCCCCTATGTCCGGCTGATTTCACCTCGATTGAATTCGATTGTGAGGATCCTCATCTCCCCACAAATCTGTAAGCTTTGTTCCGATGGTTTTAGTGCAGTAAGTGGAGAGATCGAGTTCTTCCATGCTTGCCGACGCCATGGCCTCGCCGCCGGCGATATTCATGCCGTTACCACTCCAACCGAAGCAACCATGAAGATACCCGCGTCTCCCTGATCGTTTTGGTGTTCTTCCTCGACGCCCTGTCCTTCTCTGGCAAATGGATGGCGAGCGCCGCAGCCTCCCCTGGCACAAGAACCTCTCTGCTGCAGGTTGAAGACGATCCTGGCGGGTGGGCCCCGCCAGCCATTGAATGCTAGTGGGATTTCCAATTCTCTGTCCAAATAAAATCCAGAAAATTGGCCCAATTTCAAAAATAGATAACTCCTTGTAGAATGCTCCAAAAATCATTAAAGAAATTTTTTTATGAAAGACCTTGAGCTCCAGTTTCTGTTAGTACCAATTAGTATCAAGGAAAACCGTTTTTCATTTAATGATAATTATTTTTCTCCAAACATTCCTGGAATTTTCCCAGCAAATCCTTCGACTGGAAAAATCCCCAAAATTTCCTGATACTCCTTCGTCATGTTCTTGACATCCAGGAAAAGTGTTATGACCATTTGACCTGTATAACTTCCTCAGAATTTAAATTTACATCTGCTGTTCATTAATAAACAGAAATGTTATCAGATTTTGAATCAAATTTCTAAATTCAATTCCTTATAGTAAACTTGCTCTAAAATTCTCAAATAAAATCCTGTAGCATACTATTGAATTCTAGTTTCAGGTTGTACAATTGGTTTAACATGAAAACCTGCATAACTTTCTGTATAAATCAATTTCTTCAAACATTCATTGCATTTTTCTAGTTGTCCCTTTCACCTGTTATGCAACAAACATTACCTGAACACTTTTTTAGGTATTCCCCAGCTCCATTAAAACTTCCATGCACATTGAATCTGTATAAGTTCACCAAAGATAAATCTTCTCCACTGCTGTTCAACATTAACAGAAGCCTTATTTCCAGAAATTAATTCCAACTTGTAAATTCAATTGCTCCTAGTAGAACTACTCCAAAAATACCAAATAGATTCCCGTATACTCCTTATGATCCATATTTTGAAGTTGATCAGACCAAATCATCAGAAAGTCATAGATCCTGTATAATTAATTCTAGTAATTTGATTTTTCCTAGAATTGTTTCTACTGTTCTGTTCAGTTTCCACCTTCCAAATTTTTACAGCTTACTCCTCTATGTACCCCTGTTCTACTATAAAAATTTCAGAATTTATTAATTTCATTTCCTGTGCCTAATAGCAGTTCTAACCTGTAGGATAACTGATAATCATATTTAGTCAACAGCATAATGTCAGATTATCATAGCAACTTCTAAATTCTATATCTCACGCTAGAAAGATTATAAAAATGTGAAATAAATATTTTTAGATCCAGGACAACCCCCTATGTATGATACAACCACTGTTAGCCATGACAAAGCTCCAGATTTAATACAAAAATTCAGACAAGCCTTTTACTTGTTGGAATTTTAGAGAACAGCAAGCTTCCTTCAACATCTCCAATTTTTGGTTCAGATCTTCATCATAGAACCTAGTATCCACTGTAAAAAAAATCCCAAAGCCAATTAAAATCATTTACATATCTGATCAGTATTTAGAAAGTCTTTTATAAAGTTTCAATATCACTCATGTACTATATATATTGCATATCATATAGTGACCGAAATCGAGGAGGAGCCAGGCCTTGGACAGCATCCTCCTAGAAGCTAACTTTTCTTCTGACTCTAGCAAGGCAAGCCCCGTTTTGCGTTTAAGTGCTATTTTAAAATTTCTATTTGTATCACGTATGTCTAGGATGAGTTTTGTGCATTAGAGCTAAGGTGCTTGTTACTCCACTTGCATGAACCAAAAATCCCATGGAGTATTGGGTAGGTCTACAGATTGACGGGTAGAAAATGCATGCTAATGTTTTGAGGAATCCAGTAGAAGTCGAGTAGTTGGAATCTACTCGCGAGATAGGAATGTATCACACGGGATGGAGTTTATCAAAGAATGGTTTATGAATATGAATTTGAGGCCGAGCAGCGGGATAGGATGCAGTGAGACGTGGTCTCATGTGCGTAGCCCTGCTTGTCTCGATTGAGGACCAATTCGTGTGCGTCCCTGCTGGACAAGTTTGAACTGTACCGGATGCATACTAGGCATATGGAACCCAGGAAACCGATGTAACTTGATAACTTGGGTGTCGAGGCATAGCCCACTGTTGATAGGGGTGGGTTGAGGGTAGTAAGTTGTAAATCTGCTGGCGGGCACAGACAAGCTCTGTGCACGGACCTTATGCCCGCGATGATAGGACCAGTTCGGTGTTTGAGTTTCTTGTGAAAGGTTGCTACGTATGACGTGTTATCTGAGTTTGTACTGATTGCAATCACCGTCCCTTGCGGTTATTTGAGTACTGCTTGTTCGCTGTGCCGTGACGTAGTAATGAAGAGTAGTTGAATTATTATGAACTGTTGCCATTATTATTGTTGTATTGCAACTTGTGTGACTTAGAGATAGCACAATTAAAGTTTACAGTTTCCAAACACTTAACCTGTAATAGCATTATGTGCTTTGGGCATGTCATATCATCGGCGAATCGTTTCTTATTTGATTGAGGAGTCTATGATGTGTCATGCCTGAGGAATGTCATTCGCTACTTAAAACATGACTATAAGGACCCACTTGTAGGCAAGTCTATTTATGCTATTCCCTACCTATGTTTAGTATTTAACTTGCATATGTCTAGTGAGACGGGTTAGTCTTGTCGAGTCTTATGCTCACGTTTGTAGTTAACAAGTTTTTGCAGGTTATACCGTTGATGAAGGGCTTGACGACGACGCCTTACCCTCTTTAGGGTTCACGACTGAGTGGGAGCCCTACACTCCGCCGTGAATAGGAGGGTGAGTGTTGCTAGTGCGAAGCGTCCTAAGGGCATGGACGACTTTG
Organism: Tuctoria greenei; assembly: GCA_036927565.1. Classification (NCBI taxonomy): domain Eukaryota; kingdom Viridiplantae; phylum Streptophyta; class Magnoliopsida; order Poales; family Poaceae; genus Tuctoria; species Tuctoria greenei. The sequence continues at coordinate 128,563,383 of JAYESD010000003.1, read as the reverse complement.
CTTTTGCATAATTAGAGCTGAGAGCATAGCTATGATTTATAGACTCTTCTTCAATTAGTATTGTAAAAATTTCCATTGTGTTTATAAATAAAAGACTTGGTTTGTATTTTATTCTGGTTCTTTTGATGTATACTGTTGGGTGTCGGATCGCACGACACCACCTAATGAGATCCTTGGATGTGGGGACCCTGGTCCCCACAGCATGGTATCAGAGCATTGTTGGGAACAGTGTGCTTGAAAAGAGCATATTTTCAAAAACTTAGGAGTATATGATTGAGGAAATAGTTATATGCCCATATAAGGAGTATTATTAGTATAAGATATAAAGGTGGTAAGCTAACATACTTGTTACTATTTTTGTAACGACGCTCCGACGTCAGGTAAGAGGTAAGGTACGCCACCGAGAGCGGATCAATCTTGGTAAGCTCTTCCATACGAGATTTGGTATGTGATTGTTTCCGTGGCTTAGCATAAAAAGTTAATATGAGTCTTTGAAATTCTCCATGTTTCTGAGAACATATGACATACGGTACCCAAGCGTGCTTTAGAATTAGTGGGAGCCCCCGTCGGGTGGTGGATAACCCGATAGTGTGCGTCTCTAGAACTATTCATGTTCTATGGGAGCATGCGAAACACGTATGTCCGAGCGTGTATAAGATATTTCGTGCGGGAGTATTTGCTGTACAAATGTAGTACAACCATGTACCTCAAAACATGACTTCGCTCGAGGGCGACTCACACCAGAGTCATATGCCTTTACTTTCATATATATTATTGTGATTGCCTGTCGTGTTTCCCCGTGCCGCCCTTGAGGTGTGGAGTGAAAGGGGATTGTTTGTCTTCTGCAGTACACTAACTACGGTAGTGACCCGTGTAGAACACGTTTGCGAGTAAACGATACTAGTGCCACCTATAGACGTATCCGTATACACCGGTTAGATTTTATTTTTGTGAGGCATGTAGTACCGTCAGTATCACATTTGATACATTGACCATCCCCATGACAATATGGATGCATTATATTTTGGAAAGTACGACTATCAGTTGCTGGTATGTTTTGGACTCCATAAATTGAATTCCGACTCAACGAAGGTGTAGAACCAAGATTCTTTGTTTCTGGCAGAAGTTTGCCCAACTTCGCCAGGTTGCAATCTTGGTTATTTGTTAGAGAAAACAGGAGTATGCTAGATGGATGGAAAGATCTTGAAGACCTCTACAAACTTTCTGTTGACCACTAAGATTGAAAGATTTGATAACTTGGTGAAGTTGAACTCTACCAAAGCTACTCCAGATGCCTATACCATTGCAAAAGTCTCTGTAATTTTGCCATAACATCTTGTTGGAAAATCTCCTGAACCATTATGATGCATATTTGGAAAGGGCAGAATCAGCTCTACAACTTGGTAATTCAAAGTGTTCCCTAATTTTACGTTGAACCAAATAAAATTCTGGGTCCAATATAGAGATCTGTAGGACTGCTGGCAGAAACCCTTTACTCAATTTGTGAAGTTTAGATAGTTATAACTCTTAATGCAGAAAGGTGACATAGTCATATATATATACATTACTGGAAATCTTAGGAAGTCTTCTATCAACTTTCTATTCAACTCTTGGGCTTAATCTTTGAATAGCAGTGCCTAATTCCGTTTGTCGCAAACACTGTTCTGGCAGTCCAGAACCAGGAACCATTTGTGCATAGTTTGGAATTTGCGCGCTTTGACCTGTATAACAACTTTGTAGGGCTGAACAATTTTATTTCTGGGATGTTAACATGATGTTGTACCATGTTTATTTTGTCATTACCTCAGTATAATATTTTGATATACCTGTAAAAACTGTGGGTGATAACCACATATACAGGAGAGGTTCTGTCAAAATTTCCACAAAATTTTAGTCTAATTCAAACCTGTATAACTTTTAATCCAGAGCCCACCTGGAGGTGTGAAAGTAAAATATGGGAAGGTTATAAAGTGAACTAAAACTTATGTATTCAACGTAAATTCTTGTACTGACCTTTACTGTATGAAAATTTCGAATTTATACACGATGATCAGCTGGAACAGAACTGAGTTTCATACTCCAGTTTGAACTATCTTGTACCTGTGATCAATCTTTCATATCTTTTATTCCAGAAATTCTATGGAGGGAAATGAATAATTTTTGGAAAGCTTGTAAAGTCTCCTATAAGTTTTATATTGACCTCCAAGCCAAAAGACCTTTCTAAGATGATGAAAGTGCACCATAATCACAAATGCTGCTGTTCTGAAACTGTGTAAACCAGCAGTTGTATTTTTGACGTATCTCTTCATAGATAACTCTTCTTGGCCATTGTGATGCATTTTCGGAAAGGAAAGGATCTATTATACAACTTTGTAAGTCATTGTTTGTAACACCCACGTATCTCTTCATAGATCCTTGATTTATTGGAGTTCTAAACACCTGGTATACCTTCTATTCTATTTTCCTTACATGAATTCAACCACAAGTCTCCAAATTCACGTCGATCTAGAAAACCCTAATCTGATGTTTTCGTGCAGTGCTAATTTTTCCGGTCCCTAGCGAACTAGTCCGATCTTCCTGGTCAAATTGTGTTGAATTGATTCTAAAATTTGATCGAATTAAATCCAAACCTGTATAAACTTGTTAAAAGCTATTAGAACTAGTTAGTGATGATTAAAAACAAATCATTAACAAGTTCCACCTTGCATTTGCATTAACCATGCATGTCATGTCATATTGAGTAATATTTGTGCACTCTTCGATTGTGTTTCTTGTTTGTATATTCGTTGTGCGGATTAGACGGCTTTGCGCTAGAGTGCTGCGGCGGATCTTCAGCACCAAGAATTTGAAGGCTTTGACCTGAACCAATCCCAAGAGCAAGACAAGTGTCCTCGAAGCATATTAATTCAGTTTTATTTAAAGTAAATGTTTTGTTTGCAAAAGTGCATGCTTGTGTCAATTTGATGGGAATCCTATGATAGGAAGTTTACTAGCTTTGTTTGACCACCTTTGTCACCTTGAATTTATGGTAGAGAGTCGGGAAGGGCTATTTACCTTTTTGCTTCGCTTAATTAATTGGGATGGAAAAAAACTATGCCGCTTAACTTAATTATGCAATTATGAGATTTGATTAACATGAACTGGTTAATATGATGTGGTAATGGTTTATCTAAGCAAGCTTGGTATGTGGATGGGTTGGATGTTATGATGGTTTGCTTGCTTTACATCTAAGGACCGGTTCATGCGAGAATAAGCCAGGACTACAGTGCAACCATGAGGCCAAGTATGAGTGCGGCATAGCTTATTAATTAGGGCTTTGCTAGTGCTATTTGGACCATTAAGGATGCTCGGGGAAGGGGTAGTCGGATTGGGTTTTTTGATGATTGGCGGGACTACCTTGGGTTCCAAATTGCTCAAGAGGGGACCCTTGGTTGAAGATGTGCTTTGTAGGAGACATTACCACTGGTGAAACCTCAATGGGGTCTAAATAGGCTAGTAATCCCTTTGTAAAGGCTATTTTGTGATTTCTTGGCCCTACACCTAAGGAAGTGTAATTGGCATAAGGGAGGTTTCTTTAGTCGCCGACGGGTGATGAAATCACAAACACGTGGCTAAAGTGGTACACACTCTGCAGAGTTTAATAAAACTATCATGATAGTCATGCTCCCGGTTATGAGCGCCTGGATGACCTACATGATTAGAGGGAAACTGGGATTGGGATGGTTTGGTACAAGTTATGGTTTGGTGATGATTATGGCTGGTTATGGATTAAATTCTGGTATTAGGTATGGATGGTAATATTCTGGAATATGGATGATGGTTTTGAAATATGGACTGGTAGTATGATGATTACATGGTTTATGATGGGTTTACTTCACACATCTAGAAAATATTGCTTTTCAAATGTTTTAATGTACTTTTCAGCAATTAACATTTATTATTGTCGTCATTTGGATCAGCTACATGTCATACTTTCCACACATGCTGAGTACGACATGTACTCACCCTTGCAATTCCCCCACCAACAGTTGCAGGTCAGGATTGGGAGTATAACAATGATAACGCGGAGTTCTAGGCCGTGTCTACCGTCAGCTTTGCCTGTGGTGTTGATTGGAGCTGCGCTACCCCTTTTGCTTAGTTGCTTATTAGTTGATTTCCGCCGCATTAGTTGAACTTGTAATTAATATTCATTAGTGCTTGTATTCGAGGATGTTATGAATTGAGTAATAAAAGTGGTTAATTAACCTTGTACTGTGATAATTTTCTGTATATCCTTTTGTGAATGCACTCGTGTATGTGTGTTGAACATCCTGGGCACACATATGCATTCACTTGGTTCATTTTTCGGAACCGGGTGTCACAAACTGGTATCAGAGCCACTGGTTGACTGTAGGACGCAACCTAGATAGAATGGACGCTTTAGAGCACATATGAGCACTCATGAATTGATGTGTTTTTGCTCGGTTTGCTGTTTGCTATATATATTTTTCTTGTGTGGTTAATAGAGGATTTTGGGATGCTTTAGCATTGCCCTGTCCATGTAGGCTAGTGTAGTTAGTTGTTTAGTTTCACATCCCTTGATGCATATAGTTCAGGACGTCTTCTAAATTCTTATCTCTTGCTTTTCTTCAGATGGTGAGGACTCACAACTAGAGGGATGGCAATGATGAGGAGGAGAACCATGGAGCTCCTCAGAACAACAATGGACAAGGATCTGCTCATGGAGCTATCAATATTGAGCAGCTATTGGCTATGCAGAACCAGCTCATGTAGACCATGATATAGACTATGGGACAGCTGTAGGCTGGTAACGTCAACAATCAGCCCTACATGCCTCCACCGCCACCCCCACCTCCTCATAATCGGTTGGGAGAGTTTATGAGCACTAGGCCGCCAATCTTCACTCAAGCTGCAGACCCTATGGATGCTGATGATTGGCTCAAGTCCGTGGAGAAGAAGCTAGCTATTGTCCAATGCAGCAATCAAGTGAAGGTTCTATTTGCTTCTCATAAACTAGTTGGAGTAGCTGCGAATTGATGGGATTCCGTATGCAATTCTCATAAGAACCAAGAGAGGATTACATGGGCTGAGTTCAAGGAGAGTTTCCGATTTCACTATGTGTCGGAAGGATTTATGATCTTGAAGAGGAAAGAATTTGAGAACTTAAGGCAAGGAAGGTCAAGCATGAGTGAATAACTCAATAAATTCACTCAACTCTCAAGGTATGCACCTGATGATGTGAGCCGGGATAGCCGGAAGCAATATTTGTTCATGAGAGTATTAAACAATGAGATCCAAGTGCAATTGCTCAATTTTTATTATGCCTACTTCCAGAAGCTTGTGGACAAAGCAATTGTTGTGGAGAACAAGGTCCGAGAGATGGAGCAAGATAACAAGAGGAAGGTGCCATATCAAGGATAGCAACAAGGAAGTAATGTGCGCCCTCACTTTGCGCCTCCAAATGTGCCATATTTCAGTTCTTCGGCGCCCGCCCATCGCCTTAGATTTGCACCGCGCCCGACTCAGTTTGTGCAGCAGCGGCCTGTTATGCAAGCACCCAGGCCTCCAATGCCTTATGCACCTCGTGCTAATTTTCCTGGTGCAATTGTTCAGAACCAAGCTCGTTCCAATAATTCTAGTGGAGTTAAGAAGGGTTATACTTGTGGAGAAGCTAGACACGTTGCACATCAATGTCCTAAGTCAGTCCTTTGTCAAGGAAGCAATGCGCCAAGGCAAAACCCAAGACCCAATGGTAGCCACAAGGGAATCGTGGACAGCAGAATTTCGCTCATGGCAACGTGAACCATGTCTCTACGGAGGATGCTCAACAAGCAGACGACGTAGTGATTGGTATGTTTCTCGCAATCTCCAACCCGGCGACTATGTTATTAGATTCTGGAGCATCACATTCATTCATTGCATCGAAATATGTTGCCAAGTATAGTTTTTCTATATCTCATATGAAATTTACTCTATTGGTTAAGTCTCCTGGAGGAGAGATGAGAACAAATATAGTATGTCCAAAAGTAAGCCTTAGAATGAGGGGGGTAGACTTCTTCGCCAACCTCATTGTCTTGGATTCCCAAGGATTGGACATTATACTTGGTATGGACTGGTTGAGGAAGCACAATTGAGTTATTGAGTGTGCCACAAAGACGGTGAAGTTGACCAATAAGGAAGGGATCACCATAGAGTTTGAAGCATCTCAAACCGCACCGAAGCAATTGGAGCTGAATCACATGGACGGTGCTGCAATTGAGGAGATTTCGGTGGTGTGTGAATTTTTGGACGTGTTCCCGGATGAGATGCCAGGTATGCCACCAGATCGAGACATTGAGTTTGTTATTGATTTAATACCTGGAACTACACCTATAACTAAGAGGTCGTATAGGATGCCTCCTAAGGAATTAGCGGAGCACAAGAAGCAGATTCAAGAGCAACTAGAGAAGGGTTTTATTCGCCCCTATTCTTCACCTTGGGGAGCGCCTGTTCTAGTTGTGGATAAGAAGGATGGATCGCAAAGGATGTGCGTGAATTACCGACCTATCAATGAGGTGACCATCAAGAACAAGTACACCTTGCCACACATAGAAGACTTGTTTGATCAGTTGAAGGGTGCTTGTGTCCTCTCTAAGATTGATTTGAGGTCAGGATACTTTCATATGAAGATAAGACCATCAGACATACCTAAGACAGCTTTTTGGACACGATATGGATCTTATTTGTACACCGTGATGTCCTTTGGATTGACCAATGCACCTGCATACTTTATGAAACTCATGAATAAGGTCTTCATGGAGTAGTTGGATAAGTTGGTAGTAGTGTTCATTGATGACATTATGATCCACTCGAAGGATGAGAAGGAACACAAGGAACACTTGAGTCTTACATTGCAGAAATTGAGGGAGCATCAATTGTACGCCAAGTTCAACAAGTGTTCGTTTTGGTTGAGAGAGGTGTCTTTTTTTGCTCATATCATCTCAGGAGGAGGAGTATCGGTTGACCCAGGAAAAGTGAGGGACGTGTTGAAGTGGGAACCCCCGCAGAACATAAAGGAGATCCGAAGTTTTCTTGGAATGGCTGCATATTACCGTAGGTTCATCAAGGACTTTTTCAAGATAGCTAAGCCCATGACAAAATTTCTAATGAAGGGGAAAGCATTTCAATGGACTGAAGCTTGTCAAAACAGTTTTGAGGAGCTAAAGAAGAGGTTAACTACAGCCCCAATTTTTGTTTTGCCGGATGTAAGCAAAAGCTTCGACATATATTGTGATGCATCAAGACAAGGACTTGGATGTGTGCTCATGCAAGAAGGTCAAGTGGTCGCCTATGCATCAAGACAATTAAAGAAACATGAGCAGAATTATCCAACGCATGATTTGGAACTTGCAGCAGTGGTACATGCATTGAAAATTTGGAGACACTACATCCTTGGACATAGGTGTGAAATTTATACGGATCACAGGTGTCTTAAGTATATTTTCACAAAAATCGATCTGAATTTTAGGCAACGAAGATGGTTGGAGCTCATTAAGGATTATGATTTGGGAATAAATTATCATCCAAGAAAAGCCAATGTTGTGGTCGATGCGTTGAGAAGGAAAGCAGTAAGCCATCAACTCACAGTTCAAGAATTACAATTCAAGTTATGAAAGGAGTTTGAACGGTTGAACCTCGGATTTGTGAATGGGATGGGGAGATGGAGTAAAATCCAACCTTGAAGCACGGAATTTGAGAGGGCCAAACAAAGGATGAGGAAATCCAAGAAATCAAGGAAAGAACCCAGGAGGGAATAGAATTCAGGTTTGATGAGGACGAACATGGCACCCTATGGCTTGGAAAAAGGATTGTCGTGCCCAATGTAAAGCATATTCGGGAGATAATGCTAAAGGAGGCACATGACTCCCCATACTCGATTCATCCCGATAGTACCAAGATGTACAAAGACTTGAAGACATGTTATTGGTGCGCTAGCATGAAAAAGGACATAGCTGAATATGTAGCATTATGTGATGTGTGCCAAGGAGTCAAGGTGGAACACCAAAGGCCAGCCGTATTATTGCAACCATTGAAGATTCTAGAGTGGAAGTAGGAAGTAATTGGTATGGACTTTATAGTTGGTTTACCGCGTATAAAGTCCGGTTATGAATCAATTTGGGTAATTGTGGATCGATTGACCAAATCGGCCCATTTTGTTCCTGTCAAGACCACCTATACCGCCGCGAAGCTAGAATAATTGTATATGAAGCACATTGTGTGTTGACACAGAGTATTAAAGAAGATAGTATCGGATAGAGGTTCTCAATTTACCTCCAGGTTTTGGCAAAATTTGCATGAAGCATTGGGAACAAGGTTGAATTTTAGCTCAGCATATCACCCTCAAACGTATGGACAAACCGAGAGGACCAATCAGATTTTGGAGGACATGTTAAGAGCTTGTGCTTTGAAGCATGGGAAGAGTTGGGACAAGATCTTGCCATATGCAGAATTTCCATACAAAAATAGTTACCAGGCAAGTTTGAAGATGTCACCTTATGGAGAACTGTATGGAAGGAAGTGTAGAACACCTTTGTTCTATAATGAGACAGGAGAAACTCAAGTATTTAGTCCGGATGTGTTACTAGAAGTTGAAAAGCAAGTTCAGGTTATCCACGAGAACTTTAGGGCTGCTCAATCAAGACAAAAAGGCTATGCGGACAATAGGAGGGGAAAACTAGCCTTTGAAATAGGAGACTTTGTTTACCTCAAGGTGTCACCGATGAGAGGTCATAAGAGGTTTAACATAAGAGGCAAGCTAGCACCTCGCTATATTGGACCATTCAATATTTTGGAAAAAAAGAGGAGAAGTAGCGTATAAGTTGGAGATGCTAACTCACTTATCAGATGTTCATGACATCTTTCATGTTCCCCAGCTCAATAAGTGCTTGAGAGTACCGGAGGAACAAGTGCCAATGGAAAAATTGGAACTAGAGGAAGATCTGACTTATGCCGAGCAGCCGGTGAAAATCTGGGAAACCAAGGAGCGGGTATCAAGGAACAAGACTATCAGATGCTGCAAAGTTCAATGGAAGCATCATACAGAATCGGAAGCAACATGGGAGTTGGAGGATGATCTCATTTCCCTATCTCTTCTCTTTTGCGTCGAATCTCGAGGGCAAGATTCATTTTAAGGGGGTAGGTTTGTAACACCCTCATTTTCATCCATCATGCATTGAACACATTCTGATACATGTCTAATATTACTTCACATAAAAAGGAACAAGTTAAAATTAACTAGAAACATAACCACACTTAAGAATTCTGGGAAGTGCGCACTAGTCCGATTTTGGAGCAGAGTAGTCCGATTTCTTTTTGATCTCACTCGGACTTGTCCGTTTTTCTGCGGACTAGTCTGTTTTCCCCTCTGGACACCTTAAGACTTGTCTGGTCCTATGCAGACTAGTACGGTGTTCCAAATCCTTGAAAATTCAATAAGTCCCTGGACTTGTCCGGAGTAGTCCGGTATTCCAGCGGAGTTGTCCGTTTTTCCTTTTGACTAAAGTTGGACTTGTCCGATTTTTGGACAGACTTGTCGTTTTTCCACTCTGGATAAGTTCGAACTTGTCCGATGTCCAGTCCAAACCTGCCCGATTTCTCTCTGGACATTTTTGGACTAGTCCGGTCCTTTTCGGACCTGTCCGATATATCGCGACTCTGAGTAGACCTTTTGTTTCACAACTTAATTCTTGGGTTTTACGTTAAGTGGGCCTAGGGGTGTCGTTCCTAACTCTTTTAGAGCCCATGTGGGACTCTAAACCGGCCTCTACTCATCTCAAACTCGAAATCCATCTAACCCTAGCCTACACCTCTATATAAACAACCCCACCCCTTGGCTTGACATCTATTTGCCACTTTTCCAGCTCACCCAAACCTTAGATCGTGATTAGCTGCAACCATGGAGGGAGGAAGAGATCTAGAGCAAGAAGAAGAAGAGGAGGAAACGAAAGAGGATCAAGATCTCCATCAACTTCGCGTTCTTTCTCAACAATTCACCATCAAGTTCTTCATCGACCCTAGATCTTCAAGATCCAGGTGTTACCTCCAAGATCCTTGATTCATTGGAGTTCTAAACACCTAGTATACCTTCTATTCTCTTTTCCTTACATGAATTCAACCCCAAGTCTCCAAATTCACGTCGATCTAGAAAACCCTAATCTGTTGTTTTTGCGCAGTGCGGACTTGTCTGGTCCCTAGCGGACTAGTCTGATCTTTCTGGTCAAATTGTGTTGAATTGATTCTAAAATTTGATCGAATCAAACCCAAACCTGTATAAACTCATTAAAAGCTATTAGAACTAGTTAGTTATGATTAAAAACAACTCACTAACAAGTTCCACCTTGCATTTGCATTAACTATGCATGTCATGTCATATTGAGTAATATTTGTGCACTCTTTGATTGTGTTTCTTGTTTGTATGTTTATTGTGCGGATTACACGGATTTGCGCTAGAGAGTGCTGCAGAGGATCTTCAGCACCAAAAATTTGAAGGCTTTGACCCGAACCAATCCCAAGAGCAAGGCAAGTGTCCTTGAAGCATATTGATCCAGTTTTATTTAAAGTAAATGTTTTGTTTGCAAAACTGCATACTTATGTCAATTTGATGGGAATCCTAGGATAGGAAGTTTACTAGCTTTGTTTGACCACCCTTGTAACCTGGAATTCCTGGTAGAGTCGGGAAGGGCTTTTTACCTTTATGCTTCGCTTAATTAATTGGGATGGAAAACAACTATATAGCTTAACTTAATTATGCAATTATGATATTTAATTAACATGAACTGGTTAATATGATGTGGTAATGGTTGATCTATGCAAGCCTGGTATGTGGATGGTTCGATGCTATGGTGGTTTGCTTGCTTTAGATCTAAGGACTGGATCATGTGAGAATAAGCCAGGAATACAGTGCCACCACGAGGCCAAGTATGCGTGCGGCGTAGCTGATTAATTAGGGCTTTTTTAGTACTATTTGGACCATTAAGGATGCTTGAGGAAGGGGTAGTTGGATTGGGTTTGTTGATGATTGGCGGGACTACCCTGGGATCCGAATGGCTCAAGAGCGGGCCATTGGTTGAAGATGTGATTTGTAGGAGACATCACCACTGATGAAACCTCGGTGGGGTCTAAATAGGCTAGTAATCCCTTTGTAAAGGCTATTTTGGGATCTCTCGGCCCTACACCAAAGGAAGTGTAATTGGCATATGGGGGGGTTTCTTTAGTCGCCGACGGGTGATGAAATCACAAACACGTGGGTAAAGTGGTACAAACTCCGCAGAGTCTAATAATCTATCATGATAGCCGTGCTCCCAATTATGAGCGCCTGGATGACCTACATGATTAGAGGGAAACTGGGATTGGGATGGTTTGGTACAGGTTATGGTTTGGTAATGATTATGGTTGGTTATCGATTAAATTTTGGTATTGGATAAGATTGATGGTAATAATGTGGAATATGGATTATGGTATTGAAATATGGACTGGTAGTATGATGATTACATGGTTTATGATGGGTTTACTTCACACATCTATAAAATATTGCTTTTCAAATGTTTTAATGCACTTTTCAGCACTTAGCCTTTATTATTGTCATCATTTGAATCAGCTACATGTCATACTTTCCACACTTGTTGTACGACATGTACTCACCCTTGCAATTCCCCACCATCAGTTGCAGGTGAGGATTGGGAGTATAACGATGATAATATAGAGTTCTAGGTCGTGTCTACTGTGAGCTTTGCCTGTGGTGTTGATTGGAGCTGCACTGTCCCTTTCGCTTAGTTGCTTATTAGCTGATTTCCGTTGCATTAGTTGAGCTTGTCATTAATATTCATTAGTGCTTGTATTCGAGGATGTTATGAATTGAGTAATAATTGTGGTTAATTAATCTTGCTCTGTGGTAATTTTCTGTATATCCTTTTGTGAATGCAGTCGTGTATGTGTGTTGAACGTCCTGGGCACACATATGCGTTCACTTGGTTCATTTTCGGAACTGGGTGTGACATACGGGTTGCTTCTCTCACCCATGGGAGTGTCCTCACCTACACTCCTCCTCCATGAACTTGGTGTAGCGATGGAAAAGGGACGTGCACTTGAATCTCCACAATGGCTTGAGCTTGCAGCCCCCTTCCTCTTTGCAAACAACCTCTTCATTCCTTTCATGGCCACAACAAGCAAGAAAACAACAAAGAAAAAACTTGATAGAGGTGATGTTAGCAAAAGCAAAACCCTCGACGAATTTTCCCTGGAAGAGCTTGAGTGAAAATTGCAAATGCAAACAAAAGCAAATCTTTTTGAGTTGGATTTCGACAAGAGTACTTCAATGCAGAGCAAGAAAAATAATGCGAGCAATATTGACTTTAGGGAGGTGTGAAATGAGGTGAAGTGTGAGGAGTAATGCTCCTCACGGCCACCATTTATAGTGTACACTCTCCGACAGTCACTAGGAAACCAGATGTAGCCGTTGGAGGAGAGAGAGCCAAAATGACCCTTTCCCCATGTCGGCCGAATAGGGGGGTCGACCGCATTGACATGTGGCCTCCCCTGTTCTCCCTTTTGGCAGGTGGCTCCCCAACGGTTTTGAAATTAGCACGTTGTTGAATTACCACTTTTGCGGCTCAGAAACATTGTTTTTCGAATAAAAACTCTTTTCTCAAAGCCCAACATTTTTCTTTTTAAGAAAAATAAAGAAATAAAAATGATAGTTGAGAATAGAAGATTCTCAACTTGGTAATATAACCAAATATGCATTGGGTAAAAATCAAACTAAATGGGGGAAAACAAATGAAATGAAAAGAAAAAATCAAAGAAAAGGATAACTACCAAGCTAACCTATTGGATAGGTCTCACCATTGTCCGATAAGATGAAAATTCCTTCTTCTTCATTTCTTGACATCCAGGACTGAATGGATGGGTTTGGATGCCTTGTTTTGCTTCTTTCGCCATTCCTTCATTAGTGATTTGGTGGACTTGGGCCTCTAGGGAGGCCTGGACTTCTCTGTCTTCTTGGGGTGTCAGCGTGGACGATAAGAAGGGTTCTTCGCATAGATAAATCTTCTCATGAATACAATGAGTGGATCCACCTTTGGAGGTTTGATTTTGACCTCTTGAATGTGCTTAACATTCGCCCCAATGCGGATCATGGACCATTGCTCCATCTTTGGGTGGAAGTTAATCTTCTCCTCCACGCCATTGATATGGAAGTTGATTTCTCCAGCTCCCACATCTATGCGAGCCTTCGCGGTAATAAGGAATGGTCACCCAAGAATGAGCGGCGTATCCTTCTCGACCTCCATGTCGAGCACCACAAAATCCATGGGTGTAATGCAATTCCGGATTTTCACCGGAACATCTTCAGGGATACCCACCGGATAATGGACTGAAGAATCAGACAGTTGGAGCTGCATTGGTATTGGAGTAAGCTCCGTGATGTTCAGCTGGTCAAAAGCCACCTGGGGCATCACACTCACACTTGCTCCAAGGTCACGAAGGGCCTTGCAAAAGTGGTGAGCCCCAATTGAGCAAGATATTGTAGGACATCCAGGGTTCTTCAGCGAGTTGTCTCCTTTTAGAGAAATCATGTTGACATTTTCCATGGGATGTTCCGACTATCCATGCATCTTGTCGTTCTCCACTGAAGGAACAACAACTGCTAGTTGAGCCAACAGAGTTTCCAAAAATTTGTTGAGGCTCAATTGATTCTTGAAGGTTGAGGATAGTCCTTCAATCTTGGCATTAATACTCTCTAGTGTCTTGTCATTAGCTGACAGCTTTTTGGATAGAGCATCATTGATCTTCAGCTCGCTAATGGAAAGCTCTTTAAAGTTGGGTTCATTTCTATTGTTTCCATTGTTGTCTACCCTCCTTGAAAGAATGGGTGTGGTTGGCCTCACCCTTGACCTCCTGGACGATAGCCATTGTTGTTTCCATTGTTGGCTAGGTATAAGGCATCCTCACAGGTTTCTAGGCAGTCATTACCCAAATGGCTTGTGTTGCCATAGACTTCACAAGTGATGTGAGAGTCTGGGGAATAGGCATTGCAACATACCTCACCATTGCCTTGTCCATCAATCTACTTCATAATGAGGTCCAATTTGGCAGCGTTCATGTCTACCTCCTTCAAGGTGTGCATGCCTCGCTGGAGGGTACGGAGACGCTCGTCGCTCCAACCCATGATTGACACCATCTTCTAAATCAAATCATTGGCTTTGGGCACCGTCAATGAGAAGAAACCACCTCCAGAAGCAGCATCAACATGGTCACGGGCGGAAGGGATCAGCCTGTTGTATAAGTTTTGCATAATTAGCCAATCATCCATCCCATTGTGGGGACAGGCTAGGATGCTTGAAATTATTCCACGTAGGACATTGGTCTTGCCCAACGGGGAAAACTTGGCGAGGAATGCCCTAGAACACTGCTCCCATGTGTCTACAACACTTCGATTTACGTAGAACCACTGTTCCACTCTCCCAAGATGAGAGAATGGAAATAGCCTAAGACAGACAACATGAGGAGATATGTCCTTGATCTTAATAGTGCTTGTCGGTACCCGACATACCGGGTGCCGTCACACACAAGCTAGAGCTTCCTAGGTACCCTGCCTTCAAGCAGAGGTAGGGTCTGAGGGCGCCACATGTACAGAAGACCCGAACCGATCTGCCTTAGATAAGGGGTCTGAGGTACCCGTATGAGACCCCGAAGAAGAGTTCAACTCTCCCCTAGAGACGAGCTCCCAAGCAGCCACGCGTCCAGCAGGTAAGGATCTCTTTCCCCCTTGAGATAGAGCTCCGGTGCTGCCACGTGGTCCGAGACATCAGTCGCGCCACCTCCCATATAGGCGGGCTCCAACGTTGCCATGTCCTGGAGCCCAAGAGTCCCTGCACTACTCAGGAACGGGCTCCGGGGCTGCCACGTGGTCCGTAAGACGGGACAAGACCACCTTTGCGGAGGTGAGTTCCTGAGCTACCACATGGTTCGTAAGACGGGACCTGACCTCCTCCGCAGAGGTAAGCTCCCGAGCTGCCACGTAGTCCAATCACTTGCCCTGGACGGAGAGTTACTGGAGTTAATAGGGTGGTGCGCCTTGTCCCTGTCAAGGATTGAAGATACAAGGATTCCCCTGACGCATGGCGCAGCGCACGCCTAATGTCAGGTACCGCTATGACCAATCGCATTATAGTGAAGATGCCATAGACCTATCACACTCCGCCAAGTGGGTAGCTTACGGCGACAGAGACAGTTGGACGGGACATCGCCTGCCATTGTCAACAACAGCGCATGGGCTACTGATGACTTAGGCGGCAAGACAATGAGTCTTCAAAGCCATGGTCAGAGGAAGTTTATGCAAGAAGCCTTAGATCTTTAGGATAAGATCACCCGAGGAGTACCTGTCGGGCCCTGGACCCCACTTGTACGACATCCGATCTTATCTATAAAAGGACCGGAGTGCCACAATTACAAAGGACCAACAATTGAATCCCTAATACACGCACGCATACACACAATAGTAATACAATCCACCGTAGAGTAGGGTGTTATGCTCCTTGCGGACCAAAACACGTAAAAACCACCGTCTCATATAGTCTCATACGCGCATAAACTTGATTGAGGCCTTAGCCCCACCAAACAAGAACCTCCACAGGCTGCTCCTTAGCAGATCCAGGGGAAGTGTAGCATAAACACTTTCACTTTTGGCGCGCCAGGTAGGGGCTTTTTCCCTCAAAAAAGTGGTAGCACTTTCACCACCGTGGTGTTCATCAGGCCCGTGAAGGCGGTTTCTGTGGCCGTCATCTGGCGGCCACATCTGTCGCTCAAGTAGCAGTCTCTAGTCCATCACGCCCCCGGTTAGGTACAGCTGGCCAGGACGGCGCGTCAGGACAAATCCTGGCCTAGTCGGCTCCCCCGGCGCCATTGACAGGAAGCTGGGAGAGCGCTCTGGTAGAGGCCAGGGCTCTTCTACACCACCCACTGTCCCTAAACGCTTCTCAGGGAGCAGCTTAGCAGTGGTTTTAAGACATACCACTTCGTCATTGCGACCATCAACACCCCCAACAGGGGAAGGCGACACGTGTCACTATCACGCAAGCCGTCCATCGATCTTCTCACCGCCAACTCCAGCTCCTCCTGGCTTACAAGTGATGGTCGGATCCCCACGGAGGTCCTGAGGGCTGAGCTTGACCATCGTCAAGCTCACATGAATGACTGAGTCATCATCGAGTGGCAGCGAGAGAGATGTCGAAACCTCAACACTGAATGTGGCCCCTATCCGTACCCTGCAGACAGGGTACCCTCACACACAGGATGAAGACACTGAGACACGTCCGAAGCCACCACGTGTCCCATAGGAGCCAAGTCCATCTCCTCCCACAAAGATCGAGCTGTGGTGCTGCATGTAAGCCTTGAAGATGGGACTTGGCCTCTGTGGTGTGACAGGCTCCCAAGACGCCACATGTAGGGATGGGACCTCACCCAACATTGGGAGAGCACCCCCGTTATAGCCACGTGGCACGGAGTGCAAGGACCAGCACCATCAAGGAATAGGGTCTGGAGCTGCCACGTGTTCCCCTAACAAGCCCCGGAGCTGCCACACGTCATGGAGGACCAGGTCTGACCTCTCCAGCGGAGATGAGCCTGATGCTGCCACATGTCCCACGACTCGCGTTAGACGGCAAGATGCAGGAGTCAAGCGATGGTGTGCCTTGCTCAAGTCATGCATTGAAGACGTGCACCCACCTCCGGCGCCCAATGCGGAGCACGCCGACGTCAAAGACCACTATGACAAATCGCATCACAGTGAAGGCGCCGCAGGTCTATCCCACTTGGCCAAGTAGGTAGCTTGCGGAAACAAGACAGCCCGACGGGACACCTTCTGTCACTGTCAGTAACAGCGCGTGGGCTACTGACAAGAGAGGAGGCAAGACGGTGAGTCTTCACTGCCTCAGTCAGGCAAGATTATGCAAGAAGTTATAGATCCTTAGGATAATCTCGCCCCGGTACCACCTGTCGGGCACCGAGACCCCACTTGTAAGGCGTCTGGTCTTGTCTATAAAAAGCCCGGAACACCACCGTTACAAAGGTCCAGACATCGAATACCCACATCACACACACACATACACACATACTAGCAATACCACCCACCATGGAGTAGGGTGTTATGCTCCTTGCGGCTCAAACCACGTAAAAACCATTGTCTCATATTCTCATCCGCTAGAACACTTGATTGAGGCCTAAGCCCCACCGAACAAAGAACCTCCACGGGCTGCTCCTTAGTAGATCTGGGGAAAGTGACGCATTAACACTTCGACATTTGGCACGCCAGGTAGGGGCTTTTTCCCTCAAAGAAGTGGTAGTGTTTTCACCATCATGGTGTTCATCAAGCCTTCGAGTAGCGGCAAGATCGAGCTGCAAGAGGTCGACCAGCGTATCGACAAAGGTGTGGAGATGGAGTTTCAAAGGCCGGAGGGCACTATGGAAACGGTCCACCAAGCTGTGAACTTCGACCTTAACAACGACCACGAGCGTTGCAAAGCAGTCCACACCATCTGTGGAGGATCTTGGGAACCCGCATCCAGGAATGCGGTCAAGACCCTACATAGGGCAATGGCTTCGACAGCCTCTACACATGCCCCTGCGTCGCATCACATATGGATGGAGATACCGATCAGCTTCGATGCCTTCGACTGCACCAAGAACATGGCGGGAGTCAGGCAGCTACCCCTCCTCGTGGTCCCCACCATTGCCAATGTAAAGTTATACCACGTCCTAGTAGATGGTGGAGCCAGCCTCAACCTCATCAGCCGTGCGGCCTTCGACAAGCTGAAGATCCCCGTGTCAAAGCTCGCCCAATTGAGACCATTCTCTGGGGTAGGACAGGATAGTGTTATCCCGTATGGATGCATCCACCTCCAGGTGACCCTCGAGACACCCAAGAACTTCAGGACGGAGAATATCCTATTCGGCATCGCGGAGGTTAGTCTCGCATACCCCGCCATTATCGGCAGGCCAGCCCTATACCGAGTTATGGCTGTAGCCCATTACGGCTACCTCATCCTCAAGATGCTGACGTCCTCCAGTGTCCTCAAGATCTGCGGAGATCGTGCTGCTGCGGTGATGGCTTTGGAGAAGCTCTGAGCGCTGGCAACGGCCGCAACACCTGTCCTGAGTGATGCTGGGTCAAGTAAGCCTTCGCCAGACCCACATGCGCGCAGTCATGCCGCTGCACCACAAGTGCAGCCCTCTGACGACGATGACGTGCCCATCAAGACAGTCCAGATTGGCTCTGATGCAGCTCAGACCACCCATATCGCGGGGAGTCGTGTCAACGAGCAGAAATCAGCGCTCGTTGCTTTCCTGTGAGCTAACATCGACGTCTTCGCCTGGCAACCATCGCAGGGAAGTGATCGAGCACCGTCTAAAGATCTACCCTGATGCCCAACCACAACAACAGAGGCCCCGTAAGCAGTCCATCGAGTGGTAGAACTTCATCTGCAAAGAGATCAAGAATCTACTTGATGTTGGCTTCATACGGGAAGTCCACCATCTGAGATGGCTGGCTAATCCTGTTGTTGTCCCCAAGGCCGGTGGTAAGTTCCGAATGTGCATCGACTACACCAACCTCAACAAGGCATGTCCTAAAGATCCTTTCCCTCTCCCTAGAATAGATCGAATCGTAGATTCAACCTCGGGATGCGATATGTTGTGCTTTCTAGATGCCTACATAGGGTTTCACCAAATCCCAATGTCTAGAGAGGACGAAGAACATACCGCATTTATAACCGTAGATGGCATTTACTGCTATGTCTCCATGCCTTACAGTCTTAAAAATGTCCTCCCCACCTTTGTTTTTGCCATGCATAAAACATTTGGGGACCTCATTTGGGACCTAGTAGAGGTATATGTCAGTGACATTGTAGTTAAGATCCAGACACATACATCATTGCTAGGAAACCTCGCCCTAGTCTTTAATAGATTGCAAACCACATGCATGAAGCTCAATCCTGACAAGTTCATGTTCGGAGTCAAAGATGGGAAGCTCCTCGGTTTCTTGTTCTCACACCGAGGGACTGAGGCCAAACCAGAGAAGATCAAGGCGGTGGAACTGATGCGGCGTCTAGCCCGCATCTAGGACATGCAGAAGCTTGCAGGGTGCTTGGCAACTATCAGCCGGTTTATCTCGAGGCTGGCTGAGCGTGCCCTCCCGTACTTCAAGCTCCTACGCCAGTCCGGACCATTCATCTGGACCGATGAAGCGGAGAAGGCATTCAGCGAGCTGAAGCAGCGGCTAACGACGCTGCCGATAATGGTGGCACTAGAGCCCAAGGAGCCCCTATACCTCTACATCGCCGCCACAATAGAAGTGGTAAGCATGGTTTTGGTTGCAGAGCAGGCCGATCCCCAATAGCATCAACGGACGAAAGGAGCCCTTGCTGCTGATTTTGAGCCCCAGGGCTTGGAGCTTGCAGGGGGGCCACCAACAAAGAAGCCTCTGGGTCCCATCCCCCAAAGGAGGTTCGGGTCCCCCTAGGGGTCCTGGGAGAGCAAGAAGCCTGTGGGTCCCAGCCCCCAGGGGAGGTCCGGGTCCCCCTAGGGGGCCTCGAAGAGCAAAGGCCTCTGGGTACCAGCCCCCAAAGGAGGTCCGGGTCCCCCTAGAGGGCCCCAAGAGATCAAGGAGCCTTTTAGTCCTAGCCCCCAAAGGATGCACCGTGCCCTGGAAACATGGAGACACGGGGCCCGGACCAAATGGAGAAGGATGCACCGCTTTCTCCAAGGAGATCCTGGACCATCCAACGCCCGGTCCACTTCATCAGCGAAGTCCTACATGAAGCAAAAACTAGGTACCTTGAGGTGCAATAGCTTCCCTATGCGGTTCTAATTGCGTCGAGGAAGCTCTGCCATTATATTCAGGCACACAGGGTCTCAGCGGTGACTTTGTTCTCACTGTGGGCGGTGTTGCGCAGACCCAATGCAATAGGGAATATAGCAGAATGGGCCACCGAACTGGCATAGTTCGAGCTTGACTTCATACCACGGCATGCAATCAAGAGCCAAGCTCTAGAAGACTTCGTTGTTGTGTGGACTCCTTCACAAAGCTATCTGGCGGGCCAGGAAGTCAACGAGCTGGAGCCCAGAGCACCTATGTTTACCAGACCTCACTGGACACTCTTCTTCGATGGATCCTCGTGGAAGCAAGGGCCTGGAGCCGGTGTATTGCTCACCTCTCAAACAGGGTAGCAGTCAAAGTACGCGGTGCGCCTCGACTTCAAGGCGACCAACAACATGGCGGAGTACGACACCCTCATCTTCGGACTCACAACTGCGCAGGGTCTCAGTGTACAGCAGATGCTGGTCAAGGGGGACTGCCAGCTGATCATCAAGCAGGTCCGGGGAGAATGCTGCTGCAACGACCCTCAGTTCACAGCATACCTGCTGCATGTCAAGAAGCTGGAAGCTGCTTTCGAGGACGTGGACCTCTGCCTTGTGCCACAAACTGACAACTCCATCACCGGCGCCTTATCAACCATGGTGACCACGGGAGCCCCAATCCGTGAATGGGTTTTCTGTGACGCCCGGTTCCAAAAAATGAACCAAGCTAACGCATATGTGTGCCCAGGATGTTCAACACACATACACGAGTGCATTCACAAAAGAGTATATAGAAAATTACCACAGAACAAGATTAATTAACCAAATTTTATTAAACAAACCATATTTATCCTCGAATACAAACTCTAATGAATATTGATGACAACTTCAACTAATGCAGTGGAAATCAACTTAATAAGCAAACTAAACACCTAGGCAGCATAAGCAATAGGGTATAGCGCAGCTCCAAAACACCACAGGCAAAGCTGACGGTAGACACGGCCTAGAACTCCGCATTATCACCATTAAACTCCCAATCCTGACCTGCAACTGTTGGGGGGGATTGCAAGAGTGAGTACATGTCGTACTCCGCAAGTATAGAGTGTATGACATGTGGCTGATTCAATTGACGACAATAATAATGGCAAAGTGCTGAAAAGTACATTAAAACATTTGAAAAGCAATATATATTATGTATGTGAAGTAAACCCATCATAAACAATAATTAAAACCCATAATAACAGTCTGAATTCATTACCATCATCAATAATTCCAGATTTCACCATTTGCCAGTAAACATATTCAATACCAGAAATTAATACATAACCAACCATAACCATTACCAAACCATAACCATGACCAATACCAAATAACATCCCAATACCAAGTTTTCTCTCATGTGAGGGTCTAGGTTGCTCATAACAGGGAGCACGGCTATCATGATAGTTTTAGACACACTTTGCAGAGGTTGTACCGCTTTACCCACGTGTTTGTGATTTCATCACCTTTCGATGACTAGAAAATCTCAATTATGCCGTCTCACACTTCTGTAGGTGTGTGGCCAAGAGATCACAAAATAACCTTTACAAAGGGATTACTAGCCTATTTAGACCCCATTGAGGTTTCAATGGTGACGTTGCCTCCAACTGAGCACATCTTCAACCAAGGGCCCCCTCTTGAGCCATTTGGATCCCAGGGTAGTCCCACGAACCATCAACAAACCCAATCCGACTACCCCTTCCCCGAGCATCCTTAATGGTCCAAATAGCACTGGCAAAGCCCTAAATAATCAGCTACGCCGCACCCATACTTGGCCTCGTGGTGGCACTATAAATCCTGCATGGTCGCTCCACAAACCGGTCCTTAGATCTAAAGCAAGCAAAACCACCATAACATCCAACCCATCCACATACCAAGCTTGCTTAGATCACCCATTACCATATCATATTAACCAGTTCATGTTAACCATAATCTCATCCATGCATAATTAAATTGAGTGGTATAGTTGTTTTCCATCCGAGTTGATTAAGCGAAGCAAAAAGTAAAAAGCCCTTCTCGACTCTCTACCATAAATTCCAGGTGACAAGGGTGGTTAAACAAAGCTAGTAAACTTCCTATCATAGGATTCCCATCAAATTGACTCAAGCATGCAGTTTTGCCAACAAAACATTTATTTTAAAATAGGATCAATATGCTTCAAGGACACTTGCCTTGCTCTTGCTGTTGATTAGGGTCAAAGACTTCAAACTCTTGGTGTTGTAGATCCTCCATGGCACTATCTAGCGCAAATCCGTCTTATCCACACAATAAACATACAAGACAAGAAACACAATCAAGGAGTGCACATACATTACTCAATATGACATGACATGCATGATTAATGCAAATGCAAGGTAGAACTCGTTAATGGGTTGCTTTTAATTATCACTAGCTAGTTCTAATAGCTTTTAACAAGTTTATACAGGTTTGGAGTTGATTAGACCAAATTTTAGAATTAATTCAACACAATTTAACCAGGAAAATCGGAGTAGTCCGCTAGGGACCCGACAAGTCCGCACTCTGCAAGATCAGCAGATTAGGGTTTTCTAGATCGACGTAAATTTTGAGATTAGGGGTTGAATTCACATAAGGAAAAGAGAATAGAAGGTATACCAGGTGTTTATAACTCCAATGAATCAAGAAACTTGGAGGTAGCACTTAGATCTCTATAATCTAGGGTTGATGAAGAACTTAGAGATGAGTTGGTGGTGAAGAACGAAATCTTTGTGGAGATCTTGATCATCTTTCATTTCCTCCTCCTCTTCTTCTTGCTTGGGATCTTCTCCTCCATCCATTGTGGTGGCTCTCCACGAACTAGTGTTTGGGTGGGGTGAAAAAGTGGCAAATAGATGTCAAGCGAAGGGTTGGGGTTGTTTATATAGGGGTGGAGGCTAGGGTTAGATAGATTTTGAGTTTGAGAGGAGTAGAGGCCAGTTTAGAGTCCCACATGGGCTCTAAAAGAGTTATACACGACGTCCCTAGGCCCACATAACGTGAAACCCAAGAAACAAGTCGTAAAACAAAATATCAACTCAGAGTCGCGAAATATCGGACAAGTCCGAAAAGGACCGGACTAGTCCGAAAATGTCCAGAGAGAAAATCGGACAAGTCTGGCCTAAAATCGGACAAGTCTGACTTTAGTCAGAGAGGAAAACGGACAAGTCCGTTGGAACACCGGACTAGTCTGGAAAAGTCCAGGGACGTATCAAATTTTCAAGGATTCTTGGAATATCGGACTAGTCCGCACAAAATCGGACAAGTCCGAAAGTTTCCAGAGGCAAAATCGGACTAGTCTGCAGCAAAAACGAACAAGTTCATTTTTAGTCAGAGAGAAATCGAACTAGTCCTCACTAAAATCAGAATAGTCCGCACTTTTCAGAATTTTAAGTGTGGTTTTGTTCCAAATCAATTTTAAACTTGTTCCTCTTTATGTGGGTTAATGTTAAACATGTATATGAATGTATGTATGGCATGATGCATGAAAATGAGGGTGTTACATCTTCAGCAGGAGGTTGGTGCGGCCATCTGCTAGGCACGCGGGGCCAAACAAAGAAGGCAAGCCTAGGACAACAGAGCTGGTGATCATGGCGGCCCTACAACCATGGGACCCCCAGAGGTTCTTGTGCATCACTAGGGACCCCATATTACTCGGCGCCCAAGATCCAGAAGCTCAGGAGAGTCCTAATGCATGGATCACGAAGATCTAGGACTATCTAAAGGACAACATCCTCCCGAAGGACCAGTATCCATCGAGAGGATTGTGAGGATGGTGAAGCGCTACACACTAGTAGAAGGTGACCTCTGCCAGCATGGCACCAACGGCGTGCTTCTACGGTGCATAACTTGGGAGGACGGTTGCGACTTGCTCGCAGAGATACATGAAGGAGAGTGCAGGAATCACGCCGCTTCCCACACGCTGGTTGGCAAAGCCTTCCAGCATGGTTTCTACTAGCCAACAACACTACAAGACGCTGTCAAGCTGGTCAAAAAATGCAAGGCGTGCTAGTTCTGCGCCAAGCAAATTCACAGTCTGGCGTAGTCAATACATATGATCCTGCCCTCCTGGCCTTTCGTGGTCTGGGGGCTGGATATCCTGGGACCCTTCCCCAGGGCAGTCGAAGGGTACCAGTTCCTCTACGTCACTGTAGATAAATTCACCAAGTGGCCGGAGGCAGCACCAGTGATCAACATCAACAAGGAGTCCGCAGTCAAGTTCATCAAGTCGATTGTCTACAGGTTTGGGGTCCTGAACAGGATCATCAATGACAAGGGACCGAGTTCATCAGCGCAGCTTTCCAGGACTATGTGAATACCTTGGTGTACAAGTTTGTTATTCAGCTGTGGCTCACCCAAAAAGAAACAATCAAGTCGAGAGGGCCAACGTCGAGATCCTCAAGGGCCTCAAGACACGTACATATAATAGCTTGGATAAGCATGGTGCCAAGTGGGTTGACAGACTCCCCTACGCATTATGGGAAAGCCAGACATCACCCAGCCGCGCCACTTGAGAAACTGCTTTCTTCCTGGTGTATGGAGCCAAGGCCGTCCTCCCCCCAGAGATCCCAGTGGGCTCATTGCGAGTCCGAGGGTTCGATGAAGCCTCGTAGGACCAGCTCCGACGAGAAGATGTGGACCTCATCAACGAAGCAATGTGGCATGCCGCCATCTGAAACGCACGCTACCGACAGGCACTGAGGCACTACCAGGAGCGTTTCGTGCGTAGTAGAGAGCTCCAGACAGGTGACCTAGTGTTGCGGCGCATACTTTCTCGGGAAGGGTTTCACAAACTCTCCCCCAACTGGGAAGGCCCCTTCCGAGTAAAGCATGTATCCCGCCTGGGTGTGTCTGCCTAGCCGCAAACAAAGGAGAGCCCTCCCCAACCCTTGGAACATAGAGCACCTCCATAAGTTCTATCCCAAAGCATAAATTGTAGGAAAGTGTAGGGTGTCATGGTGCAATTGAACGGCACTTAGGACAACCAAGCTCTGGGGGGGGGGGACAAGACCACAGTGTTTAGCCGCTTAGCTTGGTCCTGTACCCTAAGCATGAATACTCTGCCTCCCTTGCCAACTGGAGTGGGTTGTTGCCTTATTGTAAAGCCAATCCTCTCCTGTGAACGCCAATGAGAAGAATTCACTGTCTTATTATATGCTTTCTCTTATGTTTACTTAAATTACCTATTAATTTTGTGATCAATCAAGCTAGTCTCGTCTTTCGTATGTTGTCTTCATATACTTGGTGAAATTTTTTCTATATCGCCCCTAGTTGAGTTATGCAACCTTGCTACAAGCGGGCGTGTTTGAGGTACCTGCAAGGTGTCTTGGAACCTTCCGGCTTCCCTCTTACTTGGGGTCATGTGGTGCCAAATGGTCCCCCACGAAAGGCCAACGCTCAGCTGGAGGTCCAGAGCGTGCAACCTGCTTAGCCTAGTTCTGTACCCTAAGCATGCGCGCTTTGCCTCCCAATGCTGTGGCTAAGTACGGAGGGCCAGGACGTTCACACCTTGAATAAGAAGGGAGCCAGATCCAGAGTGCTAATGCATTGAATTGCCCAAACCCCACGTACCAGCCCAAAATTGTAAGACAAGGCAATACTCAAGAAATAGGAAAATATTATCAGTGAGCAAAACAATATGCACCCCTGCTATGTGTGCATGACATATAAAGCAGGTTGCGACGAAACAGTTTGCTCCAGCACCATCTGAGGGACCTGCTGCTGATGCATCCACTACGATGATAGACGACACTAGAGCATCCAACTCTGTTACCTCGGGGCCTGCCATCGACATCTCAATGAAGATGGTAAGTGACGCCCCAGCATCCAGCACCGGCACCTCCCAATGGGCCCGCCGTCGATGTCCCAGCACATCAACGCCAGTAACAAGCGCGGACAAATGAGTAAACTCTCCTTCCTCGCTCTTGTCAGTAACAGGATTCTCATGCGATAGCCTATGCACCAGGGGCCTGCCACCGATGACGTCACGACGATGGTGGACGATGCTGGAGCATCCACCTCCAGCTCCTCACAAGGGGCCGACCGTCGACGTTACAAAGATGGTGGGCGATGCCGGAGCATCCAGCTCCGGCACCTCCCAAGGGGACCGCCGTTGGCCTATCTACGAAGATGGTGGACGATGCTGGAGCATCCAGCTCTGAAACCTCCGAGGGGGCCTGCCGTCAACGTCCCAGCACGTCAACGCCAACAATAAGCACGGACAAATGAGTAAAATCTCCTGACTCGCTCTTGTCACTAACATGATTCTCTTGCGATACCCAGTGCACCAAGGGCCCACCGTCGACGACTTCACGATGATGGTGTACGACACCAAAGTACCCATCTCTGACACCCCCCAGGGGGCCTGCCGTTGACGTCTCAACAACCGTGGTGGGCGACGCTGGAACACCCAGCTCCGGCACCTCCCAAGGGTCCTGCTGTCGGCGTATCTGCGAAGATGGTGAACGACGCTGATGCATCCAGCTTTGGCACCTCCCAGAGGGCCTGCCGTCGACATCCTAGCACGGCAATGACAGCAACAAGCGCGGACAAGTGATTACACTCTCCTGCCCTGCTCTTACTACTAACAAGGTTCGCTTGTGGTCTCCTATGCACCAGGGGCTCGCCGTCTATGACTTAACGGCAACGGTGGACGACGCCACAGCAGCTAGCTCCGGCACCTCCTAGGGAGCTTGTCATCGATGACCTTACGACGATGATGGACGATGCCAGAGCATCCAACTCCGGCACCTTCCAGAGGGCCTGCTGTTGATGACTTCACGACGATGGAGGGAGATGTCAAAGCAGCCAGCTCTGGCACCCCCCAGGGGTCCTGCCATCGACAGCAACACTCAAGAAAAGCCCGTCGCTCCCAAAAAGGGCATGCCGAGACAAATCACTCATGCTACCCCACTCTTTTGGGGGCCAGTCGAAGACATCTTGCGGTCAAGTGGCTGGCCTACCCAACAATCTAGCCACGCCTACCAAGGGGCCTCTGAGGGGGTTTCCATAGGCAGGACATCAACTAGTGACAAATCGATTGTGTCAACTATGCAAGCATTAGTCCCTAAAAGGCTATTGAAATCAACAAAGGCTCTTCAAGATCTTACGCGAGAGAAGGAATTGGGGCAACAATTTAAAAGCACACGACAAGTCAAGAAGCAAAATAACTTGGATTCAAATTCATAAACAATTAGTTTACAAAGTGGTGATCACTGAATACAAAAGCATTGCACTTAGGTGCCGCCGGACTCAACTCTGGTGGAACAAATAAGTCACCTCCTTGGCAAGGTCTTGAACTTCGGCTCTAGCCTCATCCTCCCGCTCATCAAGGGAACTTTTCTCCACCGGCTCCAGAAGCATACCAGGACATGGTAGGCCACCAGCTCAGCCAGCTTCTTTCCAATGACCTCCAGCCGCCTTGCAAGGACGATGTTCACTGACCCCAATGACTAATAGAGGGAGTCCAAGGAAGGAAGCAGCTGGGCCACCCCCTGAGATGGCTCCCCGCGCGGCACAGGACCAAGGCCGAGGGGTTCCAGCACCACCCAAACACGGGCCAGGAAGTCCAGGACCCCCTGGGCCTCAGCCATGCGGGAGACCTAGAGGCTCACAGACTCTCTCCATGTAGAATCCTTTCAGTCGGCGAGCTCCGGTGTGCGGCACCCCAAATCATCCTCCCGACGCTTGTTGGCAAGCTCCAAATCCTGCAAGACCCGACGTTTCTCCTCCAGCTCCGAGAGACCTCCTCCTTCTTCGCCGGTAAGTCCCGTTCAGCGTTGGCAACGAAAACATCACAGCAGACCAGCTCCAGCCATTGATCATCACAAAGCCTTAGGCGGGCATCACCGGCGGCATGGGTCTTCAAGGCATTCACCTCGAGCTCCTTGTTCTTGGCATCGACCAGCTTCATCAAGCGTCGCTCTTCTACAAGCTAATCCCACTCCCGGATGAAAGCAGCCTACGTTTGATGCAAGACGGAGAATGGGCCGTGACAACAACATTGGTAAGAGGGATCGACGCGACTGTCGCCATGGACGACTGCCCCTCCTGCCAATGCCACGACAGAAGCCAGGGCCTGAGGACCAGATGGTTCCCCGGCGGGAGCCCCAAGAACCGACGCGTCACTGCACGGCGCCGAAGTCCCTCCTTTGCTGCGAGAGCATCATCAGCCGCTGGTGGCGAGTCGCCTTGTCGTGTGCCAATGACATCAGGCGCTAGCGCTGCTTCAACCACGGGTGGGTCAGCTCCACCAAGAGAAGTCGCCACAACAAAGATAGTTGCCTCCTCGCCCGGCACCTCCTCGTCTGGCACTTCCTCGCGAGCACCCCCTCGCCTGGCACTTCCACGACCGACTTCACCTCTATTCCGCTTGCCTCGACTGAAGAAGGGGCAGAGACATCAATGTCTCCAAAGGTAGATGAACCTTTGGGTGTAGGGTGCGGCATGGTAGACCCTGTCCCAGCTTCAGGACGGGCAGGGGTTATCAAGCCCACTCCTGGAAGTACCAAGGGCACCAAGTCACCTGACGACACCCTGAGAAGCCAAGATAAAACTCCATCAGAATGAAAAAAGAAGAGAAGTAGTAGAGGGAGAGGTTGCGGCTTACTGGCGAGATGGGCCGCTCCAATGACCCCGACCTTCCACCCCATGCGGTAGATCGAGGTCGTCGGGACTCGACGACAAGACCGGCACCGCCATCTCTGGCACTAGCTCTTGATTAACCTGCATTGGCGCGACCACTTGCGCGGACCCCTCTTTGCCTCCTCTAGAACCAGAACCACCGCTGAAGTCAGAAACAAAGTCGATGACAGAAGCATTGGCTGCACCGGCCCCATTGCAAGGGAAGATGACAGCATCATCCTCCCGTGTCAACTTCTGCCTCTTCGGTGCAGTAGTAGGAGAAGCCGCCTGAGAAAGCTGCTGAAGCGACTGCCATAAAAGCAGAGCGAGCAAAAGAGCTAAAATTGCATCGGGAACCATCACATTTGAAGGCGTCGCAGGAGACAGAGATATTACAGCAAGCAAAGATCCCGTCGTTGTAGTCTTTCAACCAGAAGAGGACACCTGGCGAATTTGGCAGAAGCGCCCACCGCTTCAGCCGTCCAAGACAGAATTCAAAGCATAGTGCAGGAAAACATGGAAAGGGCTCTACCTTTTAGCTCTTCACCACGCCCCAAGGTGGACAAATGGGCCACTCTCGGTACCCTACAGACGGGGTACCCTCACACACAGGATGAAGACACTAAGACACGTCTGGAGCCGCCACGTGTCCCGTAGGAGCCAAGGCCTTTTCCTCCCTCAAAGATCGAGTTGTGGTGCTGCCACGTAAGCCTTGAAGATGGGCCTTGGCCCCTCCGGTGTGACGGGCTCCCAAGACGCCACATGTAGGAATGGGACCTCACCCATCCTTGGAGGAGCGCCCCCGGTACAGCCACGTTGCATGCAACGCAAGGACCAGCACCCCCCATGGGAAAAGGGCCTAGAGCTGCCACGTCCCCTAATAGCCCCGGAGCTTCCACGCGTCATGGAGGACCAGGTCTGACCTTCCCAGCGGAGATCAGCCCTGATGTTGCTGCGTGTCCCGTGGCTTGCCTCGGACGGCAAGATGCTAGAGTCTAGGGATGGTGCGCCCTGTTCAAGTCAAGCACTGAAGACTCGCACCCACCTCCTGTGCCCAACGCAGAGCACGCCAACGGTTAGAGACCGCCATGACCAATCGTGTCATAGTGAAGGTGCTGCAGGTCTATCCCACTTGGCCAAGTGTGTAGCTTGTAGCAACAAGACAGTCCGACGGGACACATTGTGCCACCGTCAACAACGGCGTGTGGGCTACTGACAAGAGAGGAGGCAAGACGGCGAGTCTTCACTTCCTTGGTCAGACAAGCTTAGGCGAGATGCCATAGATCCTTAGGATAAGATCGCCCCAAGACGACCTGTCGGGCCCCGGGACCCCACTTGTTACAAAGGACCAG
Organism: Tuctoria greenei; assembly: GCA_036927565.1. NCBI lineage: Eukaryota > Viridiplantae > Streptophyta > Magnoliopsida > Poales > Poaceae > Tuctoria > Tuctoria greenei. Next base: position 128,533,486 of record JAYESD010000003.1, on the reverse strand, counting down.
ACATCAAATCCCCACATCACACACAAGCATACACACATACTAGCAATACCATCCATAGTGGAGTAGGGTGTTATGCTCCTTGCGGCCTGAACCACGTAAAAACCACTGTCTCATACACTCTCATACGTGCGTACACTTGATTGAGGCCTATGCCCCACCGAACAAGAACCTCCATGGGCTGCTACAAGCAGATCTGGGGGAAGTGTCACATAAACACTTCGACAGTGTTGCAGATCTCAAGGAACTGTTGGAGGTGAGCACTTGCATCCTTGTTAGCCTTACCACAAAGTGATTAGGCCAGTCTTGATTTTGATGTTCACGTCTCTCATGTTAACAGTGGGCCCAACAGGCACATTGTTAGCAGAGAAAGCTGAAAACTTACAAAGGGTCTTCTGGGTCATTGGTGTTTCATTTGTCGGTGTAGTTGTTCTGGATTGCTTTGCCGCTCGAAGCTTCTGAGGAGTAACGACACAAGGTCGATCTCTTAGAAGGGATTCAAGATCTTCAACAAAGTTTTCCGGCAAGCATAAATAAGACATTACACTGTTTTCACATAAAATGGGAAAACAAGAAGGGTTATCTCACTAAAACCTACCAGGGTCCTATCCTATTCACTCAATCATGCAATGCTTCGTCTGACTTACCCAGCAATGGCACCAAAAATGCTTGTTGATATTTCCTACGCACTACATAGAATTCATTCATAGCAATAGTGCCAGAAATGCTTGTTGATAGTTTTTAAATCATAGATGTATGTCCGCAAGCGCACGAAATATGCTGATGTAGCATTTCCCCTTTTAGATTATTCCCAAAGGGTGTCATTTATATTCTCCCAAAGGAAGGCTAGGTGGAAGCAAAGCAATAATCAAATGGTGAGGCTAGGTTAATCTAGGTAGGGTTCTAGCAAGGATGGGTAATTGGTAGTTTGAAGGTAGTGTGACACACACGTGAGCACTCTATCCTAAAGGTGTAAATGAGGTAAAGAGGAACTGGGCTAAGAGTTAGGTAGATAATCCTACTATGCTTCTAACGTACATATACATAGCCTAAGTTAGTTACTAATGATCATATCAATTATGAATTTTCATACTAAGTGGATTAACACATTGGGCATGGGTTTACACCTAGCAATACTAGGATGACTCCCACCAAGAGCCTGTGGCATAGACGAACATGGAGGATTACAAAGGACAGATAGGGTTGTCACCACCTACTGCCTACCTCTTCAATCTGTGGTTCTACGAGACATTCAACGCTACTTACCTATCCTACAACCATACTAGCATATTAAGTAGTTACCTTAAGAGCCAAGGCACAAGCCATCCTAAGGCAATGAACTAAATCATCATTGAACTAATGTTAATTCATTACATAAGTGATTCATATTAACATAATCAAGTCATAGATAATTAGACTATAGTGGGGGTTTGTAGTTTTTATGATGATATAATGAGAATGATATAGCACAATCATAACTACTACTCCTACCACATATCGAATCCACAATCAAACAAGACTTCATCCAAGTATATGAACAATAGAAGACTAAAGATAACGTCTTTATTAAGAGCAAAGTCGCAAATACAAATAGGAATATTAGATCCATACCTTTCCCAATTAGGAATTGGGAAGAGACTCCTACTCCTTTTCCTACTTAGACTATGGACTAGAGGCTCTCCTCTCTACAGCCTACACTCCTCTAAACCTATGGAGAATAGTGTATACAATGGATGAATACTGAAGTGGTGTGTGTGTCAGGTGAAGATAGGGGTCCTATTTATAGGTGGTGAAGGGTCGGTTCCCACCACCAGTAGCGCACGAATCAGTCTTCATTGTTATTAGGGCACCATAGGAAGTCGACATGTGGAAGCTCGGCGAGTTTTGCACTAGGAAGGGGTCGGACAAACCCCCTAGTCAGCCATAGAATAACTTGGACCAATTCCTGTGTGCTTCCTCGGGGTGACTTCCAGGTGGGTATCATTGACTGATATCGGTGATACACCGTTGGATGGCCTCGAATACTACTGTTTGTGGGCCATTTGATCCATTTGGTGCCACATGTTGTTGCTTGATTGGTTGGGATGTTATTTTATAGGATTGCTCCCCCTCTTTTTACCTCATTTCCTGCAATAATTCCTTGCATGCGCTATTTAACCAAGGACAAGTGGAAATAGTTTAAATAGAAAGGTGATGTGTGCAAGAAATGACGATTGCTTCACATAATTGAGTTATATTGATGGGTGAAATTGGTATATAATAGCCGTCAGTAGAGGGCACGCTCTACAGCTCCTCAAAAACTAGAAAGGTGATGTGTGCAAGAAATGACCTTCCAAGCTTGCAATTGGGCCTCGCGCGACCTGCACCATCGGGACGGATACGACTCACCCAATTGATCAAGGCGGCCAGCAACCTTCTATACCAGACCCACCACTCGAAGGATTAAACGACAATGATCAGACCACTAGCGCTCTGGATAAAAGCTAAGTATCTTTTTGTTCCGTATTGCTTGTCTTATTCCATAAATAAAAATGGTGCCAGGCTCAAGCCCAAAACTACGACTACTCCAAAATGCCTGAGACTAAGTTAAGTCACTTTCTCTCTTGGTAGTTTATTCTTGTAGAAAAAATCGTCAAGCATGAACTCGAACAGAGCCCTCATCGCCAAACGCTCCAAAGTCGGGCCCTAGACTAGATGTCAGAGCGCTGCGAGATGAATGAATCAAATTCGTCATCGCACACCACTTAGGTGCTACCTAACCGGCATGGGAGTCTTGCAATTACTGACTTCGGAAACTCCAGAGCCAAAGGTCTTTTCCCAGCAAAAATTTGGTTACCAAGCACCCATGTAACTCCAGGTCATGTAACCCATCGCTTAGCATGATGAATGTTCTATGAGCCGCAGATCAATGCAGAAATGAGAGTAGGTGCTAAGGAAAAAGAATAAGTGCTCATGGTTAGGCAGAGTAATAAGGTGAACTTAAAGAGGCAAGAAAACCCCATTCCACCATTACTTAAGCACCAAGGGATGTGGCTGGCTACGTCCAAACAAAAGAAAATTCACTACATCCACCCCATCTGCGAAGCTAGCTCCAAAACTATCTCAAAGGGAACAAGCTGGCACAGCATCGAGGCAGTAGGCTTGCATACCCGAGCAATGGCTTCCAATTTCATGTTCGATCGCGTGCTCGCGAAATCCTGCCCTACGGCACGAAGGTCAATACCGTCGTAGTGAGACACCATGACAACAAGGGTGACATGTGACTTGAGGTTATTCCGGCGGTAGCCACGATATGGAGTTGTGAGGCCACCTTGTTTGGGAGCTGCGCCATCTAGGCGTCCAACATCGATGCAAAAGAACTCCGGAACACCAATCCACACACGGCAAGCACAACGGTACATAGCCCGTGAAGCTCTGCAACCAGAACCCTGTGCTGTTGAGAAACCTCCCCATGCTGAGACAGTAGGGAAGAGTTGTAAAAGCCCACATTTGAATTTAACAAGAAAATAAAATGTGAACTTAATTTTCTTTAGTGGATTGGAAATCAAACTGACATGAATCATGCTCGTGAATAAATGATGTCCAAAATGAGAAGATTTCAAACTTTATTTTTTATTATGGGAGGTTGCTAGTTTGATTGTACATAAGTAGAAACATAAGGAACTCCAACAAACTCAAATAAAAATCAAAGTAAATTAAATATAAATGCGAGACAAACTAAAACTCTTGTAGGGTTCAAAATCAAAGGTTCACCTTCACAAGAGCTAAATAAATTACATAGAATATTATTTAAGTAGGAATTCTTAAGAGCTTCATTTGTTTGGTGTATGCTTGAAATTAGCAAATGACTCAAAGATAAAGAATTCAAGAAAACTATTCACATGTACAAGTAATACATTGATTGAATTTGAATTCAAATAAAAAAAATCAAAATTCAAAATATCAAATTAAAGCTAGCATAAAATCCTACACATGAATTTCGCTCACTCATGTGATGAAGTACATAGGGGAAACAAGGTTAATTAAGTGCACATGGGTAACATTTTAAAATAAACTATAAAATAGAGGAATCTAAATGGAAATTGAAAATTTCATCTTAATTACAAGATTTCAAAAACAAGCAAGTCAGCACTCTACTTATCTCAGTTTGAAATAGGGAAGATTGTAAATGGTTTAGAAACCAGATATAGGAAATGGGTTGCTGTAGTTTTGTTCTCATATTTATATTTAATCAAATTACAAATCTAATTGCACCTTTAAATTCTTCATGGTCCAATTAGTTACCCTGGGAATTTTCATAAATTTTGAAACCACTTTGCCTGTGTATTTTGAATTTTGAAGAGAGGATGAGAGTAGTGTGGGTCCCAATTCTCAGGTGGCCCAGCAGTCAGTCATGGCTATTTGTCTGTTTTGCTCTGGGAGCAGCACACAACTGCTTGATATTAGCACATGCTTACTGCTCCGGCTCACAGAGTTGAGATCTTTCCTTAACTCTTTTATCTATGTAGCGTGAAAAGTTTTACGTAAAGCTCAGCAAGCGTGGCCCTGTTCTGTAACACCCCAACCACTACGGGTCTGGCGGTCGTTACTTCTAGGAGCTCTCTAGGATCACAGACTAGCCCCAAAGACAAACAATAGTCTTTTCTGCATATTTTGTCCTCACTCGTGCACACCCGTAAAGACTTCCCGGTGGGTCACCCATGTGTAAATTGCTCCGGGCCAAGCGCGCTTAACTTCGGAGTTCTTTGCAGGTGGGCTTCCGGAAAAAGAGGTATACCTTGGTTGTATGAGTATTCTATCAATCCTATTAAGCCTTGAGCAAGGATGTCACAATCCACCCCCCTTAGAAGTCCGACGTCCTCGTCGGTGAACCCCCAAGCCAGGAACGTCCCCTCTTGGCCACATCCGTACGTTCATCTCAACCGACCCGTATGCGCCCATGAAACTACGAGGGTCGGCTCTGATACCATTTTGTAAAACCCCAACCACTACGGGTCTGGCGTTTGTTACATCTTGCAACTCTCTAGATCACAGACTAGCCCGACAGACCAACACTAGTCTTTTCTATGCATTTTGTCCTCACTCGTGCACACCCAAGAAGACTTCCCACAGACCAAAACTAGTCTTTTTTATGCATTTTGTCCTCACTCGTGCGCACCCAAGAAGACTTCCCGGTGGGTCACCCACCTGTAAATTGCTCTAGGCCAAGCAAACTTAACCTCTGAGTTGTTTACAAATGGGCTTCTGGAAAAGAAGGTATGCCTTGATGTATGAGTATTCTATCAATCCTATTAAGCCTTGAGCCAGGATGTCACATGTTCTCTGTTTTATCATTACCACCGTTGCCACCCTTCTCTGGTTTCTTTCTTGCTCCATCGAAGCAGCCAGTGAAAGCTCAATCTTAAATCAGCAAAAGTGTTCCCATGTTTGCCATCTTCAACTCCTTCATTGATGATTGTACCGCTTATGTCTCTGCTCGCTTTTTCTTGAAGATTCCTGCCGGTGACCTCCACTGCCACCACTGCTCTCTTCTTCCTCTCTCCCTGTTGATTCAAGCCATGGCTGATTGAGATCCAGACAAGTAAAACATCCGCAAGGTGATTATCTACCATTCCCTCAATTTATTCTATGGATTTCCTGTATAAATACTTTTTCTTACACCAGTTTTTCCCGGCCGTTGTAACCTCTGTTCTCCCTCCATATCAGTTCTACATAGTCCCGAAGCTACAAGCGTCTTTTCTCCCAGATCTCTGTAGACAAAAGGTGTGCCACTACTTGCTCAAGATCATGCCTTAGGCCTCTCAACAAGTAACCCTTTGTAGCTGCGGTATTCACCATATTCCCCTCGGCACGAATATGAGGAACTGAGTCAGGTTTAGGTTTAGTTCTCTTTAAACGCTTTATAATAGTTTAATCATGTAAGATATAATGTTTCAGAGGTCTGGGTGCATCCGTAGGAAGAAAATCATCAAAGTTTCATCGGTCCTATGAGTCATACGCGCTGTTCTGGCCAAATCTGCTGCTCATGGCTGGGTTCACCATCGAGAATGGTATTGCAGCCTTTTTTTCTCAATTTTCACCCATTTTGATCATTTCCATTCTCCTAGGAATCTACCTGATCGAATCTCAAGTCTTTTCACCCATTCTGGTCGCAAGACAAAGCTCGCCGGAACCCTAGCCGAGTTATCTCCGACCATCTCCGCGCCCGGCTGACCTCACCAGTGACATTCCCACGCCGATTTAGCCTGTAGCAGCAGGTTTCAACACCGGCAATACCCCAGGACCCCAAGTCCGGTGGTGCGCCGCCACTCCTCCGGGACGACCGACACCAACCGAAGGTGGAAGACAACCCCCTTGTGGAGTCCATCTGTCAGTCACTCCCAGCGGCCCCTTTTGATCCTCTGTTCACTCAGATCTGGTGTGGCTAGAACCTTTTAAATCTGTGGCCCCATGTGGCATCTTTCTGGTTGGCTAATTCAAGTTAACGTGAGCCCAGCTATTTAATCCAAGTTATTCAATACAAAAGAAAATCAGAAAAAGAGTACAAACTTAGAAAATTCATAACTCCCTGTAGATTTCATAAATAATTCTCAAATAACTTTTGTTAGAACCATATTAATCTGTAGTATCCAGCAGTATAAATTAATTGGTACGAAAACCTCTATAATTTGCTCAATAATTCATTGAAGCAAAAGCTTTAAAATTTTATATCAGGAGATCCACTGTATGAAAAATTCTCAAACTTTGCAACAATCTTCTACCAGTACCTTAGAGTGCCCAGTAAAAATTTGAGATTCTTTAACCTTGATATATTCAAATTGAGGGATTTCGCTCAACTTAGTGAATATACTAGAAAACAACAGTAACTTTTTCAGAAAACCATGGAATCTTGTAAAATTCATATCTGCCTGCAGAATACTTATAAAAAAGTCAAACCAATTTTGTTGTACTCTATATAAGCAACACTATCCAGAAGACCTACTAGGAGCCATGAAAAAGTCCCTGGTTGGCCATAAAAATTTAGAGAAACTAAAACACTTAAAGAATTTTGTAGAACACAAACTTTTAAGTTATAGCTGAAACTTCTCTGGTGGCTTCTCCATATCTATAGTAACTCACTGTAAATTTCCTAGGTCTAATGAAGCTGTTGAACATGTAGAATTGAGAAGTACATCCCTATGTCCATAACTTTGCCTATTCCACTTCATATTCCAAATTCTTAAGTTACCCTTAACTCTTCCCTGTTGCTGTTCAGCACAACAACATAATTATTATTCCTAATTATTTGATTACAATATAAAATTTACAGAACCAGTGGACCTTCTTGATTCAAGTAATTGGATGATCACTTTCCTATTGTCCAATACAATGGCTATTTCAATTCATGTCCATATTCCAATAAGTCTCCACTTGAACTCTCCCTGGTCCTATACTCCACAGCAGCATGCCTCTTCTTCTTCTCTGCATTTACTCCTTATTGAGTTTGTGCAACTTCAGTTCCTAATTCGCTAAGTTGCAATCTACTCATGTGAACATTTCAGTTCATGTCAAATCTTCCAATGTCTCACTTTATTTTGTTTTTTCCTATGTTCCTGTACATAACAGAGACATACCCTTCAGTTCTACCTAGATTACTCTTGGTTATGTTCTACACAGCTTCATTTATTAAGTTAATAAATTGCCATCCTATTATGTGCATATGCATCTCGATAGATCACACAACGATGGAGCTCGACGAGGAGCAACGCTTGGAAAAGGAGGCACAAACTTGGATCTTGCTGCAAGCCATCTCTCACTCGGAGCAGCAGCAAGGGCACTGGAAGAAAGGAATCGACTCGAAGCTCTACTATGTGATAAAGCAACTGACTTCATTTACATTTATCTAGTTGCAACCCAAGTCAAGCCCCGGTTTGCATATAAGTCATTTTTAAAAGTTTTGGTTTTATCACTGTGTTGACTAGTATATGAATTGTGCATTGGGTCTATTGTGTTTGAATACTCCAAATGCATGACTCACAAGCCCATGGAGTGTATGGGTAGGTTTATAGCTCAACGCGTAGAATTCTCATGCTAATATTTTAGGGAATCCTGTAGATGTTGAGTGGTTGGTATCCACTCGCGAGATAGCGATATTGTCACCAGGTATTGGTTATTTTAGAGAATTGTTTATGAACTGAATATGAGACCGAGCAGAGGGTTAGGATGTGTAGCCCTGCCTATGTCGATTAAGGACTGGTCTGTATGCTGCCCTATTGAGCAAGTTTGAACTGTACATGAGTCATACTGGATAAAAGGGGACCAGGAAACCGATGTACCTTAGGACGCCGTTGTTGAGACTTTTTCGATCGCCTCAAGCTTTCGGCCGCAACACAGTAGTCGGAAACTCGCTCACGACATCTTCATAGTGGAAAGGTGCACCGTGAGTGGGAATACTGTCCTGGATGATTGAATCGACTCAACTTGGGAGGGACATGCGAAAGGTTGCTGCGTACGACGTCCATGGAGTGCAACTACGTGACTTCCAGTATGGGCATACGTGTCGTGTACTCCGGCTATCTTTGAATCGAATTACCGTCCCTTGCGGTTATGAGTACCATTTGTTCACAGCGCAGTGACGTAGTAATGAAGTGTAGTTGGAAGAATAAAATATTCTGCTATGAATAAATTTTTATATTGTCACCTTTGTTGAATTAGAGATAGCATAATTAAAGTTATTATTTCCAAACATTTAAATTGAATGAAGATTATGCATCTTTGGGCAAGTATGATCGTGGATGAAATGTTTCTTGTTTGATTGTGGAGTTCATTATGATGCATGTCCTCTGATATCTCATTTGCTACTCTAAAACTGACAACTAAGGATATAATTTCGGCGAGTTTATTTTTGCAAATTTCAGCTTCCAATCTTTAGAGTTTCAGGCGTGTAGAGTTTCATGCCTTAGGTGAGACGGTTAAGTCTTGCTAAGACTTCGTACTCATGATTGCTTTATATGTGGTTTCGCAGGTTTACTTATACTATTGCTGTTACGGGTTGTCCGTGAGACCTCGAGGTGACACCACACCGCTGCTTTTTGATCATCGTGTTGCTAGTGAAAAGCGTTCACGGGCATGTATGACTTCTCTTGTGCCTAGATAGATTGAGGGTGTGAGTATGTACTTTCCGCTGCATGTGTACTTCTATTGTACATTATCTTGTAAACAATATTTTATTATGAAATGAAAAATTTGTATTTTTACTATGTCTTTTCGTGTGTGCTGTTGGGTGTCGCATCGCATGGCACAACCCAATCTGATTCCTGGAATGTCGGGACCCCGTACCCACAGTCTTGTATCAGAGCCGCATCGGAAATAGTACGCTAAAAAATAGCCTATTTTTGAAAACTCCGATGTAGTCGAGTGACGATTAGTCTATATGTCCACATAAGGTCTATTATAGTACTAGTTACTTATAGTGCCAAAGCTAACATATGTGTTATTATATTCTGTAAAGACGCTTTGATGTCAGGTAAGAGGTAAGGTACGCCACCGCAAGTGGATCAATTGTGGTAAGCTCCCCCGTACAGAAGGTAGTACGATGATTGTCCCCTGTGGCTTGGCACGGGTGTTAATATGAGACTCTGAACCTTCTCAAGGTTCTGTGAACATATGATACGCTGCTCCCTGAAGTGCTTTAGGCAAAAGCGAGGATACCCCATCGTGTGGTCTGTGAGACCTATGTGTGTTGAATACATTGGGAACTAGGTTAAAAAGTGAAAGGTTTACATTTAAAGTTTTGAACCTACCTGAAAAGCCAACTTTTGATTATCTGAACTTTTGAGAACCCATTTTGCACTGTCTAAACTTCATTGCACTCGAGTTGCACATGTTTTCTCGCTACGGATTGTCCGAACTTTTTTAACGTGACTTGCACATGTTCGACACTTAGGATTGTCCAAACTTTCACACACGTGAGATGCACATGAGTCGACACAGGTCGATCTTTACAAATGTGTTTTTAGGAGTATCATTACCCTTGATGGTTTAGGATTATCCGAAATTTGTCAATGCATATCTGGAGTAACAGTTACTGCGTAGAGTTTTAATATTGAGTTTGGTTGCTCTGTTTTGCTCTGTTCTGCTCAGTTTTAACTCGAAATGTTTCAAACTTGCTTTTGGATTATGGGAAGGTTTGCTAGTTCATTTACTAAGTTTTTGATGTGTTATAGCTGATTATGGTGGTTAAACATTGCTATGGTTTGCAACATGCTAATGTGACATGCTCACGTAAGTTGTTGTGTTTTTCGGACTAACGAGAGTCAAGTTGAGGAATTGGGATTGTAAAGATTGGTTGTTTGTTCATTTGCATGTGTTTCTTGAGGTCAATACATGGCTGGTGATAGGATCTATTGAACTAGTCTTAAGGAGAAGATGAGATTCAACAACCAAGTTCGGACGGAATTGTGGTTGAGTTGATCGGGAGGTCGAGCAACATGTTTGGGTAAAGAGCAATGCATATGAAGGTATCATGGACGTCATTGGAAGGTGTTTGCACGTGATCAAGGTGTGCATGGACATGGCAACATGGTTCCAAGGCGTGATGAAGATATATAGACGTGAATATGTGGCCGGAAAGGTCAAAACGGCTGGTTCACGCCTCAGGCTGCGACTGAGGTGATTATGGTTCGTTTATTGAAGGTGTAGAGTTTGTTTTTGTTAAATTTCATGATGAGAACGAAGTTGAGTTGTTTTAGAAATGTTTGGTAAGTTCCTAAGGTCCTTGGAAGTCCTAAGATTGCTTCTATCTGTGTATGGAAGAGTCTTGAGCAGTCATGGAAAGTTTCGGTTGAAACTGGGTAGGATTAGAGTCCTAGTTAGGATTTGGTTGGCCTTAGGGCTAGTTATATAAGCAAGGGAGTCCAGAGCTTGTGGTAAGATGACTTTATGCTGTTCGTCTTATATTCTATCTAATAAAGATCATAGTTTTAGGGGAGCTTTTGTGCTTTGTTTGTCACTTGTTTCAGACAAGTTATGACCGATTTTGCTTTGGTATTTCGATCATAACTCGCATTTTACAGATCCAATTAACGTTATTCTTTTTGGCTTGTCTTCAAAACTTGATTCTCTATTATCTTTGAAAATTTAACGATCATTAGGTTTGTGGTTTTTGATTTACATGAGTTTCTTTGCAGCATTGGTGATCTGTTTTTAAATCGAGTAGAACAGATTGACATTCGTCTAGTCCTTTGATCATATTTGAATTTCTACTTAGTTTTTTCACTGGATTTTTTTTTCATTAGTTCCGTGACTTGATTCTCTACAATCTACACTTATTTTTGTCATGGTTGGACATGTTGAAAACATATTACACACACGGTTTCTTAACAGATTGATTTTCTACCGAGGGGTTTCTGTTGCTTCCGCTAAAAAAGTTTAAAGCTACCATTCACTCTCCACTGTTAGCTTTTCATGTGCTCTTTGATCCTACAATAGAAACACGAAGTATGCAACTCTAGAAGGTTTAATGTTCAAAGGTTCATACGCAGCGCGGATCCCCAGCGCAAGAGATATATTACGTGGACACCTATCATGCGGTTGAAAAGCACATAATGTGTTTTTTTAAGAAACATGTGAAAGCGCTTCCTACTGGTACAACATTAGGCAAATACGTGCGACCCCTGTCGGATGGTAGATAAACCCGGTCATGTACCTCGAGACATGGCTCAGCTCGTGGCATCTTGTATGGAATGATACGGGACGGATGTCTTACTTTCATATATATTATTCTGACTGCCTGAATTGATCGCCCGTGCGGGCCGTGCCATACGACACCATAATGACTGTTTTGTAAATTGAGCTTCTTATGCAGTACACTAACCGCGTTCAGCGTATTGCGCTTAGAAATCGTTTGTGAGTGACCGTTTATAGCGCCACTGATTGATACATATATGCCGGTAATACCCGACTAGGATTTTCACTTTTTTGAGACACATAATACCAACATGTATCCCATCCATGAATTAATATCTTTACTATAAAATGGAACCTAGAAGATGTAAGAGTACACATATTAGCTATGTAGCTCTGATTTTGAACTATGTTTTCAAAATTGGAGTAGGTTTTGAACTCACATGATTCAGAAACAGAGAGCCCTGTTTTCTGCATGAAAATGACCTGATTTGAAAAGCCATAAATCCCAGAAGAAAACTCCAATGAATATGTACAATCCAAGGTTAGAAAGAACAGAGAGTCCACTAAAACTTTTATGTTCATCCCCAGAGAAGAATTCATCTGTAACCTATTGAAATTTTCAAATTTCTAAACTCTGCCAAATCTGGACACAAACTGGAACCATTTCTGTACCTGTCACAATTTCTGTCGTATCTCCTAGCAGAAACATCGAATGACTTCATATGATACATTTCCGGAATTCTAAAGATATATGTAACAATTTTGTAATTTAAATTTCTGTCGAATTTTGAGTATATCTATATGTAAAACTGTGATCAAATCAACAACATACAAAGAAGGTGCTGTCAAAATTTCTCCAGAAGTCTGGTAACTTTGTCCAACTTTATCCATATCTCTTTAACAAGAAATGCTATGAAGGAAAATAAATACAAATTGGAAATATTTGTAAGTCCTCTATAATATTTCTGTTCACTCCAAGACCAGAATCCCAGTCCTAATTGGTTAAAACTCTGAAACACCACAAACTGTACAGAAAGCCCAAATCTAGCAACTGTTTCTGTACTTTTCTGTAATTTGTCCATAACTTTTCAAATAAAAATCACTAAGAGACACATAATACAATTCTAGAAATCTTATGAGTCATGCTACAACTTTGTAGTTTTGAGATTTGTTGAATTTGTAGAAGAAATGTATGAAACATTTGTATTAAAGTAGGTACTTCTAAATGAGGTGCTGCTGAAACTTTTTATAAAAATCTGTCAACTTTGAACGTGCATAACATTTGATCCTGAGCTGATCTAGGGTCAAGTCAATACTAGATGGATAGATATCGAAGTTAAAATACTTGTCAGGAAATCGCACGGTTATGCGAAGCTATTCACGCATAACACTTTCCCAGGAGTATGCATGGAATGAGATCTCGAGATATTACATTGGAACTTAAGGGGGAAGGATTGCACCAGAATCAAGTAAGGTGTTGATCACCAATTCAGTCTACACTGGACGCATCAACATTGAAGCAATGAAATAGAATTGGATCTTCAGGTGTTCAAGCATGAGGCCGATTCAGCAGACCAAAGAAGAGGGAATGTAGAACCACTACTATGGACACCTATAGTGGAATTGACCTTTGCTTTGTGATGTTCTATCATCAAGCTAAGCTTGTTAGTTGATTTCCCACGCTATAAAGTGGAGGTTGGTTATTCTTTCTTCAAAGGTTACCCTCCTTTGCTACTTTTGAAGACAATCCAACCACCTTCCATAAATGGTAGAGACCATTAATAAGAACAAAACGAGATGAGAAACTTAATCCTTTGCTATTGAACCACAATACTGCTTCTAAGTTGTGGTTAGCAGGTTTCATGGAGCGCTTGATAGGAAAAAATGATGATGAGGCCCGATCTTCCGAAAGGTAATGGGTAAGTCAATTGATGTGGAGATCTCGACGTTGATGATCCGAGGCTCTCTAGTAGAACACGAACAACCCCTGCAATCACTACACCACCACTCCGTTGGTTATCAACCGTGCTGCACACGATTGACCTTGCTAAGAAGGCTAATCCCTGCAAGTGCAACCGAGAACACAAGCAAGAACGTAGAAGAAGCAATCTGAAATTGCTGAATTGGGGTTTCACAAACCGATAAACGGCAATATTATTGATCTAAGCAAAACCCAATTGTTCATGACGGCTACTATGGAGTATATATAGGTGGGAGGACGTCCAAGTGGGTGTTGGGGTAATGACCTAACCCTAACACACGAAAATAATGGACTTAGACTTGATACAAGGCCCAATGGCCCAATACGGTGGCGCAGCACCCTGACAGATTCTGTACTTGATTTTGTTTCGACGATTCCCCACGACTCCGAAGGAATTTTGACATGAGACCGGTGCCATTGGAAAGGTTATCCTCTTCTCTTTCCGTGCATATGTAGAACATACAAAACGGAGTTCGTATGCGTCCTGGGCGTCCGTTTTAGTGCGTACTGCTCCTGGACTCTGAGTTGGATACGATTTGGAGTTTGGTTCGGTTTCCATCTTTTTTGAACGAATTCTCTGGTCTTCCACGTCCCTAATACTCCCTCCAAGTACTCCTTGAACCTCTCCATGGATCCTAATCACAAATAAATCATTAAGTAGCAATTTATGCTCAAAAACATATAATGAAATATATAAGAACGAGTTCACCTCTGAAATTAATTGTTGTGTATGAACTCTATTGATTGCATCTTGTATGTTCAATGGAGTGTTGTTTGTATCCATAGAAGTGATGTCCTCATCATCCTCCCCTTCTTGAATTGGAGTCGTTCTCGACTCAAGTTCATCTTCTATCATGTGTGGGTCCATACGTGCAACGGCATCAAATCTTCTTGTAAGCATGAAAGGAGGAGGCCAAGGTGGTGGACGCCATAGTGCACCATCTTGATCTTGTCCATCAAATAAGAGTGCACATTCACTTGAGCCAGGATCCCAAACAAATAAACATTGTGTCATGTTTGTAGGTGCAATAATAATATGCATGATCTCATCAGCGCTACCTCATCGACAAGCTTAGTCTTTCAGCTCAACGTATCTGCTATGTTGATTTTAGTTGAGTTGAGTTCCACCTATCCTTGTTATCTTTTTAACTTGTATTCAATGACCTTGGTCGAGATATGCAAGGTGTAATCCTTGTTTAGCACCTTTCATGACCAAGTTTAATCAGTCCTTGTGAATCTCGAGATATTCCTTAGTGTGTTTGAATTGTCATACATACTTTTGCTGAAACTATAAAAGTGATTGCACCATACCATATGCATCTACACCTCAAAGCCGGCTTTCATATGCATTACATCCTTCCACTTATGATGCATCATGATACATGACTAATATTAAGTTTTTAGCAAGAACATGTATCCTGGTTCAAAAACATAAGTAATGTCTATTAGTCTTGATCTATGAACAACTATATCGTTCATAACGCTAGTTTCTCATTCATCATCTTTAAGCAACCCAAGGAGCGCTGATTGCTCGAACTCCTTGGGAACAATGCCAGATTTAATTAAGAACATTTTAGAGAAACAACATAGAACCAAAAGGTTATCGCAAATCCAAGCACTTCAAAGTTGTTAACCTCCTACTTGTTAACGACTCTCCTTATAAGTCATCTCCTATCGACTCTATTTTTCCGTTATTTTAATCTCGGGACAAGATTCCTTTAAGGGGGAAGGATTGTAAAAGCCCACGTTTAAATTTAACAAGTGATAAAAATGTGAAATGAAATTTTTTTTAAGTGGATTGGAAATAAAACTCACATGAATCATGTTCGTGAATAAATTATGTCCAAAATGGGAAGATTTCAAACATTAATTTTTATTCTGGGAGGTTGCTAGTTTGACTGTACTTAATTACAAACATGAGGAAATTCCAACAAAGTCAATTAAAATCAAATAAAAGTAAATATATATGTGAGACAAACTCAAAACTCTTGTTGGGTTCAAAATCATAGGTTCACCTTCACATGAGCTAAATAAATTTCATGGAATATTATTTAAATAGGAATTCTTAACAGCCTAAACATTTAGTGTATGCTTGAAATTAGAAAATGACTCAAAGATAAAGAATTCAAGAAAATAATTCACATGTACAAGTAATACATTGTTTGAGTTGAAAATCAAATAAAAAAAGTAAATTTAAAATATGTAGGGTCGAAGAGCACGTGAAAAGCTACGAGAGGGGGGTGAATGGTATATTTAAAAAATCTTACGCAGCGGAAACAATTAAATCCCAACCCCTTCGGCAGGAAAACGATATGTTTAAGAAATCGTGTGTGAGACTAATCTAAACGTGTTTCACCGGGACAAGAGTGATATATATCAGAGAGAATCAAGTCACGAAGAAAACACAAGAAGAATCACTCAAATCCTTTGAGAGAAACTCAAGTTATGATCGAAAGATCGAACAAAGGTCAATCTGTCCTACCCCAGGAAAACAGTTCTGGAACGCTGCAAAGAAACTCGTGTAGATCAGAAACCACAAATCCAATGACCGTGAAATTTTGACAGATAATAGATAATCAAGTTGTGAAGACAACCCAAAAATAATAACATCAATTAGATCTGTAAAACTCGAGTTATGATAAAACCACCGACGAAAGGTAGTGCTGTCCAGAAACTCGACGAGTAAAACTTGTCTGGAATAAGTCGGACGAATAAGGCACAAAAGTTCCTTCAAACTACGAATTTTATTCAATAGAACATAAGAGGAACAGCTCCAAAGTCGTGCATCACGAGCTTTGGCCTTCCTTGCTTATATAACCGGCCCTTAGGCCAACCCAATCTCAACTAGGACTTTAATCCTACTCAGATCACGAATCGAAACTTTCCATATATGCTTAGGACTCTTCTATACGCAGATAGAAGCAATATTAAGACTTCCAAACACCTTAGGAATGTATCCCACATTCCTAAAACAACTCAAATTCGTGACCCACATGAAATCCTATCATAACCAACTCAATACTTTTCATACAGAGCTATAACCGACTCCGCCGCAGCCAAAGTCATAAACCGATACGATCCGATCCTTCCAACCAGATCTTTCCATCCATAAACTATCTTCAGAACCATGTTGCCACGTCATGCACTGGATGCATACATGCAAACACCTTCCTTCGACGTCTAGTAACCTTCATATGCACTTCCCTGGATTTAATCATGCTGTGCAACCTCCTGACCCGCTCAACCACAATTCCTCCTGAATTTGGTTGTTGGAACCTCATCTCCTCCCTGAGACTAGTCCAAAGGATACCGTCACCAGCCATGTCTTGAACTCAAGCAACACTTGCACATGAATAAACAACCAATCTGTACGAGCCCAAGTCCACGACTTGACTCAAGTCAGTTCCGAACAGAACACCTTACGTGAGCACCTCACATAAGCATGTTGCAAAGCATATCAAAACGATATCAGCCATATCAACCAAAACGCACCAAAAACTTAGCAATTGAATACTAAGAAATCTTTCCAACAATGTAAAATAAGTTTGAAACATCTCATAGTAAAGTAGGAACATTGCGATCAAGCACCGGACCATGTCATAGCCAACCTGAGCGTGAGCCGGAGCTTACCAAAGCTAGTACAACCTAGCGCCGGAGCTTACCAAAGCTAGTACAACCTAGCGTTGGAGCTAACCAAAACTAGTTGGAACTAGTCATCCCAAAAGACGGAGCTAAAAAACATGTCAGAGCTAACCAACATAAGTCGAAACTAGCAAAACATATCGGAGCTTAACAAAGACATACCGGTGCTATCAAAGACATGCCGGAGCTAAAGACAAATCTTACTGGAGCTACCCAAAAACATGTCGGACCTAGACAAAGAAAGTCGGACCTATTGTCAGACCTTGTAGAAGCTCAGAGCTAGAGTCGGACCTTGCTAAAAAGATGTTATGGCAGCATTCAAAACTTTTATTGTCAAAGCCAATGTATTCAGCACACATAGGTCTCTTACAAAATATCAAATGGAAGCAAGCATAAAATCCTACACATGAATTTCGCTCACTCATGTGATGAAGAACATATGGGAAACAAGGATAATTAAGTGCACTTGAGCAATATATTATATTAAATCATAAAAGAGAGGATTCTAATGCAAATTCTTTATTAAATTCTCATGATCCAATTAGTTACCCTCGGAATTTTCATAAATTTTGAGACCAGTTTGGTTGTGTATTTTGAATTTTTGAAGAGAGGGTGAGAGTAGTGTGGGTCCCACTTGTCAGGTGCCCCAGCAGTCAGTCAGTCCCCAGTCTTTTCACCCATTCCATAATCAAGACAAGCTCGCCGGAACCCTAGTCGCCGCCCCCACCGTCACCGAGTTATCTCCGGCCATCTCTGCGCCGGGCTGACCTCACCAGTAAAATTCCCACTCCGATTTAGCCCCTATCGGCAGGTTTCAACGCCGGGAAGACCCCAGGACCCCCAGTCCGGTGGTGCACCGCCTCTCCTCCGGGACGGCCGCCACCAGCCGAAGGTGAAAGACGACCCCTTTGTGCGGTCCATCTTTCAGCCAGTACGAGCTTCCACTTTTGATCCTCTGGTTCACTCAGATCTGGTGTGGCTACAGACTTTTAAATCTGTGGCCCCGTGCGGCATCTTTCTGGTTTGCTAATTCAAATGAATGTGGTCCCAGCTAATTAATCCGAGCTATTCAAAAATCAGAAAATAGTACAAACTTAGATAATGCATAACTCCCTGTAGATTTTGTCAAAAATTCTCAAATAAATTTTGTTAGAACCAACTTAACCTGTAGTATCCAGCAGTATAAATTAATTGGTATGAAAATATCTATAATTTGCTCAATAATGCATTGAATCAAAAGCTTTGGAATTTTATACCAGGAGATCCACCATATGAACAATTCTCAAACTATGCAACAATCTTGTACTAGTACTGTAGAGTGTCCAGTAAAAATTTGAGATACATTAACCTTGACTAAGATAGCCAAATTGAGAGATTTTGCTATGCTTAGTGAAAATACCAGAAAACAACAGTAGGTTTTTCAGAAAAAAACATGGAATCATGTAAAATTCCTATCTGTCTGCAGAATACTTAGAAAAAGGTCAGACCAATTTTTTTGGACTCCATATAAGCAACACTAACCAGTAAACATCAATGAAAAGGGCCCTGGTGGGCCATAAAAATTCAGAGAATCTAAAACACTTAAGGAATTTTGTAGAACATAAACTTTTCTGTTATAGCTGAAACTTCTCTGGTGGCTTCTTCATATCTATAGTAACTCACTGTAAAATTTCTAGGTCTAATGAAGCTGTTGAACATGTAGAATTGAGAAGTACATCCCCATGTCAATAACTTTGCTTATTCCACTTCATATTCCAAATATCTTAAGTCACCTTTAATTCTTCCCTGTCGCTGTTCAGCACAACAACAGAATTATTATCCTAATTATTTGATTACACTATAAAATCTACAGCACCAGTGGACCTTCTTGATTCAAGTAATTGGATGAATATTTCCTAATGTCCAAAACAATGGCTATTTCACTTCATGTCCACATTCATCTAAGTCTCCACTTGAACTCTCCCTGTTTCTATACTCATGTGAGTTTGTGGGTTTACTCCTTCTCTGGGTTTACTCCTTATTGAGTTTGTGCAACTTCAATTTCTAATTCGCTAAGTTGCAATCTTCTCATGTGAACATTTAACTTCGTGTCAAATCTTCCTATGTATCACTTTGTTTGGTTTTCTCCTCTGTTCCTGTACATAACAGAGACATACCCTTGTGTTCTTGCTAGATTACTCTTGGTTAAGTTTTACACAACTTCATTTATAATTTAATAAATTGTCATCCTCTTATATGCATATCAATCTCGATAGATCACACAACAATGGAGTTCGACGTGGAGCATTGCTTGGAGAAGGAGGCACAAACTTGGATCTTGCTGCAAGCCATCTCTCATCCGGAGCAGCAGCAACGACACTCTAAGAAAGGCATCGACTCGAAGCTCTACTGCGTGATAAAGCAACTGACTTCATTGACACTCTTTATCTAGTTGCAACCCAAGGCAAGTCCCGGTTTGCATTTAAGTCGTTTCTAAAAGTTTTGCTTTTATCACTATGTTGACTAGTATATGAATTGTGCATTAGGTCTATTGTGTTTGAATAATCCAAATGCATGACCCATAACCCCATGGAGTGTATGAGTAGGTTTATAGCTCAACTCGTAGACTTGCCATGCTAATGTTGTAGGGAATCCCATAGAAGTTGAGTGGTTGGAATCCACTCGCGTGATAGCGATATTGTCACCTGGGACTGGTTATTTTAGGAAATGGTTTATGAACTTTATATGAGACCAGGCAGCGGAGTTGGATGTGTAGCCCTGCCTGTGTCGGTTCGGGACCGATCTGTATGCCTCCCTGTTGAGCAAGTTTGAACTGTACCAGAGTCATACTAGATATATAGTGTCCAGGAAACCAATACACCTTGTGACGCCATTGTTGAGACTATTTCGATCACCTCAGGCTTTCAGCTGCAACACAGTATACGGAAACTCACTCATGACATCTTCATAGAGGAAAGGTGCACTGGTATTGGGAATTCTATCCTAGAAGATTGAATCGATTAACTTGGGTGGGACTTGGGAAAGGTTGCTGCATACGACGTCCGTGGAGTGTACCTATGTGACTTCCAGTACAGGCATACGTGTTGTGTATTCCGGGTATCATTGATTCGAATCACCATACGTCGTGGTTATGAGTACCACTTGTTCACAGCGCTATGAATAAATTTCTGTATTGTAACCTTGGCTAAATTAGAGATAGCATAATTAAAGTTATTGTTCCAAACATTTAACTTGAATGAAGCTTATGCAACTTTGGGCAAGTATCTCATGGATGAAGCGTTTCTTGTTTGATTGTGGAGTTCATTGTGATGCATGCCCACTGATCTCACGTTTTCTACTCTAAATCAAACAACTAAGGATTTACTTTTGGCGATTTAATTTCTGCAAATTTCAGCTTCCAATCTTTAAAGTTTCCAGCATGTAGAGTTTCATGCCTTAGGTGAGACGGTTAAGTCATGATGAGCCTTCGTGCTCACGGTTGCTTTATATGTGGTTTTGCAAGACTACTTATACTATTGATGTTATGGTTTTTATCGTGAGACCTCGAGCTTTCAAGATGTATCTCTCACGTGACACCGTGCCTCTACTTTCTGATCTTCGTGTTGTTAGTGAGAAGCGTCCGCGGGCATGGATGGCTTCTCCTATGCATAGATAGGTTGAGAGTGTGAGTATGTACTTTTTGCTGCGTGTATACCGCTGTTGTATACTATCTTGTAAACAATATCTTATTATAAAATGAAAACTTTGTATTTTTACTATGTCTTTTTGTGTGTGCTGTTAGGTGTCAGATCGCACCGCACCACCCAATGTGATTCCTAGAATGTCGAGACCCCGGTCCCCACAGGAGTTGCCTGACACTCAAGCTTTGGCCGGCCAAGCACAAGGTCACAAGCAACATAGCTACCGTCTGAAGACAAGAATCTGATCTGGCGCCCACCTCAGATGGTCTGAGTATCGCCTCAGTGTAGGATTGAAGATCACCTGAAATCTACTAGAGGGGGTCAATGGTAAAATAAATCTTCTTCGGCAGAAGCAACAAAAAAACCACTCAGTAGAAAAACTATCTAATTAAGAAACCATGTATGCAACTAATCTAAACATGTTAAACCATGACAAAAGCAGTAAATATAGTATAGAATCAAGTCACGATGACATGACAACAAGAGTCACGGAAAACCATCAATTAAAACTCATGTTATGACCAAAAGATTGAGCAAAGGTCGATCTGTTCTACCCTAGTTAGAAACAGATTTGCTACGCTATAAAGACACTCGTGTAGATCAGAAACCACACATCAATTGGATCTGACAAACTCGAGTTATAATAAAAACACCGAAGCAACGTAGTGCTGTGAAGAAACTCAACGAGAAAGACTTGACGAAAACAAGTCAAAAGAACAAGGCAGAAAAGCTCCTCTAAAACTATCAATGATATTCAATGTAACACAATAGTAACAGCCACAAGTAGTCCCACCATGAGCTCTAGCCTCCCTTACTTATATGGCCAGCCCTAAGGCAACTCCAATACAACTACGACTCTATTCCTACTCAGTTTCAATTGAAACTTTTTGTAACTGCTCAAGACTCTTCCATATGCAGATAAAAACAATCTTAAGACTTCCAAACACCTTAGGAACGTCCCAAACGTTCCTAAAACAACTCAACTTCGTGACCCTGTTGACGGTTGTTATATACCAATTTCAACAATAAATATAACTCAATTATGTGAAGGAAATATCATTTCTTGCACACATCACCTTTGTATTTAACCTATTTCCACTTGTCCTTGGAGAAAGTAGTGCATGCATGTATTTTATACAGAATTTAAGTGAAACAAGTGGATGGACCCTATACAATATCATTCCAGCCAATCAAGCAATGACATGTGGCAGCACATAGATCAAATGGCCCACAAATAGAAGTATTTGAGGCCATCCAATGGTGTAGCACCCATATATGGGGTAGGACCTACCTGGCAGAGACCTGGAGGAAGCACTACTCTCCTTAGGTTTAGAGGAGTATACGCTATAGAGAGGAGAGTCTCTAGTCCTTAGTCCAAGTAGGAGAGGAGTAGAAAGAGTCTCTTCCCAATTCCTAATTGGGAAAGGTATGTGTCAAAGTGTGTAAACAATAGTTTCCCCGGTACTATTAATGTGTAGTCCACCAAGGTTCGTATTCAGATGGGGCGCGTAAGATCAAGAAAAAGATGATGACATAGAGGTTTTTACGTGGTTCGGGCCGTCAGAGCATAATACCATACTCCATGGAGTGGTTGTTTATTGAGTATGTGTGTCTGTGGCGAGTGTCAGTGGTTGCTTGTATGAATGTGAGCTTAGTTGTTTTCTACCGTGCGACGCAGCCCTTTTATATGCTAAGGGCTGGTCGTTACAGTATATGCCTGGCCCGACAGGTGGCCCCGGCTGTAATGAATCACCTATACACGATCTACATGCACAATATGTGATTAACAGTGTGATAACGTGCCATAATGGTGGCGTTACCTATCTTAATAGTCTTCTGATTGTGTGTCATTAGTGCTGAATTAATGAGTCATTAATCAGGTCTTGCAACGGCTATTTAATATCCTGTTGAATGTTTGCATCGTTGGAGATCCTGTAGTCTTCCCGTTGTTGGCTTAGGTCCAAGGTCCAACATGTGGTAGCTCCGGAGCTTCCCTCTGTGGGGAGGCAGGTCCGGAGCCACTTGACACATGGCGGCACCGGAGCTTCCCTCTACCGGTGGTTAGGTCCGGGGTTGCTAGACACGAGGCAGTACGAGAGCTTCCCCGTGAGGGGTGGTAGGTCCGGTTGAAAGTGCATCTAGGCATCGCTTGTGTGTTTTGGTTGATTTATGACAAACAAGTGAGATCCTAATGAAGTTGTTGAGATGAGCGCAGCTCTTAATGAAATTATGAAGAAAGCACAAAAAGAAAGGAGAATGAGGAATCTATATGGAACAGAGCTCTAGAGCTGAATAGAATACTTTATTGTGTATGGAGTGTGTTGTAGAAATCACCCTCAATGCACAAAATTGCATAGGTCTGGACTAGTCCGCTATTAATCGGACTAGTCTGATATCTCTCTGTCCAGAAACGAACAAGTCCTCTCAGTGCCGACTTATCCTCAAACAGTCCAGATTTCACAGCACCGGACTACTCCGATATTGTTCGGACTAGTCCGATATCTTTCTGACTAAAAACGGACAAGTCCGCCACAGTGCAGACTCGTCCTCAAGACCTAACACTTTACACAGAACCGGACAAGTCTGATATCACCACAGTCTAGTCCAAAAACTCTCTTACTAAAATCGGACATGTCCTCCCACTGTGACTTGTCAATAATACTACATCAGGTTCACCACACCGGACTAGTCTGATATGTGCTGGACTAGTCTGAACACTTCCAGAGCCCAAATTGGACTAGTCCACCCTTTGCTAGACAAGTCCGATATATGAGAACACTTAGGGTTTCCCACACGCCGCACACCAGACTAGTTCGGAGTCCACCACGGACTAGTCTGAACATCGCAAACCCTAACGGTAACTTTTGGAAACCCTAGTATAAATAGAGGTGTACGGCCCTACAACCAACTCTCTCGATTCCCTGCGCTGTAACACCTCCCAAGAGCCCTAAAAACACATATCTCCAAACATTCTAACCAAAAGAAGATCAAATCTTTGAGGATTAGCATTGATCAAAAGGAGAGACATGTTTCACACGTCTTGAGCTCTTGGGTTTGATTCTCTCGCACACTCTTGTTGTTTACTGCATATATTTCGAGGGTGTCTAATGGTGTTCATCTTTGTGAATCTTGGGGAGCCTTCAACATGTGAGAAGGCCCCTTGAATTCGGTTATTTGCCACTTCGTGATTAGTGAAAGAGAATCGGCCTCCGTGGCGATTCGACAAGGGTAGGGTTGCTGATGACCCGGTCCTCTGTGGACTCCTCAACGTGGATGTAGGTTTCCTTCATGGAAATCGAACCACGGGTTATAATTGCGGCTTGTGCAGTTTTGTTCTCATTATTCATCTCATTCTAGGGTTTACTCAATCTTGGATAAATTACGTTAAAACATTGAAATCAAAGTTGATTTGTTCCATAAATAGTTTCATTGTAGTGATACATCCAATTTACAACTTACTTTCTGCTGCATAGAGTGCATGACGTGAATTCTTTGATCAAACTTGATCATTCTAGTCCGCACACACCGGACTAGTTCGCACCGTACTGGACTAGTCCGATTTCTCTATATTTTATCAAGTTTGTTAAGTGTTTTAGGATCTGACGAAATTTCAAAAAGCCTATTCATCCCCCTCTAGGCTACATTCAATTGGTATCAGAGCAAGGACTATTCAAATGAGACTCACCGCTCGAATAGAAGATGTGGGACATTAAGGATGTACACAAGAACTTCAACCAATAGAGGGGTGACGATGAAAAGACTCAGAAGCTGGAGAAGCTCCTCGAAGCCATCGAAGACTGCGAGGATGATGACGAGGAGATGCTAGAACTAAAAGCACTCCTAAGGAAGAAGACACTATCCCCAAAAGGGAAGATGAAGATCGAGTATGAAAAGAAGAAGAAGGGGAGTAGTCACACCGACTACTCCCAATATCCTTTTAACTATGATCGGTTAACTTCGAACAATAATCATTACTTGTCAATTCCTCTAGGGAAAGCACCTTTCTTCGATGTTAATGATTGTTATATGTGGAGACAAAAATATGAAAATGCATTTCATATCACTTAACCCCAGCTTGTGGCATATAGTGTGTACAGGGATTTATATCCCGAGTGACGATGAAGAGCTCACACCAAGCCAAGAACAAGATATTCATCAGGACGCTCAAGCTGCAGCTGTCATAACATCATCACTAAGCCGAGACGAGTTCACCAAGGTGGATGGACTGAAATTGCAAAGGAGATATAGGAAACTTTGCAATCTGCACATGAAGGTGATCGTCACATGTGAGAAGCCAAGATTGAAATGATTGAAGGTGAATTGGGGATATTTGCTAGAGAATAAGATAAGTCACCTCAAGATATGTAAAATCTATTGAAGAATCTCATCAACAAAGTTTGAGCATAAAGCAAGAAGTGGAATGATCACAAGGTCATAAAGCTAATTCTTAGAGCTTTCATTCCTTGCAATGTAACCCTATGCTCGATGATTAGAGAAAGCCCCGGGTATCAAAAAATGACCCCAGACGAACTTCTTGGGAAGATTATCAATTTTGAGATGATGGAGAAACAAGCAAAGCACGTCAAAGAAATTGTCGACCTTACCTCAACAAAGAAGGAGTTGCTTTGAAGTCCACTTGTAAACCTATATCAAAAGAAGCTTGAGAAGCTCAAGAGTAAGACGACAGCGACCATTAGAGCAGTGATATAGGTGAAGAAGATATGATCCTATTCATGATGAAATTCAAGAAAATGATGAAAAGAAGACAAGGTGGAATACCAAACGAAGGAAGACATAGAGACAAACCAAGACCGAAAATGAGGCGCATCTAGGGAAGGAGTGGGACTCCAATGATTGATCGTGCTCATGAAGAAAACAAGAGGAGGACCATGGACAACAAACCTCAACCCAAGAAGATGTTCAAGAAGAAGAAGCAATTCAGACATGCTCATCTAGGGAAGGAGTGGGAATCCAATGATGAGTCTTCATCAGAAGAGGAAGAGGAGATGGCTACCATAGCCATCAAGAATACAACCAAGAAATCCACCCTCTTCCAACCATGGGCGCATGGAAGGACAACAACAACACATGTCTAATGGCAAAAGAAGGTAAAAGAAAGGTAACAACTAAATTTTTCTCCTCGCATTCGTTTGCTAGTGATAGTGATAATTCTAGTGAGGATGATAGTTGTGATGAAAATGAATACTTGCTTAGTGGTTTAGATAAGAAAACTGCTACTAAGATGAAATTTTTAATGGATAAGCTTGTTGATAAGGAGGAGCTAGTTGATAGTCAAGAAGATATGATTATCCTCCAAAAGGGGATATCTTAAGATCAAAAAGCTCCATGAACTTAAAAAGGAGCGAAGCAAATCACTAGAACTTGAGTTAGCTTCAAGCAAGGAAGATTGCTTGAAGTTAAGCGACTCAAATGTAATCATCAAGGATGAACTTGCTAACTTAAGCAAACTTAACAAGATCCTTGAGGTACAAGTGAGTCACTCAATTCAAGTGGGTCTTCATCCTCTTCAAGCTCACCTTCTGAACTTATAAAATTTGAATCTACTATTGCTTTTGAATGTTCTAAAATTGACACTAATTTGAAAGAAAAGCCAACCTGGATGAAGGACAAGCAACCTTCCCACAGTGGCATATTTGACAAGGAGAAGGTCAAGTATGCACATAGTGCATACTTGGTCTCAAGACCTCCTAATGTCAAATATGGCATTGAGTATTCTTAAAGTGAAAAGCAAAATGCTAGAAGCCACAAGAATAACAAGGTTGGCATTGCCTTTGTCAAGGGAAACTCCTCTCAAGTTAGAAAATCTAATAATATTGATAAGTCTAACATTGTGAACTCACATGAACAACAACTCTTGTTTAGAAATATTGATGCATCATATGTTCTTATGAAAAGTAACCTTGGTAGAGTTTATGCTAAACATGTTGGGCCACGCCATGGAACACCAAGTCTCATGTGTGGGTGCCCAAATAACTTGTGACTAACCTCAAAGGACGCAAGCAAGCTTGGGTATCTAAGACCCAGGTGTAATTTGTTTTTGCAGGCTTATTCCTTCGGTGGAGCAAAGTGGGTGCTACATAGTCTGTGCACTAATCACATGACCGGAGATAGAAGGATGTTCGTTGAATATGAAGAAAATGAAGATCCAAGCGAAGGCATTTATTTTGGCGATAACAGTCAAGGAAGGGTTCTCGGTACCAGTAAAATAGCAATTTAATCTCAACATACTCTTTCTCATGTTTCACATGTTGATTCCTTAGATTATAACCTTTTGTCCATATCTCAATTACATGATAAGGGTTATAATTGCTTGTTCAATAATGAGGGTGTGACCGTCTCTAGAAGGAGTGATAACTCGGTTGCATTCTAGGATGTGTTAAAGGGAAAGCTATATCTAGTTGACTTCAACAAAGATAAAGCTGAACTTGACACATGCTTGATTGCAAAGACCAACATGGGTTGGCTGTGGCATAGACGGCTAGCACATGTTGGTAAGAGGAATCTTCAAAAACTCCTTAAGGGCGATCACATTCGAGGTTTGAAGGACGTTGTTTTTGAGAAAGACGTGCCTTTTAGTGCGTGCCAAGACAGGAAGCAAGTAGGAGCACCCCATCCTGCGAAGAACGTCATGACTACAAAAAGACTGCTCGAGCTCCTTCACATGGACCTATTTGGCCCAATAACTTACATAAGCATCGGCGGTAACAAGTACGGTAGTCATTGTTGATGATTTTTCTCGCTTCACATGGGTTTTCTTTTTGCATGATAAGATAGAAACTCAAGGAACCCTCAAGAAGTTTCTCAAGCGAGCTCAAAATGAATTTTCGTTGACAATCAAGAACTTAGAAAGTGACTACGGAACGGGGTTCATGAATACCCAAGTTGAGGAGTATCTAGACGAAGAAGGGATAAAGCACGAGTTTTCAACACCTTATTCTCCTCAAAAAAACGGAGTAGCCGAAAGGAAGAATCGAACACTCATTGAGATCGTGAGGACAATGCTCGATGAATACAAGACTTCAGACCAGTTTTGGGCTGAAGCGGTTAACACTACTTGTCATGCCATAAACCGGCTATATCTTCATCACCTACTCAAGAAAACATCGTATGAACTACTCACATGTAACAAGATGAATATTTCATACTTTCGAGTTTTTGGTTCTAAATGTTATATTTTGAACAAGAAGCCCAGGACTTCAAAGTTTGCTTCGAAGTCCGATGAAGGTTTCTTACTTGGCTATGATTCGAACTCTTACGCCTATCGTGTCTTCAACCAGGTCTCTGAACTTGTTGAAGTAGCACGTCATGTAGTGTTCTATGAAACTAACGACTCTCAATAGAGAAGAAGCTCCATGTCAAGCATTGGGAAGATGGGCGTTGGGCGATGTTCGACCACAAGCGCCACCTCCAAATGCGAATGAGGAAGATGAACCACAAGTGGAGGAAAATGATCAAGGGGGAGCTTCTACACAAGATCAACCTCATGAAGATCAAGGTGATCAACACATCAATGAGGGCAACCATCCAGGGGGAGAGGAAGATGATGAGCATGAAGATCCAAGAACACAAGTACCACACCCAAGACTGCATCAATGCATCCAAAGAGATCACCCCGTCAACAATATAATCAGTAACATCCAAAAGGGAGTAACAACTCGATCTCCTATAGCTAACTTTTGTTAACATTACTCGTTTGTATCCTCTTTGGGACCACACAGGGTTGAAGATGCATTAAAGGATCCGAATTGGGTGGTGGCAATGCAAGAAGAATTGATCAACTTCAAAAGGAATGAGGTGTGGGAACTTGTCGAAAGACCCAAGGTCAATGTCGTTGGCGCTAAATGGGTCTTCCGCGACAAGCAAGAAGAACACGGGTGGTGACAAGGAACAAGGCATGACTTGTGGCCAAAGGGTATTCACAATTCGAAGGTTTGGATTTCGATGAGACTTTTGCTCCTGTAGCTAGGCTTAAATCTATTAAAATATTACTTGCATATTCTACTCACCATGATTTCAAGCTTTATCAAATGGATGTGAAAATCGCCTTCCTCAACGGACCGATCAAGAAGGAGGTGTACGTGGAGCAACCCCCCTTTTTCAAATATCAAGAGTTCCCCGACCATGTGTTCAAACTGCGTAAGGCTCTCTATGGCCTCAAACAAGCTCCTAGAGCTTGGTATGAGTGCCCTAGAGATTTTTTGATTGAAAACGAATCTATGATTGGTAAAGCTAATTACACTTTGTTTACTAAGCATTTTGATAAGGATATATTTATCTGTCAAATATATGTTGATGATATTATATTTGGTTCAACTAACCAATCTTTTTGTCAAGAATTTAGTAAGATCATGACAGATAGATTTGAGATGTCCATCATGAGGGAATTGAGATATTTCTTGGGTTCCAAGTGAGGCAACAAAAGGAAGGGACATTCATAAGCCAAACAATTTACACTCAAGACATACTTGAGAAGTTTGGAATGGACAAAGAAAAGCCTATAAAGACTCCCATGGTGACAAATGGACACTTGGATCTCAATGAAGGCAGACCAAACGTGGATCAAAGGGTATATCGCTCCATGATTGGCTCCCTACTTTATTTATGTGCATCTGGGCCTGATATTATGTTGAGTGTATGTTTGTGTGCAAGTTTCAAGCCAATCCTAAGGAATGTCATTTGACAACAATAAAAAGGATCTTGCGATACTTAGTTCATGCACCTAACCTAGGCCTTTGGTATCATAAAGGTTCAAATTTCAATCTTATTGGATACTCTGATGCAGATTATGTCGGATGCTAAGTAGATAGAAAAAGTACCTCCGGTACTTGCCAATTCCTAGGTAGATCCCTAGTTTCTTGGTCCTCCAAGAAAGAAAACTCCATTGCCTTATCCACGGCCGAAGCATAGTATGTTGCACCCAGGAATTGTTGTGCACAACTCCTTTGGATGTGTCAAACTCTAAGGGATTACGATTACAACATGAGTCGTATTCCACTCCTTTGTGACAATGAGAGTGGAATTAAATTGCCTATAATCCCGTTGAGCACTCTAGAACTAAACACATAGACATCTGACATCGCATTTTGAGAGATCACTCAATGAAAGAAGACATATTCATTTCCCATGTCAACATTGAAAAACAACTAGCTGGTATCTTTACCAAGCCACTTGATAAGAAACATTTTTGTGAGCTCTGAAATGACATAAATATCCTTGATGCTCGGAATGTGGCTTGAAAGCTTGCATACCTGTATGACATCTTCAAAATCTATTGTTTGTGTTATGAAAAATCATCTCTCTCTATTTTTCTCTGAAAACTATGTTAATTACTTGATCTTGGTGAATTATGGTCATAGCTTGATTGTTGTATGTTTACTGATCGTATTCATCAAGATTATTTGTGTGTTTTGCCCCCTATTTTCTTAGTAAGCACCTTCAAATATATACAAATGGTCTAACTGGTTCTATTCTGGTGACCACGGACTAGTCCGTGGTTACCCGGACTAGTCCGCACAATGCAAACTAGTCCGCAGAGTTCCGGTAGTCCGGACTAGTTCGGTCTGACCACGGACTAGTCTGATTTTTCGACTCCATAACCCTAGGGACGCCAAAACCTATCATTCTTCATCCTCATAACTCACCTCACATTCTCTCTCCTCACTCAAGTGCCCCCAATGTGATTTGGCGAGTTCTCCCCCAAATCTCTTAAAATCTATGTGGCAAACGATCTTCATTGCAAGGGTAACAAGGACCCCAGACATGTCCGCATCAAAAACTTCTCCAACTCTCCGAATTGAAGGATTTGTTAAAGTTTCTCTCCAAACTCTAGAACCTTCGATTTATCTTGTTTTTGCTCAAATAGCTTAGTTCCTTATGTTAATACATGATTCCTTGTTGTATTACAACTGCATTGAGCCACTTTTTCATTGAGAAAAACCATTTCTCTGCTAGTTAGGGTTGAAACGGCTGAATATCGGACTAGTCCGTTCTCAGTGCAGACAAGTCCGGTACTACGAGCTAGTCCACTCTTGAGCACCGGACAAGTCCAAATTTTGATTGGACACAACCCTAATTTCATTCTACTCAATGCGTTCCCTTGCCATCAATCCTTATCTATGTCATTTATAATCTCCTTGTCAGGACAATGTCGAATGAAAACATCTCCGACTTTGAAGACGAGATGGATCAAGATGCGTTGCCTCGAGTCTCGGAGTCTCGCGCCAACAAAAGGCAAGAGCGTGCTGTCGAGCCTTCGCCTACTCCACCTAGGATGCGGTAGAAGGTTGCATCCAAGAAACCAGCTTTGAAAGCAAAAGACATGGCTGGTCCTAGCTTGGCGGCTCTATGCCAAACCAAGGGCAAGGGAAAGAGGCTTGCCCCTGTTCCAATTGGTCCCTTGGAGATGACTCCTCCAAGACAGGGGAACAGAAACCCCTCAGAAGAGGAGTTCAGTGGTAGAGGGAGCGATGTAGCTTCAAAGCTGTGGATGATTGATGCTTATGGCAGTGCTAAGAAGGCAATTGATCCAACATTCTAGACCAACTTTCACGCGGACTACTATAGTACTGTTTATCTCTCGATGAAGACTCTTATGGTCTGCAGCCAATGGATATACTGGGCACACTTCGAGAGAAACAGCTATCAAGCATTTGTTGAAGCGATAGAGGTTGTGGACAGACATGGCCTCAAGGACTTTCTTGCTTTCAGGTATAACTGGAATGATGAGGTCATTTCTCAATTCTATGCAACTTGCTACTTTGCCAACGATGAAGAGGAAATGGTGACTTGGATGACTCATGGATCCAAGTACACAGTGAAATATGATGAGTTTGCCAGACTGCTGCATCTAGAGAACACCGACAACAATGCAATCATCATTCACAACATCGGTGTCTTGGAGAAGGATAAGGAGTTCTTCTATGATACTTGCTTGAAGTACAATCCTCCCTCAACCAAGAACATGAAGCCCTTCCTCATAGTTCTCAATAGAGTGCTCCGAAAGACCATTGCTCCAACGAATG
Organism: Tuctoria greenei; assembly: GCA_036927565.1. Classification (NCBI taxonomy): domain Eukaryota; kingdom Viridiplantae; phylum Streptophyta; class Magnoliopsida; order Poales; family Poaceae; genus Tuctoria; species Tuctoria greenei. The sequence goes on along the minus strand of JAYESD010000003.1, from coordinate 128,501,477 downwards.
GAGATGCAGGGAGTGTCCAAGGTTACTTAAGAAACTTGATGAAAGTGATAAGCAAGAAGAGGAAGTTTGACATCTTCGACTACATCTGGAATGACATAGTGAACATTTCCTGCACCCTTTAAACGTTCCTGTGGCTATTATCCTTATATGATGTTCATGATAGAGAAGGTCACAGGAACTAAGTTTGTGATAGATGTAGATCATACTCCTCTGAGGCCTCAAAATCCTCCTCAAGCCTCTCTTCCAACGGCCCCATCTCCTGTTTCAAGTGAAGAGGCTCCGAGGAGAGCTCAAGAAGATGCAAGGACTGCCTCTAACACTAGGGCCCCTCCTCACAAAGGCTCTCCTAGTGGCATTATGAAGTACCTGGCTGCTATTTTTGGCTCTTGCCAAATAGCTGAAGTGAAGATCCACTAGTTGAACAAGGCAAGGAAAGAGGACATGATGTACATAAAGCAAAATGTCAAAGCCATATGCCAGAAGCTTGAGATTGAGCCTATTGGATCTCCAGTTATCTCCGAGGACTATCCTTCTGACTTTTCGGAACTTCCACCTCTTTCTACTTCCGAACTTTCCTATTTTTGCATTGGGGGCTTGACGAGTGGTTCTCATCCTCATCCTCCTCAGGCTGCCAATGATGAAGTCGATGAAAGGACGGACAATGAGGCGTGAGTCGGTGACGCCTAGTAGATCCCTCTTCTCCTTTTTTTGGTACCTTGATGCCAAAGGAGGAGAGATTGATGGGGAGTTATTAGGTTGTAGCAGTAGATGAGAGATGAGAGCTCTATTTATATCTTTTGCTCTTTGTTATGCTTTTGGTGCTGCAAGACTTCTTTTGATGTTGTAAGACTCTTATTATGTTCTAGTAATGTTTATGAACTTTTTGATGATGCTTTGATATGATCTATGTTTATGCTCTGAAATTGACATACATGCTTAATGTTGATATGATAAATTTACCTCATTCTAATCACAAATATTGCTCACACTCATATAGTTTTGCACCCCACCATAAAGAGTGCACATATGTCTTACATTTTCATTGCTTAATTTATTCCAAGCTCATATGTGCACACTTTTAAAAATTCTGGATTTTTATCATATTTGTATAAATCTCAATTGGTTGTCATCAATCACCAAAAAGGGGGAGATTGAAAGTGCATCTAGGCATCCCTTGTGGGTTTTGGTTGATTTATGACAAACAAATGAGATCCTAACAAAATTGTTGATATGAGCACAGGTTTTAATGAAATTATGAAAAAGCGCAAAAAGAAAGGAGAATGAGGGATCTATATGGAAAAGAGCTCAAGAGCTTAATAGAATACTTTATTTCATATGGAGTGTGTTGGAGAAACAAACCCCATGAGCTCAAGCAAAAGAAATCACCCTAACTGCACAAAATTTCACAGGTCCGGACTAGTCCGATATTAACCGGACTAGTTCGATATGTCTCTTTCCAAAAACGGACAAGTCCTCCCAGTGCGGACTTGTCCTCAAACAGTCCAGATTTCACAGCATCGGACTAGTCCAACATCTTTCTGACTAAAAATGGACAAGTCCGCCACAGGGCAGACTTGTCCTCAGGACCTTACACTTTACACACAACCGAACAAGTCCGATACCACCACGGACTAGTCCGAACATCACAAACCCTAACGATAACTTTTGAAAACCCTAGTATAAATAGAAGAGTACGACCCTACAACCAAATCTCTCGATTCCCTGCGCTGTCACACCTCCCAATAGCCCTAAAAACACATCTCTCTACACATTCTAACCAAAAGAAGATCAAATCTTTGAGCTTAGCATTGATCAAAAGGATACTTGTTTCACACGTCTTGAGCTCTTGGGTTTGATTCTCTCGCACACTCTTGTTGTTTACTGCATATATTTCAAGGGTGTCTGGTGGTGTTCATCTTTGTAAATCTTGGGGAGCCCCCAACTTGTGAGAAGGCCCCTTGAATTCGGTTATTTGCCCCTTTGTGATTGGTGGAAGAGAAACAGCCTTCATGGCGATTCGATGACGGTAGGGTTGGTGAATACCCGGTCCTCTGTGGACTCCTCAACGTGGATGTAGGTTTCCTTCGTGGTAATCGAACCACGGGATAAAATCGCGTCGTGTGCACTTTTGGTCTTATTGTTCATCTCATTCTAGGGTTTACTCAATCTTGTATATTTTTCGTTAAAACATTGAAATCAAAATTAATTTGTGCCATACATAGTTTTATTGTAGTGATACATCTGTAAGGATCGAAAACGCCCAAGAGGGGGGGGGGTGAATTGGGCTTTCTTTCAAATTTTAAAGTAATTAAAAACAAACAACGCAAAGCCCAATTCCCTATGCGATTAATCTATGCAATCAATGTAAATTAAAGTTGCGGAATGAAGATTGCATAAATGTAAAAGGGAGAGGGATGCAAACGCTCAAAGGACACGGAGTTTATCCCGTGGTTCGGCAAGATCACAAGGATCTTCCTACATCCACGTTGTGGCACCCACCGAAGGGTTTTGCCACACCCAAGTCACCGAGACAAGGGGGTCTTCACTATTCTTCTCCGTTCGCCAACCTTGGCAAGGTGGAGCTCAAGCCTTGTACACTTTGAATCCTCCGGGCTTCCATAATCCTCTTGGCAAGCTCCAGAAGTCTCTCTTAGTTACACGCACCAAGGGACACTCCCTTACAACTCTCACTACACTAGAGATTCCAATCAATGAGAATGGAGGCACACAAGCACTATCTCTAGCTAGTTCTAGCCTATCTCTTGGTGTACAAATGATGAACAATGATGTGGAAGTGGTAGCTCTATGTCTTGAATGCTCTAGGATGTGTAGAGTATGTCTGGGCTTCAAGTCTTGTCGATTTGACAGGTTGAAGGGGTATAAATAGCCAGCCTCCACGAAATAGCCGTTGGAAAAGTAGGCTGACATCACTGCTCTGCGAACACCGGATGATCTGATGGCTCCCCTTTAGTTATCATCGGTCAAAGCCAAATTAGCTGATGTCACTGTGTCAGATATGACCGTTGTTAGACCGATGTTGCCCCTGTCTTCTCATCGGATGATCCGGTGGCTCTTCCTCCAGAATTTGCTTGATCTTGATGCTTACTGGAGTGATCGACCGATGTGTGTAATTCTGCACATCGGATGATCCGGTGCTTCACTTGGTCCAATGGTATTGCAAACTGTACTAATGGACCGATGTGACTGAGCCATACATCGGATGATCCGGTGATTGCATTTGTCTGAGGTCTTCTTCTTCAGTTGAACCAACTCGACCGATGCAGTCAACTAAGAAAACATCGGATGATCCGGTGGGTTCAACTTGTTGACTTCGAGTTGTTTTGAGTTGTTCTTTTGGAATTTGAACTTGTGACCTATTTGACACTTGTTTGAAATGTTTGTTCTGATAGTCTTCAAGCATTGAGCGATGTCAAGTTAGAGCTTTCACTCCTTATCTTCATATGATTCGATTTGATCTCATTAGTTGATTTTATATGGGTCTCCAATGTTATTTTGATTTCATTTGATTGAGTGATTATTGAGACCTTGCATTCACAAATTCATTTGTAATATCGAATGGTTGTCATTAATCACCGAAACCGTACCTCATGGGGCCTAGATGCTTTCAATCTCCCCCTTTTTGGTGATTGATGACAACACAATAATTTAAAGCGCAATATTAATGAATTTGATGGTACAACACTCAAGTAGATATGCAATGAATACAAGATACGACACATTTAGCTTGTAGAAATCAAATGAAATTAATGGCGTGAAAAGCTCAATCGATTAATACCATAAGCAAATGTCACAAGTGGAAATGTGCTTAATTGAAAATACAAAAGAACTCAAGCACACAAGAATATAAAGAGTAAACTCCCCCTGAGACTGAGAAACTACTACTACTCCCCCTGACTCCTCTATCTCTTCTCCCCCTTTGGCATCAAGACACCAAAAAGGGATCAAAGAGCCTACTGACCCTGAGAGCTAGGCGCAATGACGAACTGGTCACCGTCGCTGTCGTCGGAGCTGGAGTTGCCGGTCGCAGGAGCCGGAGTGGAGGGAGCTGGGGGGTCCGCTGCCGGTGCTGGAGAGGAAGTAGCAGGTACGGGAGGCGCCGGTGGAGCTGGAGGAAGCGGAGCACTGACCACAGATGCCGGCGTCTGCGGGAACAGAGTCGTCGCCGGCAGAGGTGAGTGGATCGGTGCGCTGGGTGCCAGAAGAGGTGACATGCTGATAGAAGGAATTGGAGTAGTAAGCACCTGAGCTACACCTGGAGCCAGTCCCAGTCCAGGCTGCTGTGGAGGAAGGGCGATCCCAGTCTGAGTGTATAGGTTGGTGATCAACCCTAGGATCCCCATCATGGCCTGCTGAGTCTGCTGCTGCTGGTCGAGGGTACGTCGGTGCATCTGATCAACGAGGTTGGTGAACCGGTCCGTATCCTCTCGCCTCTGTCGAGCGATATCCAGCTGATGCTCCTGCTGCTGCCTCTAAAGCTGTGCCAGGTGAGCAGCCTGCTCTGCCCTGGCCTGCTCAGTAGCGAGCCTGTCCTGGCGCTGCTGCTCTATCATCTGCTGAAGTAGTGTCGACAGCTCTGACGGCTGTGACACCTGCGCCTCGGACACAGGAGGTGGTGTCGGTGGTGGAGCAGCTGAACCTCCTGCCTCTGCATCGTGCTGCCTCGGTAAAGGAGGAGGAGGAGGGAAGTACTCCTCGACACTCTCATTTGTGTCGCTCTCGGACCAGACGTGCTGCAGGTCTCCTCCCTGAGCTTCTGCCTCTGCTAGTCGCTCATCCTCTTTCTCTAGATCAGACCAGTCTTCCTCAGACAATCGGGCCCTGACCTGACGCTCAACAGGGCGTCCAAGGTGGTCCCCTGGAGCTGGAGCTCGGTAGTGTCCGAACCGTGACACACTCTCGTCAGAGAGACGATCGTGGGCGGCGGACCCCTCGGGAACCATCATGGTAAGCAGGTAGCTGATCCAGTGCCCATAGACAAGCTGCCTTGTCATTCCTACACCATCTGTGATTACATCCTCCATCTCGCAAATGATGACATCCACTATGTCAAAGTCCATCCCGTTCATGATGTAGAACAGGATCGTCTGCTGGAGGCTGGTAAAACCCTCAAGATAGCCGGACCTCGGCAGGAGAGAGCAACGCAGGGCGAGGTGCACCGTGCGCGCTGCTGGAGTCAACAAGGCCGGTACTCTCGGCTGGTCTGGAGAGAAAGTGGGTCCAAACAGTGATCAGATCTCCTCCAGAGCAGGTGCCACTCCTCCAGTGAGCGGCCTTCTCGACGGGTCTGCCTGACCGTAGACTCTCTCATGTATGCAGGTGTCGTGCAAGTCTACTCCAAGCAACTGTCCCAGCGTCTGCCTCATCAGGTGGTAGTGCTGACCCATGAACATGAAGTCAATGGATCTTCTGCCCTCAGAGACGTAGAGGGTGGCGTAGAACACGCGGACCCAATCCTCCACGTAGGCACTCCGCTCATATGATAGCAACTGTACCAGGCCCCTGTATCTCTCAAAGAATGGCTTGATCTCTGTCCCTGCGGCTACTGCAAGCTGAACCCAATCAATGTAGTTGTGTTGGAACAGCTTGTGGCCTCGGCGTCTGTAGGTCTCGTAGAGAGACGCCTGTGTGACCGTCCAGATGCGACTGTCCACCAAAGCTTCCCGGGGCTGCGGGTACCACTCCTCAAGCAACACACTCCATCTGAGCTTCCGAAGTTGCTTGGCCTTCATCTTTCGGTAGTTCGTGAGACGGACTCCCTCAACGACATGGACAGTGGTGTCCATCTCGTAGATAGCACGCTGGGCCTCCCTGTCCTCATGACGGTCGGCAGCCGTCGGTCTCGGACGAGGAGCATCCTCGGTGTGACCCCCACGTGTTCGGGCTGAGCGCCGGCGGACGAGAGGCACAACCGGCTCCTCTTCGGCCTCGGAGTCGTCGATCACGGGAGGCTGCCTCGGACTAGCCTTGCGGATCCTCAGGGACCCTCCTCGGCCATGCTCATGCTCCTCGGCAGCGCGAGCGGCCATCAACGCCTTCTTCTCCTCTTTGGACAGCTTTTGCTTCTTCGCGGCGGGCTCCACGATAGCCTTGCCCTTGTTCTTCTTGTCACAAGCCATTGCAATCGATGAGGTGCTTTGACAGGGTCGAGCGCACGGGGAAACGACAAAAGTGTCGCGGACGAAACCCTAGCGGCGATGGAGCGTGGGAGGCACCATGGAGATGTCGGCGTCGCTTGGGTGGAGGCGCTGCGATGGCAAGGAGAAGCGGCGGCGGTGGCTGCGGTGAAGAGGCGCGTGGATGGAGGCGGCGGTGCGACGAGCGGCTCGAGGGTGGAGGCGGCGGCGCGGTGCTTGGAGGTGAGGCGGCACGGCGCTTGGAGGTGAGGCGGCGCGGGTGTGCGGCGGCGGCGTCCGGCGGGAGCACGGTGGCGGGATGCAAACGCTCAAAGGATACGAAGTTTATCCCGTGGTTCGGCAAGATCACAAGGATCTTCCTACATCCATGTTGTGGCACCCACCAAAGGGTTTTGCCACACCCAAGTCATCGAGACAAGGGGGTCTTCACTATTCTTCTCCGTTCGCCAACCTTGGCAAGGTGGAGCTCAAGCCTTGTACACTTTGAATCCTCCGGGCTTCCACAATCCTCTTGGCAAGGTCCAGAAGTCTCTCTTAGTTACACGCACCAAGGGACACTCCCTTACAACTCTCACTACACTAGAGATTCCAATCAATGAGAATGGAGGCACACAAGCACTATCTCTAGCTAGTTCTAGCCTATCTCTTGGTGTACAAATGATGAACAATGATGTGGAAGTGGTAGCTCTATGTCTTGAATGCTCTAGGATGTGTAGAGTATGTCTGGGCTTCAAGTCTTGTCAATTTGATAGGTTGAAGGGGTAAAAATAGCCAGCCTCCACGAAATAGCCGTTGGAAAAGTAGGCTGACATCACTGCTCTGCGAACACCGGATGATCTGACGGCTCCCCTTTAGTTATCATCTGTCAAAGCCAAATTAGCTGATGTCACTGTGTCAGATATGACCGTTGTTAGACCGATGTTGCCCCTATCTTCTCATCGGATGATCCGGTGGCTCTTCCTCCAGAATTTGCTTGATCTTGATGCTTACTGGAGTGATCGACCGATGTGTGTAATTCTGCACATCGGATGATCCGGTGCTTCACTTGGTCCAATGGTATTGCAAACTGTACTAATGGACTGATGTGACCCCCACGTGTCCGGGCTGAGCGCCGGCGGACGAGAGGCACAACCGGCTCCTCTTCGTCCTCGGAGTCGTCGATCACTGGAGGCTGCCTCGGACTAGCCTCGCGGATCCTCAGGGACCCTCCTCGGCCACGCTCACGCTCCTCGGCAGCGCGAGCGGCCATCAACGCCTTCTTCTCCTCTTTGGATAGCTTTTGCTTCTTCGCGGCGGGCTCCGCGATAGCCTTGCCCTTGTTCTTCTTGTCACGAGCCATTGCAATTGCCGAGGTGCATTGACGGGGTCGAGCGCACGGGGAAACGACAAAAGTGTCGCGGACGAAACCCTAGCGGCGATGGAGCGTGGGAGGCACCACAGAGATGTCGGCATCGCTTGGGTGGAGGCGCTGCGATGGCAAGGAGAAGCGGCGGCGGTGGCTGTGGTGAAGAGGCGCGTGGATGGAGGCGGCGGTGCGACGAGCGGCGCGAGGGTGGAGGCGGCAGCGCGGCGCTTGGAGGTGAGGCGGCACGGCGCTTGGAGGTGAGGCGGCGCGGGTGTGCGGCGGCGGCATCCGGCGGGAGCACGGTGGCGGCGCTGTGGGCGACGGCCGCGGCGGTGGCGACCGGCGGCGGAGGAGGTGGCGGCGCGGTCGGCTGCGGCGAGGTGGGCGTGAGGCGGCGGCGTACGAGAGAAGTTGGGGAGAGAGAAAAGGCGGCGGCGCACGGGTTTAAATAGTGGGTCCCAAACCCTAGCCGAATTTTTAACACCGGATGGACCGATGCTAGGTGAAATGAACATCGGTCGAACGCCACAGTAAGGATATTCAAAAATTGCTGTCGACATCGGATGGACCGACGTTTAGGGTTTGGGTCATCGGTCGAATGGCACAGTAAGGGTGTTCAAAAGAGGGATGTTGACACCGGATGGTCCGACGTTGGAGGAAGTAAACATCGGTTGAATTGACCATAGCGCCAGAAGAGTGAACATCGGATGGACCGATGTTTTTCAGAATGAACTCGTCGGATTATTTGAGATTCTGACTGAGCTGGCCCTTGAAGATTGAACACCTATTGATCTGATGAGGGATTGACTTAGGCATCGGATAATCCGATGACAACAGAACAAAAAACATCCCATATATGTCCTTTGACCAAACAAACAAGCAAGGAGAAACACATATCTTAGGACTTTTTGGGCAACCCCTTACCCCTCAAGAAGCTAATATGCCAATAGCTTGGCTAAACCTTAAAGCAAATGGAACACCGAGAAAATTTGGGAGGAAAATATCCAAATAAAATGTAAGGCCCATGCTTTGTGAGGTAGAGTATGAAGACTTCTATCTCTTTGAAGCATGTTCCTCTAGGCATTAATGTACCTAACATTTTGTTCTTTCCACCTTATATGAGTTGAGATATTGTATTTCATACAAGTCTCCTTCTCATGAGGTGGGTTCCCCTTTGTGACAATCTACCGTATGCAATGCCAAACAAATTATAGTGCAAGAAATTAAAATGAGTGCAAGTCTATATGGCAGGGATCATGCAAGGCATAAAATAAATCTATCTTGCCAAGTTTAAACCTTCCAAAGGCTTCCTCAGGGAAAACTATTTCTAGTTCGCCCCTATCCTTTGGGAGTTAGACAAGACCTATATGATATGCAACCTTACATGAACATGGCAACTTACATGACGTTAGATGCATCTAGCACATTTAATTCACTTCTAAGTCTAGAAAAGGTTTTCTCATCAAGTGGTTTAGTGAAGATATCCGCCAATTGTTCTTCGGGTCTAACACCTTGCAAAGAGATGTCTCCTTTAGCCTCATGATCCCGGAAGAAGTGATTGCGAATATCAATGTGCTTAGTGCGGGAGTGTTGAACGGGGTTTCTAGCTATCTTAACCGCACTTTCATTGTCACAAAGGAGAGGCACAAAACTAAATTTAATTCCAAAGTCCAAAAGGGTTTGCTTCATATTTAGAATTTGGGCGCAACATGCACCGGCCGCTATATACTCTGCCTCTGCGGTGGACAAAGCCACGGAATTTTGCTTTTTGCTTGACCAAGATACTAGGGAACGCCCAAGTAATTGGCACCCACCGGAGGTACTCTTGCGGTCCACACGGCATCCGGCAAAGTCCGAATCCAAGTAACCCAAGAGATGGAAATTAGCGTTCTTGGGGTACCACAAACCTACACATGGGGTATGCTTGAGATACCGAAGTATCCTAAAGACCGCCTTCTTATGCGATTCTTTAGGTGCCGCTTGAAAGCGAGCACACAAGCACACACTAAACATGATATCGGGCCTAGATGCGGTAAGATATAACAATGAACCAATCATGGAATGGTAGTGAGATTGATCAATATGTTTACCGTCAAAGTCCGCATCGAGATGACAATTTGTCGCCATTGGAGTACTTCTTGAGCTACAATCTCCCATCTCAAATTTCTTCAAGAGGTCCTTGGTGTACTTCTCTTGGTAGATGAAGGTCCCCTCTTGAAGTTGCTTGATTTGAAATCCAAGGAAGAAGTTGAGCTATCTAATCATTGACATCTCGAATTCCCTAGACATCATGGTGCCAAACTCATGGCTAAGAGATTTGTTAGTTGAACCAAAAATAATATCATCGACATATATTTGACAAATAAATAAATCCCCGTCGATGTCCTTGGTGAAGAGTGTAGTTTCCACCCTCCCGATCTTGAATCCTTGCATGACCAAGAAATCCCTTAGACGTTCATACCACGCCCTAGGTGCTTGCTTGAGCCCGTAGAGTGCCTTGTGCAACCTATACACATGATTAGGATTCCTCGGATCTTCAAACCCGGGAGGTTGCTCAACATAAACAAGCTCATTAATATAACCATTAAGAAAGGCACTTTTAACATCCATTTGATAAAGCATTATATTGTGATGTGAAGCAAAAGCAAGGAGTATACGAATAGCTTCTAACCGAGCGACCGGAGCGAATGTTTCTCCAAAGTCTAGTCCTTCAACTTGTGAGAAACCCTTGGCCACAAGTCTTGCCTTGTTGCGGACCACAACGCCATTCTCGTCTTGCTTGTTGCGGTACACCCACTTCGTTCCGATGACGTTCTTGTCCTTGGGTCGCTCCTCTAACACCCAAACTTCATTGCGGGTGAAGTTGTTGAGTTCTTCTTGCATGGCCATCACCCAATTTGGATCTTGGAGTGCTTCCTCTATATGAGTCGGTTCTACACACGAAACAAACGAGTAGTGCTTACAAAACGAAGCGACATGGCGAGAACGAGTACTTACTCCCCGTGACGGACTTCCGATGATTTGATCAGGATGCGCCTTGGAGATGCGTCCATGCCTCATAAGTGATTGTGAAGCACTTGGCGGTGGTGAAGCATCTTGCTCGTCCTGTGGTTGGACTTGATCTTGGACTTCTTCTTCTTCTTGTTGATGTTGTGTGGCTTGTGAATCTTGCATTGGCAATGGATCAACATCTTTTTCTTCTTCTTCATCAACTTGAGGCGCCATGGAGGTGTTGATGTTGGAACTTGATGCTCCCCCTTGATCATGGCTCTCCTCAACTTCGGGCTTGATGTCTCCAATGGTCATGTTTTTAATGGCTTCTCTAAGAGGCTCATCATCTATATCATCATGACCAAAACTCTCCTCTTGGGAGCCATTAGTCTCATCAAACTCAACATCACAACTTTCTTCAACTAACCCAGAGATTTGGTTGAATACTCGATATGCTTTTGAGTTTGACGCATAACCAAGAAAGATACCAACATCACACCTTCATTCAAACTTACCGAGCCTTTTCTTGCGGTAGATGTAGGACTTGCACCCGAAGAATCGGAAGTAGGAGATGTTGGGCTTTCTCCCAATGAGGAGCTCATATGGGGTCTTTTGAAGTAGTCGATGAAGATAGACCCTATTAGCGGCATGGCACGCCGTGTTGATTGCTTCGGCCCAAAACTTCTCCGACGTGCCATATTCATCAAGCATTGCTCTAGCAAGGGTGATGAGAGTCTTGTTCTTCCTTTCAATGACACCATTTTGTTGAGGGGTGTATGTGGCCGAAAACTCATGCTTCACGCCTTCACGATCACACCACTCCCCAATGTTGTAGTTCTTGAACTCGGTGCCGTTGTCACTCCGGACCTTGATGATGGGAAGTTGAAATTCCCTTTGAGCATGTTTAGCAAATGTCTTGAAGACTTCCGGAGTTTCACCCTTGTCACCTAGAAACAAAGTCCAAGCATATCTAGAATAGTCATCAACAATAACAAGACAATAGAGGTTACCACCAAGACTTTGAAATGTGGACGGTCTGAAGAGGTCCATGTGGAGTAGTTCAAGCGGCTTGGAGGATGACACTATTGTCTTCATTGGGTGGTGTGAAGCAACTTGCTTCCCGGCTTGACAAGCGCTACAAAGCTTGTTCTTCTCAAACGTGACATCCTTCACGCCGGTCACCATCCCAAGCTTGAACGACTTCTTGAGCTTGCTCATCCCAATGTGAGCAATGCGTCGATGCCATAGCCAACCCAAATTCGTCTTGGTGAAAAGACAAGTGGTCAAGCTAGCATCCTTGTTGGAGAAGTCCACCAAGTAAAGATGTCCATGCCGAAAACCTTTGAAGATTAGTTCTTTTCTTGATTCACTAGTCACTACAACTCCATTCTTGTCAAAGGTGCACGTTAGTCCAATATCACATAGTTGTGCAATGGAAAGCAAATTGAAACTAAGAGACTTAACATATAGCACATTAGAAATGGACAAATCATGCGAAATAGCAATTTTACCTAAACCAATTACCTTCCCCTTTGAGTTGTCACCAAAGGTGACTTGTTCATGATTGCCGGGGCTCTCTATGGAGGTGAACATACCATCATTGCCGGTCATATGTTGAGTGCACCCGCTATCGAGTACCCAATGCTTTCCTCCGGCTTTGTAGTTCACCTACACACATGAAGTTAGTTTTTGAGTTTAGGCACCCAAGCCAACTTAGGTCCTTGTATGTGTGATACAAGTGATTTTGGGACCCAAAGTTGCTTGGGGAGCTTCCCCTTCATGCCCTTAATGTCTTTGCCGATGAACCTTGCCTTCACCTTGCCACCTACTTTGATCAAGAGATAGTGGTAATCATTGAAAGTAGATTTGTAGTTAGGAGGCAATTTGGGAGAAGGACGGTTGGGAAGAGGACACTCCCTCGTGTGATGTCCGGTGACCTCACAATGTTGACAATAGGAACCAACTTCTTTGATGAAGCTTGTCCTAAGCTCCGGTGAGGGCACCTTTCCTTTGTTGAGTACCGGGAAGGATCCAAGTCCTCTCTTGTTGAAGCCTTTGGCTTGTTGGTAGAGGATTTCCTTGTGCTTGTCCTCCCCCTTAGAGAGTCTTGCCACACTAGTGCAGAGACTTTCAATCTCGTCCATCAACTCCTTCTCCCTAGGGCTTGCTTTCAAAGGCAATGACTTATACAAAATATTAGTGGCATGTGAATTAGTTGATGCTTTGCCATCACGGGTTTCCTTTTTTATGTTTTTCAATTTTAGTTCAATTGCTTCATAAGCAAGGTTAAGCACTTCATGTTCTTGAACCAAGTCATTGTGCTTTCCCAAGAGTGCTCGGTTTGCTAAGTCAAGCTCATGATGGTCAAGCTTGATTTAAGCATTTTCCTCCTCGATTTGCTTGACATGTGATTTGAACGTGTCATGCTCTTTAAGTATGGTTACATACTTGTCATGCAAATCGAGCTTTGTACTCTCAAGATTAGCACAAGCTTGTTCAAGTGCCTTAACCTTGCTCTTCTCCCTTTTTATGATGACATGGTATTCATTAATCATAAATGCTAATTCATCGGGGGAGAGATCATCATCATCATCGCTAGAATCGTCACGTACCTTAGTGTTACCTTTCGCCATGAGGCACATAGGAGGTGGACGAAGAGGTGAGTTATCCTTGTTGACGATGGCGAGGCCCGCCAAGTTTTCTTCATCTTCACTCTCTTCGTCGCTTGACTCTTCATCCGTGATCCACTCATTGGCCTCACACATGAAGACTTTTTGAGGCCCTCTTCTCTTCTTTGGAAAGATCTTGGTATTCTTGCCTTTGTCAAATTTCTTCTTTCCAAAGGAGCGCTTGGGCTTGACCTCTTCTTCATCTTCATCACTTTATTCTAGCTTTCGATGCTTTCCCTTGTGGTTGTCCCTTCCTCTTGTCCGGTCTTGGACAATCATATGATATGTGGCCTTGATCACCACAATTATAGCATGTCTTGTTTTCATCTTTTCTTGGGAGGAAGGCTTTCTTCTTGGGATCAAAAGAGTATCCCTTCTTTGCGATCTTGGAGTTTAGACAAGAGAATTTCCTCATAATCAACGCAAGCTCATCATCGTCTTCTTCGCTTGTTGCTTGCTCTTCTTCACTTGAGCTAGGCTCAATCACTTTCTTTTTCTTAGGAGTTGTCTTCTTGGTTGAAGCCTTGAGAGCAATGGTTTTTTGACGATGACTCCTCCATCATTCCAAGTACGCTCATCTCATGAGCATGAATTTCTCCAATGAGCTCCGAAACCTCAATGTTGTCAAGTGACTCTTTTTGGAGCATTGAATTGATAATGTTGTACTTGGGCTTGGGTAGAAGCATGAGGATCTTGCGGTTGATAAGTCCCTTACCAAGAGAAGCAATGTCAATTGCGTTAATCTCCTCAATGAGCACATTTAAACGAGAAAACATTTGGTTAACATTCTCATGAGGAAGCATTTTAAATTCATCATACATGGATTTAAGCAAGTGATATTTGAGTTCTTTAACACGAGATGAGCCCTCATGTATTTCAATTAAACATGCCCAAATTTCAGAAGCTTTCTCCTTACTAGCAATTTCAGCAAATACATCTTGACTTATACATTCATAAATTGCATTTCTAGCTTTAGCATCCCATTTTAGTTGATCACCAACATAGTCAAGATTTCCAAACCCAGCATGGGTCGCTTCCCAAACTTCGGGAGCAATAGCCTCTAGGTAGGCGCGCATGTGTGCTTTCCAGTAGGCAATGTTCTTGCCCTCGAAGGTAGGAACCGAACCCCCATTCTTGGCCATTTTAGCTCTCTAGCGGTGAAGCTAGAATGATCCAATGAGCGACAAGGCTCTGATACCAATTGTAAGGATCGAAAACGCCCAAGAGGGGGGGGGGTGAATTGGGCTTTCTTTCAAATTTTAAAGTAATTAAAAACTAACAACGCAAAGCCCAATTCCCTATGCGATTAATCTATGCAATCAATGTAAATTAAAGTTGCGGAATGAAGATTGCATAAATGTAAAAGGGAAAGGGATGCAAACGCTCAAAGGACACAGAGTTTATCCCGTGGTTCGGCAAGATCACAAGGATCTTCCTACATCCACGTTGTGGCACCCACCGAAGGGTTTTGCCACACCCAATCACCAAGACAAGGGGGTCTTCACTATTCTTCTCCGTTCGCCAACCTTGGCAAGGTGGAGCTCAAGCCTTGTACACTTTGAATCCTCCGGGCTTCCACAATCCTCTTGGCAAGCTCCAGAAGTCTCCCTTAGTTACACGCACCAAGGGACACTCCCTTACAGCTCTCACTACACTAGAGATTCCAATCACTGAGAATGGAGGCACACAAGCACTATCTCTAGCTAGTTCTAGCCTATCTCTTGGTGTACAAATGATGAACAATGATGTGGAAGTGGTAGCTCTATGTCTTGAATGCTCTAGGATGTGTAGAGTATGTCTGGGCTTCAAGTCTTGTCGATTTGACAGGTTGAAGGGGTATAAATAGCCAGCCTCCACGAAATACCCGTTGAAAAAGTAGGCTGACATCACTGCTCTGCGAACACCGGATGATCCGATGTCCCCCCTTCAGTTATCATCGGTCAAAGCCAAATTAGCTGATGTCACTATGTCATATATGACCGTTGTTAGATCGATGTTGCCCCTGTCTTCTCATTGGATGATCTGGTGGCTCTTCCTCCAGAATTTGCTTGATCTTGATGCTTACTGGAGTGATCAACCGATGTGTGTAATTCTGCACATCGGATGATCCTGTGCTTCACTTGGTCCAATGGTATTGCAAACTGTACTAATGGACCGATGTGACTGAGCCATACATCGGATGATCCGGTGAGTGCATTTGTCTGAGGTCTTTTTCTTCAGTTGAACCAACTCGACCGATGCAGTCAACTCAGAGAAACATCGGATGATCCGGTGGGTTCAACTTGTTGACTTCGAGTTGTTTTGAGTTGTTCTTTTGGAATTTGAACTTGTGACCTCTTTGACACTTGTTTGAAATGTTTGTTCTGATAGTCTTCAAGCATTGAGTGATGTCAAGTTAGAGCTTTCACTTCTTGTCTTCATATGATTCGATTTGATCTCATTAGTTGATTTTATATGGGTCTCCAATGTTATTTTGATTTCATTTGATTGAGTGATTGTTGAGACCTTGCATTCACAAATTCATTAGTAATATCGAATGGTTGTCATTAATCACCGAAACCGTACCTCATGGGGCCTAGATGCTTTCAACATCCAATTTAAAACTTACTTTCCACTGTATAGAGTATTTGACGTGAATTCTTTGATCAAACTTGATCATTCCAGTCCGCACACATCGGACTAGTCTGCACCGTACCGGACTAGACCGATTTATCTGTATTTGATCAAGTTTGTTAAGTGTTTCAGGATACGACAAAATTTCAAAAAGCCTATTCACCCCCCTCTAGGCTACATTCACCGATCCCGCAGGACATGTGGTAGCACCGGAGCTACCCAAAAAAAGGGACGCTGGCTCAGTGTTGTCAAGCGAGTGTTGTCTTTGGAATTCTTAACCTCATACATAGGAACTCCTTGGTTTTAAGTGCGGTATCAGGAGGTACCTGGTATCCATGGTACCAACAGTGGCCCTGGGCCAACCTTTGGGAGAAGCCGTTTGGGTGAAGTTATATTACCAGAGGTGGGGCCATCTTTGATCCCCGCGTTGTTTCTTCAAAGTCTTTTTTCGGGCGGTTGAGACGACGACAAGGAGTTATGCCATCGCCACGAGGTCCCTTTTGACTGGGCGCGTGGGATCCGGGCGTGCAGCTCTAACGCAATTGAAGGTCGTCAGTTACCAATACGAAATTTGTATTAGATTGCAGTGTAATCTTTGTAGCCCTATCAGGTGGCCGCCCTCGGGCTTCCAACTTCTCATCATGACAACGGTGCTCTTGGTGTAACTTTTTAAACAATGTGGGCCTGGGCCCCCTTGTCATTGACGAGGTCATCTGCGATTCAGGTACGAAGGTAGTTTCCATCCAAGCGATGCGGAGGCTTACTAAAAAGGGAAGTCCACATAGGGAGATAACTCTTTACACCTTCATCTGGGATTGCGCTTAGAGCTCTCGCCCTTGCGACCATTCTGCCTCCTCTGCTCCACTTTGTGGCGGTGGAGTTGGCACTTCCTCGAAGCCGAATCATGAAAACTGAGGACTTGTCAAAGGTCCGCACCTACATGGGGTGGTCCAGTGACTCCTTCAACAACCTGATCCTCGTCAGCAAGTTCCCCTTCAAGAAGTAGAACCCTGGCGAGATCGTCTACTTCCTATCATATGCCATGGTTGGGCTCATCCCACCATTCTCAAGCTTCTTGCTGATGCTGCTAGGCTTCTACGGCCTACAGCTTCATTACCTCGGCCCCCACTCCCTCTTGCTAGTGGTGACTTTCGTCCACTTTTGCGAGATGTGGGTGGGTGTACCGCCCTTCATCAAGGTCTTCTGGACCGTCGTCACTGTCTACGCAACTGGGAAGAGCAACGAGTACCTTGGCTTCTACTACTTCGTGAAGCACAAGAACTCACCTGCCTGAACTCACCGCTCAACGAGAAGTGGGACAGCTGGATGAAAGACTGGGTGGCCATCATGGTGGATCGACATGATATGCTTGAGCTGCCTGACAGCCTTCCGGCCATCAACATCGATGTTTGGGAGGTAGCTCCAACGCTGTGAGAGGAGTACAACCCGATCTTGACAAGGACCCGGGAGTGCGTCGAAGGAGGAGTGACTCCTCGGATGGTCATCACCAACTTCCTGACTAACCAGTGGGCTCCGCTAAAGATGACGGAGTGGCCCGCTTGGGTGTTCAGTGGAGATTGAGACGGGCTTTGGATCCAATTTGAATGAAGGAGCTTTGAGGCCCCATCTACAAAAGTTGCAGCACGGAGTCATTCGCCCTGATGATCTAACTCCTTCGACAGATTTCTTGCCTCTAAACATGGTGCCAGAGGTCAGGAGGGAGATCCAAAAGAAGATGCTAGCTCTTGATGATCTAGGCCTCGTGGATAACTATCAGAGCAATTCTCCGGCTAGGATTGTTATCCCCGGGGCTCCTTGCTCCCATGAAAGTTGCCGACCTATGCCAGACAAAGACAAATGCAAAGGTCATGCAACTTCCCCTTCAAAGAAGTCTACCTCCAGCCGAGGCAAGGAGAAGGCTCTCGTCCAAGTTCTGAGTCGCAAGCGGAAGCTGATGAGGAGCGATGGGAGCAGGGTGAGGGAAGCTCTGACAGAAGTGACCCCTCCACCTCGTCTTAGGTCCGTGGTGATTGTGCCTCCGGCTCTGGCTGGTTCTTCGGCTCCAGTGCCCATAGAGGGCGCTGGCTTCGGCAAGTCAACTACCGCCTAGGTGCCACCTCGTGATTTTGGGTCCGGAGTGCAACCTCCAATGATGGAGGTCCCAGAGGTGGCAGCGCCTGTGGCTGTTCAACTCCAGGTTTGGATCCTGGAGCATCCGCCACATTGACGACGGTAGGCTCTAGCTCCCAGCGCCCGAAGAAGAGGGTTCGTGCCGATTGGAGTGGCAATAATCCTAGGTAAATATTGGATCCTTAGTTTTCATTTTGATTTTGTTCCTTGCTTTGTCTTAAATCCCATATTTTCTGTTTCTAGATTGTCGAGAACAAGCACAACATCTCCGGTGCCTACTGCGGCTCCAGAGGCTACATCGGATGAAGCTCCCGCATCGGCTCCTGCCCCTCGACCAGCGGAAGTGACAGGTGACACGACAGCTCCAGCACTAGCTTTTGTGGAAACAAGTCTAGAGTCGGCAACCGAAGCTCCCTTGGTAGCGTCGGACCACGTGGAGGAAAAGTTTGTTGAAGCTCCGGTAGTTTCGGAGCCTGCTGTAGAAGCTCCAACATCATTCCGGAAGTGGGTGAAGCTCCGGCCGATGCTTCAGTGTCAGCTTCGGAAGCGGCAGCTCTAGAGGTGGTTATGTCTAAGCAGACGCAACCCGAAGATCCGATTGCGGGTCCTTCATATGCTGAGACAATGATTAAAGAAACGGCTGAGGGACACTCTTCATCAGCCCCGCTGGTTCAAGCTCCTGCGGTGGAACCTTCTTCTGCTGCGGTTAATATTGATGAGCTCCTAGGGGTCAGTCTCAGCGATGTGGAGCTGTTGGATAACATGATTGCGTTGTGGGATCCGATAGTGATTTTGGAAGACCCACTGGAGCCTGCTGAGGCACTTCAGGCAGGCCCAGAGCCGATCCCCCTGGCATTGTCTAGCGACAACACTTGCTCAAGCCTCCGCCTGGTCCAGCTCGCCTTCGACCACGAAATCAAGACTCTCGAAGAAAAGTGCAACACCTTAAGGCATTGGTGCAACATACTTCATTTCGAGATGAAGGTGATGCAGTCTCGGCTGGCTGACCAATAAGAGTGGGTGGCCAAGGAGAAGGGTCGGCTTGCGCGGTTGGATCGCGCCCTTAATGAAAGAGAGGCCGTGATTAAGGCCTTCAATGACAAGACTCGAGAGATATTTGAGCATGCTAAGGAGGTCAATGAGGTGGCCGACGAGTGTTCAGACAGCCTCAATGAGCTGAATGAGCATCTACTCAAGCGTCACAAAGCCCTCAATCAAAAGGAGGACAAGCTCCTGGAGAAAGAGGAATACTCATGAAGGGGGGAAGAAGAGCTGGCCCAAAGGCTGTCTTTGGGAGAGCAGAGCTTGGCTGATCGCGCCAAATAGTTTGACAAGTGGTGCGATCAAGAGAAGGAGCGGATATGGCAGGTGGGAGTAGACGTCTCCTGAAAAGAGACTGATATCTCCACCAGGGAGGATAAGGTGAAGGCCAAGGAGAAGGACTTGGCAGAGCTCAACGACCAAGAAAGGCGGATGGTTGAGTGCCTCTCCAAGGAAAGTTCTGCGGAATTTTCGGCTGCCAGGAAGCCACTAGAAAACTAAAGAGCTCGAGAGCATCTGACTCCCAGCAAGTCTGGGATTTCTTAGTGCATGCCAATGAAGCTCTAGTGCCATTTGGTTTCATCCCGTTATGTCTGGCTGACCCAAAGCCAGGGATGGAGAAGGTGCTTGTGGCATTGACCTCCGCCGGTAAGAAGCTCGACGCCGTGGGCGATGTAGTCGTCGATGAACTGGAGACCGAAGGAACAATCCTGGCCAAGAACGTTGCCGAATATGTGTTGGCATGTTTCAAACTTCCAGACCCCCAGATGTCTTTAGCTCTGGTGTTCGAAGGACCCATTGCTGAGGAGGAACAAGCCGCCAGGGCAAGCGTCCAAGAAGCTGCCCATACAATTGCCTCTTTCTTCAATAGGAACTCCAACAGTTAGGACTTTTCCATTTTTGCTCTCAACTTGTAATCCGCCAATTTCGAATGAATGAAATCCGAAATCCTTCCGAATTCCATTTTTTGTGTCTTCAATGCATTGCCTTCTATATTATTGGCCCCCGGTAGATGTGTTTAATAAATTGAAGGCATCTACCATGAGGATTTAGACAATGTCTTGAAAACTCGATATCTCCAAATTCGTAGCCAGTATTGGGAATTTTCCAATTAACATAACAATGGTAATTAATTTTACAAGCAGTTAGATTAAAGGAATTAATTATGGAAGTTGTGGGATTTTCATGTCCAACAAATTTCCTCACTGCAAAGTTGGGATCAAGATGAGTCTACCAGAATTTATTTGGAATTATTTGAGCAAGTATGCTTGGAGTAACTGATTTTTGATGTTGGCTCAACTTCTGGAATTAATTTCCAAAGGAAAAGTTTGAGTAATCAAACTCGGCCCCACTTCATTAAAATGGCCAATCAGAGCTGGTCCGCACGAAGGGCCACGGGGTTAACCCGAGCAGCCACAATAGATCCCGCAGCCACAACAGATCCAAGGGAAAGGAAAACAATCGCTGACATGTGGGACCCACGCATCGTCTTCAATCTCCAGACGTGCGGTTCGGCCGCGGCGGCGCTGCGCCAGTGAGCTCGCCGGCTCCCTTCTCCCAGACATCTTCCCCACTGAGCTACTTTTCACAATCGTTTTGAGCTTCGAGGAATACGATGGTGGGGTCGAATCGATGCGGCGACGGCCGGAAATGACGGCACGACGACACCGGGGGCGGCGACTAGGGTTCGGCAATGTCGAAACTGCCAGCTTGTAGTTTAGACGCCCCGGAAAATTATTGGAAATATTTTGGGAATCATGGAGAAGAAGATAAGAAGGTGTAAACGCCGTGGAACGGCCGACCATCATGAGTTCGACGGCGCACCGATGGTCTTTCATTGGCGGCTGCAAATACTTGAAATCCAACTTCATCTCTAAATAACTTCCTCTCATTTTTGGTGATGTGATGCGCCTGAAGGTCTAGAATATATTCCATAATTGGATTGAAGAACGGTGGCATGTAGAAACCGAATTAAATCAATGACACCTAGTGACCTCTGTATGAATTAGCTTCAGCAAAACTCAAAATACAGGAGCTAAGATGCGCGATAGGGGCTGAAACTTCACCAACAGAATCTATGTGTCTTTGTGCACGTTTTTGTAGTTGACGGTCAAGACTGAAATGTCCTAGAACCTCGGCTTAACGGTGGAACATAGGAGGTCCAACGGCGGCTCCACGATGACGTCCGCGAAATCTTCAAATTAACACCCCACCGTGAGGAAGCTGTCCACAGAATTGTTTAGGAAGGTGTGCAAGACAGTTACCAAGCTCCAAACGCGAAGAGAAAGGATCAACTACCTCGGTGTAGCTTGGATTCCCAGCTTGAACGAGAGACTCATCGTCGGCAGCCAAGAACAGAGGAAGGACGGTGGTTTGCTTGCACTGGACGCTAGGGAAGGTGATAAGGATGCTAGATATGACGGCAATCGGCAAGCAATCACACAGGTGCGTTGCTTGCATGTCGGGAGTTGTCGCCACGGTGAAGAAACAGAGCACTCACATAATTGGTCACTGACTAGTGGGTCCCACAGTTCCCATTCTCATCCCTTCTCTGTTTCTTCAATTCTCCAACCAACCATTGTCCAAATATGCTAGATTTTCGTGCAGAGGTTAAAAAAATTATGCATAATATGAATTTGGACTCAAAACATTGATTCAATCAAATTTTAATGAAAATTCAAATTCAAATTTGAATTCATAAGAATTCAATGTTTCCACTGAATTACATGGCAATTGTGCTTCAAAATTTTGAAACTTTGCAGAGAGACTATTTGGAATATTTGGAATTTAATGGTGAACTAAGATTTGTATTTTTGCAAAGTTTGAACATGAGCTAATTTGAATTTTTGAATTCCTTCTATTGAAGCTTGAATTGGTTTGATTCTTAAATTGCCACTTCAATTTATTTTTCCCATACAAACTTTAAATTCTCCTCTCTGAGCTTTGCACTCGAATTTAGGGTTTTTACATCCCCCCCCCCTAAAAGAATCTCGTCCCGAGATTACAAATATAAGAGACGGAGGTAAAAATATTACCGGATATGAGATGATAATAAATCCGGATAGTTTGATCGGAGATAGTCCTCGCTTTCCCATGTCGCTTCCTCAGTGGTATGGTTGCTCCACAAGACTTTGTAGAAGCACAAAGTCTGATTTCTTGTGGTCCGGGTCTTTTCATCAATAATCCGTATCGGATGCTCCGAATATGTGAGATTCTTTTGAAGAGATTCCATGTCTTCGGTGCAGATTTCAGCTGGGGATTTAAGGCACTTTCGCAGGTGAGAAATGTGGAATACATTATGAACACCAACAATTGATGCCGGTAACTCCAAACGATAGGCCACGGTTTGCATTTTTCAATGATGGGGAACGGACGATGAATCATGGAGCCAGTTTTCCCTTCACTCCGAAACGATGAATCCCTTTCATCAGAGTGACACGGAGATAAACATGGTCTTCGATGTCGAAGTGGAGAGGTTGACTTCTTTTATCTGCATAGCTTTTCTGATGAGATTGACCAGCCTTGAGATTGGCTTGAATCACTCGCACTCGTTCTTCGGCTTCATTCACAAGATCAACACCATATATCACTCGCTCGCCGGATTCACACCAGTTGAGTGGTGTGCGACATTTGCGGCCGTAGAGAGCTTCATACGGCGCCATCTTGATGCTAGCTTGATATCTATTGTTATATGTGAACTCCACCAACGGTAAATGATCATCCCAATTTTTACCGTGGTGGATGTCACAAGCGCGTAGCATATCTTCAACGACTTGATTCACCCATTCAGTTTGACCATCTGTCTGCGGGTGATATACGGAGCTTCGGATCAGTTTCGTCCCCAATGATGCGTGTTGCTGCTCCCAAAAAACGAGAAGCAAACAGCGCACCGCGATCTGAAATAATTGTCAAAGGAACACCATGCAAGCACATGACTCTTGCAATATACAGCTCCACATATTTCTTGGCAATATAATTTGTACGTACAATTATAAAATGAGCTGATTTGGTTAGTCTATCGACTATCACCCAAATCTAATCATGTTTGTGAAATGTGAGAGGCAAACCGACGATGAAGTCCATACTAAGATCCTCTCATTTTCACACCGAAATTTTCAATGGTTGCAGCTGTCCGACCTTTCTCATGTGGTCGGCATTCACCCACCGACATGTATCACACTCAGATATGTACTTTGCAATTTCCCTTTTCATCCGGGTCCACCAAAATCTGGTTTTCAGATCTTGATACATCTTGTTGCTGCCTGGATGAATAGAGTACTTGGATAATTGAGATTCGTCCAAGATTTTCTTCTGAAGTAACATGTCACGTGGTACCACTATACGTTCTTTGAATCATAGAGTACCATGTTCATCACTTCGGAAGCACTTAATTTCCCCATTCTTCATTCTCCTCTGAATGTGCGACATACCCACATCTTTCTTTTGATCTTCCATAATCTCCTCTCGTATGGTAGGAATGAGAGCCAAATTATATAACGCTCCATATAGAACTAAATATAAACTCGGCTCATCCTCTTCCGTCGTGGTAATGGACAAAATATTGACGTGAGACTTGCGGCTCAGCGCATCGACAACTACATTCATCTTGTTGGGATGGTAGTGAATTTCAATCTCATAATCTTTGATCAGTTCTAACCATCTTCGCTGTCACATATTTCACTCTTTCTGAGTTAAGATATATTCTAGGCGCTTGTGATCGGTGTAGAGGTGCACTAGATTTCCATGTAAATAATGCCTCCACATATTCAAAGCATGCACCACGGCAGCGAGCTCAAGGTCATGAGATTGATAATGCTGCTCATGATTTCAGAGCTGCCACGATCCATATGTGATCACGCGGCCTTCTTGCATTAACACGCAGTCGAGACCAATGCCAGACGCATCACAATAAACATCGAAAGATTTGGTTGTGTCCGACTGAGCTAGCACTGGGGCTGTTGTGAGATGTTTCACCAATGCTTGGAATTCATCCTCACATGCCTTGATCCAAATATATTTAGTCCCCTTTTTCAGCAGCTCCGTCATTGGTTTAGCATTTTTTGAGAAGCTCGGAATGAACCTCCGATAGTATCCTTCTAACCCGAGGAAGCTGCGAACTTCATGTACGGGCGTTGGAGACTTCCATTTCAGCACTTGCACAATTTTTCTTGGATCAACAGCGTTACCCTCCACTGAAATAATGTGAGCAATAAATGATACTTGGCTGATCCAAAATTCACACTTGCTGAATTTTGCATAAACCTTGTGATCTAGCAATCGATGGAGCAAGATATGCAAGTGTTTGGCGTGTTCTTCCTCTAATTTTGAATACACCAGAATGTCGTCGATGAAGACCACGACAAACTTATCCAACTCCGGCATGAATACTGAATTCATCAAATACATAAATTGAGTTGGCGCATTGGTATGTCCAAACGACATGACGAGATACTCATAGAGCCCGTATCTCGTTGAGAATGTCGTCTTCCGTATATCCTCCAGTCGGATTTTTATTTGATGATATCCGGACCGAAGATCCATCTTCGAGAATACCTTAGGACCCACTAATTGATCCAATAAAATATCTATGCGCGGTAGTGGATACTTATTCTTGATTGTCATGGTGTCGAGCGGACGATAGCCGACACATAAACGTAATGTCTTGTCCTTCTTCTTTACAAACAATGCGGAGCAGCCCCAAGGTGATGAACTTGGGTGTATGAGACCTTTGTCCAGCAGGTCCTTCAAATGCTCCTTTAATTCCGCCAACTCATTTGGTTCCATCTTGTACGTCCTTCGAGAAACAGGTGTGGTTCCCGGAATCAGTTCAATCTTGAACACAATGTCCCTATATGGTGGCATACCCGGAAGGTCGTCGGGAAACACGTTCGGATATTCATGGACCACACGAATGTCCTCAAGCTTGGTGGCTTCCGTGTTGTATGTTGCTGGAATTTCTTGGATAAGGCGGTCTAGAATGAGAGTGTGTTGTTCACGTAGTGGAGAGTTTAAATAGAGCACACGTGGAACGATGTCAAGAACAGCACCATGACGGTGTAGCCACGACATTCCTAAGATGACATCAAGCTTTTGACTCTCTAATATAATTAGATAAGTCGGATATAGATTCCCACCCATCTCAAGTGGTGCCTGATAGACCATCCTATCGGCTGCTACCTTCCCACCTGCAGAGCAAATCAAATATGGATATTTTGTGGGAATGATAGATAATTGGTAGGATGACATATGATTGGCTAATGAAATTATGGGTGGCACCGGAGTCAAATAATATGACTATGGGATTTTTTAGTAGAGAAAACGTACCCGCAAAGACTGGTTCGCCTTCGGCACGTCTTCGATAGCTAGGTGGTGGACGTTGCCGGGTTTTCCTGCTGGTTTCTTGGGATGGTTGTGGGGCTGAGGTGCACCCTGATACGGTGCTTGTACGCTGCCCTGTCGCTGCTCGGGGCAGTCCCTTGAAAAATGCCCGACACGGTCACACGTGTAGCACGTGTATTGTGTCGGGTTCCCGCCAAGCTGTGGACAGAATCCTGGTGCACATGGTGGAGGTGGATACGCACGCGGGACCGTCCTTTGTTGCAGCTGCTGTGGAAATGGCTGTCGGAAGCGCGGCACGTTGAAAGAACCATTGAGAATTGCTGTGGTCGCGCCGGTGGCTGCCATCGCTGACCGGATGGTGAGCGATACACCACATGGTACTTCTGGGGACCACCACTGCTGCTGCTCGACGGCGCGCTCCATTTCCTCTTATCAGAAACGAGCTCCCACTGAGCGTCCTCCTGTACAATCATGGCATTGACGATGTCGTTGAAGGTGCCGAGATTGTATTGTGCGAGCTGAACATTCATCTTTGGGTTCATACCCCGGAAGAAGGTATCTCGCTTCTTGTCCTCTGTTCCCACATACTCTAGCGTGTAATGCGCCAAGTGATCGAATGCGCGGGAGTATTCATGATCACTCCTCCCGCCTTGCTTCAGCCCCAAAAACTCCTGAAGCTTCCTCTTCATTATACTGGGAGGTATATGGTAGGCGCGGAACGCCTCCCAGAATTCGGTCCATGTGACCGCATGACCTGCCGGCAGTGACGTGATGTAGTTCGCCCACCAAGCACCAGCAGATCCTTGAAGTTGTTGCGCTGCAAACAGCGCCTTCTGCTGTTCGCTGCATCGTAGCAGACCAAACTTTGCCTTGAATGTTCGCATAAAGTTGTCCGCCTCCAGATGCTCCTCGGCCTCCGTGAACACCGGTGGATCATCGCCAAGAAGTCCGAATATGAACTCTGTTGGGGCTGGCGTTGCCCATTGTCTTGTCGCCCCCCTTGACGGGCGAATTCGGCACCAACATTCTGAGTAACTCGATATGCTTGTCGCGCGAGCCGAATTCTGCAGCCAGAATCTCTACAATAGTCCTCGGAGGTTCAGGTGGTCGTGGTGGACGAGCTTGTTGCTGCGGTGTCGCGGTTTGCTCTCGGGTTGTAGATTCGTCCTCACGACCCCGGCTAGAGCCTCCCATCTCGGGCGTAGAGCGTGTATGCAGCATTCTGCATCCACATGATTTAAAAATCAGCAACATGTTTGTTTTCTTTATCCATTTTATACCATAGTAGTGCGAGTATTGACAATGTGATAATTGCATAACATTCATATATATTGATAAATTACAAACTTTATACAAGATATATTATCTCATGACCAAGTTTACAGGACTCGCACTACATGTGATGTAGTTCCTCTTATCAGAAACGAGCTCCCGCTGAGCGTCCTCCTGTACAATCGTGGCATTGACGATGTCGTTGAAGGTGCCGCGGTTGCATTGTGTGAGCCGAACTTTCATCTTGGGGTTCATACCCTGAAATAAGGTATCTCACTTCTTGTCCTCTGTTCCCACATACTCTAGCGCGTACTGCGCCAAGTGATTGAATGCGCGGGAGTATTCATGATCACTCCTCCCGCATTGCTTCAGCTCCAAAAATTCCTGAAGCTTCCTCTTCATTATACCGGGAGGTATATGGTAGGCGCGGAAAGCCTCCCGGAATTCGGTCCATGTGACTGCATGACCTGCCTGCAGTGACGTGATGTAGTTCGCCCACCAACCACCGGCGGATCCTTGAAGTTGTTGCGCTGCAAACAGCGCCTTCTGCTGTTCGGTGCATCGTAGAAGACTGAACTTTGCCATGAATGTGCGCATAAAGTTGTCCGCCTCCAGAGGTGGATCATCGACAAGAAGTCCGAATATGAACTCTGTTGGGGCTGGCGTTGCCCATTGTCTTGTCGCCCCCCTTGACGGGCGAATTCTACACCAACATTCACAGTAACTCAGTATGCTCATCGCGCGAGCCGAATACTGCAACCAGAATCTCTGCAAGAGTCCTCGGAGGTTCAGGTGGTCATGGTGGAGGAGCTTGTTGCGGCAGTGTCGCGGTTTGCTCTCGGGTTGGAGATTCATCCTCACGACCCCGGCTAGAGCCTCCCATCTCGGGCGTAGAGCGTGTACGCACCATTCTGCATCCACATGATTTGGAAATCAGCAACATGTTTGTTTTCTTCATCCATTTTATACCATAGTAGTGCGAGTATTGACAATGTGATAATTGCATAACATTCACATATATTGATAAAGTACAAACTTTATCAATGATATATTATCTCATGACCAAGCTTACAGTAGTAAACTCCAAATTGATTGACTCCCACTACAGATGTGCATCTAAACTATACTTGATCTCCATGAGTCGTCATACACACCTTGTCATCTTCTAGATACCCACTACTATTTATAATATAATACAAACATGGCTACAAAATAAACACGAGCAGCCACTAACTAACTGTTGCCCCGTGATGGCAGTAGTGCTGCCCATCCTACTCCGACGCATCCTCGTCGACGTACTGGATTATCTCAGGATCTTCCTCTTCCTAGGAATCTGAGAGCACCCGCTAGCCCAAGTTCAGCGACATGTCATGAGCCGGTGGATACATTAATGGGTGCGGCAAGTGTGCTTCGGCCTCAATCAAGTCATCCTGAAGTTTGTCTGCCTCGAACTCCCAATTCCGAGCTTCTGCGACGGCTTCATCTCGTGCCTCGGTGACTACCAACAGCTGCTCTTGCTGTTGCTGCACCACTAATTGACTTGCCTGCAGTACATCACGAGTTTGCTGCAGTTCCTTGCAAGTTTGCCTCAGTTAGCGTGAGCTTTTTGCAGTCTAGTGTGGGTGTGATGCAGTTGGTTCTCGCATTGATTCAGCCGGTGATTTGTTGGAGCCAGGAATGAACGTATGTTCTCATTGATGTAATCAAGAGTATTACCCCGTTATATCGCTTGCCTCAAGGCTTCGACCTGCTCCCGAAGGATTGCACCTTGTGTAAGAACCACCATGCTAGAGGCAGCGGCATAAGTCCCATGTGTTGTCGAGGTTGTGTCTCCATATGGTTGATAGGCCGCAACCATATGATGTTGCCACTCAAGACCAGCCACACGACGGACTGGAAGAATATAAAATTGTGTCCCAGCCATGGCGTCTTGATGAAGCTCGCAATGCTTCATAAGCGCGTCGCCCGCTGCAATGGCCCACGTGTCCTCCAAGCGAGCTCCCTGCATAGTGACCGAAAAAGGAGCCCATCAATAAAAATGCGGACTAGCACGGACGTCGACCAGCAGGGTGCAAGAAAGTACGCCTCTGTCAACCGTCTCTTTACCCCAATAGCATGGCATCTCGATGAAGCCAAACTGTTGGAGCACTTCCCGCAGCATGATCGGGAAGCCCGGGCGGCTAGCGCACGTGGAAAATACCCATCCCTCCGGCAACGCATCACATCCATCATCTATAAAAGAAGTATTTGAATGAGTCAAATACTCAAATTCCAATATACTTTTTTTATAAATAGATCATGGATGTGATAATTGAATTCTGAAAGTGAATTCAAATTCAAATGCCAAATGAAACATAACACTGAAATTCTGTCTCAGTTTCTGTTCATTTTGACCAGTCTGGAGAAATTCGAAATTTTCATCCAGCTAAAGGCACATTCAGGACTTGAGTTAAACTACAAAGTTGTAGTACACTCAAATAGATTTCCATAATGTATTTATTTTCCTCCAGATCATTTCTTTATGAGGAGATATGATTTTTGCAAGTTGACAGTTTTCTGGAAAAATTTTGAAAGCATCTCATTTGTTTAAGGCTGATTTTGTCCACATTTTTCCTGATATAAAACTTCAATACGCAAAAATTATAAATTAAAACATTGTTGCATACATCCTCAGGATTACATAAATGCATTACATGAAGTCATTCGTCGATTCTACTAAGAGATATGATCAAGACAGTGACAGGATACAGAAACTGTCCAGTCTCTGACCAGATTTAACAGAGTTTGGAAATTTGAATTTTTCATTAGTTTACAGGGGGATTATGATTTGGAGTTCAACATAAGAGTTTTAGAGGACTCTCTAAACTTTCCAACCATGTATGGTAAATCTTCAGGAGTGAATTATACAGGAAGTTATGCTATCCGCAAACTTAGTCAATTTTTCATTCCAGTTCACAGTTTCAACTAGGAACTGGGCAATTTAATTTTAGATGAAGTTTTCAAGTTTTAAATCTTGAAATCTGCCTTGGAGCTGAAAATGAAACTTGTGGAGGACTTCCTCAAGTTCCCAAGCCAGAGGCCCTCTTATCGCAGTGACCACACGATTAATTGTAAATCTGACCAGCACGCTCCAAAACAGAGATTACAAATTCAAACTTAGTCCTAAGTTGAAAAATTTTACCTGTTGTCGAGTCACAAGACCAGCACGGATATCGTCCTCGACGTGCCTGATGAAGCTCCAATGCTATACTGGTACTACATCCTTACCAAAAAAAATCCTAAGCCAGTATTCCAGCATACATCTCAACGGTGGCACTAATGACGTTCACTTGCAAACGTTTTCTACTCGAGCTACATAAAACGGGGTTAGTGTCCTGCAGCTACACACAAATGATAGATCAATCATATGGTGCCATACGGCACAGGCCGCGTGGGCGATCAATTAACAATAATATATATGAAAGTAAAACATTCGTCCCGTATCATTCCATACGGGCTGCCCCAAGCTAAGCCACGTCTCGAGGTACATGACCGGGTTTTCTACCACCCGACGGGGTCCTACGTCTTTGAATAGTGCTGCACCAGTAGGGGGAGCATCGTGTTATGTCCCACCCGACGGGGGCTCCCACTAACTTTGAAGCACGCTGGGATACCACGTGTCATATGTTCTGAAAAACATGAAAAGTTTCAGAGACTCATATTGACATTTCCGTGCCAAGCCACATAAACAATCACATGCTACTTCTCGCATGGTGAGCTTACCGCAATTGATCCACTTGCGGTGGCGTACCTTACCTCTTACCCGACATTGGAGCATCATTACAGAATATAATAACACATAAGTTAGCTTGCTACCTTCAGTAAATAATACTATAATAGACCTTACGTGGGCATAGTAACTAATCCTCACTCGACTGCTTCTAAGTTTTCAAAATACCCTCTTTTTGAGCGTGCTATTCCCAATGCGGCTCTGATACCAGGCTATGAGGATCGGGTCCTCACATTCTAGGAATCAGAGAAGGTGGTGCCGTACGATGCGGTACCCAATAGAACAAACGAAAAGAATACGAAAAAATACAAAGTTTTATTTTTAGAAACAGTGAAAGTCTTTTGCAATACCTAATGTACAGCAGAAGTAATACTCTAGCTAAACTCTTGGCCTAGCTATGCAAAAGTGCAGCCGTCCAGCCCGGGGGCACTACACACTAGCAGCACACAACAATTTACGGCAATGTGCAGGGCTCCCACTCGGTGGTATACCCCAACAGGGGCATCACCTCATCCTTGGGCCCTTCCTCATACGTCTCTCCTGCAAACAATTTAATATAGTAATCGTGAGCATGAAGGCTCAGCAAGACTTAACCATCTCACCTAAACATGAAACTCTACATGCAGGGATACTTAACATAGGAATAGATATATCAGTACATGACTCGCCTACATGTTGATCCTTAATTTTCAAGTTATTAACAGCAGCTTACAAGTTTAATAACAGTAACTTTAGTGAGCATATTTGACAGCAATCATAGTTACAAAGCAATTATATTTCCATACATCATCTTCTCCTGGCTTATTCAGTATTTACTACGTCATAGCGTAGTGAACAAGCGGTACTCAAATAACCGTGAGGGACGGTGATTGCAATCAGTAGACACCCGGATAACACGTCACATACACCCATTTCGGAAGTGGGGCGAATCACACTTCAATACAATGTTGTATGCAACAACCTTTCAAAGGAAACCCAAATGCCGAACTGGCCCTTCTGTAATGGGCAGGAGGTCCCCGCGCGGAGCATTTCTGTGCCCGCCGGCCGATTTACAACTTTCTGCCCTCAACCCACTCCTAAAAAACAATAGGGTAAGCCTCGACACCCAGGTTAACCAATTCCATCGGTTTCATGGTTTCCATATAGCCAGTATGCATCTCGTATATTTCAAACTTGTCCAGCAGGGCCGCACACGAATCGGTCCTCAATCGACACAGGCAGGGCTACGCACATGAGACCACATCTCGTTGCATCCTACCCACTGCTCGATCTATTTTCATATTCATAAACCATTCTCTAATCAAATCGATCACGTGTGATAAGATTCTAACTACTCGACTTCTACAATATTCCTCAAAATATTAGCATGGAATTTTCTACTCGTCGAGCTATAGACCTACCCAATACTCCATGGGATTTGTGGGTCATGCAAGTGGAGTAACAAGCACCTTAGCCCTAATGCACAAAACTCATCCTAGACATAAGTGATACAAATATAAACAGTGAAATAGCACATAAATGCAAACTGGGGCTTGCTTGGCTGCGAGTCAGAGGGAAGGTTAGCTTTCGGTATAATACTCTCCAAGACCTCCAGCTCCTCTTTGATCTCGATTACTATATGATATGCAATATATAAAGCACATGAGTGATGGTGAAACTATATACAAGATTTTATAAACACTAATTAGGTATGAAGATGATTTTAATTGGCTTTGGGTTTTTTACAGTAGAATCTAGGTTCTATGAGGAAGATGTGGACCAAAAATTGGAGATGTTCAAGGAAACTTGTTGTCTCTAAAATTCTAACAATAAAATACTTATCTGAAATTTGGTATTAATTCTGAAGTTTTGTCATGGATAAAAGTGGATGATTATGGTAGAGGAGGTTCTGGTTCTGGGAAAATTTGTTCATATTTTTCTTAGCTTTCTACAGGGAGAAATTTATTTTACAAGTTTGTATGAAATTCTGAAAGTGTTTCTGTACATTTTTCATTTTTTCAATTGACATAGGTTATTTGAACACTGTCTGGTCCAGTAAATGAAGTCTAATGAACTTGAAACTTTTTACTGGAGATCAAGGGTATTTTTAGGAGTGTTCTGACCAAAATTGGGAACTTTAAAATTAACAGAACAGGGATAATTAATTTCCCAAACAGTTAGCTCAAAGGAATTAATTATGTAAATTCTGGGACTTTCATGTCCAAAAAATTGTATCACTGCAGATTTGGGATCAAGATGAGTCTAACAGAATTTATTTGGAATTATTTGATCAAGTATGCTAGGACTAATTGATTTTTGAAGTTGGCTCAGTTTCTGAAATTAATTTCCAAAGGAAATGTTTGAATAATCAAACCCGGCCCCACTTCATTTAAATGGAGCAATCAGAGCTGGGCTGCACGAAAGGCCACAGGGTCAACCTGCGTAGCCACAATAGTTCCCGTGGTCACACCAGATCAAAGGGAAAGGAAAACAGTCGCTGACATGCGGGACCCACGCGTCGTCTTCAACCTCCAGACGCGCAGTTCGGCCGCGGCGGCGCTGCGCCGGCGAGCATGCCGGCTCCCTTCTCCAGGCCATCTTCCCTGCTGAGCTACTTCCCCCAACCGTTTTTAGGTTCGAGGAATACGATGGCGGGTTCGAATCAATGTGGCGACGGCCGGAAATGGCGGCACGACAACGGCGGCGGCGGCTAGGGTTCCGGCGATGTCGAAACTGCCGGCCCGTACCTTAAACGCCTCGGAAAATGATTGGAAAGATTCTGGGAATCATGGAGAAGATGATTAGAAGGTGTAAATGCCATGGGACGGCCGACAATCATGAGTTCGACGGCGCATCGACGGTCTTTCATTGGCGGCTGAGAAAACTGGATTTCTGACTTCATGTCTCGATAACTTCCTCTCATTTTTTGCGAGCTGATGCGCCTGGAGGTCTAGAATATATTCCTTAATTGGATTGAAGAACGGTGGCACGTAGAAACCGAATAAAATCGATGACCTAGTGACCTTGGTATGAATTAGCTTCGGTAAAGATCGAAATACAGGAGCTAAGAGGCACGATTGGGGCTGAAACTTCACCAGCAGAATCTATGTGGCCTTGTGTACCTTTTTGTAGTTGATGGGCAAGAGCTAAATGGCCTAGAACCTCGACTTTCACGATGGAACAGAGGAGTTCCAACGGCGGCTCCACGACGACGTCCGCGAAAACTTCAAATTAACACCCCACCGTGAGGAAGCTGTCCACAGAATGGTTTAGGAAGGTGCACAAGACAGTTACCATGCTCCAAACATGAAGAGAAAGGATCAACAACCTCAGTGTAGCTTGGATTCCCAGCTTGAATGAGAGACTCATTGCCGGTGGCCAAGAACGGAGGAAGGACGGTGGTTTGGTTGCACTGGATGCTAGGGAAGGTGATAAGGACGCTTGCTAGATATATATGGACGCTAGATTCAACGGCAATCGGCAAGCAAGCACACAGGTGTGTGCCTTGCATGTCAGGATGTGTCGCCACGGTGAAAAACAGAGCACTCACATAATTGGGTCACTGACCAGTGGGTCCCACAGTCCCCATCCTCGTCCATTCTCTATTCCTTCAATTCTCTCACCAACCATTGTCCAAAAATGCTAGATTTTATGAAGCATATGAATTTGGACTCAAGACTTTGATTCAATCAAGTTTAAATGAAAATTCAAATTCAAAGTTGAATTTGAAAGAATTCAATGTTTCCACTAAATTACACAGCAATTGTGCTTCAAATATTTTCTAACTTTGCAGAGAGACTATTTCGAATATTTGAAATTTAATGGTGAATTCGGATTTGTATTTTGGTAAAGTTTGAATAGGAGCTAGTTTGAATTTTTGATTTCCTTCTATTGAAGCTTGAATTGGTTTTATTCCTAAATTGCCACTTCAATTTATTTTTCCCATTCAAATTTTAAATTCTCCTCTCAGAGCTTTGCACTCTGAATTTAGGGTTTTTACATCCCCCCCCCCTTAAAAGAATCTCGTCCCAAGAATACAAATAAAAGAGATGGAGGTAAAAAGATTACCGGATATGAGATAATAATAAATCCAGATAGTTGGATCAGAGACAATCCTCGCATTCCCATGTCGCTTCCTCAGCGGTATGGTTGCTCCACAAGACTTTGTAGAAGCACAAAGTCCGATTTCTCGTGGTGCGAGTCTTTTCATCAATAATCCGGATTGGATGCTCTGAATGCGTGAGATCCGGTTGGAGAAATTCCATGTCTTCGGTGCAGATTTCAGCTGGGGATTTAAGGCACTTCCGCAGCTGAAAAATGTGGAATACATTATGAACACCAGCAAGAGACAGTGGCAACTCAAAATGATAGGCCACGGGTCCGCATTTTTCAATGATGGCGAACAGGCCGATGAATCATGGAGCCAGTTTTCCCTTAACTCAAAAGCACCCACTGTCAACACTTAGAACATCGATGATAGGCCCCTGGGGGATGTCAGAGCTTGGTAAATCTGACGGTGCCTATTGTCAATGCTTAGAACGTCGACGACGGGCCCCTTGGAGTTGTCGGAGCTTGGTAGGTCCAATGACGCTCACTATCAACATGTAGAACATCGATGGCGGGCCCCTGGGGGTTGTCTGAGCTTGGTAGGTCCGATGGCGCCCACTACCAATGCTTAGAGCGTCGATGGCGGCCTCCCTGGAGGTTGTTGTAGCTTGGTAGGTCTGACGGTGCCCAATGTCAACGCGTAGAACATCAACAGCGGCCCCCTAGGGGTGGTCAGAGTCCGGTAGGTCTGACGGTGCCCACGGTCAATGCATAGAACATCAACGGTGCCCCCCCTGGGGGGTTGTCGGACCTTGTATGTCCGGTGGCACCCACTATCAACGCTTATAACATCGACAGCGGGCTCGCTGGCGGAGCTTGGTAGGTCCAACGGCACCCACTGTCAACGTATGTAACATCGACAGCGCGCCCCCTAGGGGTTGTTGGAGCTATTGCTCCAGCAAACGTCCACCATCACTGAGCAAATTGCCATCGAATATTCATTTTTCCTGCGCATAAAAAACAAGAAAAACAGTAAAATTCATCCTCTTGTCTCTAACTTATTTGCGGCTTATTATCCTTTATTGAATTTTAGATCCTAAGGAATTTAACATGACGACATAAGTGTAGTAATTAAATCTCTTTAGGTCTAAATGCCTCTGGACCCGCCCTACTGAGACCTGCCAAGATATAGGTAGAGTGGAGTACTTAGGGTTCCTGATCAGTCTAAGTCGATAGAACACTCCGGACCTGTTATTGGCTTTAGTTTTCAGGCATGGCTTTCGTTTTCAGGCATGTAGACCATGCAGTAATGTGAAGACCCAAAAGAAGATTACTAATCCAACTTATATATCACATAAATACCATGGACTAAATTTCAAGAGGATTGCACAACTTTGTTATAGACAAGAAGGTAAAAAATAATAAAAGTACCGTGCTTGTACAATTAAAATGCACGAAGAGTCTGTCCATATAAAATATTTCTGATTAAGGTCTGAATTACAGGGGAAGACAAGGACACACTTAAAGTACAATGAACAAGTTAAGTGTGCTATTCGTCTTGATCTATCCCAGGAACGGTAAAGACACACCTAAAGTACATGACCAAGTTAAGTGCGCTAAGAACCTTTCTGACTTTGTCAATGGACTACAAGAGACGCAATTTATACAATAGACTCACCTCTGTGCAGCTAAGCATAAAACTTACAGAGGTGCTCGATATTCTATGGATTGGGAAGCAGAGTCCCATCCTTAGTTGCCATGCGAATGCATCCAGGACGGGATACTTTGATAAATAAGAAGGGACCTTCACATCTTAGTGATAGTTTGTTCATCCTTTCACGAGTCAGTGTTCTCCGCAACACCATATCACCTTCTTATAGCTGTCGGTTGCGCACAAACCTTTGGTGATAACGTTGGAGCACCTAGCGGTATTGTGCGTTCCAAACAGCCGCTTGGCACCTTGCCTCGTCTACAAGGTCCAGGTCTTCACGCCGGAGCATGTCCTGTGTGGCTTCGTCGAAGGTCCGAACATGAAGAAAAACCATGGTAATCTCCGGAGGAAGGACTGCTTTAGCTCCATACACCAAGAAGAAAGGCGTCTCTCCAGTTGCCCGACAATGCAGATGAAATATCCTCTATCCAGTTAACACCATGTTTCTTCAAGTGCTCATTTCTACGCGTCTTGAGTCCTTTGAGTATTTCTTCATTAGCTCTTTTAGCTTGTCCATTGCCTGCCGAGTGAGCTATTGATGCGTAGCTTACTTGTATGTTGAGATCTTCATGGTACTCTTGAAATACTGCACTTGTGAATTGGGTTTCGTTGTCAGTAATGACTTGGTTCAGAACTCCAATCTGCAAACTATAAACTTCAAGAACTTTATAGCTAATTGCTTGTTTATTGTGACAACTGGGGTAGCTTCCATCCACTTGGTGAACTCGTTGATGGCGACGTATAGGAACTTGTAACCTCCGATGGCTTTTGGAAACGGTCACAAAATGTCCATCCCACACACAGCGAATGGCCACGTGGGAGGTATCATTTGCAGCGACTGTGCCGGTGTGTGAATCTGCTTCGCGTGGAACTGGCATGCTTCACATTTCTTTACCAACTCAACTGCATTCTGGAGTGTTGTAGGCCAGTAAAAGCCATGCCAGAAGGCTTTACTGACCAGCTTGCGAGAAGACGCGTGGTTCCCGCACTCGCCTCCATGGATCTCTGTGAGAAGCTCACGACCTTCTTCCTACGAAATGCACTACATTAGAATGCCGTTGGCACCACATCGGTAGAGATCCCCTTCTACCAACGTGTATCTTTTACCCAATCTGGCAATTCGATCAGCAGAAGCACCGTCCTCAGGAAGGATATTATCTTTCAAGTAGCTCTGGATCTCCGAAATCCATGCATTGGAGCTAACTTGAGCATCTGGATCTTGCGCGCTGGGTTGCTCGGAGCTTCCTACATTGCCTACGATCCTTGGTGGATGCCATGGCAACAAGGCCACTGGGACCGCTAGCTTCAAGGTGCTGGTCTTGCCCCCATCACTCAGTTCTACGGGCTGAGCGGCAGGTCCTGACAATATTCTGACAGAAACTCCGTCGGAGCTTGACCTCCTGTTGAAGCCTTCGTCGAGAGATCGTCAGCTTCAGCATTGCTGAGACGCTGGACATGACAGAGATCCAGGACGTGGAAGTCCTTCTGCAACTTCTGGACTTCAAGTAAATAGGCAAGAAGTTTGGGATTGTTGCAACTGCATTCACCTTTGACTTGTTTAATGATTAGTTGCGAATTGCCCTTCACCATTAGCTGTCTGACGCCATATGATAGCTCCACCTTGAGTCTATAGATGAGAGCTTCATACTCTGCCACGTTGTTGGTTGCCTTGAAGTCAAGGTGTACCATGTATTTGACCTCTCCACGGTCGAAGCGAGGGGAAGGATTTAAGCTCTGGCCCCATGCTTCTGCAGGGAGCCGTCGAAGTAGAATGTCCTGAGAGGCTTAGTGAAGATCAGGACCTTACGTTCCGGCTTCTGCTCACTGAGGAGCCCTGGAGTTGATGAAGAAGAAGTCCATTCCGCCAAGAAGTCATCCAACACATGACTCTTGATAGCATGTCGAGGCAGGAATTCGACATCGAATTCTGCTAGCCCCATAGCCCACTTGGCAATATTTCTAGTAGAATTCTGGTTATGCAGTATAGAACGCAGTGGAAAGGAGGTTACCACTGATATCTTGTGGTCCTAGAAGTAGTGACGTAGCTTTCTTGAGGCAATAAGGACTACATGCAACAGCTTATGCACCTCAATGTAACGAGTCTTGGTGTCATGTAGTACTTCACTGATGAAGTACATTGACCTCTGGACGGTCCGGACTCTCCTGGAGGGTCCCGAAGCCTCTTCTCCATCAATCCGGAACCTCAAGGAGGGGTCCAGATCTTCTTCTTGAGCAACGGGAACCCTCCCCGAGGGGTTCAAACTTTGTTCTTCATCGGCCCGGACCTCCTCGGAGGGGTTCGAACATTATTCTTTTACTGCAAGAACTGCCCTGGTTGAGAGGGGTTGATCCCAAGCCTCTTGCCTTTAGGATCCGTGCCTGGGGGCTGGGACCCAAACTCGCCGTCAGGTAGCTCGGAACCCTCCCAGAGGGGTCTAGGCTGGTGAGCTGAAGATGGATCTGGTCTTTCCGCGACCAGGACCATACTAACAACCTCCGTAGTTGCTGAAATGTAAAGCAAAAGAGGCTCACCAGGCTCCTAAGCTACCAGGACTGGTAGTGTGGTGAGGAGCTGCTAGAGCTCTTGGAACACCTTCTTTTCTTCTTCGGACCAGTGAAATGCCCCGTACTTCCTCAATAGCTTGGAGAAGGAAAGCGTGCGTTCTGCTAGTCTTGAAATGAACCAGCTGGGCACAGCTAGACACCCAGTTAGCTTCTGGACATCAAT
Source organism: Tuctoria greenei (assembly GCA_036927565.1). NCBI lineage: Eukaryota > Viridiplantae > Streptophyta > Magnoliopsida > Poales > Poaceae > Tuctoria > Tuctoria greenei. The sequence continues at coordinate 128,462,688 of JAYESD010000003.1, read as the reverse complement.
GACACGATTTGGGGGCCGCATCTCTTCAATGGCTTTGAACTTCACCGGATTTGCCTCAATTCCTCGATGAGTCACCAAGAAACCAAGGAGCTTTCCGGAGTTGACCCTGAAGACGCACTTGTCCGGGTTGAGCTTGGTACACGTCAAGTGCAGCTTGTCGAAGATGGTTTGTAGATTGTCAAGGAGTGACTCCTTGTTCTTCACCTTGACGATGATGTCATCGACGTAGACTTTCACGAAGCCCCTGATGAGTTCTTCAAATGTTTTTTGCATGGCTCGCAAAAAAGTTGAAGTAGCCTTTTTGAGACCAAAAGGAATAACAGTGTAACAATATAACCCATCTACTGTAATGAAGGCGGTATGCTCTTCATCTTCCCTAGACATTTGAATCTGATGATATCGAGTGTACGCATCTAGAGAACACAGTAACTCACACACGGAGGTAAAATCCACTATCTGATCTATTCTAGGAAGTGGAAATTGGTCTTCTGGGCATGCCTTATACAAGGTGGTGTAGTCGATGCACATCCGAAGCTTCCTGCCGGCCTTTGGTACAACGACTGGGTTTTTCAGCCACCGTGGATGGTGAACATCCCGGATGAAACCAACATAGAGCAGCTTCTTAATTTGTTGTTTGATGAAGTTCTGCCACTTGACAGGTTGCTTCTGGGGCTTCTGATGTATTGTCCATGCGTCAAGGTATATCTTCAGGATGTGCTCGATCCCCTCCCTAGGAATCCCAGACATCTGTGACGGTTGCCATGCAAACACGTCGACATTTGCCCGGAGGAATGTGACGATCATGAGTTCCTATTTGTCATCCAGACGTCCTGATATACGAGTGGTCTGGGCAGCATTGGAACCAATTTGGAAGACTTTGACGGGGACGTCGATGTCATTGCTTGGTTGCACACGAGGTGTAGAAGTTGAGCCACGCTGACGTGAGCTCGAAGGTTGCTGAATTGGTCGCTCCTTGCCAGATTCTTCTTCCTGTGCTGTTGCAAGCGCGTGATGTTGCTCCAGCACAGTGACTCCAGCAGCGCGATCCCCAAAGATCCGGAGGACACCTGAAGGAGTTGGCATCTTCAACACCAGGTAGTCATAATGAGCAATGGCCATGAACCTATACAACGCTGTCCTGCCTAGGATGGCGTTGAAGGGAAGGCTGATGTGTGCCACATGAAACACCAGCTTCTCGGACCTATAATTGTCCCTAGCCCTGAAGGTCACCGGGAATGTAATTGATCTGAGAGGAGTGATAGCTCCCAGACCTACTCTGAAGAAAGGACGTGAGGGCCTAATGTAACACCCTTATTTTCATGAAACATGCATTGCATATATTCTTAAACATGTTTAATATTAAGCAAAATAAAAGGAACATGTTTAAAACGAATTAGAAGCAAAAAAACACTTCAAAGTCTGTAGAATTATGGACTTATCTAGTTAGTATCCCAGACTAGTTCGGTTTTCCCCTTGAAGCCCCTCTGGAGTTGTCCGTTTTTTGCTGCGGACTAGTCCGATTAAGTCTCAGTTCCATTCTGGACTTGTCCTGACTGAGTGCAGACTGGTCCAATCTTGTGTACGATTTTTGAATAAGTTGTCAAATCCCCGAACTTCTCTGATCTATGCCGAACTTGTCCATTTTTCTCTTTGGACAAGATCGGACTTGTCCGGATCTCCTACCAGGCTTGTCCGTTTTCGTCTCTGTCCAACAGTGGACTAGTCCGGCCCTCTATCTGACTTGTCCTGTGTGCCCGACTCGGATTCAATATTTTCCTCCACAACCTGTTATTGGGTATTTACATTAATTGGTCCCAAGAACGTCGTGTCTAACCTCTTTGGAGCCCATGTGGCATCCCACCTCGGCCTCCACCCACCTTAGAGTCGAAATCCTTCAAACCCTACCTCTCCACCTCTATATAAACAACCTAACACCTCACCTTTTCACCTCTTTGCCAAACTTGGAAGAAACCCAAACCCTGGTTCATGGGAGCCGCCATCAAGAGAAGATCTTGCGGCAAGGAGGAAGAGGAAAACATGAAGGAGGAGTGATCAAACAACATCTTCATCGAGTTTTCGTCCTACATCACCAATTCACCCTCAACTCATCTTTGTCAAGCCCTAATCGTCAAGATTCAAGTGTTTCACGTCCAATTCTTGATCCTTGGATCTCTAAGCACATGGTACACCATCTACTTTCACTTTTCCACTTGAATTCAATCCCAATTCTTGTAGATCCAGAAAACCCTAGTTCATAGGTTCTAACAAGGGCGGACTAGTCCAGCCCCTAAAACCAGACTTGTCCAGCCTCTGAACTTGAATTGTGTTGAATTAAGTCCAAATTGACCCGAATAATCTCAAACCTATTCAAACTTGTTTAACGCCATTGTAACTAGTTAGTAAACATTAATGACAGCTTATTAACAAGTTTTACCACATAATGCAATGCATGTCATGGCATATTGAGTAATATATGATCATTTATTGATTGTAATGGTTGTTTTATATGTCTATTGCGCGGAATAGAAGGTGTTGCGCTAGAGGGTGCTGTTGAGGAGCTCCAGTACCAGAACTTCGAAGCTTTTGACCCTAACCAAGCTCAGGAGCAAGTCAAGTGTCCATGATCATTTTGATCTTGTTTTAAATGTTTCGTTTGTAAAATTGCATGCTTGAGTCAAATTGGATGGGCTAAATGTTTCAAATTGCGCTAGAGGATGCTAGACTTGTTTGACCATCCTTGTCGCTTGGAATACATTGTAGAGTGCCGGGAAGGGCTTTTTACCTTTCTTGCTTCGCTCTAATTAATTGGGATGGGAAAACAACCAAATGGCTTAATTATCAATTAATACACTTATGGATGATGTGAATTGATGAATATGGTTAATTTGTAACATGGGATTGGGAGATCTAAGCAAGCATGGTTTGTGGATTGGGTAGAATAATATAGTGGTTTGCTTTCCTTAGATCTAAAGACCAGTTCATGCGAGAATATGCTAGGACAACAGTGCCAAGTATAGGTGCTGCTTAGCAAATTAATTATGAGTATTACCAGCATTTATTTGGATCATTTGGAGGAGCGGAGAATAGGAGTCCGTTGGGTTTGCAATAGTGGCGGGACTGTCCTGGGATCCGAACGGCACATGAGGGGATCCTTGGTTGGATGTGCTCAGTTGGAGGCATCACCGCCGGTGAAACCTTAGTGGGTCTGAATATGCTGGTAGTCCCTTTGTAAAGGCTATTTTGTGATATCTTGGCCATACACCTAAGGAAATGTATTTGGCATAAGGGAGGTTTCTTTAGTCGCCGACGAGAGACAAAATCACGAACTTGTGGGTAGAGTGGTACAACCTCGACAGAGTGTTAAAAATTATCATGATAGCCGCACTCTCGGTTAATAGCACCTGGATGACCTACATGATTGGAGGGAACTTGGGATTTGGGATGGATGGTTATGGTTATGGTCATGGTTATGGTAATGGATTGAGTTATGATGATTGGACATGGATGATGATGATGGTAAGAATCTGGTATATGGATGGATAATTGATGGTGGTTTTATATTATGTTAATCACTTGGGATATGATGGTATTACTTCACATAGACATAATATGATGCTTTTTACACGTTTTAAATGTACTTTTCAGCAATAAGCAATTGTTTATTATCATGCTTGTTTATGCTACATGTCATACTTTCCCACACTTGCTGAGTACGACATGTACTCACCCTTGCAATTCCCCCACCAACAGTTTCAGGTGATGTCCGGGAGTATTCGGAGGATAATGCGAAGTACTAGGGTGTGTGCTGTCGTCGACTTGCCCGTGGTGTTGCTTTGTAACACCCTCATTTTCATGCATCATGCCCTGCATCCATCATTAAATATGGTTAACATTGAGTAACATAAAAAGGAATGAGTTAAGATAAATTTAGAGCAAAACCGCACTTAAGAATCCTAGGAAGTGCGGACTAGTCTGTTTCGGTGCGGGCTAGTACGATTTCTCTGTGACTTCAATCGGACTTGTCCGTTTTGTTGCGGACTAGTCTATTTTTCCCTCTGGATACTTTCGGACTTGTCTGGTCCATTGCGGACTAGTTCGATGTACCGAATCCTTAGAAATTTTGCTAAGTCCCTGTACTTGACCTGACTTGTCCGGTATTCCAAAGGACTTGTCCGTTTTTCCTCTGATTAAAGTCGGACTTGTCCGATTTTGGCCAGAATAGTCTGTTTTCCGCTTGGATATGTTTGGTCTTGTCCGATGTCTAGTCCAAACTTGTTCGATTTCTCTCTATCTAACTTCAGACTAGTTCGGCCCTTTTCGGACTTGTCCGATAAATTGCAACTCCGAGTTGATCTTTTGTTTCACGACTTGTTTCTTAGATTTTATGTTAAGTCGGCCTTGGGACGTCCTGCCTAACTCTTTTAGAAACCATGTGGGACTCCAAACCGACCCGTATTCATCTCAAACTCGAAATCCACCCAACCCTAGCCCTCCACCTATATATAAACAACCCCACCCCTTGGCTTGACATTTATTTGCCAATTTTCAACCACACCCAAACCCTAGCTCGTGAATAGCAGCCACCAATGAGGGAGAAGGACATCTAGAGCAAGAAGAAGAAGAGGACGAAACGAAAGAGGGTCAAGATCTCCAGAAAAAAGTTTTGTTCTTCATCGCCAATTCACCATCAAGTTCCTTATCAACCCTAGATAGCCAAGATCCAAGTGTTGCCTCCAATACCCTTGATTCTTTGGAGTCTTAGACACCTGGTATACATTCTACTCTCTAGTCCTCACGTGAATTCAAGCCCAAATCTCCAAATTCACGTCGATTTAGAAAATCCTAGTTCGCTAGTTCCGCGAAGAGCGGACTAGTCCGGCCCCTACGGACTTGTCTGATTTTTCTGGCTAAATTGTGTTGAATAATTCTAAATTGTTCTAATCAACTCCAAACCTGTATAACCTTATTAATAACCATTGTAATTGATTAATAAACATTATTAACAACTCATTAACTAGTTTTGATCCGCATTTGCATTAATCATGCATGTCCTGTCATATTGAGTAATATTTGTGCACTTTTTGATTGTAATTCTTGTCTTGTATGTTCATTGCGCGGATTAGACGGATTTGCGCTAGAGAGTGCCTCAGAGGATCTACTGCTCTAAGAGTTTGAAGTCTTTGATCCTAACCAATCCCAAGAGCAAGGCAAGTGTCCTTGAAGATATTGATTCTGTTTTGACAATAATGTTTTGTTTTTAAACTAGGTGCTTGTGTCAATTTGATGGGAGTCCTATGATAGGAAGTTTACTAGCTTTGTTTAACCACCCTTGTCACCTGAAATATACGGTAGAGAGTCGGGAAGGGCTTTTTACCTTTTTGCTTCGCTTAATTTATTGGGATAGGAAACAACTATACCATTTAATTATGCATTAATGCGATTATGGTTAATATGACATGGTAATGGGTGATCTGAGAAAGCATGGTATGTGGATGGGTTGGATGTTATGGTGGTTTTGCTTGCTTTATATCTAAGGATCGGTTCGTTGAGCGACCATCCAGGATTTACAGTGCCACCACGAGGCCAAGTATGGGTGCGGCGTAGCTGATTAATTAGAGTATTGCTAGTATTGCTCGGATCATTTGGCGCACCGGGGAAGGGGAGTCGGATTGGTTTGTATATGGTTTGTGGGACTCTCTGGGATCCAAATGGCACAAGAGGGGGCCCTTGGTTGAAAATGTGCTCAGTTTGGAGACATCACCACCGGTGAAACCTCAGTGGGTCCGTACATGCTAGTAGTCCCTTTGTAAAGGCTATTTTGTGATCTCTTGGCCACAAACCGACGGAAGTGTGAGACACCATAATAGAAGTACTAGTCATTGAAAGGTGATGAAATCACAAAACGTGGGTAAAGTGGTACAACCTCTGCAGAGTGTTTTAAAAACTATTATGATAGTTGTGCTCCCGACTATGAGCAAACTGGACCCTCACATGATTAGAGGGAAATTAGGATTTGGGATTGTTATGCTTTGGTACTGGTTATGGTATTATGCTTTATGGTAATGCATATAGTCAATGGTAATGAGAAATTTGGTATATGGATGATGGTATTGAAATATGGACTGGTATTGTGATAACTATATGGATTGTAATGGGTTTACTTCACATACATATAATATATTGCTTTTCAAATGTTTTGATGTTCTTTTTAGCACTAAGCCATTATTATATTCATCTTTGAATCAGCTACATTGTGGGGACCGGAGTCCACACATCCGAGGATCTCATTGGGTGGTACCGTGCAATGCGGCACCTAACAGCACACACAAAAAGGATACCAAAACATATAAAGTTTTCATTTCATAATAAGAAGAGTTTACAAAAGAGTGTACAATAGGAGTACACACGCAGCGGAAAATACATACTCATAATCTCACCTAACTAAGCAGGAGAGAAGACGTCCATGCCATAGGACGATTCTCACTAGCAACACGAAGAACATACAGCAGCGGCGTGGCTCACATGAGATTTATCTCGACACCTCGAGTCTCATGTACAACCTGAACAGCAGAAATATAACTAATACCTGCAAAAATCGTTAAAGCGCAAACGTGAGCATAAGGCTCAACAAGACTTAACCGTCTTACTAGACAGATGCACGGGGACACTAAACATAGGTAAGGAATAGCTTAAATGGACTCGCCTACAAGTGGGTCCTTATAGTCAGGTTTTATGTAGCATAATGACATTCTCCAAGCACGGCACATCATGGGTTCCACAATCAAACAAGAAACGCTTTACCGATGATATGACATGCTCAGGGCACATACTGCTATTACAGCTAAAGTATGGGGAAATTGTAAACTTTTTATTATACTATCTCTAAATCATACACGGTTGCAAAATATTTACAAATCAATATAATATGAATTTCTGACTTCTTTAGTATTTACTACGTCACGACACAGTGAACAAGTGGTACTCTATTACTGCGAGGGACAGTGATTGCAATCAGGATACACCCGGACAACACGACACATACGTCGTTCGGAAGTGTCAGCGAGCACACCTGTACCTACATAACACTTCAGTACTAGGCGTATATGGCCACCTTTCACAAGAAACTCAAATGCTGAGCCCGTCTCACCTCCGCAAACAGAAGGTCTCCGCACGGAACACCTCATGTGTCCGCCGACCGATTTACACCTTACTGTCCTCAACCCACCCCTATCGATGGTGAGTTAATGGGTCTCAACATCCCAGTTATCAAGTTACATCAGTTTATTGGATTCCATATGTCCATTATATTGCCGGTACAATTCAAGCTTGTCCAGCGGGGCCGCATACGGACGGGCCTTAATCAACACAGGCAGGGCTATGCGACCGAGACTCAATTCTCGCCGCTTCCTATCCATTCCCTACCCGGTCTCAGTTTCATTATATTAAGCCATGTTCTATTCAACCAATCCTGTGAGATACATCTCTCGCGAGTAGATTCCAACTACTCGACTTCTACCGGATCTCCTATGCATTAGCAAAGCAGTTACTACAGGTCAAACTGTAACTCGTGCCAAATAAACCCCTGGGATTTTTTTTTTGGTTATGCAAGTGGAGTATCATTCACCCTAAACGTAATGCACAATTCATATACTATTCATCATAGTGATAAAGCAAAAGCTCATAAACGACTTAAATGCAAACCGGGGCTTGCCTTAGTTTGCGACTGAACAAATGTCAATTGTTAGGGCTTGATCTTCCTTTGGAGAACCTGCCATGGAACCTCAGTGGAAACACCTTGGCCTTCTCCTCCAAGTGAAGCTTCTTGTCGATCACCTATCAGCACGTTCCTATTGACATGATATGCATATAAGTAATTAAGTAATTAAGTAATTTAAGAAAAGACTCCACGGGGTTGTGTAAACTCTAAGAATGAGGAGTTCGACTAGGAAGGACAGATATGCCTCTGTTGTGTGAATGAACAAAGGATGAAGTCAAGTGGTGATAGTAGTATCGAGATGTGAATTGAAAGGTGCAATGTAAGCACACATTGCAACTTGGCACTCAACACTCGACGCTATGCCACTCAAGGACGATACAGCTGAATGGTGCGAGAGTGTTGGACTGGTAGTGTAAGGATGACCTAAGAGTCAAGGTGGCATAGTAGTGTCGAGATAAGCACTGAAAGGTGCAATGTAATGACACATCGCAATTTAGCACTCGACACTTGGAGCTATGCCGCACAAAGAGTGATAAGGTAGAATGGTGAAGAAGTATTGCTGGACTGTGTGATGTAAGGAAGACTAAGCGATCAAGATGGAGCATTGAAAGCTTAAGGCATGAGTGAACTGTGCAACAAGAGGTTGTGACTTAGAAGTCAACCAATGAAGTTACACAAACTCATTAAGGAGTAAACCTAATTACGTGACAAGTGTGGTCGCAGGGTCCTGATAAGGATGAACCAGGATGAAACCCTAGCGACACTTGGGAGTGAAGTGAGGTCAACATTCTTTGGACTTAAGACATCATAACGAGCCTTGTTAACCTGACGTGAATACCGAGACAACGTTCAAATGACCTTTAGGTAAAGTAGTTTCTACGGCAAGCTTCTCGAGCATCGTTCAAGTGCTTACGTGACACTATTGCAGTGTCCTTTGCAAGATTGTCCAGATGAGCTCGGTGAACTCCTAGAACTCGAACATGATGCGAGACCTTGTCGTGACGGTCATGCTTTGCCATCTCGAGAAGATCATCTTAGCGACGTCCACAACAACCCGGACTCGTCAAAGGGGTGAGCGGAATCTCGAACACCACCTTGTGAGTCTTAAGGCTAGTGATGTCGACTCGGTTGTTGATAAGCGACTCGACGAACCTGCCGTCGATGAAGTGGTACACCAAGTTAACCAATCCTGTGATCGGTTAGAGAACATCCTCGACAAAACCAAGGAACTCTTATCCAAGGTTCCCCTTGGTCTAGTTCTCCTTGTTGGTCGCAATGTTCATGCATACCTCTACCCTAGGTCATCGGTGATCACCGACACACCTGGTTTGACCTAGAAGGCATTTCATCGAGCACCCTGGCTACACCTAGGACTTGACGAGTCTTGCCTCGACTAAACCCTAATTTGGCTAAACGACCATTGTACGACGAGTCGTGCTTGTGTTCCGGCATCACACACATTACAAGAACCCTCCATCTCGATGCCAGGGCACAATAACGGCTCAGAGTGTCATGACAACGTCATATGGTCAACGACGTCGACGCGGCTCATGGTGGAGCATCACGAGCACACACGGACAAGTTAACGCAATCCAAAGGACAAAGAAGGTCAACTTGGGGACTCCTATAGGAATGATATCAATGCGGAAACTGGATGTACAACTTGACGACACATGAGTAACCTTAGCGATCACGACGAACGGACGTCGGTGACATCAAGCAAGGTATTTCAGGGTAAGGCTCACCTTGTATGCATTTCGTCGAACATCTTGGTGTGTACTAGAGTTCCATCGCTTCATCACCATTCAAAGGGTATCTTGGCACTTGGGCTTGTCGAGTTGCCACATCACCATACCCCTGCATCAAGACCAGCTCTGAACATCAACGAAGTTGGTTCTTTCCTTGTGAACATTTCATCGAATACCTAGGCTGCAGCTCTGTCCCAACTAATCTTTGCACAAATCAGAGCTAACCTTGAGCCAATTGTCGTCGCCGTTGTGTCATCAACGTGTTCTTGCATCTCACACATCTCAGAGGTCACTCGCTTCGCTGGTTGGGTGCAGCCATGGCGCGGAACGGGGCGACGATGCCGGGTGTCGACCACCGGTTGAGGTGTTGGACAGCGTCGAGGGTGGACGGCCGTCGCGGGCACGGTCGCGGACGGACAGGGAGCAGGGCGGCGTGCGTTGGCGCTGGGGAGACACGAGCAGTGGTGAGAATCCGTCGCCGTTGATGGTGCAGCGCGGCAAGGTGAGGGACGACGTGCATCTGTGGCGCGCGCGACTGGCATGGAGTGGCGCTGCAGCACTGGAGGTAGGAGCAGAGACGCGAGGAAAGGGCAGCGCCGTCGTCGGGCGTCGCGCGGGCGTAGCTGGGAGGCGACGCGCGCTGTGGCCGAGCAAGAGCAGGCGCGGGGTCGAGCGGCGGGATGGCGGCGCGCTACCGCGGCGAGATGGAGGTGCGGCGCTGGCAGGCGAGCGGGGAGGCGAAGCGCCGGGGCGGTGGAGCGCTCGCGAGCTGGTGGCGCCGTGGGTTGCCGAGCGCGGGCTAGGCGCAGTCGCCGTGGACTGCCGACGGGAGGAGCCGGGGGCAAGCGGCGGTGCGGCCTGGGAGAGGAAGCGGGGCGGGAGTGAGAGGATAAGGAAGGAGGGCGCGCGTGGTAAGAACAGAGAGAGAAGCAAACTTGAGTTTTGGTTAAGAATGACATGTGGGGCCCACTCCAATTTCCCTCTTATCCACTTCAGTCCAGATGTAAAATATCTCATCCATTGAGCAGCTTACCAGTGGGGCCCACCTTTTTCCTAGTACTGAGGATAAGTATGACATGTGGGTCCCACTGTCTACTCCCTTCTCTTTTAAAATTGAAATGGAGCTAGCAGACATACTTCAAAAATATTCAACTTTGGCCCAATGACTAATTAAAATATGGAGAATTTTATGGTGCAATCAGATTTCAAAACTGAGCAAGTTGAATTTGAACTCAGAATTGAATTCGAATTCAAGTGGTGATACTTGACTCAAAGAAATAAATAGTAGATTAGGTTCAAAAATCCTGAAACTTTGAGGTTAACCTTTTTGAACCATAAGGGACCTCACGAAAAATTTGGAGTTGATTTGGACAAGGTTGAGCACAAAGTTTAAATTTGAAGTCGACGTTGATTAAACTCTCAGTACGTGTCCATTAAATGGAAAACGTGCTTCAAAAATTTTTGAAACTTTACCGAGAGTCTATTTGAAATATTAGAAGGTCATGGAAAAATTTACGGCATGAGATTTGAATATTTTTGGATGTCCCATTTTAGGGTTGGAATAATTCCTTTTTCTTTCTCTCTATTTTGTTTTCTTTTCTCCTTTAATTTTTTTTTAATGAAAATGTGAATACTTGGAAATTAAGGATTTTACACCTTAAGTTCCAATATACATTAGCAAACATGTTCTGTATGTAAAGTTTTAACAAGTCTCTATTTTTAGTCAACATGGTTTAACTTATATGGCTCATGTGAGTTTGGATTTCCAAGTCTATTATCAAAATTTTTAAGTTCGCATTTTTGCATTTTTGTTCTTCCGAAAAGCGGGCTTTTACAATCCTTCCCCCTTAAAGGAATCTCGTCCCGAGATTCTAATAGGTAGAATAACAGAACGATGAGGGAACGATCCGTAAAAGAGGGTCATTGACTAAGGAAAATGGCAATGCCCTTAAAAACTTGGGCTCTACGAAATAGTGATTATCTTCAGGCATCTTAAGAAATTCTAAAGTCTGCTTTAGGAGATTCCAGTCTTTAGGTTGATAACCTTGATAGGATGCTCGACATGACAATATCACATCGTAAAACTTTCATGTCTGTTACTGATCCTTTATTGTTGTACTCTTGCACTGACATGACATCTTTTCCTGTCCTAGTCTTGATTTGAAGAATTTGCACTTGTTCTTTGCTTCTCTAGGTCACCTTGATAGTTTGGAACTTTTCTTGCATTGATTCTTGGTTGCTTGCTTGGTTTTGCCTTAATGTGGTATTTCCCTTGATATGAGTTAAGATGGTTTACGAGGTTAAACAACAATCATTAACCTCGCTTGATGTTTAGTCAACCATAGGATTCCTTAGCCGTAGCATAAGAGTAGCAAGACACTCAACACTCTTATGTAATCAAAACAGCAGGAATATTGAAGATATGACGACTACAAGGTTTTTGGGTATATCAACGTCTTCAAACAATAGAAGCAGAAGATGAAGACCTTTTTGCGGTGGCACATGAGGATGTAAGGATTCAGTATCCTCATATGTTTCAACACAGCAAAGAACTCAATCATATGGTAACTATAAGGTAATTAGTATAGCAATGTTACCATATAACAACATAAGATCTTAGATAGATCCAAAGAGTTTCACGAGGTTGACAAACGAACGGTATCCTCGCGAGGAAGGAGATTTCATGGATTTTACAAGGTTGATCATCGAACTGATGACTACTCGATGACGAACGGTATAGTTGCAACAATCAAGGTACTTGAACCTAACAAGTCAAGGATGGAAGTCCAAGTGTTTGTTTAGTTGCAAGTACTCAAGGCGATTTGAGTTTCAACAAGTCAAGGACAAGGACTCAACCGTGTTTTAGTCACAAGGTGTCCCTTGTGCTACTCAAGATAATGAGACCAGCCGAAGGCGTTGCGAACGATAAAATTGATCACAACTCAAAAATGTTAGGCACTACTTAAGTATCTGAACGGGGTCACATATTCTTGCTCAAAACTCCTTAGTAATTACGTTTTATGATGCATCACAAACCGGATGATGTTATGCAGACACAATGCAACTCCGCGGATAATTATGCAAGGTATGGTGCATTCAGTATTATACTTTGAGCAAAAATAGGTAAGACAATCCAAACACAGTCAGAAGTATCCCAAATACAGGAGGATTGATTGAACTTGGTCATGAAAGGCGCTAGAGAAGACTTGCTACTTTCATATCTCGACCAAGTTCGATGGTTTCAAGGTAAAAGTATTAGCAAGGAATGGTGAGGTTCATCTCAAGGCAACGGAGTGTACAAGATGGAACAAAGTGATTGAACTTCTTGTTGATCGGAAGTTCCCTAAAGCTTGTTAATCACAACTTACAGGTAATTGTGGTTCCTTAACAAAGGGTCAGATTTTTTTATCTCATAGTTTTCTTAAAGTACTATGTCTACCCCTTAAAAGGTGCGGTAGGGTTGCCTTCAGAAGTGGCAAAGAGAGTAACCTTTGAAGAGTAAGGTTCTCCTCACTTCCGTAGGTTGCACTAGGTGGTTGACAAGTTACTGTGCTAGGCACGACCTTGGTTAGTAATCCACATTCTTGCTAAAGAATTTCCAGCTCATACTACTCACTTATGGCTTCTCGTCTCAAAGACTGAAGCAAAGGAGTGGTTTAGCGTGAAGAATCAACTGACTCCTTTAACTCGTTGATCGAGTTCCACAAGAAACGGGGTTCAAGGTGATCCGTTACTTAAGCTTCGCATTGACTTAATGAGTCAATGCTGTACTCGGTCCTACTTACTTGAGCAGTGCTCCCAGCACGATGGTTCGGTGTCGATGTACCTTGGTATGACACCTAGGTGAACGTAACACTTCAATTACTAGATGAACTCCTTCCCCCTTAAGATTCAAGCTAGGTGAGCAAGAAACTTACTCCAAGCAATATTTATGGGGAGGGTCGTCCAACTAAGGGAAGTGTCATACATGCTCAATGCACAATTAAAGTGTGAGATGCAAGGTTGCATAGTCAAAACACTAGCATGTGCATCCGAGCAAAAGGGATTTGCCTTAGTGTAATACTCAACTCTAATGGCAAATATTGTTGGGTCGCAACAACTGGGATGTTATGAAACTCCTTGAGTTGAACTCGAGAACCAAATCCATAAACACCCTAAAGGGTCATCACCCGATTAAATCCTGGTGGAGGATGAACAGCTTGGACGCAACTTAGATTTTGTCCAAGTAAATGGCAAAATCATATCTTGAGGTGAACAACAAAGTTAAATTACACTTCAATACCCTTCCAAAAAGTATTGGTTTGCCTCTAGATCATCTCTGGTTTGCAAGTTATGCAATTTTAAAGTAAGCAGATTTCTCTGCACTTTCAGCAGAATCTGCTTAAACAGTAGCAGTTTTGATCTAAAGTTTTCAGGCTGTTCTGATGGAAATCTGGAAATATTCTTATGTACAAAGTTGTAGCCAATGTAATAAGCTTTCCAGAATGTACTTACTTGTCTTCATATCAGCTCTGGCTCAAAAGATATGAATTTTTGAAGTTAGGTAAAATTTCAGTATTCAGAACTGAATTCAGTTCAGATTGACCACTCTGTATTCAAACTCGATTTGGAAAAGGTAGATGACCGATTCAGGTCTGGAGCCAATTGCAAAAATTGTAGCTGACTCTCTAAACTCTCCAACGGTTACTCGCGTGACTCCATTGGATCAAAGGCCTGCGAGTTATGGATTAAATTCAGAGGTGTACAGATTGCTGTCCAGTTTGGGTGTGCCGGGACAGTCTCTGCGATTATCCAAATTTCACCCATTTAGAAAAGGATTCTGGTCTGGTATTGAACATAAAACATGTAGAGGACTTCCAAATCTTTCTAAAGAGTATTTACTTGCCCTCGTAGCATTTCTGGTTGAGAAGATACGGCATTTGCAAGTTGACAGTTTTTCTGAAAATTTGGTCAGCACCTCCTTTGTTTAAGGCTGATTTTGTCCACAAATTTCAGATATACAAACATCAATATTTGCAAAAGTAATACATAGAAAACATGTTGCATACATTCTCAAGATTCCAGAAATGTAAAATACGAATCCATTCGACAATTCTACTAGGAATTATAATCGAAACAGTAACTGAATAGGTAACGGTCCATATTCTGAACTGTTTCGACACCTTAAACGATACTTCAATTTAGACTTGGTTATTGCGAGTTTTAGCCTTCGTGTTGATTAGGAAGTTGGTAGAGAACTATTTAAGCTTTACAGGCATGTATAAACATGCATAGTTTGCATTTCTAGTTTAAGAGTTATGTCCGTTCAAAGTTCAGAATTTTTCCGACTGTTTCAGATAGCACCTATATACATGTATTATCTTCAACTCTGTTTTCTAATTAGTTATAAGCTGAATTTGAGGTATCACTGAATAACAAAGTTGTAGAATAGCTTTTCCACTTTCCAGAAATGTATCATAATGGAATAGAAGAGCTTTCTTCAAGGAATTATGACAAAAGTTCAGATACTGTCTTATACAGTTTCAGAACAGCAGCTGCAGTGGTTATGGTGCATTTTCATTACCATAAAAGCATCTTTTGGCTTGGAGGTCAATAGGAAACTATTAGAAGACTTCAAAAGCTTTTCAAAAAGTATTCACTTGCCTCCAAAGCCCTCCAGGTTGAAGAGATATGGAATTTCAAAGTCGGGTCAATTCTGTTCGAAAACAGAATTCACCGGCTTCGAAACACAAGAATTTGGGAACAAACTCAAATTTTGAAACTTAGCTCAAAACTCAAGTCCGATGGCTAGAACTTGATTCACAACTAATCATTTCCTTTAGAACCAAATGGAATCTTAAAAGAGACTTGACGACCTTCTTATCCATAGCATATCACTATGGATCTTCAAACTTAACCAAAGTCTTACTCCGGCGAAGTCGAGCTAAACTCTCGCCAGGAGCAAAGGACTTTGGTTCACCTACTCTTGAAAAGAAACATTTTACCTTGTCCACAAGATATCAGCAACTGATACTTGGACTCAATATGAATATGAAGTCATTTCTTTCGTGGGGGATGGTCAAAGTATCAAGTGTGATACTGACGGTACTACGTGCCTTACTAAAAGAAAAGTCTAATCCGGTATATCCGGATACGTCTAGAGGTGGTCCTAATACCGATCACTCGCAAACGTATTCTACACGGGTCGCTACCGGAGTTAGTGTACCTGCAGAAGACAAACAGTCCCCTTTCACACCTTCACACCTCAAGGGCGGCACGGGGAAACACGACAGGCAGTCACAATAATATATATGAAAGTAAATGCATACGACTCTGGTGTGAGTCGCCCTCGAGCGAAGTCATGTCTCGAGGTACATGGCTGTAAATACGTCTGTACAGCAAAGACTCCCGTACAAACCGGCTTATACACGCTCGGGCATACGTGTTTCGCATGATCCCATAGAACATGAATAGTTCTAGAGATACATACTATCGGGTTATACACCACCCGACGGGGGCTCCCACTAATTTTGTGTCACGCTGGGGTACCGCGTGTCATATGTTCTCAGAAACATGGAAAGTTTCAGAGACTCATATTGACTTTCCGTGCTAAGCCACGGAAATTTCACATACCATATCTCGTATGCAGAGTTTACCGAGATTGATCCGCTCTCGGCGGCGTACCTTACCTCTTACCTTGAAGACAGAGCGTCGTTACAGAATAATATAACAAGTTAGTTCACCACCTTTATAACTTATACTAGTAATAGTCCTTAATGGGCATATAGCTAAACCTCACTCGACTACTTCGGAGTTTTCGAAAATAGGCTCTTTTCGAGCGTGCTATTCCCAATGAAGCTCTGATACCATGTCTGTGGGGACCGGAGTCCACACATCCGAGGATCTCATTGGGTGGTACCGTGCGATGCGGCACCTAACAACACACACAAAAAGGATACCAAAACATATAAAGTTTTCATTTCATAATAAGAAGAGTTTACAAAAGAGTGTACAATAGGAGTACACACGCAGCGGAAAATACATACTCATAATCTCACCTAACTAAGCAGGAGAGAAGACGTCCATGCCATAGGACGATTCTCACTAGCAACACGAAGAACATACAGCAGCGGCGTGGCTCACATGAGATTTATCTCGACACCTCGAGTCTCATGTACAACCTGAACAGCAGAAATATAACTAATACCTGCAAAAATCGTTAAAGCGCAAACGTGAGCATAAGGCTCAGCAAGACTTAACCGTCTTACTAGACAGATGCACAGGGACACTAAACATAGGTAAGGAATAGCTTAAATGGACTCGCCTACAAGTGGGTCCTTATAGTCAGGTTTTATGTAGCATAATGACATTCTCCAAGCACGGCACATCATGGGTTCCACAATCAAACAAGAAACGCTTTACCGATGATATGACATGCTCAGGGCACATACTGCTATTACAGCTAAAGTATGGGGAAATTGTAAACTTTTTATTATACTATCTCTAAATCATACACGGTTGCAAAATATTTACAAATCAATATAATATGAATTTCTGACTTCTTTAGTATTTACTACGTCACGACACAGTGAACAAGTGGTACTCTATTACTGCGAGGGACAGTGATTGCAATCAGGATACACCCGGACAACACGACACATACGTCGTTCGGAAGTGTCAGCGAGCACACCTGTACCTACATAACACTTCAGTACTAGGCGTATATGGCCACCTTTCACAAGAAACTCAAATGCTGAGCCCGTCTCACCTCCACAAACAGAAGGTCTCCGCACGGAACACCTCATGTGTCCGCCGACCGATTTACACCTTACTGTCCTCAACCCACCCCTATCGATGGTGAGTTAATGGGTCTCAACATCCCAGTTATCAAGTTACATCAGTTTATTGGATTCCATATGTCCATTATATTGCCGGTACAATTCAAGCTTGTCCAGCGGGGCCGCATACGGACGGGCCTTAATCAACACAGGCAGGGCTATGCGACCGAGACTCAATTCTCGCCGCTTCCTATCCATTCCCTACCCGGTCTCAGTTTCATTATATTAAGCCATGTTCTATTCAACCAATCCTGTGAGATACATCTCTCGCGAGTAGATTCCAACTACTCGACTTCTACCGGATCTCCTATGCATTAGCAAAGCAGTTACTACAGGTCAAACTGTAACTCGTGCCAAATAAACCCCTGGGATTTTTTTTGGTTATGCAAGTGGAGTATCATTCACCCTAAACGTAATGCACAATTCATATACTATTCATCATAGTGATAAAGCAAAAGCTCATAAACGACTTAAATGCAAACCGGGGCTTGCCTTAGTTTGCGACTGAACAAATGTCAATTGTTAGGGCTTGATCTTCCTCTGGAGAACCTGCCATGGAACCTCAGTGGAAACACCTTGGCCTTCTCCTCCAAGTGAAGCTTCTTGTCGATCACCTATCAGCACGTTCCTATCGACATGATATGCATATAAGTAATTAAGTAATTAAGTAATTTAAGAAAAGACTCCACGGGGTTGTGTAAACTCTAAGAATGAGGAGTTCGACTAGGAAGGACAGATATGCCTCTGTTGTGTGAATGAACAAAGGATGAAGTCAAGTGGTGATAGTAGTATCGAGATGTGAATTGAAAGGTGCAATGTAAGCACACATTGCAACTTGGCACTCAACACTCGACGCTATGCCACTCAAGGACGATACAGCTGAATGGTCCGAGAGTGTTGGACTGGTAGTGTAAGGATGACCTAAGAGTCAAGGTGGCATAGTAGTGTCGAGATAAGCACTGAAAGGTGCAATGTAATGACACATCGCAATTTAGCACTCGACACTTGGAGCTATGCCGCACAAAGAGTGATAAGGTAGAATGGTGAAGAAGTATTGCTGGACAGTGTGATGTAAGGAAGACTAAGCGATCAAGATGGAGCATTGAAAGCTTAAGGCATGAGTGAACTGTGCAACAAGAGGTTGTGACTTAGAAGTCAACCAATGAAGTTACACAAACTCATTAAGGAGTAAACCTAATTACGTGACAAGTGTGGTCGCAGGGTCCTGATAAGGATGAACCAGGATGAAACCCTAGCGACACTTGGGAGTGAAGTGAGGTCAACATTCTTTGGACTTAAGACATCATAACGAGCCTTGTTAACCTGACGTGAATACCGAGACAACGTTCAAATGACCTTTAGGTAAAGTAGTTTCTACGGCAAGCTTCTCGATCATCGTTCAAGTGCTTACGTGACACTATTGCAGTGTCCTTTGCAAGATTGTCCAGATGAGCTCGGTGAACTCCTAGAACTCGAACATGATGCGAGACCTTGTCGTGACGGTCATGCTTTGCCATCTCGAGAAGATCATCTTAGCGACGTCCACAACAACCCGGACTCGTCAAAGGGGTGAGCGGAATCTCGAACACCACCTTGTGAGTCTTAAGGCTAGTGATGTCGACTCGGTTGTTGATAAGTGACTCGACGAACCTGCCGTCGATGAAGTGGTACACCAAGTTAACCAATCCTGTGATCGGTTAGAGAACATCCTCGACAAAACCAAGGAACTCTTATCCAAGGTTCCCCTTGGTCTAGTTCTCCTTGTTGGTCGCAATGTTCATGCATACCTCTACCCTAGGTCATCGGTGATCACCGACACACCTGGTTTGACCTAGAAGGCATTTCATCGAGCACCCTGGCTACACCTAGGACTTGACGAGTCTTGCCTCGACTAAACCCTAATTTGGCTAAACGACCATTGTACGACGAGTCGTGCTTGTGTTCCGGCATCACACACATTACAAGAACCCTCCATCTCGATGCCAGGGCACAATAACGGCTCAGAGTGTCACGACGACGTCATATGGTCAACGACGTCGACGCGGTTCATGGTGGAGCATCACGAGCACACACGGACAAGTTAACGCGATCCAAAGGACAAAGAAGGTCAACTTGGGGACTCCTATAGGAATGATATCAATGCGGAAACTGGATGTACGACTTGACGACACATGAGTAACCTTAGCGATCACGACGAACGGACGTCGGTGACATCAAGCAAGGTATTTCAGGGTAAGGCTCACCTTGTATGCATTTCGTCGAACATCTTGGTGTGTACTAGAGTTCCATCGCTTCATCACCATTCAAAGGGTATCTTGGCACTTGGGCTTGTCGAGTTGCCACATCACCATACCCCTGCATCAAGACCAGCTCTGAACATCAACGAAGTTGGTTCTTTCCTTGTGAACATTTCATCGAATACCTAGGCTGCAGCTCTGTCCCAACTAATCTTTGCACAAATCAGAGCTAACCTTGAGCCAATTGTCGTCGCCGTTGTGTCATCAACGTGTTCTTGCATCTCACACATCTCAGAGGTCACTCGCTTCGCTGGTTGGGTGCAGCCATGGCGCGGAACGGGGCGACGATGCCGGGTGTCGACCACCGGTTGAGGTGTTGGACAGCGTCGAGGGTGGACGGCCGTCGCGGGCACGGTCGCGGACGGACAGGGAGCAGGGCGGCGTGCGTTGGCGCTGGGGAGACACGAGCAGTGGTGAGAATCCGTCGCCGTTGATGGTGTAGCGCGGCAAGGTGAGGGACGACGTGCATCTGTGGCGCGCGCGACTGGCATGGAGTGGCGCTGCAGCACTGGAGGTAGGAGCAGAGACGCGAGGAAAGGGCAGCGCCGTCGTCGGGCGTCGCGCGGGCGTAGCTGGGAGGCGACGCGCGCTGTGGCCGAGCAAGAGCAGGCGCGGGGTCGAGCGGCGGGATGGCGGCGCGCTACCGCGGCGAGATGGAGGTGCGGCGCTGGCAGGCGAGCGGGGAGGCGAAGCGCCGGGGCGGTGGAGCGCTCGCGAGCTGGTGGCGCCGTGGGCTGCCGAGCGCGGGCTAGGCGCAGTCGCCGTGGACTGCCGACGGGAGGAGCCGGGGGCAAGCGGCGGTGCGGCCTGGGAGAGGAAGCGGGGCGGGAGTGAGAGGATAAGGAAGGAGGGCGCGCGTGGTAAGAACAGAGAGAGAAGCAAACTTGAGTTTTGGTTAAGAATGACATGTGGGGCCCACTCCAATTTCCCTCTTATCCACTTCAGTCCAGATGTAAAATATCTCATCCATTGAGCAGCTTACCAGTGGGGCCCACCTTTTTCCTAGTACTGAGGATAAGTATGACATGTGGGTCCCACTGTCTACTCCCTTCTCTTTTAAAATTGAAATGGAGCTAGCAGACATACTTCAAAAATATTCAACTTTGGCCCAATGACTAATTAAAATATGGAGAATTTTATGGTGCAATCAGATTTCAAAACTGGGCAAGTTGAATTTGAACTCAGAATTGAATTCGAATTCAAGTGGTGATACTTGACTCAAAGAAATAAATAGTAGATTAGGTTCAAAAATCCTGAAACTTTGAGGTTAACCTTTTTGAACCATAAGGGACCTCAAGAAAAATTTGGAGTTGATTTGGACAAGGTTGAGCACAAAGTTTAAATTTGAAGTCGACGTTGATTAAACTCTCAGTACGTGTCCATTAAATGGAAAACGTGCTTCAAAAATTTTTGAAACTTTACCGAGAGTCTATTTGAAATATTAGAAGGTCATGGAAAAATTTACGGCATGAGATTTGAATATTTTTGGATGTCCCATTTTAGGGTTGGAATAATTCCTTTTTCTTTCTCTCTATTTTGTTTTCTTTTCTCCTTTAATTTTTTTAATGAAAATGTGAATACTTGGAAATTAAGGATTTTACACCTTAAGTTCCAATATACATTAGCAAACATGTTCTGTATGTAAAGTTTTAACAAGTCTCTATTTTTAGTCAACATGGTTTAACTTATATGGCTCATGTGAGTTTGGATTTCCAAGTCTATTATCAAAATTTTTAAGTTCGCATTTTTGCATTTTTGTTCTTCCGAAAAGCGGGCTTTTACATACATGTCATACTTTCCACACATGCTGAGTACGACATGTACTCACCTTTTCAATTCCCCCACCAACAGTAGTGGGTCAAGACTGGGAGTATAACGATGATAATGGGGAGTTCTAGGCCGTATCTACAGTTAGCTCTGCCCATGGAGTGTTGGAGCTGCGCTATCCCTTCTGCTTAGTTGCTTAATTAGTTTATTTCCACTGTATTAGTTGAAACTTGTCACTAATATTCATTAGAGCTTGTATACGAGGATATTATGAAGTGTGTAATAAAAGTGGTTAATTAATCTTGTTCTATGGTAATTTTCTGTATATACTTATTTGAATGCACTCGTGTATGTGTGTTGAACGTCCTAGGCACACGTATGTGTTCGCTTGGTTCTTTTTGGAACCCGGTGTCACAAATTGGTATCGGAGCCACAGGTTGACCGTAAGATGCAACCTAGATAGAATGGACACTTTAGAGCACATAGGAGCACTCAAGAACTGATGTGTTCTTGTTTGTTGTGCTGTTTGCTTTGTATTGTTTGCTTGTGTGCTTAATAGAGGATTTTGGGATGCTTTAGCATTGCCATGTCTACATAGGCTAGTATAGGTAGTTGCTTAGTTTCATATTCCTTGATGCATATAGTTGGGGACGTTTCTAAATTCTTATCTCTTGCTTTTCTCAAAATGGTGAGGACTCGCAACTAGAGGGATGGCAATGATGTGGAGGAGAACAATGGAGCACCTCAGAGCAACAATGGACAAGGACCTGCTCATGGAGATATCAATATCGAGCAGCTATTGGCTCTGCAGAACAAGCTCATGCAGACCATGATACAGACTATGGGACGGCTGCAGGCTGGTAACATCAATAATCAACCCCACAAGCCTCCACCGCCACCCCTACGTCCTCATAACAGATTGGGAGAGTTCATGAGGACTAGGCCGCCAACGTTTGCTAAAGCTGCTGACCCTATGGACGCCAATGATTGACTCATGTTTGTGGAGAAGAAGTTAGCTATTGTTCAATGCAATGACCGGGAGAAGGTGCAATTCGCATCTCATCAACTCATTAGAGCAGCTGCCAATTGGTAGGATTCCTTATGCAATGCTCATGAGAACCAAGAGAGGATCACTTGGGTGGAATTCAAGAAGAGTTTCCGTTCTCACTTCATGCTGGAAGGTGTTATGATCTTGAAGAGACGAGAATTTGAGAACCTGAGATAAGGAAGATCGAGTGTGTGGGGACCGGAATCCCAACATCCGAGGATCTGATTGGGTGGTGTCGTGCGATGCGACACCCAACAGTATACAAGAATAGAACCTGAATAAAGTACAAGACGAAGTCTTTTATTTATAATATAGTAGAAGTTTTACAATACTAGCGTAAGTAAAGAAACATATATATCATATCTACGCTCTCAGCACTAGCTATGCAAAAGCAAAGTTATCCATGCCTTGGATACTTTTCACTAGCAACACTCAATTACGGCGGCGTGCAGGGTTCCCATTCGGCTGTACACCCTGGAGGGGGTGCAGCCTCATCATCAAACCCTTCATCAACTGTATAACTTGCAAAAACTCGTTAACTGCAAACATGAGCATAAGGCTCAGCAAGACTAACCCGTCTCACTAGACATATGCAGGGGGACACTAAACATAGGTAAGGTGAAGCATAAATGACTCGCCTACAAGTGGATCCTTATAATCAGGTTTTATGTAGCAAATGACATTCTCCAGGCCCGACACATCATGGGCTCCACAATCAAACAAGAAACGCTTTGCAGATGATATGTCATGCCCAGAGCACATAATGCTATTACAGCTAAAGTATGGGGAAACTGTAAACTTTAATGTGACTATCTCTAAATCATACAAGGTTGCAAAACAATTATACTCCAATACAATTTATTTCTCTTACTTCTTTAGTATTTACTGCGTCACGGCGCAGTAAACAAGTGGTACTTTATTACCGCGAGGGACGGTGATTGCAATCAGAACACACCCGGACAACACGACACATACGCACTTTCGGAAATGCCAGCGAGTACTTCGTGCTGTACCTACGTAACACTTCAGTACTAGTCGTATATGGCAACTTTTCAGGAGACACTCAAATGCCGAACCGGTCAATCCGTCACGAGCAGGAGGTCCCTGCGTGGGGCGTTCTCTGACGTGCCCACCAGCGGATTTACGCCTTGCTGCCCTCAACCCACACCTATAAAACGGAACAGTATGCCTCGACACCAAAGTGACCAATCTACGTCAGTTTACTGGAGCCCATATATCCATTATGTTGCCGGTACAATTCAATCTTGTCCGAAGGGGCCGCATACAGACGGACCTTAATCGACACAGGCAGGGCTATGCGACCGAGACTCAGTTCTCGCCGCTTCCTATCCATTCCGTGCCCGGTCTCCATTTCATTATATTATGCCATTTTCTATCTAACCAATCTTGTGAGATATGTCCTATATCTCTCGCGAGTAGATTCCAACTACTCGACTTCTATCGGATTTCCTATGCATTAGCAAAGCAGTTACTACAGGTGAAAATGTAACTCGTTTCAACCAATCCCTGGGATTTTTGGGTCATGCATGTGGGGTATCAATCAGACTAAACGTAATGCACAATTTATATACTACTCATCATAATGATAAAGTAAAATTTTATAAACGACTTAAATGCAAACCGGGGCTTGCCTTGTTGCAGGTCAGAGTCTGAGTTAATATTTGGAAGGTGCTCTTCCAAGGCTTCTGGCTCCTCCTCGACTTCGATCACGATACGATGTCCATAGAATACGTATATGAATGACTTTGAAAAATAATTATTACCAAGACCATGATTTAATTTATGGTGACCATTATGTGATAATGACTTAATTGGCTTTGGAACTTTGAAGCTAGGTATTAGGGAATATGATAGAAGCTCTTGCAAAGAACAGGAGATGATCAAAGTAGATTGTGGTCTCCAAAATTATGGCAAGCAATCAACTTCCAAAAATTCTAGAGAGGAAACTGTAGCTTGATCATAGCTAACAGTTGATAATCAAGATAGAGGAAATTGTATTTTGTTCTAGCAAAATTTGTTTCATAAATTTCTAAGCTTGGTGAGGGAGTTATTGAATTTCTAAGTTGGCAAGAATTTCTGGAATTATCTTGTAATTGAATTTTTAACCTTTTACTCAATATTCAGGTTGCGACTAAAATAGGACTAGGATAGTAGGTCAATTAAATCCAAGATTTTTACAGGAACTTGTGTATGACTAAAGGAAGACTCAGTCCAAATTTGGGACATAATAAAGCAACTGAACATCTGTGAAAATTGTATAACTGAAAAAGGTAATTGAACTATACAGAGGGTTAAACAGGGGCAATGACTCCCAAACTATTTCTGGTGGTGAAAAATAGGACAATAAATTTTATGTGGATTTTGGAGATTTTTCCAGTGGGTATCTTATCTGGAAAAATTGTATTTGCATTTGGAAAGATAATTTTCTACAGAATTTAACTAATTGGTACTGACAGAAACTAAAGATCAAGGGCTTTCAAACAAAATTTATTTGAATAATTTTGGAGCAACCTACAGAAAGGTATTCAATTTAAAATTTGAACAATTTTATGGAATTAAATTAATAAAATATCGGCGCCAGAATTCAAATTCAATCGGGTGGGTCCCATGGGCCACGTGGCGTGCTCTGGTCAATGCAACACCGCGGTCCAGAGATTTATTTGCGCGTAGCCGCACGGAATCCCAGCCGCACCATGATCCCGCAGCTACTGGCAGGTGGGCCCCACGGGGTTGTCTCCCACCTCGGGCCAACGCCCGCGCGAGGCGGCACCCGCGGCGGTGACTCACTGGCGAGCTCGCCGCCGGCTAAGCCGACAGGCCAAACTTGCCCAAACTCGCCACCTGGGGGTTTTTGGAGTCGCTGAGCATGACGGTGAAGTCGATGGTACCAGAAAAACCGCCGGAAATGGTTGTGCGACGGCGGCGGTGGCGGTGAGCGCTCGGGCAACCTGGAACTCGCTCCAGAGTAGCTCAAACCACTCGGGACCTTCTTCAAAACTTTCCTGGGACGATGCAGATCAAGGAACTGGACGTTGGAGAGGAGGAAACAATCGGAAACTATGAGCACGACGGCGAACCGAGGCTTCCTCACCGGTGGCGAGCAAAACTTGATTTCCTCGGCCATTGCTCGATAACTTTTAGGGGTTTTTGCTCAGGTAGAAGCGCTACGACCTATAGAAACTATGTCTAAGCAATTGCAAAGAATATTTACTTGTAGAAATTGAATTGAAACAGAAATCGAACGAGCTTCCTCACATCGCCCGGAAAGAAGAAGACTGATAACTTGCTCATTTCTCAATGAAAAAGGAAACGGTTTGCACCGCGAGTTAGAGCTCGACTAGGCGCACCTTTAAGCTTTTATGATCGTGGCTTGAAACTTTGTGAAACGGAAGTGCACCACGGAGCAGAGGCGAGCGGCGATGATGTCACGCGGCGGAGAAGAAATAGCAAGAGGGGGAAAACCGATCGGAGAAGGGAAATACCGGAGCGGCGGCCGGGCCTTTTGTAGCGTCGCGGCAAGCAAGCAAGCAGCTCGCTGGAGCTTGCATGCGCGTGCGCTGTCGAGTGGGCGAGCTCCGGTGCAGAGATGGCAGGTGGTCGAGCTGATCCGTTCAGCAGAGGCTGACCTGTGGGGCCCACATGTCAGTCAGACTCCAACAGTAAAGTTAAAAATTCATTTAACAATAGAAGATCAACTCCAAAAATCATGAAATTTTGTGGAGGTGGTAAATGAATTATTCTGAACACAATGGCGAACTCAAATCTTATGTTCAAAGAAGTTGGAAAAGAATTTAGAATTCAGATTTAAATTTGATTCAAATTTGCTAAGCGTCTCAAATAAAATAGCAAGTGAGTTTCCAAAATCTTGAAATTTTGCAGGAAAGCTATTGAGAATATCAGAAGCTCAAGGAAAAATTTAGAGCCTCTAATTTGAATATTTTTGGCAGGGCAAATTTTTATACAGTAACATAATCAGTACTGCACTTTTAATTGCCTCAATAAACTTCATCCAAATAATTCAAAAATTTGAAGAGAGGTTAATAGAATCATTCTAGAATTAGTGGTGAAGTCCAATACTCATGTTAATAAAATTTAACCATGAGTGCAAGAAAGGATTGGATGGTATTAAGTTCATGTGTACCACTATATTGGATCTCTAATATAATTCATCACAAAACTCATAACTGAATTTAC
This sequence comes from Tuctoria greenei, assembly GCA_036927565.1. NCBI lineage: Eukaryota > Viridiplantae > Streptophyta > Magnoliopsida > Poales > Poaceae > Tuctoria > Tuctoria greenei. The sequence continues at coordinate 128,436,079 of JAYESD010000003.1, read as the reverse complement.
ATGCAATAAAAGTGGGGTTTTACATTTGTCCCCCCTTAAAAGAATCTTGTCCCGAGATTACAAAAGAAAGCAAAATGAAAAGATCTAATGAACATATGCCATTAACAAGTCCGGATAGTTCGTTCTAAGATACTCCTCGCTTTCCCACGTGGCTTCCTCAGCACTGTGGTTGCTCCACAAGACCTTGTAGAAACGCAAGGTATGGCTTCTTGTGGTGCGAGTCTTCTCATCAATGATCTAGGTTGAATGCTTGGAATACATAAGATCTGGTTGGAAGGTTTCCAAATCCTCAATACGTATATTCGCGGGGATTTTGAGACATTTCCGCAACTGAGAAATGTGAAACACATTATGACCCCTGCCAGCGATGGCGGTAACTCTAATAGATATGCCACAGGTCCGCATCTTTTGATTATTGCGAACGGCCCAATAAAACGTGGAGCTAGCTTCCCTTTCACTCCGAATCGATGGATACCTTTCATAGGTGATACCCAGAGATAAACTTGATCCCCAACCTCGAAGTGAAGAGGTCGACGTCGTTTGTCCGCGTAGCTCTTCTGACGAGACTGAGCAGCTTTGAGATTTGTTTGAATAATGCGTACTTGCTCTTTGGCTTCTTTTATTAAGTCGATGCCATATACCACTCGTTCACCAGATTCGCACCAGTTCAAGGGTGTGCGACACTTCCGTCCATAAAGAGCTTCATATGGCGCCATTTGGATACTAGCCTAGTAACCGTTGTTGTACGAAAATTCCGCCAATGGTAGATGATCATACCAATTTATACCATGGTGGATGGCACGGGCACGAAGCATATCCTCTAGCACTTGATTCACCAGTTCGGTTTGTCCATCAGTCTGAGGATGATAAGCCGAGCTTCAATCAGTTTGGTACCCAGTGCATCGTGGAGATGCTCCCAAAAGCGAGCAACGAAAATAGATCCACGATCTGAAATTATAGTGCGGGGTACACCATGTAGACACACTGTTCTGGACATATAAAGTTTTGCATACCGCTTTACATCATACTTGACACTGACAGGTATGAAATGAGCTGATTTGGTCAACCGGTCAACAATCACCCAAATTGAGTCGTGCTTATGGAGAGTGGGAGGCAACCCAACAATGAAATCCATGCTGATATCCTGCCATTTCCAAGCCGGTATGCTTAAAGGATGAAGCTGTCCTGCTGCCTTAATATGGTCGGCCTTAACTCGTCGACACGTATCACATTCGGATATGTATTTTGCTACTTCCCTCTTCATCCGAGTCCACCAGAACTTCTTTCTCAAATCTTGGTACATTTTGTTACTTCCCGGATGAATGGAATACTTGGATAAATGAGCTTCATCCAGTATCTTCTTCCGAAGTTCCATGTTTCGGGGTACCACTATACGGTTGTTAAACCAGAGGGTACCTTCATCGTCACTTTGGAAACATTTCATGTCCCCCTTCTTAATTCTTTCCCGAATATGTGACATCCCTTTGTTCTCCTTCTGAGCTGCCATAATATCCTCCTTGGTAGTAGAAATGAGAGCTAGGTTGTAGAGTGCCCCATATGGAACCAAGTAGAGACTCGGTTCTTCTTCTCCTTCCATTGAGGTAATGGAAAGATTGTTGACATGGGACTTGCAGCTCAGAGCATCTACGACTACATTCGCTTTGCCTGGATGGTAGTGGATCTCAATCTCATAATCCTTGATTAACTCCAACCATCTACGCTGTTGCATATTTAAATATTTTTGGGTGAAGATGTACTTCAGGCTCTTGTGATCGGTGTAGAGATGTACTAAATTACCCAGTAGATAATGACTCCACATCTTTAATTCTAGTACCACAACAGCGAGTTCTAGATCATGAGTCGGATATTGCTGCTCATGGTCCCGAAGCTGCCGTGATCCATAAGCGATCACTCGTCTATCCTGCATCAACACACATCCCAAACCAATTCCAGAAGCATCACAATACATGTCAAAAGATTTGGTTGTTTATGGTTTAGCTTATACTAGAGCCATTGTGAGGTGTTTTACTAATGCTTGAAAACCTGCCTCACATGCCTCAGTCGATACATACTTCATTCCCATCTTCAGAAGTTCTGTCATTGGTTTAGCTATTTTGGAGAAACTGGGAATGAACCTCCGGTAATACCCAGCTAAACCTAAGAAACTTCAAACTTCATGTACAGACTTTGGAGACTCCCATTTGAGGACTTGCTTGATCTTGCTTGGATCAACTGCAATTTCTCCTGCTGATATGATGTGCCCTAAAAATGGCACTTGGCTGATCCAGAATTCACACTTGCTGAACTTAGCATATAGCTGATGGTCCCGTAATCATTGAAGCACGATGCACAAGTGTTGAGCATGTTCTTCTTCGGACTTTGAATACACAAGTATGTCGTCAATGAAGACCACGACAAACTTGTCCAATTCCGTCATAAATACTGAGTTCATGAGATACATGAAATGAGCCGGGGCGTTGGTCAATCCGAAAGACATAACAAGGTACTCATACAGTCCATACCTCGTTGAGAATGCTGTCTTTGGTATGTCTTCTGGTCGGATTCTAATCTGATGATAACCAGAACGAAGATCCATCTTCGAAAATACTTTAGCACCCACCAATTGATCGAAGAGAATATCAATGCGTGGTAGTGGATACTTGTTCTTGATAGTGATAGCATTAAGTGGACGATAGTCTACACATAGTCTCAAGGTCTTATCTTTCTTCTCTACGAACAGCGCAGAACAACCCCATGGTGATGAAATTGGACGAATGAAACCTTTGTTCTCAAGTTCGGTTAACTGTTCCTTAAGTTCTGCAAGTTCCTTGGGTGCCATCTTGTAGGGTGGTCTTGAGATTGGCACTGTTACCGGTACAAGTTCAATCTTGAACTCTATATCTCTTTCTGGGGGCATACCAGGAAGATCATCAGGGAATATGTCGGGGTACTCACATACTACCAGAATATCCTCAAGTCCAATAACTTCGGTATTGTGAGTAGATGGGTCCAATGGAATGATGTTCTCAAGATTGAGAACTAGGGGCTGATGGAGTGGAGTGTTTAGATAAATCTTTCGAGGAACGATATCAAGAATAGTACCATGGTATTGCAACCATGCCATTCCTAAGATGACATCTAGCTTTTGAGTCTCTAATATAATAAAGGAGGTAGGATAGATGTTCCCATCTAGGTCAAGAGGTACCCTAGGGACCATCTCATATGTTACTACCCTCCCTGCTGGAGTGCGAATCATATAAGGAGTTTTGGTGGAGATAACAGGCAACTGATTTTTAATGATAACAGATTTACTAATGACATTGTGGGAAGCTCCGGAGTCAAATAGTATGACTACGGATTGATCATAGATAGAGAACGTACCCGTGAGCATGGGTGCGACTTCCGGAACGTCCTCAATGGCGAGGTCGTGGACGTTGCCAAGTCTGGGAACTGACTTCATGGGCTGGTTGCAAGGTTGGTTGGTGCCCTGGTACGATGATTGTCCTCCGCCCTGCCTATTCTATGGGCAGTCCTTGGCGAAGTGCCCCGCGCATCAACACGTGAAACACGTGTACGGGGATTGTCCAGTACGAATGGGAGGACGGAATCCCGGTGCACGTGGTGGAGGTGGAAGTGCATGTGGGATCATCCCCTGCTGTTGTAGCGGTCGGAACCCGGAGTTGCTGAACTGGCGACCACTGGACATTGGTGGTCGTGATGGCGGTTGCCACCTCTGGCCGGATGGTGATCGTTACACCATACGGTACTTCTGAGGAGCACCACCTCCGCTGCCCTGCGGAGCACTCCTCTTCTTTTTATCTGAGGACAGCTCGAGCGTAGCGTCCTCCAGCATGATAGCAGCATTGACGATGTCGTTGAAGGTGCCGCGGTTGAAAGGACAAGCTTGTCCTTCAACTTGGGGTTCAAACCTCGGTAGAAGCATTCGCACCTCCGATCTTCGGTATTCACATGGTTCTGAGCGTATTGGGCCAAGTGGTTGAATGATTTGGAGTACTAGTATGCACTCCTTCCTCCCTGCCTTAGCTCCAAGAACTGTTGAAGCTTCCTCCTCATAATCCCGAGAGGAATATGGTAGGCGCGGAACGCCTTCGGAATTTTGCCCAGCTCACGACATAGCCTGCGGGGCATGCGGTGAGGTAGTTTGCCCACCATGCACCAGCAGAACCCTGCAGTTGCTGAGCTGCAAACAGAGCCTTTTGTTGTTCGGTTACCTCAAGTAAACCAAACTTCCCTTCAATGGTGCGGAGCCAGTTGTCCGCCTCCAAAGGCTTGTCGGCCTCTCTAAAGACCGGTGGATGCGTCGATGAGAAATCCGAGTAGGAACTCGGATATGACTGACGTGGCCCATCAGCGTGTCGTCCTCCTTGACGGGACGAGTGCTGTACAAGAGTCTGCAACAACTCGGTTTGCTCGTCGCGCGAGCCGAGTACTGCTGCGAGAACCTCCGCGAGACTTCAGTGAAGTGTGGGTGGAGGTGGTGGAGGTGGTTGCGTTTGAGGCGTATTCTGCCCCGGGGGTGGTGTGTCATCCCCCTGCCCTCCACTTGAGCCTCCCACTTCTGGGGCTGCACGTGTACGCACCATGCTGCAATACAACGATTCACACCATAAGTCTCATTGCCTCAAGTTCGTCCTTCCATATAAATAGTAATGCGGTAGATAACAATAGATGATGCATAACATTCACATATATTGATACAGCACAAACTTTATACAATCTATATTATCTTGGGCCCAAGTTTACAATAGAACTCCAAAAATAGACAGACTTCATCTAAAGAAGTCGTCTCATCTATGCTTGGTCACCACAAGTCACCATGTCTATGTCATCGTACACACACCTCTCTACTATTTACAACAAGACTCATAAAGTCACAAAATACGCATGGTGTTTACTACACATCATTACACTCGGTCTAAAGTGATAAGTACATCAACACTGCCCTCTAATCATAAAACTCGACCTCCTGAGGATCTTCTTCCTCCTCGTCATCCTCAGGATTAGGCACCACTAGTATGGGTGCTGGAGCAGAAGTTGATGCCTCGTTCAAAATCGACGTCCTTTTGGCAATCTTAGCTTGCCAATCTGTTAGTACCATAAACATCCTCCGGGCCTCGTTCTCCTGCTGAGCCTGCTCACAGCTGGTCTTCCAGCTCTGAGCCTCCACTCTGGACTGATCCCAATCTGCAGTCACCGCGTTCAACTGGGTGTCCCGCTGGTGTCCTTAGAGTAGGCTCGCTTCCAACTCAGTTTCCATCTCTAGAGTCTCCTGGCGAGACGCGGCTAAATCTATAACAGCGTCATGCCATTGATTCTCCCTGAGGTTCAAACAATGGTTGAGAGGAGACATCATATCCCTAAGTCCGTCATTTGCCCACTCAAAGTGATCGGCTCGAATCATGGCTTGCTTCAGATTGTTCGTCTATTCTTTTATGCATGCCCTTTGATTACCCTTCTGGCGATGTGATGCGGATGCATACACCGCTAAGGCTGTCGCGGATGTTGCACCGTGCTTGTCCACCTCCGCAAGCAAGCAGGTTTCCCAGGCTTCAGAAGCCCTGCCGGTAACTGGAATGAACTCATACGGAGTACCCAGCAGATTATGGTAATGGAGATTGCAAAACCTCCCTATGGCAACACTTGCGGCGTAGCTCCATGTTTCCTCTAATATCAACCCTTTGATCTTGATGGAGTATGGAGCCCTTCCGAGGTGCGGTGGCCGAGCAGGCACATCGACGTAGATGGTGCAACTCCACATACCGCTTTCCTGGAACTTCTTGCCCCAATAGCTAGGCAACTCCAGGTAGCCAAACTGGCGAAGCAACATAACAAACACGTCCGGGAAACCGGCTTGACCGGTGCACGTTGAGAACACCCATCCATTAGGTAACTGAATTCTTGGTGCTGCCATCTGTGGACAACCATACCCGGATGTCAATACAAAGTATAAGTATTCAACTCAATCAAGGATAATGTTGGACAAAAGAAAATATCCATAATCAATTGATCCAAGAAAATCTGCAAACTGGAAGTGATCACAGTTCTGGTTCAGCTGACCTTCCTGTATCAACCCAAAAGTTTCATACAGGAAATGCCAGAATTAAGAGTTAAGTTGAATATAAAAGTTGTAGTACACTTCAAAACCTTTCCAGATTGTACTCATACAGCTCCTGGTGAACTAATATGAAGAATTTATACAGGTTTTAAGTTGACTCAAGTTTTCTGGAAATTTTGACAGAACCTCCCCTGTATATGGGCTTATCTCCACATTCTATACAGGTTTATCATGACAAGATATTGAGGTAATGACAAAATAAACGTTGTATAACATCGCGTTAACAATCCAGAAATAACAGAGTTCCACCCTGAAAACTCTGTTATACAGGTATCACACACAAATTCAAAACCCTGTGCAAACTGTTCCAAGTTCTGGACTGCAAGAACCAAGTTTGCGACAAATGGAGTTAGGCATAGCTACACCCAGACTCAGGTCAGGAGTGACGAATAAAGTTGATATAGGACTTCCTAAGATTTCCATAAATGTATATATGTGACCATGTCCCTATTCTGGATTAAGAGTTATAACTATCCAAACTTAACAGTTGAACTGACTGGTTTGCACCAGCAGTCCTGCAGTTCACTGTGTTGACTTCCCAATTTGGTTTAACTCCAACACAAATCAGGGAAAACCTCCCATAACAAACTTGTAAAGCTCCTCCTACCCTTTCCAAACATGTATCACAATAAGGCAGTGGATTTTTCTACAGCATGTTATGGCAAAAATACAGAGACTGGTACAATGGTAAGGTCATCTGGAGCAGTTACAATACACCCCAGATTTCAACAGATTATCAAGCTTTTCTGTCTTTATGGTCAACAGAAAAGTTGTAGTGATCTTCACGAGCTTTCTATACATATATGATACTCCTATACTATCTATTAAATAACCAAGATTACAATCCGGCGAATTCGAGCAAACTTCTGCCAGAAAACAAGAATACTGATTCTATCTACTCTATCGACTCGGAACCCTTTTTACGGAGTCCAAACCTACCAGCATCTGATATTTGGACTTTCCAAAGCATTATGCATCCATTCTGTCATTGAGGATGGTCTAGTATCATGTTTGATACTGACGGTACTACGCATCTCACCACAGAAAATTCTATCCGGTATATCCGGTTACGTTTATAGGTGGTTACTATATCGATCTCTCACAAACGGTTGCTACACGGGTCGCTACCGGAGTTAGTGTACCTGCAGAAGACAAACAATCCCCTTTCACACCTTCACACCTCAAGGGCGGTACGGGGAAACATGACAGACAGTCACAATAAGATATAATCAAAAGTAAATACATACGACTCTGGTGCGAGTCATCCTCGAGCGAGGTCATGTCTCGAGGCACATGGTTGTAAATACGTCTGTACAGCAAAGACTCCCGTACGATCCGGCTTATACACGCTCGGGCATACATGTTTCGCATGCTCCTGTAGAACATTGATAGTTCTAGAGATGCATACTATCGGGTTATACACCACCCGATGGGGGCTCCCACTAACTTTGAAGCACGCTGGGGTACCGCGTGTCATAGGTTCTCAGAAACATTGAGAGCTTCAGAGACTCCTATTAACTTCCCGTGCCAAGCCACGGAAATTTCACATACCACTCCTCGTATGCTGAGCTTACCGAGATTGACCGGCTCTCCGTGGCGTACCTTACCTCTTACCTGACGTCGGGGCGTCGTTACAGAATATAATAACACATAGTTAGTTTACCACCTTTATATATTATACTAAGAATACTCCTTATAAAGGCATATAGCTAATTCCTCACTCAAATTCTAATCTTTGAAAATATGTTCTTTTCAAGTACACTATTCCCAATGATGCTCTGATACCATGTATGTGGGGACCAGAATCCCGACATCCGAAGATCTCATTGGGTGGTGTCGTGCGATGCGACACCCAACAGTATACAAGAATAGAACCTGATTAAAGTACAAGAAGAAACCTTTTATTTATAATACAGCAGAAGTTTTACAATACTAGCGTAAGGAAAGAAACATATATATCATAGCTAAGCTCTCAACACTAGCTATGCAAAAGCAAAGTTATCCATCCCTTGGATACTTTGCACTAGCAACACTCAATTATAGTGGCGTGCAGGGTTCCCATTCGGCTGTACACCCTGGAGGGTGTGCAGCCTCATCATCAAACCTTTCATCAATTGTATAACCTGCAAAAACTCGTTAACTGCAAACGTGAGCATAAGGCTCAGCAAGACTAACCCGTCTCACTAGACATATATGCAGGGGGACACTAAACATAGGTAAGGTGAAGCATAAATGAGTCGCCTACAAGTGGATCCTTATAATCAGGTTTTATGTAGCAAATGGCATTCTCCAGGAACGGCACATCATGGGCTCCACAATCAAACAAGAAACACTTTGCTGATGATATGACATGCCCAGAGCACATAATTCTATTACAGCTAAAGTATGGGGAAACTGTAAACTTTAATGTGACTATCTCTAAGTCATACAAGGTTGCAAAACAATTATACTTCAATACAATTTATTTCTCTTACTTCTTCAATATTTACTACATCACGGCGCAGTGAACAAGTGGTACTCTATTCCCGTGATGGACGGTGATTGCAGTCAGAACACACCCAGACAACACGACACATACGCACTTTTGGAAATGCCAGTGAGTACTTCGCGCAGTACCTACATAACACTTCAGTACTAGTCGTATATGGCAACCTTTCGCGAGACACTCAAATGTCGAACCGGTCGATCCGTCACGAGCAAGAGGTCCCTGTGTGGGGCATACTCTGACGTGCCCACCAGCGGATTTACACCTTGCTGCCCTCAACCCACACCTATAAAACGGAACGGTATGCCTCAACACCCATGTGACCAAGCTACGTCAGTTTACTAGAGCCCATATATCCATTATGTTGCCGGTACAATTCAAGCTTGTCCAAAGGGGCCGCATACAGACGGGCCTTAATCAACACAGGCAGGGCTATGCGACTGAGACTCAATTCTCGCCGCTTCCTATCCATTCCCTGCCCGGTCTCCATTTCATTATATTATGCCATTTTCTATCTAACCAATCCTGTGAGATATGTCCTACATCTCTTGCGGGTAGATTCCAACTACTCGACTTCTACCGGATTTCCTATGCATTAGCAAAGCAGTTACTACAGGAAAAGTGAGGGTCGTGTTAAAATGGGAGCCCCCGCAGAATGTAAAGGAGATCCGGAGTTTTCTTGGGATGGATGGATACTATAGTCAGTTAATCAAGGACTTTTCCAAAATAGCCAAGCCAATGACGGAATTTATAATGAAGGGAAAGTCTTTCCGATGGACTGAAGCTTGTCAAAACAGTTTTGGGGAGCTAAAGAAGAGGTTATGTATAGCCCCAGTTATAGTCTTACCAGATGTAAGCAAGCGTTTTGATATATATTGCGACGCATCGAGAAAAGAACTTGGATGTGTATTGATGCAAGAAAGTCAAGTGGTAGCCTATGCATCGAGACATGTGAGGAAACATGAGAAGAATTACACAACACATGACTTGGAACTTGCAGCCGTGGTACATGCATTGAAGATTTGGAGATACTATATCCTTGGACATAGGTGTGAAATTTACTCGGATCATACGAGTCTTAAGTATATTTTCACATAAGCGGACCTGAATTTGCGGCAACAAAGATGGTTGGACCTCATCAAGGATTATGATTTGGGAATCAATTATCACCCGAGAAAAGCCAATGTAGTGGCTGATGCCTTGAGCCGAAAAGGAGTAAGTCATCAACTCGCGGTTCAAGAGCTGCCATCCGAGCTACGCAAGGAGTTTGAAAGGTTGAACCTTGGGTTTGTAAATGAGATGGGGATGATGGAGTTAAATCTGACTTTGTAGCAAGAAATTCGAGAGGGCCAAACGAAGGATGAGGAAATCCAAGAAATCAAGGAGAGGACCCAAGAAGGAAGAGAATTCAGGTTTGATGATGATGAACATGGTACCTTATGGCTTCTAAAAAGGATTGTCGTGCCTAATGTGAAGCGTATTCGGGAGACAATATTAAAGGAGGATCATGACTCACCTTACTCAATTCATCCTGGTAGTACGAAGATGTTCAAGGACTTGAACACTTGTTATTGGTTGGCTAGCATGAAAAATGACATAGCTGAATATGTAGTGTTGCGTGATGTGTGCCAACGAGCCAAGGCGAGACATCAAAGACCAGTTGGATTATTGCGACCATTGAAGATTCTGGAATGGAAATGGGAAGAAACCCGTATAGACTTCATAGTTGGCTTACTACATACTCAGTCCAGTTATGACTCAATTTGGGTAATTGTGGATCGGTTGACCAAGTCAGCTCACTTTATTCCCGTCAAGACCACCTTTAATGGAGAGAAATTGGCGGAACTGTATATGGGAAGAATAGTATGTTTGCATGGAGTTCCAAAGAAGATAGTATCGGATAGATGTTCTCAATTTACCTACAGGTTTTGGTAGAAATTGCATGAAGCATTGGGAACAAGGTTGAATTTCAGCTCAGCATATCACCCGCAAAAGGATGGACAAACAGAGAGGACCAATCAGATTTTGGAGTATATGTTAAAAGCTTGAGCCTTGAAGCATGGGAAGAGTTGGGACAAGAGCTTGCCATATGAAGAATTTTCATACAACAATACTTATCAAGCAAGCTTGAAGATGTCACCTTATGAAGCATTGTATGGAAGCAAGTGTAGGACACCTTTATTCTGGAATGAGACAAGAGAAACTCAAGTATTTGGTCCGGATATGTTACTAGAAGCTGAAAAGCAAGTCCAGATTATTTGTGAAAACTTGAGGGTTGCTCAATCAAGGAAAAAAGGCTATGCCGATAATAGGAGAAGTAAACTAGCCTTTGAAGTGAGAGATTTTGTTTACCTCAAGGTGACACCAATGAGAGGTCATAAGAGGTTTAACTTAAGAAGCAAGCTAGCACCTCGTTATATTGGACCATTGAAGATTTTGGACAAAAGAGGAGAAGTAGTATATAAATTGGAGATGCCAACTCACTTATCCGATGTTCATGATGTCTTTCATGTTTCGTAGCTCAAGAAGTGTTTGAGGGTGCCGGAAGAACAGGTGCCAATGGAAGAGTTGGACCTAGAGGCAGATTTGACTTATGATGAGCAACCGGTCAAAATATTGGAAACTAAGGAGAGAGTCACAAGGAAAAATGTTATTCGATGGTGCAAAGTTCAATGGAAGCATCATACAAAGTCAGAGGCGACTTGGGAGCTGGAATATGATCTCAAGAAGGAATTTCCCTATCTTTTCTCTTTCCCGTCGAATCCCGAGGGTGAGATTTAGTGTAAGGGGGGTAGGTTTGTAACACCCTTATTTTCATGCATCATGCACTGCATCCATCATTAAATATGGTTAACATTGAGTAACATAAAAAGGAATGAGTTAAAATGAATTAAGAGCAAAACAGCACTTAAGAATTCTAGGAAGTGCAGACTAGTCCATTTACGGTGCGGACTGGTCCGATTTCTCTCTAACTTCAATCGGACTTGTCTGTTTTGCTGCGGACTAGTCAGTTTTTCTCCTGGACACTTTTGGACTTGTCCGGTCCATTGCAGACTAGTCCAATGTACCGAATCCTTGGAAATTTTGCTAAGTCCCTGGACTTGTCCGGACTAGTGCGGTATTCCAGCGGACTTGTCTGTTTTTCCTCTAACTAAAGTCGGACTTGTCCGATTTTGGCCAGCCTTGTTTGTTTTCCCCATGGGTAAGTTCGGACTTGTCCGATTTCTCTCTTTCTAACTTCAGACTAGTCCAGCCCTTTTCGGACATGTCCGATAAATCGCGACTCCGAGTTGATCTTTTGTTTCACGACTTTTTCCTTTTGTTTTACGTTAAGTGGGCCTAGGGACGTCGTGCCTAACTCTTTTAGAGCCCATGTGGGACTCCAAACTGACGTCTATTCATCTCAAACTCGAAATCCACCCAACCCTAGCCCTCCACCTATATATAATCAACTCCACCCCTTGGCTTGACATCTATTTGCCACTTTTCAACCACACCCAAACCCTAGCTCGTGAATAGCCACCACCAAGGACGGAGAAGGAGATCTAGAGCAAGAAGAAGAAGAGGAGGAAACGAAAGAGGGTCAAGATCTCCATCAAGTTTCGTTCTCCATCGCCAATTCACTATCAAGTTATTCATCAACCCTAGGTCGTCAAGATCCAAATGTTGCTGTCAATGCCTTGATTCTTTGGAGTCTTAGACACTTGGTATACCTTCTACTCTCTATTCCTCACATGAATTCAACCCCACATCTTCAAATTCCTGTCGATCTAGAATACCATAGTTTACTTGTTCCGCGAAGAGCAGACTAGTCCGGCCCCTACGGACTTGTTTGATTTTCCTGGCTAAATTGTCGTAAATTCATTCTAAATTGATTCCAAACAAGCCCAAACCTGTATGAACTTGTTAATAACCATTGTAATTGATTAATAAACATTATTAACAACTCATTAACTAGTTTTGCTTTGCATTTGCATTAATCATGCATGTCATGTAATATTGAGTAATATTTTTGCACTTTTTGATTGTAGTTCTTGTCTTGTATGTTCATTGTGCGGATTAGATGGATTTGTGCTAGAGGGTGCCGTGGAGGCTCTACAGCACCAAGAGTTTGATGTCTTTGATCCTAACTTATCCCAAGAGCAAGGCAAGTGTCCTTGAACATATTGATCCTATTTTGAATATAAATGTTTTGTTTTTAAACAGCATGCTTGTGTCAACTTGATGGGAATCCTATGATAGGAAGTTTAATAGCTTTGTTTGACCACCCTTGTCAACTGGAATATATGGTAGAGAGTCGGGAAGGGCTTTTTATTTTTTTGCTTCGCTAAATTAATTGGGATGGGAAAACAACTATACAATTTAATTATGTATTAATGAGATTATGGTTAATATGACATGGTAATGGGTGATCTAAGCAAGCATGGTATGTGGATGGGTTGGATGTTATGGTGGTTTCGCTTGCTTTAGATCTAAGGACTGGTTCGTGAAGCGACCATCCAGGATTTACAGTGCCACCACGAGGCCAAGTATGGGTGTGGCGTAGCTTATTAATTAGGGTATTGCTAGTATTGCTCGGATGATTTGGCGCACCGGGGAAGGGGAGTCGGATTGGGTTTGGATATGGTTGGCATGACTCCCTAGGATCCGAATGGCACAAGAGGGGGCCCTTGGTTGAACATGTGCTCAGTTGGAGACATCGCCACCGGTGAAACCTCAGTGGGTCCGTACATGCTAGTAGTCCCTTTGTAAAGGCTATTTTGTGATCTCTTTGCCACACACCGACAGAAGTGTGAGACAACATAATAGAGGTTCTAGTCATTGAAAGGTGTTGAAATCAAAAACACGTTTGTAAAGTGGTACAACCTCTGCAGAGTGTCTTAAAAAGTATCATGATAGCCGTGCTCCTGGTTATGAGAAACCTGAGCCCTCACATGATTAGAGGGAAATTGGGATTTGGGGTGGTTACAGTTTCGTACAGGTTATGCTATTATGGTTTATGGTAATGAATATGGTTAATGGTAATGAGAAATTTGGTATATGGATGATGGTATTGAAATATGGACGGGTATTGTGATAACTATATGGATTGTAATGGGTTTACTTCACATACATATAGTATATTGCTTTTCAAATATTTTGATGTACTTTTTAGCACATAGCCATTATTATAATCGTCATTGAATCAGCTACATGTCATACTTTCCACACCCTTGCACTTCCCCCACCAACAGTTGCAGGTCAGGACTGGGAGTATGACGATAATTATGCGGAGTTCTAGGCCATGTCTACTGTCAGCTTTGCCTGTGGAGTGTTGGAGTAGCGCTATCCCTTCTGCTTAGTTTCTTAATTAGTTTATTTCCGTTGCATTAGTTGAAACTCGTCATTAATATTCATTAGAGCTTGTATTTGAGGATATTATGAATTGTGTAATAAAAGTGGTTAATTAATCTTGTTCTATGGTAATTTTCTGTATATCCTTTTGTGAATGCACACGTGTATGTGTGTTGAACGTGCTGGGCACACATGTGTTCGCTTGGTTCTTTTCGGAAACGGGTGTCACATGCTTGGAGCCGCACTACCCTATATTCTCGGTTTGCTTAGTTTGCGTAGTTGCTTAACTAGATTACTTCAGCTGCATTAGTTTTCAGATCTTATTAATATTGATCATTAGAGCTGTAATCTGAGGATTATTTTAATATTGTAATAAAAGTACATATTAATAATTTGTGTTGTGGTAATTATTTGTTTATCATTTGTGAATCACTTGTGTATTTGTGTTAAACATCCTGGGCACACACATATTGCACTTGGTTCATTTTTGGAACCGGTTGTCACAAATTGGTATGAGAGTCACAGGTTGACCATAGAACGCAACCTTGACAGAATGGACACTTTAGAGCACATAGAAGCACTCAAGAAATGTTGTGAATTGTTTGGTGTGTTGTTTGCTATATAATATTTTCTTGTGTGCTCAGTAGAGGATTGTGGGATGCTTTAGCGTTTGCCACATCCACATAGGCTTGTATAGGTAGTTGTTTAGTTTCACATCCCTTGATGCATATAGTTGTGTACAATTTCTAAATCCTTCTATCTCTTGCTCTTTCCTTCAGATGCCGAGTACTAACTAGAGGGATGCCAATGAGAATGAGGAGATCAATGGAGCACCTCAGAATAATAATGGACCTGGACCTGAGGCTGTCAATCTTCAGTAGTTGTTAGCTATGCAGAATCAACTTATGCAGACCGTAATGCATACTTTAGGACAGCTTCAGGCCAATAATCAGAATCAACCCCACATTCCTCCACCACCACCACCCCCACCACCTCATAGCAGATTGGTAGAGCTTATGAGGACTAGGCCACCCACATTTTCTCAAGCTAATGATCCTATGGAGACTAATGATTGGTTGAAATCTGTGGAGAAGAAGCTCGCTATTGTCCAGTTCAATGACAGGGAGAAGGTTCTCTTTGCTTCCCATCAGCTACTTGGAGCAGCCACATATTGGTGGGATTCACTATGTGATGCCCATGCAAATCAAGAGAGGATCAGTTGGGCTGAGTTTAAGTAAAGCTTCCGTTCTCATTTTGTGCCTGAAGGTGTGATGATCTTGAAGAGGTAGGAATTTGAGAGCCTAAGGCAGGGGAAGTCAAGTGCGAGTGAGTATCTCAATAAATTCACTCAACTCTCAAGTTATGCTCCAGAAGATGTTAAGAAGGACAGCCGCAAGCAGTATTTATTCATCAGAGGCCTAAATAATGAGATTCAATTCCATTGCTCAATTGTGACTATGCGAATTTCTAGAAGATTGTGGACAAAGCAGTTGTGGTTGAGAACAAGGTTTGTGAGAAGGAGCAAGACAACAAGAGGAAGGTGCCATATCAAGGACATCCACCAAGAAGCAATGTTCGCCCTCGCTTTGCACCACCAAATGTGCCATACTACAACCCCACTGCTCCTACATATCGCACTGCAATTCCACCACGCCCAGCACAACCCGTGTAGCAATGCCTCGCTATGCAAGCACCTTGCCCTCTAATGCCTCGTGCGCCCCGCGCCAAGTTTCCTGCAACAGCTCAAAACCAAGGTAGTCCAAACAATTCCAGTGCAGCAAGGTCTTGCTGTACTTGTGGTGAGGTAGGACACTTTGCATCTCAGTGTCCTAAGTCAGGCTGTGGTCAGTAAAACAATGCTCCATGACAGAACCCAAGACCGAATGGAGGAGCGCCACAAGGCAACCGTGGATTGCAGAATTTTGTTCGTGGAAAAGTGAACCATGTATCTACGGAGGAAGCCCAACAAGCGGATGATATGGTGGCTGTTATATTTCTCGCAAACTCCAACCCAATGACTATGTTATTTGATTCTGAAGAATCAGATTCATTCATTGCATCAAAGTATGTTGCCAGGTATAGTTTGCCTATATCTCATATAAAGTATACTTTGTTGGTTAAATCTCCTGGAGGGGAGATGAGGACGAATATAGTATGTCCAAAAGTAAGCCTTAGAATAAGGGGGGTAGACTTCTTTGCCAACCTCATTGTTTTGGAGTCTCAAGGATTGGACATAATACTTGGTATGGACTTGTTAAGGAAGCACAATGGAATTCATAAATGTGCCACAAAGATGGTGAAGTTGACAAATGATGAAGGGGTCAGCATAGAATTTGAAGCATCTCAACACGCACCTAAGCAATGGAAGCTAAATCAAATGGACAGTGCCACAATTGAGGAGATTCCAGTGGTGTGCGAGTTTTCAGATGTGTTCCCAAATGAGTTGCCAAGTATGCCACCTGATCTTGACATAGAGTTCGTTATTGGTTTAATACCTAGAACTGCACCCATAGCTAAAAGGCCCTATAGGATGCCTCCTATGGAGTTAGCGTAGCTCAAGAAACAGATTCAAGAGCAGCTAGAGAAGGGTTTCATTCGCCCAAGTTGTTCACCTTAGGGAGCACTAGTGCTTTTCATGGACAAGAAGGATGGATCCAAAAGGATGTGTGTGGATTACTGATCTCTCAACGAGGTGACGATCAAGAATAAGTATACATTACCCCGTATAGAGGATTTGTTCAACTAGATGAAGGGTG
The DNA here is from genome assembly GCA_036927565.1 of Tuctoria greenei. Lineage (NCBI taxonomy): Eukaryota > Viridiplantae > Streptophyta > Magnoliopsida > Poales > Poaceae > Tuctoria > Tuctoria greenei. The sequence goes on along the minus strand of JAYESD010000003.1, from coordinate 128,419,368 downwards.
CATGTGTTTTCTCACAGATCAATTTGAGGTCAGGCTACTTCAAAATGAAGATTAGACCATCGAATATACCCAAAATAGCTTTTTAGACACGGTATGGATGTTATGAGTACACCGTTATGTCCTTTGGATTGACAAATGCGCCTGCATACTTTATATACCTCATGAATAAGGTTTCCATGGAGTACTTGGATACCTTCGTGCTAGTGTTTATTGATGATATCATGATCTACTGGAAGAGTGAAGAGGAGCATGAAGAGCATTTGAGGCTCACATTGCATAAAAAAGGGGAATACCAATTATATGCAAAGTTCAGCAAGTGCCAATTTTGGTTAAGGGAGGTGTCATTTTTGGGCCATATCATCTTGGGAGGAGGAGTATCGGTCGACCCAAGAAAAGTGAGAGATGTGCTTAAATAGGAGCCACCGCAAAATGTGAAGGAAATCCGGAGTTTTCTTTAAATGGTCGGATATTACCGTCGGTTCATCAAGGATTTCTCCAAAATAGCCAAGCCCATGACTGAGTTGTTAATAAAAGTTAAAGCGTTCCTATGGACTCAAGCTTGTCAGGACAGTTTTGAGGAGCTTAAGAAGAGGTTAACCACTGGACCTTTGTTGGTACTGCCAGATTTAAGAAAAAGCTTTGATATTTATTATGATGCCTCAATGCAGGGACTTGGATGTGTGCTCATGCAAGAAGGTCAAGTAGTAGCCTATGCATCGAGACAATTGATCAAACATGAGCAGAATTATCCTACGCATGATCTCGAACTTGCTGTCGTAGTGCATGTTTTGAAGATTTGGAGACATTATGTTCTTGGCCATAGATGTGACATTAATACACATCACAAGAGTCCCAAGTACATTTTCACCCAAACAGACTTGAATTTGAGGCAGAGAAGGTGGTTGGAGATTATCAAGGATTATGCATGGGAAACAACTATCACCCGGGGAAGGCTAATGTAGTGGCCGAGGCTTTGAGTCGGAAAGGAATAAGCCACCAACTCACGGTTTGACAATTGCCATCCGAGGTATTCAAGGAGTTTGAATGGTTGAATCTTGGATTTTCCAATGAGGTGGGGATAATGGAGTTAAATCCGACCTTGGAGCAAGAAATTCGAGAAAGTCAAACAAAGGATGAGGAAATCAAGAAATCAAGGAAAGGACCCAAGAAGGGAGAGAATTCAGATTTGATGAGGATCACCATGGTACTCTATGGCTTGGGAAACAGATTATTGTGCCTAATGTAAAGCATATTCGGGAAACGATATTGAAAGAGGCACATGAATCACCTTACTCAATCCATCCCAACTGTACAAAGATATACAAGGACTTGAAGATATGTTATTGGTAAGAAAGCATGAAAAAAGACATAGCAGAGTACGTTGCACTATGTGATGTATGCCAATGAGTCAAAGCTGAACATCAAAGGCCAACTAGATTACAACAGCCATTAAATATTTTAGAGTGGAAGTGGGAAGAGATCAGTATGGAGTTCATAGTTGGATTACCGCGAACTCAGTTCGGCTATGACTCGATATGGGTTATTGTGGATCGGTTGACAAAATCAGCTCATTTCATACCGGTCAAGACCACATATACCACCGCGAATCTAGCAGAATTGTACATGGAGCATATTGTGTGCCGACATGGAGTACCGAAGAAAATAGTCTCGGACCGAGGTTCTCAATTTACCTCTAGGTTGTGGGAGAAACTGTATGAAATATGAGAACTCAACTGAATTTCAGTTCTGCATATCACCCTCAAACGGATCGACAAATTGAGAGAACAAATCATATATTCGAAGACATTCTAAGAGCTTGTGCACTAAAGTATGGAGAAAGTTGGGACAAAAGGTTGTTGTATGCTAAATTTTCCTACATTAACAGTAACCAAGCCAGCTTGAAGATGTCGCCATATGAAGCATTATATGGAAGGAAGTGTAGGACACCTTTGTTTTGGAATGAGACAAGAGAGAGCCAAGTGTTTTGACCGGGTGTGTTGCAAGAGGCTGAAAAGCAAGTTTGGGTAATCTGCGAGAATTTGAGGGCCGCTCAAACAAGACAAAAGGGCTATGCGGAAAATAAGCGGGGGAACTTAGCCTTTGAAGTGGGAGACTTCGTATATCTCAAAGTATCACCTATGGAAGGTCATAAGTGGTTTAATGTTAGAGGCAAGTTGGCATCTCGCTAAACTAGACCATTAAGGATTTTGGCCAAACATGGAGAAGTGGCGTATAAGTTAGAGATGCCAGCACATCTTTTTGATGTTTATGATGTGTTTCCGGTTTTGCAGCTCAAAAAGTGCTTAAGGGTGCCGGAAGAACAAGTGCCAATGGAGGAATTGAAATTAGAGGCACATTTGACTTATGCTGAGCAACCGGTCAAAATCTTGAAAACCATAGAGAGGGTCACAAGGAATAAGGTGATTCGATGGTGTAAAGTACAATGGAAGCATCGTGCAGAATCAGAAGCAACTTGGGAGCTAGAAGATGAACTCAAGAAAGAAATTCCCTATCTCTTTCCTTCTACGTCGAATCTCGAAGGCGATATTCATTTTAAGGGGGGTAGGTTTGTAACACCCTCATTTTCATCCAACATGCATTGCATACATTCTCAAACATGCTTAATATTAAGCAACATAAAAAGGAACAAGTTTAAAATGAATTAGAAGCAAAACAACACTTAAAAGTCTGTAGAAGTACAAACTTGTCCGGTTGGTACCCCGGACTAGTCCAGTTTTCCCCTTAGAAGACCCTCCGGACTTGTCCGTTTTTGCTGCAGACTTGTCGGATTAAGTCTCTGTTCCATTCTGGACTTGTCCGTGACTGAGTGCGGATTAGTCCAATCTTGGGTATGGTTTTCGAATAAGTTTTCAAATCCCCGGACTTGTCCGATCTATGCCGAACTTGTCTGTTTTGCTCTCTGGACAAGACCTGACTTGTCCGGACCTCCTACCCGACTTGTCCATTTTTGTCCCTGTCCAATATCAGACTACTCCAGCCCTATAGCGAACTTGTCCGGTGTGCCTGACTCAGATTTAATATTTTCCTCCACGACTTGTTATTGGGTATTTACTTTAATTGGGCCCCATATTGTCGTGTCTAACCTCTTTAGAGCCCATGTGGCATCCCACCCCGACCTCCACCCACCTTAGACTTGAAATCCATCAAACCCTACCTCTCCAACTCTATATAAACAACCCAACATCCTACCTTTTCACCTCTTTGCCACAATTGGAAGAAACCCAAATCCTAGTAACGTGCGAGCCGCCACCAAGAAAAGATCCAGCAGCAAGGAGGGGGAGCAGAACATGAAGGAGGAGCGATCAAGCAAGATCTTCATTGACTTTTCGTTCTTCATCACCAATTCATCATCAACTCATCTTCGTGAAGCCCTAATTGTCAGGATCCAAGTGTTTCGTGTCCAATTCTTGATCCTTGGATCTCTAAGCACACGGTACACCACTCTACTTTCACTTTTCCACATGAATTCAATCCCAATTCTCGTTGATCAAGAAAACCCTAGTTCACAGGTTCTGACGAGGGCGAACTAGTCCGGCCCTGAAACCGGACTTGTCAGGCCTATGAATCTGAATTGTGCTGAATTAAGTCCAAATTGACCCGAATCAATTCAAAACATGTTCAAACTTGTTAAACACCATTGTAACTAGTTAGTAAACATTGATGACAACTTATTAACATGTTTTACCACATAATTGAATTAACCATGCATGTCATGGCGTATTGAGTAATATATGAGCATTTATTGATGGTAATGGTTTTTTTGTATGTCTATTGCGCAGAATAGAAGGTGTTGCGCTAGAGGGTGCTGTCGAGGACCTCTGGTACCAGAACTTTGAAGCTTTTAACCCTAACCAAACTCAAGGGCAAGAAAAGAGTCCTTGATCATTTTGATCATGTTTTTAAATGTTTCGTATGTAAAATTGCATGCTTGTGTCAAATTGGATGGGAACCCATTTATAGGTGTTTACTAGACTTCTTTGACAATCCTTGTTGCTTGGAATACATCGTAGAGTGTCGGGAAGGGCTTTTTACCTTTCTCGCTTCGCTCTAATTAATTGGGATGGGAAAACAACCAAATAGCTTAATTATGAGTTAATGCACTTATGGATGATGTGAATTGATGAATATGGTTAATTGGTAACATGGGATTGGGAGATCTAAGCAAGCATGGTTTGTGGATTAGGTTGAATGATATGGTGGTTTGCTTGCCTTGAATCTAAGGACCATTTCATGCGAGAATATGCTAGAACAATTGTGCCACCACAAGGCCAATTAATTAGGATTATCACCAGCATCGATTCAGATCATTTAGAGAAGTGGGGAATGGGAGCCAGTTGGGTTTGCAATAGTGATGGGACTGCCCTGGGATCCGAACGGCACAAGAGGGGGCCCTTGGTTGGATGTGCTCAGTTGGAGGCATCACCGCCGGTGAAACCTTAGTGGGTTTGAATATGCTGGTTGTCCCTTTGTAAGGCTAATTTGTGGTCTCTTGACCATACACCTAAGGAAGTGTAATTGGCATAAGGGAGGTTTCTTTAGTCGCCGACGGCTGACGAAATCACGAACTTGTGGGTAAAATGGTACAACCTCTGCAAAGTGTTAAAAACTATCATGATAGCCATGCTCCCGGTTAAGAGCACCTGGATGACCTATATGATTAGAGGGAACTTAGGATTTGTGATGGTTGGTTCTGCTTATGGTCATGGATTGATGTATGATAAATGGACATGGATGATGATGATGATGATAATAATCGGTATATGGATGGATAATTGATGATGGTTTCATACTATGTTAATCACTTGGTATACGAAGGGATTACTTCACATAGACATTGTATGATGCTTTTTACACGTTTTAAATGTACTTTTCAGCAATTAGCCATTGTTTATTATCATGTCTTGTTTAAGCTACATGTCATACTTTCCCACACTTGCTGAGTATGACATGTACTCACCCTTGCAATTCCCCCACCAACAGTTTCAGGTGATTTGTGGGAGTATCCCGAGGATAATGCGGAGTACTAGGCTGTGTGCTTTTGTCGACTTGCCTCTGGTGTTGGTTGGAGCCGCGCTACCCTATATGCTCAGTTTGTTTAGTTTGCTTAGTTGCTAAATTATATTACTTCCACTGCATTGGTTTTTAGAACTTATTAATATTGATCATTAGAGCTGTAATCTGAGGATTATTTGAATATTGTAATAAAAGTACTTATTTAATAATTTGTGCTATGGTAATTATCTATTTATAATTTGTGAATCACTTGTGTATGTGTGTTAAACATCCTTGGCACACATATACTGTACTTGGTTCATTTTCGGAACTGGGTTTCACACCTAAGGTCTGATAAGCTGAGTTGGAGCTTCGTGAAAGCCGCAAAGCTGTGGAGGATGAGCGTCGTGACTCCGTCCACCAGGACTTTATAGAGCTGGATGTTGTTGATGGTAGGAGATACCATCAAAGGCAACTGACCATCTCTGGTCATGTTCTTTGTTGACGGCCCTTAATGCCATATTTAAATCGTCAATTCACCTCATAATGTGCGCAGAAGATAAACACAACGTAGCGGTAGGGTTAAGAACTAACCAATTCCACAAGTGTTGGTGTTTATTTGTATGCAGGTGAATTTAGACTCAAAATACAAACTCATGCAGGGAGTAATCCATAAATTAGGGTTTTGACGAATCAAGCGGTGCCACATTTCATCACATGGATCAAATGGTCCACAAATAGAAGTCTTCGAGGCCATCCAACGGTGTAGCACCAATATCAGTCAAAGGGACCCACCTGGCAAAGACTTGGAGAAAGCACAACCGCAACGGGGCCAAGACCAGGTCGGCCGACCCCTCTAGTCGGTCGACTTGTTCTTGCCCCCAAAAGCGGTCAAACACCACGTGTTGGCTCCTCCCGTCTTGAAGAGGTCATGGGTGACTGATTCGTGCACATGTAGTGGCGGGAACTGACTCTTCTCCCCTATAAATAGGACCTATCACCTAACTTCATACACACACCAAGAGTTGAGAATAGAACATCACTGCATTGGTTTAAAGTAGTCCTAGAGGCTTCCGAGTAGAAGGAGAGTTTGGAAGAAGGAGACTTAGGCTTGTCAAGTCACTCTTCCACACTTGTACCCTACAAAGGTGTTATTCAAATCAAGTAGGCCTTTGTGAATTCAATTCAAGTTTGATTCTCAATTCATAGTAGTTCACACAAGTAGATACTTGTTGGTTCATCACTTTAATTCATTAGAGGCTCTAGTTGTAGCTTTTTTCGAAACAACTAGAGTTGTGATTTAGAATGTAAGTGTGGTGCTTAGGTTAGAAATCACCAGTGAATATCTCGTACACCCACAAATTGAAGAGGTAGGCAGTACCTGGTGGTAGCCCTATCTGTCCTTTGTAATCCTCCATGTTCGGCTATGCCATAGGCTCTTGGCAGGAGTCGCCTAGTGTCGCTAGGGCTAAACTGCCCGAAGCAAGCAGCTACATCAAATTCCTTTGAATTAGGAACAATACTTTGAATTCCTCTCTCTTCCTTAACTACCAAACAACTTTGTGTCCTTGGGTGGATTAGTTCATAAGATTACACACACGTTCCTAGGATTTGATGCCTTTGGAATACTCTCTTAAGGGGAAGTGCTACACGACAGTTTCCGTGCGCTTGCTGATTTTCATCTGTGACGTACCAGCCGTCAACAAGCATTTCTGCCACCGCTGCCTGGGAACGATTGTTGTTAATCTTCGAACCTTGGACACCCTCATATCTATCTTCACATTTTATCTTTCCTTTTCTTACCACCACCACATTTATGGAGCAACCAACCATTCTTTCATATTCTGCCCCAAAGGGCAAGTTATGTGAACTTCGCACTAGCTTTATAGCCATGGTTCTACTAGCTATGAACCCATTTGTTCTACTAGCTATGAACTTTGCCCTGGATTTATGGAGCGGAACCCATTTGTTCTACTAGCTACGAACTTCACCCTGGCTTTATAGCCATGGTTTGGGAGCAATCCTTCTTAGGAATGGAATGTGAAAACCCTTACCACCATCTAAGAGAGTTCGAACAATTGTGTTCATGCCTTCTAATCAAAGGTATGACACAATAAACTCTCAACTAGAAGTTGTTTCCTTTTTACCTCAAGGAAAAAGCCAAACAATGGTAAGACCACAACGTTGGGAAGATAAGCGAAAATTGGAATGAATTACGAGACAAATTTTGTATTGCTTTCTTTCTAATTGCCCGAATTGTGTCCTTACGGAAGTACTATGCTTCCAACAGATGGAAAAAAAATCCATAGGTGCAGCTTGGAATAGATTTTCTCTTTTGAGAAATTTCGGCCTAGATTTGTCCATCCCTAATCCATTGCTTTTGCAACACTTCTATTTGGGATTGAACAAAGAGTCTTCCCTACATCTTGAAATTATGGCTGGAGGATATTTCCTGCATAGGACGCCGGAAGAAGGCAAGGATCTTCTACACCGAATTCTAGAAAATTCTTCCTTCATTATGGGTCTTAATGAGCCCCCTCAAGAGGAAGTAGTGTCAAGATCCAAGATTGAATCCAATGACAAGGAAGAAGCCATCTCTTGCTTATCCCACACATTGTCAGAGGAATCCTCTCCCGATCCTAAAATTACGAAGGAAGAAGAAATTCAACCTTCGGAGTTTCCTTTCTACTTCGAGGAAGAGATATTTGAAAATTTTGAAAATACCTTGAAGTATTGTTGCCACAATAAACCATCATTGCCTTTAACTCCACCTGACCCACCTGATGGAGTGTTCGTCCAACAGACAGTCAAGGAGTTAACCTCTATTTTAAGCAGGGAGTGGACTGCAGAAGTTGAGCTGTCATCCGAAATCATTCGGATGACCTCACCTTTGGCAACTATTCTATGTTACATTAGAGGGACACGAATGAAGGTCCTATACAACCCCACTGTTGGAGCAAATCTCATTTCTATTTCTTGTGCTCTCGCAGTGCCATTGACACCAACATGTAAATCCTTCCAGGACTCTTTCAGAAACGTCCTTCTAGGATGCGGGGTTTTGCAACAGGTGTTTGTAAGGCACAATGATATTGAGGCAATCCTAGATTTCCATGTGTTCAAAATCCAATATTTCGACATTATGATTGGGATTCCCATTGAGAAATTTCTCATTGAAATTTATTTGGAAGGAAACCTCAGTGTCAACCTTGGTGGGAGATAATTTTCTATTCCTGTTTTGCATTCCAAGAACACATCTGCAGAATCTCCCATCCAAGATGAACCATTAAAGGAGGTTAGAACTCTTCAATTCTTAGCTCCTCCCGAAATAGAAGGAGAATAAGATTTCATCCAAGGGGAGGATGAATTTCAGGAGGCAATTGAATTGCCGAAAGAAGAGTTCTTCCCAAAACCTCCTATCGATTTAAAAATTCTACCTCCAAGCCTATAATATGCCTTTCTAAAAGGCAATTTGGAAGCCCCTGTCAACATAAGTGACAAGCTTTCGAATGATGAGACACTCAAACTCATTGCCATGTTAGAAAAGCATGGAGCTCTTTTGGCTATTCCTTAGAGGATCTTAAGGGAATTAGTCCAGGTTTATGCACCCATCGCATTCCCATTGACCCAGAGAGTGTCCCTTTAAGGGAGCCTAAAAGGCGATTAAATAATGAGATGCGGGAAGTTGTCAAGAAGGAGGTCTTGAAACTTCTTCATGCTGGGATTATCTACCCTGTTCCTCATAGTGAATAGGTAAGCCCAGTTCAAGTAGCGCCCAAGAAGGGAGGTATGACGGCCATTCAAAATGAGAAGAATGAATTGATTCCTCAACAAACCGTCACGGGATGGAGGATGTGCATCGATTACTGGAAACTTAACAAGGCTACAAGGAAGGATCATTTTCCACTGCCCTTTCATCCATGACATGTTAGAGCGGTTGGAAAAACATTCCTACTTTTGTTTTCTTGATGGGTATTCAGGTTATCATCAAATACCAATACACCCCGGCGATCAAAGTAAGACCACATTCACACGTCACTATGGGACTTATGCCTATCGGCGTATGTCTTTTGAACCGTGCAATGTTCTGCCTCTTTTCAAAGATGCATGATGTCTATCTTTTCCGACATGATTGAAAATATCATGAAAGTTTTCATGGACGATTTATTCTTCCATAGGAAAACTTTGGATCATTGTCTAGAAAATTTAGACAAGGTCTTACAAAGATGACAAGAGAAGGACCTAGTACTTAATTTCGAAAAGTGCCATTTCATGGTCTATGAAGGCATCTTTCTTAGGCACTTAGTGTCCGAAAGAGGGATAGAGGTGGACAAAGCAAAGATTGAAGTCATTGAAAAACTTCCACCTCCTATCAATGTTCAGGAAGTCCGCGACATTTTAGGTCATGCGGGGTTTTATCATTGATTCATCAAAGACTTCTCAAAAGTCACTAAACCTCTCACTAACCTAATAGTTAAGGAAGCTCCCTTTGATTTCAATAATGAATGCCTTAAATCACTTGAAACACTAAAAAAGGCACTCATCTCAGCTCCAATCATTCAACCATCCTAATTGGACCCTGCCATTCGAAATCATGTGTGATGCTAGTGATTTTGGTGTAGGTGCGGTCTTAGGCCAAACCAAAGATAAAAAGCATCATGCAATAGCCTACGCTAGCAAAACTCTAACACGAGCTCGACTCAATTATGCCACCACTGAAAAAGAGCTCTTGGTGGTAGTTTTTGCTATCGATAAGTTTAGGTCCTATTTGGTATGAGCCAACGTCATAGTCTACACAGACCATGCTGCCTTGAAGTACTTGCTCACAAGAAAGGAGGCTAAACAAAGGCTAATCCGTTGGATTCTTCAACTCCAAGAGATTAACTTAGAAATCAAGGATAAGAAGGGAGTATATAATTTTGTGGCAGATCATCTCCCATGAATGGAAACCACCCAAACCATGGACATTCCTATCAATGACTTCCTACGAGATGATATGCTTCTCAAGGTGACTGACTCTCACCCTTGGTATGAAGATATGGTGAACTTCATGGTCACGGGATATGTACCACAGGGGAAAACAGAAAGAAACTCATCTATGAGAGTTGAAGACACCTTTGGGATGATCAATACCTGTATCGACTTTGTGCCGATGGCCTTCTAAGAAGGTGCGTCTCATCAATCGAAGGCACCAAGATTATTGAGAAATGTCATGCTAGCCCCTATGGTGGCCATTACCATGTTTACCGTACCCAGGCAAAGATTTGGCAATGTTTATTCTATTGGCCTTCTATATATGAAGATACAAAAGAGTTCATTCGGAGATGTTGGACATGCCAAAAGCATAGAGGAATCTAAGCTCGCAATGCAATGCCCCTAACATATAATCTCCAAGTGGAATTATTTGATGCGTGGGGTATTGATTTCATGGGACCTTTCCCTAGGTCTTATGATTGCGAGTATATACTGGTTGCTGTAGATTATGTGTCAAAATGGGTAGAAGCTTTGCCATGCAAAAATGCTGATTCCAAGCAAGCTAGAAAAATGTTCCATAAGATCATTTATCCATGCTTTGGCACTCCCCATATGGTCATAAGTGACGGAGGGTCTCATTTCATAGATAAGACCTTACAGAGCTTTTTGATGGAGCTTGGTGTCCAACATAATATTGCTACTCTATACCACCCGCAAACTAGTGGTAAAACAAAAACATCTAATAAGCAAATTAAGAATATTCTGCAAAAGACCATCTTGGAAATGGGAACAGAATGGAAGCATAAGCTACCCGACGCATTGTGGGCTTATTGAACCACCTACAAAACTCCCATTGGCATGTATCCTTTCCACTTTGTCTATGGGAAGACTTGTAATCTTCCTGTAGAGTAGGAACATAGAGCCTATTGGGCCATCAAGCGGTGGAACAAGGACTTTCACGAAGAAGGAAAGCACCGATTGAAGAAACTCTCCGAGTTGGAAGAGTGGAGAGATAAGGTGTACCATAGTGCCAAAATCAACAAGGAAAGAACTAAAAGATGGCATGATAAGAGGATTATGCCTAAAGAGTTCAAACCTGGAGATAAAGTTCTACTCTTCAATTCTAGTGTTAAACTCTTTAGACATGGGAAGCTCAAAAGTAAATGGGAAGGACCTTTCACAGTAGTTGAAACCTCATCCAATGGAGCAATCACACTCCAAGGTGGTGATGATCCTCTATTTAAAGTGAATGGGCACTGACTCAAATTATTTCCTGAATCCCATGAGGATGAGATGGAAAAAGAAATTAACGTGATAAAACTTATTGATTTCCACGACATTTCTTTAATTTTTGTAATTATTTGTGTCCATTTAACGGGCCCATCCAATTATTCATCTATGGGGCCCATTAAGTCAGCCCACGAAAACTTGGCCCAAACGGAGCGAAGAAGAGGTCGATCGAACCCTAGGGTCGGTCGACGCTCCCTGGCACCATCAGCCTTCTGTTTTTGCGTGCGGACTCTCCCGACTTATCACAACAAGTCTCTTCCTGCTATCGTACTTCCCTCTCTTATTTACTGACGGGAACAAAGAGGGGAACCTTGCACCATATAGAAAAATCCATCTCTTGTTCCAAGTCATGGCCGACAAGAAGATTGTGCCTCATCCCCACCTAGCTCACCCTTCAACCTGAGCAGAGACATCACACCGGCCAATGACAAGTCCCCCCTCTCATTGGAGTCTGTCATGGCATTGGATGTCGTGCCCCTCGCTATGATCCAGCCACCGAGGAAGACTAAGCATGGGTGTAGCACCACACCTCGTGGTGCTGAACGGTGACTCTCCCCTCGGAGGACACTCATGAAGTCAATGACACCTGCACGTCGTCTGACTACGGTTGTCCTTAAGTTAGTCAAGACCCGTCTTTTTCCTAAAAAAAGACGAGTCTCTGCCAACACTGCAGCCTGGCGAGGAGTTCATGTACACTCTGAAGACCAAGGATGTTGATGTAGTGAACCACCATTACAAGCCACCTACGCATACCTCGCCTGAGCATGTGGGAGACTGCCTCATTATCCATGGGGTGCGCCAGTGTGATGGAGGCTATGCAAATGGCTTTTCAAGCAAGTGGATAATTTGGCGATGAAGGAATCGACGGGCTCATCACCCTCCAAGATTAGGCGTCACCTCTTGCCGCCTCCTATCAGAGGGCCGCCTGGCCTATCTGAGGACAACGACGGGAAATCTCCTCGTACCCCTAAAGTGGCACAACATTCTAAGGAGTTAGCTTCTCTCCGTTTGGACAACAAGAATCTATCGGACTTAGTGGGTGAAGGGCGCATCGAGAGGGTAGAACTGAAGGATGAACTCATATCCCCCAAGGAGGAGATTGATGGTGTTTGCCGTGGCATGAGCGCCAAGCTGTGGCCCATATGCAATGCTGTCGGGATGCCCAACATCTACAACACTCCTTAGTGTAGATGTCCCGACCGCATAGGATGCTTACTAGTTTCGTTTAGTTTGATTTCAAAATTTTTATTTTTCATTCAGTTTAGGTTAAATAATGTAGGCATCCCCATATTTGAGTTCAATAAATGGAACTTATCGGTTCATCTAACAAGGTAAAGCTCCATCTTTAGTTTATTTTGTGTTAATAAAGTATTCAGGGAACAAGTGTGGGGGAGGTACCCCGAATTCGCGAAATCCCGACATGACTCAACAAGTCGAAATAGAGCAACAGAGAGGCCAGAAGGGGGTTGGCCGAACCCCTTGGTCGGCCGACCTATTGTGGGCCCCACACAGCTTCGTTTCGCTTCACAAAATCGGTTTTGATCTCCTACCCCTAAATATGCACGCTACATTACTTTTGAGTTCATCTGATATTTAATAATGAATATATGAAAGCAATTCAACTCAACAATTAACATTTAAAACTTGGTAGTCAAAATTTGCTTGAGCCGAAAATATGAATACTTTATATTACGATTTATTACCCTGTCCATAATTCCCACAAGTATAATAGGAAAACATGTCATCTATGTAGTTTACTAGTGTGATATGGTAAATGAGTTACATGAGGAGATATCTCTTGCCTAAAATTGATTTGTTGATGCTTGCACAATTTGGAGTCTTGATCTTTGCCTGATTTTCTCATTGGAAATTTAAATACCCACCAAGGCCATATGATGCAAATTCTTGGAAACCACATGGATATGTCACTTTGATTTTCATTGAACTTTGTCAAACTCGTGACCCAAATGATTGACATGCATGAACTTTTGACTTAGAAATTCTTGTGCACCCTATTCATGCAAAATTTCTCACATTGAGAATTTGCATCTACCATTCATCCATCCATCCAATAAAGAAACTCCATATACTTTGATCATAAAAAAATCTCTCTAGAAAAGTAAAAAGGAGTAGAAGACATGGCTACAGAATTCAAAAAAAAAACGAGGGGAAGAAAAAGAGAGTAGCCATGTTTCATCCTTAAAGAGAGAAAATCATGGACTCCACATATAACCATCCCATTCATATGCACAGGGATTTTTTGTCAATTTGTTTATTGCATAAGTCTCTCATAGGATCAAGTTTTTGACTTAGTAATACATGAATTGCAACGTGTGCCCCATTTATCCCTACCAAGATCCAAATATAGCAGTATCTAGTATAGGGACAAAATTGGCACAACATGCCAAGGTGAGGATAAAAACGCTTTGGGAGACTAAAGAGATTCCTATTGAGAGATAAGGGCAAATCATGAAATCATTTCGACAAGGGAAAATCCAAGGGAAATACATTCAAACCAATCCACTCTTCAAACACCCAAGATTGATGTGGTAGCCACATTCCACAAAAGGGAATTCATGAATTAAGGTATGAGTCGAAATATCTGGTATTCACATTTTCTATGCAAATTTATGACAGCACCTAGTTCTTTTTCTTGCCTTCACCCGAGGACGAGGAAAGGACTAACTGTGGAGGAGTTTGTTGACGGTCTTTAAGTGCCATATTTAGACCGTCAGTTCACCTCATAATGTGGACAAAAGAGAAACACAACGTAGTGGTAGGGTTAAGAACTAACCAATTGCACAAGTGTTGGTGTTTATTTGTATGCAGTTGAATTTAGACTCAAAATACCAAGACATACGTGGAGTAATCCATAAATTAGGGTTTCAACGAATTAGGCGGTGCCACATGTCATCACATGGATCAAATGGCCCACAAACAGAAGTATCTGAGGCCATCCAACGGTATAGCACCAATATCAGTCATGTGGACCCACCTGGTAGAGACCTAGAGAAAGCACAACCCCAATGGGGCCAATACCAGGTCGGTTGACCCCCTAGTCGGCCGACTTTTTTTTGCCCCCAAAAGCGTTCAAATGCAATGTGTTGGCTCCTCCCGGCATGAAGAAGTCATGGGTGACTTATTCGCACGCATTTAGTGGTGGGAACCATTTCTTCCCCCCTATAAATAGAACCCCACACCTCACTTCACACAAACACACAAAAAGTTGAGAATAGAACATCACTCCAGAGGTTTAGAGTAGTCCTAGAGGCTGCCAAGTAGAAGGAGAGTGTGGTGAAGAGATTGGAAGAAGGAGACATTGGCTTGTCAAGTCACTCTTTCACACTTGTAACCCTACAAAGGTTTTATTCAAATCAAGTAAGCCTTTGTGAATTCAATTCAAGTTTGATTCTAATTTTATAGTAGTTTGCACAAGTAGTTACTTGTGGGTTTATTGCTTTAATTCATTAGAGGCTCTAGTTGTATCTTTGTGTTTCAAGCAACTAGAGTTGTGATTTATAACGTAAGTGTGGTGCTTAGGTTAGAAATCACCAGTGAATATCTTGTAGACCCACAGATTGAAGAGGTAGGCAGTAGGTGGTGACAGCCCTATCAGTCCTTCGTAATCATCCACATTCGTCTATGCCATAGGCTATTGGCGGGAGTCGCCTAGTGTTGCTAGGGGTAAACCTGTGCTCGAAGCAAGCAACTACTGCAAATTCCTTTGAATTAGAATTAATACTTTGAATTCCTCTCTCTTACTTCCCTACCAAAGAATTGTGTGTCCTTGAGTGGATTAGATCGTAAGATTACACACACGTTACTTGGATTTGATACCCTTGGAATACTCTCATAAGGGGAAGTGCTGCACAACAGTTTCCGTGCACTTGCGGATTTTTATCTTTGACGGACCAGCCATCAAAATTCTTCGTACAATCTAAAGAATCAAAGGGATGGAAGTATCCATCCACCTCCGATGAGGTTCTGATTTGGCAGTAGGAGCTACGACAGCCATCTCCCGACACATAGTTTTGAGGATACGCTCGGAGGTGATATCCCAGGACCCTCCGTATATCATATGGAGAGTCTTCCAATGCTCATTGCCAGAAATGTCAGAGTCATCATCCATAGTGTTGTAGACAGCCTTCAGAGACTTCTTGGCATCCTGGAAGCCAAGCTCCTGCTCTGACGGATCTTCTCTGACTTTCTGTTTCCCCTCCTGTCGGCGGTATGGGGCTTCTTCTTGGCGCTTATTGCTGCGTTCAATAAGCCGCTGGACCTCAGAACCGTATTAGAGGTTATGGGTGTTCAATTTATGGATCGAACACCACATCTTGTCACCATCGCCGTCCTCAGTCGATGGTCGAGGTCATTTATTGGGGCGTGGCCCCCGACCACCAGGAGCTGCAGCTCCAGTAGCAGCAATAGGTGTGTCGGTGAATGACTTCTTCTTGCCCTTGGACTTCGTCTTCTTCTTTCCACTGCCAGAGTCAATAGCTTCAGCCTTGGAAGAAGATTTACCAGCTTCTGCAGCTGATTTGTAGTGCATCTCCCGGCCCTCCACAGCCCTAGCACATTTATCGAGTAGGCTGAAGAGCTCTGTGACCCTGCTGACATTTTTGGTTTCCATCTTCTCCAACATATTCTTGTCTCTAACTCCCTATCGGAATGCAACAAAGACAAAGGCATTGGATATAGAAGGAATAGTGTTCCATACCTGAGAAAACTGTTGGATGAATGATTGCAGCGATTCTCCCGCTTTTTGCTCTATGGTGAATAGGTACAACTCTTTGCCAGGTCGTGTGTAGGAGCTTCCAATGTTGGCAGTGAACTAGCGACAAGTCAGGAGGGAGACTCATGAACCAGGACCTTGTTTTCCCGGTTAGAGCCACATGGAAGTAGTTGGCCATCACGGCCTCATTGCCGCCAATAGCAAGGATGGTGGTGGAGTATATTTGAAGAAATTCAATGGGGTTCACTGTCGTGCCGTCCTTCTCTGGCAAATGAGGCCGGAACTTAGGGACCCAGTTGGCCACGCGAAGATGCATGGCAAGAGCCGAGCAACCGCTTCCCACTCCCAAAGGAGAAGAGTTTTCCCGAGCCTCCCACCTCTTGCGGGCGCGCTCCATAAGGACACAGCCGTCTTGCCTCATGTATCGGTGGTCAAGCTTCGATCGGAGATCTTTTGTTGGGTGCCTCGATGCCGTATGAGTGCGACATGCACTGGTTGCTGATTGTATCGGCTGCGGCTACAACCAAATGCTCCACATCAGTGTGCCATAGTTCCATCACACCCTGAGGTGCTCCGGGTGCCGGTGGATGCTAAAGAAGAGTTCACGCTGCGTTCTACGCATTCATATGATTGTTCGTCGATGCAGTGATCAACGCAAACCCACCATCTTGCTGCGATGGTGGAGGTGGTGGTGCAATGACACCCGCCAAGACAACAACGTTGGCTGGCTGCTGCACGTTGGATGGATTTCCTCCAGCAGGTTGCTCAGCCAAACCGTTGGACGATGTTGCGGCGGAGTTCACCATCTTGAGATCTTAGCGCCCCTTCATGGCATGCCAAATGTCGAACTGTGTAAATGACACTTCACCCGGTACTACTAAAGCGTAGTCCGTGAAGGTTCGTATTTGGATGGGGCGTGTAAGATGAAGAACAAGATGATGACACAAAGGTTTTTACGTGGTTCAGGCCACCTGAGCGTAATAACCTACTCCAGAGGGTGGTTGTTGATTGAGTCTTTGTGTCTGTGGCGAGTGCCAGTGGTTGCTTGCAGGCATGTGAGCTTAGTTGTTTTCTTCTGTGCGATGCAACCCTTATATATGCTAAGGGCTGGCCAATATAGTATATGCCTGGACCAACAGGTGGCCCCAGTTGTAATTAACCACCTATACACGATCTACATGCACAATCTTTTATTAACAGTGTGATAACGTGCCTTAATGGCAGCGTTACCTGTCTTAATAGTCCTACGATCATGTGTCATTAATAATGATTCAATGACACGTTAATTAGGTCTTGTAACGGCTGTTTAATAGCCTATTGAATGTTTGTGCCATTAGAGATCCTGTAGTCTTCCCGTTGTTGGATTAGTTATGGAGGTCCAACACGTGGAGCTTCCCTCTGTGGGGAGGCAGGTCCGGAGCCACTTGACACGTTGCAGCACCAGAGCTTCCCTCTACTGGGGTTAGGTCCGCGGTTGCTACACACATGGCGGTACCGAAGCTTTCTTGTGAGGGGTGGTAGGTCCAGTCCCGCAGGACAAGTGGCAGCACCGGAGCTACCCAAGCGAGGGATGCGGGCCCAGTGCTATCAGACGTGCGTTGTCTTTGGAAGTCTTAAACTCGGACACAGGAACTCCTTGGTTTTAAGTGCGGTATCAAGGGGTACTTGGTATCCAGGGTGCCAAGAGTATGGCTCTAATATTCCTATTTGTATTTGTGACTTTGCTCTTAATAAAGATGTTATCTTTAGTCCGCTATTGTTCATATACTTGGATGAAGCGTTTCTTGTTTGATTGTGGATTCCATATATGTGGTAGGAGTAGTAGTCATGATTATGCTATACCATTCTCATTATATCATCATAAACACTACAAACCCCCACTATATTCTAATTAGCTATGACATGATTATGATAATATGAATCACTTATGCTATGAATTAACATTGGTTCAACGATGATTTAGTTCATTGCCTTTGGATGGCTTGCGCCTAGGCTCTTAAGGTAATTACTTAATTCGCTAGCATGGACCAGACTAGTCCGTTTAACTTTCTGCAAACCTATTACACTGTGCACTGGACAAGTCCATATGACCGGACTAGTCCGATAAACTCTTTGATGCTCTATAACACGTAGCACTGGACAAGGCCGCTCGTTGACCAGACGAGTCCGTTAAACTCTCTAGAACTCAAATACACAAGGAACCAGACATGTCCGGACACCAATCGGACTAGTCCGGTACACATCACACAATCTAGGGTTTCTTGTGTCCTGCACATTTCACGCCGACTTTTACACAACACACAGGAATAGTCCGGTCGTCGGGATCCCTAATGGTAACAATTTTGGAAACACTATAAATAGGACATCCACGACCCCACAAACACAAAACACATATTCTACTGTTCACAACTCAAACCCTAGGGCCGCCACTTGTCCCAAGAGCACAAAACCACATCCCCCACACATCTAATGTCCTTAAAAGGTGAAAATCGATTGAGTATTAAGATTTGGGGTTGGGAGATTGTTGTTTACGCTTCATTGAGATCTTGGGGTTTGATCACTTTACACTAGTGCATCTACTTGTAATCTTTTCAAGTGTATTTGATCATCTTTTCGTTGAAATTCTTTTGGGAGCCCTCAACGTGTGAGGTTGTCCCATAAACTCAGTGATTATCCGTGATAGTGGAATCAAGTTGACCTTGGGTGTTGACTTGACGAGAGAAAGGGTTTGAAGAGACTGGGCTCTGTCTGGGCTTCCTCAACGAGGAGTGGATCTCTTTGGTGAGATCGAACCTCGGTAAAAATCCATGTCTCGTGTGCTTTTTGTTTTTGCATTATCATTACTTAGGGCATTAGAATTGATCAATCAAATAGTTTTTGATTCACATGAACATTATGTAATCTGTTCTATTGTTCAAGATAAAAGAATAGTAATTACACTCACTGCAATTTCATTTGAAATTCCTGCATAAACGTTTTATAGTTTAGTTAAAACTGAACAACCAGACTAGTTCACATAACAAAACGGACAAGTCTGGTCTCCCTGGTATTTGACGATTTAATTGAGTGTGCAGGAAATTATCGAAGCCTATTCACCCCCCTAGGCCACATTCAATTGGTATGAGAGCAGTTTCTCCATCGACGAGACTTACCGCTCGGAGATATCAATAGCCTCTGAGAAAAACAACGAGATCCCGAAGGTGCCCAACACCGAAGAAGAGAAAGATACAAAAGCCTTTGATGTACTCAGGGAAAATCAACACGATGATGAAGAAGTGTGTCACCTCAAGGCACTTCTAAGGAAGAAACTCCAGAGCCAAAGGGGAAAAGAGGATGAGAAGACGACGGGGACTGGTCATCATGACTACTCCCGATATCCTTACAATTACAATCGTCTCAATTCAAATAATCATTATCTTTCTATTCCTATGGGAAAACCTCTGCAATTGGATAGAAACGATTACAGCATATGGAAATACAATATGAAAACGCATCTAATCTCTTTAATCCCAATCTTTGGCATATTGTGTGTACAGGTGTAGATATCCCGGATACGGACAAAGAACTCACTCCAAAACAAGAACAAGAAATTTGCCACAACGCACAAGCCATTGCAGTGATCACTTCAACACTGAGCCAAAAAGTGTTCATTATAATTGATGGACTAGAAAGTGCAAAAGAAATATGGGATACACTTAAAACCGCACATGAAGGAAATAGGTCAGTTCGAGAAGCTAAAATTGAGATGTTTGAAGGAGAATTGGGGAGATTTTCCATTGAAGAAGGCGAATAACCTCAAGACTTGTACAACCGGATGAAGGCGCTTATCAACAAGATCCGCGCCTATGCAAGCGAGAAGTGGATTGATCATGAGGTGGTCAAAAGGATGATTGGAGCCTTCATGCCAAGAAATATCACCTTATGCTCAATGATCCAAGAATGCTTGGGGTTTTACAAAATGACTCCGGATGAACTATTGTGCAAAATTATAAATCATGAGATCATGGAGAAGGAGGCCCAATAGGTCAAAGACCTAGCTGAGCTCACCTCCTCCTAAAAGATGGAAGTTGCTCTCAAAGCATCTTGCAAGCCTAGAGCAAAGGAAACCTGTGAAGCTCAAGATGAGGGAGATACAATTGATGTGAGCACCGACTTGGATGATGAAGGGATGGTACTCTTCATCAAGAAATTCAAGCGCATGATGAAAAGAAGGGAAAAGCAAAGAAAAAAGAAAATCCAAGGCTCGACATGCCTGTTATAACTGTAGCGAGTACAGTCACTTCATGGTTGATTGCACTTATGAAGAGAACAAGAGAAAGAAGGAAATGAAGCGTCAAGAAAAGAAAATCTTTAGGAAAAGGAGACAAGCTCATCAAGCGCATATTGGCAAGGAGTAGGAATCATACAACGAGTCCTCCTCCGATGAAGAAGAGGAGATGGCCACCATTGCCATCAAGAAGCCTACCAAGATATCTATGCTCTTCGCGAACATGGGAGGACGGGAGACTCCCAATCACACTTGCCTTATGGCTAAGGAAGGCAAGAAAAAAGTTTTACTTACTCCTCCCTTGCTAAATTCCTCTATTGATGATTTTTACAGCTCTAGTGAAAATGGGGAGATGTTTAGGGGATTAAGTAAAATTGTAGTGAAGATAATGAAAATGTTGCCTGATGAAATCTTTGAGAAGGAGGAGCTTGTCAAATGACAGGAAGATATGCTCATTCATGAACGGAAGAGGTATCAAGAGGTTGAGAAACTCCTTGAGCATGAAAGAGAGAAGAGCAAGTCACTTGAGCATGAGATAGTCTTAAGTAAGGAAACTTACTCAAAGGTAGAAGACTCACACTTTGCAATCAAGGATCAACTTGCTAACTTGGCAAAACTTAACAAGATTCTTGAAGTGCATGTTGAGTCACTCAAACAAAGTGACTCCTCCTCCTCCAAAAGCTCACCCTCCAAAGGTGTAAGTCCGACAACAATTGTAACCTACACATGTTCCAATAAGAAAAATGTTGTCAAACCTGATTCTTCTAATCATGCTAAGCATCCTTCCCAAAGTAGCATCTTTGACAAGGAGAAGATCAAATATGCAAGTAGTGCATATATGGTCACTAGACCTCCTAACATCAAAGATGGACTTGGGTTTAAAAATAACAAACACATGTCCACCAATGTTCATGCTAAGAAGAAAATTACTTTTGTTAAGGAAACATCATGTGAATCTGACTTGCAAATATTATTTCGTACTTTTGATGCTTCCTATGTACTTATAAAAGACAAATTTGGACATGTATTTGCTAAATATGCAGGGCCACACCACAAGAACTCAAAAACTTGTGTGTGGGTGTCCAAGACTCTTGTGACTAACCTGAGAGGACCCAAGCAAGCTTGGGTACCTAAAACCAAGGAATAATTCTATTTTGCAGGCCTACTCCTCCGGTGGATCAAAATGGGCACTAGACAGAACATGCACTAATCACATGACCGGAGAAAAGAGCATGTTCGTGGAGTATGAGTGCAATGCAGATTCAAGTGAAGGGATATACTTTGGAGACAATAGCCAAGGAAAGGTCCTTGGTAGCGGTAAAATTGAAATCTCTTTTCAACATACTCTCTCGAATGTTTTACATGTAGATTCTTAAGATTATAACCTTCTGTCCATATCGCATCTATGCAACAAAGGTTATAACTGTTTATTCATTAATAAGGGTGTGACCATTTTTAGAAGAAGCGGTGGCGCGATTGCATTCAAGGGAATGTTGAAGGGAAATCTTTATCTTGTTGACTTCAACAAAGATAAAGCTGAACTCAACACTTGTTTGATTGCTAAAACTAACATGGGATGGTTGTGGCATAGATGGCTAGCGCATGCTGGGATGAGAAATATGCAGAACATTCTAAAAGGTGGTCACATCCGAGGTTTAAAGAATGTCGTTTTTTAGAAAGACAGGTCATTTAGCGCTTGCCAGGCATGGAAACAAGATGGAGCACCACACCCCGCAAAGAACGTGATGACTACCTCAAGACCGCTGGAACTTCTTAACATGGAACTATTCGGTCCAATTGCTTATATAAGAATCGACAGTAACAAATATGGATTACTTATCATTAATGATTTTTCTAGATTCACCTAGGTATTTTTGTTGTATGATAAATCATAAACTCGGAGAATTCTCAAGAAATTATTGAAAAGAGCTCAGAATGAATTCTCCTCAACTGTAAAGAACATTATAAGTGACAACGGGACGAAATTCAAGAATAAACAAGTTGAGGAGTACCTAAATGAAGAAGGAATAAAACACAAATTTTTGGCACCCTACTCCCCTCAACAAAACGGGGTGGCCGAAAGGAATAACAGAACACTAATCGAGATGGCAAGAACAATGTTGGATGAATACAAGACATCAGACCAGTTTTGGGCTGAAGTGGTGAGCACCGCTTGTCACACTGCAAACCGGTTATATCTTCATTGACTCTTGAAGAAAATTTCATATGATCTTATCACCGGTAACAAACCAAATATTTCATATTTTAAATATTTGGTTGCAAATGTTTTATCTTGAACAAGAAATCGAGGACTTCAAAGTTCGCTTCAAAATCTGATGAAGGGTTCTTGCTCAGTTATGATTCGAACACCTACGCCTATCGTGTCTTCAACAAAGTCTCTGGCCTTGTTGAATTAGCACGTGATGAAGTATTCGATGAAACTAATGACTCCCAAGTGGAGCAAGTTGAAAAGTGTGCGCTAATCAAGAAGGAGCTCCATGCCAAGTGTTGAAGAGGATGGTACATGGTGATATTCTACCTCAAGAGCAACCACAGGACTCAAGTGCACAAGATGAACTTCAATAGTGAAGCAAAGTTCAAGGGGGAGCTCATGGACAAGATCAAGATCAGGAAGATCAAGAAGATCGATATAACCACGGAAGCAATGATCTAGGGGAAGACAATGAATATGAAGACAATGAAGTGCAAGCTACTTCACAAGTCCCTCACCCAAGAGTACATCAGAGTGTACAAAGTGATCACCCCGTCAACAACATCATCTCACATAGCTAATTTTTGTGAATATTACTCTTTTGTCTCTTTTTTTGAACCATAAAGAGTATAAGAAGCATTAAAGGATCCAGATTGGGTGATTGCAATGCAAGAGGAGTTGAGCGACTTCAAGAGAAATGAAGTGTGGGAACTAGTGGAATAACCAAAGGCGAACATCGTTGGAACCAAAAGGGTCGTTTGGAACAAGCAAGATGAATATGGAGTGGTAACAAGAAATAAGGCGCGACTTGTGGCAAAAGGTTACTCACAAGTCGAAGGTTTGGACTTTGACGAAACTTTTGCTCCCGTAGCTAGACTTTAGTCCATTCGTATTTTATTGGCATATGCTACTCACCATAATTTCAAGCCTTATCAAATGGACATCAAAAGAGCTTTCCTCAATGGTCACATTAAGAAGGAAGTTTACGTGGAGCAGCCACCAGGATTTGATGATCAAGAGTACCCCAACCATGTGTACAAACTGTGTAAGGCTCTCTATGGCCTCAAATAAGCTCCTCGAGCTTTGTACGAGTGCCTTAGAGATTTTCTAACTCAAAATGGTCTTAAAATTGGAAAATCTGATTATACTTTGTTCACAAAACACTTTGATGATCATCTATTTGAATGTCAAATCTATGTTGATGATATCATCTTTGGTTCTACTAATAAATCCTTTTGTGAAGAATTTAGCAAGATTATGACAGACAGATTTGAGATATTGATATTGGGCGAATTAAAGTTCTTCTTGGGATTCCAAGTGAAGCAATTAAGAGAAGGCATGTTCGTAAGCCAAACCAAGTACACGTAGGACATCCTAAAGATGTTCAATATGGAAAAGGCCAATCCCATCAAGACACCCATGACAACTAATGGACATCTCAATCTCAACGAAGATGGTCCAAATGTTGACCAAAAGGTATATCGGTCTATGATTGGCTCATTACTCTATTTATGTGCATCTAGGCCAGATATTATGCTTAGTGTGTTTATGTGTGCAAGCTTTCAAGCCGCACCTAAACAGTGCCATTTAATAGCTGTAAAAATAATTTTAAGATACCTCGTGCACACACCTAAATTGGGCCTTTGGTATCCAAAGGATCCAAATTCAACATAATAGGATATTACGATGCCGACTATGCAGGATGCAAAGTTGATAGAAAAAAACACATCATGGACTTGTCAATTTCTTGGCAGATCCCTAGTTTCATGGTCATCTAAAAAGCAAAACTCCATTGCTCTTTCCACAACCGAAGCGGAGTATGTTGCAGCCGGTAGTTGTTGCGCACAACTATTTTGGATGCAAAAAACTCTAAGGGATTATGGTTATAATCTTAACCATATTCCAATCCTATGAGATAATTAGAGTGATATAAAAATTGCACACAATCCAGAAGATCACTCAAGAACTAATCACGTAGATATTCGTCACCATTTCTCAAGAGATCATTCACTAAAAGGTGACATTGTAATCTCACATGTTAGGACTGAAAAACAACTTGCAGACATTTTCAACAAGCAATTAGATGAAAAGATATTTGTGAGCTAAGAAATGATCTAAGTATACTTGACTCTCAAAATGTGGCTTGAAACACTGCATACCTGATTGTGATTTCAAAATTTACTCATTTTCGCGAAAATTTGTCCCTTATCTCAATTTTCTCTTGAAAACTATTTAAATTAGAGAATCATGGTGAATTATGGCCATTGTATGATTGTTGATTGCTCACTGGTCATGTTCATCAAGATTATTTGTGAAATAATGTCCTTGAGATCACTATTTGATCAAACAACCAAAATCTAGTTTATTCAATTTTGTTTTGTCCTGCTGACACCGGACTTGTCTGGCGTCAGCACCGGACTAGTCCTTTGCCACATAGTCTGGCCCTGGTCCGGCATATCGGACTTGTCCAGTGTCGACCGAACTAGTCCCGGTATGTCAAAGTTAACCCTAATCCGTCGCCAGGAGCTCATATCTCATCTCTCGCAATATCCTTTGCACTCTCTTCCTCAATAGTGAGCTCCAAAGGCGATTTCTACTTCCAGCCATCAAAATGCAGATTTCTCCAAGTAAAATGTTCTTCTCGGTGCGGAGCTTGCCCACTCCGGACTAATCCGGCTTCTACTCCACTCCTTCAACTCGAATATTCAATTTTTCGGTAAAAGTTCACTTAAACACTAGCTCTCAACTTTTCTTGGCTCTTGCTTATTTCACCTAATTCCTAGGGCAGACATTACTCTTCTAGATGTATTCCTACTGTTGTTCTATTTATTGTGAATTGATTCGAGCAAGAGTTGTTGAAATAGGAAATTAGGGTTCTTATGTCAGACCGGACTAGTCCGATGTTCAAGTGCGGACAAGTCCGTACTCTGAAAACGTACATGTCCAGTACCTAACAATTTGAACCTCTAAATTCTTATTTGCACATAGTCTCAAATCCATTCTTATGAATCCTTGAATTCCCTTGTGAGGCACGATGTCTTCAGGTTCCACGGACAGCTTTTTTGATTGTGATGAAGAGTGTAACCGTGCTAGAGTGCAAAGAGCCAAAGAGAGGGTGATGAAGAAAAGACACGACCGCAATGTTCACTCTTCTCCTCCCGATGATGTACTTCCCAAGAAGAGGAGAGTGGTGGTGAAGAAACCAATAAAAAGGAATGTGTTGGGAGTTCATTAGCACTCAAGACAACTATCAACAAGGGCAAAGGACTGGCCAGTTGTCCTATTGGCCCTGTTGAAGATGAAGGCTAGGCAGCCCTCTAGTGATGACTTTACAGGAAAACGGGGTGAATTGGCTGACATGTTCAGAAAGCTGGAAGTCTATGAACAGCCCAAACAGTCAGCCGACTCTAGATTTTGGAGTAACATCCACGATGACTACTATGAGCATGCCTAGTTAAAGATGAGGAACCCAGAGATTGAATGTCAATGGGTGGATATCACCTACCTCCAGTCCAAGGGATGCCAAGCTTAATTTATGTGACTAGTAGTCTATTTTCGTGCCTTGATGCCAAAGGGGAAGAGATTGAGACTAGTAGTCTATTTTGTAGCTATTAAGGACTTATGGTCAAGGACATGTATCTCAATTTCAAACTTCTGAAATTAATTGTGGATGTGCTTACTTTACTTAATGAGTGATGCCTAGTTTAATGATAATGTGATGATTGTTGCTATAATTGTTAAGTTATTATCTTCTGCTCATCACATCGTTTGATCACACACTCTTTAGGCACCCCATAATAAAAGAGTGCATATATGTGAAAAGTTTTTGTTACTCACCTATCATTCTCATATATGCACACTTTATGAAAACGAATTTTTACTCTTAATTGTGAAATCTCAATTGGTTGTCACCAATCACCAAAAAGGGTGAGATTGAAAGTGCATCTAGGCAATCCCTTGTGGGTTTTTGACGATTGATGACAAACAAATGAGATCCTAATGAAATTGTTGAGATGACTACAGGTCAATTTAAATGAGATAGTTTGGTGCACTGAAAAAGCGAAAAAAGAAGTGGTGAAGGAAAAGAGAAAAGCCCAACTGATGATTGAAGCGCAAAGTAGACTTAAATATATAGGATGTCTGTGAGAGACACATCCCAAGAGCTCTAGTATTTTCATATGGGCAAGGGCTTAAAATAAACCTAAAAATTCACTGAGCACCGGACTAGTCCGTTCAAGGACCGGACTAGACCGTTCAACTCTCTGTTGTCCAAATTCACACTGCACCGGACTAGTCCGCTCATTGACTGGAGTAGTCCAATCAACTTTATGGAACCACATTTCACAGTGCAATGGACTAGTCCGTTTAACTTTTTGTAAACCTATTACGCTGTGCACCGGAGAAGTCCATAGGACCGGACTAGTCCGTTGAACTCTCTGATGTTCTAAAACGGATAGCACCGAAAAAGTCCGCTCGTTGACCGGACTAGTCTGTTAAACTCTCTCGAACTCAAATACACAAGGAACCTGACAAGTCCGGACACCAAGTGGACTAGTGCAGTACATCTTGCACAATCTAGGGTTTCTAGTGTGCTGCACATTTCACGCCGACTTTTACACAGCACACCGGACAAGTCCGATCCCCAGTACGGACTAGTTCGGTCGTCAGGATCCCTAACGGTAACAATTTTGGAAAAACTATAAATAGGAGATCAACGACCGCACAAACACAAAACACATATTCTACTATTCTCAACTCGAACCCTAGCGCCGCCACTTATCCCAAGAGCACAAAAACACATCTCCCCACACGTCTAATGTCCTCAAAAGGTGAAAATCAATTCAGTATTCATATTTGGGATTGGGAGATCATTGTCTACGCTTCGTTGAGCTCTTGGGGTTTGATCTCTTTACACTAGTGCATCTACTTGTAATCTTTTCATAGTAATTCTTGTGGGAGCCCTCAATGTGTGAGGTTGCCCCATAAGCTCGGTGATTACCCGTGATAGTGGAATCAAGTCAGCCTTGTGTGGTGACTTGACGAGGAAAAGGGTTTGAAGAGACCTAGCTGTATGTGGGCTTCCTCAACGAGGAGTAGATCTCTTTGGTGAGATCGAACCTCAGTAAAAATTCATGCCTCCTGTGCTTTTTGTTTTTGCATTATCATTACTCAGGGCATTAAAAATGATCAACGAAATAGTTTGTGATTCACGTGAACATTAAGTAATCTGATCTCTTGTTCAAGTCAAAAGAATAGTAATTACATTCTACTGCAGTTTCAATAAAAATTATTGCACTGTTTTACAGTTTAGTTATAATTGAACAACCGGACTAGTCCGCATAACAAACCGGACAACTCCGGTCTCCCTAGTATTTGACGATTTAATTAAGTGTGCAGAAAATTATCAAAGCCTATTCACCCCCTCTAGGTCACATTCAGATAGTTTTCGTGCTCTTGCATATTTACATGTATAATCTAAAATCTATTAACAAGCATTTCTGGCACCGCTACTAAAGATGAATTGTTAGTAGTGCGTAGGAACCGTCATCAAGCATTTCTGGCACCGTTGTCAGGAAGGCAACCGAAGTATTGCATGATTGAGTTAATAGGATAGGACCCTGGTATGCTTTAGTAGGATGACCCTTCTTTGTTTTCACTTATTATGTGAAAACAGGGTAGTGTATGTCTGGTTCCCACTTGCCGGAAAACTTTGTTGAAGATCCCGAATGCCTTCTAAGAGATCGACCACATGTCGTTACTCCTCAGAAGCTTGGAGCGGCAAAGCAAGACAGCGCAAGTGTACATACAACCGAAGCGCTAATCGCCGAGAAGACACTTCGTGAGTTTTTTGCTCCCTCTACTAACAATATGCCCGTTGGGCCCACTGTTAAACGAAGAGACGTAAACTTCGAAATCAAGACTGGCCTTATCATAATGGTGCAAGCCAACTCATTTTGTGAGAAGGCTAACGAGGATGCAAGTCCCACCTGCAATAGTTCCTTGAGATCTGCAGCACTTTTAAGATCAAGGACGTATCTCCTAATGCCGTCCGTCTTAGGGTCTTTCCGTTCTCTTCTTGGAAGAGCGAAACAGTGGTTCTACGCAAACTGAAGTGTTGTAGACACTTGGGAGAAGTGTTCTACGACATTCCTCACCAAGTTTTTCCCGGTGGGCAAGACCAACGCCCTACATGGATGAATTTTTAGCTTCTAGCAAGATGCTAAGGAATCTATTCCCGAGGCTAGGGAAAGGTTTTAGGAGTACATCCTAGCATGTCGCCACCAAGGGATGGATGATTGGATCATCATGCAAAACTTCTACAACAGGCTGATACCTTCTGTCCGTGACCATGTTGATGTTACTGCTGGAGGTGCCTTCTTCTCATTGACAGTGCCCAAAGCTAAATATTTGATTGAGAAGATGGTGTCAAACATGGGATGCAGCGACGAGCATCTCCATACCAACACATGAGGCATGCACACCTTGAAGGAGGTGGACATGACTGCTGCCAAATTGGTCCTCCTTATGAAGAAGATTGATGGACAAGGCAATCGTGAGGTATGTGGCAATGCCTATGCCTTAGACTCTCACACCACTTGTGAAGTCTTTGGCAACATGGACCATTTGGGCAATGATTGCCTAGAAACTCATGAGGATGCCCTATACATAGCCAACAATGGAAACAATAATTGCTATCATCCAGGAGGTCAAGGGTGGGGCCAACAACACCCATTCTTTCAAGGAGGGTACAACAACAATGGAAATCAAACCAACTTGAGAGAACTTGCCATTGGCCAGCTGAAAATCAATGATTCTATATCCAAGAAGCTAACGGCCAATGACAAGACACTTGAGAGCATTAATGCCAAGATTGAAAGACTATCCTCAGGCTTCAAGAATCAATTGAGTTTCAACAAAATATTGGTAACTCAATTGACTGAACAGGCAACTGTTGTTCCTCCAGTAGAGAATGTCAAGATGCTAGGACAACCTGAACCTCCTCTGGAAAGTGCCAACATGATTTCTCTACAAGGAGGCAACTGGCTGAAGGACCCGGATGTTCTACAATTTCATGCTCAATTGAGCCTCACAACTTTGACAAGGCCCTTTGTGACCCTGGAGCAAGTGTGAGTGTGATGCCCAAGTTGTTTTTCGACTAGCTTAATTTTACGAAACTTACTCCAACACCAATGCAGCTCTAACTTGTTGATTCCTCAGTCCGTTATCCGGCGGGTATTGCTAAAGATGTTCCAGTGAAAATTCGGAATTGCTTCATACCCATGGATTTTGTGGTGCTCGACATGGAGGTCGAGAAGGATACGACGCTCATTCTTGAGCGACCATTCCTTTGCACCGCGAAGGCTCGCATAGATGTGGGAGCTGGAGAAGTCCAATACCATATCAAAGGCAAGGAGGAGAAGTTTAACTTTCGCCCAAAATAGGAGCAATGCTCCATGATCCGTATCAAGTATTGGCCGAATGTTAAACACATTCAAGAGGTCGAGATCACACCTCCAAGGGTGGACCCGCTCATTGCATTCACGAGAAATTTGATCTATGCGGAAAACCCGTCTCATCATCCACTCTGACACCCCAAGAAGACGAAGAAGTCTGAGCCTCCCCAAAGGCCCAAGCCCACCATGCCGCCAAAGAAGGAATGGCGGAAGAAGCAAGACAAGTCGTCCTAGCCCATACCTCCAGGGCCGGATGTCAAGAAATGAAGAAGGAGGAATGTCCATCTCATCGGACGGTGGTGAGACCTAGCCAATAGGTTAAATTGGTAGTTATCCTTTTCTTTGTTTTTCTTTTCTCTTTTTTTCCCCATTTAGTTGATTTTTCCCCACTGCATATTTGGTTTTCTTGGTAAGTTGATAATCTTATATTCTCAACTATCATTTTTATTTCTTTATTTTCACAAAAACAAAATTCTTGGGTTTTGAAAAAAGAGTTTTTATTCAGAAAACAATTTTTCTGAGCTGCAAAAGTGGTAATTCACAAACATGATAATCGTGTAGCCGTTGGGGAGCCACCTTCCAAAAGAGAGAATAGGGGGCCCACTTGTCAGTGTGGCCAACCCCCGAGTTCGGCCGACTAGGGGAAGGAGCCATTTTTTTCTCTCTCTCCTCCAGCCGCTACATTTGGTATCCTAGTGATCGTTAGTGAGTGCACACTATAAATGGTGGCCGTGAGGGGCACTTCTCCTCACACTTCACCTCATTTCATACCTACCCAAAGTAACTATTGCTCATATTGTTTTTCTTGCTCTTCATTGAAGTCTCTTGATCAATTCCCAACTCAAAACGATTTGCTTGCTTGCATTTGCAATTTGCTCTTAAGTACTTCAAAACAAAATTCGTGGGGCATTTTGCTTTTGTCAACATCACCTTTTCCGAGTTTTTGCCTTGTTGTGTTCTTGTTTGTTGCAGCCATGAAAGGGATGAAGACGTTGTTTGGAAAGAGGAAGGAGGCTACCAGCTCGTGCCATGGATGAGACTCAACTGCACGCCCCTCTTCCGTTGCTACACCAAGTTCATGAAGGAGGAGTCTAGGTGAAGACACTCCCATGGGTGAGAGGAGCAACCCGCACCAACTTCTTCACGACAGCGACCTTGACATACAAAGTGAAGTTGAAGATCAAGCACGCAATCTGTAGGATCGAAGAGCACGTGAAAAGCTACCAGAGGGGGGTGAATGGTAGATTTAAAAATCTTACGCAGCGAAAACAATAAAACCCTAATCCCTTCGGAAGAAAAACGATCTGTTAAAGAAATCGTGTACGAGACTAATCTAAACGTGTTTCATCGTGACAAAAGTGATAGATATCAGATAGAATCAAGTCACGAAGACAACACAAAAAGAATTACTCAAATCCGTCAAGAAAAACTCAAGTTATGATCGAAAGATCAGACTATGGTCAATCTGACCTACCCGAGAAAAACAGTTTCTGGAATGATGCAAAGAAACTCGTATAGCTCAGAAACCACAAATCCAATGACCGTGAAATTTTGACAGATGATAGACAATCAAGTTGTGAAGACAACACAAAAAGAATCACGTCAATTGGATCTGTAAAACCCGAGTTATGATAAAACCACAGACGAAAGGTAGTGCTGTCCAGAAATTCGACGAGTAAAACTTGTCTGGAACAAGTCGGACGAACAAGGCACAAAAGTTCCTTCAAACTATGGATTTTATTCAATAGAACACAAGAGGAACAGCCCCAAAGTCGTCTCTCACGAGCTTTGGCCTTCCCTTGCTTATATAACCAGCGCTTAGGCCAACCCAATACAACTAGGACTCCAATCCTAATCCGATCACAATCAGAACTTTCCATAACTGCTCAAGATTCTTCTATACGCAGATAGAAGAAATATTAAGACTTCCAACACATTCTGTTCAGCATGTGCAACAAGTTTTTTCGGTTGTTACTTGTTTTGTTTCCTTTCCTTTATAGCTAGTCAATAAAAAAATCTATGAAATGACCATCTCTACCACAGTAGGTACAATCAAACTTAACCTTGTGTTCATGTCTATAAGAGCATGCAATGTTTTTGTTAGAAATTGAATGAGACAACATTCCCGCAGACTTAAAAAACCACCTCTTTTTGTTTAGGAACTATTTAATCGAATCACTTCCTATTGACTTTACAACCTTAGCTTCATGTGCCTTAGAATGAGCATGAGAATCAAAACCTAAGCCAGTCTTATCATTTCAAGTCTTTGTAGAATTCAGCAGCAAGTTTAGGTTCTTGTTTGCATTACAAAATCGCTCGTGTCCTATACATATCATCAAGTTTATTGGACATATCTAGTCAATTTTCACATGAAGTTTTTACTTTTATTTTTCAATTAGAACAACAATTAAATTTATGGTAAAGTAAAGCATTGTTCAAAAGAAAAATTTCATTCCTAGCATTCTGTAGTTTCCTATTAAGATCATCACAGCTAGAACAATGCAAATCCCTAGCATCATTCAAATTTTTATCATTAAGTGCAGCAAGATTTTCTATTTCAAGTTCAATTTTATAAAATGTGGAGGTCTGCACACTTCTTAAGGAGGACAATTGTTCATAAATGAATTCACATAAGGAACAAGAATCATCACTAGGAATCGAAGATTTTGATCGATTAATTTTAGATTCTAGTGATTCAATTTTAATAGCATTGTCCCTAAGTTTTTTGTCCTTTTGTACAACAATGGGACGAGAAATAATATCATACATTTCTTCGCAAGTGGAGCATACCTCATCATTGTCGCTGTTAAATTCAGCTTTCTTCATTCTTGAACTTGAGTTGCTCTCCATGAAACATGTATTTTCCAAAGTGTCTTCGTCTTTATCATTTGTGGTGTCTACATCGCTCGAGCAAAAATCTTGAATTGCTAAGATAAATCTTTGTTCCGCTTCGCGCATTTATGAGTTCCACCTTTTCTCGTTGATGTCACAGAGGTGAGCTTGACCTTATATTGCTTTTCATCACGGGAAGTAGAACCTAAAAGGTTAGAGCAATTTGTACGAGAATGCCCATACTCACCGCATTCAAAGCATCTTTGTGAACCGCCACTTCCTCTTCTTTTAGTTCTCACGTGATATGAGTGAGAGAAGTTCTAGCTCTTTCTCTGGAAACTCTTCAATCCTTTCAAGGGTTAGAGAGAACAGCAAAGTAAGTATAGCACATGATGAAGATTGGCTAGAACTGGGCATGTCATGTTGTGAAACAAATGAAAGAGACTTGTTGGGATCTTTACATGATATTATGTCAAGTTCATGAGTTTTCAACTTTGAATATAACACATCTAAAGTAAGTGTACTCATGACGGTGGATTCACGAATGGATGTAACTTTCATGTCCAAGTTTTACATGACAAGTGCACATAATAATTGCCTAGCATTTTCAGCATTTTAAAGATTAACATTGACACTACAGAAATTGCTGAGAATTATTTTAAAGTGAGCAAAGAGATCATCGATCGACTCGCTGGGTTGCATCTCAAAGTGCATGTTTTATTTCTTGAACATATCTTGTCTTACTTTCTTGATCATGTTGGAGCCTTCATGGCACTCGCATAGTTCTTTCCATATGTCATACACAGACCGAAGGTCACTACGTAAGAAAGGCTCATCCGAGACTTGCCCAAATGAGGATGAAAGACGAACAAACAGTGTGTCTCTGTCATTGCATCTCGCATTACGTTGTCATCAGAGACGAGCGGCTGGCCCGTCGCCAATCAGGCAAAGTCCGAGACAAGCTCAAAGATAGATCGTCTCATTTCTTTAAGCCATAACAGATGTGCTTTACGGGGTCATTCGAGACGTAAGTCGAGCGCGTTGCCCATCAGCATACATGCGAGACAAGCTCTAATATAGCGCGTCGCAGATTTATTGACTCATCCGAGAGGTGCTTTATGGTAGCACGTCGCAGATTTGTTTACTGATCTGAGACGGGCTTTAAGGAAGCTTATCTCCTTTATTTAAGTAATCCGAGACGATCTCTATTATAGCTCGTTGTAGATTGTTTATAGACAGAGCCTCCTTATTAGGTGCCCCTCACCCCTGATTATCCTAGTTGCCAGCTGCATCCTGAAGCTAGCCAGGATTTAGCAGCCGAATTGCCAGTGTTAGCAACATAAACATAATATGTATAGCCAAAAAGATCACACATTAAATTATATTGACGAGTCAAATATTAACAAAGTGTCAATTGTGATTATCAAGTATACTAATTACACAAAGAATGCCTCATGTCCATCCTGATTACAAAGTAACTAATTATGCACATCACAACAGTCATCATCTAATCCTGTATACCGTAATGAAAATTTTGTCGATCAATGACTTCATTAATGATGAGCCTTCATAGACTCTAATGCTCCAACTAAGACATCCTCAAATTCAATAAAATCACTGAAATCAAATAAAACATTTTCAAATTGCTGTCATATTCGCTTAAACAATCACATAAGCGAGCAAATATCTGAAGGCATAGGAACAAATTGGTATACAATTGTAATAAATACAAGAACTATTAGTGAATGGAGAACCAATCTTACTTGTAGCACAAACAGTTCGTGAGCATATGCAAAACATCAGCAGAGAAATTGATCTCATCATAAAGGACATGGTAGGACCTGGTGTGCTTGTCCCTTGAAAAAACAAACAATTTACATTCCATTGATGCATTAATAGCCTGGTATCAACAGCTCGTGAGAGCAAATCCAATTATCGCATAGGTACCTTTATTTCAGAATGGCTGCAGAGGTACAAATCAAACTCACTGGGACGACAAATACTAGTGTCAATCACAGTTCCTGCAGTTTCAAGGGTTTGCAATTAAGAATTCACTATATACATTGACAGTCAAAACAAATACATTACTTCTGCATTAGACATAAATAAGGAAGATGAATGTGTTCCAGGACACCAACCAGGGAGAACGCTTCCACTTATGTGAAGGCGGCGGCATGCTCATACCGATTACCGAGGTCGGGGTCAAGGTGGCAGCGTGCTCCGGGGA
This sequence comes from Tuctoria greenei, assembly GCA_036927565.1. NCBI lineage: Eukaryota > Viridiplantae > Streptophyta > Magnoliopsida > Poales > Poaceae > Tuctoria > Tuctoria greenei. The sequence goes on along the minus strand of JAYESD010000003.1, from coordinate 128,384,370 downwards.
CAGGGGATGAGGCAGCGTGCTCCAGCGTGCTCAACTCTCTTATGACGAAGGTCTGGGTCGACGGCGAGGTTGGGATCGACGGCGGCAGCACGACAATGATGAAGAGCAAGTTGAGAAAGAGGGGCAGTGGCGGCGTGCTCTGGAGCTGCTGTTTCTAGGTCGAGAGAGCACGCAAGAGCTAAACTTTTTTGCCAAGTGTTGGGAGAGATCGTGTGAGGGATAAAAATAGCAAAACTCAGAGAAGAGCCTCTATAACACACGTCTCTCATTTGAGCATCTCTGGTCGAGAGACCACGAGTAAGTTTTGCACAAAACTTTTCGCCAAAGTGCGCACAATAGCTAAAAATAGGTCAAAAACCAGAGATGGACATATATAACACCCATCTAGCATTATTTTGCGGCCGAATGGGCACGCCGCATGCAAAAGATGTGCCACGTTGTGCTGAAGCCAGAAACAACATCTTGCGCATGCGGGCATGTCCAACTCGCAACTGTGTGCAATGCCTTATTTGATCGTTGCAACGCGCTCAACTTTCCGCTGTGGGACAAAAGATCTTCGGCATAAATCGGAGACGAGTCCAGGTAAGGAACTTCTCGCATTAGCTCATCTCCCACAGGTCTTAAAACAAAGCGTCTTCCTTTTGTCGGAGGACAAAAATCAGAGACACTCCTGTTTAATGTTCGTCTCTCATGTGCTCGTCTCCCTTTTGCCACTCGCACGACATCGTGAGCATCCGTTGCCACTAGCGTGCATAGTTAACATTGTGAGCATCATTTGCAGGGATAAACAAACGCAATGACATTGCAATTCAGGGATATAATTGGAAATCAGGAATAAACAAACGCAATGACATTGCAATTTAGACACAATTCACAACTCAATGAATTTCATATTTCATACACATTCCATGCCCTCTAAACTATACATTTTGATTCTAAACTTATTCCTGTGAGGCTCTCATCGATCAATAGAAATTGTACCATCAAGATTGCTCCCAAACTTGTCTCTTATATTCCTCTAGATTCTGAAAATATTGACATTCTTTAAATTAACAAAATTTTAATTAGGAATGATATATAACCTACGTTGGTCACTAACAAAAAGTTACTAACCTTGATAAGTAGATTATATCAATCATTTCCAACATCGGGCGCACTTAGCTGATGAAGCAAACGGTGAACTTCAAGTAGTATAATTTTTATTGTACATCCAGCCCACCACCCCTAAGAAATATTAATTTAAGCAACATAAGAAACCAGTTCAAATATGTTCGGCAACAATTAGTAATTACTTGAGCAAAATAAGTCTATTTTACAGTCTCTTGATCAAAAACCCAAGGCAGAGTGCTCCAGACAATGGACATTCGGGTGGAAGAAACCACATAGAAAGGCGCATCTTGGAGGCACCTACGGATAGTCCTTCGAGAAAGAGATTGTCTGGGGGTAGTAACCACCTTCCAAGTCACTCTACAAAGGAAATTCATTAATAAGGGGACGATGTTATACTGGATATGATTGTGCTTGTTCTTCATGACTTACCATTTTTTTTACCGATGACGATGCACTGTCACTTCAATAAATCTCCCGACTCAAGCTTCGCAGAGAAACCCTACGCAGAGAAATTGAAGAAACAAGTGAGACAAATGGTGGTGCGCCATGAAATTGCAAATACAAAAACAAACAAGACGGAAAAGCAAAATTACAGTTAAGTTCATTAGTCCATTGCAGAGCTACATACATCAATGCGACTGGTGTGCCATATGTACATACATGGGGATGGTCCTTGCGCCATGCCATGTGCTCCTCCTTACCCTGGTCACGTCAATGATGACGACGGTGATGGCGAACAGAGGCAGTGGTCACACTGGAGTTGGTCGAATAGAGGCGGCGATCGCACTGGAGTTTGTCGATTAGTAAAGGAGAACAAGTGGTGAAGAGACGCGAGAGATAAACAGGAGACGCGTGAGACTAAAGCAAGAAACACGAGGGGTGATGGTGCGTCTTCCATTGAGGCAATAGAGACGCGTGGCACAAGGACTGCAAAGAACTTAATTTTGGTGACGGTACAATGATGCGTGCGATTGGTGTGTGTGACCTTTTGTTTCCCCGAGGCAGTACTAATGCGTCCCATCGTCCCATCAATGCGTACAAAAGCAACCACTCCACCGTCGACTCTACAGAGACCGTATATAAGACGCGACATCACCCGTCAGTTCTCCACAAGCGCGTCTCTCTTTTTGAATCCGTTTCTTTTTCTTTTTCTTTTTTGCGCTGACGATCCAACACCTCCATGGACAACATTCCGTCGCCAATTCCGCCGAGGGAGCCACCCTGCATGAAACTGTGCTGCAACTCTGCAGAGAGGCTCAACACCGAGGGGCACCTCGTTACGGTGCAATAGGCGTACAATAGTACGTTTCGCGCCATGAGTTCCTTGGGCCTAGGTACACTTCCATAGTTTACTACAATGGGTACCATCGACCACTACCTCTACGCCCTCATGGGAGTGGCCGGTCGTCTCGACATTCAGTTCGAGACGATGGCCCATGTGCTCAGCACCGAGGGCCGCAGTAACTTGGTGGCAGCAACAAAGGGGAACCTCGATCTCGAGGTTGCACCGTCGGTGCAGCCGGACCAACCAGTGCAGCTAGATCGGAGCAGCAGCCTAGGCTCCTATGGCACCTTCACCGGAGTCACCACCGGAGGAGGAGGAGGAGGAGGAGGAGGAGGAGTAGGAGTAGGGAGTTTTTCTTTGTTGTTTTTAGTTGGTGTTTTTCTTTTCTTGTGTCTTATTGTACTTTTTTCTTGCGTTTTTTAATATATTTTGTTAATGAATGAAATTTATCTGTGTTCATCTGTGTGAATGAATATTATCTTGTGTGTTCAATCGTGTGAATGAATGAATGTGTGGTGTGTTCATCAGGTTCGTCACAAATCATAAGGAAGGATTTGATTATTTTATGGACAAATGAATGATTTAGTTATCAAGTGAATGTGCTTTAAGTTCAGTAATGTGTGATACCAATAGTGAACCGAAGCAAAATGGAGAAAATCACAAAGCTAAAGGATATGTGGGGAATAGGAGATGTGCTTTTCCATTAAGCGCGTCTCCCTTTAGCAAAGGAGAGGGAGACTTCGAGAATAGGAGATGCACTTCTTGTTAAGTGTGTCTCCATTTTGCATCTTCTTATATAAGGCACGCCATCAGTCTCTCTTCTTCTCCTTGTTTGCCTTCTATTGTTGTTTTATTTGATTTTGTTTTTCTTTTCTTGTGTCCTGTACCTTTTTATTATGTTTTGTAATATATTGTTATTGAATGAATGTGTTATCTTTGTTCATCTATGTGCATAAATATTATCTTGTGTGTTCAACTATGAATAAATAAATGTGTTGATCGTGTTCCTCAGGAATGACAATTCATAAGGAAGGATTTGATTATTTTTGAATTTAAAATACTACAGTGATGGTACTCTACATTGGAATGATTATTTAGTGATCAAGTGAATGTGTTGTACATTCGTTCATCGATGTGTTCATGTCTGTCTGAAACTGAAGCCAAAGGAGACGAGCTTTCTGGAAAGTTCATAATATTTCTTTCGCAAATAGGAGACGCTATTTGTTAGTCGCACGCCTCCTGTTTGTTAGAGAATGGGGCTCGTCTCGGATATTTCATTAAATGTGGCGCGCCTTATAGTATGTCATCTCCTTTTATGCTTAGTCGCGCCTTTCTTTCATGAACTAGCATCCTCGCTGAGGCGGGCTCGTCTCGTTTAGCCATATCAGTGATGGCCGCCTTTATGATCATCTATGATCTTTGTCTCCTATTTGCGTTTCGTACATCGTGGGTGTGCAACACGATCAAAGTCGCTTTGAGTCAATCCTTGTTGTTGTCGAGTCCCTCATAGTTGCAGCCGTAACTTGATCATTTGTGGCACATTGAATGACTTGTAGACTATATCCCAGATGGCAAAGCCTTGTGCTCGTATGTAAGCCTCCATACGAGCCTTCCAAACCTGAAAATCAACGCCATCGAACACACAAGGTTTCGCGGAGTATTTCTCCATGTAAATTAGCAAAAAAATGTGAAAATCAATGAGATTATAGTGATACCAATTCTATGATCAAAGATCACATGAAAACCTACAAGAGAGGGTGAATGGTAGATTAAAACTTTTTCAACAGAAGCAACAAAAAAACCATTGGTAAAAAAACAATCTAATTAAGAAACCATGTGTGAAATTGATCAAAACGTGTTCAACTGTGATAAAACTAGTAAATAAAGCAGAGAATCAAGTCACGATGACAGGGTAACAATAATAAAAAAACCATTGAGTAAAGGTAAAGTTATGACCAAAAGATTGAGCAATGGTCAATCTGTTCTACTCGAGTTAAAAGCAGATCTGCTATGCTGTAAAGAAACTCATGTAGATAAAAAACCACAAATCCAATGATTATGAAATTTTAACAGATGATATAAAATTGAGATTTGAAGACAACACAAAAAAATCATGTCAGTTGAATTGGTGAAACTCGAGTTATCATAAAAACACCAAAGCAATATAGTGGTGTCCAGAAACTGGACGAGAAAGACTTGACAAAAACAAGTCGGAAGAACAAGGAACAAAAGCTCCTCTAAAACTATGATTTTATTCAATGTAACACGAGAGGAACATCCACATATCATCTCACCACAAACTCTGGCCTGCCTTGCTTATATAACTAGCCCTAATAAAACTCTGATCCAACTAGGACTATATTCCTACTCAGTTTCAAGCGAAACTTTCCATAAATTCTCAAGACTCTTCCATATGCAGATAGCAGAAATCTTAATACTTCCAAACACCAGAGGAACGTCCAAAAAAATCCTAAAACAACTCAACTTCATGAGCCACACAAAATCTAACCAAAACCAACTCTAAACTTTCCATAAATAAACGATAACCACCTCAGCTGCACCATGAGGCATAATCCAGCCGATTGGACCTTCCTGGCCATATCTTCACGTCCATATCTCTTCACAACACCTTGGAAAAATATTGCCACATCCATGCTTCTCTTGCAAACGTGCAAACACTTTAAAAATGTCAATGATACTTTCAAATGCATTGTTCTTGACCTGAACATGCTGCGTGACCTCTCGATTAACTCAACCACAATTCCTCTTAAACTTAGTTGTTGAACCTCATCTTCTCTATAAGAATAGTTCAATGGATCACCGTCACGAGACATGTCTTGACCTCAAGCAACACCTGCACATGAACAAACAACCAATTCTTCTAAGCACAAATCCTCGACTTGAATCTCGTTAGTACGAAAACCACAACACCTTATGTGAGCATGTCACATAAGTATGTTGCAAAACATAGCAAGATAATTTCCACCATGATTGACCATAAAGAATTAAAAACATAATAAACGAATACTAAGCAAACTTCCCATAAGCAAAAAAACAATATTAACACATTGCAAGTTAAAAACATAGCAGCCGCACAATCATTTCAGCAATAGAAAGATCGGACAGTCCAATATCGTTGCTATACATTGTAAAAGAGAACTCGGACACTCCGAATTAAAAAATGAGCAGTTCACGTGGGCGAAAAGTTAAAAAATTCCGAAAACAGGTTTATCATATATATTAAAAACTTTGCAAGTAAACCCTCATGTTTAAACATATTTGCCAATGTATTTAGAACCTAGATTTTACACTCGCACATCCGAGAAGCAGCGTCAAGGGGACCCCGAGCTCCTCGAAGGCTATCGTGCCCACCCAAATAGCTCGTGCTGCCTCCTCTGCGGCCATAGTAGCATCAACTCGGTGCCTCTCCAATTCTGCACATGCATTCTCGACATCCGCCCGAGCTGCTTCCATGTCCGCTCAAGCTCGCTCGGTCTCTTCGCTCAGCATGGCTTGTTCATCCTCCTCAAAACTCAAGCCATTCTTACGGGAGAGGTCCGCCCTCCTCGAGGCCTCTCGGGCCAACCTCTTCAGAGAACGTTAAAAATAAGGAAGAATATAACCTCGATGAAAAATAAAAAAAGATCACCTGGCTATTACACATTGCAACCCTCAACCTTTGATGCACTTCGAGGACGTTGTCACATCCAGCCTTGAGGTTCACCCTCACATTGGCGAGTTCGGAGCAGACATAAACAATGTCCTCACGGATACCTCGGAGCACTCCTCGATGCTGCCCTACTTGGAAGTATCCCATCCTATGGCGACAGGACTTGAGGACCATCATCAATACCCCCTCCTTGATCCTCACCCTCAGCAAGCGCTAATGCTAAAATCTTGAGTGGTGTCAATGAGGAGGCACCTCTAGACCTCGAACTAGAAGGTCGCGACAACCTCATAGGACTCATCACTCATGTAGCCGACTCATCTACAGATTGCCACTCCAACGAACCTGATGGAGTGACATCGCAACCTTCGAAGCCATGAACCCCGAAATGAAGCCTACCAGGATGGGCGGCGAGTATGGCAAACGTTCCCCTGCCACCATGGAAGTGGCCTCTGAAGACGACGACACCCTTTCCTATCGTGGCGAGGACATCAGTGCATCAAAGGGAGTTTGCCCCAGCAGCCGAATCGCTTCCTCTGATCCTCTTGTCCAGTTGACCACACTAGGTTGATACTCCCTGGGACAGGAAAGAAGGGCCTGAAACACAAAAAACATAACGTCTCTTCACCAAGAAGAAAGCAACAGAGAAAAAGAAAACCAACCTGGAAGAGCAACGGGGTCAATGAGCCCCCGACCCATAATGGGTTCGGGCCCTCAGTCGTGAGCTCTAGAGATGACACATTGGTGCCCAAATAAAGAGTACTTCAACACCTGCTCCGACTTTCTTCAAACAGGATCATCCTTAGGCCCTGCTGCTCTCTTCAACCACATCGAAATCACGCAAACAATGAAAAAAATGATATCACAAGTTCCTACCCCACCTCTTGCAAACGACTGATTCTTTTGGTCTCGCGGGAAAGAGGACGAGGCATGAGGAAACCTAGAGACAATCGGGTAATGAAAAGGAGGTTTTAGCATACATGTTGGGGCATTTTATAGCGCTCAACGTGGAGGTTACAAGAGCGAGGGTTTCGGGAAACGTGCGGGTAGCAAATGCAGGCAATAAAATACCTTGTCACATGAAAAATACACTATTGTAGGCACGTGGAATGGCATGCCATAGCATGTCCCAGGAGCCCTTGAACTCCTGTAACTGGTGCCATTTCGAAGCGATTTCATGTGGTGCATCTCCAAAATCTTCAGAATTCGGTAGAGACTAGATTTTGCCCAGCGGCTACCTCCTCGTATCCTTCATTGACTCCAAGTCATGTGGCATCCCAATGTCTCCTACTATGCCCATGGTCCGTGACACTTACAGACATGTGGGCCTAGGTAAAATGGGTAAGTTTACAACCCAATTTTGGGGTCATGAACGAGTTTGGGGTTCGAATTGCCTGCTTGTCTGACTAGTCGAAATGGTTGTCCCGAACGAACAAGAGTGAGAGGTGGATGACCTGAGATGGCTTGCTTACGGGCAAGCTCGACAGAATAGACCCTCCAGACATCTCCAACTATTCATATTCGAGTCTCAACTTGGCGACTCCATTGTGACCTAACGAAGGTTTGGCACGTGAGCTACCCATGTCGCTCTGAGGACCCGGAAACTATGAGGAGGTCCCCGGCGAGATTTCATGGATCCTGAGAGTCTTACACCAACGAGGTCCGTCCTTAACGAAGTAGAACGGCCGGTTATGATTGACCCATATTAAACGGCTCAATCAGGTTCCACTCGGATCTGCCCATTAGATGACTCATCGAGGGTGAGATTTTGACCCTATCCTAAGGAACTTCTAGACCTGCTCACCTCTCCGAGCTACGGATAGCCCATCAGCGGTGCGCGAGATGAATTTGCGAGAAAACTAACATGACCTCACAAGAGACATGGGGTCTGCCACGTGATCATAGGTAACAACTATTAAGCCATGCGCCCTGCCAAAATTAACTCGAGCCACTAGTGGCGAGGCGTGTATGATGAATCAATACTAACACATCTCATTGAACTATTATTTTTCAAGGTCCCCGACACGACTGTGAAATCAGCCTTCAACCAACTCAATGGAAGCTCACCTGAAGGCTTAGGGGCTACTAACAAATTTTTATACTATGGGTACCCAAACTACGGGGCCTGACGACCGTACGCGACCACTATACATCGACAAAGCCGCATCCACCCTCCAGTGCAAGGACAAGCCCACCACTTACGCCTTGATCGACTAAGGTCTGAAAGGGGATAACATGCAATGTAACCCTTTATAGGTTAACCTGACATCCTCCCCTGTTCCTTCCCATCAATCGTAGAGGAATGATTATACCACATGAGCGGTTCAATAAGATGGAAGTGAAGATAATAAAGATTTCCATGGCTCGGGCAGCCTAGGCGACCTGAGACACGAACACTGTACAACCGGTCTCATTATGAGGAGCTGGTTAGCTAGCCCCCCCCCCCCCCCCCCCCCCCCCGTTTAAACTCTATAAAAGGGGGCCCAAGACCTCCTTCGAGAGGGGCGAGTTCATGATGTACTAGATTTGGATACGCATTAGTCATTTTAGAGATCACACGAGCAAGGCTTGCTTGTAGCCCATTTCTCTATGCCTTTAGAGTGACCAAATATCTTGAACAACTTGCACTGGACGTAGGCCTCTTGCTTGAACCAGTATAAATCACTTGTCTTTGTAGCTAGCCATCCAAAGACAAACGTGAAACAAAGTGATTACTAGTTCGTACTCCAAACAACGACAAAATGTGTGTGCTAATCTTCTAACAAGTTCACCCAAGGACGCATAGCTTCTTGGTAGGCCAAGGATAGAGAGGATTTCCTAAGAAAAGTGTTCCTAATTCAGGGCAAGTCAACTGATAACTGCTTGTGTTGAGCACGAGCTTACCCTGATCTACTAGGCAACCTTGCCAAGAGCCTATGTTGTAGCCAAACATGAAGGTTTAAGACATACAAATAGGCTATCACCACCTACCATGTACCTCTATAACCCGTGGACTACGAGATAATCATAGGTAATGTCACGCCTAGACACCAAACCTTTGCCATCGATTACTTCCCTAAACTCCCAAGCAAAGACTAGCGCCTCTATGTGACAAGCAACTACAGAAATAACTTGCTAGAATTATAGAACGGAACTCAATTGAAATCACAAACACTCACTTGAAAGGAAAGCGTCCCTCGAGGTACAATTATGTAGAGGGTTCGACAATTTTGGACCCTAACCTCAAGTGGAGGAAGCCTGACAAGTCGAAGTATCCTCCTCCTCTTCCTCACTCTCTTCGTATTTTCTAAACACTTGAGCACCGATACGCCTTTGAAGTGGAGTACCACTCTCGAGCATGAAGTGTGTGGAGAATTATGATCCTCTACACCCCATTTATACACTACAAAGGTCGGTTTGGCGCCAAAAAATGCATTGGAATTATTCGACATTATTATCAGGAAGTCGTGAAGAGCCAACATGTGGAAGCTGACTAGGTTTGGCACGATGACTAATGCGGTCGCACAGGGATTGTGGTTGTACCCAATGAAGATTTGTTCATGCTCAACTTCCTCTGTGTGACTGATTTGTGTGCCCGTCCTTCCTCGTGCGAATTGCCACTGGATTCCCTTGGAAACCCCTGAGAATGGGTCGTTTGACCCATAAGCTACGACGTGGCAACATCTGATTGGTTCGAAACCTATTTTTAGGATTGGTATCTGCAATTTTTAGTATTTTTGGCATAATCCACCTTGATCCATAGACACTAACACTTATAGAAATGATTAGTATAACCTCTACCACTAAGTTATGTTCTCCTTTATTATGATTTTCATGGGGTGAATTGACAGTTAGATGGCACTTAAGGACCATTAACAAAGTTAACCACAATTATCTTTTGCTCATCCTCATATGAAGGAAAGAAGAACTAAGTGATATTATTGTTTTACTACATGTATGAAATATATATATACATCATTTCAACACATACCAGTGTCAAGAACCTTTGATGTGGCTACCACATCATCTTGGGTGTTTGAGAGTTGGACCCGTTTGAATGTAGTTCACGCAAACTCCTGCTACTAAAATAATTTTGACAATTGTTGTATTTTCCAAAGTCAAAGATATGTTGGCTTATTCCTCAAAAGAATCCTATCATCTCTCAGAATGTGTTCATTCCTCACCTTAGCATGGATTGACACCTGTTTTCATACAACTAAATTTGGCTTTCTGTGGACCTTAGTAGGGAAAAGAGAGGTTCACTTGCAATTCATATGTTACTAAGTAAAAGACTAGATCCTTATGAGGGGCTATGCAATGAAATTAATGACTATGGAATTTTCTTGTGCACATATGGTGGATGAATGAATGAAGATGACTCCCGATTGTTTACTCTCTTTTATGCAAGGTTGAAGCATGACTATTTTTTCTTTTCTTTTCTTTCTTTTTTATCATACTCTTTTGTTGAGAGTATGCTTTATCTTATTTTTCCTGTAGCCATGTGTAAAATCCCACATTTGAAGAAAGCAAGAATTCAAAAATGTGAACTTAAAAAAATCTTAAGTTGAAATAAGAATTCACAGATACGTGAACTATGTCAACTAGTAAATGATGTTAAAAAGGAAACTTATAAAAACTTTAATTAGGTGAGAGCTTGGAAGGTTATGCTTGAACTTAAGTTCATTATTGGAAAGGGGTATTCCAGATACAATTCAAAAGAATAAAGTGAGATACAAAAGAAAGTTTCAAATTATAAATAGAGAAAATGTAAAATCCCTAAATGTCCTAATAAAGAATTTAGCTCAAGAATCCAATGAGAAAATTTAAATGTGAAATGGAAAATTGTCCTCATATGTAGTATTCGAATTGAGCTCAAAAATAGTGTTCCCAAATCAAATCAAATTAATCCGTTCAAATATTTTAAACTTCAAATGTGAGTTCACCTATGTCATTCTCGAGATTCAAATAACAAACATTTTGCGTTTGACAATTTTTGAGCTTCAGTTACCATTTAATTAAATTAAGGCCCACACGAGCATTCAAATTGAAATTTAAAATCAAATTCCACTTTTAACTTGTCAAACACCAATTTGGAGTTTAATTATGAGTTCCTAACATCTCAATTGGCCTAGATGCCCAATTCCATGTTCTTTTCAGAGCATGTTTGTATTGCAAGTAGTTTTAACAGCGAAGAGGGAGTTGTGTGTGTACATGTGGGTCCCGCATGTCAGTGTAATAGTTATGTGCTGTGTTTCCATTGCTTTGTCCAGGCGCCACCGAGGTGCTCCCGATTGCCACCTCCTTCTTGCTTGAAATTGGAGAGAAAACCAGATCACCCTTGATATTTCTCTCTCCTTCATATCCCTCCTTAAAGCAGCCGAGCCTCAGTTGTTTCTCTGTTTCATCCCCTCCATGCGAAAGCTTGCAACCAAGGTGTTCCTCGGTGTCCAGTCGGAATCAAGTAGTAGCAGTGGATTTTGATCACTCTCCTTTGAGCTTTCTTTCACCTCATAATTTGTCGCAACTCGCTGACATTTTTTGTTGGCAGCTTGAGTCTGCACATGTTGTGCTTGACGAATTAATGGTCGTCGCCCCCTGTTCTTCGTTGTCGCCCGTCGGTTCACCGTTAAGTCGATGATACAAGCCTGCTCTCCTCCACCTCCTTTAACCAAAAAGGTGTGCCTACAGATGTAGAATATGTGTGTAAGATTTTACCTCACGTCACGCCTCCTAGCAACCGGATTATGAAATTACCCGAGGAGTTTCTCATCTGAACTGAGCTAGGTTATGGATTAAATTGGTATTGCATGAATAAGCTTCGTTCAATTATGTGAGATATTATCTTCTACACCACCGTGTGCACCTCCTTGAAGAATCCAATTGGAAAATAAGCGAATAAACTGGCCAGGCGACTATTTTTCCTCATTTCCTTCGGGATTGAACTAAGTTACCGTTGCAATTGACCTTACAGCCCTTTCCTCCTAATTTTGATCAATTCTAGCGTAGCTCGTACTCCTGTGATGCTTCCAATGATTTTGTCGAGCCATTTAGGATCCACCCGTGTGAGTTCCGTCTCACCGAAGTTAGACCGCCGCCAACGCTGGTTGCCGTCGAACTTTCGGCGATCTTTGGGTGGAACGGTCCCCACAGCTTGTTCCCCGTCGTGGTTCACCATCTGGCGGCAGGTTTTGGCAAGTTCTGAGCAAGGGAGTTGTCAGTAAGTGAAGGCGCCGCCACCAGCATCTGCAGGTGCGCCGCCATGCGCTAGGTTGACAAGGCGCGGTGGGCCCCCTGGTCAGTGAATGTGGGTCTCGGTCGGATCCATTATGACGCCAGGATCTTTTCTGTCCATGCACTTCTACTCAATGTCCGTTTGTGGCACCTCCAGATTGGTCAATTCAAATTTCAGTGGGTCCAACCGCTATTTATTCAATTTTCAATTGAAAATAAATTACAGATTATATTCTAACTTCCAAAAGATGTAGCTCCTGTTATATTTGCCCAAAAATTCCAAAATAAATTTTGTCAGACTCTTTGTGAACTCTACTTTCCACTGGTGTATTTTAATTAATATGAACAGTCCAAAAAAGTTCTCAATAATTCCACGAAGTAAAAAGGCTTTGGGTTTAGTTCCTGTTGATCTATTCATTTGAAAATCCCAAATTTGGCCTGGTCCTTCCTCATATTTCCCTTCATCTCTAGTAAATGTTTAAAATCAATTTGAGTTTATTTGAATGGGCAAAATGTGTTCCCATCCTTTATGAACCTGAAATGTGTTTATAAAAAAAAGGAAAATATTAAAAAATGTAGGAGTCTAAGTGGATGACAAACACCACCGGAAAGGGGAACTCGGATGGCGACACGAGTTCAGTGACGGTGAACATTCGCCGAACCAAGTGGCGTCCTCGGGAGGGTTCCCATGGAGTATCTCACAAGGGCGCATGGCAGCGGACCATCGGGACCCAGGGTCCATGCGACCAGGTTAGCTCAATGGCTGACATTGAGGTTCGCTTTCCAGGGAGGAGGAGGCGTCGAGGTCAGTGCTTTGGGGATTCGATGTTGAGGCTTGAACATCTGAACCTTCGTCTATTTCCGTGCATTTGGTGGTTGATTCGCTTTTGGAGGAGGTGCCTGGGAGAGAGCTAGGGTTTAGGCCAGCACCACACTTAGTCCATAACAACTCACAGCAAAGGTTGCTCGGCTATTTCTAGAGTGGTGAGAAGTGGAAGACGTAAGCATAATGTTACGGTCTTCTGGAGCCCCGACGGTGATAGCCTTTGGCGGCGGTGGCAGAGGTTGGGGCAGATGTGGTGATTTTAGAGGTTGGGGTCGCGGTGGCAGAAGTGGCTTCTGGGATCGAAGTGACATGGGGGGATTGGGGGAGAGGAGGTCGAGCAGGTGGGTCGTGGGGTCGTGGTGGTTTCTGTGCCTAGGGGAGAGGAGATCATTGAGATTGGGGTAGAGGCTTCAATGGAGGTTGGAATCGTGGAGGTTATGGAGGTGGGAGGACTTGGAATCAAGGTGGTGTAGAAGGAAGAGGATCTTTGGGAGATGCAGCTCGTGGTTGGCGCAATCCTTCATGGCACAGGGACCAGATTGATGGCAATATTCATGTAGACCACGGATCCAGTTCTTAAAATCAAAATCAAGGCCATCCTCTTACCCGTAATGAAGATCATCATGGCAAGGGGACATCCAAGTGGGAGTCATGAAATGTTTAACAGATCTTGTTATAGCTCGCATGATGAAGATATTCATAGGCAAACTATGTTTGAGGGAGAAAAGGGTGATTCCTCTTCCATGCCATCTCAAGGCCGAAGGAGGGACAGCGAAGTGAACACGTGTATGGTCTTTGTGGATCCTTCTGCTCATGTTATTTCTGCTGCTCCTAAATTAAGTCGTGCTAGAGAGTTTTTGGGTACTTTTGAGAGAGATGCTGATGCTAGATATGGCCATCATGTTGTTAGAGATATCTTAGAAAACATGCAATCGACAGAGGCTTTGAAGTGCAGCAAATGTTGCAGTAGAGAGCATTCTTTGAAATTTTATCCTGCTAATGTTTGCTTGAGATGAAGCAAAGTGGGACAAAATTTTGCTGGGTGGCCTTTAAGGATGTTGGGTGACTATATCCCACCTATATGTGCTACACAGGTTGAAGGTCAAAGTTTTTCTATATACAAGACGGTCCCTCTAAAATTGACTTGAAAGAGAAAACCACTATGGCTATTACCCATGTGATATCTAGGGTTGCTGCTGGCAGACAAATAGAACAGGAGTTCTATCAACTATTGGGTTCTAAGTCTTCGAAGTGGAATGCAAACATAGTTGATGATAAAAAATTTACTATGACATTTCCTACTGCCAAAATGTTAAGAGAGTAAAGTCACTTGAACTTGGGGATTAGATCCACTGGTGCCCAATTATCGATGGAACCTTGGACTTCAGCTATACAGACAAAAGGTGAATTGGCAGAGGCATGGTTTAGAGTCAGAGGAATTCCATTTGCTAAGGGAAGTACGGTTACTTTGGCTCACATAGGATCACTAGTAGCAATGACAGTGGATGTGGAGAAGTCTCTGGCATGAGCTGATTATGTGAGAATCAAAATTTCTTGTAGAGAAATCACAAAGGTGCCAAGCTCGGCTAAAAGGGTAATATACCCTTTTCAGTAACATCCTGGCTCATGGTTTAATAGGATTGATGGAATAACTCATACCACCAAGGTATACCTTATTTTCCGGAAGCTCCTTTAAAGATCTCTGAGGTTAAGCGTGCTTGGCCTGGAGCAATTTACAGATGGGTGACCAACCAGGAAGTTCACCCAGATGCACAAGAGTGAGGACAAAATGCACAGAAAAGACTAGTGTTTGTTTGTGGGGCTAGTCTGTGATCCTAGAGACCTGCCAGAAGTAACGACTGTCAGACCCGTAGCGGCTGGGGTGTTACAAATGGTATCAGAGCTGACCCTCGCAGTTTCACGGGGGCGTATAGGTCAAGGATGTGGGTACGTACGCATGACGTGTGGGTCATCTAGGAGGGACACGGTATGGTATGTATGCAAGTACTGAACGTATGGACGTGGCTAAGAGGGGACGTTCCTGGCTTGGGAGTTGACCAATGAGGACGTCGGACCTCTAAGGAGGGTGAATTGTGACATCCTAGCTCAAGGATTAATAATATTGATAGAATAACTCATACCACCAAGGTATACCTTCTTTTTCAGAAGCCCTACAAAGAACTCTGAGGTTAAGTGTGCTCTGCCTGGAGCAATTTACCGATGGGTGACCAACCGAGAAGTTTTCCCGGATGCGCACGAGTGAGGAAAAAATGTGCAGAAGAGACTGGTTGGTTTTGTGGGGATAGTTTGTGATCCTAGAGACCTTCGGGAAGTAACGACCGCTAGACCCATAGCGGCTTGGGTGTTACAAATAGTATCAGAGCCGACCCTCGCGGTTTCACGGGTGCGTACGGGTCAGGGACGTGGGTACGTACGCATGACGCATGGGCCCTCTAGGAGGGACACGGTATGGTACGTCTGCCAGTACTGAACATATGGACGTGGCCAAGAGGTGACGTTCCTAGCTTGGGAGTTGAACGACAAGGACGTCGGTCTTATAAGGGGGGTGGATTGTGACATCCTGGCTCAAGGATTAATAGGATTGATAGAATAACACATACCATCAAGGTATACCTTCTTTTTCGGAGGCCCACATGCAAAGAACTCTGTGGTTAAGCATGCTTGGCCTGGAGAAGATTACAAATGGGTGACCGACCGGGAAGTCTTCTCGGGTGCGCACGAGTGAGGACAAAATGCACAGAAAAGACTAGTGTTGGTCTATGAGGCTAGTCTGTGATCCTAGAGAGCTGCCATAAGTAATGATCACCAGGCCCGTAGTGGTTGGGGTGTTACATTTTCATATATGAGGTTTTCTTTGAGAGGGAAGTCAGAGCTGAAGACAAGCCATCCAAAATTGGTGTGATGGTACCTGCTGATAAAGTTGATCCAAAGTATATACACAAGAGACTTAAGAGCTTTCATGAGGAGAAGGGGAGAAGTTCATTAACCTCTTATGTTGCAAAGGGATAAGAGACTGCTAATAATTGATATGAGGGTCAAGACAGAGGGATGAAAACTTACTATCTAGGAAAAGAAGTGGGACAGCTAGGGACATATGGGATCCTCAAGAGGATGATCTTCTAAAAGATGAATCGCAGGAAGTGATTGCTAAGAAGGGGAAGGAAATGTGGATGATGAGGTGCTGCTATAATCAAACTAAAACATTTGATCCAGCTGTTGTGCCTACCTTCTATAGAATCGTTGAGCAAGAGCTCCTGGATTTCAGACATGGCAAAATTATGCTAGAAAAACTAAATCTTATTCAGCTTGATATTGGTGACAATTGTGAGATAGAGAAATTATCCGTTCACTAGGATCAATTTCTACAGCATGTAAGACAAAGTGGGAGAATCCAAGAGAAGGTATTGTGAGACCTATGTGTGCTGAATACATTGGCTATTATGATAAAAGTTTTGAATATTGCCACAACGCCTTTTCAACGAGGTCCGACACTAGGTCCGATCTCCAACAAGGTCCAACAATAGGTCCGGCATGTTTTGGGTAGCTCCGGCAAGGCCCGACAATAGGTCCGACATGTTTTTGGTAGCTCCGACAAGGCTCGACGATAGGTCTGGCATGTTTTGGATAGCTGCGGCAAGGTCAGACAATAGTTCTGGTTAGCTTTGGCTAGGTCCGGTGCAATGTCTCGTTAGCTTTGGCTAGGTCCGGTGCAAGTCCGGTTAGCTTAGGCAAGGTCCAGTGCAAGTTCGTAGTGGTTCTGCCTTTAACTTGCAATGTTTTAAACTTGCTTTAAACATTATGGGAAGTTTGCTTAGAATTCTTTTAATAAGTTTTTGAAGTGTTATGGCTGTTTACGGTGGTTAATGTTTTGATATGATTTGCAACATGCTTATGTGAGGAGTTCACGTAAGGTGTTTTGCTTTTGAACTAACGAGAGTCAAGTAGAGGACTTGGGCTGCCAATGATGGTTGTTTATTCATGTGCAGGTGTTTCTTGAGGTCAAAACATGGTTGGTGACGGGATCCCATCCGGCTAGATTATGCCTCAGGATGTGGCTTAGGTGTTTATGGTTCGTTTATGGAAGTTTTAGAGTTTGTTTTATTTATATTTCATATGGGTCACGAAGTTGAGTTGTTTTAGGAATGTGGGATACGTTCCTAAGATGTTTGGAAGTCTTAAGATTGCCTTTGTGATTCTGGTTGTCATGCCTTCATGACTTGATTCTCTATAATATCTACTATTTTTGTCATAGTTGAACACGTTTTGATCAGTTGCACACATGGTTTATTTTACCAAATCGACTTTCTACCGAGTGGTTTTCATTGCTTTCGCTGAAAAAGTTTAAATCTACCATTCACCTCCCTCTGGTAGCTTTTCATGTGATCTTTGATCCTACAATTGGTATCAGAGCCACGGTGCTCTAATCTTTTTTATTCGCACGTATTTTTACTAATCATCATGGAGAAATACTCCATAAAACCTTGTTTGTTTAGTGGCATTGATTTTCAGGTTTGGAAGGCACATATGGAGGCTTTCATCCAGGCGCAAGACTTCGCAATATGGGAAAAGGTGTACAAGCCATATGAAGTGTGGCCAAATTTTCGATTGACGGCTATGAACATAAGAGATGTCGACAACAACAACAAAGCGCGAAACTTGATTATACAAGGATTGACTCAAAGTGACTTCGATCGAGTTGCACACCTCCGATCTGCGTACGATGTATGGAAAGCACTTTGCGACTACCACGAAGGATCCAAAACGATCAAGGAGGTACGATAAGATATGTTCATGAAATAATATATGCACTTTGAGATGCAACCAGGTGAGTCCGTGAATGATTTATTTGCTCGCTTTAATAAAATTCTCAGCAACTTGCATATCGTCAATGTTAATTTTTCAGATGCTGAGAATGCTAGGCAATTACTAAGTGCATTAGACATATCAATTTGGGAGGTGAAAGTTACATCTATTCGTGAGTCCATTGTCATGAGTACACTTACATTAGATGTGTTATATTCCAAGTTAAAAACTTTTGAAATTGACATAATCTCACATAAAAACCCAACAAGTCTCTTGCATTTGTTTCTCAACGTGACATGCCTAGCTCTAGTCAATCTTAATCATGTGGTACACTTGCTTTGCTGTCCTCTCTAACCCTTGAACAAATTGAAGAGTTAGCAGAGGAGGAGCTAGTACTTCTTTCCAGTTGGTTCTCAAAAGCATTGCAAAATGTGAGAACTAGAAGGAGAGGAAGTGGTGGTTCTCAACAATGCTTTGAATGTGGTAAGACAGAACATTTTCGTACAGAGTGCCTAACCTTTCAGGTCTTTCTACCCGTGATGAAAAGAAAAATAAGTTCACATCCTCTTCTGGCGACAACAAGAAGAAAAAGAAGACTTTCACAAAATGCCAAGTGGTTGACCATATCCTCACCACTCTACTAGACAACAACTTGAGCGATGTGGACATCGGAAGTGATGAAGATGAAGAGTATTTGGCAAATATGTGCTTCACGACGGGCAACTCAAGATCAAGTATGGAGGAGGCAGAACACAACAGCGACGATGAAGAGATATGTCCCACTCGTGAAGAAATGTGTGATGCTATTTCTCGTGCCACTGTTATACTTAAGAAAAAGGACAACAAACTTAGGGAAAATGTTGTTAAAATTGAATCACTAGAATTTGAAATTAATCAATTAAAATCTTTGATTTCTAGTGACGATTCTTGTTCCCCATTCGAGCTTACATATGAACAATTGTCCTCTTTAAGAAGTGCGCACACCTCCACACTTGATAAACTTGAACATGAAACTAAAAATAACAAAAAGCTTGCAGCATTTAATGATAAAAACTTGAAAGATTCTTGTTGTTCTACAATTTGTTTGCATTGTTCTACTTGTGATGATCTTGATAAGAAACTACATGATGCTATGAATGAGATTTCTATATTGAACAATGCTTTACATTCTCAAGAAGTTAAATATTGTTCTAATTGCAAACTAAAAGGAAAAACTTCATGTGAAAACTGCCTATACATGTCTAAGAAACTTGATGACATGAGTAGGACACTAGAGCGGTTTTGTAATGGGAATAAAAATCTAAACTTGCTGCTGAATTCTTCCAAGTCTTGCAATGATAAAACAGGTTTAGGTTTTGATTCTCATGCTCAATCTAAGGCACATCCACCTAAAATTGTAAAGTCATTAGGAAGTGGTTTGATTCAAATAGTTCCTAAACATAAAGAAGTGGTTTTAAAATATGCAGGGGTGCTACCTCATTTAGTTTCTAATAAACATGTTGCTTGCTCATCTAGACATGAACACAAAGATAAATTTCATTGTACCTAATGTGGTAGAGATGGTCATGTCATAGATTTTTGTTATAGACTAGCTAAATAACAGAAAAAGGAAAGAATGCAAGCTAGATCTCATAATTCTCATGCAAAATTTGCTGCACATGCTGAATCGAAAGTTAGAAACATGTAACCTGCTGTAATGAGTCAAATACATGCAAAGTTTGCGCCCAATCTATTGTTTTTCGTGCTACACATGTAACACCTCGTAAGTTAGTAGTTGGCTACCAAACTCCTCAAACAATGGCACATAAACCTGTTGTTTTATCTCAACTTTTGCATGTTATTCCTATTGGATGTCGTGTGACTCAGTATTGTATTCCTAAAAGCCTTTCGACTAACCCTAGTATTGAGTCATCGACGTATTGTGCTTCTATGTAGGTTAAACACTTGAGGAAGGAGAACATTTGGATTGTGGATTTAGGTTGCTCATGCCACATTACCAGTAACAAAGAATGGTTCTCCTCCCTCTCTTTTGTGTCACGTGTAGAGAATGTGACTTTTGCCAATAATTATTCAACTCCTATAATTGCTAAGGGTTTGTGTCGAGGTGTAGTAATGACACTTCCCCCGGTACTGCTAAAGTGTAGCCCACGAAGGTTGTTGTTATGGTTGGGGCACGCAGAGATCAAGATCAAGATGGCGACACCAGAGACTTACGTGGTTCGGGCCGACTAAGTGTAATACCCTACTCCACAGGGTGTGTGTGTGTGTGTGTGTGTGTGTTGTATTATGAATTGGTATCAGGCGTAGCCTCTGACTCAGCTTGGCGTTCGTTGTTCTTTGTATCGTGCAGGTCAGTCCTTTTATAGTCCAAGGACTGACCGTTACATCATTCACCTGGCCCGACATGTGGCCCTGGTGTATTAAATTGCCTAATACACTGTCTATGGGTATTAAGCATGGTTAATAGTGTGATAACGTGCCTTAATGGTTGTGTTACCTCTATTAACAATGCTTTGATCGTGTGTCGTTAATACAGCATTAACGACACGTAATCAAGTCTTGTAACTGTCGCTTTGATTGTAACTTGAATGTTCGTCTTGAAGGAGATCTGCCAGTGTATACATTGATGAAGGTCCGGAGGCTCCACGCATGGCAGCTTCGAAGCTTTCCTTTGTGGGGATATGGCTCTGACACCACTATACACGTTTCAACACCAGAGCTTCCCTTTGTTGGGGGTTAGGTCCGGGGTCATTATACACGTGTTGATCGCGGAGCTTCCCTATGTTGAGAGGTTACCTCCGTATTTACATTACATGCGTCTCTCTGGAGCTACCCAAATGTGGGATGCGGGTCCAGTGTATTATGACATGTGGGGCCTGAGGAGTCCTTCAATTTTGACAGGCAGAACTCTTTTGCACTTCTTGAGGTATCATAGGGTACCCGGTACACAGGGTACCGACAGTTTGGTTAGAGTAAAATAATCACTACATTTTGAAGGATGTGACACATGTTAAAAATTTGAAATACAACTTGGTTTCCATTTCACAATTGCTAGAAGAAAATCTGGAAATTATTTTTACTAAAAAATGCTGCAAGGTTGTAGATTCAAATGGTGAGCTCATTATTGACATGTCTCCGTTTAGAAGAGTTTTCAAAGCTGATTTTTATATGTCATCGTCTAAGCATAGGTGTTAGTTGCTAATGATTCGAAAGACTTATATTTTTGGCATCGTAGACCTGGTCATGTAGGCTTTGATCATCTCACGCGTGTTAGTGCTCTTGATCGCATACGTGGGTTGCCTAAGCTTTAAGGGGACAGAGAAATTGTGTGCTATTCTTGTAGACATGCTAATATGGTAGCAGGTTCACATGCTCCTCTGACTATGACAACTGAACCGGGACAACTTTTGCACCTTGACATCATAGGTCCGTCACGTGTTCAATCTCTTGGAGGTAAATGGTATGTTCTTATGATTGTTGATGATCATTCTAGATACACTTGGGTTTACTTTATGGCATCTAAGAATGAAGTTTTTATTCAATTTAGAACTTCATTTCATAGATTATCAATTGATCACCCAGGATCTTTAAAAGCAATTAGAAGTGATAACAAAACTAAATTTAAAAATCAATCGTTTGATAACTTTTGTGGTGAAAATGGAATAGATCATCAATTTTCTTCACCCTATGTACCTCAGTAAAATGGTGTCGTAGAGAGAAAGAACAGAACCTTGGTTGAGATGGCTAGGATTACGCTTGATGAATATCAAACTCCTTGGAAACTTTGGGCTTATGCAATTGCAACCGCTTGTTTTGTTTCAAATCGTGTTTTCTTGCGTGCTAAACTAGCAAAAACACCATATGAACTCCGGTTTGGACATAGGCCTAGTGTCACACACTTTCGGGTCTTTGGTTGTAAATGCTTTGTTAATAAATATGGTAATCTTGATAAATTTGAACCTAGATTTGTTGATGGCATGTTTCTTGGTTATCCATCTCATACTAGAGGCAACCGTGTGCTTTTTCTTGACACTAACAAAATTGTTGAGACTTGTGAGGTTTCTTTTGATGAAGCTAGCCCAGGTACTAGATCTAATATTGCAGGTCCAGATCCATATCCGCATAGGGAGAGTATTTTCATCGAAGAAGACGAAGAAGTGGCACTGCTGCCCGAAAATTCAAAACCAAGTGTTGTTGATCATGCTGCTGATTTTGCACCACTACCAGCACCAACAACTACTGCAGCTAGTATAGATAATCCTCAAGGCACAAGTTCTCCAATCTATGATGAACATGAAGAAGAAGGAGCTTGTGAAGTGTCTACTCCCCTCTGAATCCTCAAAAGTCACCCTCCACAACAGATTATTGGAAACTTGCACGAACGAGTCACACGGTCATGGTTTTTCGATCAAAACTCTCACGCTCATTCTGCTTTTGTTGCTTTTTTTTAACCCAAAGATATATCAGACACACTCACTAATGAATCTTGGATTATTGCCATGCAAGAAGAGTTATAAAATTTTTAAAGAAATAGTATTTGGAAACTTGTACCTCCAGGTCACACTCTAATTGGAACTAAATGGGTGTTTAAAAATAAAAAAAAGTGAGGATGGGGTTGTGGTTTGGAATAAGGCTAGGTTGGTTGCTCAAGGTTGCACACAAGTTGAAGGGCTAGATTTTGATGATACTTTTGCACCTGTTGCTAGATTAGAAGCCCTAAGAATTTTGTTAGTTTTTGCTGCTTCAAAAGGTTTTATTCTATATCAAATAGATGTTAAAGTGCTTTTCTTAATGCCTACATAGATGAGGATGTTTATGTCAAGCAACCACTTGGTTTTGAAAATCCAGATTTTCCAAATCATGTTCACAAATTGTCAAAAGCCTTGTACGATCTCAAACAAGCCCCTAGAGCATGGTATGATAGGTTAAAAACTTTATTACATGAAAGGGGGTTCACCATGGGCAAGGTTGAGAAAACTCTTTTTGTGCTTAAGCATGGCAATGACTCGTTATTCGTTCAAGTGTATGTAGATGATATTATCTTTGGTTGTGCTTCTCATGATCTGTGTTCAAGTTTTCAGCTATGATGAGTTCAGAATTTGAGATGAGTATGATGGGAGAACACACGTAATTTTTGGGGCTGCAAACCAAGCAAACCAAGGAGGGTACTTTTGTGCATCAATCGAAGTATACAAGAGACCTTCTTAAGCGCTTCAACATGGACAAAAGCAAGCTTATTCGGACACTAATGGGAACAACAACAAAATTTGAACTTGATGAAGATGGTGACCCGGACGATCAAAAAGTACATAGAAGTATAATTGGATCACATTTGTAACTGACGACATCAAGACCGAACATACAATTCAGCGTATGTCTTTGTGCACGGTTTCAAGCTTCCCCACGAGCTTCACATCGTCAAGCCGTTAATAGAATTCTCATGTACTTACATGGAACTCAAGAATTTGGCATTTTTCTTCCTTCTTCCTCAACCATTACCCTGAAAGCTTTTTCGGATGCTGATTTTGGGGGTTGTAGAATTGATGGGAAAAGTACTTTGGGTGCTTGACATTTTCTTGGTAATTCACTTGTTGCTTGGTTCTTTAGAAAACAAAATTCAGTTGCACAATGCATAGCCGAATCTGAATATGTAGCTGCTAGTAGCGCTTGCTCACAAATTCTTTGTATTGTTCAAACACTTAGGGACTTTGGGGTTGATTTAGATAGTGTTCCGTTGTTTTTTTGATAACACTAGTGCCATTTGCATTTCTAAAAAAACCACTTCAACATTCCTGATCAAAGCACATTAACATTTGTTATCACTTTCTCTGTGATAATGTAAGACCTATGTGTGCTGAATACATTGGCTTGTAGTGAATACACTTGGCTTTGATGATAAAAGTTTTTAATATCACCAAAACACCTTTTATCAAGGTCCGACTCTAGCTCCGAGCTACAGCAAGGTCCGACGATAGGTCCGGCTTGTTTTGGGTAGCTCCGGCTACGTTAGATGCTAGGTCCGGCTTCTTGGTAAGGTCTGACTAGCTTTGGATAGCTCCGGTGAGCTTTATGTTTAGCTCCGGCATGTCTTAGATAGCTCCGACATATATTTGATAGCTCCGGCATATCTTAGATAGCTCCGGCATATATCTGATAGCTCCGACATGTTTTTGCTAAGCTCCGACGTACTTTGTCTAGCTCTGGTTTTGGGTTGACTAGTTCCGACTAGTTTTGATAAGCTCCGGGTCTAGGATCTACTAGTTTTGATAAGCTCCGGCAGGTGCTTCTTTGTACTAGTTTTGGTAAGCTCCGGCAGGTGCTTCATTGTACTAGTTTTGGTAAGCTCCGGCGCTAGGTTCTACTAGCTCTTGTTAGCTCCGGTTCAAGCTCCGGGTTGCTCTGGCAAGGTCCGGAACTTGACTGCAGTGTTTCTTGTTAGCTCCAGCTCAAGCTCCGGGTTGCTCTGGCAAGGTCCGGAACTTGACCAAAGTGCTTCTGCTTTTCATTTGCAATGTTTCGTACTTGCTTTACTTGTTAGGAAAGATTGCTTAGTATTCATTTGCTAAGTTTTTGGTGCGTTTTGGATGATACGGTTGATATCGTTCCTACTGTGATTTTGCAACATGCTTATGTGAGGTTCTCACGTAAGGTGTTGTGTTCGGAACTAACGTGAGTCAAGTCGAGGACTTGGGCTCGTATGGATTGTTTGTTTGTTCATGTGCAGGTGTTGCTTGAGTTCAAGTCATGGCTGGTGACGGGATCCATTGGACTAGTCTCAGGAGGAGATGAGGTTCCAACAACCAAGTTCAGGAGGAACTGTGGTTGAGCGGGTCAGGAGGTCGCGCAGGATGATTGAATCAAGGGCAGTGCATATGAAGGTCGAAGGAAGGTGTTCGCACGTATGCATGCGGTGCATGACGTGGCAATATGCTTCTAGAGACGGATTATGGAAGGAAGATCTGATCGGAAGGATCGGATCGTATCGGTTGAAAACTTTGGCTGCGACAGAGTCGGTTATGGCTCGGTATGGGAAGTATCGAGTTGGTTATGTTACGATTTCGTGTGTGTCACGAAATTGAGTTGTTTAGGAATGTGGGATACGTTCCTAAGGTGTTTGGAAGTCTTAAGATTGCTTCTATCTGCGTATAGAAGAATCTTGAGCAGTTATGGTAAGTTCCGATTGTGATCGGATTAGGATTAGAGTCCTAGTTGTATTGGGATGGCCTAAGGGCTGGTTATATAAGCAAGGGAAGGACAAAGCTCGTAAGAGACGACTTTGGGGCTGTTCCTCTTGTGTTCTATTGAATAAAATTCGTAGTTTGAAGGAACTTTTGTGCCTTGTTCGTCTGACTTGTTCCAGACAAGTTTTACTCGTCGAGTTTCTGGACAGCACTACCTTTCGTCGGTGGTTTTATCATAACTCGAGTTTTACTGATCCAATTGACGTGATTCTTTTTCGGTTGTCTTCACAACTTGATTATCTATCATCTGCCAAAATTTCACGGTCATTGGATTTGTGGTTTTTGTGCTACACGAGTTTCTTTTCATCATTCCAGAAACTGTTTTTCTCGGGTAGGTCAGATTGACCAGTGTTTGATCTTTTGATCATAACTTGAGTTGTTCTCGACAGATTTGAGTAATTCTTTTTGTGTTGTCTTCGTGACTTGATTCTCTCTGATATCTATCACTTTTGTCATGGTGAAACACGTTTAGATTAGTCACATACACGATTTCTTTAACAGATCGTTTTCTGCCGAAAGGGTTTGGGGTTTTATTGTTTCCGCTGCGTAAGATTTTTAAATCTACCATTCACCCCCCCCCCCTCTGGTAGCTTTTCACGTGCTCTTCGATCCTACAATTGGTATCAGAGCGACGGTGCTCTAATCTTTGAGATTTGCACGTGTTTTTGACTAATCAACATGGAGAAGTACTCCGCCAAACCTTGTGTGTTTGCTGGTATTGATTTCCAGGTTTGGAAGGCACGCATGGAGGCTTTTATCCAGGCACAAGGCTTTGCAATATGGGAGAAGGTGTATAAGCCTTATGAAGTGCCACCCAATGATCAAGTCACGGCCACGAACCTCCGGGACGTCGACAACAACAACAAAGCCCGAAACTTGATCATTCAAGGACTCACTCAAAGCGACTTTGATCGTGTCGCGCACCTCCGGTCAGCATACGACGTTTGGAGAGCTCTCTGTGATTATCATGAAGGCTCCAACACAATCAAGGAGGTAAAACAAGATATGTTCAAGAAAGAATATATGCGTTTTGAGATGCAACCAGGTGAGTCGATCGATGACCTCTTTGCTCGTTTCAATAAAATTCTCAGCAACTTACGTAGTGTCAATGTAAATTTTTCTGATGCTGAGAATGCTAGACAACTTCTTAGTGCATTAGACATGACAATTTGGGAGATGAAAGTAACATCTATTCGTGAATCAACTGTCATGAGTTCTCTTACATTAGATGTACTTTATTCTAAACTAAAAACTCATGAAATTGACATCCTAGCACGTAAGAACCCAAACAAGTCTATTGCATTTGTCTCACAACGTGATATGTCTAGCTCTGGCCAATCATCATCCTGCAATACTCTTGCTTTGTTGTCCTCACTAACCCTGGAGCAGATCGAAGAAATTCCAGAAGAGGAGTTGGCACTCATCTCTACTAGATTCTCAAAAGCATTGCAAAATGTGAGAACTAGAAGGAGAGGAAGCTCCGGACCTCAACGCTGTTTTGAATGTGGTAAAACAGGACACTTTCGTACAGAATGCCCTAACCTTTCAGGTCCGACCACCCGGGAAGAAAAACAAAGCAAGGTCCGGACCTCCTCTGGAAACTCCAACAAGAAGAAGAAGGGTACCATAGGACGCAAGATGATCAACAGCTTCATCACCGCGCTTCAAGAGCTCAGTTCAAGTGACATTGATTTTGAAAGTGATGAAGAGAATGATGACCTGGCCAACTTATGCTTCATGGCGGGCAAAGCAAGATTAAGATCAAGTCAGGAGGAAGCAGAACACAACAGTGACGATGATGAGGTATGTTCTACCTGCAATGAAATGTGTGATGCTATATCTCGTGCAACTATTATTGTCAGGAAAAAGGACAAAATGCTTAGGGATAGTGCTGCTAAAATTGAATCACTAGAATCTGAAATTAACCGTTTAGAAACTTTGATTCCTAGTGATGATGCATGTCCCTCATGTGACTTAATCTATGAACAATTGTCCACATTAAGAAGTGCACACTCCTCCACTCTAGATAAACTTGATGAAGAAATTAAAAAGAACAAAGAGCTTGCTGCACTTAATGATAAAAACTTGAAAGATGCTAGCTGTTCTACAATTGACTTGCATTGTTCTGCATGTGAAAATCTCGATAAGAAACTGCAAGATGCTATGAAGGAAATTTCTATGTTGAACAATGCTTTACGTTCTCATGAAGTTAAATTTTGTTCCAATTGCAAACTAAAAGGAAAAACTTCATGTGAAAATTGCCTAGACTTGTCCAAGAAACTTGATGACATGAATAGGACACTAGGTCGGTTTTGTAATGGGGATAAGAATCTAAACTTGCTGCTGAATTCTTCCAAGTCTAGCAAAGATAAAACTGGTTTAGGTTTTGATTCTCATGTTCATGCTAAGGCACATCCACCTAAAATTGTAAGGTCATTAGGAAGTGGTTTGATTCAAACAGTTCCTAAACAAAAAGAAGTGGTTTTCAAATCTGCAGGAGTGTTGCCTTATTCGATTTCAAATAAAAATATTGCTTGCTCATCTAGACATGAAAACAAAGTTAAATTTCATTGTACCTTCTGTGGTAGAGATGGTCATGTCATAGATTTTTGTTATAGACTAGCTAAACAACAGAAAAAGGAAAGAAAAATTGCTAGATCTTATAACTTCCGTGCAATTAGAAAAACACAACCTGTTTTAGTGAGTCAGAAATTTGGAAAGGTAGCTTCCAGACCTTCTGGTAAGAAATCTACAAAGGCAGCTCCGGTAGTTATGATAGCTCCGAGAGTTACCGGATCTTCTGTTGTTCCCTCCGGAGCTTCAGTTTTTGCCCCCGGACCTTCTGCCTTTATATCCGGAGCTACCGGTTTTCACTCTAAACAAGTAACAACTTCTAAATCAACTGTTAAGAACAGAAAACCTCAATCTTTGACTCATAAACCTGCTGCTTTATCTCAGCATTCGCATGTTTTTCCTGGTGCACGTCGCGTGACTCAGTACTGGATTCCTAAATGCCTTTTGACTAACCCCAGTATTGAGTCATCGGCGTATTGTGCTTCTATGTAGGCTACACGCTTGAGGAAGGAGAATATTTGGATTGTGGATTCAGGTTGCTCACGCCACATGACCGGTAACAAAGATTGGTTCTCCTCCCTCACCTTTGTGTCACGTGTAGAGAATGTTACTTTTGCCGATAATTCTTCAACTCCTATAATTGCTAAGGGTTCGGTTAGAGTAAATGATCACTACACTTTGAAGGATGTGGCACTTGTCAAAAATTTGAAATATAACTTGCTTTCTGTTTCACAATTGCTAGATGAAAATCTAGAAATTACTTTCAATAAAAACTGCTGCAAAGTTGTAGATTCAAATAGTGAGCTTATTTTTAACATGTCTCGGTTTGGAAGAGTTTTTAAAGCTGATTTTGATATGTCTTCTTCTAAGCATAGGTGTCTAGTTGCTAATGATTCAAAGGACTTATATTTTTGGCATCGTAGACTTGGTCACGTAGGCTTTGATCACCTAACGCGTGTTAGTGCTCTTGATCGCATACGTGGGCTGCCTAAGCTAAAAGGGGACAAAGAAATTGTGTGCTCTTCTTGTAGACATGCTAAGATGGTTGCAGGTTCACATACTCCTCTCACAATGATCATGACAACTGAACCATGTCAACTTTTGCATCTTGACACCGTAGGACCTTCACGTGTTCAATCCTTCGGAGGTAAATGGTATGCTCTTGTTATTGTTGATGATTATTCTAGATATTCTTGGGTGTATTTTATGGCGTCTAAGAATGAAGTCTTTAGTCACTTTAGAACTTTATTTCTTAGATTATCAATTGATCACCCAGGATCATTAAAAGCAATTAGAAGTGATAATGGAACTGAATTTAAAAATCAATTCTTTGATCACTTTTGTGCTGAAAATAGAATAGATCATCAATTTTCTTCACCATATGTACCTCAACAAAACGGTGTTGTAGAAAGAAAGAACAGAACCCTAGTTGAGATGGCTAGGACTATGCTTGATGAATATCAAACCCCTAGGAAATTTTGGGCTGATGCATTAGCAACCGCTTGTTATGTCTCAAATCGAGTTTTCTTGCGTGCTAAGCTAGGTAAAACACCATATGAGCTCCGGTTTGGACATAGGCCTAGTGTTACACACTTTCGGGTCTTTGGTTGCAAATGCTTTGTTATGAAACATGGTAATCTTGATAAATTTGAACCTAGATCCAATGATGGCATGTTTCTTGGTTATCCATCTCATACTAGAGGCTACCGTGTGCTTTTACTTGACACTAACAAAATTGTGGAGACTTGTGAAGTGTCTTTTGATGAAGCTAGCCCAGGTACTAGCTCCGGTGTTGCAGGACCAGATTCATATCCTCAGGGGGAGGGTATTTTCGAAGATGAAGAAGAGCCGGTGATACTGCCTGGTAGTTCCGAAGTTGACACGTGTCCAGCTCCGGACATTGAACAAGCTCCGGCTGTCACCTCTGTTGGTCCTGATCGTCCACAAATCACAAGCTCATCAATCTACAATGAACCTAATGAAAAAGAAGCTTGTGAGACATCTGTTCCCCTACGTTTTTACAAAGATCATCCCCCACAACAGATTATTGGAAGCTTGCACGAACGAGTCACACGGTCCAGGTTTTGCGATCCAAACTCTCATGCTCATTCTGCTTTTGTTGCTTCTTTTGAACCCAAAGATATATCACACGCACTCACTAATGAATCTTGGATTATTGCCATGCAAGAAGAGTTAGAAAATTTTGAAAGAAATAATGTTTGGAAACTTGTACCTCCACCTCAAGGCCACACTTTAATTGGAACTAAATGGGTATATAAAAATAAACAAAGTGAGGATGGGGTTGTGATTAGGAATAAGGCTAGGTTGGTTGCTCAAGGTTTCACTCAAGTTGAAGGTCTAGATTTTGATGAAACTTTTGCTCCTGTCGCTAGATTAGAAGCCATAAGAATTTTGTTAGCTTTTGCAGCATCTAAAGGTTTTAAGCTATATCAAATGGATGTTAAAAGTGCTTTTCTTAATGGCTACATAGATGAGGAGGTTTATGTCAAACAACCACCAGGTTTTGAAAATCCAGATTTTCCTAATCATGTTTACAAACTGTCCAAAGCCTTATATGGTCTCAAACAAGCCCCTAGAGCATGGTATGATAGGTTAAAAACATTCTTACTTGAAAAGGGGTTTACAATGGGAAAGGTTGATAAAACTCTTTTTGTGCTTAAACATGGCAATGACTCATTATTCGTTCAAGTGTATGTGGATGATATTATCTTTGGTTGTGCTTCTCATGATCTTGTGTCCAAGTTTTCAGCAATGATGAGTTCCGAATTTGAAATGAGTATGATGGGTGAACTCACTTACTTTTTGGGGCTGCAAATCAAGCAAACCAAGGAGGGTACCTTTGTGCATCAAACAAAGTATACCAAAGATCTCCTAAGGCGCTTCAACATGGACAAAAGCAAGCCTCTTCGGACACCAATGGGAACAGCAACAACACTTGAACTTGATGAAGATGGTGAATCCGTGGATCAAAAAGAATATAGAAGTATGATCGGATCACTTTTGTACCTCACAGCATCAAGACCGGACATACAATTCAGCATATGTCTTTGTGCACGGTTTCAAGCTTCCCCACGTGTTTCACATCGTCAAGCCGTCAAAAGGATTCTCAGGTACTTACATGGAACTCAAGAATTTGGCATTTTTCTTCCTTCTTCCTCAATTGTTTCTTTGAAAGCTTTTTCGGATGCTGATTTTGGGGGTTGTAGGATTGATAGGAAAAGTACTTCCGGTGCTTGTCATTTTCTTGGTAATTCTCTTGTTGCTTGGTCCTCTAGAAAACAAAGTTCAGTTGCACAATCCACAGCCGAATCTGAGTATGTAGCTGTTGCTAGTGCTTGTTCACAAATTCTTTGGATTGTTCAAACACTTAAGGACTATGGGGTTGATCTAGATAGTGTTCCACTGTTCTGTGATAACACTAGTGCTATTTGCATTGCTAAAAACCCCGTGCAACATTCTAGAACTAAGCACATTGACATTAGGTATCACTTTCTCCGTGATAATGTAGAAAAAGGAAACATTGTACTTCACCATGTAGATACCGAACAACAATTGGCTGACATTTTTACAAAACCTTTGGATTTCACTCGTTTTTGTTACATTCGTAGTGAAATAGGGGTTATGCATCCTCATGGCTTAAATTGAGGGGGAGTTTTTGAAACTTAGGAAGTCTATGTGTGAATCTGAAATTAAAATAATATGAGCATATTATTTCATACATATATGACTTTGTGATTCCTCTTACATGCTGAAAGTTCTTACTACATTACTCGTGTTATACTTTTTGTAGTTTTTGCCATGTCTAGTAATTGGAATAATTACTTACACTAAATCTGGTCATGGTCGAACTTTCTTGCTGTTTTGAACTTGTTGCATGCTCACAAATGCTTTTAATTATTAAGAATTTATCAAGTAATCAACTCACATGTTGAGTTTTTATGAACTAATATGAATTAAGAAAAGATCAAGAGAATATGCATGCATCGCACTTCTTCTTTTGAGATGGCTTGTCATTGCACTTAGATATGAACTTGGAAGAAGTTGTGTATGACTAAAACCATGTCCTTAAGCTTCTGATTGTCAAATGACATAGGCTTGGCTTGGTTGGTTAGAATAAGGCAGATGCGCATATAATCTCTTGCAAATATCATATGATCTAGATTTATGCTTTGAAAATAATAAAATGCAGCAACTAGTGTCATGCTTTCAGGTTTTGAAATAGTTAAGTTTGTGAGATCATGACCTGCTAAAATTGAAAATCACACGTGCTCTCTAGCATGGCTTACACTACCTTATGTATTTCATTAATGTGATAATGTAAGGTACTTGATAGTATGACTTGGATGAGCTTTGTTTATATGTATATGTTATAATATGCTCATAACAACTAAAGAAGGAGAGATAATTTGTTTATATCTCATAACAACTAATGAAGGAGAGATAATTTGTTTATATCTCATAACAACTAAAGAAGGAGAGATAATTTGTTTATATCTCATAAAAAATTTCTCTTTTACCTTGCTGAATACATTGTCAAAGGGGGAGAGATTAATCACACATTAAAAAAAAAGGAGAGATAATAAAGGGGGAGACATTTTCATTTTCAAAAGGGGAGAGATTTTCATTTACGTTTGTTTTAAAAAAAGGGGGAGAAATTGTTTTCAAAACTTTTATGTGAATAAGACAATGTTCAGAATTTTAAATGGTGTTGCCAATGCATTCATCAAGGGGGAGATTGTAAGACCTATGTGTGCTGAATACATTGGCTTGTAGTGAATACACTTGGCTTTGATGATAAAAGTTTTTAATATCACCAAAACACATTTTATCAAGGTCCGACTCTAGCTCCGAGCTACAGCAAGGTCCGACGATAGGTCCGGCTTGTTTTGGGTAGCTCCGGCTACGTTAGATGCTAGGTCCGGCTTCTTGGTAAGGTCTGACTAGCTTTGGATAGCTCCGGTGAGCTTTATGTTTAGCTCCGGCATGTCTTAGATAGCTCCGACATATATTTGATAGCTCCAGCATATCTTAGATAGCTCCGGCATATATCTGATAGCTCCGACATGTTTTTGCTAAGCTCCGACGTACTTTGTCTAGCTCCGGTTTTGGGTTGACTAGTTCCGACTAGTTTTGATAAGCTCCGGGTCTAGGATCTACTAGTTTTGATAAGCTCCGGCAGGTGCTTCTTTGTACTAGTTTTGGTAAGCTCCGGCAGGTGCTTCATTGTACTAGTTTTGGTAAGCTCCGGCGCTAGGTTCTACTAGCTCTTGTTAGCTCCGGTTCAAGCTCCGGGTTGCTCTGGCAAGGTCCGGAACTTGACTACAGTGTTTCTTGTTAGCTCCGGCTCAAGCTCCGGGTTGCTCTGGCAAGGTCCGGAACTTGACCAAAGTGCTTCTGCTTTTCATTTGCAATGTTTCGTACTTGCTTTACTTGTTAGGAAAGATTGCATAGTATTCATTTGCTAAGTTTTTGGTGCGTTTTGGATGATACGGTTGATATCGTTCCTACTGTGATTTTGCAACATGCTTATGTGAGGTTCTCACGTAAGGTGTTGTGTTCGGAACTAACGTGAGTCAAGTCGAGGACTTGGGCTCGTATGGATTGTTTGTTTGTTCATGTGCAGGTGTTGCTTGAGTTCAAGTCATGGCTGGTGACGGGATCCATTGGACTAGTCTCAGGAGGAGATGAGGTTCCAACAACCAAGTTCAGGAGGAACTGTGGTTGAGCGGGTCAGGAGGTCGCGCAGGATGATTGAATCAAGGGCAGTGCATATGAAGGTCGAAGGAAGGTGTTCGCACGTATGCATGCGGTGCATGACGTGGCAATATGCTTCTAGAGACGGATTATGGAAGGAAGATCTGATCGGAAGGATCGGATCGTATCGGTTGAAAACTTTGGCTGCGACAGAGTCGGTTATTGCTCGGTATGGGAAGTATCGAGTTGGTTATGTTACGATTTCGTGTGTGTCACGAAATTGAGTTGTTTAGGAATGTGGGATACGTTCCTAAGGTGTTTGGAAGTCTTAAGATTGCTTCTATCTGCGTATAGAAGAATCTTGAGCAGTTATGGTAAGTTCCGATTGTGATCGGATTAGGATTAGAGTCCTAGTTGTATTGGGATGGCCTAAGGGCTGGTTATATAAGCAAGGGAAGGCCAAAGCTCGTAAGAGACGACTTTGGGGCTGTTCCTCTTGTGTTCTATTGAATAAAATTCGTAGTTTGAAGGAACTTTTGTGCCTTGTTCGTCTGACTTGTTCCAGACAAGTTTTACTCGTCGAGTTTCTGGACAGCACTACCTTTCGTCGGTGGTTTTATCATAACTCGAGTTTTACTGATCCAATTGACGTGATTCTTTTTCGGTTGTCTTCACAACTTGATTATCTATCATCTGCCAAAATTTCACGGTCATTGGATTTGTGGTTTTTGTGCTACACGAGTTTCTTTTCATCATTCCAGAAACTGTTTTTCTCTGGTAGGTCAGATTGACCAGTGTTTGATCTTTTGATCATAACTTGAGTTGTTCTCGACAGATTTGAGTAATTCTTTTTGTGTTGTCTTCGTGACTTGATTCTCTATGATATCTATCACTTTTGTCACGGTGAAACACGTTTAGATTAGTCACATACACGATTTCTTTAACAGATCGTTTTCTGCCGAAAGGGTTTGGGGTTTTATTGTTTCCGCTGCGTAAGATTTTTAAATCTACCATTCACCCCCCCCCCCCTCTGGTAGCTTTTCACGTGCTCTTCGATCCTACAGATAATGTTAAAAAAGGAAACATTGTGTTTCACCTAGTAGATATCGAACAACAATGGGCTGAAATTTTTACAAAACCTTTAGATTTCACTCATTTTTGTTTCATTCGTAGTGAAATAAGGATTATGCATCCTCATGGCTTAAATTGAGGGAGAGTTTTCAAACGTGGGAAGTCTCTGTGTGAATTTGAATTTCAAATAATATGAGCATAGTATTTCATACATATATGACTTTGTGATTCCTTTTACGTGCCGTAAGTTCTTACTACGTTACTCGTGTTATACATTTTGTATTTTTTACCATGACTAGCAACTGGAATAATTACATACACTAAATCTGGTCATGATCGAACTTTCTTGCTATTTTGAACTTGTTGCATGCTCAGAAGTGCTTTTAATCATGAAGAATTAATCAAGTAATCAACTCACATGTTGATTTTTTATAGAAAAATGAGAAAATATCAAGAGAATATGTATGCATCACACTTCTTCTTTTGAGATGGCTTATCATTGCACTTAGATATGAACATGGAAAAAGTTGGGTATGACTAAAACCATGTACTTAAGCTTCTAATTGTCAAAAAACATAGGCTTGGCTTGGTGGTTAGAATAAGGCTGATGTGTCATAAAATCTCTTGCAGATATCATATGATATGAATTTGTCCTTTAGATGATAATGAAATATTAAAAATGCAGCAACATGTGTCATGCTTTCAGGTTTTGAAATAGTTAAGTTTGTGAGATAATGACTTGCTTAAATTGAAAATTACACTTGATCTCTAGCATGGCTTACACTACTTTATGTATCTCATTGATGTGATAGTGTAAGTTACTTGATAGTATGACTTGGATGAGCCTTGTTTTATATGTATATTTTATAATATGCCCATAAATATTGAAAAATCTCTTTTGAACCTTGCTGATTACATTGTCAAAGGGGGAGAAATATGTAGAGAGGGGAGAAATATTTGTTTTTGAAATTTCTTTATCATTTGATTTTCAAAAAGGGGGAGAAAATTTTGTTCAAAACTTTTCATGTGAATAAGCCAATGTATTAATCAAGGGGGGGGAGGGGATTGTGAGACCTATATGTGCTGAATACATTGGTTATTACGAGAAAAGTTTTGAAAATTGCCAGAACACCCTTTTCAACGAGGTTCGACTCTAGGTCCAAGCTCCGACGAGTTTCGACATGTTTTCGGTAGCTCCGACAAGGCCCGACAATAGATCCGACATGTTTTGGGTAGCTCCAACAATGCCCGACAATAGGTCCGACATGTTTTAGGTAGCTCCGGCAAGGTCAGACAATAGGTCCCGTTAGCTTTGGCTAGGTCCAGCGCAAGGTCCGATTAGCTTTGGCAAGGTTCGGTGCAACTTTGTAGTGATTCTTCTTTTACCTTGAAATGTTTGAAACTTGCTTTACACATTATGGGAAGTTCACTTAGTATGCTTTTACTAAATTTTTGAAGTGTTATGGTTGTTTACATTGGTTAATGTTTTGATATGGTTTGCAACATGCTTATGTCAGGTGCTCACGTAACGTGTTGTGGTTTTTGAACTAACGACAGTCAAGTCGATAACTTGGGCTCGCAAAGGATGATTGTTTATTCATGTGCATGTGTTGCTTGAGGTCAAGACATGGCTGGTGACGGGATTCATTGAACTAGTCTTGGTAGAAGATAATGTTCAACAACCAAGTTCGGGAGGTCACGCAGAATGTTTGGGTCAAGAACAATGCATATGAAGATACCGTGGACGTTGTTGGAAGGTGTTTGCACAAGTGCAAGGAGTGCATGGACGCGGCAGCATGGTTCCAAGCCATGATGAAGAGAAGGGGATGTGATGAAATGGTTAGAAAGGTCCAACCAACCAGATTATGCCTCAGGTTGCAGCCGATGTGGTTATAGTTCATTTATGGAAGGTTTAGAGTTTGTTTTGGTTAGATTTCGTGTAGCTCATGAAGTTGAGTTATTTTAGGAATGTGGGATACGTTCCTAAGATGTTTGGAAGTCTTAAGATTGCTTCTATCTGCGTATGGAAGAGTCTTGAGCAGTTATGGAAAGTTTCGGTTAAAACTAAGTAGAAATAGAGTCCTAGATTGGATTGGGTTGGCCATAGGACTGGTTATATAAGCAAGAGAGGCCATAGCTCAGGGTAAGACAACTTTGGGATGTTCCTTTTATGTTTTGATCAATAAAATTTGTAGATTAGAGGAGCTTTTGTGACTTGCTCAAGAATCAAATGGAGAAAAATTAAGTTGGAAATGGAAAATTGTGCTCATATGTAGTATTGAACTAAGCTCAAAAATAATGTTCCCAAATCAAATCAAATTAATCCATTCAAATCTTTAAACTTCAAATGTGAGTTCACCTATGTCATTCCCAAGATTCAAATAACAAAATCTTGTGTTAGACAATTTTTTAGCTTCGTTTACCATTTAATTGAATCAAGGCACACACGAGCATTAAAATTGAAATTTGAATTCAAATTCCACTTTTAACTTGCCAAACACCAATTTGGAGTTCAATTATGAGTTCCTAACATCTAAATTGGCCTAGCTGCCCAATTCCATGTTCTTTTCAGAGCATGTTTGTATTGCAAGTAGTTTTAACAAAGTAGGGGGAGTTGTGTGTGTACCTTTGGGTCCTACATGTCAATTTAATAGTTATGTGCTCTATTTCCATTACTTTGCCCAGGCGCCACCGAGGTGCTCCTGATCGCCAACTCCTTCTTGCTTCAAAGTGGAGAGAAAACCAGCTCACCCGTGATATTTGACTCTCCGTTTTATCCCTCCTTAAAGCAGTCGAGCCTCAGTTTTTTCTCTCTGTCATCCCCTCCGTGCAAAATCTTGCAACCAAGGTGTTCCTTGGTATCCAGCCGGAATCAAGTAGTATCAGTGGATTTTGATCACTCTCTTTTGAGCTTTCTTCCTCCTCATAATCTAGCGCAACTCCCTGACATGTTTTGTTGGCAGCTTGAGTCTACACATGCAGTGCTTGACGAATTTATGGCCGCCGCCCTCTATTCTTCCTTGTCGCCCGTCGGTTCACCGTTAAGCCGATGCTACAAGCCTCCTCTCCTCCAGCTTCTTTAACCAAAAAGGTGTGCTTACAGATGCAGAATATGTGTGTGAGATTGCCTCACGTCATGCCTCCTAGCTACCAGATTATGAAATTATCCGACGAGTTTCTCAAATGAACTGAGCTAGGTTTTGTATTAAATTTGCATTGCATGAATAAGCTTCATTCAATTATGTGAGATATTATCTTCTACACCACCGTGAACACCTCCTTGAAGAACCCAGTTGGAAAATAAGCGAATAACCTAGCCAGGCGACTATTTTTCCTCATTTCCGCTGGAGTTGAACTATGTTACTATCGCAATTCACCTTACAGCTGCTTTCGTCCTAACTTTGATCAATTCTAGTGTAGCTCGTGCTCCTGTGATGCTCCCAATGATTTTCCCGAGCCATTTAGGCTCCTCCCGTGTGAGTTTCTGCTCACGAGAGTTAGACCGCCGCCAACGCTCGTTGCCGACGAACTTTTGGCGATCTCCGAGTGCAACAGTCCCAATAGTTGTGTTCCCCGTCGGGGTTCACCATCTGGTGGCGGGTTTTGGCAAGTTCTTAGCAGGGGAGTTGCAGGCCGGCAAGGGCGCCACCACCAGCATCCGCAGGTGCGCCACTATGCGCTAGGTTGAAAAGGTGTGGTGGGTCCCCTGGTCAGTGAACGTGGGTCTCGGCCGGATCCATTATGGCGCCGAGATCTTTTATGTCCATGTGCTTCTTCTCTATGTTCGCATGTGGCATCTCACGATTGGTCAATTCAAATTTAAGTGGGTCCAGCCGCTATTTACACAATTTCCAATTGATAATAAATTACAGATTCTATTCTACCTTCCAAAAGACATAGTTCCTCTTATAGTTGCCCAAAAATTCCCAAATAAATTTTGTTAGACTCCTTATGAACTCTATTTTCCACTGGTGTACTTTAATTGATATGAATAGTCTAAAACTTTTCTCAATAATTCCACAAAGCAAAAGGCTTTCAGTTTAATTCCTCATATTTACCTTGATCTCCAATAAAAATTTATTATCAATTTGAGTTGATTTGAATGGGAAAATTGTGTTCCCAACATTTATGAACGTGAAAAAAATTTAAAAAAAATAAAAATAAAAATATAGGAGCCTAAGTGTACTACAAACACTACTGGAAAGAGGAACTCGGCCGGTAGAACGTTCGTCGAGCCAAGTGGCGTCCTCAGGATGGTTCCCATGGAGTATCTCACACGGGCACATGGCAGCGGACCGATCAGGACCCGGGGTCCATGCAACCAGATGAGCTCAATGGCTGACACTGAGGTTCGGTTCTCACGGAGGAGGAGGCGTCAAGGTCAGTGCTTCGGGGATCCGATGCTGAGGCTTGAACATCTGAAGGTTCGTCTATTCTTGTGCATTTGGTGGTTGATTTTCTTTTGGAGGAGGTGCCTGGGAGAGAGCTAGGGTTTAGGCGAGCACCACCATTAGTCCATAACAGCTCACAACAAAGCTTGTTCGGCTGTTTCTGGAGTGGAGAGAAGTGGCAGACGTACGCGCAATGTTACGGTCTTCCGTAGCCCTGACGGTGATGGCCTTTGGCGGCGGTGGCAGGGGTTGAAGCAAAGGCGGTGATTTCGGAGGTTTGGGTCACGGTGGTAGAAGTGGCTTCTGGGATCGAAGTGACATGGAGGATTGGGGGAGAGGAGATCGAGTAGGTGGGTTGTGGGGCCGTGGTGGTTTCGGTGCTTGGGGGAGAGGAGATCATGGAGATTGGGGGAGAGGCTTCAGAGGAGGTTGGAATCGTGGAGGTTATGGAGGCGGGAGGACTTGGAATCGAGGAGGTGCAGAAGGAAGAGGGTCTTGGAGAGATGCGGCTTGTGGTAGGGGCAATCGTTCACAGCACAGGAACCAGGTTGATGGCAATGTTCATGTAGACCATGGATCCAATTATTAAGATCAAAATCAAGGTCATCCTCTTACCCGTGATGAAGATCATCATGGCAAGGGGAGATCCAAGTGGGAACATCGTCATGAAATGTTTGACAGATCTAATTATAGCTCGCATGATGAAGATCTTTAGAGACAAAATATGTTTGAGATAGAAAAGGGTGATTCCTCTTCCATGCCATCTCAAGGCCAAAGAAGGGACAGCAACATGAACACTGGTATGGTCTTCTTGGATCCTTCTGCTCATGTTATTTTTGCTGCTCCTAAATCAAGTCGTGCTAGAGAGTTTTTGGGTACTTGTGAGATAGATGCTGATGCTAGATCTGGCCATCATGTTGTTAGAGATATCTTAGAAAATGTGCAGTCGATAGAGGCTTTGGAGTGCAGCAGATGTGGCAGTAGAGAGCATTCATTAAAATTTTATCCTGCTAATGTTTGCTTGAGATGAAGCAAAGTGGGACACAATTTGGCTGGGTGCTCTTTAAGGATGTTGTGTGACTATGTCGCACCTATATGCGCTACACGGGTTGAGGGTCAAGGTTTTTCAATATACCAGACAGTCCCTCTAAAATTGACTTGAAATAGAAAACCACTATGGCTATGATCCATGTGATATCTGAGGTTGCTACTGGCAGAGAGATAGAATAGGAGTTCTCTCAACTATTGGGTTCTAATGCTTGGAAGTGGAATGCAAACAGAGTTGATGATACCAAATTTACTATGAGATTTCCTACTGCCAAAATGTTAAGAGAGTACAGTCACCTCAACTTGGGGATTAGATCCACTGGTGCCTAGTTATCGGTGGGACCTTGGACTCCAGCTATAGAGACCAAAGGTGAATTGGAGGAGGCATGGTCTAGAGTCAAGGGAGCTCCATCTGCTAAGAGAAGTGCTATTACTTTGGCTTACATAGGATCACTAGTAGGAATGACAGTTGATGTGGAGGAGAAGTCTCTGGCCAGAGCTGATTATGTGAGAATCAAAATTGCTTTTAGAGATATCACAAAGGTGCCAAGCTCAGCTAAAGGGGTAATATACCCTTTTCATATATGAGTTTTTCTTTGAGAGGGAAGTCAGAGCTGAAGATCAGCCATCTAAAGTTTGTGTGATGGTACCTACTGATAAAGTTGATCCAGAGTATATACACAAGAGACTTACAAGATTTCATGAGGAGAAGTGGGGAAGTTCATTAACCTCTTATGTTGGAAAGGGAAAAGAGCCTGCTAATACTGCATATGAGGGTCAAGATAGAGGGGAGAAAACTTACTATCTTGGAAAAGAAGTGGGACACCTGGGGATATCATGGGATCCTCAAGGGGATGATCTTCCAGAAGATGAATCACAGGAAGTGATTTCTAAGAAGGGATGGAAATAAGGATTATGAGGTGCTGCTATAATCAACCTAAAACATTTGATCCAGCTGTAGTGCCTACCTTCTCTAGAATCGTTGAGCAAGAGCTCTTGGGTTTCAGAGATGGCAAAATGATGCTAGACAAATTGAATCTTATTCATTTGGATATTGGTGACAATTGTGAGACAGAGAAGTTATCCGTTCATCAGGATCAATTTTTGAAGCACGTGAGACAAAGTGAGAGAATCTAAGAGAAGGTGATTTGAAACCTATGTGTTCTAAATACATTGGCTATTACGTTAAAAGTTTTGAATATTGCCAAAACACCCTTCTCAACGAAGTCCAACTCTGAGTCCGAGCTCCGACAAGGTCTGACAATAGGTCTGACATGTTTTGAGTAGCTTCGGCAAGGCCCGACAATAGGTCCGGCATGTTTTGGGTAGCTCCGGCAAGGCCCGACAATAGGTCCGGCATGTTTTAGGTAGCTCTGGTAAGGTCAGACAATAGGTCCAGCTAGCTTTGGCTAAATTCGGCACAAGGTCCGGTTAGCTTTGGCTAGGTCCGGCGCAAGGCCCAGTTAGCTTTGGCAATGTCCGGTGCAAGTTCGTAGTGGTTCTGCTTTTAAATGGAATGTTTCAAACTTTCTTTAGAAATATGGGAAGTTTTCTTAGTATTATTTTACTAGGTTTTTGAAGTCTTATGGCTGTTTATGGTGGTTAATGTTTTGATATGGTTTCCAACATGCTTATGTGACGTGCTCACGTAAGCTGTTGTGGTTTTTGAACTAACGAGAGTAATGTCGAGGACTTGGGCTCGCAAAGGATGGTTGTTTATTAATGTGCAGGTGTTGCTTGAGGTCAAGACATGTCTGGTGATGGGATCCATTGAACTAGTCTTAGGGAGAAGATGAGGTTCAACAACCAAGTTCGGGAGGAATTGTGGTTGAGTTGATCGGAAGGTCAGCATGTTTGGGTCAAGAACAATGCATATGAAGGTATCGTGGACATTGTTGGAACATGTTTGCACGTGTGCATGGAGTTCATGGACGTGGGAACATGGTTCAAAGGCATGATGAAGAGAAGTGAACGTAAAGAATTGGTCGGAAAGGTTCAACCGGCTGGATTATGTCACAGTCTACGGCTGAGGTGGTTATGGTTCCTTTATCGAAGGTTTAGAGTTTGTTTTGGTTAGATTTCGTGTGGGTCACAAAGTTGAGTTATTTTAGGAATGTGGGATACATTCCTAAGATATTTGGAAGTCTTAAGTTGCTTCTATCCGCGTATGGAATAGTCTTGAGCAGTTATGGAAAGTTTCTATTCAAACTGAGTAAGATTATAGTCCTAGATTGGATTGGGTTGGCCTTAGGGCTGGTTATATAAGCAAGAGAGGCCATAGCTCATGGTAAGATAACTTCAGGCTGTTCCTCCTGTGTTTTTATCCATAAAATTTGTAGATTAGAGGAGCTTTTGTGCCTTGTTCGTCCGACTTGTTTCTAGCAAGTTTTTCTCGTTGAGTTTCTGCATAGCACTATGTTGCGTTGGTATTTTTATCATAACTTGATTTTTACAGATCAAATTGACGTGATTCTTTTTGGGTTGTCTTCAAAACTTGATTACTATCATCAGTACAAATTTCACGGTCATTGGATTTGTGGTTTCTGATCTACACGAGATTCTTTGCAGTATTGCAGATCTATTTTTACTTAGGTAGAACAGATTGACCTTTGTTCGATCTTTCAATCACAACTTGAGTTTTTCTTGATGGTTTTCCGTGACCCTTGTTGTCGTGTCTACATCACTTGATTCTCTATAATATCTACCACATTTGTCACGATTGAACACGTTTATATTAGTTGCACACACGATTTCTTAACAGATTGAATTTCTGTTTAGGGGTTTTCGTTGCTTCCGCTGAATAAGTTTTAATCTTCCATTCATGCCCCCCCTCTGGTAGCTTTTCACGTGCTCTTTGATAACAGTGGGGCTGAACATTGAAAAACAAAGGAGTTGGGGCTGAACATTGTAAAACAAAGCAAAAAGAGGACAGTGGAAGGTATATCTTTAAATGTTGGTTTCTTTACTGTCTTTTCCAATTTTGATGTTCTTGCTTTGACTAGAAAGATGGGTGTTTCTATTTCTGTGGATGATTTTGGTATTGTCAGTCTAATTAGACATTTGGAACAGGCTAGGGCAAATTTATCTAGGAAAAATCATTAAATGAGGTGAAGAAAGAAGGGGTCGAACAATCCTTTAATGATGTGTCTCAAAACTTGTTATTAGAATGGCATGAGGAAGAAGAGAAAGAAATTGAAAGTGAGCAGAGGAAAACTAAAAAAAGGATGGAATAATGTAAAAGGCAAATTTGGAACCCCTATTGGAAGAAGTAAAAGAAATACCCCTCCACTTACGGGAAAATCCCAAACCAGAAAAATTCTGGTGTTGTAACGTGTAAAAAAAGAAATAAATGACAATGATTGGCACATTTTGGAATTGCAGGGGGTGAGGAAAAAAGGGGTTAAAGCTTACTTACTAGACTAAATTAGGGATTTTGAGTTGGATTTTCTGTGTATCTAGGAAACCATGGTGCAAAAAGTAACGGGAGCCTTAAGTAGGATGTTTGGTCCTTTTTAACAATTTTGTGTGGCATTGGGTATCTGCGAGGAGTAGGTTCGGAGGGTTACTGATGGGCAATACAGAGGATAAGTTTGAGGTTAAGGACTTTATAGATGACAAATATGTCCGCCAAGTGAATGTTTAGGATTAGCTAATATTAAAACCTTGGAGTATTATCAGCGTCTATGGGACAGCCCAAGAGGATGATAAGGAGGAATTCTTGGTAC
Source organism: Tuctoria greenei (assembly GCA_036927565.1). NCBI lineage: Eukaryota > Viridiplantae > Streptophyta > Magnoliopsida > Poales > Poaceae > Tuctoria > Tuctoria greenei. The sequence goes on along the minus strand of JAYESD010000003.1, from coordinate 128,340,684 downwards.
AACTTGTATGTTTTTGTAGCAGAACAGAGGGGCCTTACATTTTGGGTGGTGATTTTAACATAGTAAGAATGCAGAGGAGAAAAACAAGCCATTTGCTCCTAATAACATCTCTGATTTGTGAATGCTATAATAATTTTTTTACAGCTTAAGTAAATTGAAGGGTGTGGTCCCAAATTTACGTGGTCAAATAATAGAGCCAGCCCCACATTGGAGGTGCTAGATAGACTTTTAATGGTTAACCAATGGGAAGATCTGTATCCATGAGGCTCTGTCCAAAAGCTACCTAGGCTTATGTCAGATCACAGTCCTTTGATAGTTACGACTTTGCAACAAGTGAAATTTGATAAGAAAGATTTTCATTTTGAAACTGCATGGTTGAAGGATGAGGATTTAATTTTCAAAATTAAGAAATTTTGGGAGGAGCCAACTAAAGATAAAATTTTTTTGGGAAAAGTGTTGCTTAAACTAAAAAAGATTTAGAAGTTTTTAAAGGGATAGGGTAATAATAGGAAAGGTACTATAAAAAGGCAAATAAAGGAAATTGAGGAGCGATTGAACTGTTTAGAAACAAAAGAGGTCGAGAACAAGCTTACTGAAGCTGAGGTAATGGGAAGAATTAAATTAAAATCTAACTTTTGCAAATACTAGAAGAAGAGGAAGCCTATTGGTTCCAAAGGAGCCATGCAAACTGGTTGGTGAAAGGTGATACAAATACTGAATTTTTCCACCGAATTTCTAATGGTAGGAAGAGGAAGAATACAATTTTTTTTCTTCAAAAAGATAATGAGGCGATTGTTGGGACTGATATTATATTAAAGCATGGAACTGAATATTATATAAATTTGTATGGCAGAGAGGATCTTAACTCTTTTACCATGTATGGGGATATGTGTGGGGACCGGGTCGCAAAGGTTGGTGCCGTGCGATGCGGCACTCAACAGCACACGAGAAAATAATACGACAAAATAAGAAGTTTTATTTATATAAACAGCGAAAGTCTTTTACAATACTTAATATACAGCAAAAGATAATACTCATAGCTAAACTCTCAACCTAGCTATGCAAAAGTACAACCCTCCAGCCTGCGGACGCTGCACACTAGCAAAACACAAATTTACAGCGGCGTGCAGGGCTCCCACTCGGCGGTATACCCCGACGGGGGCATCACCTCGTCTTCGGGCCCTTCCTCATATGTCTCACCTGCAAACAACTTAATATAGCAACCATGAGCACGAAGGCTCAGCAGGACTTAACCGTCTCATCTAAACATGGAAATCTACATGCAGGGATACTTAACATAGGCATAGATATTGCAGTAAATGACTCGCCTACATGTTGACCCTTAATTTTCAAGTTATTAACAGCAGCTTACAAGTTTAATAAAAGTAACTTTAGTGATCATATTTGATTGCAATCAAAGTTTCAAAACAATTATAATCCAATACACCATATTCTCCTAGCTTCTTCAGTATTTACTACATCACAACGCAGTGAACAAGCGGTACTCAAATAACTGCGAGGGACGGTGATTGCAATTAGTAGACACCCGGATAACACGTCACATATACCCATTTCAGAAGTGGAGCGAATCACACTTCAATACTATGTTGTATGCAGCAACCATTCAAAGGAAACCCAAATGTCGAACCGGTCCTTTCGTAACGGGCAGGAGGTCCCTGCACGGAGCATCTTCTATGCCTGCCAGCAGATTTACACCTTGCTACCATCAGCCCACTCCTATAAAATGGTAGGGTAAGCCTCGACACCCAGGTTAACCAATTACATCGGTTTCCTGGTTTCCATATAGCTAGTATGCATCTGGTACAAATCAAACTTCTCCAACAGGGTCGCACACAGATTAGTCCTCAATCAACACAAGCAGAGCTATGCACGTGAGATCACATCTCACTGCATGCTATCCGCTGCTCGATCTAAATTTCATATTCATAGACCATTCCTTGATCCAATTTATCCCGTGTGATAAAATCCTATCTCGCGAGTAGATTCCAACTACTCAACTTATACCGGATTCTTAAAACATAAGCCTGGCATTTTCTACTTGTCGAGCTGTAGACCTACCCAATACACGATGGGATTTGTGGGTCATACAAGTGGAGTAACAAGCACCTTAGCCCTAATGCACAAAATCATCCTTGACATAAGTGATACAAATAGAAACTTTTAAATAGCACTTAAATGCAATCCGGAGCTTGCCTGGCTGCGAGTCAGAGGGGAAGTTAGCTTCTGGGATGATGCTGTCCAAGGCCTCCAGATCCTTCTCAATCTCGGTCACTATATGTGCAATATATAAAGTACATGAGTGATATTGAAACTATATACAAGATTTATAAATACTGATCAGGTATGATAAATGATTTTAATTGGCTTTGGGATTTTTACAGTGGATACTAGGTTGTATGAGGAAGATATGGACCAAAAATTGGAGATGTTCAAGGACGATTGTTGTATCTAAAATCCAACAAGTAAAAGCCTTCTCTGAAATTTGATTTTAATTCTGGAGCATTGTCATGCATAAAAGTGGATGATCATGGTAGAGGGGGTCTCATTGGTTCTAGGAAAAAAATTTCATTATTTTCTAAGCTTCCTACATGGAGAAACTGATTTTACTAGTTTGGGGAAAATGTTGAAAACGTTGCTGTACATTCCATTTTTCAATTGACATAGGTGATTTGAGCAGTGTTTGGTCCTGTAAATTAAGTCCAATGAACTTGCAATTTTTACTGGAGATCAAGTGTATTTTTAAGAGTGTTCTTAAAAAAATTGGGAATTTTACAATTGACAGAATAGGAGTGATTAATTTCCCAAGATGTTAGCTCAAAGGAATTAATTACGAAAATTCTGGGAGTTTCATGGCCAACAAATTGCACCACTGTAAATTTAGATCAAGATGAGTCTACCAGAATTTATTGGGAATTATTTGAGCAAGTATGCTAGGAGAAATTAATTTTAAAAGTTTGCCCAAATTTTGGAATTAATTTCCAAAAAGAAAGTTTGAATAATTAAGCCGGCCGCACCTCGTTTAAATGGCCAATCGCATCTGGGCCACACCGAGGGCCACGGGGTTAACACGCGCAGCCAGATTTAATCCGACACCACAGCAGATCCGGGGGAAGACACATTAGAGACTGACATGCGGGGCCCGCCCCCTTTCTTCAACCACACGACGCGAGGCGGCGCTCTTCGCCGGAGCCGTGGCGGCGCTCGACGGCATTGCTGCATTGACCTCCACTCGGCTTGACCGTGGCCGCCTAGACCTAAAATTGGACGCGCAACACGCTGGTGCGGTCCAGATGAGTCGGCGACGGCCAGAGATGAGCGTATGACGACGGCGGCGGAGCTATGTGTTTGCACGTGTGCAAGGGGTTCATAGACATTGCTACATTTTTCCAAGACATGGAGAGATATGAATTTGAAGATGTGGCCGGAAAGGTGCAACCGGCTAGTTTATGACTCAGGTTGCGGCTGAGGTGGTTATGGTTTGTTTATGGAAGGTTTATATTTTGTTTTTGTTAGATTTCTTTGTGAGCATGAAGTTGAGTTGTTTTAGAAATGTTTTGTACATTCCTAAGATATTTGGAAGTCTGTTGATTCCTTCTATCTGCGTATGGAAGAGTCCTAAGCAGTTATGAAAAGTTTCGTTTGAAACTGAGTAGGAGTAGGCATCCTAGTTAGGATTGGGTTAGCCTAAGGGCTGGTTATATAAGGAAGGAAGGCCATAGCTCATTGTAGACGTCTTTGGGTCTGATCCTCTTGTGTTTCTTTGAATAAAAGATCGTAGTTTAGAGGAGTTTTTCTACCTTGTTTGTCCGACTTGTTTTTGTCAAGTCTTTCTCGTCGTGTCTCTGTTGTTCGACATTTCTTCATTGTTTTGATCATAACTCAAGTTCTACAGATCCGATTTTCATGATTATTTTTTTGTTTTATTCAAAAATCAATACTCTATCATCTGTGAAAATTTCAAGGTCATTGGGTTTATATTTTTTTGGGTTACATGAGTTTCTTTGCAGCATAGCAGACTATTTGCTCCCTGTAAGAACAGATTGGCCTTTGCTCAGAATTTTCTTCATAACTTGAGTTTTACTCAATGTTTTCTCGTGACTATTGTTGTCATGTCTTTGTGACTTGATTATCTACGATATACATTTATTTGTCATGGTTTAAACATGTTGTAAACACTCGCACACACGATTTCTCTATCAGATTGATTTTCTGCTTAGGGGTTTTCGTTGCTTCCGCTGAAAAAGCTTTAATCTACCATTTATCCCTCCTCTGACAGCTTTTCACGTGCTCTTCAATAATATACTGGAGGAAGATCAAGACACTGACTTCTTTACATTTACATAGTTGCAACCTAAGGCAAGCTCTGGTTTGCATTTAAGTCGTTGCTAAAGTTTTGCTTTTATCATTATGTTGACTAGTATATCAATTGGCATTATGTCTGTTATGGTTGAATACTCCAAATGCATGACCCATAATGCCATGGAGTGCATGGATAGGTTTATAGCTCAAGACATAGAATTGTCATGCTAATATTGTCGAGAATCTGGTAGAAATCGAGTGCTTGTAATGCACTCACGAGATAGCGAGATTGTTACACGGTATTTGTTATTATACAAAATGAATTATGAACAGAATATGAGACCGGGCAGGGGTTAGGATGCAGCAGGACATGGTCTCGGTTGCATAGTCCTGCCTGTGTCGATTGAGGACCGCGCCGTGTGGGGCCTTGTTGAGCACGTTTGAGTTGTACTGGAGGCATACCAGATATATTCGGGTGTTATTTATTTGAATCACCGTTGCTCGCAGTTATGGACTGAGCACATTTTTTAGTTGAGTCGTGACGTAGTAATAAAGAGTAGTGAGAATATTATAAATTTGTTGCAATGGTTATTTTATTGTATTGCAACCTTGACTGAATTAGAGATAGCACAATTAAAATTATCATTTCCAAATCTAACTTGAATCAAGTCTATGGAACTTTGGACAAGTATCATCATGGATGAAGCGTTTCTTGTTTGATTGTGGAATTTATAATGATGCATGCCCAGAGAATCTCATATGATACTATAAAACCGAGCACTAAGGATTTAAATTAGGCGAGTTCATTTCTGCAAATTTCAGCTTTTTGTCTATAGAGTTTCTGGCATGTAGAGGTTCATGGCTTAGGTGAGACGATCATGTCTTGCTGAGCCTTCGTTCCTACTGTTGCTATATTTGTGGTTTTGCAGGTTTACTTATTTTATTACTGTTATGGGTTGTCCGTGAGACCTCGAGCTGTCAAGATGTATCTCTCACATGACACTGTGCCGTTGCTTTATTGACTTCATGTTGCCAGTGTGAAGCATCCGTGAGCATCGACGGCTTCTCATGTTCTTACATAGGTTGAGACTGTGAATATGTACTTCCCTCTGCGTGTGTACTGCTGTTGTACACTATGTTGTAAATAATATCTTATTATGAAATGAAAGTTTTGTATATTTACTATGTCTTTTCGTTCGTGCTGTTGAGTGCCAGATTGCACTTCACCACCCAATGTGATTCTTGGAATGTAGGAACCCCCGGTCCTCAGAGTCTGGTATCAGAGATGCATTGGGAATAGCATGCTGGAAAAGAGTTTTTTTTTTGAAAACATAAAAGTATTTGAGTTAGGATTAGTCACTATGCCTACATAATCTCTATTATAGTATAAGTTACTTAAGATGGAAAAGCTTATATATGTGTTATTATATTCAGTAATAATGTTCTAATGTTAAGTAGGAGGTAAGGTACGCCACCAAAAACGGATCAATTGCTGTAAGCTCACCATACAATTAGTGGTATGTGATTGTCCCCCGTGGCTTAGCACTGGAGTTAATATGAGTCTTTGGACCTTCTCATGGTTATGTGAACATATGAAAATGCTGCTCCACGGCGTGCTCCTGGCAAAAGCAAGGATACCCTATCGTGTGGTAAAAAACATGATAGTATGCAACTTTTGAACATTCAATGTTCAAAGGGCCTTACGCAGTGCTCGCCATTGGCGTGCCTCAGTTTTTATCGGGTAGTAGGTTGTATCTATTGGGTTGATAAAATTTCCAACTGTGATAACCCGTTCACACTCTACTTGGGTTCCCCATCATGTGGTGTTGAAATGCGACCACGTTTCTCGAGACGTGTTCTTCTTGAGGACGGCCTGTATGGAATGATACAGGGCGTTAGTTTTGGAATATATATTATTGTGCCCGCCTAAAATGATTGCCCGTGCGGCCGTGCCATACGGCACCATAATAAGTGTTCTGTAAATTGTGTGTCTTGTGCAGGTACACTGATCGCGTGATTGTATTGCGCTTAGAACACTTTTGCAAGTGAACGTTATTAGCGTCACCGTTGGTACGTATGCTATAATACCGCTTTAGAATTTTCTTTGGTGAGGACGTAGTACCGGCATTACATTCGAGTTTTAATCAGACACGTCAATGACGATATCCGTGCTGAAGATGTAACCCGCAAAACAAGTAAAATGAACGAAGATGATGTAAGAAAGAAAGTACTAGCTATAGAGCTCTAATTTTGAACTAAGTTTCAGAATTGGAGTAGGTTTGAACTCATACATTTCAAAAACCAGAGTGCCTTATTTTTCTGCCAACATTTGACCTAAATTTGAAATCCCATAACTCCTAGTATAAAAATGCAATAAATATGTACCATTCATGGATGGAAATACTGGGAAGTGTTCTATATTTATCATGTTTCACTACACAGCAGTATCCCCATCTAACCTATGCAAACTTTCATGTTTCCAAAATCTGTCAATCTGGACAGAAACTGGAAACAGTTTCTGGACTTTTCACTAATTCGACCATAACTCTCTTTAGGAAATTCAAATGGGTTAACATGATACCTTTCTGTAATCCTCACAATATGTGTAACAATGTTGTAACTTAAATTGCTGTCAAATTTTGAATATATCTGTATGAAAACGGTGCTCAAAACAGCCACATACAAATGAGGTGCTGTCCAAAATTTCCTTGAAATTCTGGGAACTTTGTCTGATTTAAAAGTCCATATCTCTTCAACTAGAAATTCTATGATGGCAAATAAACACAACATGGAAATCTATGGAAGTTCTATACAAGTTTCATATGCATCCCAGGAGCAGAATGCCCTTCCAAATTGGTTGAAACATAAAAACAACAGAAACTGTCCAGCAGCACCAAATCTGGACATTGTTTCCGTATACTTCTGTACATTACTCATAACTTTCAAAATAAAAATCATGAAGATACATATGTCACATTTATAAAAAGCTTAGTATTTAAACTAAAACTTTGTAGTTTTGATCTTTGTTGAATTTGGATCATAGGTGTATGACAAATTTGGATTAAAGTGGGTACATACAAATGTAATGCGGTTGAATGTCTCCAGAAAGTTTGTCAACATTTAATAGTCATATCTCCTCAACCCCAACTGATCCGGTGGCAAACCAATATTTTCAAAAAAGGTGTTGAAATTAAATACAACTTTGTGTTGCACCTCCACGGCCGATTCTACTGTTAGCTAGCTCAAAATTTTGATTACTTGCAGACTGGTCAAGCTTGAAAATGAGGTACTCAGTAGAACCAGTTTTGAATTTTCTAATTCTTTCATGTTTTGGTTTCACTTCACTGAGTGCACAAAACCTCCCCATGATGATTATTTGGGGTAAGTTTCTCGACCTCCTAGCCGGAAACAAAAGGGAGAAGGAGTGCACTCAAATAACTCAAGTGTTTCAGCACCGACCATGTCAACAACAAAATGATCAAATGGGACTACATCCTCGAAGATCCTAGATCAAAGAATAAGGTTGACTCATCATAGAGGAAATATAATTTCAACTCCACAATAGCTATCAAGGAAGATGTCCATCCCCATTACATGATTGAGTAGAAGATTAAATGAAGCACCATTAGGAATAACTTTAGTAGCCTCGACCGTATGTCTAGTGATACTAGATTATTGAGGTAACTTAGTGATTTCTATCCTAGGAATGGTTCTTTGGATCAGGGGTTGCAAGAAGAACCTAGGTGGAGAAAAGTATAAGTGGAATAAAACACGTACAATATTTGGAGTGGTTAAGATGAAGTGGTATATTTCCCACATTCCTTATCGATACTCTGGATACGAATTCCTTGACCGTGGTCGAGTTATGAAAGTGACCTTCCATACTGAGTTCTTTTTCATGACAATGATATACAAGCCTTGCAAATCATGAGTTATTCATGTTGGAAGTACCGGACAAGTCGGGTAGTGAGACCGGACTAGTCCGGTTGCTATCCAGTAAGGGTAACCGGACTAGTCCGGACCCCGACCGCACTAGTCCGATATTTTCAGTAACTGTCAGTTTCAACTCAGAAATTGACATGTGTTCTAATTGAATGGACACAACCCACCGAATGTTATGTCCCTGATCGGGGGACACAACATTTCTAAGGGGTGGTAGGCCCCCTCTTGTGTCTCTTGGTCAAGTATAAGAAGTGGGTCAAGTGTTTGAACAAGGAATACTTATGCATACACACATACACACTTGAACACTCTTAATTCTAAGAATCCGATCAACACACCAAGAGAAGAACAAGGGGAAACGCCTCTCGTCGTCACGGCCTCACCTTGTTGGCTCGATGGCCGCATCGTCAAGCAACAACAAAGATGGAGAGAAGGTATTAGAAGTGTTCTAGTGCTATTTAAGAGATAGCACTTGATGTTCATATTGAATTTAGTTTTCTCCATGTAATTCGAGATAATTTAGTGGCTATTTGATTTTTGGGCTCCCTTTTGATTCTAACAATGGTATCAGAGCCGCTTAGACCACTAATCATTTCGAATTGAGTTTTGATCAAAGTTTTTTGTTGAATGTTTTGAAGGTTCGGACTTGTCCAGTCTAAGGGCCAGACTATTCCGGTGTGCCACAATAAAGTGGTTAGGTTTTTTGGATCAAGGCGTTTTAACGCGTTCATCTGATTGAAAACCAATTAAGCACTTTGGATTGAAATCCGCTGTTAAAATTAAGTTAATTTGGTAAGATGGTAAGGTTAAGATTCCCTTTTTGGTATTTCAACATTTTCCGGTTTTTTATATGAAACTTTTCCGGGGTTGGTCGGACTAGTCCAGAACAGAACAGACCAAACTCGAAAAGTTCAATAAAAAATTGTTCAAATGTTTTTGGAACAGTACCGGACTTGTCCGTCCTCAGGGCCGGACTTGTCCGGTCATGGTTCTGTTTTATGTTTGGACATGTCTGACGTATGGACTAGACTAGTTCGAAAACTATACCGTAAGAGTTCGGACTAGTCCGACCATGTGCGGACTAGTCTGTGCTATACAATTAAGTTGGCTTATTAATTAAGCTTCCGCTGCTAATTAAGATTATATTGTTATAGCAATTTGGTCGAGTAACCAAAGTGAAAGGTAAATTGATAGGTCAATTTAAGTTGCATGGAATTCTATTGAGTAACCAAAGTGAAAAATAGAATTGTCATGTTTTTAAGTTATATTAATGTCATTATTGGCTGAGTAACTAAAGCAAAAGGTATTAATTATATTTTCTTTCTAAGAACATAGTAATTTGGTCGAGTAACTAAAGCGAAATATAAATTACTATGTTGATATTCAATTATTCTCAAATGTTGAGTTTTGGTCAAGTAACCAAAGTGAAAGATGAAACTCATCATTTCCTTATGATTAACATCTATGTATTCTTCTTGATTTTGTCTTTTGATTATGAAGGTTCCTCCAATGCGAATTCAACATTGAGTTTCATCTCTTCTATTTGTCCACTCAATGGAAGCAATTATGGGAGATGGCGAGAGAAGTTTGAGATTGCTTTAGCAGTCTCTGAGATAGACTTGGCTCTTACTACTCCATATCTGGTTGCAACAGTAGAAGCGGTAAGAGGTACTGATGAAACTCGGAAAGTCTTTGCCGTGAGGACAAAGGAATACACTACTGATTTATTGGCCTATGACATTGATTGTTATAAGTAGAAGAAATCAAACAGGAAACGTTTGATGGTGATTAAGGGCACTATCACTGAGGCCATTTGGGGAGCAATCCCTGATTGCGAAACTGCTGTTGAATACCTCCAAAGGATCGAGAATCAGTTTACTGGTTCTTTTAAGGCCACTACAAGCACTCTTATTATGAGGCTTGTTACTAAAAAGTATCATGGAGGTGGTGTGCGTGAACACATCTTAAGGATGTCAAATATGGCTACAAAGCTTATGCCATGAGCCTATGGATTTGGAGATTAATGATGAGTTCATTGTGCATTTGATCATTGTCTCACTTCCTAAGGAATTTGAGACCTTTGTCATCAACTACAACTATCAACCTGAACTACGGAACATAGAAAAACTCATGGCTATGTGCGTTTAGGAGGAAGAGAGGATTAAGTCCCTTCACGGTTATGATGCTATTAACTATGTGAAGTGAAAAGGTAAGGCTAAGAAGAATTATTCTTCTAAGCAATCTTTTAAGTGTCATGGTTCTTCCCACCGTTGCAGGGGTTAAATATGAGGAGGACCCTAGAATGTGCGGAAAGGGCCATTAAAGTTGCTGATGACCATGAAGCTAAAGTGAAAGCCATTGGAGATTATACATTAGTATTAAGAAATGGCTTTGTACTTAGACTTCAGTATGTATTATATGTACCTCTTTAAGTAGAAATCTCATCTCAGTATCATGCTTAGATTATGATGGTCATGTTTGCCAATTTGGCAAAGACAAATGTGTAATTATGTTCAATAATAAGATTGTTGGTGTTGCCATAAGACAAGGCACGCTATACTTATTATATGTGCATGATGATGTTAATGTTGTAAGCGACATTCAATTTTCCTCGCATCAGGGTAAGCTTAAGAGAATCGATTCCGAAATGTCTTTGAAATTATGGCATTGTCGCTTAGGCCATATTTTGAGGGGGGGGGGAATTGAACAATTGATTTCACAATCTATTTTTCCTTATTTGTATTTTTCGGATATAGAAGAATGTATAGACTACATTAAGGGAAATTTTGTTAAGAAAATTAAGAAAGGTGTCACACGCATTGCGGGAATTTTGGAATTAATCCATACGGACATTTGTGGTCCATTTCCTGTAGTATCTGTTGATGGTTTTGATTCGTTCATAACCTTCACGGATGACTATTGTCGCTATGGCTATATTTATCCAATTAAAGAACACTCTGGAGCGTTAGATAAATTTAAGATATCTAAGGATGAAGTAGAAAATCGATACAACACTAAGATTAAAGTGGTAAGATCCAATCGTGGTGGCGTGTACTACGTTCTTCATACCACAGATGGCCAAGTTACTAGCCTATTTGCTCAGTTCCTACAGGAAAATGGCATAGTCGCCCAGTATTTCACACCGGGCGAGCCTCGGAAAAATGGAGTAGCGGAACGGCGCAACCGTACGCTAATGGATATGGTTAGATCCATGTTAAGTCAATCAGATTTGCTGGTTAGTTGATGGATGGAGGCATTAAAAACCGCCATTCATGTGCTAAATCGGGTTCCTTCTAAGTCGGTGCTCAAAACACCATATGAGTTGTGGACTGGACCTAAGCCCTCATTAAGTTATATGCATATATGGGGCTGTTGCACTGAGGCAGAATTGTTTAACCCAAATATTGATATGTTGGATCCTAAGACAATAAGTTACCATTGTATTGTCTATGCAGAAAAGAGTAAGAAATATTGTTTTTATTGTCCAGAATGATATACTAAGTTTATAGAAACAAGGCATGCCATCTTTTTAGAGGATGCTATGATTAGGGAGAGTACGGTAAGACGTTAAATTAATATTGAAGAGAAGAAGGTTCATGTACCCACTCCTATTATTGAAGAACCATATTTCTCATTACCTACTGCTGTTGAATCATCAGTGTCTATTGGTAAAGATTCAACACCTGTTGTTATTTCTCCATTGACAACATAATTATTAAGAGAGAGGTTGAGTATTCTCAGCCTGTTGTCACTAACAATGAAGAGCAACAACAGTCTCAAAATGAGGATAATGTGCAATTAAGAAGATCTCAACGAGAAAGAAAATCGGTCATTTCGGACGATTATGAGATCTATTTCAGTGAGGCAATTCAAATGGAGGGTGATCCCACCACATTTGAAGAAGCTATGACATGTACTCAATCATCTGAATGGCGTAAAGCCGTGGAGGGTGAAATGAGGTCTATGGAAAAAAACAAAGTCTGGGATTTAGTTGAGATTCCTAATGGAGCGAAAATAGTAGGCTGTAAATGGGTCTACAAAATTAAACGTGACTCCAAAGGGGGTATTGATAAGTTTAAGGCCAGACTTGTTGCAAAAGGCTTCACTCAAAGAGAAGAATTGATTATAATGAGACATTTTCACCTGTCTCAAGTAAGGATTCGTTCGGAATCATTATGGCATTGTTAGGTCCTTTTGGTACATGTTCGCAACCAAATTTTGTACATCTACTAGGGGGCCAATAAGATAAAGAACAATGCATTGAAGACAAATACAAAATGGAATTCATTCGTTTAGGAAGATTGGATTTCATTCATCTGAAGGATTGGATTACAAAATGAGGATTACAAAGGGAAAGGAAAAAGAAAAAGGTCATGGATACTATAGATCCTAAGTTCTATGGAAATATGAGGCAACTTTTTCGGCAGCTTTCTGAACACTGGCCCTGGCAGCATCTTCCTCTTCCGCAATGGGCCTTTCGAGCACAGGATATAGAGAAAGTTGGGGGTCTCAGCTTTTGAAACACGTCAGCACAAATTCACCGACATTCTTGGGCAGAGACTTCCCCTCTATCTTGTAGGATCGAAGAGCACGTAAAAAGCTACCAGAGGGGGGTGAATGGTAGATTTTAAAAATCTTATGCAGCAGAAACAATTAAATCCCCACCTCTTTGGCAGAAAAATGATCTGTTAAAGAAATCGTGTGTGAGACTAATCTAAACATGTTTCACCATGAAAACAGTAATATATATCAGAGATAATCAAGTCACGAAGACAACACAAGAATAATCACTCAAATCCGTCGAAAGAAACTCAAGTTATGATCGAAAGATCAAACAAAGGGCAATCTGTCCTACCCGAGAAAAACAGCTCATAACACTGCAACGAAACTCATGTAGATCAGAAACCACAAATCCAATGACCGTGAAATTTTGATAGATGATAGATAATAAAGTTGCGAAGACAACCCAAAAAGAATCACGTCAATTGGATATGTAAAACTCGGGTTATGATAAAACCACCGACGAAAGGTAGTGCTGTCCAGAAACTCGGCGAGTAAAACTTGTCTGGAACAAGTCCGACGAACAAGGCACAAAAGTTCCTTCAAACTATGAATTTTATTCAATAGAACACAAGAGAAACAGCCCCAAAGTAGTGCACCACGAGCTCTGGCCTCTATTGCTTATATAACCAGCCCTTAGACCAACCCAATCTCAACTAGGACTCTAATCCTTCTCAGATCACAAATCGAAACTTTCCATAACTGCTTAGGACTCTTCTATATGCAGATAGAAGCAATCTTAAGACTTCCAAACACCTTAGTAACGTATACCACATTTCTAAAACAACTCAAATTCGTGACCCACTCGATACTTTCTATACCGAGCCATAACCGACTCCGCTGTAGCCAAAGTCATCAACCGATACGATCTGATCCTTCCAACCAGATCTTCCCATCCATAAAACATCTTCAGAACCATGTTGCCACGTCATTCACCGCATGCATACGTGCAAACACCTTCCTTCGATGTCCAGTAACCTTCATATGCACTGCCCTTGATTCAATCATCCTACGCGACCTCCTGACCCGCTCAACCACAATTCCTCCTAAATTTGGTTGTTGGAACCTCATCTCCTGCCTGAGACTAGTCTAAAGGATCCTGTCACCAGCCATGACTTGAACTCAAGCAACACCTGCACATGAATAAACAACCAATCTGTACGAGCCCAAGTCCGCGACTTGACTCAAGTCTGTTCCGAACACAACACCTTACGTGAGCACGTCACATAAGCATGTTGCAAAGCCACAGTAAAATGATTTCAACTATATCAACCAAAACACACAAAAAACTTAGCAAATGAATACTAAGCAATCTTTCCAACAATGTAAAGAAAGTTCAAAACATTTCACAGTAAAAGCAAGAACATAGCGATCAAGCTCCGAACCTTGCCAAAGCTAACTGGAGCTTGAGCCAGAGCTTACTAAAGCTAGTACAACCTAGCGCCAGAGCATAACAAAGCTAGTCGGACCTAGCGCTAGAGCGAACCAAAACTAGCAGGACCTATCACCGGAGTTTACCAAAGATAGCTGGACCTAGCGCCGTAGCCGACCAAAACTAGCCGGAACTAGTCAACCCAAAAGTCGGAGCTAGAAATACATGTCAGAGCTAACCAACATGAGTCGGACCTAGCAAAACATATTGGAGCTTAACAAAGACATGCCAGAGCTACCAAAGACATGTCAGAGCTAAAGACAAAGCTCACCGGAGCTACCCAAAAACATGTTGGATCTAGACAAAAAAAGTTGGGCCTATTGTCGGACATTGCAGAAGTTCGGAGCTAGAGTCGGACCTTGCTAAAAAGATGTTATGGCAGCATTAAAATCTTTTATTGTCAAATCAAATGTATTCAACACACATATGTCTCACAATCTCCCCCTTGATGAATGCATTGGCAACACCAATTAAGATCTCAACATTGGCTTATTCACATTAAAAGTTTTGAAAACAATTTCTCCCCCTTTATAAAACAGAAATAAAACAAGAAATAGAAACCCCCCCTCCGAGAAGAATCGTGCTAAAAATAATTATGAATATGTGCAATGTGTAATCAATGTATCCCCCTTGCATATTTGTTTTTAAAAATTCACATATTATCTCTCCCCCTTTGACAATGTGTTCAGCACGGTTCAATAGAGAAATTTCAATTGCTATGAGCATATTATAACATATACATATAAAACAAAGCTCATTGAAGTCATACTATCAAGTAACTTACACTATCACAACGTTGAGATACATAAAGTAGTGTAAGCCATGCTAGAGATCAAATGTAATTTTCAATTTAAGCAAGTCATGATCTCACAAACTTAACTATTTCAATACCTGAAAGCATGACACTTGTTGCTGCATTTTATTATTTTTCAAGACACAAATTTAGATCATATGATATTTGCAAGAGATTATATGCGCATCTGCCTTATTCTAACCAACCAAGCCAAGCCTATGTCATTTGACAATCAGAAGCTTAAGGACATGGTTTTAGTCATACACGACTTCTTCCAAGTTCATATCTAAGTGCAATGATAAGCCATCTCAAAAGAAGAAGTGTGATGCATGCATATTATCTTGATCTTTTCCCAACTTATATTTGTTCACAAAAACTCAACATGTGAGTTGATTACTCGATTAGTTCTTTATGATTAAAAGCACTTGTGAGCATGCAACAAGTTCAAAAAAGTAAGAAAGTTCGACCATGACCAGATTTAGTGTATGTAATTATTCGAATTCCTAGACATGACAAAAACAACAAAATGTATAACACGAGTAATGTAGTAAGAACTTTCAGCATGTAAAAGGAATCACAAAGTCATATATGTATAAAATACTATGCTCATATTATTTTAATTTCAGATTCACACATAGACTTCTCAAGTTTGAAAAACTCCCCTTCAATTTAAGCCATGAGGATGCATAACCCCTATTTCACTATGAGCCAATTGTTGTTCGGTATCTACATGGTAAAGCACAATGTTTCCTTTTTCAAGATTATCACGGAGAAAGTGATACCTAATATCAATGTGCTTAGTTCTAGATTGTTGCACAGGGTTTTTAGCAATGCAAATGGCACTAGTGTTGTCACAAAACAGTGGAACACTATCCAGATCAACCCCATAGTCCTTAAGTGTTTGAACAATCCAAAGAATTTGTGACCAAGCACTAGCAGCAGCTACATATTCAGATTCGGCTGTGGATTGTGCAACTGAATTTTGTTTTCTAGAGGACCAAGCAACAAGTGAATTGTCAAGAAAATGACAAGCACCGGAAGTACTTTTTCTATCAATCCTACAACCTCCAAAATCAGCATCGAGAAAAGATTTCAAAGTAACGGTTGAAGAAGAAGGAAGAAAAATGTCAAATTCTTGAGTTCCATGTAAGTACCTGAGAATCCTTTTGACGGTTTGACGATGTGAAGCATGTGGGGAGGCTTGAAACCGTGCACAAAGACATACGTTGAATTGTATGTCCGGTCTTGATGCCGTGAGGTACAAAAGTGATCCGATCATGCTTCTATATTCTTTTTGATCTACGGGTTCACCATCTTCATCAAGTTCAAGTGTTGTTGCCGTTCCCATTGGTGTCCCAAGAGGCTTGCTTTTGTCCATGTTGAAGCGCCTTAGGAGGTCTTTTGTATACTTTGTTTGATGTACAAAGGTACCCTCCTTGGTTTGCTTGATTTGCAGCCCCAAAAATAATGTGAGTTCTCCCATCATACTCATCTCAAATTATGAACTCATCATAGCTGGACCATGTGACTCGTTCATGCAAGCTTCCAATTAACTGTTGTGGGGGATGATCTTTGTAAAACCGTAGGGGAACAGATGCCTCATAAGCTTCTTCTTCTTCATGTTCATCACAAATCGATGAGCTTGTGACTTGAGGACGATTTGAATCAATATTGATGGTTTTCGGTGCTGGTTGAGAATTAACATCCGGAGCTCGAACAATGTCATTATCTGCTGAATTTTTGGGCAGCAGCTCAAGTTATTCCCCATCTTCAATGAAAATGTTCTCCCCCCTGCGGATATGGATTCGGACCTGCAATGTTTGAGCTAGTACCTGGGCTAGCTTCATCAAAAGACACTTCACAAGTCTCCACAATTTTGTTAGTGTCAAGTAAAAACACACGGTAGGCTCTAGTATGAGATGGATAACCAAGAAACATGCCATCAATGGACCTAGGTTCAAATTTATCGAGATTACCATGTTTCTTAACAAAGCATTTGCAACCAAAGACCCGAAAGTGCGTAACACTAGGCCTATGTCCAAACCGGAGCTCATATGGTGTTTTACCTAGCTTAGCACGCGAGAAAACATGATTTGAGACATAACAGGTGGTTGCAATCGCATCAGCCCAAAATTTTCTAGGAGTTTGATATTCATCAAGCATAGTCCTAGCCATCTCAACTAAGGTTCTGTTTTTTCTTTCTACAACACCGTTTTGTTGAGGTACATATGGTGAAGAAAATTGATGATCTATTCCATTTTTAGCACAACAGTGATCAAAAGATTGATTTTTAAATATAGTTCCATTATCAATTCTAATTGCTTTTAAAGATCCTGGGTGATCAATTGATAATCTAAGAAATAAAGTTCTAAAGTGACTAAAAGCTTCATTATTAGATGCCATAATGTAAACCCAAGAGTATCAAGAATAATCATCAACAATCACAAGAACATACCATTTACCTCCGAAGGATTGAACACGTGAAGGTCCTACGGTGTCAAGGTGCAAAAGTTGACCCGGTTCAGTTGTCATGATCATTGCGAGAGGAGTATGTGAACTTGCAACCATCTTAGCATGTCTACAAGAAGAGCACACAATTTATCTGTCCCCTTTAAGCTTAGGCGGCCCACGTATGCGATGAAGAGCACTAACACGCGTGAGATGATCAAAGCCTACGTGACCAAGTCTACGATGCCAAAAATATAAATCTTTGGAATCATTACCAACTAGACACCTATACTTAGAGGAAGACATATCAAAATCAGCTTTAAAAACTCTTCCAAATCATGACATGTTAAAAATAAGCTCACTATTTGAATCTACAACTTTGCAACAGATTTTATTGAAAATAATTTCCAGATTTTCATCTAGAAATTGTGAAACAGAAAGCAAGTTGTATTTCAAATTTTTGACAAGTGCCACATCCTTCAAAGTGTAGTGATCATTTACTCTAACCGAACCCTTAGCAATTATAGGAGTTAAAGAATTATCGACAAAAGTAACATTCTCTACACGTGACACAAAAGAGAGGGAGGATAACAATTCTTTGTTACCCGTCATGTGGCGTGAGCAACCTGAATCCACAATCCAAATGTTCTCCTTCCTCAAGCGTGTAACCTACATAGAAGCACGATACGTCGATGACTCATTACTGGGGTTAGTCAAAAGGCATTTAGGTATCCAGTACTGAGTCACACGACGTGCAGCAGAAAAAACACGAAAAAGCTGAGATAAAACAGTAGGTTTATGAGTCAAAGTTTGAGGTTTTTTACTCTTAACGATGTTACTTGTGTAGCACAAAAATCAGTAGCTCCGGAGGCAAAAACAGAAGGTCCATAGGTAAATTTTGAATGTTTTTGACTCATAACAGCAGGTTGCATGTTCCTAGCATTCGGTTTAATATGTGCAGCAAATTTTGCATGAAAGTTATGAGATCTAGCAATCATTCTTTCCCTTTTCTGTTGTTTAGCTAGTCTATAACAAAAATCTATGATATGACCATCTCTACCACAGTAGGTACAATGAAAATTAACTTTGTGTTCATGTCTAGATGAGCAAGCAATATTTTTATTTGAAACCAAATGAGACAACACTCCTGCTGATTTGAATACCACTTCTTTTTGTTTAAGAACTGTTTGAATCAAACCACTTCCTAATGACTTTACAATTTTAGGTGGATGTGCCTTAGCATGAGCATGAGAATCAAAACCTAAACCAGTTTTATCATTGCAAGACTTGGAAGAATTCAGCAGCAAGTTTAGGTTCTTATTCCAATTACAAAACTGACCTAATGTCCTATGGATGTTATCAAGTTTATTGGACAGATCAAGGCAATTTTCACATGATGTTTTTCCTTTAAATTTGCAATTGGAACAAAATTTAACTTCATGAGAACGTAAAGCATTGTTCAATATAGAAATTTCATTTATAGCATCTTGTAGTTTCTTATCAAGATCATCACAAGTAGAACAATGCAAATCAATTGTAGAACAGCTAGCATCTTTCAAGTTTTTATCATTACGTGCAGCAAGCTCTTTGTTCTTTTCAATTTCTAACTCAAGTTTATCAAGTGTGGAGGTGTGCACACTTCTTAATGAGGACAATTGTTCATATATTAAATCACATGAGGAACATGTATCATCACTGGGAATCAAAGTTTTTAAACTGTTGATTTCAGATTTTGGTGATTCAATATTAGCAGCACTATCGCTAAGTTTTTTGTCCCTTTTCTTAACAATAATAGTGGCACGAGAAATAGCATCACACATTTCTTCGCAAGTAGGACATACCTCTTCATTGTCGCTGTTGTGTTCTGCCTCCTCCATACTTGATCTTGACATGCCCGCCATAAAGCACAAGTTTGGCAAATCATCTTCACCTTCATCACTTCCAATGTCCACGTCGCTTGATCCAATTTCATGGAGTGCGGAGATAAAACTGTTCACCAGTTGACGACCTAAAAACTCTTCTTCTTTATCTTATCATTTGTTGAGGAGTGCTTCGTCCTTGATTGTTTTTCTTCTCGGGAAGTAGAACCTGAAAGTATAGGACAATCTACACGAAAGTGTCCTGTCTTACCACATTCAAAGCATCATTGAGGTGCGGAGCTTCCTCTCCTTCTAGTTCTCACATTTTGCAATGCTTTTGAGAACCTAGTAGAAAGAAGTGCTAGCTCCTCCTCTAGAAACTCCTCAATCTGTTCAAGTGTTAGAGAGGACAACAAAGCTAGTGTACCACAAGATGAAGATTGATTGGAGCTAGGCATGTCACGTCGTGAAACAAAAGCAATAGACTTGTTTGGATTCTTACGTGATAAGATGTCAATTTGATGAGTCTTTAGTTTAGAGTAAAGCACATCTAATGTAAGAGAACTCATGGCAGTTGATTCACGAATAGATGTAACTTTCATCTCCCAGATTGACGTGTCTAATGCACTAAGAAGGTGCCTAGCATTTTCAGCATCAGAAAAGTTAACATTGACACTACGCAGATTGCTGAGAACCTTATTGAAGCGAGCAAAAAGGTCATCGATAGACTCATCGGGTTGCATCTCGAAACACATATATTCCTTTTTAAACATATCTTGTCTCACCTCCTTGATCATGTTGGATCCTTCGTGATAGTCACAAAACGCTCTCCACACATCGTACGCCGATCGAAGGTGTGCAACACGGTCGACGTCGCTTTGAGTGAGTCCTTGGATGATCAAGTTCCGGGATTTATTGTTGTTGTCGATGTCCCATAGGTTCGTAGCCGTAACTTGATCGTTTGACGGCACATCATAAGGCTTGTACACCTTTTCCCATATGGCAAAGCATTGGGCCTGGATGAAAGCCTCCATGCGTGCCTTCCAAACCTGAAAATCAATACCAGCAAACACACAAGGTCTGGCGGAGTATTTCTCCATGATGATTAGTTAAAAACACGTGCAAATCACCAAGATTAGAGCACCATGACTCTGATACCAATTGTAGGATCGAAGAGAACGTGAAAAGCTACCAGAGGGGGGTGAATGGTAGATTTTAAAAATCTTATGCAGCGGAAACAATTAAATCTCAACCCCTTCGGCAGAAAAATGATCTGTTAAAGAAATCGTGTGTGAGACTAATATAAATGTGTTTCACCGTGACAGCAGTGATATATATCAGAGATATTCAAGTCACAAAGACAACACAAAAAGAATCACTCAAATCCGTCGAAAGAAACTCAAGTTATGATCGAAAGATCAAACAAAGGTCAATCTATCATACCCGAGAAAAACAACTTTGGAATGCTGCAAAGAAACTCGTGTAGATCAGATACCACAAATCCAATGACCGTGAAATTTTGATAGATGATAGATAATCAAGTTGTGAAGACAAGACAAAAAGAATCACGTCAATTGGATCTGTAAAACTCGAGTTATGATAAAACCACCAACGAAAGGTAGTGCTGCCCAGAAACTCGACGAGTAAAACTTATCTGGAACAAGTCGGACGAACAAGGAACAAAAGTTCCTTAAAACTACAAATTTTATTCAATAGAAAACAAGAGGAACAGCCCCAAGGTCGTGCACCACAAGCTTGGCTTCCCTTGCTTATATAACCAGCCCTTAGGCCAACCCAATCTCAACTAGGACTCTAATCCTACTCAGATCACGAATCGAAACATTCCATAACTGCATAGGACTCTTCTATACGCAGATAGAAGCAATCTTAAGACTTCCAAACACCTTAGGAATGTATACCAAATTCCTAAAACAACTAAAATTCATGACCCACACAAAATCCTATCATAACCAACTCGATACTTTCCATACCGAGCCATAACCGACTCCGCCGCAGCCAAAGTCATCAACCGATAAGATCCGATCCTTCCAACCAGATCTTTCCATCCATAAACCATCTTCGGAACCATGTTGCAACGTCATGCACCGCATGCATACGTGCAAACACCTTCCTTCGATGTCTAGTAACCTTTATATGCATCGCCCTTGATTCAATCATCCTGCGCGACCTACTGACCCGCTCAACAACAATTCCTCCTGAATTTGGTTGTTGGAACCTCATCTCCTCCCTAAGACTAGTCCGAAGGATCCTGTCACCAGCCATGAATTGAACTCAAGCAACACCTGCACATGAGTGAACAACCAATCTGTACGAGCCCAAGTTCGCGACTTGACTCAAGTCAGTTCCGAACACAACACCTTACGTGAGCACCTCACATAAGCATGTTGCAAAGCCACAGTAAAACGATTTCAACCATATCAACCAAAACGCGCGAAAAACTTAGCAAATAAATACTAAGCAATCTTTCCAACAATGCAAAGAAAGTTTGAAACATTTCACGGTAAAAGCAGGAACATTGCAATCAAGCTCTAAACCTTGCCAAAGCTAACCGAAGCTTGAGCTGAAGCTTACCAAAGCTAGTACAACCTAGCGCCGGAGCTTACAAAAGCTAGTCGGACCTAGCACCGGAGCTAACCAAAACTAGTAGGACCTAGCGCTGGAGCTAACCAAAACTAGTCGGAACTAGTCAACCTAAAAGTCGGAGCTAGAAAAACATGTCGGAGCTAACCAACATAAGTCGGACCTATCAAAACATATCAGAGCCTAACAAAGACATGCCG
This sequence comes from Tuctoria greenei, assembly GCA_036927565.1. Taxonomy (NCBI): domain Eukaryota; kingdom Viridiplantae; phylum Streptophyta; class Magnoliopsida; order Poales; family Poaceae; genus Tuctoria; species Tuctoria greenei. The sequence continues at coordinate 128,318,529 of JAYESD010000003.1, read as the reverse complement.
GAGCTATCAAAGACATGCCAGAGCTAAAGACAAAGCTCACCAGAGCTACCCAAAAACATGTTGGATCTAGACAAAGAAAGTCGGACCTATTGTCGGACTTTGGAGAAGCTCAAAGCTAGAGTCGGACCTTGCTAAAAAGATGTTATAACAGCATTCAAATCTTTTATTGTCAAAGCCAATGAATTTTGCACACATAGGTCTCACATGTCTCCAGCTGGTCGACGATGATGTTACCCATCGCGTCCAACTTGTTGCTAGTAGAGCTCAACGCCACCAGCGCCTTGTCCAGTTTCGGCTCTGGGTCATCAGGACGTACCAGGCTGAAGCCAAGCGGCACCAGAGCCTTGTTAGCATGCCCTAGGAAGTCCCAAACTTGCTAAGACTCTGTTGCCCTCGCATTATTGAGTTCCTCCAGCCCCCTTCTGGCGGCCGCAAGCTCCGAACCTTCCCGGTCGATGCGCTCGACCTCTTTGGCATGTTGCTGAATACTCTCAGCCACTTGCTTCTCGCGGTCAGCAAGCTCTCACTCCCGGAGATGGATGCGGTTTCGGCGGTTCGCCTGGTCCTTCTCCCTGCCTTTTACCTTTTCATCCCTGGTGGCAACATCAACTTCTCGTTTGCAGAGCTCCTAACCAATCTTCCAGTGCTTCTCCTTTTCCTGCTTGCACCGTTGCTCAAATTTTTTAGTGTGGTCATCCAAGCCTTGTTCTCCTAGAGACAGTCTCTAGGAGAGCTCCTTCTCCATCTTCATATTATCCTCCTGCATACCCAGGAGTTTCTCCTCCCTCTCATTGAGGTCCCCTCAACACTTAAGGACAATCTCATCCAGCTTGTTGAGGTTGTCCTGATGATCATCAGCGGCCTCATTGCCCTTCCTAGCATACTTGAGAATATCCCGAGACTTAGCGTCGAGGAACCTAATGGAAGCCTCCCTCTCATCCAGCAGCGGGCCCCAGTATATCATCTGAGCCTTTTCCTTCTTGACCCATTCCTGCTGGTCAGCAAGCCTTCATTGCGCCAGTTTGGTCTCGAAGTGAAGTCTGTCGCGCCAATGCCTCAAGGTGTGGCGCTCCTCTTCGAGGACCTTGTTGTCATGGTCGAAGGCGATATGAACTTGACGGAGACTGGAGCAGGCATTGTCAATATACAAGGACAAAGGAATTGGCTCCGAACCTGCTAGGAATCCTCCGCGGGGTCCAAGGGTTCTTCTAACACAAAAATGGGGTTCCACATCACAGGCGTGGTCCCCTGCGTCTCCACAGCACTGGGGCCGACTTCCAGAGTTGATGAAGAATCCCCCCCACCAGATCTTCAATCAATGACTCTCAGGGTGGAGGACTTGCAGTGGACTCTTGTGGGTGCTCCGGCTCCAACATAAACACCTCTGGAGTAGTCACCTCCGAAGTGGACGCTGCAACTTCAACCGGAGCTCCCTTCGCCTCTGGCTTAGGTGTCGGTACTTCAACTTCTTCAGCTCGGATGCCAGAGCTTCGAATACCTCCGGCTCAGGTGTCGGGGCTTCCGCAGTCTCTAGCTCCAATGCCAGAGCTTCAACTATTTCTGGCTCAGGGGCCAGAGCATTAACTACCTCTGGCTCGGGCGCTGGAGCTTCTACCACCTCCGTCTCGGGAGCAGAAATTTCAATCGCCAATGCTGAAACTGTTGGTGCTTCTTCACGAACATCTCCCCCGTGGTCCGGCGCTACCACGGGAGCTTCTGTCAATGACTCAGAATTAAATTTCACGACAGTTGGCATCGGAACTGCCGTGTCTTCAACCAACACTTGGGGAGGCACATGGGCAAAAGCCGGAGCTTTTGCACACTCAGCCTCAGTTTCTACAGCAGGTGCCGAAGCCTCGGTCTTCTTTCTCGAAACTCTGGAAACAGAAGATTGGGAAAATTCAAGACATGAAAAAGACAAGATTAGCACCCCAAGGTGAGATGACAATGTTTACATGGGGATGCTACCACCCAATCGCCGCAGAGTTTCTTCTTCTAAGGGTCAGAGTCAGAACCCACCAGGCCTGGTGAAGCAAAAACCTCGAATCTCGATAGGGAATTATCTGCGACCGTTGATGTCACCTCAATCGGGACCTCCCTCGGCTGGGAAGGATCTCTGGACCTAGAGCCCGCAGCCAGCACTGGTGCCTGATTCGATTTTCCGGAGCTGGCACACCTCGAGGGCACCGACATCGAAGGAGGCATGGTCGCTGAAGTTCTACTATGCCGGGGAGAGGGGGTTGTTGAAGTCAGAGCTGACCTGATGGAGCTCCCATCAGCATGTCTCAACTTCCTCTTCTGGCTGGAAGATTTGGTTGGTTCCTTGCTGTTGCCTTTGCCCTTGCTTCCGTCGTGGACCTTCTGGCTTGGCATAGCGGTCGAAGCCACCCTCTCTGAAGCTCCAGGAATGCTGACCCCAGTGGTCCTACGCCTCTCCACTAGGCTAAGGTCGTATAGCTCCAGATATCCCTTCCGGAGCTCCCTCCTGACATCCGAAACCATATTAACTAGGAAAAAGTCCGTCGGAGGTGTCAAGGAATTGCAAGAGATAGCTACATGTTGAAGTTTCTGGAGGTGGAGTTTCAATGCACAGTCATCTAGATTGGTCTGGAGGCCAACTTCAATTCGGTTATGGTCCATCTTGCTGTTGAAAGCCCAGGCGAGCCATTTCCTCTTCATTAGTGGAGCCCATCGGTTCGTCAGGAAGTTCTCGAAGACCATTTGAGGGGTCACTCCACCCTCCACACACTGACGAATCCTGGTCAAGATGGGAGGGAAAGCTTCAGGCAGCTCTGGAGCCCTATTCCAGGCGTCGGTGTCAACATTAGGGAGGCCCGTTGGTAGCTCCAGCCTGCCATGATGATCCAACGTGATAATTACCCAATCCTTCTTCCAGTTGTCCCACTTGCTGGAAGGGAAGGTACTCAGGTACTTGAAGGGACAACTCTTGTGCTTCACAAAGTAGTAGAAGCCCAAGTACTCATCACTCTTCCCGGTGGTATGGACTGTGAAGAAGGTCCGGAAGAGCTTAATGCACAGAGGCACACCCACCCACATCTCGCGGAAGTGGACAAAGGTTGCCAACAACAAGAAGGAGTGGAGGCCAAAGTGATGAAGCTGGAGGCCGTAGAAATCCAGCAACATCAAGAGAAAGCTTGAGAAAGGCGGGATCAGACCCACTATGGTGTACACCGAGAAGTACACTATATCTCTGGTGCGCTCCTTCTTGAAGGGCATCTTGCTGAAGCGGATGTCGTTGTTCAAGGAGTCGCTAGACCACCCCATGTAGGTTCGAAGCCTCTTCAGATCTTCATCGCTGGTGATCTTGCTGCGGCGACCAACTCCATCACGGCAAAGGAGAGCGAAAGATGGAAGGACTATGCAATGGTTAGGAGGCTCTCAGCGCAAGTTCGAATAAAAGCGTAAAGAGTTCTTAAATCGTGCGGGCTTTCCTTCTTAAGTAAGCCTCCGCATTGCTTGGATGGAAACCGCAGCAAGATCAAGATCACACTTCAAAACCCTACCCTATCAATGACAAATGGGCCTTGGTCCACTTCGCCGGAAACATCGAATTTAATACTCCAGGCAAACCGTTGTCATGATGGGAAGTTGGAACCCCAAGGTGGCGGCCTGACAGGGTGCTCGAAACCGATACGATTTTCATATCGGGAACAGGCGACCTTCAATTGCCTGAGATCTGCATGGCATGATCTCACCTGCCGCATCAAGAAGAGCCACGCGTCGGTGGTTTAACTATGGACCATCAGCCCAACGGCCCATGGAAAAACCTTTGAAGCCGCAATGCGAGAATCGAAAATGGCCCCACCTCTAGTAGAATAATTTAACCCAAAGGATTTCTCCCATAGGTGGGCTCGGGGGCCATTGTCAATACCCTGCGTACCCGAGACCCCACGATACCGCAAGAAAAGTCACGGAGTTCCATCTGTGCAAGTTGAAGACCTCCAAAGGCTCCACGTGTTACACCGCACTGGACCCGTCTCCCTCATTTGGGTATCTCCGGCACCGCTACGTGTAACACAAGGCCGGACCCGACTCCCTTCATAGGGATGCTCCGGTCTTGCCACGTGTCTAGTGACCCCGGACCTAACCCCCAATCGAGGGAAGCTCCGATGCTGCCACGTGTATAGTTGCTCCGAACCTTCCTCCCCATGATGGGAAGCTCCAAAGTTGCCACATGTCGGACCTTCGAACCTAAATCTACAATGGGAAGACTGGCGAATCTCCAACGGCATGAACACTCAAGGGGCAGATAAATATAACGTTACCAGACCTGATTTCATGTCATTAGTACCATATTAACGACAGACGATCAGAGGACTGTTAATACTGATAATGCCACCATTAAGGTGCATTATCAGTCTGTTAACTATGCTTAATACATGCATATCGTGTATTAGGGAATTAATTACTGCCAGGGCCACATTTCGGGCCGGGTTGATATAAAGACCATTCCTTAGACTATAAAAGGGTTGTGCCGCATGGTACAAAGACAACTAAACTCATAATCACACAAGCCACCACATATTCAAACATCAACACACACATCCCGTTTAGTAGGGTGTTATGCTCAGGCAGCCCGAACCACGTAAAACTCCTCGTCTCACTGTCTTGTTCATAATCTCACACGCCCTCCAACCAATCACAAACCTCCGCGGGCTATGATCTTGTAGTACCGAAGGAGTGTTGATCCCCCACTTCGACAGGGTCCATACGAAGCTCCTCCATAAGAAGTGCATCTCGAAAGTCTTCTCCCTCAGGTGTGTTCCTTTCGGTACTTCTTTGAATGCTCCTACTCCATTTGGATCCTTACAATTGCTAGGTTGGTCATCTAAAATTTTCGCAAAAGAAGTGTGTTGGATATGAAAGGGGAAGAAAAAATAAGTCAAAATAAGAAAGATAATGTGAAACTTTGAAAGAATGGTTTTCACAAATAAATTCGATATCCTTAACAGAGAATCATTAAAGATGAGAGGTGAACTAGTCCCAACATAAAAGTAGTTTTTAGAAAATAATCCCTATGTTGTTCGTGGTGTCCATTCTACCTAGGCTTGTGTCCTACGGTCGACACGGCCCTGATACCAATTTGTGACACCGGATTCCGAAAAACGAACCAAGTGCAGTGTATGTGTGCCCATGATTTTCATCACACATACACAAATGCATCACAAACGGAAATCAGAATTTAACCATGTCACGAATAATATAAATACATTGATTCTATTGCAGCGGAAAATAATCTAGCGTAGGAGACTCCAACTCCACAGACAATCAATGGTAGCACACACACCTAATACTCCATGTTATCTTCCAAAACATCTCATGTAGCTGAATCGCAAGAGTGAGTACATGTCGCATTCGGCAAGTGTGGGAATGTATGACATGTAGCTAGAAACAAGGACGATAATAAATACTGGTTAATTGCTGAAAAGTACATTTAAAATGTGTAAAAAGCACCATATTGTGTCTTTGTTAATTAATCCCATCATATCCCACATAATTAACATAATACAAAACCATAATCAATTATCCATGCATATACCAGATTATTACCATCATCATCATCCATGTTCATTTATTATAACTCAATCCATAAACCTAACCAACCATAACCGACTATAACCAACCATCCCAAATCTCAAGTTTCCTATAATCATGGAAGCTGTCCAGGTGCTCATAACCGGGAACATGGCTATCATGATAGTTTTTAACACTCTGCAGAGGTTGTACCACTTTACGCACAAGTTCGTGATTTCATCACCCATCGGCGACTAAAGAAACCTCTCTTATGCCAGTTACACTTTCTTCGGTGTATGGCTAAGAGATCACAAAATAGCCTTTACAAAGGGACTACCAGCATGTACGTGTCCACTGAGGTCTCACCAGTTGCGATGCCTCCAACTGAGCACATCCTAAACCAAGGGCCCCCTCTTGTGTCATTCGGATCCCAGGGAGTCCCGCAACTCGTACAAACCTGATCTGACTCCCCTTCCTCGCTCTTCCAAATGGTTCGCGCAATACTAGCAATACACTAATTAATCAACTACGCTGCACCCATACTTGGCCTCGTATTGGCACTGTCGTCCTGGCCTATTCTCGCATGAACCAGTCCTTAGATCTAAGTCAAGCAAACTACCATAATATCAAACCCAATCCACAAACCATCCTTGCTTAGATCCCCCAAGTCCCATGTTACCAATTAACCATATTCATCAATTCTCATCATCCATAACTTTATTAATTCATAATTAAACTATTTGGTTGTTTTCCCATCCCAATTAATTAGAGCGAAGCGAAATGTTAAAAAAGGCTCTTCCCGACTCTCTACAATGTATCCGAAGCGACAAGGATGGTGAAACAAGACTAGTAAACACCTATTTTTGGTTTATCATCAATTTGACACAAGCATGCAATTTTGCAAACAAATATTTTAAAAACATAGGATCAAAATGATCAAGAAAACCTACCTTAATATTCCGCAATTCAGTGCCCAATCAATCCCAAATCTTGCACAAGAAGATCCATAGATATTCGCTTCTCGATCGTAACTTCGTGAGTGTACCTGTCTACTCGCAATCAAGCACATACACAAGCAAACATACACACTAAATGCATTGCAAAGACTGACATAATGCAAAATATAGATGCATGCAGAAAATATGTCTGTATTAATGCTATATAAACTCCTATGGCTTTTTACTAATTTTCTATAGTGATTTCCTATTTATTTGAGCAAGTTTGAAATTAATCAAATTCATACTAGAGGAAAAATAATTATTTAAGAATATTAAATATACTTGAATATTAATAATAGCTTACTAGAATTTATTCCAAACTTTTAAGAATTTTTCTAGATTTAATTTGATACTTTATGAATTAACTAGGCTTAATCTTATTTATTAAATCTGAAAAACAGATTAAATAATATTTAAATATAAATTTAGTCAGATCTAAAATAACATATTGATCTTGTATGATTTAATATAATCTGCAAGTTTTTGGTTGATTTATGATGATCTGGTGATTATTTATGAACGCATTAATAAATCAAATTATACACATTGTATAATTTGAGTATTAGACAATCTGTGTCTTTTAGATCTAAACTGTAAAACCTACCGTGTGCGCGTCTAGTCTGAATGGTCATGGAGCGGCGACGTGACGTGTGTCTCCGAGATTTAGAGTGTCGTTGATGAAGATGATGGCGGTCTGATGTATACGAAGAGGACGAAGTCATAACATAGATGAAGAAGACGGCGATGCAATCCTCCGGCAGCATAAAAATAGCAGCACGACAATCTGCGGCGGATGGCGACTCCTTCCTTCTCTTCCGCTTTTCTTCCCTCTTCTCTCCTCTTTTTTTTTTCTCCTGGCGCTGCCGGCGCTGGCTCTCACGGTGCAGAGTTTTACGGAGCGGTGCCTTTTATAGGAGCTGGGGCGGGGCTACGGCAGAGTCCCAATGGATCAGGTGACTGGCTTGAGCGGCCGCTCATGTGGTTGCCTATTTTTTTTTTATTCTGCGGCCAGGGTCTTGTGCGGCTACGGTTATATTTTCTTTTCGTTTTACTGGCCGGTGGAAACGTGGGCTCGTGCAGCCAGTGCTGCTGTCCTTAGGTGGGTTTACTTTTATTTTTGTGTTCCTTATTTTATTCTTTTTATTTATTTATTTACCTATATTTTTTTCTTTAGTGGTGCGCTCAAGGCTCCTGGTGCACGGGTCTTGTTTACCTTTTCCTTTATTTTTTCCACATTATTTGTCTATTATTTATATATCTTAATTAATGTTTATTTATTCTTTCTTTTAATTTATTTTTAATTATTATGCATATACATATTTTCTATCTTTTTCTTTATTTCTTTCTTTCGTTATGGCAATCTAATTGCTTTTAGTATATATTTTGGTAAATAAATTATTTTTAGCTTATTTATCTTGGTAATAAATTTTCAATACATGAGGATGAATGCAAAATACAAGATCATATAAGTGTGAGAACGACACTTTTACCGGTACTACCAAATGTAGCCCGAGGAGGTTATTGTATAGGTTTGGGCACGTAGAGATCAAGAACAAGATGGTGATATGGGAGATTTACGTGGCTCGGGCCGACTGAGCGTAATACCCTACTTCACGATGTTTGTGTTGTTGTATTGAGTATCACTAGTTTGCGTGGTGCCTCGCTCAGATGGTCTCTGTATCGTGTGGCGCAATCCTTTTTATAATCCAAGGACTGACTGTTACAACTTTTGCCTGGCCCGACATATGGCCCTCGCGTATTTAATAGCCTAATACACTGTTTATGAGTATTAAGCATGATTAATAGTGTGTTAACGTGCCTTAATAGTTGCGTTACCCCTATTAACAGTGCTCTAATCGTGTGTCACTAATACAGCATTAATGACATGTAATCAGGTTTGGTAACTGCTGCTTTAACTGTCCCATGAATGTCCGTGCTGTTGGATATCCACCAGTGTACTCGTTGGTGGTGTAGGTCCAGAGGCTCCACACGTGGCAGCTTCGGAGCTTCCCCTTGCGGGGAGGTAGCTCCGGAACCGCTATACACGTGTCGGTACAGGAGCTTCCCTCTGCTGGGGGTTAGGTCTGGGGTCATTATACACGTGTTGATTGCGGAGCTTCCCCGTTTTAGGAGTTTAGCTCTGGGCTTACATTACACGTGTCAATCCGAGAGCTATCCATATGAGGGATGTGGGTCCGGTGTAGTATGACTTGTAGGGCTTGAGGAGACCTCTAACTTTTACAGGTAGAACTCTCTTGCTCTTCTTGCAGTACCGTGGGATACCCGGTACAAAGGGTACCGACAGTGGCTCCCGGGCCCACCTTGGGAGAAACCCTTTGGGTTAAATTGTTCTACCGGAGGTGTGACCATCCTCGATTCCCACGCATTGAATTCAAAAGTCTTCTGATGTGTCATTGGGGTGAGGGTCCGGGATTAAACCATCGACGTGTGGCTTGTTATGAATGTGGCAGATGAGATCATTGAGTGCGGATCTCATGCAACTGAAGGTCGCCAGTTCCCAATACGAAAACCGTATCGATTCCGAGCGCCTTGTCAGGGTGCCGCCTTTGGGTTTTCCGCCGCCCATCATGACAACGAATCGCCTTGGGTAATAACCTCGGTCTCTCTGTCGGGGTGGCCCCAGGCCCATTCGTTAGGGTAGATTTTTTAAATGTGACCCTGCTCTCGTTGCGGTTCCCAAATGTCGCGGAGGCTTACTTAAGAAGGAAAGTAGCACAGTTTGAGGACTCTTTACACTTTCGATCAAACTCGTGCTCAGAGCCTCTCAAACTTCGCCTAGCTTTCCCTTTCTTTGCTCCACTTTGCCGCGATGGAGTTGGGTCTTCCCAAGAGCCGCATCTAGAGCAAAGGCAATCTGACGAAGGTCCGAACCTTCATGGGATTGTCCAGTGACTCCTTCAACCACCTAGTCTGCACCAGTAAAAATATAGATCTATGGAGTGAGAAGGAGAAAGAAAAGTACTGGCAGTTGGGGCAGGATCTCTCGAAGAGGGAGAGTGACATTGCTACCAGATAAGGGAAAGTGAGGGGCCGAGAGAAGGACCTGGCCGAACGGCGGAACTGCATCCACCTCTAGAAAGTGGAGCTGACCAACCGCAAAAAGTTGTTGCTGAAAGTATGCAACAATATGCCAAAGTGGTGGAACGCCTTGCTCGTGAGAGTTAGGAGCTAACAGCCGCCTAGAGGTCAGTGGAAGAGCTGCAGAGCTCAAAGGCAGCCGAGTGCCTGATAGTATGGGACTTCTTGGGACGTGCGGATAGGGCCCTTGTGCCTCTTGGTTTCAGTCCAATACGCCTGGAGGACCCAATGCAAGAGTTGGACCAGTCGCTGGTGGCATCTGGCTCTGTAGGTAGAAACTCGACGCGATTGGTAATGTCATCGCCAATCACTTGGTGACAGAGGGTAAATCTTTGGCCAAGAACATCGCCGAGTATGTGTTGGCATGTTACAAAAGCTGAGACCCCCAGTTTTATCTTGATCCGGTCTTTGAAGGAATCATTGCCGAAGAAGAGGATGCCGCCAGAGCTAGTGTCCAAGAAGCTGCTGAGAAGGTGGCTTCGTATTTCCACAAGACTTAAATCCTCCAGTGGCTAGGACTTTTCCCTCATGCCCCTTGTTGTAATCCCAATTTTGTAATCCATTACTTTTGATTAATGGAATCATCCTTTCTGCCATGAATTTTGCTTTGTCTTTCAATGTGCTGTGTTGTATCTTGTTGGCCCCCTGATATATGTGCATAATTGGAGTGTGTGCAGGTACCAAAAGGATTTGACACCATGTTGATGACTTGAACGCTTCAATGTTGTAGATTTTAGGTCCGAAGTATTCATCTTTGGTACGTCAACGACTAGCCCCCTGGGGCTACCGGAGCTTGGTAGCTCCTGGGGCACCCACCATGAACATATAACTCATCGACAATGGGCCCCTTGCGATTTATTGGAGCTTGATAGGTCTGGTAGCTCCCGATGTCAACGCACGAATCGTTAAAGGTAGGCCCCCTGGGGTTGTCAGAGCTTAGTAGCTCCGACGATACCCACTGTCAACGTATAAAACATCGATGGCGGGACGGCTTGGAAGATGTCGGAACTTAGTAGCCCCGGCGTCGTCCACCATTGCTATTAATTTTCGTTTTTCCTACACATTAAAGACAAGAAATGAGTAAAATTCGTCCTCTTGTCTATAAATAGTTTGTGACTTATTTTTCTTATCTGAGTTCTAGATCCGAAGAAACTCGATATGATAACAAGCATATTGGTATAATATTTCTAGATCCGCATGCCTTTTTTAGTACTCACCCTACTAAGGCTTGCCGGGATGTAGGTAGAGTGGCGTACTTAGGGTGCAGGACCAGGCTAAGTCGATAGCACACTCTGGACCTAGGTTGGCTTGGCGTTCAGGCAAGTAGACTATGCAGCAATTTTACGAGCCAAAGAGACCATCAATAAAACTTGTAATACATATGAATTACTTGGACTAAAACTTAAAAAGAATTGCACAACTTCATTATAGACAGGCAGCGTAAAAATAATAATTCAACATATCGAGCCTTGTACAAAAATGAATGCACATGGAGTCTTCAAACAACTACCACACTGAGCAACAATCGTCACACTACCAGCTAGATTTCCAAATTCAAACGGTCACTAGACACCGGACTAGTCCGGCCCATAACGGACTAGTCCGTAGTGGAACAGAACCAATTGGCCCATTCCAAAACGGACTCTTCTGGGTTGGTCCAGACTAGTCCGGCCACAAGGGCGGACTAGTCCGGCCCCCTAGGGTTTTCTCTCGGTTTGTCACACTAAGTCCCAAACGGCACATCCGTGGCCAAACGGACAAGTCCGAACTACTCCAGAGAGCTTTGGTTCGTCCAAAAACAGACAAGTCCGGACTTCTCGGACTTAGCTCCAAAATCATTCGGGAGCACTCCAGAGACGTTAGGTCCGTCCAAAAACGGACTTGTCTGCCATGGCTAGACTAGTCCCGCCCTGAGGCCCGGACTAGTCCGGCCTCCTAGGGTTTTTCTCATTTTAGGATTCTCACTTAGGTTTTTCTCTAAAACACCACTCTGAGTCCCTTGGTATGATCTCAATGCACATGATACAACCACCCTCTCACATGATACGGCTCATATAAGCTCAATACCATAGAAACCCTTGTTTCTACGCTTGAGTCTTCGACGTCCATTTTCTGCTTTTCCTTTTTGAGGGTTTTCATCTCATTTCAATCCTTGTACCTGTGCTTAAGATAAACTAAGCTCATTAGCCTCTTAATTGTCATCATTAATCATCCAAAATCCACAGGGATGCCTAGATGCACTTTCAATCTCCTCCTTTTTGGTGATTGATGACAACACATTAAGACTTGAACAAAAAGATAATAAATTGTTTTCATAACATATATTTGTATGGGTGACTCCCCCTCAACGTATGCATCATGAGTAAAGAGACTGAGAGAGTTCTCATACATATACATGTTATGCTGGGGTGCCTAAGTGATGTGTTCATAAAGTGTGATAAGTCAATAATTATGCAAAATAGACATGTAAATGAGGCATCACATCACAAATTTAGGCAACATACATTAATACTTGAATACATAGATTAAGTCTTACAATACAACTAGAAATGAGGTTTAAAACATAGGTCCAACATAGATCAATACTTTCACACAAGATAGTCTGTCTAACTTATCTCTCCCCCTAGTTCTAAGAGCCCACCCAAGCTTCTCCCCCCCTTTGGCATCAAAACACCAAAATAGAAAAGAAAGGGGGAAGGGGCCTTAGGTCTACTCATTGTTGGGCTGGGATCTTTCTGTGGCCTCCTGATCCTCGGTCGGGGCCGCGGTGGAAGTCCCAACTTCTCCAAATTTAGCGAGCTCTTCGGCAGTGAACTCGGGAAAGGAAGTGAGCTCGCCATCGCTCTCCTCGGCAGGGGACATAGGGATGTCTAGCTTGTCGCACATTGCTTTGAGATACTTCTCATTGCGATGCTCCATGCGACATTGCCAAATTTCTGTCTTCCGGCACGAAGAAAAGAGAGCTTTGAAGAACTTGAAGAAGCCGCTTCCGCATTGTGTCAAAGGCGGAGGTGGTGGAGGAGATGGCACGAAGGGAGAGGAAGAAGCGGGAGGATCCGCATTCTTCCTCCGAGTGGCAGCTGGCTCCGGAGGAGGGATCTGTGGTTGAAGCCTCCGGTGAATGATATCTTTCTTGAATGTGAGCTCGGAGATCTTCTCGATCATGTACATAGTGTACGGAGCGTATCCACATGATCGGTTGGGGGTGTGAGAGATGTTGAAGATGTCATCAAAGATACAGTCCACCACATTGAAGCGGACATCTCCATCAATGAGGACCATTAAATGCCTCAAATTGCCTTGGATGATCCCCGCATCTCCATCCTTGGGGGCAATTGTCTTACTGAGGACCCGGTTGAGCACACTATAGAAGGGCTTGATATTCCTGATGTGCCCGACCTCATACTGTCTATGACTTGGATACATATACTCCAATGTGTCTCGATCAACTATCTTTAGATTGGAAATGATGATCTCATTATCCAGTTGATCCTCCGAGTCAAGCAACTGAGCAAACTCCCAAAAGGTGATAGAGTATTGCTCTCCATGGGTCATCCAGGTGATCCTCCTGTCCCCATCAGCGTGGAAGTAAAGGATGGAGTAGAACTAAGTGATGACCTCCACATTCCAGTCGTACTAGAAAGCCATGAACTTCTTTAGGCCATGCCTCTCGACAGCCTCAATCACAGCGTTGAAGGCTTGATGATCCTTCTGGGACGTATAGTCCCAGTGTATCCACTGAGCGTCTGTGACAGAGGTCTGCTTGGTCATATAGACCGTCCTGTAGTAGTCACAGTGGAAGTCACACCAGAACCGGGGATCCACTGTGCTCCTATCACGCTGATAAACATTGATCTTCCCCATCTCGCGTGCCTTCTTAGCCCCCTTGCCATTGAAGATGTTGACATCAAAAGCAGCTGCACGGTTTGGGTTACGTGCAGGAGATGACATCCTCAAGGGGCCAATGGATTGTGGGGCACCCTTCCTCACTTTGCTTGGAGCCTTCTTGGCCACAATCACCCTCTTCTTGGGTGCAACATCAACAGGGGCCTTGCCCTTATCTTTGGAAGATCTTGACCCCTGGGACTTGGCTTGCTCACCGAAGGGCACAAGCCTCTTCCTCTTTGGGGCAGCCTCGACAGCAGCGGAGTTGTGCTCCTCACGCTACATCTTCTTTGCCCTCTGAGAGGCAAAGTACACAACAGCCATCTCTTGATCCTCTCTTTGTTTCCGGCAGAAGAGAGCCTGCTTCTCCGCTTCGGTCTCGGAGTCAGAGGGAGGAATGTACTCATTGTCCGACATGATTGCTAACAAGAGAAGTATGAAAAGTTGGATAAGTCCACGGAGTCAAGATAAATTGGGGCAATTCACAAAATCAACCTAGGTTAGGGTTTTCACTGTGTATCCCGGACTTGTCCGCTCAGGGGCCGGACTAGTCCGGACTAGGTCGGACTTGTCCGCCCTGTGGCCGGACTAGTCTGGTTCACACAGCAAGAACCCTAATCTAGGGAAATTTTGCAAAAACTATGGATCCTACCACAAAAATGGAGCTATATGATCACATTGATGTGTACAACAACATTGTTGAAGAAGTTTCTATCAAAGGACCAAATAGAATTGAATTCCAAGGATTTTGGAGTTAGGTCAAGAATGCCTCTTCAAATCTTCGATTTGATGAAATAAGAGTGAGTGAGTGGTCTTCGATGCTTTGGGAAAAGTTCCTAAGCACCTTGGGGCTTCAATCCACCGATTGGAATCGAGATTTGGTGGATGGACTCAAAAATCACCGTTGGGGAGGCGGTTTTTGAGCATTTTTGGAGAGGGAGTGTTTGAATGGAAGTGGGGAGGTCGGGGGCACCCTGGGGAGGTTAAGTCCCCAAGGGCTGGTCTGGGTCCGGACAACTCCTACCAGCGGACTAGTCCGGTCCTTGGAGCGGACTAGTCCGGTCCTTGGAGCGGACTAGTCTGGTCCTAAGACTTAAAACTTCTATATATTGAGTTTTGAGTGGAGATTTGATCCTTTTGAACTATATTTCACAAAATATCTTTGTAAATATGGTCAGTAAGCAGTCAACAACCAAACTATTACCATGATTCACAAGGATTCAATAATTTCAAAATAATTTGTGGAAAAATTGAGGAGGATGAGTTTTTTGCAAGCATGTTTGAATTTTGAATATTGCAATCAGATGTGCAATACTTAAGCCACATTTCGAGAATCCAAGATATTTAGCTCACTCCTAAGTTCACAAAACCTTTTCTCATCTAGGGGCTTGGTAAAGATATCGGCCAATTGTTTATCGGTTCTCACATGGGAAATTGTAATGTCTCCTTTGATGGAGTGATCTCTCAAGAAGTGGTGGCGTATATTGATGTGCTTGGTCCTTGAGTGTTCAACTGAATTGTGAGCTATTTTGATGACACCCTCATTGTCACATAGGAGAGGAATATGACGCAAGTTTATGCCATAGTCCCTACAAGTTTGTCTCATCCAAAGAAGTTGTGCACAACAACTTCTGACGGCGACATACTCCGCTTCGGCTGTGGAAAGTGAAATGGAGTTTTGTTTCTTTGAGGACGATGACACTAGAGATGTACCAAGGAGTTGGCAAGTTCCCGATGTACTCTTCCTATCAACTTTGCACTCTGCATAGTCCGCATCGGAATATCCAATGAGGTTAAACTTAGAGCCTTTGGGGTACCAAAGTCCTAGGCTTGGTGTGTGAACCAAATATCTAAGAATTCCCTTAACGGCGGTCAAATGGCACACCTTTGGAGCAGCTTGAAATCTAGCACACATACACACACTAAGCATGATATCGGGCCTAGATGCACATAAGTATAACCATGAGCCTATCATAGAACGGTATACCTTTTGGTCTACACTTGGACCATATTCATTGAGATCGAGATGCCCATTGGTTGCCATAGGAGTCTTGATGGGTTTTGCCTTGTCCATGTCAAACCTCTTGAGTATATCTTGAGTGTACTTGGTTTGAATAATGAACGTGCCTTCCTTGAGTTGCTTCACTTGAAAACCTAGAAAGAACTTCAACTCCCCCATCATGGACATCTCGAATCTTTCCGTCATTATCTTGGAAAACTAATCACAAAAGGATTTGTTAGTAGAACCAAATATAATGTCATCAACATATATTTGGCAAACAAACAAATCATCATTAAAGTTCTTAGTGAATAGAGTATAGTCACCCTTCCCAATTTTAAAACCATTTTGAGTTAGAAAGTCTCTAAGGCACTCATACCAAGCTCTAGGAGCTTGTTTGAGTCCATAGAGACCCTTACGCAATTTTTACACATGGTTTGGGAATTCTTCGTCTTCAAATCTGGGGGGTTTCTCCACATATACTTCTTCCTTGATTGGACCACTGAGGACCGCGCTCTTTATGTCCATTTGATATAGCTTAAAATCATGGTGAGTAGCAAATGCAAGTAATATACGAATTGATTCAAGCCTAGCTACAGGAGCAAAGGTTTCTTCGAAATCCAAACCTTCGACTTGTGAGTTCCCTTTGGCCACAAGTCGTGCCTTGTTCCTTGTAACCACCCCATGTTCATCTTCTTTGTTGCGGAACACCCATTTGGTCCCTACAACGTTTGCATTTGGCCTCTTCACAAGCTCCCATACTTTATTTCTCTCGATGTTGTTGAGCTCTCTTTGCATGGCCATCACCCAATCCGGATCCCATAGTGCTTCTTCAACCTTGTGGGGCTCCAACGAAGAAACAAAAGAGTAATGTTCACAAAAATTTTCAACACGAGATCGAGTAGTTACCCCCTTGGAGATGTCTCCAAGTATATTGTCAACGGGATGGTCCTGTTGGATGCTTTGATGCACTCTTGGGTGAGATGCTTGAGGTCTTGATTCATCATCTTGATCTTCCTCATCCTCATTGTCTCCCCCTTGATTTATGCCTTCATTTTCATCTTCTCGGAGCGCATCTTGGGGAGGTTGATCTTGATCATTTGAGGAAGAGCTTGGTTGATGTATAGGATGGTTACTTGTGACTTGAGGTTGCTCTCGTGGTCGTATGTCTCCAAGTGCCATCTTTCCTATCACCACTTGTGGAGCTTCTTCTTTATCTAGCACATGACAATCAACTTTCTCCACTAGGGAGCCATTAGTCATATCAAACACTACGTCACGTGCTACTTCAACAATTCTGGAGGATTTGTTAAAGACACGATTGGCATAATTGTTTGAGTCATAGCCAAGCAAGAAACCCTCATAGGACTTAGAAGCAAACTTGGAAGTTCTAGACTTCTTGTTAGGAATGTAGCATTTGCTTCCAAAAACACGAAAGTAAGAGATGTTGGGTTTGTTATCGGTTAGGAGCTCATATGACGTCTTCTTAAGTATGCGGTGAAGGTGCAACCGGTTTATGGCATGGCAAGCAGTGTTTACCGCTTCCGCCCAAAACTTGTCCCACGTCTTGTACTTATAAAACATGGTTCTTGACATCTCAATTAGGGTCCTATTCTTCCTCTCGGCCACCCCATTTTGTTGAGGGAAGTAGGGGGCCGAGAACTCATGCTTGATGCCTTCTTCATCCGAAAATTCTTCAACTTGGGTGTTCTTGAATTCGGTGCCATTGTCACTCCTAATGGTCTTGATACTCAAGGAGAACTAATTTTAAGCTCTATTCAAGTATCTCTTGAGGACGCCTTGAGTCTCACTCTTGTCATGCAAAAAGAACACCCACGTGAAACATGAAAAATCATCAACAATGACAAGACCATATTTGTTACCACCAATACCAATGTAGGCGATTGGACCAAAGAGATCCATGTGTAGAAGCTCCAATGGTCTTGATGTTGTCATAATGTTCTTGGATGGATGAGGTGCTCCAACTTGCTTTCTGGCTTGGCATGCACTATATGGCCTATCCTTTTCAAACACAACATTCTTTAAACCACGGATGTGCTCGCCCTTAAGGAGTTTTCGCAAATTCCTCATTCCAACATGGGCTAGCCTCCTATGCCAAAGCCATCCCATTTCAGTTTTCGCAATGAAGCACGTATCAAGTTGGGCTTTATCCGTGAAGAAATCCACAAGATAGAGCTTTCTCTTGAGTACACTCTTAAAGGCAATTGAGTCATTGCTTCTCCTTGTGACGTTCACACCGTCATTAGTGAATAAACAATTATAACCTTTGTCACATAGTTGTGATATGGACAAGAGGTTATAATCAAGTGAATTAACATGTAAGATTCTCCTTGTGACGGTCACACCCTCATTAGTGAATAAACAATTATAACCTTTGTCACATAGTTGTGATATGGACAAGAGGTTATAATCAAGTGAATCAACATGTAAGACATTTGAAAGAGTATGATTAGAGGATATAGCAATTTTACCGGTGCCAAGGATATTTCCTTGGCTATTGTCCCCAAAATAGATTCCTTCACTTGGATCATCATTAAGCTCATACTACACAAACATCTTCCTCTCTATGGTCATATGATTTGTGCATCCACTATCAAGGATCCACTTGGTTCCACCGGAGGAATATGCCTACAAGAAAGATTTAGGCCTTGGCTTCAGGTACCCAAACGGTGTTGGGTCCTTTGATGTTAGTACAGAGGCACTTGGGCACCCACACACAAGGTTTGGTACTCTTCCGGTGTGGCCCAAAATACCTAACATATGCCTTTCCAAACTTGTTCCTTAATAAAACATATGAAGCATCAAAATCATGAAACAATGGATGCGGTTCTCTCTTAGGCATTTTAGGTGTAGTAGCAGTGTTCTTTCCCTTAGTGTTGTATGAGCCTCCTTTGACAGAGACAATCATGTCTTTGCCATTCTTGGAAGTTTTGAAATTTTGCCTCATCCCCCTTGAATAACCAAGACCATCCTTGACAAGGGGATGTCTTGCGTTGGTAAATTCACTACGTGCATATGCCACCTTCTCCTTGTCAAAAATGCCACCCTTGGGTGCTTGATTGGTTTGTGCCAATTTTAGCTTATCTTTAAGTTTTATGATTAAGTTTGAGCATTTACAAGGATGAGATGCTTCGGATTTAATATTTGTGGAAGGTGAGCTTGTAGAGGAAGAAGGTGCATTGACCTTGAGAGACTTCACTTGCGTCTCAAGGATCTTGTTTGCTTGTGTCAAACTAACAAGTTCATTCTTGAGCACAATTGTGGTGTTCTCATGGTTTGAGCAAGTTTCCTTGCTCAAAGCGAGTTCACGCTCAAGTGCCTTGCTTCTTTCTCTTTCAAGGTCCAAGTTCTCCTCAACCTCTTGACAACTCTCCTTTTGTTGGATGAGCATGTCCTCTCAACGGTTGGTGAGTTCTTCCTTCTCAAATATCTCTTCCCTTAACAATCACAGTCTAAAGGTGCTTTTGCTCATGTCTTTAAGCATGTGTTCATTTTCACTACTACTATCAAAGTCATCATGAGAAGAAATTGAAGAAGAGGAGTTAGATTTAACCTTCTTTCTTCCCTCCTTGGCCATGAGACATGTTGGCCTTGAAATCTCCAAGTTGGGGAAGAGCTTGTTCTCCGTTGTTGTCTTCTTCATAGCAATAGTTGCTACCTTCTCATCTTCATCGGAGGAGGATTCTTCATTCGAATCTCACTCCTTCCCAAGGTGGGCATGTCCGGATTGCTTCTTCTTCTCGAAGTACTTCTTCTCTCTGGACTTGCCCTCGTTCTTGTTCTTGTTTTCTTCATGTGGACAATCCACAATGAAGTGGCCATATTCTCCACAATTGTAGCAAGCCCTTTTTGATCTTGTCTTAGGCTTGTCTTTGCTTCTTCTCTCATTTTGGTAGCTCCCCCTCCTCCTTCTAAACATCATCTTAAAGTTGTTGATGAATAGAGCTTTTTCTTCATCAGTGTCGGGACTCTCTTCATCACTTTCTCCCTTTTCTTGTGAGCTTGAGGACGTTGCTTTGAATGCAACACCCCTTTTCTTGGAGGAGGAAAGCCTTTGTAGATCGTTGTAGAACATCACTTCTTTCTCAATCATCTCATGGTTGATGATTCTCCCTAGCACTTCTTCGGGAGTCATCTTGTGGAAGCCCGGACTTTCACGAATTAGTGAGCAAAGAGTGACATTTTGAGGCATGAATGCTCAAATCATCCATTTTACTACCTCGTGGTTGGTCCACCGGTTGCTTCCATATGACCGACTCTTGTTGATGAGAGTCTTGAGGCGGTCATACATATCTTGCAGAGATTCACTATCCATGATGGTAAATCTATCATGCTCTCCTTCAATCATCTCGATATTTGCTTCCCTTATGACGTGGTTGCCTTCGTGCGCCGTCTTGCGGGTATCCCAAATCTCCTTGGCAATCTCCAACCCTCCAATGCGGTTGAACTACTCATGAGTCAATGAGGAGGTAATCACTCCAACGGCTTGAGCATTTCAATGTAGAACAAGGGCTTGCTCCGGAGTGATGTCTTCCTCATTCTTGGGAAGATGAACACTTGTCATCACAATTTGCCACAAGCTAGGGTTTAAGGAAATGAGGTGCATCTTCATATTATGCTTCCACATAGAATAATCTTTTCCATCAAATTGAGGAGGTTTGCCAATGGGAATAGACAAGTAATGTTTGCTAGTGGTAAGTTGCTCATAATTGTAAGGTACCGGGAGTAGTCTTGTGGACTACTCCGGTTGTCGATGTTGACCGAAGCAATTGGCTTGATTTCCTTCTTCGGCACATTGAGCTTCTCACGAAGCCGTGCTTTGAGCATCCGAACTTCTTCGTCGTCATTTGGATCATCTTGAAGAACATCGACGGTCTTCGTCTTGGTGTCATCGACGACCACCGGAACCTCGTTGTCACCCCTTCCGGCCATTACTTCTCTGAGTTGTTAGACTCTTGGGGGAAGCCTGCTCTGATACCAATTGAATGTCGCCTAGAGGGGGGTGAATAGGCAACAATACCTGAAATGACTTAATTAAATGAGACTAATTCTCTGTGGCCAGACTAGTCTGGTCAGGGCCGGACTAGTCCGCTCAGCAAAGGGTGGAAACCCTAAAACTTGATTTCTACAAGTTGTTTGCGGAATTAAAGTTCACAAAGAATAAGAGCAACATGTAACAAACTTGTGAAGCTCAGGTTGTGATGTTTAAACACTTAGATTGCAAGTTTACAATAGTGATCAAGTGTAAGGCAATAAGAGAAATTTGAACCCTAATAGCAATGCTAGAGATTATGAAAAGTACAAAACAAGTGAAACGAGATTTATCCCGTGGTTCAGCTCCACAAAGAATCCTACATCCACGTTGAGAAGTCCACACAAGGACCGGGTCTCACTTGACCTCTCTCTCACCATGCCACCACAATGGCTGGCTTGGTTTTCACTATATCAATGGGCAATCACAATGTTTGATGGGGCTACTCACAACTTGAGGCTCCCACAAATCAATACAATGAGGAGCACACGAAGCTCAACTCACACAAGCCACAAAACACACACAATGTGCAAGAGATCAAACCGAGAGCCAAAGCGCGATGATCTTCCTTTAATCTCCTTTCCAAACCCTAATCTCTTCAAGATCTGCTCTTAAGGGGTTAGTAGGATGAGTAGACGGCTTTGGAAGGCTCTAGGATGCTTGTGGCGGTGCTAGGGTTCAAGTCTTCTTCAAATGAGCTCGGGGTTTCCTATTTATAGAGGTCCCGAGCCCCTTTTGCTTACATCAGCAAAGGGGCAGACTAGTCCGGCCTTAGACCCTAGACTAGTCCGTCCCTATGGGACCACTGACCCCCTGGTCAGTTCTCGACAACTGCGACACTGAGCAACGATCGTCACGCTACCCGCCAAATTTCCAAATTCAAACATTCACTAGACACGAGACTAGTCCAACCCATAATGGCTAGTCCGATGTGGAACAGAACCATTTGGTCCATTCCAAAAACGGACTCTTCTAGGTTGGTACAGACTAGTCCGGCCACAAGGGCAGACTAGTCCGGCCCCCTAGGGTTTTCTCTCGGTTTGTCACACTAAGTACCAAACGGACAAGTCCGAACAACTCCAGAGAGCTTTGGTCCGTCTAAAAACGGACAAGTCCGGACTTCTCAGACTTAGCTTCAAAATCACTCGAGAACACTCCAGAGACGCTTGGTTTGTCCAAAAACGGACTTGTCTGGCCTCCTAGGGTTTTTCTCATTTTATGCTTCTCACATAGGTTTTTCTCTAAATCACCACTTTGAGCCCCTTTGTATGATCTCAATGCACATGATACAACCACCCTCTCACATGATATGGCTCATATAAGCTCAATACCATAGAAACCCTAATTTCTACACTTGAGTCTTTCACGCCTGTTTTCTCCATTTCCTTTTTGAGGGTTTTCATCTCATTTCAATCCTTGTACTTGTGCTTATGATCAACTAAGCTCATTAGCCTCTTAATTGTTGTCATTAATTATCCAAAACCCACGGGGATGCCTAGATGCACTTTCAGACCGCCAGCCTTGAGGTGCTGGTTTCGCCCCCTTCGCTCAGTTCGGGCAGGCTGAACTGTTGGTCTTGACAACCTCCGAATGAAGATTCCGTCGGGAGCCAGAGCTTCGGTTGAAGCCTTCGTCAAGAGTTTGTCAGCTTCAGCGTTATGAAGACACTGAACATGATGGAGATCCACGACTTCGAAGTCCTTCTGACGCCTCTGGACTTCAAGGAGATAAGCAGCTAGTTGGGGATTGTTACAGCAACATTCACCTTTGACTTTTTTGATGTAGAGTTGTGAATCACCATTTACCAACAGCTATTTGACACCATAAGATAGTGACACCTTGAGTCTGTAGATGAGAGCTCCATACTCCGCCATATTGTTGGTCGCCTTGAAATCAAGCTGAACCATGTACTTTACCTTCTCCCTAGTCGGAGCAAGGAGAAGGACTCCAGCTCTGGCCCCCTGCTTCTGCATGGAGCCGTTGAAGTAGAGAGTCTAGTGAGGCTTGGTGAATACTGGGACCTTGGGTTTCAGTTTCTGCTCACTGGGCCCCAAGGGTTTGAAGGAGAGGGAGTCCATTCCGCCACGATGTCTGCCAAAGCTTGACTTTTGATTGCTTGTCGTGACACGAATTCGAGATCGAACTCGGCCAGCTCCACTGCCCACTTTGCTATTCCCAGTAGAGTTAGGGTTATGCAAAATAGCACGCAATGGAAAAGAAGTTACCACTGATATTCCGTGGGCTTCGAAGTAGTGACGAAGCTTCCTTGAGGCGATAAGAACTGCATAAAGAAGCTTATGCACCTCAATGTATCTTGTCTTGGCATCATGGAGTACTTCGCTGATGATGTATACTGAGCGCTGGACGGTCCGAACCCTCTCGGAGGGGCCCAAAGCTTCTTCTCCATCGACCCTAACACTCCCGGAGGGGTCCGGACCTTTTTGCTGAGCTTCTTGGACCCTCCCGGAGGGGTCCATAACTTCTTCTTCTTAGACAGGGACCTTGTTAGAAGGGTCCAAATAATCTTGGTCGTCCAGGTGAACCCCCTCGGGTTAGTGAGGTTGATCTCCTAGCATTTCACCTGGAGGTTCCATGTCTGCGCCTTCAGGTAACTACAGACCCTCCCGGAGGTGTCTGGGCTCCTGGACTGGATGTGGTTCCGGTCTTTCTGCGACCAGGACCACGCTGATAACTTCGGCAGTTGCAGAAATGTAGAGCAGTAAAGGCTCACCAGGATTCGGAGCTACCAAGATTGGTAGTGTGGTGAGGAGCTGTTTCAGCTCTTGAGACGCCTTTTCTGCTTCTTCAGACCAATGAAATGGTATGGACTCCCTCAAGAGTTTGAAGAAGGGAAGTGTCCGCTCTGCCAGTCTTGAGATGAACCATCTAAGCGTAGCTAAACACCCAGTTAACTTCTGGACATCCTTGATGCGGGCTGGGGGCCGCATATCTTCTATGGCCCTGATCTTTGCCAGATTTGCTTCAATTCCTCGGTGAGTCACCAAGAAACCCAGAAGGTTCCCGGAGCTAACATCGAAGACACATTTGTCTGGGTTCAGCTTGGTGCGCGTGATGCGCAACTTGTCAAAGACAACTTGTAAATTGTCAAGGAGTGACTCCTTGTTCTTGATCTTCACAACGATGTCATCGACGTACACCTCCACCAAGTCTCTGATTAGCTCTCCAATTGTTTTGTACATGGCTCGCACAAATGTTGAAGCAGCATTTTTGATACCAAAAGGCATGGCAGTATAACAATACAATTCGTCTACTGTTATGAAGGCAGTATGCTCTTCATCTTCTTTAGACACCTGGATTTGATGATATCCAAAATATGCATCTAAGAAACACAATAGCTTACACCCGGAGGTGGAGTCCACTACCTGATGTATCCTAGGTAGAGGAAATGGATCCTTTGGACTTGCCTTATTTAAGGTTGTGTAGTCGATACACATCCGAAGCTTCCTTCCAGCCTTGGGCACCACAATTGAGTTTGCTATCCATGTTGGGTGAAACACCTCTCGGATGAAACCAAATTCAAGCAACTTTTTGATCTCCTGTCGAAGGAAGTTTTGCCGCTCGTTTGATTGCTTTCGGGGTTTCTGGTGTACAGGCCGTGCATCGGGATAAATCTTCAAATTGTGCTCAAGCACCTCCCTAGGGATCCCAGGCATTTGCGACGGTTGCCAGGCAAACACATCGACATTAGCCCGGTGATAGGTGATGAGTGAGAGTTCCTGTTTTTTGTTCAAACCTCCCAATATACGGGTAGTGTGAGCAGCATCGGAACCAATTTGGATGACTTTGACTGGAACGTCGGTGTCGCCGCTTGGTTGCACATGAGGTGCAGAGGTACAACTTCGATGATGAATGCTCGGAGGGTTCAAAGCTGACTCCTTTTCGGGTGCTTCCTCCTACGCTGTAGCAAGCGCATAGAGTTCCTCAAATGATGTGATTCCTGTAGTGCAATCTCAGCGGATCCGAAGAACACCCGCAGGTGTTGGCATCTTCAACACTAAGTAACCATAATGGGCGGCGTCCATGAACCGGTACAAGGCAGGCTTGCCCAAAATGGCATTTAACGGCAGACTGATCTGCGCGACATCGAAGACCAACTTCTCGGTTCTCTAGTTCTCCTGAGTCCCAAAGGTCACTGGGATTGAGATGGATCCAAGAGGGGTAATGGCCTTCGGACCTATCCCAGAGAAAGGTCGAGATGGGCGAAGTTCTGAAGGTCAGAGCTGGAGCCTGATGAAGGCTTTGAAGCTTATGAGGTTCAACCGTGCACCTCTGTCCACCATTACATGGTGAAGTTGGATATTGCTAATGGTCGGAGACACAATCAACGGGAGTTGGCCAGCTCTGATCATGTTGCGAGGGCAGTCCGAGGCATCAAAAATAATGGTTGTGTCCATCCACATCCGATGAGTCTCCTCCCTAGAGGTGGGAGCTGCAATGGCCATGTCCCGCCGCATTGTCTTGAGGATGCCGCTCGAGGTGATGTCCCTAGAACCACCATAAATGGTGTTCTGGGTCATCCGACGCTCGTTGTCAGAGACGTCGGAATCGTAGTCGACGGTGATGTAGACAGACTTCAAAACCTTCTTGGGGTCCTAAATGCCTAACTCCTCCTCCACCGGAGCTTCGTCGACTTTTCACTTTTCTTCCCGTTGACGGAAAAGAGCTTCTTCTCGGCGCTTGTTGTAGCGCTCGACAAGGTTTTGGACCTCTCGACATTCATCCAGACTGTTCTTGTCCGTCTTGTGGATAAAACACCATACTTTGGGGCTGCCACCATTTTATGACGATGGTCGAGTTCATTTCCTGAGGCGTGGGCCCCGGCCACCCGGAGCTGCTGCAGCCGTAGCGGTAGGTGCGCCGGCCGACAACTTCTTCTTGCCGTTGGACTTCTTTTTCTTTTTGCCACCTCCAGATGTAGTGGCTTCCGCTTTGGAGGACTTCTTGTTGGCCTCTGGAGCTGGCTTGGAGTGCATCTCATGGCCTTCTGCAGCTTTAGCACATTTGTCTACTAGGCTGAAGAGTTCCATGACCCTGGTGACTTCTTTGACTACCAGCTTCTCCAGCATCTTTTTATCCTGAACGCCCTGTCTGAATGCAACAATAGCAGAGGCGCTCAAGATGGATGGGATGCTATTGTGTACCTGAGAGAATCGCTGGATGAAGGATCGAAGTGACTCTCCTATTGTTTGTTTGATAGCAAAGAGGTCCAGTTTAGTGCCAGGTCGAGTGTATGAACTCTCGAAATTAGCAGTGAATTGTTGGCATAGCTCCGCCCAAATGTTGATGGAGTCAGGCGGGAGGCTCATAAACCAGGACCTAGCGGTTCCAGTTAAGGCCACTAGGAATTAGTTGGTCATCATGGCCTCATCGTGCCCCCGCTGCAAGTATAGCAGTGGAGTAAATTTGAATAAATTCACTGTGGTTGACAGTCCTGTCGAATTTCTCCGGTAAATGAGGCTAGAACTTCTTTGGCCATCTGGCCATGCGTAAGTGCATGGCCAGGGCAGAACAGTCTCCTCCTACTCCCTGAGGAGCAGGGTTGTCCCGAGCCTCTCGCCTCTCACGAGCACGCTCAATATGGACGCGACCGTCCAGCTGCCGATAACGGTGATAAAGTTCCGACCGTAGAGGGTCGAAATCCTTGTGATGGTGTGGGTGTGTCGTGCCCCGAAAGGCAACGAGGTCACCTACTGAGAAGGTGTTGTGACACGTGAGGACCAAGTCTTCCAGACAAGGTCCTATGTTAAGCTGTTGCCTGCCCCCAAGGGGGAGGACCTTGGTTGCTGATGGCTTCGGTTGCGGCTGCATCCAGATGTTGTACATCAGCGCGCCACTGCTCCATCGCA
Organism: Tuctoria greenei; assembly: GCA_036927565.1. Lineage (NCBI taxonomy): Eukaryota > Viridiplantae > Streptophyta > Magnoliopsida > Poales > Poaceae > Tuctoria > Tuctoria greenei. Next base: position 128,292,093 of record JAYESD010000003.1, on the reverse strand, counting down.
CCCTGAGGTGCTCTGGGTGCTGGTGGGCACTCCAACACGGTTCGTGCAACATTTAGCGCTTTCTCGAGGTTGTAGTTTGCTGATGTTGTGACCGACACAAGTACTCCATCCTGCTATCCAACATTATTTGTTGGGGCAGATGGTGGTGGTGGCATAACGCCCGCTGGCACAATGGCACCTGCTGGATACTGCATGTTAAAGGGATTGCTTCTAGCAGGCTGCTCTGCATGGTTGCCATTGGAGGATCCTGCGGCGTAGTTCACCATCTTGAGATCTTGAGTCCCCCTACCTGGCGCGCCAAAATGTCTAAGTGTGAGAACGACACTTCCCTCGGTACTACAAATTGTAGCCCTCGGAGGTTCTTGTATAGGTTTGGGCACGCAGAGATCAATAATGAGATGGTGACATAGGAGATTTACGTGGTTCGGGCCGCCTAAGCGTAATACCCTACTCCACGGGGTTTGTGTTGTTGTATTGAGTATCACTAGTATGCGTGGTGCCTCGCTTAGATTGTCTCTATATCGTGCGACGCTGTCCTTTTATAATCCAAGGACTGACCGTTACAACTTTCTCCTAGCCCGACATGTGGCCCTAGCGTAATTAATAGCCTAATACATTGTCTATGAGTATTAAGTGTGGTTAATAGTGTGTTAACGTGCCTTAATGGCTGCGTTACCCCTATTAACAGTGCTCTGATCGTGTGTCCTTAATACAACATTAATGACACGTAATCAAGTTTGGTAACTGCTGCTTTAACTGTCCCTTGACTGTCCGTGCTGTTGGAGATCCGCCACTGTACTTGTTGGTGGTGTAGGTCCAGAGGCTGCACACGTGGCAGCTTTGGAGCTTCCCCTTGCGGGGAGGTAGCTCCGGAACTGCTATACACGTGTCGGCACCGGAGCTTCCCTCTGCTGGGGGTTAGGTCCAGGGTCGTTATACACCTGTTGATTGCGGAGCTTCCCTGTGTTGGGATTTTAGCTTCAGACTTACATTACATGTGTCAATCCCGAAGCTATCCATATGAGGGATGCGGGTCAGGTGTAGTATGACGTGTTGGGCCTGAGGAGACCATTAACATTGATAGGTGGAACTCTCTTGAACTTCTTGCAGTACTGTGGGATACCAGGTACGCTGGATACCGACAAGATGCATATATTTTATATATTTTTTTATAAAAACAATTTATTTCTATTATTAACTCTAAATTCCTATTTAAGTTTTTAATTTGCCAAAACTCGAAAATTAGAATGTCACACTCCAGAACTTCTTCCTCGTGGTCTGGTGCTACCACGGGATCTTCGGGCGTCGGCACAGAAGTAGTCTTCATGACAGCCGGCGCCAGAGCTATCATGTCGTCTGCCACAACCACTCGACGAGGGGCGGGAGCTCTAGCCGATGCAGCCTCCGGGGCTTTAGTAGGCATCAAAGCTGTTGTACTTGTTCTTGACACTCTGGACACAGAGAGTAGGGAATTCAAGATAAAGCATGAAACAAAATAAACACAAAAGCTAAAGAGCCGACCCTTATGTAGGGACATTGCCGCTCAAATCGTCACCAATCTTCTTCCTCGAGTGCTTGGAGCTAGAGCTTGCCGTCGTCGGTGTGGCTGATGCTCCAGGCCCCGAACCAGGTTTTGAGGCAACCGTCGGTGCTGCCACGTCTGGTACCTCCGTCGTAAGAGGAATTTAACAAAGGCTAAGGCGTCACTTCTGTCAGAGCATCTCTCTCGCTGCTTCCGACGCTTCTTGTCAGCTTTCGCTTGCTACTCAAAGCTTTGACGGGAGCCTTCTCCTTGCCTCGGCTTGAGGCTGATTTTTTGGAAGGTGAAGCCCCGAGACCTTTGTCTTTGCCGCTGACTCGCGTAGGGCTGGACCTTCATGAGAGCAAGGAGCTCCTGGGATGACAATCCCCGTTGGAGTAGTGCTCCGATGCCTATCCACAATGCCGAAGTCATCAAGTGTTGGCATCTTCTTCCGCAGCTCCCTCCCGAACTCCGGGACAATGTTCAAGGGCAGGAACTCCGCCAGAGGTGTCAGATTGTCGGGGTGGATGGCTCTGTGGTGCAGCTTTTTGTAACATCCTCAATTTTCAAAATTTCGCTTATTCAAATTGAAATAAGAACTGTAGTTTTATTTTAAAATCTCTTCTCCGGTCCACTCGAATCTCAAGGGTGAGATTCATTATAAGAAGGTAGAATTGTGACACCCTGATTTTCGAGTTTTGGCAAATTAAAAACTTGAATGATATTTAGAGTTAATAATAGACATAAATTGTTTTTATAAAGAAATATATAAAATATATGAATCTCATCTTGCATTTTGCATTCATCCTCATGTATTGAAAATTTATTACCAAAATAAATAATCTAAAAGTAATTTATCTACCAGAATAAATATACTAAAAGCAATTAAATTTCCATAACGAAGGAAAGAAATAAACAAAAGATAGAAAATATATATATATTCATAATAAATAATAAATTAAAAGAAATAATAAATAAATATTAATTAAGTAAGATAAATAAATAATAGACAAATAACGTGGAAAGAAAAAAAAAGGAAACAAGACCCCGTGCACTAGAAGCCATGAGCGCACCACCATAGATAAATATATAAAAAAAGTAAATAAATAAGTAAAAAGAAGAAAACAAGGAAACCAAAAATAAAAGTAAACCCACCTAAGGGCAGCAGCACTGGCTGCACGAGGCCACGTTTCCACCGGCCAGTAAAACGAAAAGAAAATAGAACCGTAGCCGCACAAGACCCTGGCCGCAGAATAAAGAAAAAGCAACCACATGAGCGGCCGCTCAAGCCAGTCACCGAATCTCATCGGGACTCTGCCGTAGCCCCGCCCCAGCGCCTATAAAAGGCACCGCTCCCGTAAAACTCTGCACCGAGCCAGCGCCGCCAGAGTGAAAAAAGGAACCAAGATCTAGCCGGCAGCTCCACGAGAAAAAAAAAGAAAAAGAAGAACGAGAGAAGAGAGAAGAAAAGAGGAACGGTAGGAAGGAATCACCGTCCGTCGAAGATCGTCGCGCCGCCGTCGTCATTCTGTCGGAGGATCGTATCGCCGTCTCCTTCATCTACGTCATGACTACGTACGTTTCGTCTACGTTAGGCCTCGTCATCTTCATTAACGAAACTCTAGATCCCAGAGACACACGTCACGCCGCCGCTCAACGACTGACCAGAGTAGATGCACACACGGTAGATTTTACAGTTTAGATCTAAAAGACATAGATTAATCTAATACTCAAATTATACAATTTATAGGATTTAATTATTAATACGTTCATAAATCATCACCAGATCGTTATAAATCAACCTAAAACTTGCAAGTTAGATTAAATCATACAAGATCAATCGGTTGTTTTAGATTTGACTAAATTTATATTTTCTGTATTATTTAATCTGTTTTTCATATTTAATAAATAAATCTAAGCCTAGTTAATTTATAAAGTATCAAATTAAATCTAGAAAAATCCCTAAAAATGTATAATATATTCTAGTAAGTTATTAATAATATTTTCAGTATATTTAATGTTCTGAAATATTTATTTTGCATATGAAATTAATTTGATTAATTCCAAACTTGCTCAAATAAATAGGAAATCAATATAGAAAATTAGTAAAAAGTCATAGAAGTTTATATAACATTAATACAAACATATTTTCTATATGTATCTATATTTTACATATTGTTAGTCTTTGCAATGCATTTATTGTGTATGTTTGCTTGTGTATGTGCTTGATTGCGAGTAGATGGGTACGCTTAGAAAGTTTTGATCGAGAGGCGAGTATCTATGGATCTTCGTGTGCAAGGCTTGGGATTGCTTGGGCACTGGGTTGAGGAATATGAATGCAAGTGTCCATGATCATTTTTATCCTATGTTTTTTATTGTTTTGGTTGCAAAACTGCATGCTAGTGTCAAATTGATAGGAAATCCAAAATAGGTGTTTACTAGTCTTGTTTGACCATCCTTGTCACTTGGGATACATTGTAGAGAGTCAGGAAGGGCTTTTTTTACCTTTTTGCTTCATTCTAATTAATTGGGATGGGAAAACAACCAAATGGTTTAATTGTGAATTAATGAAGTTATGGATGATGAGAATTGATGAATATGATTCATTGGTAACATGGGACTTGGGAGATCTAAACAAGCATGGTTTGTGGATTAGGTTTGATGTTATGGTGGTTTGCTTGACTTGGATCTAAGGACTGGTTCATGCGAGAATAGGCCAAGACTATAGTGCCACCACGAGGCCAAATATTGTTGCGGCGTAGCTGATTAATTAGGGTATTGCTAGTATTGCGGGACCATTTGGAGGAGCGGGAAGGGTAGTCAGACTGGGTTTGTATGAGTGGCGGGACTATTTGGGACCCAAACGACACAATACAGGGCCCTTGGTATAAGTTGTGCTAGTTGGTGGTATCGCCACCGGTGAAACCTCAGTGGGTCCGTACATGCTAGCAATCCATTTGTAAAGGCTATTTTGCGATCTCTTAGCCATACACCTAAGGAAGTGTAACTGACATAAGGGAGGTTTCTTTAGTCGCCGACAGGTGACGAAATCACAAACTTGTGGGTAAAGTGGTACAACCTCTGCAAAGTGTTAAAAACTCTCATGATAGTCGTGCTCCTGGTTATAAGCACCTAGACAACTTCCATGATAAGAGGGAACTTGGGATTTGGGATGGTTAGCTATGGTCGGTTATGGTTATGGTTATGGATTGAGTTACAATAAATGAACATGGATGATGATGATGGTAATATCTGGTATATAGATGGATAATTGATTATGGTTTCGTATTATGTTAATTATGTGGGATATGATGGAATTACTTCACATAGATATAGTATGGTGCTTTTTACACATTTTAAATGTATTTTTCAGCAATTAGCCATTATTTATTATCGTCTGTGTTTCTAGCTACATGTCATACTTTTCCACACTTGATGGGTACGACATGCACTCACTCTTGGTATTCCCCCACTTAATTCAGCTACATGAGAAATTTTGGAATACAACATGGATTACTAGGCGTGTGTGCTATAGTCGATTGCCTGTGGAGTTGGAGTTGCCTACGCTAGATTATTTTCCACTGCAATAGAATCAAGGTACTTATATTATTCGTGACATGGTTAAATTCTGATTTCCGTTTGTGATGCATTTGTGTTTGTGTGATGAACATCCTGGGCACACATACACAAATGCATCACAAACGGAAATTAGAATTTAACCATGTCACGAATAATATAAATACCTTGATTCTATTGCAGCGGAAAATAATCTAGCGTAGGTGACTCCAACTCCACAGGAAATCGACGGTAGCAAACACGCCTAATACTCCATGTTGTCTTCCAAAATATCTCATGTAGCTGAATTAAGTGGGGGAATAGCAAGAGTGAGTACATGTCGTACTCAGCAAGTGTGGGGAAGTATGATATGTAGCTAGAAACAAGGATGATAATAAATAATGGCTAATTGCAGAAAAGTACATTTAAAACGTATAAAAGCACCATACTATGTCTATGTTAAGTAATTCCATCATATCTCGCATAATTAACATAATACGAAACCTTATCCTAGGCACACATACACTGCACTTGGTTTGTTTTTCAGAACCGGGTGTCACAAATTGGTATCAGAGCCGTGTCGACCGTAGGACGCAAGCCTATGCAGAATGGATACCACGAACCACATAGGTACTATTTTCTAAAAATTACTTTTATCTTCGGACTAGTTCACCTCTCATCTCTAATGATTCTCTGTTAAGGATATAGAATTTATTTGTGAAAACCATTCTTTCAAAGTTTCACATTCTCTTTCTTATTTTGAATTATTTTTTCTTCCCCCTTTCATATCCAACACACTTCTTTTGCGAAAATTTTAGATGACCAACCTAGAACTTCTATGGATCCGTAAGGTGTAGGAGCATTCGAAGAAGTACCGAAAGGAACACACCTCAGGGAGAAGACTTTCAAGATGCAATTCTTGTGGAAGAGCTTCGTATGGACCCGTTTTATGTCGTTCTCCAGAATAGGACACTTCACCATCCCGTAGTTTTGATGATGTTGGGTCTTGTGATTAGGCCCACAAACAGAAGTATCCGAGACCATCCAATGGTGTAGCACCCATATCAGTCAATGGGACACACCTGGAAGTCACCCTAAGGAAGCACACCAGAAATTGTCAACTTTTCTGTTCAGCCAACTAGTGGGTTCGATTGAACCCATCCTGACGCCAAACTCGGTCATCTTCCACAAGTCGACTCCCTGTGGTGCCCAAGTTACGATGACGACTGAATCGCTCGCTTTTGGTGGTGGGAACCGACCCTTTTCCGGGCTATAAATAGGACCCCTCACCCCTCACATCAACACACACCACTTGAGTATTCATCCATTGTATCCACAAGTCTCCATAGGTTTAGAGGAGTATAGGCTACATAGAGGAGAGCCTCTAGTCCATAGTCCAAATAGGAGATGAGTAGAAGGAGTCTCTTCCCAATTTCCAATTGGGAAAGGTATGGCTCCTATATTCCTATTTGTATTTGTGACTTTATTCATAATAAAGATGTTATCTTTAGTCATCAATTGTTCATATACTTGGATGAAGCGTTTCTTGTTTGATTGTGGATTCCATATATGTGGTAGGAGTAGACTTTATGATTATGCTATACCATTATCATTATATCATCATAAACACTACAAACCCCCACTATAGTCTAATTAGCTATGACATGATTATGTTAACATGAATCACTTATGCTATGAATTAACATTGGTTCAACAATGATTTAGTTCATTGCCTTAGGATGTCTTGTTCCTAGGGTTCTAAGGCAATTACTTAATATGCTAGCATGGTGCTAGGATAGAGAGTAGCGTTGAATGTCTCATAGACCCACCAATTGAAGAGGTAGGCAGTAGGTGGTGACAACCCTATCTGTCCTTTGTAATCTTCCTCATTCGGCTATGCCATAGGCTCTTGGTGGGAGTCATCCTAGTATTGCTAGGGGTAAACCCGTGCCCGATTTGTTAATCCACTTAGAATGAGAATTTATAATTGACATGATCACTGGTAACTAACTTAGGCTATGTATATGTACATTAGAAGCATTGTAGGAGTCTTTTCCTAACACTTACCCTAGTACCTTTTTACCCCGTTTATCCTCTTAGGATAGAATGCTCTTGTGGGTGTCACATTACACCAATTTATCATCTATCCATCCTTGCTAGAACCCTACCTAGACCAACCGAGCCTCTACACTTGATGATTGTTTTACTTCCATCTAGCCTTTTTTGTGAGAATATAAATGACACCCTTTGGGAATACTCTTAGGGGGCAAATGCTACATCGATAGTTTCTGTGCGCTTGCGGATTTACATGTATAATCTAAAATCTATTAACAAGCATTTCTTGCACCACTGCTCGAGATGAATTGTTAGTAGTGCGTAGGATCGTCAACAAGCATTCCTGGCGCTGTCATCAGGGAAGGCAGCCAAAGTGTTGCATGATTCAGTGAATAGGATAGGACCTTGGTAGGTTTTTGTAGGATGACCCTTCTTTGTTTTCGCATTTTTTATGAAAACAGGGTAGTGTATGTATAGTTTCCGCTTGCTGGAAATCTTTGTTGAAGATTGTGAATTCCATCTCATAGATTGACCTTGTGTTGTTACTCCTCAGAAGCTTCAAGGGGCAAAGCAAGCCAGCACAACTGCACCAACAATCGAAACACCAATGGCCTAGAAGACCCTTCGTGAGTTTTCAGCTCTCTCTGCTAAGAATGTGCCTGTTGGGCCCACTATTAACTCAGGGAACGTAAACTTCGTAATCAAGACTGGCCTTATCACTATGGTGCAAGCCAACCCATTTTGTGGGAAGGCTAACGAGGATGCAAGTGCTCACCCTCAACAATTTCTTGAGATTTGCATCACTTTTAAGATAAAGGACGTGTCTCCCGATGTTGTTCGTCTTAGGCTGTTTCTGTTCTCTCTTCTTGGGAGAGCAAAACAGTTGTTCTACATGAACCGAAGGTCTTTAGACACTTGGGAGAAGTGTTCTACAATATTTCTCGCCATGTTTTTCCCGTTGGGCAAGACCAATGCTGCGTTATAGAATTTCCAGCTTTCAACAAGATGCCAAGGAATCTATTCCCAAGGCTTGGGAAAGGCTGCAGAAATATATCCTAGCCTGTCCCCACCATGGGATATATGATTGGATAATTATCCAAAGCTTCTACAACGGACTGATCCCTTCCGCCCATGACCATGTTGATGCTGCTACTGGAGGTGCATTCTTCTCATTGACAGTGCCAAAAGCCAAGGATTTGATTGAGATGATGGTGTCAAATATGGGATGGAGCAACAAGCATCTCCATACTTGCCAATGAAGCATGCACACCTTAAAGGAGGTGGACATGATCGCTGCCAAATCGGACCTCCTTATGAAGAACATTGATGGATAATGGAATGGTGAGGTATGTGGCAATGCATATGTCTTAGACTCTCACATCACTTGTGAAGTCTGTGGCAACATAGGACATTTGGGAAACGACTTCCCAGAAACCCGTGAGGATGCCTAATGCGTAGCCAACAATGGAAACAACAATGGCTATCGTCCGAGAGCTCAAGGGTGGGGCCAACCACACTCATTATTTCAAGAAGGGTACAACAACAATGGCAATAATGGAAATCAACCCAACTTGAGAGAACTTGCCATTGGAAAGCTAAAGATCAATGAGTCCCTATCCATGAAGCTATCGGCAAATGACAAGACCCATAGAGAGCATTAATGCTAAAATTGAAGCACTATCCGCAGCCTTTAAGAACCAATTTAGTTTTACCAAGATGTTGGAAACTCAGTTGGCTCAACTGGCAGCCGCTATTCCTCCAGTGGAGAATAACAAGATGCTAGGACAGCCTGAACCTCCTGTGAAATGTGCCAACATGATTTCTCTACAAGCAGGCCACTGGCTGAAGAACCCTGGATGTCCTACATTTTCATGCTCAATTGGGCACACCACTTTGACAAGGCCCTTTGTGACCTTGGAGCAAGTGTGAATATGATGTCTAAGGTGATTTTCGACCAGCTGAACTTCACAGAACTTACTCCAACACCAATGCAGCTCCAACTGGCTGATTCTTCAATTCGTTATCCGGCGTGTATCGCTGAAGGTGTTCCGCTGAAAATACGGAGGTCAAGAAGGATACGCCACTCATTCTTGGGCGACCATTCCTAAGCGCCGCGAAGGCTCACATAGATGTAGGAGCAAGAGAAATCCACTTCCATATCAATGGCTAGGAGAAGTTTAACTTTTGCCCAAACTTGGAGCAATGTTGCATGATCTGTATCAAGTATGGGTCGAATGTTAAACACATTAAAGAGGTCAAAATCACACATCCAATGGTGTACCTCCTCATTCATTCATGAAGAATTTGATTTATGCGGAAAACATGTATTATCGTCCAGGTCGGCACCCAAAGAAGATGGAGATGTCAGGGCCTCTTCATGGGCCCAAGACCACCAAGCCGCCAAAGAAGGTATGGCGGAATAAGAAAGACAAGCCGTCCGAGCCTATCCCTCTTGGTCCGGATGTAAAGAAATGAAGAAGGAGGAATGTCCATCTCATCGGACAGTGGTGAGACCTAGCCAATAGGGTAAATTGGTAGTTACCCTTTTTTATTTTTCTTTTCTCTTTATTTGATTTTCCCAATTTAGTTTGATTTTCCCCACTGCTTATTTGGTTTTTCTTAGCAAGTTGAGAATCTTATATTCTCAACTATCATTTTTATTTCTTTATGATTTACAAAAGAAAATTGTTGGGTTTTGAAAAAGGAGTTTTTATTCAAAAAACAATTTTTCTGAGTTGCAAAAGTGGTAATTCAGTAACGTGCTAACATCATAGCCGTTAGGGAGCCACCTGCCAAAAGGGGGAACAGGGGGGCCCAACTATCAGGTTGGCTGACCCCCCTGTTCAGCCGACATGGGGAAAGGGCCATTTTGGCTTTCTCTCCTCTAGCGGCTACATTTCATTTTCTAGCGACCGTTGGGGATTGTACACTATAAATGGTGGCCATGGGGAGCTCTTCTCCTCACACTTCACCTCATTTCATACCTCCCCAAAGTCACTCTTGCTCACATTGTTTTTCTTGCTCTTCATTGAAGTACTCTTGATTAATTACCAACTCAAAAAGATTTGCTTTCATTTGCATTTGCAATTTGCTCTCAAGTTCTTCAAGGGAGAATAGAGTTTTGCTTTTGTTAACATCACCTCTGTCGAGTTTTTGCCTTCTTGTGTTCTTATTTGTTGTGGCCAAGAAAGGAATGAAGAGGTTGTTTGAAAAGAGGAAGGAGGCTGCAAGCTCAAGCCATGGTGGAGATTCAAGTGCATGCCCCAGTTCTGTTGCTACACCAAGTTCACACATGAGGAGTGCAAATGAGGACACTCCCATGGGTGAGAGAAGCAGCCCTCATCAAGTTCCTCACGACAACGACCTCGACATCCAAAGTGATGTTGAAGATCAAGCACACAAGCTCCTCGGAGGTCGTGAGTTTTCTCATACGAAAGCTTATGACCCGGATTTGATCTCCAAAACAAGAATGGATTTTGAATTCTTTTCCAATTGGCGTGCATTATGATGGGAAAAATTTGCTCGCATAGAGGAGAAAGGTCCACGCCTTCTATCCAAACAATTACTTTGCACACTGAAAATAGGATTTGAGAGTATTACATTTAGATTATTTCAAAAAGAATACGACATCCTATGGAAAAAATTAAGTGAAATACTAGCCTTCCGTAGAAGTTGTTTGCTAGATTTAGACACTTTGCCTAAGTTTAACAAACAAATTTTTTGGCAAGATTTAACTGGTGAGGTAAGATGTAGTGCAGGAATAGCCACTTGCACAACCCTACTTTGCGCTTCATGAATAGACGGGTGGCTATGACTATGTTCCCTAGAGGAGATGTGAGGGTAGTGCGTGATGATGAGCTGAAAATCTTGTTTTCTATGACTAAAAGTTGCTTCAATTATTGCCATGATGAAAAAATTATTAGATTACATACCAAGGGTAGGGCCAATTGAATGTACTTCATTGATTACCCGTATTGCTATTAGGGTAGGAGCACCAGAGTATTCTTCATTTGAATATATTGAAAATGAAAGAGAATTAATTGATGAAGATTATTTAGTGCAAGGACATGCCCTTAAGCATGATTAAGATGACCCTTTGATATTTTATTATCTCAGCTTTGTCAATGAAATTCAGTTACCTAACCCGAATTATCATTTCTACAAATGTCGGAAGCTAACCATTGACATCCTACCCATCGAGGAAGATGGAAGAAGTAATGTCTCTGGCAGAGTAACTAGAAGCCGTACAAGAAGAGCAGCTATGCCCCTGAAATCATCCATGGTCCATGAGGACGAAGAGGATGAGAACCCAACGTGTGATGCACCCGGATGGACTCAACCTCCATCGTATGAGACCGAAGGTCCGTCTTGTCATGGATTGCCAGGTGCCACATGGGAGCCACCCCAATCCACTTCCAGCTCTAGCAGCTTGCCTACATCATCCATGAGAAGATTTCATTCTTCGGCTAGAAGTAATCATGACTATAGATAAGGAATGATAGATCTCACTAGATGTATGGAGAAGCTTGAAGTGAGAATGGGTGACATCTACAACACTCTCCAAGGGCATGTCCATGGTACCCAAGATTGGCACGAACACATGGACGCTCAATTCATCAAATTCAACTCCACGCTACAACAACAAGAAGCCAATCTCGCAGTATACTACCATTATCAATGGTTCAACCCTCATCACGGAGGTGAGTGAAGAAGAAGCTTCGGGGAGGACTCACACTTGAGGTAAATTGTATCAACCCCTTTGCATATTTATTTTCCATTAACCACTTTTTATTTAGAATATATATATATATATATATATATATATGATAGATTTGCTATCAAGTAAAAAAATGATGTGTGGTAAGAATGGTTTGGAATTCACATAGATGAAATGATGAAGAGTTGCTCTGTTTTAATTTTCCTATGTCCCTAGTTTACAACCTACTACTCTCCAAAATATTGCTCTCATTGGCTAAAATTGCTTTTGCCTTCATTTGGAAATTGTGGGTAGCAAAAGTTAATCAATTCAAAGTTCTTGTGAGATATGATATAGTGATAGGGCTGCTATTCCTAGTTTGAAAGTGAAACTTAGATTTCCGTATAAATTCTAAAAAGATTTAAGTTACTCTCATTTTATTGGAAATACCTACCAAAGCCATATGATATATTACATTGATAGACCTTATGCATATGCTATTTGTCTACACATTGAGATTTGTCAAACGAGTATAGACCTATGTGAGATTTCATTCATTACTTTTTGAATTCAAGACTTCACTTGCACATGCTATACTTATACACTAGAAGTAAGCAAAATTCCATCATACTGCCATTCCACAATAAAAAGATAAACTCCATATCATTCATTGTAAAGTCCTCTCAACAAAATTTATTGCATAAAAAGGGAGTAGAAGACATGGATACAGGAAAAATAAAAAGAAAAATGCATGCTTACATCATAAGCATGAGGGAAAAAAGTAGCCATGTTTCATACCTGCAAAAATAAGGGAGCACAATCAAAAAAGAAGTCATCTCAAAGATATCCACATCCACTTCCAGTCCATTACACATGCACAAGTGTTGAATCAAATTGTTTTGAATTGATTTATCCTAAGGATTACACTTTTGTCTTAGCAATATTATGTGTTGCAAATATATCTACTATATTCCCTCAAAAGCTCCACATACAAGCCTTATGTAGACGTAGGATGAATTTAGGAAAAATTCCTTGGTGAGGATATATTTCCACTACACAAAGGAGAGACTCGAGAGAATCAAATTGAGATACTTATAATCTAAATTGAACTCTTCGGAATTTGAGTGGAACTTGATTTCCAGGGTATGTGTGCTCCATTTACTGTTCTATCTTTCAACTATCCATGAATAGGAGATGGCACGAGCCCAATAATGACTTGAGATGGCTGAAGTAACATGCCAATTTTTGCAATACTGGGTAGATTTTTTTGTTGTGCACATGATACTTTTGAAAAATAGAACATTGTATTAACTACTGATCATCAACCTAAAGTCTTGACTTTGCTCGGGACGAGCAAAGGATAAGCTTGGGGGAGTTTCCTGACGGCAGTTATATACCAATTTCACCCGTGAATATAACTCAATTATGTGAAGGAAACATTACTTCTTGCACACATCACCATTTTATTTTGACTATTTCCACTTGTCTTTGGAGGAAGTAGTGCATGCAGGCACTCTATGCAGAACTGAAGTGAAACAAGGGGATGGATCATATAAAATATCATTCCAGCCAATCAGGCGATGCTAGGTGGCAGCACATGGGTTAAATGACCCACAAACAGAAGTATCTGAGGCCATCCAACGGTGTAGCACCCATATCAGTCAATGGGGCCCACCTGGAAGTCACCCCGAGAAAGCACACCAGAAATGGTCAAATCTTCTGTTCGGTCGACTAGGGGTTTCGGCCGAACCCTTCCTGGCGCCAAACTCGGTCAGCTTCCACCTGTCGACTCCCTGTGGTGCCCTAGTCACAATGAAGACTGATTCACGCGCTTCTGGTGGTGGGAACCGACACTTCTCCAAGCTATAAATAGGACCCCTCACTTCAACACACACCACTTGAGTATTCATCCATTATATCTACTACTCTCCTTAGGTTTAGAGGAGTATAGGCTGTAGAGAGGAGAGCCTCTACTCCATAGTCCAAGTAGGAGAGTAGTAGAAGGAGTCTCTTCCCACTTTCCAATTGGGAAAGGTCTGGCTCTTATATTCCTATTTGTATTTGTGACTTTATTCTTAATAAAGATGTTATCTTTAGTCTTCCATTGTTTATATACTTGAATGAAGCATTTCTTGTTTGATGGTGGATTCAGGGTAGTGGTAGGAGTAGTATTTAGGATTATGCTATACCATTATCATTATATCATAACAAACACTACAAACCCCCATTATAGTCTAATTAGGTATGACATGATTATTTTAACATGAATCACTTATGCTATGAATTAACATCGGTTCAATGATGATTTAGTTCATTGCCTTAGGATGGCTTATGCCTAGGCTTCTAAGGTAATTACTTAATATGCTAGCATCGTGCTAGGATAGAGATTAGTGGTGAATGTCTCGTAGACCCACGGATTGAAGAGGTAGGCAGTAGGTGGTGACAATCCTATCTGTCCTTTGTAATCCTCCATGTTCGGCTATGCCACAGGCTCCTGGCGGGAGTCATCCTAGTATTGCTAGCGGTAAACCCGTGCCCGATGTCTTAATCCGCTTAGCATGAGAATTCATAATTGACATGCTCATTAGTATCCAACTTAATTAGGCTATGTATATGTACATTAGAAGCATTGTAGGAGTCTCTACCTAACTCTTAGCCTACTCCCTCTTTACCCTATTTATCCTCTTAGGATAGAATGCTCTTGTGTGTGTCACACTACTCCAATTTAACATCTATCCATCCTTGCTAGAAAACTACCTAAGCCAACCGAGGCTTTCCACTTGATGATTGCTATACTTCCATCTAGCCTTCATTTGGGAGAATATAAATGACAACCTTTGTGAATACCCGTAGAGGAGAAATGCTACATCGATATTTTGTGTACACTTGTGGATTTACATGTATAATCTAAAATCTATTAACAAGCATTTCTGGAACCACCGATAGGGATGAATTGTTAGTAGTACGTAGGAACCGTCAACAGCGGCAGCACTGGAGGTGGTCATGCTCGATGTCGCTTATGAGGATCCTGCGGTGGAACCTTTGACTTCTATGCCAACAACTAAAGATCTGTCGGCGGAACCCTCCTCGTCACCTCTGGAGGTAGAAGTTCCAACCGCGGGACTTTCTTCTCCCGCTCAAGGGATGGATGAATTGCCAGAGACTGGCCCAGCTGACATTGAGATACTGGAGTCCATGATCGTGCAATGGGTTCCATCAACTGTCCTAGAAGACCAGGAGGACCCGGAGGATGGACCTCAGGATGGCCTAGAGCCAATCCCTCTGGTGTTGTCAGTTGACAATGCCTGCTCCAGCCTTCGCCAAGTGCAGCTTGCCTTCGAGTACGCGCACAAGTCTATGGAAGAAGAGCGTGCCACACTGAGGCGTTGGTGCCAAAAGCTGTACTTAGAGACCAAAGTGACACAATCCTGACTGGCGGACCAGAAGGAGTGGGTAGCGTCAGAGAAAGCATGTCAATCGCGCCTGATCAAGGCGTTGGATGAGCGAGAGGCCGCTATTAAGGCCCTTGACAAAAAGACTCAAGAGATCTACGAGCATGTGAAGAAGGCCTGGGAAATGGTTGACAGCTGCTCGGAGAGTCTCGAAGAGTTGATGGAAACTCTCCTCAACACCAAGATGAGATCAATAATAAGGATGTTAACCTCCAGGAGAAAGAAGATAAGATCCAGTAGAGGGAGGATGAGCTCTCCCAGAAGCTGGCACACGGTGAGCAGGACTTGGCTAACCGCGTGACAGGATTTGGGGCTTGGTGTGAACAAGAGAGGCATCGGTTGCGGCGGGCAGGTCAAGATGTTAGCGAAATTCGCTGTCTCTGCCCGGGAGGACAATATGAAAGCAAAGGAGAAGGACCCTGCAGACAGGCGATGCCGCATCCACCTCTGATAGAAGATGTTGCTGACCAAGAAAAGCTGCTGGCTGAGCAAATTCAGCATCATGCCAAGGAGGTCCAGCGCTTCTCAAAGGAGGGTTCTTCTTAGCTATCTTATGCAAGGAGGTAACTGGAGGAGCTACGAAGTCCTAGAGCGATCGAGTCTCAGCATATTTGGGACTTCCTAGGATGGTCAAATGATGCTCTGGTACCCTTCATATTCAGCCCGGTTCGATTGGCTGATCCAGAGCTAGAGATGGACAAAGCCCTGGTGGCGCTCAACTCAGCCGGCGCGAAGCTGGAAGCTATCTGAGATGTGGTCATTGATGAGATTGATATCGAAGGGAAGTCGCTGGCTCGGAACGTCGCATAGTATGTGCTGATGTGCTTCTGAAGCCGTGACTCTTTGATGTCTCTAGGTCCAGTATTCGAGGGACCCATCGCCAAAGAGGAGAAAGCTGCCAAAGCCAGCGTCTAGGAAGCCATCTAGAAGGTTGCTTCATCCTTCGTGAGGAACTCCAATAGCTAGAACCTTTCTCATTGTACCTTCAACTTGTAATTCTCCACTTTTGAATGAATGAGATCCTTCTGAATTTCATTTTTATGTCTTCAATGCATTGCCCTTTATATTATTGGCCCCCTGATAGATGTGTTCATTGGATTAAAGACATCTACCATGAGGAATTTGACAATGTCTTGAAAACCTGATAGCTCCAAATTCGTAGGTAGAAAGATATCTGTGGTTCGAGTCTTGCCTCCGATATCTCCAACAACCATTTGTTTCATTGACAGTGGGCCCCCTGGGAATTGGAGCTTGTTATCTTAGGCAGCGCCCACTATCAAAACTTAGAACATCGACAGCGGCCCCCCTGGGGTTGTTGGAGCTTGGTAGTTTTGACGGCGCCCACTATCAACACGTAGAACATCGACAGTGGGCCCCTTTTGGTTGTCAGAGCTTGGTAGCTTCGACGGCTCCAACTGTCAATGCATAGAACGTCGATGGCGGGCCCCCTGGGGGTTGTCGGAGCTTGGAAGCTTCGACGGTGCCCATTGCCAACATTTAGAACATCAACGGCGGGGCCCCTGGGTGTTGTCGGAGCTTGGTAGCTTCCACGGCACCCACTGTCAATACATTGAACATCGAGGGTAGGTCCCTTGGGGGTTTCGAAGCTTGGTAGCTTCGACGACGCCCACTATCAATGCATAGAACATCGACAGCGGGCCCCCTAGGGGTTGATAGAGCTTGGTAGCCTCGACGGCGCCCACTGTCAATGCATAGAACGTCGACAGCGGACCCCCTGTGGGTTGTTAGAGGTTGGTAGCTTTGACAGCGCCCATTGCCAAAGTTTAGAACATCGACAATGGGACCCTTAAAGGTTGTTGGAGCTTGGTAGCTTCAACGGTGCCCACTATCAACGCATAGAACATTGACAGCGGGCCCACTGGGGGTTGTCGGAGCTAGTAGCTCTGGCAGCATCCACCATCGCCCATGTCACTTGCCGTTAATTGTTCATTTTTCTTGTGCATACGAGACAAGAAAAGAAGTAAAATTCATCCTCTTGCCTATAGCTTAGTTGCGACTTATTGTCCTTATTTGAAATTTTGGTTCCAACAAATTTATTTAAAATACAAGTTTTATGATTAACTTCCTAAAGGTCCATATGCTTTCAAGACCCACCTCACTAAGACCTGCTAGAATAGGTAGAGTGGTGTATTTAGGGTGCTTGACCAGGCTAAGTCGATAGCGCACTCAAGACCCGTGGTGGCTTTGGTTTTCAGGCGAGTAGACCGTCTAGCAATGACCAGCATCTAATGAAAAATTATCATTGAAACTTACATATTTCAAATGAAAATTTAGGACCTTATTTCAATCAGATTGCACAATTTTACTATTGATAAGAAGGTATAAAATGAAATGAGCTTGCACAAATGGAATGCATGTAGGGTCTGTTTATATAAAATGTTTCTCATTAAGGTCCGAATAACAGGGGAATACAAGGACACAATTGAAGTACAGGACCAAGTTAAGTGTGCTATTCATCTTGTAATACCTAGGGAAGGCAAGAACACACCTAATGTACATGACCAAGTTAAGTGTGCTTTTTGGCCTAACACCCTTCTGACTCTGTTCTTAGACTCTAAGAGATACAACTTATACAAATACAGACTCACCTCCATGAACTAGGTGCTGAACTTGCGAAGGTGCTCAATGTTCCAGGGGTTGGGATGTGGTATCCCATCCTCTGTTTCCATGCGACCACATCCGGGGCGGAAAACTTTGATAACCTAGAAAGGACCTTCCTCGCTGGGGGAGAGTTTGTTAATCACATCTCGAGTTAGTATTCTCCGCAGCACTAGATCACCTTCCTCCAACTGCATATCACGCACGAACATTTGGTGATAGCACCGGAGCGGCTGGCGGTAGCGTGCATTTTGGACAGCTGCTTGGCACCTTGCCTCGTTGACGAGGTCTAGGTTTTCACATTGGAGCCAGTCCTGTGCGGCTTCGTCGAAGGTCTGGACCCAAAGAGAACCCATGGTGATCTCTGGAGGAAGGACTGCTTCAGCTCCATACACCAAGAAGAATGGTGTCTCTCCTGTAGCCCGACTCAGCATAGTCTGACTTGCCCACAATGCAGACGGAAGCTCTTCTATCTAGTTGGCTCCATGTTTCTTCAAACGCTCATAAGTGCGTGTCTTGAGTATCTTAAGTATTTCTGCATTTGCTTTCTCAGCTTGGCCATTGCTTGCTGGATGGGCTACTGATGCGTAGCTAAATTCAATGTCAAGTTCTTCGTAGTACTCTTGGAAAGCTGCACTTGTGAATTGGGTTTCGTTGTCAGTGATGATTTTGTTTGGAACTCCAAATCTGCAGACAATAGACTTCAGGAATTTGATGGTTGATTGCTTGTTGACAGTCACAACTGGAGTTGCTTCCGGCCACTTGGTGAACTTGTCGATGGCGACAGACAAGAACCGATAACCTCCAACTGCTTTTGGGAAAGGTTCCAAAATGTCCATCCCCCATACAGCAAATGGCCATGTGGGAGGTATCATCTGCAATGACTGAGCCAGTGTGTGAATCTGCTTCGCATGAAACTGGCACGCGTTGCACTTCCTTACAAGCTCGACTGCATTCTGGAGCGCTGTAGGCCTGTAAAAGCCATGCTGGAAGCCCTTACCGACCAAAGTGCGACCATACATGTGGTTCCCACACTCGCCTCCATGGATCTCCGCGACAAGCTCACGGCCCTCTTCTCGAGAAATGCACTGCATTAAAATGCCATTGGCGCCATGTCGGTAGAGATCCCCTTCTACCAGTGTGTATCTTTTGGCCAACCTAACAATTCGCTCAGCGGATACATCGTCTTCAGGAAGTATATTGTCTTTCAACTACCTTTGGACCTCCGAGATCCATGCATTAGAACTAGAGATTTTGGATCTTGCGTGCTTGGTTGCTCGAAGATTCTAGTAGCGCCTATAATCCTTGGTGGACGCCATGGTAACAGGGCCACCGGGGCCACCAGCTTCGGGGTGCTGGTCTCGCCCCCATAACTCAGTTGGGCAGGTTGAGCGACAGGTGATGACAATTTCCTGACAAAAACTCTGTCGGGAGCTTGAGCTCCAATTGAAGCCTTTGTTGAGAGGTCATCAGCTTTAGCATTATTGAGGCACTATACAGGGTGGAGGTCGAGGATGTGGAAGTCCTTTTGTAGCTTCTAGACTTCAAATAAATATGCAACAAGTTGAGGGTTATTGCAACTGCATTCACCTTTGACTTGCTTGATGATGAGTTGTGAGTCACCCTTCACTAGGAGCTGTCGAACGCCATATGGTAGCACCAACTTGAGTCCGAAGATGAGTGTCTCAGATTCCGCCTTGTTGTTGGTTGCCTTGATGTCGAGGCGCACCATGTACTTGACCTTCCCTCCCGTCGGAGCGAGGAGAAGGATTCTAGCCTTGGCCCCCTGCTTTTGCATGGAGCCCTCAAAGTAGAGAGTCCAGTGAGGCTCGGTGAAGACCGAGACCTTAGGTTTTGGCTTCTGCTCATCGAGGCCCCATGCAGTTAATGAAGAAGGTGTCCACTCTGCCACAAGTAGCCAGCGCCTAACTCTTAATCGCAAGCCAGGGCAGGAATTTGAGGTCAAATTTTGCAAACTCTGTTGCCCACTTTGCGATATGTCCAAGTAATTGAGATTATGTAATATAGCTCACAATGGATAAGAAGTTACCACTGAAATCTTGTGGGCTTGGAAGTAGTGATGAAGCTTCCTTAAGGCAATAAGCATTGCGTACAACAGCTTATGCACCTCACTGTATCGAGTCTGGGCATTGTGAAGCACTTCGCTGATGAAGTACACCGCCCGCTGGATAGTTTGGACCCTTTTAGAGGAGTCTGAAGCTTCTTCTTGATTAATCCAGACCCTCCCGGAGGGGTCTGGACCTTCTTCTTCTTGAGTAGGTACTCCCTCGGATGAGAGAGGTTGGTCCACAGGCATCTTGCCTTTACGATACGTGCCTGGGTGCTGGGACCCAGACTCTCCTTCAGGTAGCTCCGGACCCTCCCGGAAGTGTCTATGCTCCTGAGTTGAAGATGTTTCTGGTCTCTCCGCAACCAGAACCACGATAACAACCTCCATAGTTGCAGCACTTTAAAGCATAAGAGGCTCACCAGGCTTCAGAGCTACCATGAGTGGTAGTGTGGTGAGGAGTTGCTTAAGCTCTTGGAATGCCTTCTCTGCTACTTCAGACCAATGGAATGGCCCGGACTTCCTCAACAGCTTGAAGAAGGGTAGCGCCTACTCTGCCAGCCTTGAAATGAATCGGCTGAGCAAAGCTAGACACCAAGTTAGCTTCAGGACATCCTTAATATGGGCTAGAGGCCGCATCTCTTCAATGGCTTTAATCTTGGCCGGATTTGCCTCAATTCCTCGGTGAGTCACCAAGAAACCAAGGAGCTTTCCAAAGCTAACCCCAAAGACACACTTGTCAGGGTTAAGCTTCGTGCGCATTAGGCGCAGCTTGTCGAAGACAACTTGGAGATTATCTAGGAGTGAGCCCTGGTTCTTCACCTTGACGATGATCTCATCGATGTAGACTTCCACCAGGTCCCTAATCACCTCCCCAAAGGTTTTTTGCATGGCTCGCACAAAAGTTGAGGCAGCATTTTTAAGACCAAAAGGCATGGCAGTGAAACAGTACAAACCATTTACTAATATGAAGGCAGTATGCTCTTCATCTTTCTTAGACATTGAACTTTGATGATATCCAAAATATGCGTCTAAGAAACACAGTAATTCACACTCGTAGGTAGAAACCACTATCTAATCTATTCTAGGTAGTGGAAATGGGTCTTTTGGGCATGCCCTATTCAGTGTAGTGTAGTCGTAGTCGATGCACATCGGAAGCTTCACGCTGGCCTTTGGTACGACAACTGGGTTTGCCAGCCACCGTGGATTGTTGTCGGAGTGTGATTCTGGCAATTCTCCTAGTACTACTGTTGGTAGCCCGCGGAGTTTGTAGTTCGGTTGGGGCGCGCAGAGATTCAGAACAAGATGATGAGTCGACACGAGGGTTTATGTGGTTCGGGCCGCTTGAGCGTAATACCCTACTCCACGGGTGTGTGTTGTTGTTGTATTGAGCATACGTGTGTAGCGCCTGTGAGTCAGACCAGAGTGTGGAAGTCCCTTGTGTATCGCTCGGTCAGTCCTTTTATAGTACAAGGACTGGCCATTACATCATCAGCGTGGCCCGACATGTGCCTTGGCGGTTACTGATGTTTAATACATAGTTAATGTACTTAATTCTCCTTAACAGCAGTGTAACGCCCCTTGATGGTGGCACTACTGGTATTAAGGGTCATCCGATCGTGTGTCATTATGATAGCATTAATAACACATAATCGGGTCTTGAAGCTTTAATTGTTCCTTGAAGGTCCGAGTCATTGGAGGTCCACCAGTCTGCCTGTTGAGATTGAAGGTCCAGCAGTTGGACGCCTAGCAGCAACGGAGCTTACAGTCTTGGACGATTAGGTCCGGTTCTGTTGTCCACGTGTCTGTACCGGAGCTTCCCTCTGTCTGGGGTTAGGTCTGGGGGTGCCACATAGGTATCTAACCGAAGCATTCCCATGTAGGGATTGTAGCTCCGGGTTTATGATACACGTGGCGGCAATGGGACTAACCATAGGAGGGATGCAGGTCCGACTCCGAGTGACACGTGGGGCCTTCGGAGGTCTTCAACTCAGATAGGTGGAGTTCCTTTGCACTCCTTGTAGTCCCAAGGGGTATCCGGTACGCAGGGTACCGACAGTGGCCCCTTGTGCCCACCTCTAGAAGAGACCTTTTGGATTAAGTCATTCTGCCGGAGGTGGGTCCATTTTTCGATTTCCGCTCCATGTCTTTGAGGGTATTTGGATGTGTCGTTGGGGTGGTTGTTCGCAGTTAAACCGTCGCCGCGTGGCATCTCTAGGAAGCGGCAGGTGAGATCTGCGTGTGCAGATCTCATGCAATTGAAGGTCGCCGATTCTCAATATAAAATCGTATCGGTTCTGCCCCGGGCCCCCTTGTAATCGGTAAGGTGATATTTTTGAACTGTATCTTTGGCCCTTCTGCAGTTTCCACTCAAGTATTGCGGGGGCTTACTTAAGAAGGAAAGCACGCACCGTTTGGGGATTCTTTACGCCTTCATTTGAACTTGTGCTCGAATCCTCCAAACTTTCGCTTGCTTTACCTCTCTTGCCCTACCGTGCTGCGATGGAGTTGGGTCTCCGCAAGAGCCATCTCACGACCGATGAGGATTTGAAGAAGGTCCAGACCTACATAGGGTGGTCCAGCGACTCCTTCAACCACCAGGTCTGCGCCGGCAAGCTCCCATTCAAGAAGAAGCGTGCCGGCGACATGGTGTACTTTTCCGCGTACACCATGGTGGGACTGATCCCACCTTTTTCCACTTTTCTCTTGATGCCGTTAGACTTCTATGGTCTGTAGTTGTACCACCTTGGCCCTCACTCCCTTCTTCTTTTGTCCACATTTGTCCACTTCTGCGAGATGTGGGTGGGTATTACCCCCCCTGCGTCGATCTTTTCCACACCTTCTTCACCATCCACACTACCGGGAAGAGTGATGAGTACCTTGGCTTCTACTATTTTGTGAAGCGCTAGAAGTGCTGCCACAAGTACTTGAGGTTCTTTCCTTCGGGCAAGTGGGACGACTGGAAGAAGGACTAGATTATCGTCACGACAGAGGAGCACGAGAGGCTGGAGCTGCCTAAGGGTCTTCCAAATGTTGACACGGAAGCATGTAGTGAGGTCCCTGTGATGTCAGAGGCCTTCAACCCTACCTTGATCAGGATCTGCCAGTGTGTGGAAGGAGGGGTGACCCCCCAGATGGTCTTCTACAACTTCTTGGTCAATAGGTGGGCTCCGTTGAAGAAGAGGGAGATGCTCGCCTGGGCCCTCAACAACG
Organism: Tuctoria greenei; assembly: GCA_036927565.1. Classification (NCBI taxonomy): domain Eukaryota; kingdom Viridiplantae; phylum Streptophyta; class Magnoliopsida; order Poales; family Poaceae; genus Tuctoria; species Tuctoria greenei. The sequence continues at coordinate 128,268,913 of JAYESD010000003.1, read as the reverse complement.
TGATGGACGATGACCGAATTGAAACCTGTCTGAAGTCCAATTTGGAAGGCGCTACTTTGGAGCTTCATCTGAAAGATTTCCAGCATGGCCTCGACGTTGAGGGCGACGAGTTAACACCGCCAGCGGCTTTCCTCCCTTTGAATATGGAGGCGGATTTCAGCAAGGAGCTCCGATGAAAGATGTCAGTGCTTGACGACCTTGGTGATGTCGAGAGGCGTTCGACCACCAAATTGGTGATCCCCGGAGCTACCGAGGGTGGCCCTGCTCCCGCTCTGGGACAGAGGGCTGAAGTCGTAGGGAAGGGCAAAGAGTTGGCTGAGCACTCTAGCCGAAAGAGGAAGTTGAAGCACTCTAACGGGAGGTCTGTCAGGCTTGCTCCTTCCACAACAGCTCCTTCTCCCCGGCGGGGGAGGTCTTCAACGGCGACACCAGCTCCAGCATCGGCGTCACCCCGGGATATCAGCTCCTGCCATGTGACTCCGGTACCTGGGCCAACTAAGGGCTCTAGGTCCGAGGGTCCTTCACAGTCGAGGAGCACCTCAACCTAGACGTCGCTGACGGCGGCAGCAAGCTCCGGAGATCCTTCTGGAGCTACTACGCCAGTAGCAACAGGGTCGGGCCCTGAGCGTCCGGTGAAGAGGTTCTGCACTAGCTGGAGCGGAAGCCTTCCAAGGTAAATTTGATTTTTTACCACAGTTGATTATTTTTGTTTTAATCATATTTTAAGTTTCTTCGTCCTTCATCCACAGGGTACCCAAAAGAGGGGTTGAAGCTCCAGTTCCTGCAATAGCGGCTGATGCTATGCAGGTGGAGGCTCTAGCTCCAATCCCAGCGCCGCCCTAGGTGGTGGCTGAGGTTGCGGCAGCCCCGGTGCCGGCTGTCGTGGTTCTTGACCTCGAATCATCTCCCGATGTACCTGTGGTAGTGCCAAACCACGGGAATGAAGATGTACTAGTGGCACCAGCTCCAAAGGTTGAAGCTCCGGTTTTGGATTGTGTGACGACGGACGCTCCGGCCTCAGAGCCGGAGGTAACTGCAGTTCTGGCCCTAGAGCCGGATGTTATTGCCCTGGCGGCGGAGCCGGTTGTTGATGAAGTTTTGGCGCCAAAACCGGTTGTCGCAGAGGTGTTGGCGCCCGAACCGGTGGAGGTCGAAGCACCTGCGCTTGAACCGACAGTGGATGAGGCACCAGCATCGGAGCCGGAAGTGGCCTCAGCTTCGGCCGAATCTTCAACGACTGCCCCGGATGTGGTAGTTTCGGAGGTGCCCGCGCCTGAGCCAGGGTGCGAAGACGAAGCGACCGTTCCTCCACCTAAGGGACCGATTGCTGATGATATGGCCGCGGGACCATCGGAGCCGACTCCGGAGGTAGAAACTTTTGTTGCAGGACCTTCCTCGGCGGCGACCGAGGCTAGCCCGGAGGGCGGTCCTAGTGCCAGGGAAGCTCAGGGGATCACTCTTGTAGAGTGGGACCTAATTTTTATTATGGAGAATCCGCTGGAGCCAGCGAAGAGGACCCCGGCAGGTCCGGAGCCGATCCCCCTGTCGTTATCCATAAACAACGCCTGCTCCAGCCTTTGTTAGGTCAAGTTGGCCTTTTACCATGACAGCAAGGCCCTCGAGGAGGAGCGCCAAACCCTTAGGAGGTGGCACAACCGGCTCCAATTCGAGACCAAGCTGGTGCAGACAAGGCTGGCCGACGACATGGAGTGGGTCAAAAGGGAGAAGTCCCAGATGGAGTACTAGGGCCAGCTACTGGATGAGAGGGAAAGCATGGTGCGATCCCTCGACAACCAGTCCCGGGCTATACACTAACAAGCCGTGGCTGCTAATGAAGCAGAGAATGATCGCCAGAAGAAGCTCAGCACCATCCACGACAGCCTCGTCAATCGCCGGGAGGATCTTGAGGAGCGGGAGAAAAAGCTCCAAGATGAAGAGCAAAAACTCTTGGAGTTGTGGGATGACCTTGTGAAGAGGGAGGCGAAGCTTGCCTAAAGGCTAGCTCTGGGAGACAAGAGCCTCGCGGAGCGCACCAAGAAGCTGGAGGAGCTCTGCGAGAGCGAGGACAAGAAGGCCTGGTAGCAGGGACAGGACCTCACCAAGAGGGAGAACGAAGTTGCTGCCAGGGAGAAGGAAGTGCGTTGTTGGGAGAGAGACCTTGTCGATCGTCGGAACAAGATCAACGTCCGGGAATAGGAGCTTGCTAAACTCGAAAGGCAAGTTGCTAAAAAGATTCAACAGCACGCCAAAGAGGTCGAGCGCCTTGCCCGGGAGGGTTCGGAGCTTGCAGCGACCAAGAGATCCTTGGAAGAGGTGCGAGGGTCAAGGGCTGTGGAGTCCCAACAAGTATGGGACTTCTTGGGCAAAGCCAATGACGCACTGACGCCGGTGGGCTTTAGTCCCGTGCGTCCGGATGATCCGGAGCCAGAGCTGGACCAGGCGTTGAGCTTGGCGGGCAGCAAAGTCAACAAGATGGGCGATGCCATCGCGGACCAGTTGGAAACAGAAGGAAAACCCCTTGCGCAGAATGTCGCTTAATACACGCTGACGTGCTATACAAGACATAATCCTCATTTCTCACTAGATCTGGTGCTTGAAGGTCCCGTCGATGGAGAGGGAGATGCCACCAAGGCTAGCGTGTCGGAGGTTGCCCAGAAGGTTGCCTCGTTCTTCCATAGGATTTAGGACTTTCTCCTTGTAGCTCCCACTTGTATCTTCTCTTCTTTTCCTCAATTTTGTAATCACTTGTCCTCAGATGAATGAAATCCATGAATTTTATGAATTTCATTTTTTTTCTTCAACCTTTTGTGTCACTTGGCCCCCTGGTTGATGTACACGATTTGATTGTGAACATGTACCAAAAGGATGTAGCATTTTGTTGAAGACTTGAGTGCTTCGAACTTGTAGAATATAGGTTCGAAGTCGGCGGTAGCAGGGGCCCCCTAAGGTTGTCGGAGCTTAGTAGCTCCGGCAGTAACCCTTGTCAACACGAAGAGCGTCAATAGTTGGTCCTCTGGGGTTGTCGGAGCTTAGTAGCCCCGGCAGCAACCACTGTCAGCACGCGAAGTGTTGACAGCAGACTCCATTGGGGTGTCCTCCCACCATCTTTTCTTCACGTTGACAGCTGGCCCTCTGGGTTTGTTGGAACATGATAGCTCCGGCGAAGCCTACTATGGATGTTTAAAACATCGACAACAGGCCATCTTAGGGGATGTAGAGGCTTTGATAGCTCCGGCATCATCCACCATCATCATGAGATTTTTATTTTTCCTGCACTCTAATGTCTAGAAAAACATTAAAATCCCTTTCTTATCTATAACTCATTTGCGGCTTACTATTCCCAGAAGAAATTTTTAGGTTAACAGCAATTCTATACACAATTAAGTGCATTTGTTTATTTTCTCCAGATCTGATCGTTTCATGAACTCACCTTACTCAGGCCTGCCGGGGTGTAGGTAGAGTGGCGTACTTAGGGTGCAGGACTAGGCTAAGTCGATAGCACACTCTGGAACTAGATTGTCTTGGCGTTCAGGCGAGTAGGCCATTCAAAAATGTTAAGACCCAAAAAAATTAACAATGCAACTTGAATAATATATGAATTGTTCGAGCTAAAGTTTCTTGAGAATTGCACAACTTTGTTATAGACAAGAAAGAGAAAAATAAAAAAATAATGAGCCTGTACAAAATAAATGCACCTGGAGTCTGTTTTCACATAATGATGTCTTTCATTATAGGTCCGGGGTACAGGGGAAACAAGTACACCCTTAGGGTACGGAACCAGGCTAAGTGTGTTGCATTTATCGTTTGACCCAGGGTAACTAGCTACACTTTTAGTTCTGAGACTGTGTCAAGTGTTGCTTGAACTTTGCGGACCTTCCGGGAAAGGTCCGGCTGTTCTCCCGCAGGAGCTACCTGACTCTGTACAATGACGCTATAACATACATCATATGTGATTACAGACTCACCTCTGTGATGTTAAGCGTAGAACTTATGGAGGTGCTCAATATTCCAAGGATTAGGGAGCGGTGTCCCATCCTTTGTTGCCAAGCGAACGCATCTGGGACGGGATACTTTGATCACTCGGTAGGGTCCTTTCCAGCTAGGGGAGAGTTTATTTAAACCTCTTCAAGTTCGTATTCTCCGTAGCACCAGATCGCCTTCCTCGAGCTGTTGGTTATGCCCATGCCTTTGGTGATAGCGCCGGAGCGCTTGGCGATATTGTGCGTTTCGAACAGCTGCTCGACACCTTCCCTCTTCAACGAGGTCAAGGTCTCCACCTCGGAGCTGGTCCTGTGTTGCTTCGTTGAAGGTCCGGACCCGGAGCGACCCCAAGGTGATTTCTGGAGGAAGGACTGCTTCAGGTCCGTACACCAGGAAGAAGGGTGCCTCTCCAGTTGACCGGTTTGGAGCTATCCTGTTGGCCAATAGGGCGGGCAAAAAGCTCTTCAATCCAGTTGGCTCCATGTATTTTCAGGCACTCATATGTGCACATCTTGAGTCCTTTTAGTATTTCTGCGTTTGCTCTCTCAGCTTGGCCATTGCTTGCTGGGTGAGCTACGGAAGCATAGTCGACTTGAATGTCGAGGTCTTCGCAATATCCTTGGAATGCAGAGCTTGTGAGTTGGGTCCCGTTGTCAGTTATGATCTTGTTTGGGACTCCAAATCTGCATACCATGGACTGCAAGAAATTGATAGCTGATTGCTTGTTTATTGTAAAAACTGGAGTTGCTTCCGGCCACATAGTGAACTTGTCGATGGCGATATACAGGAACTTGTAACCTCTGACGCCTCTTGGGAAAGGTCCCAAAATATACATCCCCCACACAGCAAATGGCCATGTAGGAGGTATTATTTGTATAGGTTGAGCTGGTGTGTGAATTTGCTTGGCATGGAACTGACATGCTTCACATTTCTTCACTAGCTCGGTTGCATCCTGGAGTGCTGTAGGCCAGTAAAAACCATGTCGGAAGGCTTTACCGACCAACGTGCAGGAAGACGCGTGGTTCCCACACTCGACTCCTGGTACTACCATTGGCAGCACGTGGAGTTTGTAGTTCGGTTGGGGCGCGCAGAGATTCAGAACAAGATGATGAGTGGACATGAGGGTTTACGTGGTTTGGGCCGCCTGAGCGTAATACCCTACTCCACGGGTGTGTGTTGTTGTTGTATTGAGCGTATGTGTGTAGCGCCTGTGAGTCAGACTAGAGTACGGAAGTCCCTTTTGTATCGCTCGGTCAGTCCTTTTATAGTATAAGGACTGGTCGTTACATCATCAGCCTAGCTCGACATGTGGCCGTGGCGGTTACTGATGTTTAATACACAGTTAATGTACTTAATTCCCATTAACAACAGGGTAACACCCCTTGATGGTGGAATTACTGGTATTAAGGTTCATCTGATCGTGTGTCATTAAGATTGCATTAATAACACATAATCGGGTCATGAGGCTTTAATTGTTCCTTGAAGGACCGAGCCGTTGGAGGTCCACTAGTCTGCCTGTTGAGCTTGAAGGTCCGGTGGTTGGACACGTGGAAGCTCCGGAGCTTACAGTCTTGGACGAGTAGGTCCGGTACTGTTGTACACGTGTCGGTACTAGAGTTTCCCTCTGTCTGGGGGTTAGGTCCGGGGGTTCCACACAGGTATCTAACCGGAGCATTCCCATGTAGGGATTGTAGCTACGGGTTTATAATACACGTGGTGGCACTGGGACTAACCATAGGAGGGATGCAGGTCCGGCTCCGAGTGACATGTGGGGCCTTCGGAGGTCTTCAACTCATATAGGTGGAGTTCCTTTGCACTCCTTGCAGTCCCAAGGGGTATCTGGTACGAAGGGTACCGACAATTATGAACCTCTCGGATGAATCAAGCGTCGAGCAACTTCTTGACTTCTTATCTAATGAAGTTCTGCTGCTCAACAGATTTCTTATGGGGCTTCTGTTGTATAGGTCGTGCTTCTGGGTAGATCTCCAGATGGTGCTCGATCACCTCCCTAGGGATCCCAGACATTTGCGATGGCTGCCATCCAAACAAGTCAACATTCGCCCAGAGAAAAGTGACGAGCCCGAGTTCCTATTTGTCAGCCAGACCCCGTTATATACGAGTGGTCTGGTTGGCATCATAACCAATTTTGACAACTTTGAGGGGGATGTCGGTGTCGCAGCTGGGTTGCGCATGAGGTGCAGAAGATGAGCCACGCGGACGTGAGCTCGGAGCTTGAGCAGCTTGCTCCTTGCTGGAATTTTCTTCTTGCGTTGTACTAAGCGCATGAAGTTCTTCCAGCACAGTGACCCCATGAGTGCGGTCTCTTCAGATCTGGAGGATGCCTGAAGAAGTCGATATCTTTAACATTAGGTAGTCGTAGTGGACTATGACCATGAACCTATACAGGTTTGGCCTGCCTAGGATTGCGTTGAAGGGTAAGTTGATGTGAGCCACATCAAATACCAGCTTCTTAGATCTGTAATTGTCCCATGTCCAGAAATTCACAGGTAAGGTAACAGATCCGAGAGGGGTGATAGCTCCCAGACCCACTCTTAAGAATGGGCATAAGGGACAAAGGTCCGAGAGGTTGAGGTGGCGCTTCACGAAAGCCGCAAAGATGAAAAGGTTGAGCGACGCGGCTCCATCCATCAGGACATTGTAGAGATGGATGTTGTTGATTGTCGGGGATACCATCAAGGGCAATTGTCCAGCTCCGACCATGTTCTTCGGACAATTCGAAACATCAAATGTGATGGAAGGATCCATCCACTTCCGATGAGGCTCCGCCTTGGCAGTAGGAGCAGCGGCAGCCATCTCTCAGCGCATGGTCTTCAGGATGCACCATGATGTGATATCCCAAGACCCTCCATACATTATATGGAGAGTCTTCCGACTCTCGTTGTCGGAGATGTCGGAGTCATCGTCGATGGTGTTGTAGACTGCCTTCAAAGTCTTCTTTCAATCTTGGAAGCCTAGTTCCTAATCAGACGATGCTTCATTGACTTTCTGATTCCCTTCCCGCTAGCGAAAAGCGGTCTCGTCTTGACTCTTGCTGTTGCATTCAGCAAGCCTCTTGATGTCGTGATAGTCTTCAAGATTGTGAGTCGTCAATTTGTGGATCGGACACCACATCTTATTGTCGTCACCGTCTTCAGATGATGGTCGAGGTCGCTTGTTGGGGCGTGGCCCCTGGCCACCCGGAGCTGCAGCAGCGGCAGCAACAGGTGTGCCAGCAAGTGACTTCTTCTTGTCAATTGACTTCTTCTTCTTTTTCTTTCCACTGTCGGAGGTAGCAACTTTAACATTGGAGGATTGCCTTTCCTCTGTAGCTGGTTTGGAGTGCATTTCACAGCCCTCCACAACTCTGGCGCATTTGTCAGCCAGGCTAAAGAGCTCTGTGACGCTGCTGACATTCTTAGTTGCCAGCTTCTCTAGCATCTTCTTACCTCAAACCCCCCTCTCAAAATGTGACAATGACAAAAGGGTTGGAGATAGAAGGGATGGTGTTTCGCACCTGAGAGAATTGTTGGATGAGTGATCGCAGTGACTCCCCCGACTTCAGTTGTACTGTAAAGAGGTCCAGCTTGGTGCCAGGCTGGTTGTAGGATCTCCCAAAGTTGGCGGTGAACTGGTGACAGAACTCTACCGAACTGTTGATGGAGTCAGGCGATAAGCTCATGAACAATAGAAATAGTTTGCCATCACAGCCTCATTGCCTCCAGCCACAAGGATGGCAGTGGAGTAAATTTGAAGAAATTCGACGGGTTTGACTGACCTGTTGTATTTCTCCAGCAAATGAGGTTGGAACTTGGGTAGCCACTCAACTTTGCGGAGGTGCATGGCTAGGGCCGAACAGATGCCCCCTCCTCCACTCCAAGGGGAGAAGGGTTTTCTCGAGCAATGCGCCTCTCGCGAGCACGCTTGATGTTGACACGACCATCTTGCTGCATGTAATAGCGATCGAGCTCCGATTGGTGATCCTAAATCGGGAGCCTTGTCATCGTGTGCGTATGTCGTGCCCCATAGGGAAGTGACGTCACTTGCTGGGAGGGCGCATGTCTCCTGAGCTACGATGCCTGAGGACCAAGTCTACCAGACAAGATCCTGTTCCTTGAAGGTGCCTACCCAACATGGGGTGGATCTTGGTTGGTGATGGCATTGGCTGCAGCTGCAACCAAATGCTCCACATCAGCGCGCCACTGTTCCAGCACGAGGGGAGGAGCTCCCAGTGCTGGTGGACGCTGGAGAAGAGAACGTGCTACATTCAGGGCGTTCTTAGGGTTGTTTGTCAATGCAGAGACTGACGCGAACACACCATTCTGCTAAGATGGTGGAGGTGGTGGTGGAACGACACCCGACAAAATAAAAACGTTGGCCAACTGCTGCACATTGGAAGGATTTCCTCCACTAGGCTACACAGTCAGTTCGTGGATGAAGCGGCAGCGGTATTCACCATCTTGAATCTTGAAAACACCCCACCTACCTGCTGCGCAAAATGTCAAAGTGTAGACTAGGACACTTCCCTCGGTACTACTAAAATGTAGTCCGCGAAGGTTTGTATTCGGTTGGGGCGTGAGTCAAGATCTAGACAAGAGGTGAACACCAGGGGTTTTACATGGTTTGGGCCGCGTGAGCATAATACCCTACTCCTTTGGGTGTGTGTTGATTTTATGAGTTTGGATGGTTTGAGATCAATTAAGATTGGATGAGATTCGATGCTTTCTACTGTGCAGCCAACCCTTTTATATGCCAAGGACTAGTTGTTACAGTTCGAGCCTGGCCCGACAAGTGGCTCCGGCTTTGTAACTACATTGTACAAGATCTATAATGTAATAAGGGGTTAATTGTGTGATAACGTGCCTTGATAGCAGCGTTACCAGTCTTGATATTCCCCTAATCGTGCGTCATTAATATGGCATTAATGATGCATTAACCAGGTCTTGTATCGACTAATTGATAGCCATTGAATGTCCGTGCCGTAGGAAATTCCGCTATCCTCCCGTTGCTGACATAGGTACGAGCATTGACACGTGGAAGCTTCGGAGCGTCCCTCAACTGTGGGATAGGTCCAATGCTTTTGGACACGTGGCAGTGTCAGAGCTTCCCTGAGGAGGGAGGCAGGTCCCGCTCTATAGGACACGTGGCAGCATCGAAGCTATCCTAACGAGGGAGGCAGGTCTGACTCTTCTAGACACGTGGCTCTATCGGAGCCACCCTAAGGAGGGAGGTAGGTCCAGTTACGCGGGATGCGTATCACCTTCGAGCATCTACCACTTGGACGTAGGAACTACATGGCTTTGCTTGCGGTATCAGGGGGTACCCGGTACGCAGGATACTAACATCTTCCATTAGAGGTTCCAAGAACACATCAATTTTGATGTCGGGTTGTTTCGGACCTTGGATAAGAATAGATAACAAATATATTTCCTTTTGTCACAAAACCATTTCTATAGGTTGTACATCGTTAAGACCATGGGCCATGTGCTGTGTATGCTCCCTTTTTCACCAAACGGATTCATTCCATCTGTACCCAAGGCAAACGTTACATTTTTTATTTCCTTTGTAAATTCTGGATATTGAATATCAAAAATTTCCCACTAGGTTTCATCACCAGGGTGTCGAATATTTTATTTCATTCTTCTCGCGCTGCTCGGAATGCCAACGCATAAGTTCAGCCTCCCTAGGGTTTGAGAACAAACGATTCAAACGATCAATTACTAGAGGGTACCACATCACCAAGGCAGGATATTTTCACTTATTCTTCCCGCTTGCATCGTCAAAAGTATCATCATTGTCACCTTCAGGGCCAGTAATAAACTTCTTATTCTTCTGGGTCTTATTCATTTTGGTAACATACTGGTGATTGTTGTCCTTCTTGTATCTACTGACACCGCAGATGGGGCATCTAGTTTCGAGCTTATGCTCTTCGCGATACAAAATACAATAGTTCACACAAGCGTGTATTTTTGTCAAACCTAGTGCCATCAGGCAAAGAAGTTTATTCTCTTTATAAGTTCTTCTAGGCAATTTATTGGGATTTGGAAGAATTTCTGATTCAAAAGATCAGAGAAACTACAATCGGACCATCCATGTGTGGCTTTCAACTTTAGTAGTTCTAGGACTGCACACAGTGTAGTAAGCTCTTTATCACAACCCTTTGATTCATCATATGAAAGCTCTGTCGCTGCATTCTGCAATATCTCCATTTTACTTAAACCTTCACTTGCTCCCATATAGATCAATACATATGGTTCAATGTGACACAACATCTCCTCACAATCAAACTCATCATCATCATCACCATCTTGATTGTCACTACCATCAACGATATGAACATTATCGTCATATGAACCTCTGTCATCATCTTTATCCACTTCATGTGTATCTAACTCAGCATGCTCTGTCCATATTGTGTAGTTTTCTTTGAAACCTCTTTTCACCAAATGAGATTGGATTACTATAGTATCTATCCAAGCAATCTTATTTTCGCAGTTGATACATGGACATAATATGTCATCTATCTTTTGCATCTTTGCATGTCTCTTGGATGCTTCAATAAAATTTGTAACATTTTGAATATACATAGGATCATGTCTTGGCATGATATACATCCACGCTTAGCGGTCCATCTTCAATAAAAAATGTGAAAATTGGATAAAAAAAGGGATGTGCATTAAAATGATCAAGTCGATATGAATAAACTGCAATTACATTAAGTTGTGTTTTAATGGTATGTCTAATAACAGAATTTATAATGCAAGAATATAAAGGATTCTGATGTTGAAATTTTTACAGAGAGGTCCTAAGATCATAATAGAATTTTTGTAAAATATACATAATTTTCTATTGCAATATTTGGCCAAAAATATTCCCTAAAGGACTTCCTTACAATGAATTTAGATGAACATAACCAGCCTGTATTAGTGAATATTGGTATCATGTAGGCCTGTTCATAAGGGTTCCAAGAAAATTTGTTACATAATTTTATCAGCTTCCCAGTGGCCACAATGGATTTTTGAAGTTCAGCTTATTTATTGAAACATTTCATCGAACATGTCATGTGCTTGTATTATCCTTCAACCTTCAATCCTTCAAATATACGTCTTTTTCTAAAAAAATCATGGAGGAGCTCAAGAAGAGGCTCAATTACATCTTGGGAAGTAGGGAGAGGGGGGGGGGGGCTGTAGCCAAACTCAACTAAACCAAACTGTTAAATAGGATAACAAATAATTGAAGTTATTTGATAGTGGAAGAAGAAGCCTCTGCGAACCATTTCTCTATTTGAAGCTTAATGAAATGATGAAAGGAACAACACACGCACGCTAGAAGCAGAGGGGCGGCAGAAAAGTGAAAATTTTGGCAGCCTGACGGCGTCGATGTAAAATCTCCCGGGTTAGGTTTTTTTTGGTTCCCAAGGAGCCCTTTATATAGTCGTCCCTTTTCACAGGCGGATTTTAATGACAAACCACCTGTGATAAGGATTGTCTTAGGCGGTTGTTGCTAAAGAATCATCTGTGATAAAGGTTCGAGTCTTCTCTTAAGTGTTTTTTCCCTTGCGTCTTTTTTATTTATATTCCAATATAAATACTCAAACATGTTTAGATTCTGCAAATTCTGTCCAAATTCGATGATATTTTTTGTATATTCTTCTAAAATTAATATCTACCACCTGGATGAAATATTATAAACTTCCTTATCTAACATTGTAATGTTTTGGTAAATATGACATTAATTTATATTCACAGATTATTCACATTTTTATATCTCCTAAAAAAAGGGGACATTCCACTGAAATTGCTTTGTATGAACATATTTTCTTATTTATACATGTATGAATTTTTTAATTTTTTTTAAGGCATTCTAATATGTCAAAATTCAAATCATCCATCATTCTAATCAAATGCTCATATACATATGAGGCACTCTTCAAATTTTGAACACACATAGATTCAAAAAAAATTTATAAATATCTGAAAAATATCATAGAGGTTGGTATGATGACTAAAAAGTTCAATAGAAAAAATCATTATATTCATCAAGATAGAAAAATGACAAATAACCAGTGTTATTTGTTTTTTATGTTATGACCAATTTTTGAGGTTTTCCCAAGCAAAATTTAATGAGGAACTGTAATACTAAATCATATTACAAGAAAGTGGAATTTTGGCTTTTAAAGGGCCCCTCATTTTAATAATGAATAATAATTAAGCCTAGAGTTAGTACATCTTTTCACAGGCGATATTTCACTACTGCAAAGGCGGTTGTTACTAACAAACTGCCTGTGATAAAGGTCCGAGTCTGTTCTTCAGTTTTCTTTTCCCTTGCTTCTTTTTTATTTAGATTCTAATATAAATACTCAAACATGTATATATTATGTATATTGAGTACAAATTCAATGATACTTTTTTTCTATATTCTTCGAAAACTTATCTACCACCTAGACCAAATATTTTAAAATTTGTATAGCTAACATTGTAATATTTTGGTAAATATCAAATTAATTTATATTCACATATTATTCGTGTTTTTATATCTCCTCAAAAAGGCGGATCTTCCACTAAAATTGGTTTGTATGAAAATATCGTCTTATTTATACACATATGAATTTTTTAAAATTTTTAAAACATTCCAACATGTCAAAATTCAAATTATCCATCATTCTAATCAAATGCTCATATACATATGAGGCATTCTTCAAATTTTGAAAACACATTGATTCAAAAAAATTTATAAAAATCTGAAAGAAATCATAGAGGTTGGTATGATGAGTAAAAAGTTCCATAGAAAAATGTAATGACAAAATCATTATATTCATCAAAATAGAAAAATGACAAATAACAAAAGTCATATGTTTTTTTATGTTTTGACCAATTTCAGAGGTTTACCCAAGTAAAATTTAATGGGAACTTGTAATACTAAAGCATATTACAAGAAAGTGGAATTTGGGCTTCTAAAAGCCCCATGTTTTAATCAAGAATATTAATTAAGCCTAGACATAGTACACAAAGGCACAACCGGTTTTACTTAATTGCCGCCTAAGATAAATATATCTTCTCATGCGGTTAGTAAGGAATGACCGCCTGAGAAGAGTCCTCTGCTCAGGTAGTTTTTCATTAGGAACCACCTGAGAATATAAGCGTCAATATAAGAGCGCTCGGCCTCCTCAGGAAAACCTAACCTTGGCGAATTCACTTAGACGTCGTCAGGCTGCCAAAATTTCAATTGCCGCCCAGTCCTCACTGCTGTCACCGCCAAGCTTCGCCCTCACCGCCGAGCTTAGACCTCGCCGCGCACTCTCCCCATCTAGCTGCGTGTTCGCTGCCATCGCCGTTGCCAGTACATCTGCCCATATCCTCCTTTCTCTATCCCCTGCACTGCTTCCTTCCCTCCTTCGTCATCATGCTGCATACCTCCTCGCCCTCACCTCCGCCGAGTGTCCTCGTCGCTCCACCCCCGCGCTCCCTGTGATGCCTCTGAGGTTTGTTTCGTATGGATAGGAACCTCTAAGGTTTGTAATTTCAGTGGCGTACAGAATCGGGATGCCATTATGTGAAATGTGTCTTGTTTATCTTTGTATTGCATACATGTCATGAAACTCTTACTTTTCTTTGTGGTACTTGTCGGTGTTTTGGAACCGGCAGATCTCCCTACACTACTAAAGTGATAGGGGAGTTTGATGTTCGGTGTGGGCGCTCGGAGATTCAAGAAGGTGAATTGGAGTTTGACACAGGAGACACAGGAATTAACGTGGTTCGGGCCGCCTGAGCGTAATACCCTACTCCACGGGTGTGTTTGTGTTGTATTAGCAGTAAGAGCTTGTCATGAGTGTATGGGGGTGCGTATGATCGCCCGTGAACCTCTCCGCGTGTATCGACGGCCTGTCCTTTTATAGTACAATGACAGGCCGTTACAAGTTAGCCTGGACCGACATGTGGCCCCAGCGGTTACTAGTATTGACACATGCTTAATTGCTCTTAATGATCCTATAACGGGCTCCGACAACGCCATTACTGGTGTTAAGATCGTCCGATTAAGCTTCATTAATATGGCATTAATGGCACTTAATCGGGTCTTGAAGTCCTTGGCTCTCCTTTGAAGATCCAGAGCCGTTACAAGGTCTTCTGGAGGTTAGAGGCTGAAAGGTCCGACGATTTGACACGTGGCAGCTCCGGAGCTTGCTGTTAGAAGCAGGTATCTCTGGGGCTATCAGACACGTGTCAGGTCCAGAGCTTCTCTCGGTCTGGTGTTAAATCTGGAGGTGCCGTTTCGGTACGTGGCCCGGAGCTTCCCCCTTGTGGGAGGTAGCTCCGGGTTAGTTGTACACGTGGCGACCCAGGGATTAACCATGTTGGAGAAGTGGGTCCGGTCATGTCTGACAAGTGGGCCTCCGAGGGTCTTCAAACCAAGTAGATGGCTTTCCTTTGAGATCTTTGTAACCTCAAGGGGTATACGGTTTCTAGGGTACCGACAGTGGCCCCCTGGACCTACCTCCGAGGAAGATCACTGGGGTGAAGTCGTTCTGTCGGAGGTGGGTCCATCCTTGCGACTCTTGAACTGAGTCTTCAAGGGTCTTCGAAGGTGCCGTTGGCAGGGATTTACAATTAGATCCCGCCGCGTGGTGCACCTCAGGCGGTAGATGAGATCTTTGACGTGCGGATCTCACGCAATTGAAGGTCGCCGGTTCCCGATACGTAAATCGTATCGGTTCCGCGCGCCCTGTCAGGCCGCCGCCTTTGGATTTCCCGCCGCGTGATGACAACCGTTTGCCTGGGTAAGAGTCTCGACTTGATCGTCGGGGTGGTCCCGGGCCCTCTTGTCATCGGTTGGGTTAAATTTTTGAGTGGTATCTTCGACTTCCCTGCGGTTTCCATCCAAGCGTTGCGAGGGATTACATAAGAAGGAAAGCGCGCACCGTCGGGAGTTCTTTATGCCTCTCATCTGATCTTGCGCTCAAACTCCCAACTCGTGCTTCGCTTCTCTTCTCTTGCCTAGCTGTGCCGCGATGGAGTTGGGTCTGCGCGAGAGTCGCTTGAAGACCGACAGCGATTTGAAGAAGGTCCGGGCCCTCATGGGGTGGTCCTCGGACTTCTTCAACCACTTGGTCCGTGCCAGCGGAGAGCTCCCCTTCGAGAAGGAGCGCGCCGGAGAAATGGTGTACTTTTCTTCGTACGCCATGGTGGGGTTGATCCCACCATTTTCTTCCTTCTTCTTGATGCTGCTAGACTTCTATGGTCTTCAGCTATACCACCTTGGCCCTCACTCCATTTTCCTCGTGTCTATCTTTGTCCACTTCTTTGAGATGTGGGTGGGCATCCCCCCCTGCATCGAATTCTTCCGGACCTTCTTCATTGTCCACACCACCGGCCGGAGCAATGAGTACCTTGGCTTCTACTACTTTGTGAAGCGCAAGAAGTGCCCATTCAAGTACCTCCGGTCTTTCCCTTCCGGGAAGTGGGATGACTGGAAGAAAGATTGGATAGTCGTCAGGGTGGAGGAGCACGAAAAGTTGGAGCTGCCCGACGGTCTACCCGGCATCGACACGGCGATCTGGAGTGAGGTTCCGGTGCTAGCGGAAGCTTTCAACCCCACCTTGACCAGGATTCGCCAATGCGTGGAGGGAGGATTGACTCCTCAAGCGATATTCTACAATTTCCTGGCCAACAGGTGGGCGCCGCTGAAGAGGAGGGAGAAGCTCGCTTGGGCCCTCAGCAGCGTGATGGACGAGGACCGGTTTGAGACCGGGTTGAAGTCCAACATGGTGGGGAAAACCTTGGAATTCCACCTCAAGAAATTCCAGCATGGCATCAACGTCGACGGTGATGACTTGACTCCACCGTCGGCCTTTCTCCCTCTGAACGTGGAAGTGGAGTTCAGCAGGGAGCTCCGGCGCCAGATGCCCGTACTTGACGACCTTGGTGTCATCGAAAGAAGATCAACCACCCGGGTGGCGATCCCTGGAATGCCCGAAGATGGTTCCGTCCCTGCCCCACAGCCGAGGGTCGAGGTCGTCGGCAAGGGCAAGGAGCTGGCGGATGAGCCGGAAGAGGAAGCTGCGACACGCCGACGGAAGGTCTGTCAGGCCCGCTACTTCCACCTCGGTTCCTTCTCCCCAGAGGGGAAGATCTTCTGCCACCGTGGCGACTGTCCCCATAGTGGGGTCCTTCCGGAATGATACCGTTCCTGCGGTGGGATCCTCCCGAAGCGCGTCTGTCCCCGTGGTGGAACCCTCATGGGGTGCTAGCTCCGGGCGCACGACTCCGGCATCTGGGACGGTGGGAGCCTCCAGGTATTGGGGTTCCTCCCGATTAAGGAGAGCCTTGACCCGGGAAACGCCCGTGGATGCGACAAGTTTCGGGGGGCCTTCTGGAGCTTCTACGCCGACCGTGGCCAGCCCGGAACGTCCAGGAAAAAGGTTCCGCGCAAGCTGGTGCGGAAGCCTTCCAAGGTAATTTTGAATCTTTACCTTGGTTAACTATTTAATTGTAGCAACTGTTTGTTAATTTTCTTCATTCATCATCTGCAGCGTCCGCAAGAAGGGGAGTGAAGCTCCACCCTCAGCCACAGTGTCTGAGGCCGTGGGAGCTTCTGCTCCTGTCCCGGTGCCTCCCCAAGTGGTGGCTGAGGCTACGGCAGCTCCGGCGCCAGCTGTCGTAGTCATGAACCTCGACTCATCCCCTGAAGTTCCCGTGGTAGCGCCGGACCATGGGAGTGAAGATGCGCCAGCGGCACCCATCTCGGAGGTTGAAGCTCCGGGTCCTGGTGCTGCAGTGATGGAAGCTCTGGCTGTTGAGCCGGTGGAAGTAGTATTCCCGGCCTCAGAGCCGGAAATTGTCGAAGCCCCGACGGTTGAGCCGGAGGTGACGGAAGCCCCGGCATGTGAGCTGGAGGTCGAGGTAGTTCCGGCAGTTGAGCCGGTTACCTCCGAAGCACCGGCCACTGAGCCGGTTATTGTTGGAGCTCCGGCCTCAGGGCCGGTCGAAGTTGAAGATCCTCCGGCTCTTGAGCCGGTGGTCGAAGAGGCGATGGAGCTTGAGCCTCCTTTGGAAGAGGTGTCCAGACCGGAGCCAGTAGCAGCTCCTGCTCCGGAAGCGACGACGTCGGAGGTACCTGCAGCAGAGCTGGAGTGCCCAAGCGAAGTCCCTGGCCCCCTGCCCGAGGAGGTGAATGAAGACTTGGCGGCGGGGCCTTCTTCGATGGTGACTGAGGCCATCCCGGAGGACGGCCCTAGTGCCTCGGAAGCTCAGGGGTCCACTCTCGTAGAGTGGGACCCAATTTTTGTATGTGAAGACCCGATGGAACTAGCGGAGGAGACCCCAGCAGGTCCGGAGCCCATCCCGCTGTCAATTTCTATCGACAACGCCTGCTCCAGTCTGCGTCAAGTCCAACTGGCCTTCTTCCACAACAGCAAGGCTCTTGAAGAGGAGCGCCAAACCCTTAGGCGGTGGCGTAATCGGCTCTACTTCGAGACCAAGCTGGCGCAGTCGAGGCTAGCGGATGACAAGGAGTGGATCAAGCGGGAGAAGATCCGCCTGGAGTACTGGGGCAAGTTGTTGGATGACAGGGAGAGCATGACTCAGGCCCTCGACGCTCAATCTCAGGAGATTTACAATCAAGCCAAAGCAACCAACAGTGCGGCCGAGGAACGCCATGAAAGGCTGGAGGTCATTAACATTGCACTCATCAAGCGCCGAGAGGCACTTGAAGAGAGGGAGAGAAGGCTCGAGGATGAAGAGCAGAAACTCCTGGAGCTGCTGGATGACGTCCCGAGGAGGGAAGAGGAGCTCGCCGAGAAAGTAGCTCTGGCTGACAAGGGCCTCGAGGAGCCGCCAAGAAATTGGAAGAGCGCTGCCAAGAGGAAGAGGAGAAGACCTGGGTGCGGGGGCAGGAACTCTACGAATACGAGTGTGCCCTTGTTGCCCAGGAAAAAAAGTGCAGGCTAGGGAGAAGGACCTGGTCGATCGCCGGAACAAGATCCACCTCCAGGAGGAGGAGCTCGGAAGACTTGAGAGACGTGTTGCTGAAAAGATTCAGCAAAATGCCAAAGAAGTTGAGCGCCTCGCCCGTGATAATTCCGAACTGACGGCGGCCAGGAGATCCCTGGAAGAGATGAAGAGCTTAAGGACGGCGGACTCCCTACAGATTTGGGAGTTCCTGGGCAAGGCCAACGACACGCTGACGCCGATGGGTTTCAGCCCCATGCGCCCGGATGATCCGGAGCCGGAGCCGGACCTTGCGCTGCAGGCGTTGAGCGCAGCAGGTAGCAAGCTCTCCATGGTGGGCGATGTCATCGCGGACCAACTGGAGGTTGAGGGGCAATCCCTGGCAAGGAACGTCACAGAGTATGTGCTGACGTGCTACACCAGCCAGAACTCCCAATTTCCTCTGGACCAGGTGCTTGAAGGCCCCGTCGAAGGAGAAGGCGAAGCTACCTGAGCCAGCGTATCGGAGGTCGCCCAGAAAGTCGCCGAGTTCTTCCATAGGGTCTAGGACCATCTCTTTAGCTCTCACATGTATTTTATCTTCTTCTTCCTCAATTTTGTAATCCCTTGTCTCCAGATGAATGAAATCCCCAAAATTTTTGCAAATTTCACTTTTTGTCTTCAACACCTTTATCTTCACTTGGCCCCCTGGTAGATGTACACAATTTGATTGTGAACATGTACCAAAAGGATATTGTGTTTTGTTGAAGACTCATTTGCTCCGAACTTCTAGCATTTAGGTCCAAAGTCTTAGATAGTGAAGGTCCCCTGAGGTTGTCGGAGCTTAGAAGCTCCGGCATTGTCCATCGCTGGGGCTTGGTAGCTCCAGCAATAGCCTCAATCAACACGTAGAGCATCGATAGTTAGTCCTCCGGGGTGTCAGAACTGAGTAGCTCCGGCAGTGACCTTTGCCAACACTTGGCTTGTTGGCAGCAGACTCCATTTACGGGGTCTTCTCACCATCTTTTATTCAGCGTCGACGGTTGGCCCCCTTTGGGGAGTCGGAGCTTAGTTAGCTCCGGCTTTTCTCCATCAACGTAGACTTTATTTTTCCTGCACACTTAAGTCAAGAAAAATAGTAAAATTCGTTCATGTCTATAATTTCGTCACGGCTTACGATTCTCAAGAAAACTTTAAGTTGAACGCGATTTTATATACAACCAGAAGTGTTGCCTTTTCTCTTAGATTCAACTGTTCATGGACCCGCCTTACTTCGTCCTGCCGGGGTGTAGGTAGAGTGGCGTACTTAGGGTGCTTGACCAAGCTAAGTCGATAGCGCACTCCAGCCCTAGATTGGCTTGGCGGCTTTCAGGCGAGTTGGCCATGAACGATACTTGAATCCAAAAGAACTGACAATACAACTCGAATCGTATATAAATCGGTGGAACTAAAATTTCTTAAGAATTGCACGTCTTTGTTATAGACAAGAAAGAGAAAAATAAAAATGTTGAGCCTGTACAAAATAAATGCACGTGGAGTCTATTTCACATGTAGATGTCTTTCATTATAGGTTCGGGGTACAGGGGAAACAAGTACACTCTTAGGGTACAGAACTAGGCTAAGTGTGTTTGGTTTCTCGTTTGACCCAGGGTAGTTAGCCGCACTTTTAGTCCTGAGACTGTGACAAGTGCTGCATGAGCTTTGCGGACCTTTCGGGAAAGGTCCGGATGCTCTCCCGGAGGAACTACCCAACTCTGTACAATGACTCTATAACATACACCCCAAGTTACTCAAGACTCACCTCCGTGGTATTAAGTGTAGATCTTACGGAGGTGCTCGATGTTCCAAGGATTTGGGAGAGGTGTCCCATCCTCGGTAGCCAAGCGAACGCTTCCAGGACGGGATACTTTGATCACTCGGAAGGGCCCCTCCCAGTCGGGGGAGAGTTTGTTTAACCCTTCTCTGGATAGTATTCTCCGTAGCACCAGATCGCCTTCCTCGAGCTGTCTGTTGTGTACATGCCGCTGATGATAACGACGTAGAGCTTGGCGATATCGGGCATTCCGAACAGCTGTTTGGCACCTTCCATCCTCGAGGAGGTCTAGGTCTTCACGCCAGAGCTGGTCCTGCGCGGCTTCGTCGAAGGTCTGGACCCGGAGCGAATCCAAGGTGATTTCCGAAGGAAGGATTGCTTCAGCTCTGTACACCAGAAAGAAGGGTGTCTCTCCAGTTGACCGGTTTTGAGATGTCCTGTTGGCCCATAGAGTGGGCGGTAGCTCTTCGATCCAGTTGGCTCCGTGTTTTTTCAAGCGCTCAAAGGTGCGCATTTTGAGTCCTTTAAGGATTTCAGCATTTGCTCTCTCGGCTTGGCCATTGCTGGCTGGATGGGCTACGGAGGCGTAGCAAACTTGTATGCCGAGGTCTTCGCAATATCCTTGGAATGCGGAGCTTGTGAATTGGGTCCCATTATCAGTGATGATTTTGTTTGGGACTCCAAATCTGCTTACAATGGATTGCAGAAAGTTGATAGCAGATTGCTTGTTGATCGTCACAACTGGAGTCGCTTCCGGCCACTTGGTGAACTTGTCGATGGCGACATACAGGAACTTGTAACCTCCGACGGCTCTTGGGAAGGGTCCCAAGATGTCCATCCCCCACACAGCAAAGGGCCATGTAGGAGGTATCATTTGTAAGGGCTGAGCCGGAGTGTGATTTGCTTTGCATGAAATTGACATGCTTCGCATTTTTTCACCAGCTCAGTTGCATCCTGGAGTGTTGTAGGCCAGTAGAAGCCATGCCGAAAGGCTTTACCAACCAGCGTGCGGGAAGACGCGTGGTTTCCACACTTGCCTCCATGGATTTCTGTGAGGAGCTCGCAACCTTCTTCCATTGTGATGCACCGCATTAGGATGCCGTTGGCACCGCGTCGGTAGAGATCACCTTCTACCAACGTGTATCTTTTAGCCAATCTGACTACCCGGTCAGCGGATACATCATCGTCAGGAAGGATGTTGTCTTTCAAGTAGTTCCGGATCTCCGAGATCCATGCATCGGAACTAACTTGAGCATTTGAGTCTTGCGTGCTGGGTTGCTCGGAGGTTCCGGCAGCACCTACGACCCTTGATGGCTGCCATGGTAACAGAGCCATCGGGACTGTCAGCTTCGGGACGCTGATCTCGCCCCCTTAGCTCAGTTCGGCAGGCTGAGCTATGGGTTTCGACAATCTCCGGACAAAAGTTCCGTCAGGAGCCGGAGCTCCGGTTGACGCTTTCGTCGAGAGTTCGTCGGCTTCAGCTTTGTGGACACGCTGAACATGGTGGAGGTCTAGGACTTCAAAGTCCTTCTAAAGCCTCTGGACTTCAAGGAGGTAAGCAACTAGCTGGAGATTATTGTAGGAGCATTCACCCTTCACCTGCTTGATGATGAGCTGTGAATCTCCTTTGACCAGCAGTTGCTTGACACCATATGACAGTGCCACCTTTAGTCCGTAGATGAGTGCTTCATACTCCGCCATGTTGTTGGTTGCCTTGAAGTCAAGGTGTACCATGTATTTCACCTTCTCCCCAGTCGGTGCAAGGAGAAGGATTCCAGCTCCAGCCCCCTGCTTCTGCATGGAGCCGTCGAAGTAGAGGGTCCAGTGAGGCTCGGTGAAGGTTGGAGCTTGATTCTCTGTCTTCTGCTCACTGGGGCCCCCAGGGTTTGATGGAGAGGGAGCCCATTCTGCAACGAAATCTGCCAACGCTTGACTCTTGACTGCTTGTCTTGAAATAAATTCAAGATCAAATTCAGCCAATTCCGCTGCCCACTTTGCAATATTCCCAGTTGAATTGGGATTATGCAAGATTGCTCGTAGTGGGTAGGAGGTCACCACCGAGACTTTGTGAGCTTGGAAGTAATGTCGAAGCTTCGTGGAGGCAATAAGAACTGCATAGAGCAGCTTATGCACCTCTAGGTATCAAGTCTTGGCATCATGTAATACTTCACTGATGAAGTATACCGGGCGTTGAATGGTCCGGACCCTCTCGGAGGGGTCCGGAGCTTCCGCTTCACTGATCCAGACCCTCTCGGAGGGGTCCAGATTCTCTTCAAGGACCTCCGGGTTCTGGCTGGAGGAACCCGGAGCTTCTTCAGAAATGACCTGGACCCTCCCGGAGGGGTCTAGGTCTCCTGAAGTGACTTCTTGTGGGTTCGAAACTGGGAGTTGGGACCCAGACTCGCTTTCAGGAACTTCCAGACCTTCCCGAAGGGGTCTGGATTCCTGAGTGTGGGGTAGTTCCGGTCTCTCCGCAACCAGAACCATACTAACGACTTTGTCAGTAGCTGAAATGTAAAGAAATAAAGGCTCACCAGGGGTCGGAGCTACCAGAATTGGTAGGGTGGTGAGGAACTGTTTCAGCTCCTGGAATGCCTTCGCTGCTTCTTCGGACCATTGGAATGGTCCGGACTTCCTCAATAACTTGAAGAAGGGGAGTGCCCGTTCCGCCAATCTTGAGATGAACCGGATGAGGGCTGCTAGACATCCGGTTAATTTTTGGACATCCTTGATGCGGGTTGGTGACCGCATGTCTTCAATGGCTTTTATCTTCGTCGGATTAGCTTCTATGCCTCGGTGACTTACCAGGAAACCAAGAAGTTTTCAGGAGCTAACCCCAAACACGCACTTGTCCGGGTTTAGCTTTGTGTGGGTGGCCCGCAGCTTGTCGAAGACAGCCTTCAAGGTGTCGATGAGTGACTCCTTGTTTCTGACCCTTACCACGATGTCATCGACGTACACTTCCACTATGTCTCTAATGAGTTCTTCAAAAGTTTTGTACATAGCTTGTACAAAAGTTGAAGCTGCATTCTTGAGACCAAAGGGCATGGCTGTGTAGCAATACAATCCATCTATTGTGATGAATGAAGTATGCTCTTCATCCTCCCTAGACATCCTGATTTGATGATACCCAGAATATGTGTCTAGGAAACACAGTAATTCACACCTGGAGGTGGAATCCACTATCTGATCTATTCTAGGTAGTGGGAATGGATCTTTTGGACATGCCTTATTTAGTGTGGTGTAGTCGATGCACATCCGAAGCTTCCCGCCGGCCTTGGGCACAACGACTGGGTTCGCCAGCCATTTTGGATGGAAGAATTCTCGGATGAATCCGGCTTTGAGTAGCTTCTTCACTTCTTGTCGAATGAAGTTCTGCCGCTCTACGGATTGCTTCCGAGACTTCTGATGCACAGGCCGAGCATCGGGGTAGATCTTCAGATTGTGCTCAATCACTTCCCTGGGGATCCCAGGCATTTGTGACGGTTGCCAAGCAAACAAGTCAACGTTAGCCCGGAGGAAAGTGATGAGCGCGAGTTCCTATTTGTCGTTCAATCCTCCCGATATGCGGGTGGTTTGAGCGGCATCGGAACCAATTTGGACGACTTTGATGGGAATGTCGGTGTCGCCGCTTGGCTGCACATGGGGTGCAGAGGTCGAGCCTCGTCGATGAATGCTCGGGGGTTTTGGAGCTTGCTCCTGCCTGGAGTCCTCCTCTTGCGCCGTGGTGAGTGCATGGAGTTCCTCAAGAGCAGTTACTCCGGCGGTGCGATCTCCGCAGATCCAGAGAACGCCTACTGGTGTTGGCATCTTCAACACCAGGTATCCATAATGAGCAGCTGCCATGAATTTGTAGAGGGCAGGTCTACCCAAGATGGCGTTGAATGGTATGTTGATCTGAGCGACGTCGAAGACCAACTTCTCGGCGCGATACTTCTCCCGGGTCCCGAAGGTAACGGGGAGAGTAATAGCTCCAAGTGGGGTAATGGCCCCTAGACCTACTCCAGAGAAAGGTCGAGAGGGCTGGAGATCCGAAGGTCGGAGCTGAAGCTTAGTGAAAGCTTCGAAGCTGATGAGGTTAAGCCCCGAACCTCCGTCTACCATGACATGGTGGAGCTGGATGTTATCGATGGTAGGAGATACCATCAAAGGTAGCTGACCTGCTCCAACCATGCTCCGCTGGCAATCAGAAGCATCAAAAGTGATGGAGGTGTCCATCCACTTTCGATGAGGTTCTGGCCTGACTGTAGGGGCTACAGCGGCCATATCTCGCCGCATAGTCTTGATGACGCGACGAGAGGTGATATCCCATGACCCACCGAAAATGGTGTTCATGGTCTTCCGACGCTCGTTGTCAGAGACGTCAGAGTCATCATCAACGTAGGTGTAAATGGCCTTCAGGACCTTTTTGGGATCCTGAAACCCTAACTCCACTTCAGCCGGAGCTTCGTCGACTTTTTGTTTTCCTTCCCTCTGTCGGAAAGGAGATCCTTCCCGGCGCTTGCTGTAGCGCTCGGTAAGGTTTTGGACCCCCCGGCAGTCTTCCAAACTGTGGCTGCCCGTCTTGTTAATGGGACACCACACTTTGGATTTGCCACCGTCTTCAGAAGACGGTCGAGGTCGCTTCTCGGGGCGTGGCCCCTGGCCACCCGGAGCTGCAGCAGCTGCAACGTTGGATGTGCCGGCCGACGGCTTCTTCTTGCCGTTGGTCTTCTTTTTCTTCTTGCCACTCCTGGAGGTAGCGGCTTCTTCTTTGGAGGGTTTCTTGTGATCCTCCGAGGCTGGTTTGGAGTGCATCTAACAGCCCTCCGCAGCTCTAGCACATTTATCCGCCAGGCTGAAGAGTTCCTTGACGCTGGTGATCTCCTTGATCGCCAGCTTCTCCAACATCTTCTTGTCCCGCACGCCCTGTCTAAATGCCACAATGACAGAGGCGCTAGAGATAGAAGGGATAGTGTTTCGTACCTGAGAGAACCTTTGAATGAATGACCGCAAAGATTCTCCCCCTTTTTGCACGACCGCAAAAAGGTCCAGTTCGGTGCCTGGTCGGGTGTATGAACTCCCGAAGTTGGCAGTGAACTGACGGCACAGCTCCTCCCAGCTGTTGATAGAGTTGGGTGGAAGGCTCATAAACCAGGACCTGGCGGTTTCAGTTAGGGCCACTGGAGGCCATCACGGCTTCATTTCCTCCGGCTACCAAGATTGCAGTGGAGTATATCTAAAGAAATTCGGCGGGATTGAAAGTCCCGTCGAATTTTTCCGGCAGGTGAGGCCGGAACTTCTGTGGCCATCTAACCATGCGCAGGTGCATGGCTAGAGCTGAACATCCTCCTCCTACCCCTTCAAGAGTAGAAAGGTCCTGAGCTTCCCGTCTTTCACGGGCACGCTCAATATGGACTCGGCCGTCCTGCTGGCGGTATCGGCGATCAAGCTCCGCCCGGAGGTCGTGAGTCAAAAGCTTGGATACCGTGTGAGTGCGTCGAGCCCCGGAGGGCAATGACGTCACTTGTTGTGACGCAGCACGTCTCCTGCTATTGGAGACATGCGGACCAAGTCTTCTAGACAAAGTCCGCCGCTGCAACGGGGCTCTTCCTGAAGGAGGAGGATCCTGGTTGGTGAGGCGTTCGGCCGCTGCTGCGACCAAATGCTCCACATCGGCCCTCCATTGCTCCAGTGCATCCCGAGATGCATTCGGAGGTGGTGGACGTTGGAGAAGATCACGCGCTGCATGGAGCGCGTGTTCCGGGTTGTCATGACTCGCCGACGCAGTAAGCGACGCCGGCGCACCATCACGTTGCCCAGCACGATTTGCTGGAGAAGATGGTGGTGGTGGGATTGTGGCTCCTGCTGGTGGCTGCCTGTTGGAGGGATTGCCCCCAACAGCCTAAGCAGCAGGTTGACCGTTGGATGATCCAGCAGCGGAGTTCACCATTCTCGAAAATCTCAGGCGCCCCTACCTGGCGCGCCAACTGTCGGTGTTTTGGAACCGGCAGATCTCCCTACACTACTAAAGTGATAGGGGAGTTTGATGTTCGGTGTGGGCGCGCGGAGATTCAAGAAGGTGAATTGGAGTTTGACACAGGAGACACAGGAATTTACGTGGTTCGGGCCGCCTGAGCGTAATACCCTACTCCACGGGTGTGTTGGTGTTGTATTAGCAGTAAGAGATTGTCACGAGTGTATGGGGGTGCGTATGATCGCCCGTGAACCTCTCCGCGTGTATCGTCGTCCTATCCTTTTATAGTACAAGGACAGGCCGTTATAAGTTAGCCTGGCCCGACATGTGGCCCCGGCGGTTACTAGTATTGACACATACTTAATTGCTCTTAATGATCCTGTAACGGGCTCCGACAGCGCCGTTACTGGTATTAAGATTGTCCGATTAAGCATCATTAATATGGCATTAATGGCACTTAATCGGGTCTTGAAGTCCTTGGCTCTCCTTTGAAGATCCGGAGCCGTTACAAGGTCTTCCGGAGGTTAGAGGCTGAAAGGTCCGATGATTTGACACGTGGCAGCTCCAGAGCTTGCTGTGAGAAGAAGGTAGCTCCGGGGCTATCAGACACGTGTCAAGTCCGGAGCTTCTCTCGGTCTGGGGTTAAATCCGGAGGTGCCGTTTCGGTAGGTGGCCCGGAGCTTCCCCCTTGTGGGAGGTAGCTCCGGGTTAGTTGTACACGTGGCGACCCAGGGATTAACCATGTTGGAGAAGCGGGTCCGGTCATGTCTGACAAGTGGGCCTCCGATGGTCTTCAAACCAAGTAGATGGCTTTCCTTTGAGATCTTTGTAACCTCAAGGGGTGTACGGTTTCTAGGGTACCGACAGTACTGATCCCTTTGTAGAAAGAGAGAAAGGGAAATAGGGATGGAAGAGAGATGTGACACAAAGTACAACCACAAAAAATTCAGTTTGGGTTATAGCTATTTTGTCTTTTGTATTGCCACTAGGAAAAATCAAGTGCCCTCTCTCTAAGCATACCATTTTAAATTACTACTATAACAAAATTGAGTTGTTGAAACAAGCTATACTTGCGTAGAATTTCCTTAATATCTTATATCTCTCTCTGAGATTCCCCCCTCTATAGATCTCGTTCATCATAGGATTGAATACAAGTGAAGGGAATCTTTAGTTTTATTTGTGATACTGACCTCTTTTTAGAGAGATAGAGATTCCAAATAAAGTACTACCACCAAACACTTCAGTTCCGGTTATAGCTATTTTATCTTTTGTAATTTCATTGGCAGATGGAATTGAAATACTATCATGTGAAATGTGTCTTGTCTTTTGTCACTATGAAGTGCCAACTGTCCTCTCTTTAATAAGCTAAATTTATATTATTATTACAATTAATAACACTATCCAGATTAAGTACATGAGGGTTTTGGTAACCTAAACCCTCATGAACACTATCCGAGAGTCTCAAGAAGTTTGAGGTTTAGGTTTGGCAGCTAATACTCCCACCATTTCAAAATAATTTATCGAATGTATTCAATTTTGATTGTTCCCTAATACTCCCACCATTTCAAAATAATTTAGTCCAGGATGGAAATCCCTAAGAAGATTGCTGCTGGTAGTACGATGAAGAAGGCAATATGGGAGTTAGTGACCCCAGTAGTGCAGGCTCCTTTCACAGACCTTCAAATCCTTCTCCTAATATAATAATTAAAAATACTTCAGAGGATCTTGACTAGAATATGATCCTGCCGACGAGGTATGGATCACGAATCTTAACTCCAACATTTTAAGTTAATGTTGGTTGTCAAGTATATAAAGTCTTATAATTCTCTTCTACCTAGCTTAATAGCTTAATTGTGAAGGTTCTCCAATGGTTGAATCCTCCAGTTCACTTAAGCGATAACGAGGCCAACGAGGTCCCAATAAGGGTCCATTAAACTGCATCATATATATAAC
Organism: Tuctoria greenei; assembly: GCA_036927565.1. Taxonomy (NCBI): domain Eukaryota; kingdom Viridiplantae; phylum Streptophyta; class Magnoliopsida; order Poales; family Poaceae; genus Tuctoria; species Tuctoria greenei. Next base: position 128,241,291 of record JAYESD010000003.1, on the reverse strand, counting down.
AAGTTTTGGTCCAGGTGGGCTTCCCCAAGAACCATTGGATTCAGTTACAACTTACCGAAACGCATGCAATTGTCTTGTTAGAGAGCTCTTGCCGATCACAACTGAGATATAGAGAAAATTACCTAAGGAGAACAAGAATGAGTTGTGGGAGAGGATAAAGAAACAATTTAAGTTCCCGAAAGGCACGGAAGAAGCTGTAAACAAAGCAACATTGTTCTCTTGCGGCAAGAAGTTTCGTGGCTGGAACAGTGAAATGAATGCTTATGTTCAGGCCAATAAGGTCCCTAGCAAGAAGAAGATGGGAAAAATCACACAAGCTCGGTGGCAAGAATTTTTTTCGTCAAAAGACCACACCTGGTGCTAACGCTTTAAGTGCAACTAGGTCATAGCTTGCCAAAAAGAACAAATAACATCATTGCTTGGGGTCTTCCGAATATGCCCCAAAACTTCATAAATGGAATAAGATATTAGAGGAAATTACTGGTAGAACAATCCTCACTCGTTAGAAGGCTGCGATGACAGAACTCAACGGTAGGTCTTTTCTCGGTCAGGTTTGACCAGCGAGGGCAAACTTGAAAAGCCTGACTCTGTGAACAAAGTAGAGCAAAACTAAAAGAAGTAATGGAAAAGCAACAGTAGGGTCTCTTCAAGCCGAAGAGGGAGAATTACCAACATACCGCTATTCTAGGAAACCCTAAACATAGTGAACGAGTTCAAGCAATCTCTTCTTAGATGTCCTGGAGAGACGGTTTCACAAAGGATGAAAAGACATATAGAAGACATGACAAGTTCAAGAAAACACTTGATGAAACGATTTCTCAAAAGGTCAAGGCAAATGTGCAAGAAATAATGGATCAACTTAGACAATCGGGACAATTAGTGGCACCGAGTACAGTGGTGGTTCCCATGGCAAAGGAGCATTTGGTATCTCCAACTACCTACACTAGCAGCGTAGGTTATGTGCTAGGCTCAGGTCCCATAAGTTCGCCGTCGATGACATTGTTAAGGACAAATCTTGTAGTCTTCTTTTCCCGATCGGCAAAGAAAGGAATAAAACCGACTAGGTTGCCACTGCTATTGCAAAGCCTAATTGTGACTTCAACGACAATTCACTTCCCTTGTATTATGTTGTGGTGCAAGTTCTTCATATCATTGATAATGATTATGAATATTATGAAATATACCACATCACACATGAGGGGATCATGACTCTGGGCATGCTGTCCACCAATTAATCCTTTATCACCGACGTGATATTGTGTCGGACGATGAGCCGATGTCTAGCCCCGTCGCATCTCAGAATACTGCAACCCCGTCTTCTAAGACAAAAGTCCAGGAAGATCAACTCCCGCTATGTCATAGCAAGTTTCATAGTAAGCTTGCAAGTAAATATAACCAAGAGCAACTAGTTGAACAACAGCTTGAAGCAGTATCTGAACAAGCTGCTGGTAGATATAGCAGCCAGTTGAGCAACATCTAGAAGCAGTACTAGAGCAAGCTGCTGGTAGTAAAGAGCAATCAGTTGAACAACAGGTTCAACAACAAGCCAGTGTCCAATTTCTGACAACTACTCCTCGGTCATCAGTGCCTATGAAAGTTAACTAATATGAAAATAAGAAACCTTTTAAAGAAGTTTCGAAATATTTGGAATATCTGAAGGAAAATATTGGAAAATCGAGTGCATCTCATTCTTCACATGAGCCAGCATTAGAAGATATGGAGGAGTGGGAAGAAGATGGTGTCATATATAATCGGCATACAACTTTTGTTAAACTAGGAGTTCGAATATACACGATTAAGGTTGTTCCTCCTGAATATAAGAATGGGAAGCCATTTATGACATCGGTACAACTTAGCAAACAAACTGTCTTGCTCAAAAGAATGCACGAGTGGTACATCACTGACAACACAAAATATGATCTTTCTTACATCACATTTCATGTGCCAAAAGAAGCATTCTGGAGCACTGGAGCAGATAAACGAGCCCTTCTCTTTGAAGATCTACATAGGGTTTTCCGTCGAGCCATGCTCGTAATCAACTTTCTACTCATCTGGTGCTTGTAAGTGCCTATAATATTTCATATTATCTTTTCTTACTACACACATACACATTTCATGAGATTTTAACAATTTCAGACTTCTTCAATAGGATACAATACATGGATAATGAAATGTTGAACACAAAGACATGTATCCTTGACCCTATTGATTGCAAATTCGAATTTCAACTTTAAGGTGGAACGAAACTAAGAAAAGTACAAGCACCTGAAAAAAAAAAGAATTTGAAAAATCAATCGCAAAACGAAAGAAGGATAAAAGGACAAGGGTTGCAGCATACATATGACATGCAATGTTTAACTTTGTCAAAGACGGCAAGGACCTCGTAACGGCTCTATACCACTTTGAGTAAGTTCGACACATGACATTGAAATAGCAATTATTGCTAATTGTTAACTTAACACGTGTGTTTGTACATGTGCAGTGAAAACTACAAAATGATCTTCATCAAGCCAACGCAGGGTTTGGCATAGTCTTGGAATCAGTCGATTACCTACCCGATCATTACAAAGAGTTCCTTTCCATTTTGAAATTGTATGGTTATCCGATACTTTTAATTTACACACATTTAGAATTTGTTGACAAGTTTTATATGACATTTCTTGTGTTACGGTGCTCGCGGTTTTACGTGGAAAAACTTGGTGATCAGAGACCTCCTAATAAAAATGCATTGCACATATGAACATATTATCGTGGTCCCAAGCAGCCTCCTGGCAGTGTCTTCTGCGGGTATTATGTATTCGAGCATCTTTGGACCGCCTGCGAATATAGAGTGAATCATGAGGATGTAAGTTGTCCTTATTATCGATATTGTATTTTCTTAGTTTTAAGATTCATTTTCAATGTAATTAGCATATTTGAATACTTATATTATTTTGCTAGAAAGGTATTGAACTCTAGTTTCTAGTAGTGCATGTGGTTTGCCATGAAAGGCTATATACATATCTCAAGTTAGGTGTTCCTGACGTCCTGTAAAATGTTCATAGCCATTTCACCTATATAAAATTCCTAGATTCAAATTTTATCTCTGTTGTTCAATGTTACCAGAAACATTATTTCCAGATTTTGATTCCAACTTCAAAATTTAATTCCTCATAGTAGAACTGCTCCAAAAATACCAAATAAATGTATACTCACTTTGATCTATACTTTCATGTAGTTCAAACCAACACATTCTAAACTTTGTTATGTGTTTCATTGCAGCACACGAAGAATGTGAACCATGAATGACCGGTTTCTAGAAGTACTCTCGGCGGAGGAGCCGACAAGATTGTGAGTGAACTGTGTCAATTCATGCGTCGTGAAATTTTCCACCGAAGAGGTATGTTCTTTGATCACGAAGGCGTAATAGCTGATGTGCCAGAACTTTGTGAGTATGGAAATAGAAACAGTTTTTAGTGGAACTTGTAAACTATGAGTCGACTTAAATGTCAATTGAAAGTGTAACTTGTACATATGTATATTGTTTCAGTGAAATTGACTTATGTGATTATATTATTTTAGTGGAAACTATGAGATGACTTCTGTGACTATATTGATTTAGTGAAATTGACCTAGAAATTAGAAATAACAGCAGTAGTACTGCATAGGGTATACTTTATCACAAGCAGTTCTTTACCTAGGGCTATACCTGCCTGTGAAATTATGTTATCACAGGCAGCTAGTTAGAGGTAAAGAACCACCTATGATAACTCTATTATCACAAGCAGTTAATCTTATCGTAGAAATTGGTTGTGATAAAGTGTCTACACATGTGGCTTGTCATAGGTAAAGATCTGCTTGTGATAACGTCATTATCATAAGCGGTAACTTATACTGTACAAATGACCTGTGATGATGTGTCTTCACAGGTGGCTAGTCATAGCTAAAGAACCGCTTGTGATAAATTCAATTCATTGGCAGTTTTACTTTCCACCTATGAAATTTTTGATTATCACAGGCTCTTTGTTTCAGGCGGTTTTGAAACTACGTGTGATAATATGTTTGGAGCCACCTGAGATGAGGCTTATTGTAGCAGTGATGGTCCCTTTATTTCTCATTTACTGTTTGTAGATGACAACCTCTTCTTTGCACGGCGTGATTCTCGAAGTGCAAGAAGTCTAAAAAAGGCTCTTGATACATATTGTGCAGCCTCAAGTAAAAAGATAAACATTAAAAAATCATCAATTTATTTTAGTTCCAAATGCAAGGCAAGAGTTAAAGTTCTGGTTAAAGAAAGATTGGGGATTCATATTGAAATTCTTCACCACAAGTATCTACGATGCCAACTGAAATATCCAAAGATATTACAACATCTTTCCAGTTCTTGCTTGAAAAAATATGGCAATGCATCAATTGGTGGTCAGGACGCCCATTGTCGAGAGCAGGAAAAGAAGTATGGCTCAAATCTGTAGCACAAACAGTTCCAATTTATACTACGAGTTGTTTCCAAGTGCCTTTGTGGATATGTGAACAAATGAAATCATGTACTGCTGACCACTGGTGGGGCTTTGAAAATGGAACAAAAATGCATTGGCGCATCTAGGAATGGATGTCAACACCTCCAAATGAAATCTATTGGAGGAATGGTGTTTTGTCATTTTGTCCTTTTCAATGTTGGAGGCTTATTACAGAGACAACGTCGTTGTGTCCAAGAGTCCTGAAGGCACCGTATTATCCAATTCAGATTTTATGAATTCTGGTTCGTTGTAGATCATCATACACATGGTGATCAATTCTTTTTGGCAAGGATCTGGCTCTTAAAAGTCTAGAATAGGGCATTGGCAATGGAGAACAGGTCAACATATTGATTGATAATTGGATCCCAATTTTTTAGGCTAGTACTTTTCATCCATTATTACCACTACCTAATGATGCAAATGTTAGATTATTGCTCAATAACAGCGAGTCTTGGAACGTGTACCTGGTAAGAACATTGTTCCAAACTGAACCAGCAGATACCATTATATAGATCCCTGTTAGTGTATATGGTGGCAAAGACTTTGTTTCCTTGCCCCATGCTAAATTTGGTGCATACGCGGTTAAATAAGCTTATAATTTAGCAAAGGTTTAATCTTTCTTCTCCACACAGAACAGGTCTTGAAAGGGGTCTAGTTCAACTTGGCAAGATGATACAAAAGTTTGGAAATCACTATGGGCTATACATGATCCAAACAATATGAAAATTGCTTTATGGCGTATGATATACAACTGCCTACCTAAGGGTGAGCATATTCTGCATTGACACATTACAAAGGAAGAAAATGGTTGCATTTTTTGTAGCAAAAAAGACAAAGTTATGCATATTTTCCTTTTGTGCTCCAGTTGAAAAAGAGATATGGAAACATATAATAGATCGTTTCCCGATAAGCTTACGCATAAAACATGTATCAAATGCAAAGCAATGGTTTTTTGATGCCCTCTCGAGAGAATCAAATCTTCATATTATAGTCATGGCAGTGACAATAGGGTACATTTGGGAGGCTCAGAATCAGGCTAAAAATAATGGTGTACCTCTTCACCCCATTAGATTAGCTACAAAAGTCTTTGCTTATGTGGACATGATTTTTCAACATTCTTTCAAGCACATAGGGTCATCTCACATGAACGACGTTCCATCAAATTTATGTATGCATGTTGTGCAACAAGATGATGTATGCGTCAATGTCGATGCTGCCCTATTTCCTTCAGATCAGCAGATGGGATGGGGAATGGTGATTCGTGACCAGATGGGATCTCATCTCCTTTTCTGTAATGAGTGCATTAATGTGTTCCCGTCTCCTGAGATGGCTGAAGGCATTTCAATCAAGCGGGCTCTCCTAAAAGATCAAAGTTTCTCTAAAATAAAGGATTAATTATTTCATAGTTCAAAGATTTAATTTTGCAGTTCTGGATCAATCAATTATGGGCGCCATTGTTGCAGACATCAAAAATATGGTTTCTGACTTTGAGTACTACTCTATTACTTTATCTAGTCATGAGTCAAATGTAATAGCACATATTTTTGCTCACAATACACTTCTTTTATTTGTAAAATATCAAGTGTTGTACATACGGGTTGTATCTGTGATGAACTATGTAATGATGTTACTTAATCAATAAAGTAACTTTTTTTCTCAAAAAAATGAGTACAAAAAGAGTTTTATCAACCTTGCCCATGGTAAACTCCATTTCAAGTAAGTATGTTTTTAACCTATCATACCATGCTCCAGGGGCTTGTTCGAGACGTACAAGGCTTTGGACAGTTTGTAAACATGATTAAGAAAATCTGGATTTTAAAAACTCAATGGTTGCTTGACAAAAACCTCCTAATCTATATAGCCATTAAGAAAACCACTTTGGACATTTATTTGATATAACTTCAATCCTCTAAATGCAGCAAAATCTAACAGAATTCTTATGACTTCTAATCTAGCAATAGGAGCAAACGTTTCATCAAAATCTAGACCTTCAACTTGTGTGAAACCTTGAGCAACCAACCTAGCCTTATTGCTAACCGCAACCCCATCCTCACTTTGTTTATTCTTGAACACCCATTTAGTTCAAATTAAAGTGTGACTTTGACGTGGAGTTACATGTTTCCAAACATTATTTATTTCAAAATTTTCTAACTCATCTTTTATGGCAATAATTCAAGATTCGTTAGTGAGTGCGTGCGATATATGTTTAAGTTCAAAAGCAACAAAAGCAGAATGAGCATGAGAGTTTGGATCACAAAACCTGGACCATGTGACTCGTTCGTGCAAGCTTCCAATGATTTGTTGTGGAGGATGACTTTTGAGGACGCGGAGGGGGTAGACACTTCACAGGCTCCTTCTTCTTCATGTTCATCACAAATCGAAGAACTTGTGGCTCGAGGAGGATCTGAACCAACATTAGTGGTTGTTGGTGCTGGTTCTCGAACGACATCAAGAGCTGGAATGTCATTGTTTAGTTTTGAATTTTCGGGCAGGAGCACCAATTCTTCGTCTTCTTCGATGAAAATACTCCCCCTTGCAGATATGGATCTATACCTGCAATATTAGAGCTAGTACCTAGGCTAGCTTCATCAAAAGAACCTCACAAGTCTCCACAACTTTGTTAATGTCAAGTAAAAGCACACGGTAGCCTCTAGTATGAGACGGGTAACCAAGAAACATGACATCAACATATATAGGCTCAAATTTATCAAGATTACCATGTTTTAACAAAGAATTTGCATCCAAAGACCCTAAAATGTGTGACACTAGGCCTATGTCAAAAAAGAAGCTCATATGTGGTATTTCCTTGCTCAGCACGCAAGAAAACTCGATTTCAGACACAACAAGCAGTTGCAATTACATCAGTCCAAAATTTCCTTGGATTTTGATATTCATCAAGCAAAGTCCTAGCTATCTCAACTAAGGTTATGTTCATTCTCTCTACGACACCATTTTGTTGAGGTACATAGGGTGAAGAAAATTGATGATCTATTCCATTTTCAGCTCAAAAGTGGTCAAATGTTTGGTTTCTAAATTTAGTTCCATTATCACTTCTAATTTCTTTTAAAGATCCTGGGTGGTTAATTGATATTCTAAGAAATAAAGTTCTAAAGTGACTAAAAGTTTCATTCTTAGATGCCATAAAGTAAACCCAAGAGTATCTTGAATAATCATCAATAATCACAAGCACATACCATTTCCTTCCGGAAGATTGAACACGTGAAGGACCTACGGTGTGAAGGTGTAAAAGTTGTCTCGGCTCAGTTGTCATGGTCATTGCGAGAGGAACATGTGAACCTCCAACCATCTTATCATTTCTACAATAAGATCACACAATATCATTGTCCCGTTAAAGCTTCGGCAGCCAACGTATGAGATCATGAGCACTAACACGCGTGAGATGATCAAAGCCTACGTGACCAAGTCTACAATGCAAAAAATATAAGTCTTTCGAATAATTAACAACTAGACACCTATGCTTAGAGGATGACATATTAAAAATCAGCTTTAAAAACTCCTCAAAAATGAGACATGTTCAAAATAAGCTCACCATTTGAATCTACAACCTTATAGCAATTTTTAGTGATGTTAACTTCTAGATTTTCATCTAGTAATTGTTAAACAGAAAGCAAGTTGTATTTCAATTTTTTTACAAGTGCCACAACTTTCAGAGTGTAGTGATTATTTACACTAACCGAACCCTTAGGAATTATAGGAGTTAAAGAATTATCGACAAAGGTAACATTCTCTACACGTGGCACAAAAGAGAGGGAGGAGAACCATTCTTTGTTACCGCTCATGCGGCGTGAGCAACCTGAATCCACAAGCCAAATGTTCTCCTTCCTCAAGCGTGTAACCTACATAGAAGCACAATATATCAATAACTTAATACTGGGGTTAGTCAAAAGGCATTTAGGAATTCAGTACTGAGTCACACGACGTCAAGCAGGAATAACACGCGAAAGATGAGATAAAACAACAGGTTCATGAGCCAAAGTTTGAGAGTTCTAGTACCCAACTACTAAACTGCGAGGTGTTACATGTGTAGCACAAAAAACAGTAGGTTTGCAAGAAAACTTTTCATGTGTTCGACTCATCAAAGCAGGTTGCAAGTTTCTAACATTCGGTTCAGCATGTGCAGCAAATTTTGCATGATTGTTATAAGATCTAACTTGCATCCTTTCCTTTTTCTGTTGTTTAGCTATTGTATAACAAAAATATATGACATGACCATCTATACCACGGTAGGCACAATAATAAGTAACCCTTTGTTCATGTCTAGATGAGCAAGCAACATGTTTATTAGAAACCGAATAAGACAACATTCCTACAGACCTAAAAACTACCTATTCTTGTTTAGGAACCGTTTGAATCAAACCACTTCCGATTCACTTAATGATCTTAGGTGGATGTGCCTTAGAATGAGTATGAGAATTAAAACCTAAACCAGTTTTATCATTGCAAGACTTGGAACAGTTCAACAGCAAGTTTAGGTTCTTGATTGCATTAGAAAACCGCTCTAGTGTTCTATGCATATCATCAAGTTTATTAGACAAGTCTAGGAAGCTTTCACATGAAGTTTTTCCCTTTAGTTTGAAATTAGAAACATATTTAACTTTATGAGAATGCAAAGCTTTGTTTAAAATAGAAATTTCACTCAAACCATCATGTATTTTTTGTCAAGCTCATCAGAGCTAGAACAATGCAAATCAATTGTAGAACAGCTAACATCTTTTATGTTCTTATTATTAAGTACAGAAAGATTTCTATTCTTTTCAATTTAAAGATCAAGTTTATCAAGTGTGGAGGTGTGCGCACTTCTTAAAGAGGACGATTGTTGATATATTAATTCACATAAGGAACTAGAATCATCGCATGGATCAAAGATTTTAGACGATTAATTTAGATTCTAGTGATTCAATTTTAACAGAATTGTCCCTATTTTTCTTGTCCTTTTTCTTAAGTATCACAGTGGCATGAAAAATAACATCACACATTTCGACGCAAGTGGGACATACCTCTTTATCGTTGCTGTAGTGTTCTGCTTCATCCAAACTTGATCTTGAGTTGCCTTCCATGAAATACATAGTTGCCAAATTGTCTTCATCCTCAACACTTCTAGAGTCCACATCACTCAAGTTGTTGTCTAGTAGAGCGGAGAGGATATGGTCCACCACTTGGCGTTTTGTGAAAGTCTTCTTTTTCTTGTTGTTGTTGCCAGAAGAGGACTTGAACTTATTTTGCTTTTCATCACGAGTAAAAGGGCATGAAAGGTTAGGGTAATCTATTCAAAAATGTCTTGTCTTACCACATTCAAAGCATCGTTGAGAACCACCACTTCTCCTTCTATTTCTCACATTTCGCAATGCTTTTGAGAACCGAGTGGAGACAAGTGCCAGCTCCTCTTTTGGAAATTCTTCAATCTGTTCAAGGGTTAGAGAAGACAGCAAAGCAAGTGTACCACATGAGGAAGATTGGCTATAACTAGACATGTAACATTAATAAGCAAATGCAAGAGACTTGTTGGGGTTTTTACGTAAGATTATGTCAAGTTCATGAGTTTCTAACTTAGAATATAGCACATCTGAAGTAAGTGTACTAATGACAGTTGATTCACGAATAGATGTAACGTTCATCTCCCAAATTGACTTGTCTAATGCATTTAACAATTGCCTAGCATTCTCAGCATCTGAGGAATTAATATTGACACTACGCGAGTTACTAAGAATTTTATTATAGCGAGCAAATAAATCGTCGATGGACTCACCTGAATGCATATCAAAGTGCATATTCTTTGTTAAACATATGTTGCATTACCTTCTTGATTGTGTTGGATCCTTTGTGGTAGTCGCAAAATGCCTTTCACACATCATAAACTGATCGGAGGTGTGCAAAACTATCCAAGTCGCTTTAAGTCAATCCATGTATGATCAAGTTACGAGCCTTGTTGTTGTTGTTGGAATCTCTCATGTTCGCAACTGTAAAATGATTGTGTTTGCACGTCGAAAGACTTGTAGACCTTTTTCCATATGGCGAAGACTTGCGTTTGTATTTAGACCTCCGGACGAGCCTTCCAAACCTGAAAATCAACACAATCGAACGCACAAGGTTTTGTGGAGTATTTCTCCATGTTGATTTGTCAAAAAACGTGCAAAACAAAGATATTAGAGAATTGTGTCACTGATACCAATTGAAGGATCGAAGAGCACATGAAACTGTACCAGTGGGGCGATGAATGGTAGATTAAAACTTTTGCAGCGGAAGCAACAAAAACCTCTCTGCAGAAAAACAATCTCATTAAGAAACCATGTGTGTAACTGATCTAAACGTGTTCATTTAGGATCTAAGAGCACGTGAAAAGCTACCAGAGTGGGGTGAATGGTAGATTTAAACTTTTTCAGCGGAAGCAATGAAAACCACTCTATAGAAAATTGATCTAATAAAAGAAACCATGTGTTCAGCTGATCAAAAGGTGTTCAACCATGACAAAGGTATTAGATATTATAGAGAATCAAGTCACTAATACACGGCAACAAGAATCGCAAAAAACCGTCGTGAAAAAAACAATTTATGATCGAAAGATCAAGCAAAGGTCAATCTGTTCTATCTGAGTAAAAACCAGATGTGCAACACTGCAAAGAAACTAGTGTAGATCAGAAACCACAAATGCAATGACCGTGAAATTTTCAAATACGATAGATAATAAAGTTGTGAAGACAACCCAAAAAGAATCACGTCAATTGGATCTGTAAAACTCGAGTTATGAAAAAAAACACTAAAGTAACATAGTGTTGTGTAGAAACTCGACAAGATAAACTTGTCTGAAACAAGTCGGACGAGGAAGGCACAAAAGCTCGTCTAAACTATGAATTTTATTGATAAAAACAAAAGAGGAATAGCCCAAAGTCGTCTCCAACCAGCTATGGCCTCCCTTGCTTTTATAAATAGCCCTATGGCCAACCCAATCAAAATTAGGACTCTAATCCTACTCAGTTTCAACCGAAACTTTACATAACTACTCAAGATTGTTCCTTATGTAGATAGAAGCAATATTAAGACTTCCAAACACCTTAGTAACATCCTAAACATTCCTAAAGAAACTCAACTTTGTGACCCACACGAAATCTAACAAAAATAAACTCGAAACTTTCCATAAATGAACCATAACCACCTCAGTCGCAGCCTGAGGCATAATCCAGCCGGTTGTACATTTTCGACCAATTCTTTACATCCACTTCTCTTCATCACGCGTTGGAACCATGTTGCGACGTCCACACACTCCTTGCACATGTGCAAACACCTTCCAATAACGTCCACGATACCTTCATATGCATTGTTTTTGATCTAAACATGTTGTGTGACCTTCTGATCAACTCAACCACAATTCCTCCCGAACTTGGTTGTTGCATCTTATCTTCTCTCTAATACTAGTTCAATGGATCCCGTCACCAACCATGTCTTGACCTCAAGGAACACCTGCACATGAACAAAAAAACCAATTCTTCTGAGCACAAGTCCTTGATATGACTCTCGTTAGTTCGAAAACCACGACACCTTACGTGAGCACCTCACATAAGCATGTTGCAAACATATAAAGATAATACCGGCCATAACCACCAAAACACACCAAAAACATATTAAGAGAATACCATGAAAACTTTCCATAAGCCAAAAGCATGTTCGAAACATTGCGAGTTAAAACAGAGCAAAATAGAGCAATCAAACTCAATATGAAAACTCTAGGCAGAAACTGTTACTCCCGATATAAAATGAGAAAGTTCGGACAATGTGTATCGAGGTGTGTAAGACCTATGTGTGCTAAATACATTGTCTTGTAGTGAATACACTTGGCTTTGATGATAAAAGTTTTAAATATCACCAAAACACCTTTTTGTCAAGGTCCGACTCTAGCTCCGAGCCACAGCAAGGTCCGACGGTAGGTCCGGCTTGTGTTGGGTAGCTCCGGCTACATTAGATGCTAGGTCCGGCTTCTTGGTAAGGTCCGACTAGCTTTGGTTAGCTCCGGAGAGCTTTATCTTTAGCTCCGGCATGTCTTTGTTAGCTCCGGCATATACTTGATAGCTCCGGCATGCTTTTGCTAAGCTCCGACGTACTTTGTCTAGCTCCGGTTTTGGGTTGACTAGTTTTGACTAGTTTTTGGTAAGCTCTGGTGCTAGGATCTACTAGTTTTGGAAAGCTCCGACGCTAGGTTCTACTAGCTTTTGGTAGCTCCGGCTCAAGCTCCGGGTTGCTCTGGCAGGGTCCGAAACTTGACCTAAGTGCTTCTGCTTTTCATTTGCAATATTTCGTACTTGCTTTACATTGTTGGAAAGATTGCTTAGTATTCATTTGCTAAGTTTTTGGTGCGTTTTGGTTGAATACAATTGATATCATTTCTACTGTGGTTTTGCAACATGCTTATGTGAGGTTCTCACGTAAGGTGTTTTGTTCGGAACTAACTTGAGTCAAGTCGACGACTTGGGCTCGTATGGATTGTTTGTTTGTTCATGTGCAGGTGTTGCTTGAGTTCAAGTCATGGCTGGTGACGGGATCCATTGGACTAGTCTCAGGAGGAGATGAGGTTCCAACAACCAAGTTCGGGAGGATTTGTGGTTGAGCTGATCAGGAGGTCGCGCAGGATGATTGAATCAAGGGCAGTGCATATGAAGGTCGAAGGAAGGTGTTCGCACGTATGCATGCAGTGCATGACATGGCAATATGCTTCTAGAGACGGATTATGGAAGGAAGATCTGATCGGAAGGATCAGATCGTAATTGACGTGATTTTATTATAACTCGAGTTTTACTGATCCAATTGACGTGATTCTTTTTGGGTTGTCTTCAAAACTTGATTGTGTATCATCTGTCAAAATTTCACTGTCATTGGATTTGTGGTTTTCGATCTACACGAGTTTCTTTGCAGCATTCCAGAAACTGTTTTTCTCGGGTATGTCAGATTGACCAGTGTTTGATCTTTTGATCATAACTTGAGTTTTTCTTGACGGATCTTAGTAATTCCTTTTGTGTTGTCTTCGTGACTTGATTCTCTCTGATAACTATCACTTTTTTCACGATGAAACACGTTTAGATTAGTCTCACACACGATTTCTTTAACAGATCGTTTTTCTACCGAAGGGATTAGGGTTTTATTGTTTCCGCTGCGTAAGATTTTTAAATCTACCATTCACCCCCCCCCTCTGGTAGCTTTTCACGTGCTCTTCGATCCTACAATTGGTATCAGAGCCACGGTGCTCTAATCTTTGTGATTTGCATGTGTTTTTGACTAATCATCATGGAGAAGTACTCCACCAAACCTTGTGTGTTTTCTGGTATTGATTTCCAGGTTTTGAAGCCACGCATGGAGGCCTTCATCTAGGCGCAAGGCTTCGCAATATGGGAAAAGGTGTACAAACCTTATGAAGTCCCGCCTAACGATCAAGTCATGGCCACAAACCTAAGGGACGTCGACAAAAACAACAAAGCCCGAAACTTGATCATCCAAGGACTCACTCAAAGCGACTTTGATCGTGTCGCGCACCTCCGGTCAGCATACAATGTTTGGAGCGCTCTCTGTGATTACCAAGAAGGCTCCAACACAATCAAAGAGGTAAAACAAGATATGTTCAAAAAGGAATATATGCGTTTTGAGATGCAACCCGGTGAGTCTATCGATGACCTCTTTGCTCGTTTCAATAAAATTCTCAGCAACTTGCGTAGTGCGAATGTTAATTTTTCAGATGCTGAAAATGCTAGACAACTCCTTAGTGCATTAGACATGTCAATTTGGGAGATGGAAGTAACTTCTATACGTGAATCAACTGTCATGAGTTCTCTTACATTAGATGCACTCTATTCTCTACTAAAAAGTCATGAAATTGACATCCTAGCACGTAAGAACCCAAACAAGTCTATTGCATTTGTCTCACAACGTGATATGTCTAGCTCCGGCCAATCATCATCTTGCAATACTCTTGCTTTGTTGTCCTCGCTAACCCTAGAACAGATCGAAGAATTTCCAAAAGAGGAGTTTGCACTCATCTCTACTAGATTCTTAAAAGCATTGCAAAATGTGAGAACTAGAAGGAAAGGAAGCTCAGGACCACAACGCTGTTTTGAATGTGGTAAAATAGGACACTTTCGTACAGAATGCCCTAACCTTTCAGGTCCGACCACCCGGGAAGAAAAACAAAGCAAGGTCCGGACCTCCTCTGGAAATTGCAACAAGAAAAAGAAGGGTACCATAGGACGCAAGATGATCAACAGCTTCATCACCGCACTTCAAGAGCTCAGTTCAAGTGACATTGACTTTGAAAGTGATGAAGAGAATGATGACCTGGCCAACATATGCTTCATGGCGGGCAAAGCAAGATCAAGATCAAGTCAGGAGGAAGCAGAACACAATAGTGACGATGATGAGGTATGTTCTACCTGCAATGAAATGTGTGATGCTATTTCTCGTGCAACTATTATTGTCAAGAAAAAGGACAAAAAGCTTAGGGATAATGCTGCTAAAATTGAATCACTAGAATCTGAAATTAACCGTTTAAAAACTTTGATTCCTAGTGATGATGCATGTCCCTCATGTGACTTAATCTATGAACAATTGTCCACATTAAGAAGTGCACACTCCTCCGCTCTAGATAGACTTGATGAAGAAACTAAAAAGAACAAAGAGCTTGCTGCACTTAATGATAAAAACTTGAAAGATGCTAGCTGTTCTACAATTGACTTGCATTGTTCTACTTGTGATGATCTTGATAAGAAATACAGGATGCTATGAATAAAATTTCTATATTGAACAATGCTTTACGTTCTCATGAAGTTAAATTTTGTTCCAATTGCAAACTAAAAGGAAAAACTTCATGTGAAAATTGACTTGATCTGTCCAATAAACTCGATGACATGCATAGGACAATAGATCGGTTTTGTAATGGGAATAAGAATCTAAACTTGCTGCTGAATTCTTCCAAGTCTTGCAAAGATAAAACTGGTTTAGGTTTTGATTCTCATGTTCATGCTAAGGCACATCCACCTGAAATTGTAAAGTCATTAGGAAGTGGTTTGATTCAAACAGTTCCTAAACAAAAAGAAGTGGTTTTCAAATCTGCAGGAGTGCTTTCTAATTCTGTTTCTAATGTTGGGTGCTCATCTAGACATGATTACAAAATTAAGTTTCATTGTACCTACTGTGCTAGAGATGGTCATGTCATAGATTTTTGTTATAGACTAGCCAAACAACAGAAAAGGGAAAGAATGTCTGCTAGATCTCTTAACATTCATGCTAAACTGAAAATTAGAAACATGCAACCTGCTTTAATGAGTCAGAAATTTGAAAAGGTAGCTTCTGGAACTTTTGGCAAGAAATCTACAAAGGCAGCTCCGGTTGTTCTGATAGCTCTGAGAGCTCCCGGATCGTCTGTTGTTCCCTCCGGAGCTTCAGTTTTAGCCTCCGGACCTTCTGCTTTTACCTCCGGAGCTAGTGGTTTTCACTCTAAACAAGTAACAACTTCTAAATCAACTGTTAAGAACAGAAAACCTCAATCTTTGACTCATAAACCTGCTGTTTTATCTCAGCTTTCGCGTGTTTTTCCTACTGCACGTCGTGTGACTCAGTACTGGATACCTAAATGCCTTTTGACTAACCCCAGTATTGAGTCATCGACGTATTGTGCTTCTATGTAGGTTACACGCTTGAGGAAGGAGAACATTTGTATTGTGGATTCAGGATGCTCACGCCACATGACCAGTAACAAAGTTTGGTTCTCCTCCCTCTCTTTTGTTCACGTGTAGAAAATGTTACTTTTGCTGATAATTCTTCAACTCCTATAATTGCTAAGGGTTCGGTTAGAGTAAATGATTACTACACTTTAAAGGATGTGGCACTTGTCAAAAATTTGAAATACAACTTGCTTTCTGTTGCACAATTGCTAGATGAAAATCTAGAAATTATTTTCAATAAAAACTGCTGCAAAGTTGTAGATTCAAATAGTGAGCTTATTTTTAACATGTCTCGGTTTGGAAGAGTTTTTAAAGCTGATATTGATATGTCTTCCTCTAAGCATAGTGTCTAGTTGCTAATGATTCAAAGGACTTATATTTTTGGCATTGTAGACTTGGTCACGTAGGCTTTGATCACCTAATGCGTGTTAGTGCTCTTGATCGCATACGTGGGCTGCCTAAGCTTAAAGGGGACAAAGAAATTGTGTGCTCTTCTTGTAGACATGCTAAGATGGTTGCAGGTTCACATACTCCTCTCATAATGATCATGACAACTGAACCATGTCAACTTTTGCACCTTGACACCGTAGGACCTTCACGTGTACAATCCTTCGGAGGTAAATGGTATGCACTTGTTATTGTTGATGATTATTCTAGATACTCTTGGGTTTACTTTATGGCGTCTAAGAATGAAGCTTTTAGTCACTTTAGGACTTTATTTCTTAGATTATCAATTGATCACCCAGGATCTTTAAAGGAAATTAGAAGTGATAACGGAACTGAATTTAAAAATCAATCTTTTGATCACTTTTGTGCTGAAAATGGAATAGATCATCAACTTTCTTCACCATATGTACCTCAACAAAACGGTGTTGTAGAAAGAAAGAACAGAACCTTAGTTGAGATGGCTAGGACTATGCTTGATGAATATCAATCTCCTAGGAAATTTTGGGCTGATGCGTTAGCAACCGTTTGTTATGTCTCAAATCGTGTTTTCTTGTGTGCTAATCTAGGTAAAACACCATATGAGCTCCGGTTTGGACATAGGCCTAGTGTTACACACTTTCGGGTATTTGGTTGCAAATGCTTTGTTAAGAAACATGGTAATCTTGATAAATTTGAACCTAGATCCATTGATGGCATGTTTCTTGGTTATCCATCTCATACTAGAGGCTACCGTGTGCTTTTACTTGACACTAACAAAATAGTGGAGACTTGTGAAGTGTCTTTTGATGAAGCTAGCCCAGGTACAAGCTCCGGTGTTGCAGGACCAGATCCGTATCCTCAGGGGGAGGGTATTTTCGAAGATGAAGAAGAGCCGGTGATACTGCCTGGTAGTTCCGAAGCTGACACGTGTCCAGCTCTGGACATTGAACAAGCTCCGGCTATCACCTCTGCTGGTCCTGATCGTCCAGAAGTCACAAGCTCATCAATCTACGATGAACCCAATGAAGAAGAAGCTTGTGAGACATCTGTTCCTCTATGTTTTTACAAAGATCATCCCCCACAATATATGATTGGAAGCTTGCACGAACGAGTCACATGGTCCAGGTTTTGCGATCCAAACTCTCATGCTCATTCTGCTTTTGTTGCTTCTTTTGAACCCAAAGATATATCACACGCACTCACTAATGAATCTTGGATTATTGCCATGCAAGAAGAGTTAGAAAATTTTGAAAGAAATAATGTTTCGAAACTTATACCTCCACCTCAAGGTCACACTTTAATTGGAACTAAATGGGTATATAAAAATAAACAAAGTGAGGATGGGGTTGTGGTTAGGAATAAGGCTAGGTTGGTTGCTCAAGGTTTCACTCAAGTTGAAGGTCTAGATTTTGATGAAACTTTTGCTCCTGTTGCTAGAATAGAAGCCAGAAGAATTTTGTTACCTTTTGCAGCATCTAAAGGTTTTAAGCTATATCAAATGGATGTTAAAAGTGCTTTTCTTAATGGCTACATAGATGAGGAGGTTTATGTCAAACAACCACCGGGTTTTGAAAATCCAGATTTTCCTAATCATGTTTACAAACTGTCCAAAGCCTTATATGGTCCCAAACAAGCCCCTAGAGCATGGTATGATAGGTTAAAAACATTCTTACTTGAAAAGGGGTTTACCATGGGCAAGGTTGATAAAACTCTTTTTGTGCTTAAACATGGCAATAACTCATTATTCGTTCAAGTGTATGTGGATGATATTATCTTTGGTTGTGCTTCTCATGATCTTGTGTCCAAGTTTTTAGCAATAATGAGTTCCGAATTTGAAATGAGTATGATGGGAGAACTCACTTACTTTTTGGGGCTGCAAATCAAGCAAACCAAGGAGGGTACCTTTGTGCATCAAACGAAGTATACCATAGACCTCCTAAGGCGCTTCATGATGGACAAAAGCAAGCCTCTTCGGACACCAATGGGAACAGCAACAACACTTGAACTTGATGAAGATGGTGAATCCGTGGATCAAAAAGAATATAGAAGCATGATCGGATCACTTTTGTACCTCACGGCATCAAGACCGGACATACAATTCAGCGTATGTCTTTGTGCACGGTTTCAAGCCTCCCCACGTGTTTCACATCGTCAAGCCGTCGAAAGGATTCTCAGGTACTTACATGGAACTCAAGAATTTGGCATTTTTTTTCCTTCTTCCTCAACTGTTACTTTGAATGCTTTTTCGGATGCTGATTTTGGGGGTTGTAGGATTGATAGGAAAAGTACTTCCGGTGCTTGTCATTTTCTTTGTAATTTTCTTGTTGCTTGGTCCTCTAGAAAAAAAAATTCAGTTGCACAATCCACAGCCGAATCTGAATATGTAGCTGCTGCTAGTGCTTGCTCACAAATTCTTTGGATTGTTCAAACACTTAAGGACTATGGGGTCTATCTAGATAGTGTTCCACTGTTTTGTGATAACACTAGTGCTATTTGCATTGCCAAAAACCCCGTGCAACATTCTAGAACTAAGCACATTGATATTAGGTATCACTTTCTCTGAGATAATGTTGAAAAAGGAAACATTGTGCTTCACCATGTAGATACCGAACAACAATTGGCTGACATTTTTACAAAACCTTTGGATTTCACTCGTTTTTGTTACATTCGTAGTGAAATAGGGGTTATACATCCTCATGGCTTAAATTGAGGGGGAGTTTCTGAAACTTGGGAAGTCTATGTGTGAATCTGAAATTAAAATAATATGAGCATAGTATTTCATACATATATGACTTTGTGATTCCTTTTACATGCTGAAAGTTCTTACTACATTACTCATGTTATACATTTTGTAGTTTTTGCCATGTCTAGTAATTGGAATAATTACTTACACTAAACCTGGTCATGGTCAAACTTTCTTGCTGTTTTGAACTTGTTGCATGCTCACAAATGCTCTTAATCATAAAGAATTAATCAAGTAATCAACTCACATGTTGAGTTTTTATTGAGAAAAGATCAAGAGAATATGCATGAATCGCACTTCTTCATTTGACATGGCTTGTCATTGCACTTAGATATGAACTTGGAAGAAGTTGTGTATGACTAAAACCATGTCTTTAAGCTTCTGATTGTCAAATGACATAGGCCTGGCTTGGTTGGTTAGAATAAGGCAGATGTGCACATAATCTCTTGCAAATATCATATGTTCTAAATCTGTGCTTTGAAAAATAATAAAATGCAGCAACAAGTGTCATGCTATCAGGTTTTGAGATAGTTAAGTTTGTGAGATCATGACTTGCTTAAATTGAAAAATTACATTTGATCTCTAGCATGGCTTACACTACCTTATGTATTTCATTAATGTGATAATGTAAGGTACTTGATAGTATAACTTGGATGAGCTTTGTTTATATGTATATGTTATAATATGCTCATAACAACTAAACTTGGAGAGAAAATTTGTTTATATGCTCATGACTTGCTGAATACATTGTCAAAGGGGGAGAGATAAGCATGAAAAGAAAGAGAATAAGGAGAGATAATAATGGGGGAGAGATAATGACAAGATAATATGGGATAATTTTTCTTCTCATTTTATTTTTGATTTACAAAGGGGGAGAAATTGCTTTCAAAACTTTTATGTGAATAAGCCAATGTTCGGATTTTAAATGGTGTTGCCAATGCATTCATCAAGGGGGAGATTGTAAGACCCATGTGTGCTGAATACATTGGCTTGTAGTGAATACACTTGGCTTTGATGATAAAAGTTTTAAATATCACCAAAACACCTTTTTGTCAAGGTCCGACTCTAGCTCCGAGCCACAGCAAGGTCCGACGGTAGGTCCGGCTTGTGTTGGGTAGCTCCGGCTACGTTAGATGCTAGGTCCGGCTTCTTGGTAAGGTCCGACTAGCTTTGGTTAGCTCCGGAGAGCTTTATATTTAGCTCCGGCATGTCTTTGTTAGCTCCGGCATATACTTGATAGCTCCAGCATGCTTTTGCTAAGCTCCGACGTACTTTGTCTAGCTCCGGTTTTGGGTTGACTAGTTTTGACTAGTTTTTGGTAAGCTCCGGTGCTAGGATCTACTAGTTTTGGAAAGCTCCGACGCTAGGTTCTACTAGCTTTTGGTAGCTCCGGCTCAAGCTCCGGGTTGCTCTGGCAAGGTCCGGAACTTGACCTAAGTGCTTCTGCTTTTCATTTGCAATGTTTCGTACTTGCTTTACATTGTTGGAAAGATTGCTTAGCATTCATTTGCTATGTTTTTGGTGCGTTTTGGTTGAATACGGTTGATATCATTTCTACTGTGGTTTTGCAACATGCTTATGTGAGGTTCTCACGTAAGGTGTTGTGTTCGGAACTAACTTGAGTCAAGTCGAGGACTTGGGCTCGTATGGATTGTTTGTTTGTTCATGTGCAGGTGTTGCTTGAGTTCAAGTCATGGCTGGTGACGGGATCCATTGGACTAGTCTCAGGAGGAGATGAGGTTCCAACAACAAAGTTCGGGAGGAATTGTGGTTGAGCTGATCAAGAGGTCGCGCAGGATGATTGAATCAAGGGCAGTGCATATGAAGGTCGAAGGAAGGTGTTCGCACGTATGCATGCGGTGCATGACGTGGCAATATGCTTCTAGAGACGGATTATGGAAGGAAGATCTGATCGGAAGGATCGGATCGTATCGGTTGAAGACTTTGGTTGCGGCGAAGTCAGTTATGGCTCGGTATGGAAAGTATCGAGTTGGTTATGTTAGGATTTCGTGTGGGTCACGAATTTGAGTTGTTTAGGAATGTGGGATACGTTCCTAAGGTGTTTGGAAGTCTTAAGATTGCTTCTATTTGCGTATAGAAGAATCTTGAGCAGCTATGGAAAGTTCCGATTGTGATCGGATTAGGATTGGAGTCCTAGTTGAGATTGGGATGGCCTAAGGGCTGGTTATATAAACAAGTGAGCCCAGAGCTCGTGTGAGACGAGTTTGGTGCTGTTCCTCTTGTGTTATATTGAATAAAATTCATAGTTTGAAGGAACTTTTGTGCCTTGTTTGTCCGACTTGTTCCAGACAAGTTTTACTCGTCGAGTTTCCGGACAACACTACCTTTCGTCGGTGGTTTTATCATAATTCGAGTTTTACTGATCCAATTGACGTGATTCTTTTTTGGTTGTCTTCAAGACTTGATTGTGTATTATCTATCAAAATTTCACTGTCATTGAATTTTTGGTTTTCGATCTACACGAGTTGCTTTGCAGCATTCCAGAAACTGTTTTTCTCGGGTAGGTCAGATTGACCAGTGTTTGATCTTTTGATCATAACTTGAGTTTTTCTCGACGGATCTTAGTAATTCCATTTGTGTTGTCTTCGTTACTTGATTCTCTCTGATAACTATCACTTTTGTCATGGTGAAACACGTTTAGATTAGTCTCACACACGATTTCTTTAACAGATCGTTTTTCTACCGAAGGGATTAGGGTTTTATTGTTTCCGCTGCGTAAGATTTTTAAATCTACCATTCACCCCCCCCCCCCTCTGGTAGCTTTTCACGTGTTCTTCGATCCTACAAGGTGTATTGTGTAAGCTTCAAAACTTTGAATGTAAACCTTCACTTTTATTCTAATTGTCAATGTATTCAACACACATAGGTCTCACAATCTCCCCCTTGATGAATGCATTGGCAACACCACTTAAAATCCGAACACTGGCTTATTGACATGAAAAGTTTTTGAAAACAATTTTGTCCCTCTTTTTAAAATCAAATGAGAAAGAAATTTAAAAAACAAATACTTTCTCCCCCTATACACCCGTATACATATTTCTCCCCCTTTGACATTGTATTCAGCAAGATTCAAAAGAAAAATTTCAATAGTTATGAGCATATTATAACCTATATATATAAAACAAAGCTCATCGAAGTCATACTATCAAGTAACTTACACTATCACATCAACGATATACACAAAGTAGTATAAGCCATGCTAGAGATCAAGTGTAATGTTCACTTTAAGCAAGTCATGATCTCACAAACTTAACTACTTCAAGACCTGGAAGCATGACACTTGTTGCAGCATTTTTATTTTCTTTTAAGGAATAAAATTCATCTTATGACAGTTGCAAGAGATTATATGCCGCATCAGCCTTATTCTAACCAACCAAGCCAAGCCCATGTCATTTGACAACCAGAAGCTTAAGGACATGGTTTTAGTCATACACAACTTCTTCCAAGTTCATATTTAAGTGCAATGATAAGCCATCTCATAAGTTCTTTTCTCAATTTTATTTGATCATAAAAGTTCAACATGTGGATAGTTGATTGATTTATTTTTTATTAAAAGCACTTGTGAGCATGCAACAAGTTCAAAACAGCAAGAATGTTTGATCATTACTATATTTAGTGTAAGTAATTATTCTAATTACTATTCATGGAAAAAACTACAAAATATATAACACGAGTAATGTAGTAAGAACTTTCAACATGTAAAAGAAATCAAAAAGTCATATATGTATGAAATACTATGCTCATATTATTTTAAATTCAGATTCACACATAGACTTCTCAAGTTTCAAAAACTCCCCCTCAATTTAAACCATGAGGATGCATAACCCCTATTTTACTACAAATGAAACAAAAACGAGTGAAATCCAATGGTTTTGTAAAAATGGCAGACAATTGTTGTTCGCTATCTACATGGTGAAGCACACTATTTCCATTTTCAATATTATCACGGAGAAAGTGATACCTAATGTCAGTGTGTTTTGTTCTCGAACGTTGCATGAGATTTTTAGCAATGCAAATGGCACTAATGTTATCACAAAATAGTTGAACACTATCTAGATCAACCTCATAGTCCTTAAGTGTTTGAACTATCCAAAGAATTTGTGAGCAAGCGCTAGCAGCGGCTACATATTCTGATTCGACCGTGGATTGTGCAACTGAATTTTGTTTTCTAGAAGACCAAGCAACAAGTGAATTATCAAGAAAACGACAAGCACCTGAAGTACTTTTCCTATCAATCCTACAACCCCCAAAATCAGCATCCAAAAAAGCATTCAAAGTAATGGTTCAAGAAGAAGGAAGGAAAATGTCAAATTCTTGAGTTCCATGTAAGTACCCGAGAATCCTTTTGACAGCTTGACGATGTGAAGCACGTGGGGAAGCTTGAAATCATGCACAAAGACATACACTGAATTGTATGTCTTGTCTTGATGCCGAGAGGTACAAAAGTGACCCGATCATGCTTTTATATTCTTTTTAATCCACGGGTTCACCATCTTCATCAAGTTCAAGTGTCATTGATGTACCCATTAGTGTTCGAAGAGGCTTGCTTTTGTCCATGTTAAAGTGCTTAAGAAGGTCATTCGTATACTTTGTTTGATGCACAAAACACCCTCCTTGCTTTGCTGGATTTGCAGCTCAGAAATTACGTGAGTTCTCCCATCATACTCATCTCAAATTCTGAACTCATCATAGCAGAAAACATGGACACAAGATCATGAGAAACACAACCAAAGATAATATCATCCACATACACTTGAATGAATAATGAGTCATTGCCATGCTTAAGTACAAAAACTTTTTTATCAACATTGCCCATGGTAAACCCCTTTTCAAGTAAGAATGTTTTTAACCTATCATACCATGCTCTAGGGGCTTGTTTGAGACCGTACAATGCTTTGGACAGTTTGTAAACATGATTAGGAAAATCTGAATTTTTAAAACCTGGAGGATGCTTGACAAAAACCTCCTCATCTATGTAGCCATTAAGAAAAGTACTTTTAACATCCATTTGATATAACTTGAAACCTTTTGATGCAGTAAAAGCTAACAAAATTCTTATGGCTTCTAATCTAGCAACAGGAGCAGAAGTTTCATCAAAATCTAGACCTTCAACTTGTGTGAATCCTTGAGCAACCAACCTAGCATTATTCCTAACCACAACCCCATCCTCACTTTGTTTATTCTTAAACACCCATTTAGTTCCAATTAAAGTGTGACCTTGAGGTGGAGGTACAAGTCTCCAAATATTATTTCTTTCAAAATTTTCTAAATCTTCTTGCATGGCAATAATCCAAGATTCATTACTGAGTGCGTGTGATATATCTTTGGGTTCAAAAGAAGCAACAAAAGCAAAATCAGCATGAGAGTTTGTATCGCAAAACCTGGACCATGTGACTCATTCGTGCAAGCTTCCAATGATTTATCGTGGAGGATGACTTTTGAGGACGCGGAGGGGAGTAGACACTTCACAAGCTCCTTGTTCATGTTCATCACAGGTTGAAGAACTTGTGGCTTGAGGACGATCTGTACTAGCTACAGTAGTTGTTGGTGCTAGTACTGGTGCAAAATCAGAAGCGTGATCAACGTCATTTGCTTCTGAATTTTTGGCCAGCAACACCACTTATTTGTCTTCTTCAATGAAAATACTCTCCCCTTGCGGATATGGATCTGGACCTGCAATATTAGAGCTAGTAATTGGGCTAGCTTTATCAAAAGAAACCTCACAAGTCTCCATAATTTTGTTAGTCTCAAGTAAAAGCACACGATAGCCTCTAGTATGAGATGGATAACCAAGAAACACGCCATCAACAAATCTAGGTTCAAATCTATCAAGATTACCATGTCTCTTAACAATGCATTTGCAACCAAAGAACCGAAAGTGTGTAACACTAGGCCTATGGCCAAACCAAAGTTCATATGGTGCTTTTCCTAACTTAGCATGCAAGAAAACACGATTTGAGACATAACAAGTGGTTGCAATTTCACCAGCCCAAAATTTCCTAGAAGTTTTATATCCATCAAGCATAGTCCTAGCCATCTCAACTAAGGTTCTATTCTTTCTCTCTACGGCACCATTTTGTTGAGGTACATAGGGTGAACAAATTGGATGATGTATTTTTTTTTTTATCCCAAAAGTGATAAAATGATTGATTTTTAAATTTGGTTCGCTTATGCTTCTAATTGCTTTTAAAGATCCTGGGTGATCAATTGATAATCTAAGAAATAAAGTTCTAATGTGACTAAAAGCTTCATTCTTAGATGCCATAAAGTATACCCAAGTGTATCTAGAATAATCATCAACAATCACAAGAACATATCATTTACCTCCAAAAGATTGAACACGTGAAGGACCTACGATGTCAAGGTGCAAATGTTTTCTGGGTTCAAATGTCATGGTCATTTGAGAGGAGCATGTGAACCTGCAACCATCTTAGCATATCTACAAGAAGAGCACACAATTTCTTTGTCTCTTTAAGCTTAGGCAGCCCAAGTATGCGATCAAGAGAACTAACACACGTGAGATGATCAAAGCCTACATGACCAAGACTACGATGCCAAAAAATAAGTCTTTCGAATCATAAGCAACTAGACACCTATGCTTAGAATATGACATATATAAATCAGCTTTAAAAGCTCTTCCAAACCGAGACATGTTAAAAATGAGCTCACTATTTGAATCTACAACCTTGCCACAATTTTAGTAAAAATAGTTTCTAGATTTTCATCTAGCAATTGTGAAAAAGAATGCAATTTGTATTTCAAATTTTTAACAAGTGTCACATCCATGAAAGTGTAGTGATTATTTACTCTAACCGAACACTTAGCATTTATAGAAGTTGAAGAATTTTCGGCAAAAGCAACATTCTCTACACGTGGCACAAAAGAGAGGGAGGAGAACCAATCTTTGTTACCAGTCACGTGTCATGAGCAACATGAATCCAAAATCCAAATGTTCTCCTTCCTCAAGCGTGTAACCTACATAGAAGCACAATACGTCGATGACTCAATATGTGGGTTAGTCAAAAGGCATTTAGGAATCCAATACTGAGTCACACAACGTCCAGCAGGAATAACACGCGAAAGCTGAGATAAACAGCAGGTTTATGAGCCAAAGTTTTAGGATTTTTGTACCCAACTACTGACCTACAAGGTGTTACATGTGCAGCACCAAAAATAGTACATTTGGGAGAAAACTTTGCATGTTTTTGACTCATTACAGTGGGTTGCATGTTTCTAACATTCGATTTAGCATGTGCAGCAAATTTTGCATGATAATTATGAGATCTAGCTTGCATTCTTTTCTTTTTTCTGTTGTTTAGCTAGTTTATAACAAAAAACTATGACATGACCATCTCTACCACAGTAGGTACAATGAAATTTAACTTTGTGTTCATGTCTACGTGAGCAAGCAACTTGTTTATTTTAAACTGAATGAGATAACACTACTATAGATTTAAAAACCACTTCTTTTTGTTTAGGATCTGTTTGAATCAAACCACATCCTAATGACTTTACAATTGTAGGTGGATGTGCATTAGCATGAGCATGGGAATCAAAACCTAAACTAGTTTTATCATTACATGATTTAGAGGAGTCAGCAGCAAGTTCAAATTCTTATTCACATTACCAAACCACTCTATTGTCCTATTCATGTTATCAAGTTTATTAGACAAGCCTAAGCAGTTTTCAGATGAAGTTTTTCCTTTTAGTTTGCAATTAGAACAATATTCAACTTCATGAGAACGTAAAGCATTGTTCAATATAGAAATCTCATTCATGTCTTCATGTAGTTTCTTATCAAGATCATCACAAGTAGAACAATGCAAATCAATTGTAGAACAACTAGAATCTTTTATGTTTTTATCATTAAGTGCAGCAAGCTTTTTGTTTTTTTCAATTTGTAACTCAAGTTTATCAAGTGTGGAGACGTGTGCACTTCTTAGGGAGGACAATTGTTCATTTATAATCTCACATGAGGAGCAAGAATCATCACTAGGAATCAAAGATTTCGAATGATTAATTTTAGATTCTCCTGATTCAATTTTAATAGCATTGTCCCTAAGTTTTTTGTCCTTTTTTCTTAAGTATAACTGTGGCAGGAGAAGTGGGACACACCTCTTCATCATCGCTGTTGTGTTCTGCTTCCTGCATACTTTATCTCGAGTTGCCTTCCATGAAACACGTAGTTGCCAAATTTTCTTCATCATCATCACTTTTGAAGTCCATCACTCAAGTTGTTGTCTAGTAGAGCTGAGAGGATATGGTCCACCACATGGCATTTTCTGAAAGTCTTCTTTTTCTTGTCGTTGTTGCCAGAAGAGGACTTGAACTTATTTTTCTTTTCATCACGGGTAGAAGGACCTGAAAGGTTAGGGCAATCTGTACGAAAATTTCATGCCTTACCAAATTCAAAACATCGTTGAGAACCACCACTTCCTCTCCTTCTAGTTCTCACATTTTGCAATGCTTTTGAGAATCGAGTGGAGAGAAGTGCCAGCTCCTCTTCTAGAAATTCTTCAATCTGTTCATGGGTTAAAGAGGATAACAAAGCATGTGTACCACATGATGAAGATTTGCTAGAGCTAGGCATGTCATTTTGAGAAACAAATGGAAGATACTTGTTGGGGTTCTCACGTGAGATTATGTCAATTTCAAGAGCTTTTAGCTTAGAATACAGCACATCCAAAGAAAGTGTACTCATTACAGTAGATTGACGAATAGAAGTAACTTTCATCTCCCAAATTGACATGTCTAATGCACTTAGTAATTGCCTAGCATTCTCAGCTTCTGAAAAATTAACATTGACGATATGCAAGTTGTTGAGAATTTTATTAAAGCTAGCAAATAAATCATTGATGGACTCACCTGGTTGCATCTCAAAGCGCATATATTCTTTCTTGAACATATCTTACCATACCTCCTTGATCGTGTTGGATCCTTCGTGGAAGTCGCAAAGAGCTTTCCATTCATCGTACGCAGATCGGAGGTGTGCAACTCGATCGAGGTCGCTTTGAGTCAATCCTTGTATAATCAAGTTTCGCGCTTTGTTGTTGTTGTGGACATCTCTTATGTTCATTGCCGTCAATTGACCATTTGGCCACAATTCATATGGCTTGTACACCTTTTCCCATATTGTGAAGCCTTGCGCCTAGATGAAAGTCTCCATACATGCCTTCCAAACCTAAAAATCAATGCCACTAAACAAACAAGGTTTTACGGAGTATTTCTCCATGATGATTAGTCAAAATACTTGCGAATAAAAAGAATGGAGCATTGTGACTCTGATACCAATTGTAGGATCGAAGATCACATGAAAAGCTACCAGAGGGAGGTGAATGGTAGATTTAAACCTTTTTAGCGGAAGCAATGAAAACCACTCGGCAGAAAATTAATGTGGTAAAATAAACCATGTGTGCAACCGATCAAAATGTGTTCAACTGTGATGAAAATAGTAGATATTATAGAGAATCAAGTCACGAATACACGAAAACAAGAATCACGAAAAGACTTCAAGAAAAACTCAAGTTATGATCAAAAGATCAAACAAATGTCAACCTGTTCTACCCGAGTAAAAACTAGATCGGCAACATTGCAAAAAAAACTCGGGTAGAACAAAAACCACAAATCCAATGACCGTGAAATTTTCACTAATGATAGATAATCAAGCTGTGAAGACAACCCAAAGATAATCATGTCAATTGGATATGTAAAAGTCGAGTTATGATAAAAACACCGAAGCAACATAGTGTTATGCAGAAACTCAACGGGAAAAACTTGTCTGAAACAAATTGGATCAACAAGGCACAAAAGCTCCTCTAATCTAAAAATTTATTGATCAACACAAAAGAGGAACACTCCAAAGTCGTCTCCTATGAGCTCTGGCCCCCCTTGCTTTTATAACCAGCCTTAAGGCCAATCCAATCCAAACTAGGACTCTAATCCTACTCAGTTTTAACCGAAACTTTCCATAACTGCTCAAGACTCTTCCATACGCAGATTGAAGCAATATTAAGACTTCCAAATACCTTAGGATTGTAACACCCTCACTTTCAACCATCATGCATTGCATACATTCTAATATATGTCTAATATTAATCCACATAAAAAGGAAAAAGTTTAAAATGAACTAGAAACAAAACCGCACTTAAGAATTTTGGGAAGTGCAGACTAGTCCGATTTCTCTCTGACTTCAAACGGACTTGTCCATTTTTCTGCGGACTAGTCTGTTTTTTTCTCTCTGGACATTTTCGGACTTGTCTAGCCCAGTGCGGACTAGTCCGGTGTTCCAAATCCTTGAAAATTTTGCTAAGTCCCTGGACTTGTCCGGACTAGTTCGGTGTTCTAGCGGACTTGTCCATTTTCCCCTCTTACAAAAGTCGAACTTGTCCGATTTTAGGCCAGTCTTGTTTGTTTTCCCCTCTGGATAAGTTTGGACTTGTCCGATGTCCAGTCCAGACTTGTCTGATTTCTCTCTGTCCAACTTCGGACTAGTCTGACCCTTTTTGAACTTGTCCGATAAATCGCGACTCCGAATAGATCTTTTGTTATACGACTTGTTTCTTGGGTTTCACATTAACTGGGCATAGGGACATCGTGTCTAACTCTTTTAGAGCCCATGTGGGACTCCAAAACCGACCCCTACTAATCCCAAACTTGAAATCCATCTAATCCTAGCCTCCAGCTCTATATAAAACAACCCCACCCCTTGGCTTGACTTCTATCTGCCACTTTTCCACCACACCCAAACCCTAGCTTGTGATTAGCTGCCACCAAGGAGGGAGAAGGAGATCTAGATCAAGGAGAAGAAGAGGATAAAACGAGAGAGGATCAAGATCTCCACCAACTTCGCGTTCTTCGTCAACAATTCATCATCAAGTTCTTCATCGACCCTAGATCCCCAATATCCAAGTGTTGCCTCCAAGATCCTTGATTATTTGGAGTTCTAAACACCCGGTATACCTTCTATTCTCTTTTACTTACATGAATTCAACCCCAAATCTCCAAATTCACGTCGATTTAGAAAACCCTAATCTGCTGTTCTTGCGTAGTGCGGACTTGTCCGGTCCTATGCAGACTAGTCCAGTTTTCCAGGTTAAATTGTGTCGAGATAATTCTAAAATTAGATCTAATCAACTTCAAACCTGTATAAACTTGTTAAAAACTATTAGAACTAATTAGTGATCATTAAAATCAATTCATTAACAAGTTCCACCTTTCATTTGCATTAATCATGCATGCCATGTAATATTGAGTAATATTTGCGCATATTTTGATTGTAATTCTTGTCTTGTATATTTATTGTGCAGATTAGACAGATTTGCGGTAGAGAGTGCCGTGGGGGATCTCCAGCACCAAGAGTTTGAAGGCTTTGATCCGAACCAATCCCAAGAGCCAGGCTAGTGTCCTTGAAGCATATTGATCCTTTTTGAAAAATAAATATTTTGTTTGCAAAACTGCATGCTTGTGTCAATTTGATGGGAATCCTATGGTAGGAAGTTTACTAGATTTGTTTGACCACCCTTGTCACCTGGTATACATGGTGAAGACAACTATATCTATTAATTAATTGGGATGGGAAGACAACTATATCATTTAATCCTATGGTGAAGAAAGGCTTTTTACCTATTTTGCTTCGCTTAATTAATTGGGATGGGAAGACAACTATATCATTTAATTATGCATTAATGAGGTTATGATTAATATGAACTGGTTAATATGATATGGTAATGGGTGATCTAAGCAAGCCTGGTATGTGGATGGGTTGGAAGTTATGATGGTTTGCTTGATTTAGATCTATGGACCGGTTCATGCGAGAATAAGGCAGGACTATAGTGCCACCACGAGGCCAAGTTGGGTGCGGCGTAGCTGATTAATTAGGGCTTTGGCAGTGCTATTTGGACCATTAAGGATGCTCGGGGAAGGAGTAGTTGTATTGGTTTTGTTGATGATTGGTGGGACTACCCTGGGATCCAAATGGCTCAAGAGGGGGCCCTTGGTTGAAGATGTGCTCAGTTGGAGGCATCGCCACTAGTTAAACCTCAGTGGGGTCTAAATAGGCTAGTAATCCCTTTTGTAAAGGCTATTTTGTGATCTCTTGGCCATACACCAAAGGAAGTGTAACTGGCATAAGGGAGGTTTTTTAGTCGCCGACGGGTGATGAAATCACAAACACGTGGGTAAAGTGGTACAAATTCTGCAGAGTCTAATGAAACTATCATGATAGACGTGATCCCGGTTAAGAGCGTCTGGATGACCTACATTATTAGAGGGAAGCATGGGAATTCAGGATGGTTATGGTTTGGTAATGGTTATGGTTCATGATATGGCTATGGACGGTTATGAGTTAAATTCTGGTATTGAATATGGTTAATGGTACTGGTGAAATCTAGAATATGAATGATGGTAATGAATATGGACTGGTATTATGATGATTACATGGTTTATGACGGGTTTACTTCACATACATATAATATATTGCTTTTCAAATGTTTTGATGTACTTTTCAGCACTTAGCCATTATTACATTCATCATTTGAATCAGCTACATGTCATACTTTCCACACTTGCTGAGTATGACATGTGCTCACCCTTGCAATTCCCCCATCAATAGTTGCAGGTCAGGATTGTGAGTTTAACGATGATAATGCGGAGTCCTAGGACGTGTCTACCGTCAGCTTTGCCTGTGGAGTGTTGGAGTTGCGCTATCCCTTTGCTTAGTTGCCTATTTAGTTTATTTCTGCTGCATTAGTTGAACTTGTCATAAGTATTCATTAGAGCTTGTATCTAAGAATATTATGAATTGCGTAATAAAAGTACTTATTTAATAATTTGAGCTGTGGCAATTGTTTGTACATCGTTTGTGATGCACTTGTGTATGTGTGTTGAACATCCTGGGCACACATATACTGCACTTGGTTCATTTTCGGAACCGAGTGTCACAAATTGGTATTAGAGCCACAAGTTCACTGTAGGACGCAGCCTAGATAGAATGGACACTTTAGAGCACATAGGAACACTCAGTGATCAATGTGTTTTTGCTTGGTGTGTTGCTTGCTATATATTGCTTGCATGTGTGCTTAATAGAGGATTTTGGGACGCTTTAGCATTGCCATGTCCTCATAGACCAGTGTAGGTAGTTGCTTAGTTTGATATCCCTTGATGCATATAGTTGGGGATGTTTTTAAATTCTTATCTCTTGCTTTTCTTCAGATGGTGAGGACTCGCAACCAGGGGGATGGCAATGATTAGAAGGAGAACAGTGGAGCACCCTAGAACAACAATGGACAAGGACCTGCCCAGGAAGCTATCAATATTGAGCAGCTATTGGCCATGCTATCAATATTGAGCAGCTATTGGCCATGCAAAATCGGCTCATGCAGACTATGATACAGACTATAGGACAACTGCAGGCTGGAAACAACAACAATCAGCCCCACATGCCTCCACCGCCACCCCCACCTCCTCATAACCAGTTGGGAGAGTTTATGAGGACTAGACCGCCAACCTTTGCTCAAGCCGCTGACCCTATGGATGCTGATGATTGGCTCAAGTCCGTGGAGAAGAAGCTCGCTATAGTCCAATGCAGTGACCGGGAGAAAGTGCTATTTGCTTCCCATCAACTTGTTGGAGCAGATGTCGATTGGTGGGATTCGTTATGCAATGCTCATGAGAACCAAGAGAGAATTACTTGGGCGGAATTCAAAGAGAGCTTCCATTCTCATTATGTGCCGGAAGGAGTTATGATTTTTAAGAGGCACGAATTTGTGAACTTAAGGCAAGGAAGGTCAAGCGTGAAAGAATATCTCAATAAATTCACACAACTTTCAAGGTATGCGCCTGAGGATGTGAGCTGGGACAGCTGGAAGCAATACTTGTTTATGAGGGGCCTTAACAATGAGATCCAAGTGCAATTACTCAACTGTGATTATGCTAACTTCTAGAAGCTTGTGGACAAAGCAATTGTTGTGGAGAACAAGGTCCGTCAGATGGAGCAAGACAACAAGAGGAAGGCGCCATATCAAGGACAACAACAAGGATGTAATGTGCACCCTCACTTTGTGCCTCCTAATGCGCCATACTACAGCTCCTCTACTCCTGTACAGCACCCTGGATTTGCACCGCGCCCAACTCAGTTTGTGCAGCAGCGCCCTGTCATGCAAGCACCTAGGCCTCCAATGCCTTATGCACCTCGCGCTAACTTTCCTGGTGCCAATGCGCAGAACCAAGTCCGTCCAAATTCCAGTGGAGTTAAGAAGTGCTATACTTGTGGAGAAGCGGGACACTTTGCACATCAATGTCCTAAGTCAGGCCTTGGTCAAGGAAGCAACGCGCCGAGGCAAAACCCAAGACCCAATGGAGGACAGCCGCAAGGAAACCATGGACAGCAGAATTTTGCTCGTGGCAACGTGAACCATGTCTCTACAGAGGATGCGCAACAAGCGGATGACGTGGTGATTGGTGTGTTCCTCGCAAACTCCAACCTAGCAACTATGTTATTTGATTCTAGATCATCACATTCATTCAGTGCATCGAAATATGTTGCCAAGTATAGTTTGCCTATCTCTCATATGAAGTTTACTCTATTGGTTAAGTCTCCTGGAGGAGAGATGAGGACAAATATAGTATGTCCAAAAGTAATCCTTAGAATAAGGGGGTAGATTTCCTCGCCAACCTCATTGTCTTGGATTCTCAAGGATTGGACAATATACTTGGTATGGACTGGTTAGGGAAGCACAATGGAGTCATTGAGTGTGACACGAAGATGGTGAAGTTGACCAATGAGGAAGCGATCAACGTAGAAATTTAAGCATCTTAACACGCACCAAAGCAATTGGAGTTGAATCATATGGATGGTGCCGCAATGGAGGATATTCCAGTGGTGTGTGAATTTTTGGATGTTTTTCTGGACGAGTTGCCAGGTATGCCACCTGATCGAGACATTGAGTTTGTTATTGACTTAATACCTGGAACTGCACCTATAGCTAAGAGACCGTATAGGATGCCTCCTAAGGAATTAGCGGAGCTCAAGAAGCAGATTCAAGAGAAACTAGAGAAGGGTTTTATTTGCCCATGCTCTTCACCTTGGGGAGCGCTCGTTTTAATTGTGTACAGGAAGGATGGGTCACAAATGATGCGTGTGGATTACTGAGCTCTCAACAAGGTAACAATCAAGAACAAGTACACCCTGCCCCGTATAGAGGACTTGTTTGTTCAGATGAAGGGTGCTCGTGTCTTATCTAAGATTGATTTGAGGTTGGGATACTTTTAAATAAAGATTAGACCATCGGACATACCCAAGACAACTTTTAGAACACGGTATGGATCATATGAGTACACCGTGTCATCCTTTGGACTGACAAATGTGCCTGCCTACTTTATGTACCCCATGAATAAGGTCTTCATGGAGTACTTGGATAAGTTTGTCGTGGTGTTCATTGACGACATTATGATCTACTCGAAGGATGAGAAGAAACATGAGGAACACTTGAGGCTCACATTGAAGAAATTGATGGAACACCAATTGTATGCCAAATTCAACAAGTGTCAGTTTTGGTTTAGAGAAGTATCATTTTTGGGTCATATTATCTAGGGAGGAGGAGTTTTGGTTGACCCCAGAAAAGTAAGGGACGTGTTAAAATGGGAGCCATCGTGAAGCGTAAAGGAAATCAAGAGTTTTCGTGGAATGGCTGGATATTACCGTCGATTCATCAAGGACTTTTCCAAGGTAGCCAAGCCAATGACAGAGTTGCTAATGAAGGGGAAAGCGTTTCAATGGACTCAAGCTTGTCAAGAAAGTTTTGAGGAATTGAACAAGAGGTTAACAATAGCCCCAGTTTTGATATTGTCGGACGTGAGCAAGAGTTTCTATATTTATTTCAACGCATTGAGACAAGACTTGGATGTGTGCTTATGCAAGAAGGTCAAGTGGTTTCCTACGCATCAAGACAATTGAAGAAGCATGAGCATAATTACCCAACGCATGATTTAGATCTTGCAGCCATGGTACATGCATTGAAGATTTGGAGACACTGTATTCTTTGACAAAGGTGTGAAATTTACACGGATCATAAGAATCTTAAGTATATTTTCACACAAATGGATCTGAATTTGAGGCAATGGAGATGGTGGAGCTCATCAAGGATTATGATTTGGGGATCAACTATCATCCGGGAAAAGCCAATGTTGTGATCGATGCCTTGAGTAGAAAAGAAGTAAGTCACCAACTCACAGTTCGAGAATTACCATCCGAGTTATGTAAGGAGTTTGAACGGTTGAATCTTGGATTTGTGAATGAGATGGGGATAAAGGAGTTAGATCTGACTTTGGAGCAAGAAATTCGCGAGGGCCAAACGAAGGATGAGGAAATCCAAGAGATCAGGGAAAGGACCCAAGAGGGAAGAGAATTCAGGTTTGATGATGATGAACATGGTACCCCGTGGCTTGGTAAGAGGATTGTCGTCCCTAATGTGAAGCATATTCGAGAGAAAATACAAAAGGAGACACATGACTCGCCATACTCGATTCACCACGGTTGTACCAAGATGTACAAGGACTTGAAGATATGTTGTTGGTGGGCTAGCATGAAGAATGACATAGCTGAATATGTAGCATTGTGTGATGTGTGCCAACGAGTCAAGGCGGAACACCAAAGGCCAGCGGGATTATTGCAACCATTGAAGATCCCGGAGTGGAAGTGGGAATAAATTGGAATAGACTTTATAGTTGGATTGCCATGTACCCAGTCTGGACATGACTCAGTTTGGGTAACTGTGGATTATTTCACCAAGTCAGCTCATTTTGTTCCTGTCAAGACCACTAATACCACCGCGAAGCTAGCAGAATTGTATATGGAGCACACTTTGTGTCGACACAGAGTACCAAAGAAGATAGTATCGGATAGAGGTTCTTAATTTACCTCCAGATTTTGGCAGAAATTGCATGAAGCATTGGGGACAAGGTTGAATTTTAGCTCAGCGTATCACCCTCAAACGGATGGACAAACCAAGAGGACCAATCAGAATTTGGAGGACATGCTAAGAGCTTGTGCATTGAAGCATGGGAAAAGTTGGGACAGGAGCTTGCCATATGCAGAATTTTCCTATAACAATAGTTACTAAGCAAGTTTGAAGATGTCACCTTATGAAGCACTGTATGGAAGGAAGTGTACAACACCTTTGTTCTGGAATGAGACAGGAGAAACTCAAGTATTTGGTCCGAATGTGTTATAAGAAGCCGAAAAACAAGTTCAGATTATTCGTGAAAACTTGAGGGCTGCTCAATCAAGGCAAAAAGGCTATGCGGAAAATAGGAGACGGAAATTAGCCTTTGAAATAGGAGACTTTGTTTTCCCTCAAGGTGTCACCAATGAGAGGTCATAAGAGGTTTCACATAAGAGACAAGCTAGCACCTCGATATATTGGACCATTCAAGATTTTGGACAAAAGAGGAGAAGTAGCATATAAGTTGGAGATGCCAGGTCACTTATCGGATGTTTATGATGTGTTCCATGTTTCCTAGCTCAACAAGTGCTTGAGAGTATCGGAAGAACAAGTGCCATTGGAAGAATTGGAATTAGAGGTTGATTTTACTTATGGCGAGCAACCGATCAAAATCTTGGAAACCAACGAGAGGGTCACAAGGAAAAAGACTATCAGATGGTGCAAAGTTAAATGGAAGCATCATACATAATCGGAAGCAACATGGGAGTTGGAGGATGATCTAAAGAAGGAATTTTCCTATCTTTTCTTTTCCACATCGAATCTCGAGGGCGAGATTCATTTTAAGTGGGGTAGGTTTGTAACACCCTTATTTTTATCCATCATGCATTGCATACATTCTAATACATGTCTAACATTAATCCACATAAAAAGGAACAAGTTTAAAATGAATTAGAAACAAAACCACACTTAAGAATTCTGGGAAGTCTGGACTAGTCTGATTTTGGAGCGGACTAGCCCGATTTCTCTCTGACATCAAACGAACTTGTCCGTTTTTCTACGGACTAGTCTTTGTTTTCTCTCTGGACATTTTCGGACTTGTCCGGCCTAATGCAGACTAGTTCGGTGTTCCAAATCCTTGAAAAATTCACTATGTCCCTGGACTTGTCCAGACTAGTCCGGTGTTCCAGTGGACTTGTCCATTTTCCCCTCTGACTAAAGTCAGACTTGTCTGATTTTAGGACAAACTTGTCTGTTTTTCCCCTATGGATATGTTCGGACTTGTCCGATTTCTCTCTGTCCAACTTTAGACTAGTCTGGCCCTTTTCGGACTTGTCCGATAAATCGTGACTCCGAATTGATCTTTTGTTATACGACTTGTTTCTTGGGTTTCACGTTAAGTGGGCCTAGGGACGTCGCGCCTAACTCTTTTAGAGTCCATGTGGGACTCCAAAACCGACTCCTACTCATCCCAAACTCGAAATCCATCTAACCCTAGCCTCCACCTCTATATAAACAACCCAACCTCTTGGCTTGACATCTATTTGCCACTTTTCCACCACACCCAAACCCTAGCTCATTATTAGCCGCCACCAAGGAGGGAGAAGGAGATCTAGAGCAAGGATAAGAAGAGGAGGAAACGAAAGAGGATCAAGATCTCCATCAACTTTGCGTTCTTCGTCAACAATTCACCATCAAGTTCTTCATCAACCCTAGATCGCCAAGATCCAAGTGTTGCCTCCATGATCCTTGATTCTTTGGAGTTCTAAACACCTGGTATACCTTCTATTCTCTTTTCCTTATGTGAATTCAACCCCAAATCTCCAAATTCATGTCGATCTAGAAAACTCTAATCTGCTGTTCTCGCGCAGTGCGGACTTGTTCGGTCCTATTCGGACTACTCCGATTTTCCTGGTTATATTGTGTCGAAATAATTCTAAAATTAGATCTAATCAACTCCAAACCTATATAAACTTGTTAAAAGCTATTAGAACTAGTTAGTGATCATTAAAAGCAATTCATTAACAAGTTCCACCTTGCATTTGCATTAATCTTGCATGCCATGTCATATTGAGTAATATTTGTGCATCTTTTGATTGTAATTCTTGTCTTGTATGTTTATTGTGCGGATTAGACGGATTTGCGCTAGAGAGTGTCGCGGAGGATCTCCAGCACTAAGAGTTTGAAGGCTTTGACCCGAACCAATCCCAAGAGCAAGGCAAGTGTCCTTGAAGCATATTTATCGAGTTTTTAAAATAAATGTTTTGTTTGCAAAACTACATGCTTGTGTCAATTTGATAGGAATCCTATGGTAGCAAGTTTATTAGATTTGTTTGACCACCCTTGTCACCTGGAATACATGGTGGAGAGTCGGGAAGGGATTTTTACCTTTTTGCTACGCTTAATTAATTGGCATGGGAAGACAACTATATCATTTAATTATGCATTAATGAGGTTATGATTACTATGAACTGGTTAATATGATATGGTAATGGGTGATCTAAGCAAGCCTGGTATGTGGATGGGTTGGAAGTTATGGTGGTTTGTTTGCTTTAGATCTAAAGACCGGTTCATGCGAGAATAAGCCAGGACTACAGTGCCACCACGAGGACAAGTATGGGTACGGCGTAGCTGATTAATTAGGGCTTTGCCAGTGCTATTTGGATCATTAAGGATGCTCATGGAAGGGGTAATCGCATTGGGTTTGTTGATGATTGGTGGTACTACCCTGGGATCTGAATGGCTCAAGAAGGGGCCCTTAGTTGAGGATGTGCTCATTTGGAGGCATCACCACCAGTGAAACCTCAGTGGGGGTCTAAAGAGGCTAGTAATCCCTTTGCAAAGGCTATTTTGTGATCTCTTGTCCATACACCAAAGGAAGTGTAATTGGCATATGGGAGGTTCTTTAGTCCCCGGCGGGTGATGAAATAACAAACACGTGGGTAAAGTGGTACAAACTCTACAGAGTCTAATGAAACTATCATGATAGTCATGTTCCCGGTTAAGAGCGCCTGGATGACCTACATGATTAGAGGGAAGCTTGAGATTTTGGGATGGTTATGGTTTGGTAATGGTTATGGTTGATAATATGGTTATGGAAAGTTTTGAGTTAAATTCTGGTATTGAATATGGTTAATGGTAATGGTGAAATCTGGAATATGAATGATGTTAACGAATATGGACTTGTATTATGATGATTACATGGTTTATGACGGTTTTACTTCACATACATATGATATATTGTTTTTCAAATGTTTTGATGTGCTTTTCAAAACTTAGCCATTATTACATTTGTGATTTGAATCAGCTACATGTCATACTTTCTACACTTCATGAGTACGACATGTACTCACCCTTGCAATTCCCCCCACCAACAGTTGCAGGTCAGGATTGGGAGTTTAACGATGATAATGCGGAGTTCTAGGTCGCGTCTACCGTCAGCTTTTCCTGTGGAGTGTTGGAGCTGCGCTATCCCTTTGCTTAGTTGCTTATTTAGTTTATTTCTGCTGCATTAGTTGAACTTGTCATAAGTATTCATTAAAGATTGTATCCGAGAATAATATGAATTGTATAATAAAAGTACTTATTTAATAATTTGAGCGGTGGTAATTATTTGTATATCCTTTGTGATGCACTTGTGTATGTGTGTTGTACATCCTGGGCACACATATATTGCACTTGGTTCATTTTCGGAACTGGGTGTCACAAGGAACATCCTAAACATTCCTAAAACTACTAAACTTCGTGAAGCACACAAAATCTAACAAAAACAAACTCGAAACTTTTCACAAACGAACCATAACCACCTCGGTTGTAGCCTGAGCCATAATCCAACCGGTTGGACCTTTCTGACAAATTCTTTATGTCCACTTCTCTTCATCACGCCTTGAAACCATGTTTCCATGTGCATTCACTCCTTGCGCACGTGCAAACATCTTCCAACAACATCCATGATACCTTCATATGCATTGTTCTTGTCCCAAATATGCCGTGTGACCTCCCGATCAACTCAACCACAATTCCTCCCGAAGTTGGTTGTTGAACCTCATCTTCTCCCTAAGACTAGTTCAATGGATCTCGTCACCAGCCATGTCTTGACCTCAAACAACACTTGCACATGAACAAACAACCAATTCTTCCGAGCACAAGTCCTCGACTTGACTCTCATTAGATCGAAAAACACAACACCTTACATGAGCACCTCGCATAAGCATGTTGCAAATATAGCAAGATAATACCAGCAACAAACACCAAAACACACAAAAAACTTAGTAAGAGAATACTAAGCAAACTTTCCATAAGCCAAAAGCATGTTCGAAACATTGCGAGTTAAAACAGAGCAATCAAACTCAATATGAAAACTCTGCGTAGAAACTGTTACTCCCGATATAAATTGAGAATGTTCGGATAATGTGTATCGAGGTGTAAGTGTAAGCTTCAAATCATTGAATGTAAACCTTCACTTTTATTGTAACTACCAATGTATTCAGCACACATTGGTCTCACAGTTCAACAGTGACAAAAGTAGTAAATATTATAGAGAATCAAGTCGCGAAGACATGACAACAGGAATCACGAAAAACCGTCAAGAAAAACTCATGTTATGATCGAAAGATCGAACAAGGGTCAACTTGTTCTACCCGAGTAAAAACCAGATCTGCAACAGTTTAAAGAAACTCGTGTAGATCCGAAACCACAAATCCAATGACCATGAAACTTTCACAGATGATAGAAACTTGATTTGTGAAGACAACACAAAAGAATCAGTCGACCGGCTCAGTAAAACTCGAGTTATGATCAAAACACCGAGGCAACGTCGTGTTGACCAGAAACTCAACAAGAAAGACTTGACAAAAACAAGTCAGACGAACAAGGCTCAAAAGCTCCTCTAAACTATGAATTTTATTGATCAAAACACAAGAGGAATAGACCAAAGTCATCTTACCACGAGCAATGGCCTCCCTTGCTTATATAACAAGCCCTAAGGCCAACCCAATTCTAACTAGGACTCCTACTTCTACTCAGTTTGAAATGAAACTTTCCATAACAGCTTATGACTCTTCCATACGCAGATAGAAGAAATCTTAAGACTCCAAACCTCTTAGGAACATCCTAAGCATTCCTAAAACAACTAAACTTTGTGCTCAACACGAAATCTAACAAAAATAAAACTTAAAACCTTCCATAAACAAATCATAACCACCTCAGTCGCAACCTGAGGCATAATCTAGCCGGTTGGACCTTTCAGCCAGATATTCACATCCATATCCCTTCACCACGTCTTGGAACCATGTTGCCACGTCCATGCACCCCTTGCACACATGCAAACACCTTACAACAATGTTCACAATACCTTCATATGCAATGTTCTTGACCCAAACATGTTGTGTGACCTCCCGATCAACTCAACCACAATTGCTCGCGAACTTGGTTGTTGAACCTCATCTTCTCCCTAAGACTAGTTTAGTGGATCTTGTCACCAGCCATGTATTGACCTCAATCAACACATGCACATGAATAAACAGCCAATGTTCTCCAGCAAAAGTCCTCGACTCGACTCTCGTTAGTCCAAAAAACACAACACCATAAGTGAACACCTCACATAAGCATGTTGCAAACCATTGCATGATAATAACAGCCATAATGCATTAAAAACTTAGTCAAAAAGTACTTAGCAAATCTTCCCATAAGCCAAAAAACTAGTTTGAAACATTGCAAGTTAAAAGTAGATCGGTCGAACAATTATTTCAACAAATAAAATTATTGAATCGACCAAAAGCTGTGCTGCAATGTAAAGGCAAAATATCGGACATTCCTATCCCAAATTCACGTGCAAATCACATGATCGAAAGTTTGACAGTCCTAACCAAGTAAAGAGGAAATGTTACTCCCGAAATGCATTGAGATAGTTCAGACAGTTCTAAACTATTGAGGGTAACGTTACTCCTAAAAACACATTAAAAAATCGACTCTTGTTGACTCACGTGCATCTCAAGTGTGTAAAAGTTCGGACAGTCCTAAGTGTCAAACATGTGCAAATCAAGTGAGGAAAGTTTGGACAATCCGAAGCGAGAAAACATGTGCAACTCACGTGCAATGAAATTCGGATAGTGCAAAATATATTCCTGCAAGTTCAGACATTTTGAAGTGGGCTTTTCAGCAATATTCAAAACTTTGCGTGTGAAACCTTGCTTTTATTTAAATTGCTAATGTATTCAACACACATAGGTCTCAGAAATTCATTTCAATAATCCGGTTAACACTTGCGTGGGTACTATGGGGAGTGATAGTGAGTATAGCCGCACCAAGAACGAGTAATCTTGTTTTGGCCAGTTTCATGGCTAAGGTTTCACAGAGTGTATCTCAGTGAATATTTAGCCAATATGGGTGTGTGAAGCAGTTTTGAAAAGTCTGAAGAGTATTCTAAAACTTTTCTCTTTCACTCAAAGACTAAAACACACATAAAGGTGGTCAAAGGTTCAAAAACTGCTACAATTTTCTGGGTTTGTGAACCAGTCTATGCATTTTTACAATATCTCCTTGTAGGAATATTATGCTTCTACTGCGTAGTTTGATACATTATAAGACCCTGACTTGAAGCATTTCAAAAGTTCAAGTATGTTGGGCACCTCCAATGTTGCTTCATCTAATAGGTTGTCTTAGACTACCGACAAGTTCAATTCAAGGTGACTTTTGAGTCTAGTATTTATCAGGGTATACATGATTACTTAGGGTATGGTTATTATTTTTTCTAGTTTGGCACTTAAGGGAGAAGGAGTGCACCTGAGTCACCGAGGTATTACAACAACTGAGGAATTATAACCAGAATACATCAACACTAAATCAATGAGTTGGAAGTTGAGCTTCAAGTGAGCAAGTTCAAAGACCAGAGCAACTTATCGGATCAAGGAGAAGAAACAATGAAGGCTCTTACTAAAGTCAGCTCTAGGGACCTGGAACCCTACTACGTTGTGATAGCGATCATC
The DNA here is from genome assembly GCA_036927565.1 of Tuctoria greenei. Lineage (NCBI taxonomy): Eukaryota > Viridiplantae > Streptophyta > Magnoliopsida > Poales > Poaceae > Tuctoria > Tuctoria greenei. Next base: position 128,197,965 of record JAYESD010000003.1, on the reverse strand, counting down.
GAGTTATGATAGTTGATTTTTAGCGCTGAAAAGCTCCAATGCTTCAGCTTCAGGAATGAGGTACTATGGATAAGTGGTATGACATTGAGTCCATTCAGTGGTGAATTAGGTAGTTAATCCTAGCTGTTGTTCAAACACAGTCCCTTGTGAATAACCTATTACAACCTACTGACGTGGATGTAGTTACTTGCTCTTCAAAGGTTACTATTGGATGTTAGTAGATAAATTATGTTAAAAATATGAACTTAATAAAACTTTATACATACTTTTGAGTGTTTAGTGTTGTTTCAAGAAAACTAGTTTGCAAAAAGAAGTGTTTCCAAATTAATCATAAAAAGTAAAGTTAGGTTTATATTCCAACTTAATTCAAAAGTCAAATCTTATAATTCCGAATCAAATCTTGTCAAATAAAAAATGTTAATTATAGTTAGTAAGGTATCTCTCAAAATTTTGGTATGTCCAGTGGTAATATTAGTATTTTACATAAGAGTGAAAATAAAATTTAATTCAAACTAAACTTGCTTCAAATGCAAAAGTGAGTTCACGATTGTGTCCTTCATGTTTGAAACAGTAAACCTAATGGATCAAGGAAACCAATGTAACTTGTTACCTTAGATGTTGAGGCATACCCCACTATCCTAGACACCGCACGTCGATAGGAGAGTAGAGGCCGCTGCGGTATTCCCTGTACATGGGGCTTGTTTTTGGGATGGTGGGATCGGATCAATACAGTGTCTTGTGAAAGGTTGCCACATATGATGTCAACGGAACTGGTTGATCACCTTTTTCATACGGGTGTGTGTGTCGTGCAAGCCGAGTGTTTTGATTCGAATCAACATCGCTGGTGGTAGTGAGCATACTTATTCACTACGCTGGGATGTAGTAATTTTACTTGGATCATTGATTAAATGTGTTTTATGATTAATGAACTTGTATGGAGTATGAATGTGCCTAATACATTTATGTTCACATGTTAATCTAAAAATGAATTAAGGATACACTGTTAGTTCATGTTCAATTATGTATTTTAAATTGCGGTCTTAGAATTTCCAGCTTGTAGAGTTTCATGTTTTAGGTGAGACAGTTAAGCCTTGCTAAGCCTTGTGCTCACGGTTATATTTATATGAGTTTTGCAGGTAATTATCTATGATGGGTTTCTAGTGAAGCTTTACCGTTTCTGGGGTAAGTAGCCGAATGGAAACTCTGAACGACATGGCTTTCTTCTTTGTGGCTAGAGTGGAGTATCTGCGGGCTTGATACGACCGCTACTCCTATAGTGTAGGTTCGAGAAAGTATTTGAAGTCTTCCGATTTTGTATCTACTTCTGATGTAAAAATTTGTGAACAATGTAACACGAACTTTTATGTTATGTGTTCCGAGTTCATTTTTGTGTTCTGCTATTCGGTATCGCATCGTACAACACCACCCATTGCAATTTCTTGAATGTCAGGACACGAATCCTCACAGATTGTATCAGAGCTACATTGGGAATAGCACATCTGAAAAGGAACATATTTTGAAAACTATAGACTTACGAGTGAGGATTCGTTATTAAGCCAACATAAGGACTGCTATTAGCATAGTTACTTAAGGTGGCAGGCTAACATATTTGTTATTATATTCAGCAACGATGCTCCGACAAAAGGTAAAAGGTAAGGCACCCAACCGCAAGCGTATCAATTGCGGTAAGCTCCCCTGTACGAGAGCAAGTAGGTGATGGTCCCCCATGGCTTGTCACGGGAGTTAATATGAGTCTTTGAATCTTCTCATGGTTCTGGGAACATATGAAAATAATGTCCCTCAATGTGCATCAGGCAAAAGCGTGGATACCCTATCATTTGGTCAAAAATGCGATAGTATGCAACTCTTGAACATTCGATGTTCAAAGGGTCATACGTAGTGCTCGCCGTCGGCATGCCGCATCTCTTATGAGGCAGTAGGTGGTATTCATCGGGCGATAAAATACCCGATCGCATTGCCCGTGTGTGGCTTATTCAAGTACCCCATCGTTTGGTGAAAAACGCGATCACATTTCCTCGAGGATGGCCCATATAGCAATGATACGGGCCATTTGTATTTGCTTACAACTATTATATTGTGACTGCCTGAAATGTTCGCCCGTGCGGGCCGTGCCGCAAGGCACCATAAGGAGTGTTCTGTAAATTGGGTGTCTTATGCAGGTACACTGACCGCTTTAGACGTATTATGAGTAGAACACATGTGCGAGTGAATGAATTTAGCGTCATCTATAAAACGTATATGCCGGGTGCAATCTGGTTAAGATTTCCTATTGTTTTGAGGAATGCAGTACCGGCATTATCAAAAAGGATGCATCCAGAACTCTTTTCCCAGAAAATATTAAGATTCTGTAAAACTTACAAGAATTAATTTCAATAATATGGTAAAAACTTGCTTGGGAACTAAGGGGAGTGATAGTGAGTATAGTAGCACAAAAAATGAGTTATCTGTTTTTGGCCAGTTTCTTGGCTGAGGTTTCATAGAGTGTATCTCAGTGAATATTTTTCCAATATGGGTGTGTGAAGCATTTTTGAACAGTTCGAAGAGTATTCTAAAATTTTTTTCTTTCACTCAAAGACTAAAACATATTGATGTTGGTCAAAAGTTCAAATATCAAAAACTGCTACAAGTTCCTAGGGTTGTGAACCAGTCTCTGTATTTTTACAATATCTCCTTGTAGGAAAATTATATTGATTATTGTGATACAGTTATGTAAAGGGTCGGAGATGTGCTACAATTTTGTAATTCAAAGTTGTTCTAAATTCGGCCCAGAAGTATTTGGAATATTGAGTTTAAACTGGTGCATCAGTGAAGGTGCTGTCAGAACTCTGTCAAACTTCTGTAAACTTTGAACAGTCATATCACCTAATATAGAAATGTAACATGGGCATGTATATACATTTATGGAAATCTTAGAAAGTCCCCTATCAAATTTCTAGTGACCTACAAAGCTAAATTGAGATGTAACTAAGTGAAATTTAGAGTATCGTCGAAACTGTCGTGGGATTCCAGATTCTGGACTCAATGTACACATTTTGTAACTTTGTGAGTAATCACTCTTTGAAAAGTTTGTAAGGGTTGAAGGGATGATTTTCCTAGAATATAACTTGATGTATTACAACTTTGTAATTGGAAGCTTTTACATAATTTTAATATTTTCCCTGTTTAAACCGTGAACAAAACAACCACTTTATGGGAGGTGCTGTCAAAATCTTTCCAGAAAATCTGTTGACTTTGAAATCCCATAACTTTTTATTCGGAACAGCTACTGGGGTAAGTAAATAACCTTTGGAAAGGTATGAAGTTATATTCAACTTTATTATTGAACTTGGGCAACGAAAATATTGTTTTCACCACCAAGTTCTAATTCGAGTACAATGTGGTCCAGAATGCATAGTTCAAAACACTTGCTGGACTGTCTCTAATTTATGCATAACTCTTGCGGTGGCAATCTGATAAGGTCACTCTAAGTACTTAGGAAAGATTTAGATTTATGCTTCTACTGCATAGTTTGATACATTATAGGACCCTGACTCGAAGCATTTCAAAAGTTAAAGTATGTTGGGCGCCTCCAATGTTGCCTCATCTGATAGGTTGTCTTAGACTACCGACAAGTTCAATTCAAGGTGACGCTTGAATCTGGTATTTATCAGGGTGTACGTGATTACTCAGTCTAAGGTTTCGAAGTTTCCTAGTTTGGCACATAAGGAGGATGGAGTGCACCCGAGCCACCAAGGTATTACAGCAACCGAGCTATTATAACTAGAATACATCAACACCAAATCAATGAGTTGAAAGTTGATCTTCAAGTGAGCAAGTCCAAAGACGAGAGCAACTTATAGGATCAAAGAGAAGCAACAATGAAGGCTTTTATTAAGGACAACTCTAGGGACCTGGAACCCCACTACGTTGTGATAGCGATCATCGAGTTAATATAGTTAGCTGATTTTCACACTGAAAAGCTCCAATGCTTCAGCTTTTGTAACGAGGGACTATGGATAAGTGGTATGACCTTGAGATTCTTCAGTGGTAAATTAGGTTGTTAATCCTAGCCATTGTTCAAACACAGTCCCTTGTCAATCACCTGTTACAACCTACTGAAGTGGATGTAGTTACTTGCTCTTCGAAGGTTACTCTCTTTGTCACTTCTAAGGGCAAGCCTGTTGAATTATGTGGCAAGTGTTGAACCCTTTTCTCGGGCCGCGAGTTTATTAAATAGGAGCCAAACAACCTGGCTCGTGGTAGAATTTATTGGGAATTATTTGAGCAAGTTTACTAGGAGTAATTGAATTTAGAAGTTTGCTCAAAATATGGATTTATGTTCCGATTGAAAATTTTGAATTAACCCGCCTGGCCCCACCCATTTAAAATGGGCCAATCATAACTGTGCCACACCGAGGGCCACGTTTAACCCGCGCAGCCACACCAGATCCGATGGCCGCAGCAGATCCGAGGGAGTGAATATAGATGCTGACTGGTGGGACCCGCCCCATCTTCTTCAACCTGGCGGCACGGGCAGCGCCCGAGCTGCCGCGGCGGCGCTGCGCCGGCGACTCGCCAGCTCCCTTCCCCCGGCCATCTCCCTTGCTGAAATTCTCCTCTTAACTGTTTTGAGGGTCGAGGAACACGATGGTGGGGATGAATCGACGCGGCGACGTCCGGAAATGGTGGCACGACGATGGCAGCGGCGGTTAGGGTTCCGGCCATGTCGGAACCACCTTCCCTATCGCTCAAACCACTCAGAAATTGTCGGGGATGTTTCTGGGAGCATGGGAAGATGAAAATGCAGAGAAAAATAGATGGAACAGTTAGCCATATCGAGTTCGACGATGAACCAAAACTTTTTCCATGGTGGCGGGGAAAAGACGAAATACTCCCGCTCTGGTTGATGGTTTTCGCTGAGAATTGCTCCAGGGGGTGCGCTAGGGGGTATAGAAACTAATATCTAGATGGCTTAAGGGATTTCTCCGCATAGAAAACGAATTGCGCTCACGACCTAGCATGATGGGTAACACCGTGCAGAAAGAAAAATGAGGAATACTCGCTCGATAGGGGATGAAACAAAGAACGGTTTTTACCGCAAGTAAGTTTGTGTCCTGGCGATCTGGTTTGCTTTTGGGAGCAGCTCGAGAGGTGGCCTGTGAAACCGGCGCGACGGGGAGGCAGAGGCGTCCACCTCGGCAGCTCAACGGCGATGTCCACGAAACTGCAAAATACGGACGCATGAGCCGAGGAACCAGCAGTTAAATGAAAGGAGAAGGTGTAGCATCAAGTTGTGCTTCACTTTGCTTCAAGGAACAAAACCAACCGTCGGCTAGAATGGCCGGACGAAGTGAAGAAGAGGGAGGCGGTCAACAATGGTGACGGTGGTTTGTTTCTGTGGAACAGAGGGCGAAGGACTCGTCGGAGAAGCAACAAGGCTTGAATAGGGTGAAATATATCTGAGCCACGCAGCTGCCTGCTTGGTGCATGCAAGCCACGGTGGAGGCTCCTCCCGACGTTGAAACACAGGAAACGGAGGGCAGCAGCGGTTCCTCTGTTTCTCCCTCATTGGACAGTGGGCCCCACCAAAACAAAACTTACATCTCACCTCTGGTCATTAAAATCCCATACCAGTACTGATCCAAAATGGTTATATATTTGCTGGGAACCGAAATCAAACATGAGGAATTCGATTCTGAAATTCAAATCTTGATTTTACCAAGTTTTATCTGAAATTCAAATTTGAATCTGAATTTGAACGGGATTCAATGTACACATTGAACTGAATAGCTAATGTCCTCCAAATATTATGAAATTCGACGGGAATTCTATTTAGAATATTTTGAAGATAATGGTGAACTCAAATTTTTATTTTGTCAAGGTTTGAACAGGAGCTACTTTGAATTTTTGAATTCCCTCTTGTAGGGTTTAAATCACCTTCCTTTTCCCATTTCCTTTTTATTTCTTTTCCCATTCAAATTTTCAATTCTCCTATCTGAACATAGTACTATGAAATTTTAGGGCTTTTACAGTCCCGGGTCTGCCGTCACGCTTCTGAGGTTCTGCAGGAGTCGAAGTCACCATTCTGCTCGTATGTGGAGACGCGCATCGAGCTGGCCATCCCGCTCCTCCAATCTCGCTTACCTCGGCCGGGGGTGCACGTCCTTGTTGGTCTGGTTTGGTCCCTGGCACGTCCTTGACTCCCACACCTGTCTGACACCTCCTGCTGCTGATCGAGGGAGCATTCCGCATGCTGAGTGGTCGACCGATCCAGTAGGGATTGGATGCTTCGGTAGGTGTAGACGGTCGTTATATACAGAATTTCGACCATCAATATAACTCAATTTTGTGATGGAATAAATATTTCTTACACACATCATTTTAGATTTGACATAATTCCGCTTGTACTTGGAGAAATAGTGTATGCAGGTATTTTATTGCAGAAATCATGAAGAATGAGGGCAGCAATCCTAAAAAGTGACATCTCGACCAATCACGTGTTGACATGTGACATCACATGGATCCGTGGACCATTTCCCAGGCATATCTGGGGGAATCCAATGGAAATTAACACAGGGAATCATCCTGGGCCCACTTGCCAGTGACCTGGAGAAAGAACACTTTGAGGGGCGCGAGGAAGGAGTCGGCCGAACCCTCCACCACATGTTGACTCAGTGTGGTGCCCTGAAGCCAGTAGAGACTTCTCGCACACAAAAGATGGCAGGAACCGCCTCTACTCTGTCTATAAATACGGGGGAGAGGCCTCACATGACACACACACCACTCAAGCATTCTCTCATTGTATATACTAGTTCTCTTTAGTCCTTGGTGGAGGTTAGGCTGTAGAGAGAAGTCTCTAGTCCCAAGTTGAAATTGGGAAAGATATGGCTCATGTATTTATATTCCTTTTTGACATTTTGCTTTATGATAATAATATTATTAGTATTTATTTTTAATATACTTGGGCAAAGCGTCTCTTGTATGATTGTGGAGTTCATGTATGTGCTAGGTGTAGATGTTATTATGATCTAGTCATAATGTTGACATTATGTTATTGTAAGCATCATACACCACCACTATAGTCTAATTAGGTATTAATATTCTTATGTTAATATGAGTGATAGTGCTTGGTCTCAACATAGGTTCAATGATGTTTAGGTGTGTCATGACCTTAGATAGGTAGTTGTACTCTAGCTCTTAAAGTATTTACTTGCCATGTAAGTGTGGTTCTTAGATAGTTTAATAGCGTTGGATGCCTCGTAGACCCACGTGTTGTAGGTGTAGGCAGTAGGTGGTGACAGCCCTGTCCATCCTTTGTAGTCCCCCACGTCCACCTACGCCGCAGGCTCATGGCAAGAGTCGTCCTGATGTTATCAGGGGAAAACCCGTTCCAGATGTATTGGACTACTAAGCCCTAGTATTCATCATTATCATACTCATGTAGGCTATGTATATGAGTAATTAGAGCACAGTAGGAGTAGCTTCATCTCTAACTTGACCGTCACTAGGACATCATTACCCCCTTACAATAGATTTGTTAGGTGTGTGTCACACTATCCCCACTACTTGATCACTATGAAGTAGGATAATCTCTTCCGTGGGAAAGCCAATGAGTATGCAACTGCTCACCTGCAACCATTTTTTGAGATTTGTATCACTTTCAAGATCAAGGATGTTACACCTGATGCCATCCATCTACGACTGTTTCCATTCTCCCTCCTTGGTAGAGCGAAGCAGAGATTCTACGCGAACGCAGTGGTAAAAACATTTGGTAAAAGTGTTCTACGACATTCCTTGGAAAATTCTTCCCATTGGGCAAGACCAATGCCCTACGTGAAAGAATATCAAGCTTCTAGCGAGAGCCCCAGGAAACCATTCCTTAGGCATGGGAAAGGCTGCAAGAGTACACCCTGGGCTATCCCAACCATGGGATGGATGATTGTCTCATCATACAAAACTTCTACAACGAGCTGACTCTATCGGCCCGTGACCATGTGGATGCTGCTGCTGGAGGAGCCTTTTTCTCACTTACGGCGCCGAAAGCTAATGAATTGATTGATAAGATTGTTTCCAACATGGGTTGGAGTGGTGAGCATCTTCAACCGTGACAGTGAGGCATGCAGACCTTGAAACAGGTGGATATGATCGCTGCCATATTGGTCTACTTGATGAAGAAGATGGACCGTCAAGCCAATGGAGAAGTATTTGGCACCGCCAAAGCCTTAGACTCTCACATGACGTGTGAGGTCTGTGACAACGCGGGTCATATGGGGAATGACGACCCCGAGACTAATGAGGATGCCTTGTACCAACAATGGAAATTTCAACAAATGCTACAGTCCAGCAGGTCAAGGGTGGGGCCAACCACGCCCTTTCTTTCAAGGAGGCTACAAGAACAACAACAACGGCGATGGAAATCAGCCCATCTTGAAGGAACTCTCCATTAGCCAACTCAAGATCAATGCGCCCTATCCATAAAGTTGTATGCTAATGACAAGACCCTGGAGGACATCAATGCCAGGGTTGAGGCCTTAGCTTCTGCCTTCAAGAACCAGTTGAGCTTCAACAAGATGTTGTATACCCAATTAGCTCAACTGGTAGCTGATGTCCTACCATTACAAACTAGTAAGGTGTCAAGCGAACCTAAACCTCCCATGGAGAACGTCAACATGATCTCCATACGGGGGGGGGGGGGGGGGTAATAGCCTAAAGGATCTAGGATACCCCCCTATATCCACGTTGATAAGACACTTTATGTCCTTGGAGCAAGTGTTAGTGTCATGCCAAATGTGGTCTCTGTCGGGTACCCTGCGTACCGTATACCCCTTGGGACTACAAAAAAACCAAAGGAACTTTTCCTGTCTCAGTTGAAGACCTGCGAAGGCCCCACGTGTCATACAAGCCCGGACCTGTCTCCCATCTATGGTTAGTCCAGGTGCTACCACGTGTATACTGCAACAAGAACTACATCCCACACATGGGATAGATCCAAGCTAAACACTTGTGCGGCACCCCCAGACCTAACCCCCGACAGAGGGAAGCTTCGGTACCTACACGTGTCCATCTGCACCGGACGTACCCGTCCCAGACGGAAAGCACTAAAGCTGCCACGTGTCCAAACCGTTGGACCTTCAACCTCAGCAATCAGACTGGTGAACCCCCAACGGCTCGAACCTTCAAGAGGCAATCAAAGACTTCAAGAACTGATTAAGTGTCATTAATACCATATTAATGACACACGACCGGAAGGCCCTTAATACCAGTAACGACACTTAGTCCCGTTACCATGCTATTAAGGGTAATTAATATCATTAATTATGTATTAAACATCAGTAACAGCCAGGGCCACATGTCGTGCCAGGCTAACGGTGTAACGACCAGCACTTGTACTATAAAAGGATTGGTCAACGATACACAAGGGACACATGCACCAACAATTTATCACTCATTTGCTCAATACAACAGAAACACACCCCGTGGAGTAGGGTATTACGCTCAGGCGGCCCGAACCACGTAAACCTCTGTGTCAACTTGCCATCATCTCTTGGATCTCTGCGCACCCGTTACCAAACTATGAACTCTGCGAGCTAACAACGGTAGTATCGGGAGAATTGCCGGAGAAACACCCCAACAGTCTCCAACAAGCTCAACTTCACTACATTGTCTCCAACGCTGATGCAACACCAGTTGGCCGATTTATCGGTCCGCTATCCCGCGTGTATTGCCAAAGATTTTCTGGTGAGAATCTGGAACTGCTTCATATTCATGGACTTCATGGTGCTTGACATGGAGGTCGAGAAAGAAACTCTGCTCATTCTTGCGCTCCCTTTCCTTAGCGCCATGGATGCTCGCATTGAGGTGGGATCCAGAGAAATCTGCTTCCATATCAATGGCAAGGACAAGAAGTTTGACTTTCGATCAAGGAAGGAGCAATGCTCCATGATCAAAATCAAGTATGGACCTAATGTCAAACACATCATGGATTTCAAAGTTACACCACCTCAAGTGGAAACCCTCATTGCATTTATGAGGAGATTAATCTATGAGGAAACTTCATCCTTTTGCCCATGCTGATATTTTTAGGAAGATGGAGAAGCTAGGGCCATTTGAACGGCCCAGTTCCACTAATCCCCAAAAAAGGAATCGCAGAGGGTGCAAGGCAAGCCGTTCGTGCCCAAATATCAAGGGCCGCAGCCTGAAAATTGAGCTTTAGAAAATTCATATCATTGGATTTTAGGTGAGACCTCGCCAATCGGTTAATTTGGTAGTTATATTATTTTTTAAAATATTCATACCCATTTGAATTTTGCATTTTCCATAGCATGTTTGCTTTTACTTAGGGGGTTTGTGAAATTTTAGATTCTCAACTTAGATTTATTTTCTTTGATTTTTTGGAAAAATGAAAAAATTTTGATTTGTGGAAGGTTTATTCGAAAAACAATTTCTCAGATCAAATCTGTGGTTGATTACCCCAACAGCTCGAAAGGTAGCCATTGGAGAGCCACATTCAAAGGGGGAGGGGGGGGCTAGGGGGCCCACATAGCCATGTGGTCTAACCCCCTGGTCGGCTGACTTGGGGGGAGTGCCAATTTGGCTCTCGCTTCTCCAACGACTATATTGTTTCGACTTATGACCATTGAGGCGTGCTACACTATTTATACATGCCCGAGTGAGTGTGTTTATTCACACTTCACCTTATTTGCACTTCCCCAACTCACTCACTCACTTGCTCAAGAATTTTTTTCTCTTTGTTGAAACACTTCTCCCAATTTCAAGCCAAAAAGGTTTGCTTTCATCCCAAATTGCATTTTGCATTTGCATTCCCAAATTATTCTCAAGTTGACAAAACAATTCATTGGGGGTTTTCATTCAGTTTTCACTAACATAACCCGTTTTGAGTTTGTTTTGATTGTTCTCAAGTTGTGCAGCCATGAATAGCATAAAGAAGTTGTTTGGGAAGAAGAATGGAGCTTCATCAAGCTAAAGACATGCGAGAGACGAAATCTCACACCTCTCCTCTAAGCCTACACCAAGTCCACACTGGAGAGGTTTGCAAGAGGATGTCCCGATGGAAGAAGACTGTCAAAGTGTGGACTAAGATACTTCCCCCAGTACTACTAAGAAGTAGTCTGCAGAGGTTTGTATTCGGATGGGGCGCTAATTAAGATCAAGAACAAGGATGAACACTGAGGGTTTTACGTGGTTCGAGCTGCCTAAGCATAATACCCTACACGACGGGGTGTTTGTGTATTGATTGTACGTAAGCGTGAGCTTAGAATTTGCTGAGTGTGTCTGACCTTGAATTTGCCTAGTCTAGGATGACTTGTCCTTGCTTCTACCAGGCGGCGCAAGCCTTTTATATTCCAAGTACTGGCTGTTACAGTGTGTGCTGTGGCCTGACATGTGGCCCTAGCTTTAATAAACTTCGCTATACACGATCTATAGTTTAAGGGCGTTTAGTAGCATGATAACGTGCCTTAACAGCAACTTTACCTGTAACACCCTCATTTTTATCTATCATGCATTGCATACATTCTTATACATGTTTAACATTAAGCTACATAAAAAGGAGCAAGTTTAAAATAAATTATAGACAAAACTGCAGTTAATAGTCAGTGTCAGTGCAGACATTATCAGTTTAGACCCCGGACTAGTCTGTTTTGCTTTCTTTTGTCCCCCAGACTCTTTGGCTTTTGCTACGGACTAGTCTGATTTAGTTTCTATTGCAGTCCAGACTTGTCTGTTATCTAGTATGGACTAGTTAAATGTCTGTCACTGGAAATCTTTGGAGTTGCCCGGTTGTTGATATTTCCTACGCACTACTAACAATTCATCCCTAGCAGGGGTGCCAGAAATGCTTGTTGGTAGGTTTTATATTATTACATGTAAATCTGCAAGCGCACGGAAACCATCGATATAGCATTTCCCCTCTAAGAGTATTTCCAAAGGGTGTCATTTATATTCTCCCAAAGAAAGGCTAGATGGAAGTAAAGCAATCATCAAATGGAAAGACTATGTTGATCTAGGCAATGCTCTAGCAAGGATGGATAAAGGGTAACTGAGGTATTATGACACAAACAAGAGCATTCTATAATAAGGGGATAATATTGGGTAAAGAGGGATCAGGCTAAGAACTAGGTAGAGACTCCTACAATGCTTCTAATGTACATATACATAGCATAGGTTAGTTACAAATGATCATGTCAATTAGGAATTCTCATGCTAAGTGGATTAACACATCAGGCCCGGTTTTACCACTAGAAATACTAGGATGACTCCCACCAAAAGCCTGTGGCATAGCCGAACATGGAGTATTACAAAGGACAGATAGGACTCTCACCACTTACTGCCTACCTCTTCAATCCGTGGGCATACTATGGGGACTGGGGTCCCGACATCCAAGAATCTCATTAGGTGGTGTCGTGCGGTGCGACAAGAAATAGTATACATGAAAAGAACCAGAATAAAACACAAATTAAGTATTTTATTTATAAACACAGCGGAAGTTTTTACAATACTAAACGAAGGAAAGAGTCTATACATCATATCTATGCTCTCAGCTCTCGCTATGCAAAAGCAATGTCGTCCATGCCCTTAGGACGCTTCGCACTAGCAACACTCACTCTCCTGATTACAGCGGCGTGTAGGGCTCCCACTCAGCCGTGAACCTTGATGAAGGTAAGGCATCACCGTCAAGCCCTTCATCAACGGTATAACCTTCAAAAACTCGTTAACCTCAAACATGAGCATAAGGCTCAGCAAGACTAACCCGTCTCAATAGACATATGCAAGGTAAAGACTAAACATAGGTAGGAAATAGCATAAGTAGACTCGCCCACAAGTGGATCCTTATAGTCATGTTTTAAGTAGCAAATGACATTCCTCAGGCACGATACATCATTGACTCTGCAATTAAACAAGAAATGCTTTGCCGATGATATGACATGCCCAAAGAACATAATGCTATTACAGGTTAAGTGTTTGGAAACTGTAAACTTTAGTTGTGCTATATCTAAGGCACACAAGGTTGCAATACAATAGTGTAGTCATTGCAGCAATTCATAATATTTTAACCACTATGGATTACTATGTCATGACACAGAGAACAAGTGGTACTCAAATAACCGCGAGGGATGGTGATTGCAATTAGTATACACTCAGATAACACGTCACGCACACCCGTGCGTAAGAAGCGCCCGGTGCTCCTCATGAAGTCATAGGAAGCAATCTTTCACAAGAAACTCAAACGCCTAACTGGTCCCACCAACGCAGGCATAAGGTCCCCGCACAGAGCATGTTTGTTCCCGCCGGCATATTTACACCTTGCTGTCGTCAACCCAACCCTATCGACAGTGGGCTATGCCGCGACACCCAAGTTATCAAGTTATATAGGTTTACTGGATTCCATATGCCCAGTATACATCCGGTACAGTTCAAACTTGTCCAGCAAGGCCGCACACGTGGGATCACGTCTTGCTGCCTCCTATCCCGCTGCTCGGTCTCCAATTCATATTCATTAACCATTATTTGATAAACTCCATCCCGTGTGATAAAATTCTATCTCGCGAGTAGATTCCAACTACTCGACTTCTACCGAATTCCTCAAAACATTAGCATTGCATTTTCTACTCGTCAAGCTGTAGACCTACCCAATACTCCATGTTATTTGTGTGTCATGCAAGTGGAGTAACAAACACCTTAGCCTTAATGCACAAAACTCATCCTAGACATAAGTGATACAAATAGAAACTTTGAAATATCACTTAAATGCAAACCGAGGCTTGCCTTGGTTTGCGACTAGGCAAATGTTAATAGTTAAGCTTGATCTTCCAGGTGCAACTTCTGGTCATTCTCCTTCCCTCTTTGTCTTTACTTCTGCTTGGGCAGATTCTTGCTTGCAATGGAGTCCACGCTGGTCTCCCTCCTCCGAGTTGTGCTCCTTGTCAATCATCCTCGTCCTGCGTCCTACCGGTATGAATATGCATTGCAAAATTTACTTAACTATTTTGCAATTAAAGATGTTTATCAATTAAAGGAGGGTATATAAACCAGTGAAAAATGAAGATGAGGTTTTTTCTGAGTTTTAACAGGGTGTAAAGAATGTTCATTTTGCTCAACTTGATTATGAAGGAATTCATTCATGTGTTTCTAATATGCTTAAGAAGGAGGAATTCGGGGTGCAAAAACTTCTTTAGCCAAATGGTTAATATGAAAGAATAATGCTCATGTACATAAAAGTGACCTAATCAAGATTAGAATTCCTAGAGTTAATAAGAGGAGGATTAAGATCATTAAGATCAATAAGGAGAAAGGACTATGCTTATGGAAATGACCATGTTGAATCAATTATACAAAGTACCCTTGATTAGCTAATTTCTCAATGTACTGGTCATGCAAGGTCATGAGAGATTTATTGAATAAGGAGGACATGTGTAAGAAAGGCTTCACCAATTTACAAGATTTATAGAATTATTTATATTTATCTGCAATTTAACTACCCTAGATCACTAAACAATTTATTGTTTCAGTTATACATGCCAAATTAATCTGTAAATTTTACTATGGACTCTAGTGATGCTAAGAGCATTACTACAAAATTTTAAGAATTTTCTAGGGTGTGTATATTGCGTAAGAATTTCCCTAATATTTATGGTTCTCAAACTTTCAGAGACATTTACAAGGTTTTTCATACCAATTAAGATGATCCACTTCGAAGCTCAGATGATCAGGAGTTCAAAGAATTTAATTTCACATTTTTAGGAAGTTTATACTATTTATAGTGATTTTTAGAAGTTGTGCACCTTTTCTGCATTTTTCTTTTACTGGAAAATTGAGTACTGTGGCTGACAGTGGGTCCATCAGACAGGTGCTTCTTGAACCTCTGGACAGGTTCAAATGGGCACCATTGTAGTGGGAGTGCGCGCCCGTTCCCGCGCCGGCCGGTGACAAACGGCCACGGTTCAAATTGGAAACTAAACCTCGGACCTGGGAACACACGTCGGCAAACATGGCAGCCTGCGGCGACGACAGGAGCGGCACCAGCGACGGCGGTGGCGGCACATGGTCCGACGGACCAATGGTTTGTGCTCAGAGATGGGTAAAATCGAGCACAGTTTGCACGGGAAGCATATTTGGGACTCGGAGAACAAGAAATTGAATACCAATCGTGAAGAAAACGATTGGAAAATGAAGTTCAATGATGACCTAGGGTTTGGGCCGAAAATGGGGAAATTTTGGTTCCTGGCTTGATTTGTTCATAATGTTTCGATTGATCTGGCCTGGGTTGGTCTATAGAACATGTATAATCTAAAGAATAATCGGATTGAAGATTAATCAAGCATGCTAGAGGAATTTCAAGGATTAACAGCCACATTTTAAACGAGCTCAATTGGGGGAAATTAAAAATAGCATTGCAGAGCTTATGGCACAACGAATTGAGTGCAGGGATATCAAGAGGAGGTGAGCAAGAACCACAGAGTGCGGTTGATTGAACAAGAACGACATTGAGGGGGCGGAACGACGTCGAGGTGTAGTGGCGGCCCGAAAACAAGGGACCCGACGAAAATTCCACCTCGGCCCCGCGTGGGGATGAAGAAGTCGTCGCAGTGGCATGTCGGTGAGGATGAGGGAGCCATGTTGCAGCTTGTAGAGCAGGATTGGACGCCCGAGAGTGGACAGAGGCACAACGCGATGGTGGTGCGGGCAGTCAGCAGCTCGGCGCGGTTGTGAGCAGGGATGGCACGGGGAGGCTGTGCTTGCTTGCGTCGGGGAGGGAGGAAGAAGACCGGGCACACACCGTGGAGGCTCATCCTTGTACCGGAGGTGACCAAGGCAGGGCGTGAAGCAGCAGCAGGGGCATGACACGAAGCAACAGTGCGGCGGCCATGGCAGAGCACTGGGCGGAAGCATAGGGGCATGCGGCAACGAATTGGCACTGTGGTGAGCAGGGCATAGTGCTGGCGCAGCGCGCTCGTACATGAGCGAGAGCAAAGAATGAAGACACTGTGATGCATTCATGTGATAGGAACGACCGAAGAAAGATATTAGAGCCACTGTCGGTTAGGGACGTGGAGCGGTCGCGCCCTTGTGTGGCGCGCCCGCAGCAATCGCACTGGAAGAAAGGAGCAAAGCTCTGCTTCACTAGGACTCTCTGGTGGGGCCCGCTAACAGGTGGGGTCCATCTGTCAAGGGCCCACAAATAGCAGCATACTTTAAAGGTCAAAATAAAATAGCAAACAAAGTCTAGAAATCCCTAAAATTTGCAGTTTGACTATTTTGAGTAAGAGGAATGCAATGGTGCAATCCACTTTGCAGTTTATCTGATTCAAATTCCAAATTTAATTAGCAGTGATAAATCCTCTTCCTTCGTGCCTAAATTCGTATTTGAACTTGCTGAATACAAGCTGAAATGGTTTATAGCTTGAATCTAACTTCTTACATTGATTTGTAGTTTTACATAACTAGGTGTGGCGCTCGATTACGAAAAATGAACCAAGCTAACGCATATGTGTGCCCAGGATGTTCATCACACATACACGAGTGCAATCACAAAAGAGTATACAGAAAATTACCACAGAACAAGATTAATTAACCAAGTTTTATTACACAAACCATATTATCCTCGAATACAAGCTCTAATGAATATTTATGACAATTTCAACTAATGCAGCGGAAATAAACTAATTAAGCAAACTAAACAGCTAGGCAGCATAAGCAATAGGGTATAGCGCAACTCCAATCAACACCACAGGCAAAGCTGACGGTAGACACGGCCTAGAACTCCGCATTATCACCATTAAACTCCCAATCCTGACCTGCAACTGTTGGGTGGGGGATTGCAAGAGTGAGTACATGTCGTACTCAGCAAGTGTGAAAAGTATGACATGTGGCTTCTTCAAATGTCGACAATAATAATGGTTAAGTGCTGAAAAGTACATAAAAACATTTGAAAAGCAATGTAATATATGTATGTGAAATAAACCCATCATAAGCATAAGTAATATCATACTACCAGTCCATATTCCATATCCATCATCCATATACCAATAACCATATTCAATACCAGAAATTCATAACCAGCCATATCCATTACAAAACCATAACCATCCCAAATACCATCCCAATACCGAGTTCCCTCTAATCATGGAAGTTGTCAAGGTGCTCATAACCGGGAGCACGGCTATCATGATAGTATTATTTAACTCTGCAGAGTTTGTACCACTTTTTCCATGTGTTTGTGATTTCATCACCTTTCGATGACTAGAACCTCTATTATGCCATCTCACACTTCCATTGGTGTGTGGCCAAGAGATCACAAAATAGCCTTTACAAAGGGATTACTAGCCTATTTAGACCCCACTGAGGTTTCACCGGTGGCGATGTCTCCTATAGAGCCATCTTCAACCAAGGGCCCCCTCTTGAGCCATTCGGATCCCAGGGTAGTCCCACCAATGATCAACAAACCCAATCCGACTACCCCTTCCCCGAGCATCCATAATGGTCCAAATAGCATTGGCAAAACCCTAATTAATCAGCTACGCGGCACCCATACTTGGCCTCATGGTGGCACTGTAGTCCTGGCTTATTCTCGCATGAACCGATCCTTAGATCTAAAGCAAGCAAACCACCATAACATCCAACCCATCCACATACCAGGCATGCTTAGATCACCCATTACCATATCATATCGACCAGTTCACATTAACCAGAATATCATTAATGCATAATTAAATGTGTAGTGTTGTTTTCCCATCCCAATTAATCAAGCGAAGCAAAAAGGTAAAAGCCATTCCCGACTCTCTACCATAAATTCCAGGTGACAAGGGTGGTTAAACAATTCTAGTAAACTTCCTATCATAGGATTCCCATCAAATTGACACAAGCATGCAATTTTGCAAACAAAACATTTATTTAAAAATAGGATCAATATGCTTCAAGGACACTTGCCTTGCTATTGCTGTTGATTAGGATCAAAGCCTTCAAACTCTTGGTGCTGTAGATCCTCCGCGGCACATTCTAGCGCAAATCCGTCTAATCCACACAATAAACATACAAGACAAGAAACACAATCAAAGAGTGCACAAATATTACTTGTCGGTACCCTAAAAACCGTACACCCCCTAAGGTTACAAAGATCTCGAAGGAAGGCCATCTACTTGGTTTGAAGACCCTCGGAGGTCCACTCGTCAGACATGACCGGACCCGCTTCTCCAACATGGTTAATCCCTGGGTCGCCACGTGTACGACTAACCCGGAGCTAGCGCCCACAAGGGGGAAGCTCCGGGCCACGTACCGAAACGGCACCTCCGGACTTAACCCCAGACCGAGAGAAGCTCCGGACCTGACACGTGTCTAGTAGCCCTGGAGCTACCTGCTTCCCTCAGCAAGCTCCGGAGCTGCCACGTGTCAAATCGTCGGACCTGCCAGCCTCTAACCTCCGGAAGACCTTGTAACTGCTCCGGATCTTCAAAGGAGAGCCAAGGACTTCAAGACCCGATTAAATGTCATTAATGCCATATTAATGACACTTAAACGGACGATCTTAACACCTGTAACAACGCTATCGGAGCCCGTTACAGGATCATTAACAACAATTAATCGTGTATCAATACTAGTAACCGCCGGGGCCACATGTCGGGCCAGGCTAGCTTGTAACGGCCTGTCCTTGTACTATAAAAGGACAGGACGACGATACACTCGGGGGACAGACGTTCACAGACGTGGACAAGCAATCATACGTGACAAGCGAATACAACACCAACACATCCGTGGAGTAGGGTATTACGCTCAGGCGGCCCGAACCACGTAGATCTTTGTGTCTCCTGTGTTAAATCACAATTCACCTTCTTGAGTCTCCGCGCGCCCACACCGAACCACAAACTCCTTCAACACTTTAGCAGTGTCAGGAGATCTGCCGACTCCAACAGTCCACAGTTGGCGCGCCAGGTAGGGGGCACCTGAGATTTTCAAGAATGGTGAACTCCGCGGCTGGATCATCAAACGGCCAACCTGCTGCTCAGGCTGTTGGGGGCAATCCCCCCAACAGGCAGCCACCAGCAGGAGCCTCAGCACCAGCAGGAGACACACTCCCACCACCACCATCTTCTCCAGCAAATCGTGCTGGGCAACGTGATGGTGCGCGGTGTCACTTACTGCGTCGGCAAGTCATGACAACCCGGAACACGCGCTCCATGCAGCGCGTGCTCTTCTCCAACGTCCACCACCTCCGGATGCATCTCGAGATGCAATGGAGCAGTGGAGGGCCGATGTGGAGCATTTGGTCGCAGCAGCGGCCGAACGCCTCAACAACCAGGGTCCTCCTCCTTCGGGACGAGCCCCGTCGCAGCGGCGAACTTTGTCAGGTAGACTTGGTCCGCACGTCTCCAACAATAGGAGACGATCTGCGTCACAACAGGTGACGTCGTTGCCCTCTGGGCCACGACGCACCCATACGGTATCTAGGCTTTCGACTCATGACCTCCGGGCGGAGCTTGATCGCCGATACCGCCAACAGGATGGCCGTGTCCATATCGAGCGTGCTCGTGAATGACGGGAAGCTCAGGACCTTTCTACTCTGGAAGGAGTAGGAGGAGGCTGTTCAGCCCTAGCCATGCACCTGCGCATGGTTAGATGGCCACAGAACTTCCGGCCACACCTGCCGGAAAAATTCGACGGGACTGTCAACCCCGCCGAATTCCTTCAGATATACTCAACTGCAATCTTGGCAGCTGGAGGAAATGAGCCTTCCACCCAACTCTATCAACAGTTGGGAGGAGCTGTGCCATCAGTTCACTGCCAACTTCGGGAGTTCATACACCCTACCAGGCACTGAACTGGACCTTTTTGCGGTCGTGCAGAAAGGGGGAGAATCTTTGCGGTCCTTCATCCAGAGGTTATCTCAGGTACGCAACACAATCCCTTCTATCTCAAGCGCTTATGTCATTGTGGCATTCAGACAGGGCGTACGGGACAAGAAGATGTTGAGAAGCTAGCGATCAAAGAGATCACCAGCGTCAGGAACTCTTCAGCCTGGCAGACAAATGTGCCAGAGCTGCGGAGGGCCGTGAAATGCACTCCAAACCAGCCTCGGAGGATCACAAGAAATCCTCCAAAGAAGAAGCCGCTACCTCCAGGGGTGGCAAGAAGAAAAAGAAGACCAACGGCAAGAAGAAGACGTCGGCCGGCACATCCAACGTTGCAGCTGCTGCAACTCCGGGTGGCCGGGGGCCACGCCCCGAGAAGCGACCTCGACCGTCTTCCGAAGACAGTGGCAAACCCAAAGTGTGGTGTCCCATTCACAAAATGGGCAGCCACGGTTTGGAAGACTGTCTGGAGGTCCAAAACCTTGCCGAGCGCTACAGCAAGTGCCGGGAAGGGTCCCCTTTCCGACAGAGGGAAGGAAAACAGAAGGTCGACGAAGCTCCGGCTGAAGAGGAGTTAGGGTTTCAGGACCCCAAAAAGGTCCTGAAGGCCGTCTACACCTCCGTCGACGATGACTCTGACGTCTCTGACAACGAGCGTCGGAAAACCATGAACACAATTTTTGGTGGATCATGGGACATCACCTCCCGTCGCGTCATCAAGACTATGCGGCGGGATATGGCCGCTGTAGCTCCAACAGCTAGACCGGAGCCACATCGAAAGTGGATGGACACATCCATCACTTTTGAGGCTTCGGACTGTCCTCGAAGCATGGTCGGAGCTAGACAGTTACCTTTGATGGTATCTCCCACCATCAATAACATCAAGCTCCATCATGTTATGGTGGATGGAGGTTCGGGGCTGAACCTCATAAGCTTTGAAGCTTTTACCAAGCTTCAGCTCCGACCTTCGGATCTCCAGCCCTCTCGACCTTTCTACGGAGTAGGTTCGGGGGCCATTACCCCACTCGGAGCTATAACTCTCCCCGTTACCTTCGGGACACGGGAGAAGTATCGCACCGAGAAGTTGGTCTTCGATGTCGCTCAGATCAACTTACCATTCAACGCCATCTTGGGTAGACCTGACCTATACAAATTTATGGCAGCTGCTCATTATGGATACCTGGTGTTGAAGATGCCAACACCAGTAGGCGTTCTCCGGATCCGCGGATATCGCACCGCTGGAGTAACTGCTCTGTAGGAGCTCCATGCACTCACCATGGCGCAAGAGGAGGACTCCAGACAGGAGCAAGCTCCAAAACCCCCGAGCATTCGTCAACGAGGCTCAACCTCTGCACCCCGTGTGCAGCCAAGTGGCGACAACGACATTCCCGTCAAAGTCGTCCAAATTGGTTCCAATGCCGCTCAAACCACCCGTATATCGGGAGGGTTGAACGACAAATAGGAACTCGCGCTCATCACTTTCCTCTGGGCTAATGTTGACGTGTTTGCCTGGCAACCGTCACAAATGCCTGGGATCCCCAGGGAAGTGATTGAGCACAATCTGAAGATTTACCCCGATGCTCGGCCTGTGCATCAGAAGCCTCGGAAGCAATCCGTAGAGCGGCAGAACTTCATCCAACAAGAAGTGAAGAAGTTGCTCGAAGCCGGATTCATCCAAGAAGTCTTCCATCCAAAATGGCTGGCGAACCCAGTCGTTGTGCCCAAGGCAGGCGGGAAGCTTCGGATGTGCATCGGCTACACCACACTGAATAAGTCATGTCCAAAAGATCCATTCCCACTACCTAGAATAGATCAGATAGTGGATTCCACCTCCGGGTGTGAGTTACTGTGTTTCCTAGACGCATATTCAGGGTATCATCAAATCAGGATGTCCAGGGAGGATGAAGAGCATACTTCATTCATCACAGTAGATGGATTGTATTGTTACACAGCCATGCCATTTGGTCTCAAGAATGCAGCTTCAACTTTTGTACGAGCTATGTACAAAACTTTTGAAGAACTCATCAGAGACATAGTGGAAGTGTACGTCGATGACATCGTGGTCAAGGTCAAGAACAAGGAGTCCCTCTTGGACACCTTGCAGGCTGTCTTCGACAAGCTGCGGGCCACCCGCACGAAGCTAAACCCAAACAAGTGTGTCTTCGGGGTTAGCTCCGGAAAACTTCTTGGTTTCCTGGTAAGTCACCGGGGCATAGAGGCTAATCCGGCGAAGATAAAAGCCATTGAAGACATGCGGCCACCAACCCGCATCAAAGACGTCCAAAAGTTAACTGGGTGTCTAGCAGCCCTCAGGCGATTCATATCAAGACTGGCGGAATGGGCACTTCCCTTCTTCAAGTTGTTGAGGAAGTCCGAACCATTCCAATGGTCCGAAGAAGCAGAGAAGGCATTCCAGGAGCTGAAACAGTTCCTCACCACCCTACCAATTCCGGTAGCTCCGAACCCTGGTGAGCCTTTGTTGCTTTACATTTCAGCTACTGACGAAGTCGTCAGTATGGTTCTAGTTGCGGAGAGACCGGAACTACCCCTTACTCAGGAATCCAGACCCCTTCGGGAGGGTCCGGAGGTTCCTGAAAGTGAGTCTGGGTCCCAGCTCCCAGACTCAAACCCACAAGAAGTCATTCAGAAGACCCAGACCCCTCTGAGAGGGTCCAGGTCATTTCTGAAGAAGCTCCGGGTTCCTCCAGCCAGAACCCAGAGGTCCCCGAAGAGAATCTGGACTCCTCCGACAGGGTCCAGATCAATGAAGAGGAAGCTCCGGACCCCTCCGGGAGGGTCTGGACCATTCAACGCCCAGTATACTTCATCAGTGAAGTATTACATGATGCCAAGACTCGATACCTAGAGGTGCATAAGCTGCTTTATGCAGTTGTTATTGCCTCCAGGAAGCTTCGACACTACTTCCAAGCTCACAAAGTCTCGGTGGTGACCTCCTATCCACTTCGAGCGATCTTGCATAATCCCAATTCAACTGGGAATATTGCAAAGTGGGCAGTGGAATTGGCTGAATTCGATCTCGAATTCATTCCGAGGCAAGCAATCAAGAGTCAAGCGTTGGCAGATTTCGTGGCGGAATGGACTCCCTCTCCATCAAACCCTGGGGTCCCTAGTGAACAGAAGACGGAGCATCAAGCTCCAACCTTCACCGAGCCTCACTGGACCCTCTACTTCGATGGCTCCATGCAGAAGCAGGGGGGCGGAGCTGGAATCCTTCTCCTTGCGCCGACTGGGGAGAAGGTGAAATACATGGTGCACCTTGACTTCCAGGCAACCAACAACATGGCGGAGTATGAAGCACTCATCTACGGACTAAAGGTGGCACTGTCATACTGTGTCAAGCAACTGCTGGTCAAAGGAGATTCACAGCTCATCATCAAGCAGGTGAAGGGTGAATGCTCCTGCAATAATCTCCAGCTAGCTGCTTACCTCCTTGAAGTCCAGAGGCTTCAGAAGGACTTTGAAGTCCTAGACCTCCACCATGTTCAGCGTGCCCACAACGCTGAAGCTGACGAACTCTCGACCAAAGCGTCAACCGGAGCTCCGGCTCCTGACAGAATCTTTGTTCGGAGGTTGTCAAAACCCACAGTTCAGCCCGCCGAACTGAACGAAGGGGGCGAGATCAGCATCCCGAAGCTGACGGTCCCGATGGCCCGGTTACCATGGCAGCCATCAAGGGTCGTAGGTGCTGCCGGAAGCTCCGAGCAACCCAGCACGCAAGACTCAAATGCTCAAGTCAGTTCTGATGCATGGATCTCGGAGATCTTGAACTACTTGAAAGACAACATCCTTCCTGACGATGATGTATCCGCTGACCGGGTAGTCAGATTGGCTAAAAGATACACGCTAGTAGAAGGGGATCTCTACCGGCGCGGTGCCAACGGCATCCTAATGCGGTGCATCACAAGGGAAGAAGGCTGCGAGCTCCTCGCAGAAATCCATGGAGGCGAGTGTGGGAACCACGCATCTTCCTGCACGCTGGTCGGAAAAGCCTTTCGGCATGGCTTCTACTGGCCTACAGCACTCTAGGATGCCACTGAGCTGGTGAAGAAATGCGAAGCATGCCAATTTCATGCAAAGCAAATTCATACACCTGCTCAGCCCTTACAAATGATACCTCCTACATGGCCCTTCGCTGTGTGGGGGATGGACATCTTGGGACCCTTCCCAAGAGCCGTCGGAGGTTACAAGTTCCTGTACATCGCCATTGACAAGTTCACCAAGTGGCCGGAAGCAACTCCAGTTGTGACGATCAACAAGCAATCTGCTATCAACTTTCTGCAATCCATTGTGAGCAGATTTGGAGTCCCAAACAAGATCATCACTGATAATGGGACTCAATTCACAAGCTCCGCATTCCAAGGATATTGCGAAGACCTCGGCATACAAGTTTGCTACGCCTCTATAGCTCATCCAGCCAGCAATGGCCAAGCCGAGAGAGCAATGCAGAAATCCTTAAAGGACTCAAAACGCGCACCTATGAGCGCTTGAAAAAACACGGAGCCAACTGGATCGAAGAGCTTCCGCCCACTCTATGGGCCAACAGGACTTCTCCAAACCGGTCAACCGGAGAAACACCCTTCTTTCTGGTGTACGGAGCTAAAGCAATCCTTCCTCCGGAAATCACCTTGGGTTCGCTTCGGGTCCGGACCTTCGACGAAGCCATGCAGGACCAGCTCCGGCATGAAGACCTAGACCTCCTCGAGGAGGGAAGGTGCCAAGCAGCTGTTTGGAATGCCCGATATCGCCAAGCTCTACGGCGTTATCACCAGCGGCATGTACACAACCGACAGCTCGAGGAAGGTGATCTGGTGCTACGGAGAATACTATCCAGAGAAGGGTTAAACAAACTCTCCCCCGGCTGGGAGGGGCCCTTCCGAGTGATCAAAGTATCCCATCCCGGAAGCGTTCGCTTGGCTACCGAGGATGGGACACCTCTCCCAAATCCTTGGAACATCGAGCACCTCCGTAAGTTCTACACTTAATTCCACAGAGGTGAGTCTTAAGTAACTTGAGATGTATGTTATAGAGTCATTGTACAGAGTTGGGTAGTTCCTCCGGGAGAGCAGCCGAACCTTTCCCGAAAGGTCTGCAAAGCTCATGCAGCACTTGTCACAGTCCCCGGACTAAAAGTGTGGCCAACTACCCTGGGTCAAACGAGAAACCAAGCACACTTAGCCTGGTTCCGTACCCTAAGAGTGTACTTGTTTCCCCTGTACCCCAGACCTATAATGAAAGACATCTTCATGTGAAATAGACTCCACGTGCATTCATTTTGTGCAGGCTCGACATTTTTATTTTTCTCTTTCTTGTCTATAACAGAGACGTGCAATTCTTAAGAAATTTTAGTTTGACCGGTTTATATACGATTCGAGTTGCATTGTCAGATCTTTTGGATTTAAATATCGTTTGTGGCCAACTCGCCTGAAAGCCGCCAAGCCAATCTTGGGCCAGAGGGTGCTATCGACTTAGCCTGGTCAAGCACCCTAAGTACGCCACTCTACCTACACCCCGGCAGGCCGAAGTAAGGCGGGTCCATGGACAATTGGATCTAATAGAAAAGACAACGCATCCGGTTGTATTTAAAATCGCGTTCAACTTAAAATTTTCTTGAGAATCGTAAGCCACGACGAAATTATAGACAAGGAACGAATTTTACCATTTTTCTTGGCTTAAGTGTGCAGGAAAAATAAACTCTACGTTGATGGAGAAAAGGCGGAGCTAACCAAGCTCTGACTCCCTCAAGGGGGTCAACCGTCGACGATGAGTAAAAGATGGTGAGAAGACCCCGTAAATGGAGTCTGCTGCCAACAAACCAAGTGTTGGCAAAGGTCACTGCCGGAGCTACTAAGCTCCGACACCCTAGAGGACTAACTATCGACGCTCTACGTGTTGATAGAGGCTATTGCCGGAGCTACCAAGCTCCAGCGATGGACAATGCCGGAGCTTCTAAGCTCCGACAACCTCAGGGGACCTTCACTATCGAAGACTTCGGACCTAAATTCTACAAGTTCGGAGCAAATGCGTCTTCAACAAAACTCAATATCCTTTTGGTACATGTTCACAATCAAATTGTGTACATCTACCAGGGGGCCAAGTGAAGATAAAGATGTTGAAGACAAAAAATGAAATTTGCAAAAAATTGGGGATTTCATTCATCTGGAGACAAGATATTACATATGGAGACAAGGGGTTACAAAATTGAGGAAGAAGAAGAGAAAATACAAGTGAGAGCTAAAGAGATGGTCCTAGACCCTATGGAAGAATTCGGCGACCTTCTGGGCGACCTCCGACACGCTGGCTCGGTTAGCTTCGCCTTCTCCTTCGACGGGGCCTTCAAGCACCGGATCCAGAGGAAATTGAGGGTTCCGGCTGGTGTAGCACGTCAGCACATATTCTGTGACGTTCCTCGCCAGGGATTGCCCCTCGACCTCCAGTTGGTCCGCGATGACGTCGCCCACCTTGGAGAGCTTGCTACCTGCTGCGCTCAACGCCTGCAGCGCAAGGTCCGGCTCCGGCTCCGGATCATTCGGGCGCACGGGGCTGAAACCCATCGGCGTCAGCGCATCATTGGCCTTGCCCAGGAACTCCCAAATCTGCAGGGAGTCCGCCGTCCTCAGGCTCTTCACCTCTTCCAGGGATCTCTTGGCCGCCGTCAGTTCGGAATTCTCACGGGCGAGGCGCTCAACTTCTTTGGCGTTTTGCTGAATCTTTGCAGCAACCCGCCTCTCAAGTCTTCCGAGCTCCTCCTCCCGGAGGTGGATCTTGTTCCGACGATCGACCATGTCCTTCTCCCTAGCCTCCACTTTTTCTCTCGGAAACAAGGGCACACTCGTATTCTTAGAGTTCCTGCCCCCGCACCCAGGTCTTCTCCTCTTCCTCGAGGCAGCGCTCTTCCAACTTCTTAGTGCGCTTCTCGAGGCCCTTGTCAGCCAGAGCTACTTTCTCGGCGAGCTCCTCTTCCCTCCTCAGGACGTCATCCCGCACCTCCAGGAGTTTCTGCTCTTCGTCCTCAAGCCGTCTCTCCCTCCCTTCAAGTGCCTCTCGGCGCTTGATGAGTGCGGCGTTGATGGCCTCAAGCTGTTCATGCTGAGCATTGGCTGCATCGTTGGCAGCCTTGGCCTGATCGTGGATCTCCTGGGATTGAGCATCGAGGGCATGAGTCATGCTCTCCCTATCATCCAGCAGCTTGCCCCAGTACTCCAGGCGGATCTTCTCCCGCTTGATCCACTCCTTGTCGTCCGCTAGCCTCGACTGCGCCAGCTTAGTCTCGAAGTGGAGCCGATTGCGCCACCGCCTAAGGGTTTGGTGCTCCTCTTCAAGAGCCTTGCTGTCGTGGAAGAAGGCCAGTTGGACCTGACGCAGACTGGAGCAGGCGTTGTCGATAGACATCGACAGCGGGATGGGCTCCGGACCTGCTGGGGTCTCCTCCGCTGGTTCCAGCGGGTCTTCACATACAAAAATTGGGTCCCACTCTACGAGAGTGGAACCCTGAGTTTCCAAGGCAGAGGACGGCCTCAGTCGCCAACGAAGAAGGCCCCGCCGCCAAGTCTTCATTCGCCTCCTCGGGCAGGGGGCCAGCGACTTCGTTTAGGCACTCCGGCTCGGCCGCAGGTACCATCAACGTCGTCGCCTCCGGAGCAGGAGCTACTACTGGATCCGGCCGGGACACCTCTTCCGAGGGAGGCTCGAGCTCCCTCGCCTCTTCAACCGCCGGCTCTGTGACCGACGCTCCAACAATAACCGGCTCAGCCACCGGTACTTCAGAGGTAACCGGCTCAACTGCCGGAACTACCTCGACTTCCGGCTCGTATGCCGGAGCTTCAGTCACCTCCGGCTCAATCGCTGGGGCTTCGACAAGTTCCGGCTCCGAGGTCGGGACTACTACTTCTTCCGGCTCTACAGCCGGAGCTTCCACTACTGCAGCACCAGGACCCGGAGCTTCAACCTCCAAGACAAGTGCCGCTGGCGTGTCTTCACTCCCGTGGTCCGGCGCTACAACGGGAAATTCTGGGGATGAGTCGAGGTTCATGACCCCGACAGCCGGCGCCGGAGCTGTCGCAGCCTCAGCCACCACCTGGGGCGGCACTGGGACAGGAGCAGAAGCTCCCACGGCCTCAGACATCGTGGCCGAGGGTGGAGCTTCACTCCCCTTCTTGGGGACGCTGCAGAGGATGGATAAAGAAAATTAACAAACAATCGCTAAAAAGTTAACCATGGTAAAGATCAAAAATTACCTTGGAAGGCTTCCGCACTAGCTTGCGCGGAACCTTTTTCCCGGAAGTTCCGGGCTGGCCATGGTCGGCGTAGGAGCTCCGGGAGGCCCCCCAGAATTTTTCGCAGCCACGGGTGTTTCCCGGGTCGAGGCTCTCCTCGATCGGGAGGAACCCATGGACCTGGAGGCTCCCACCGTCCCAGGTGCCGGAGTCGTGCACCCGGAGCTAGCACCCCAGGAGGGCTCCACCACGGGGACAGACGCGCTCCGGGAGGATCCCACTGCAGGAACAGTATCGTTTCAGAAGGACCCCACTACGGGGACAGTCGCCACGGCGGCAGAAGATCTTCCCCCCTGGGGAGAAGGAACCGAGGCGGAAGTAGCGGGCCTGACGGACCTTCCGTCGGTATGTCGTAGCTTCCTCTTTCGACTCTCCGACTCCTCCGCCAGCTCCTTGCCCTTGCCGATGACCTCGACCCTCGGCTGTGGAGCAGGAACCGAGCCGTCTTCGGGCACCCCGGGGATTGCCATCCGGGTGGTTGGTCTTCTCTCGACGACACCAAGGTCGTCAAGTGCGGGCATCGTCCGCCGGAGCTCCCTGTTGAACTCCACTTCCATGTTAAGGGGGAGAAAGGCCGACGGTGGAGTCAAGTCATCACTGTCGACGTCGATGCCATTCTAGAATTTCTTGAGGTGGAACTCCAAGGCCTTCCACACCATGTTGGACTTCAACCCGGTCTCAACCCGGTCCTCGTCCATCACGCTGTCGAGGGCCCAGGCGAGCATCTCCCTCCTCTTCAGTGGCGCCCACCTGTTGCCCAGGAAGTTGCAGAGCACCGCCTGGGGAATCAATCCTCCCTCCACGCATCGGCGGATTCTGGTCAGGGCAGGGTCGAAAGCTTCCGCCAGCACCGGAACTTCACTCCATATCGACGTGTCGATCCCGGGCAGACCGTCTGGCAGCTCCAACTGCTCGTGCTCCTCCACCCTGACGACTATCCAATCTTTCTTCCAGTCATCCCACATCCCGGAAGGGAACGACCGGAGGTACTTGAATGGGCACTTCTTGCGCTACATGAAGTAGTAGAAGCCAAGGTACTCATTGCTCCGGCCGGTGGTGTGAACGGTGAAGAAGGTTCAGAAGAGCTCGACGCAGGGGGGGATGCCCACCCACATCTCACAGAAGTGGACAAAGATGGACACGAGGAGAATGGAGTGAGGGCCAAGGTGGTATAGCTGCAGACCATAGAAGTCTAGCAGCATCAAGAAGAAAGAAGAAAAAGGTGGGATCAGCCCCACTATGGCGTACGAAGAAAAGTACACCATCTCGCCAGCACGCTCCTTCTCAAAGGGGAGCTCTCCACTGGCATGGACCAAGCGGTTGAAGAAGTCTGAGGACCACCCCATGAGGGCCCGGACCTTCTTCAAATCGTTGTCGGTCTTCAGGCGACTCTCACGCAGACCCAACTCCATCACGGCACAGCTAGGCAAGAGAAGAGGAGCAAAGTACGAGTCGGGAGTTTGAGCGCAAGATCAGATGAGAGGCGTAAAGAACTCCCGACGGTGCGTGCTTTCCTTCTTAAGTAAGCCCTCGCAACGCTTGGATGGAAACCGCATGGAAGTCGAAGATACTACTCAAGAATTCAACCCAGCCGATGACAAGAGGGCCTGGGACCACCCCGACGATCAAGTCGAGGCTCTTACCCAGACGAACGGTTGTCATCACGAGGTGGGAAACCCAAAGGCGGCGGCCTGACAGGGCGCGCGGAACCGATACGGTTTTCGTATCAGGAACCGGCGACCTTCAATTGCGTGAGATCCGCACGTCAAAGATTTCATCTGCCGCCTGAGGTACGCCACGCGGCGGGATCTAACCGTAAAAGCCTGCCAACGACACCTCCAAAGACCCTTGAAGACCCAGTTCAAGAGTCGCAAGGATGGACCCACCTCCGACGGAATGACTTCACCTCAGTGATCTTCCTCGGAGGTAGGTCGAGGGGGCACTGTCGGTACCCTAAAAATCGTACACCCCCTGAGGTTACAATGATCTCGAAGGAAGGCCATCTACTTGGTTTGAAGACCCTCGGAGGTCCACTTGTCAGACATGACCGGACCCGCTTCTCCAACATGGTTAATCCCTGGGTCGCCACGTGTACGACTAACCCGGAGCTACCGCCCACAAGGGGGAAGCTCCGGGCCACGTACCGAAACGGCACCTCCAGACTTAACACCAGACCGAGAGAAGCTCCAGACCTGACACGTGTCTAGTAGCCCCGGAGCTACCTGCTTCCCTCAGCAAGCTCCGGAGCTGCCACGTGTCAAATCGTCGGACCTGCCAGCCTCTAACCTCCGGAAAACCTTGTAACTGCTCTGGATCTTCAAAGGAGAGCCAAGGACATCAAGACCCGATTAAATGTCATTAATGCCATATTAATGACACTTAAACGGACGATCTTAACACCTGTAACAGCGCTGTCGAAGCCCGTTATAGGATCATTAACAACAATTAATCGTGTATCAATACTAGTAACCGCCGGGGCCACATGTCGGGCCAGGCTAGCTTGTAACGGCATGTCCTTGTACTATAAAAGGACAGGCCGACGATACACTCGGGGGACAGACGTTCACAGACGTGGACAAGCAATCATACGTGACAAGCGAATACAACACCAACACACCCGTGGAGTAGGGTATTACGCTCAGGCGGCCCGAACCACGTAGATCCTTGTGTCTCCTGTGTTAAATCACAATTCACCTTCTTGAGTCTCCGCGCGCCCACACCGAACCACAAACTCCTTCAACACTTTAGCAGTGTCAGGAGATCTGCCGACCCCAACAGTCGACATTACTCAATATGACATGACATGCATGATTGATGCAAATGCAAGGTACAACTTGTTACTAGATTGCTTTTGATGATCACTAACTAGTTCCAAAAGCTTTTAACAAGTTTATACAGGTTTGGAGTTGATTATATAATATTTTAGAATTAATTCAACACAATTTAACCAGAAAGATTGGACTAGTCCGCTAGGGACCGGACAAGTCCGCACTTTGCGAGATCAGCAGATTAGGGTTTTCTAGATCAACGTGAATTTGGAGATTAGGGGTTGAATTCTCGTAAGGAAAATATAATAGAAGGTATATCAGGTGTTTAGAACTCCAATGAATCAAGAAACTTGGAGGTAACACTTGGATCTTGGTGATCTAGGGTTGGTGATGAACTTGGGGATGAATTGGTGGTGAAGAACGAAACTTGGTGGAGATCTTGATCCTCCTTCGTTTCCTCCTCTTCTTCTTCTTGCTTGGGATCTTCTCCTCCCTCCTTGATGGTGGATCCCCACGAACTAGGGTTTGGGTGGGGCGGAAAAGTGGCAAATAGATGTCAATCCAAGGGGTGGGGCTGTTTATATAGAGGTGGAGGCTAGGGTTACATTGATTTCGAGTTTTGGGATGAGTAGAGGCCGGTTTAGAGTCCCACATGGGCTCTAAAAGAGTTAGGCACGACGTCCCTAGGCCCACTTAACATGAAACCCAAGAAACAAGTCGTAAAATAAAATATCAACTCGGAGTCACGAAATATCGGACAAGTCCGAAAAGGACCGGACTAGTCCGAAGTCGTCCAGAGAGAAAATCGGACAAGTCTTGCCAAAAATTGGACAAGTCCGACATTAAACAGAGAGGAAAACGGACAAGTCCGCTGGAACACCGGACTAGTCCGGAAAAGTCCAGGGACTTAGCAATTTTTCAAGGATTCTTGGAATATCGGACTAGTCCGCAGCAAAAATGGACAAGTCCGTTTTTAGCCAGAGAGAATCGGACTAGTCCTCAGCAAAATCGGACTAGTCCGCACTTTCCTGCATTTTATGTGCGGTTTTGTTCCAAATTAATTTTAAATGCCCCAAATCAATTTTAAACTCGTTCCTCTTGTTGTGGGTTAATGTTTAAACATGTATATGAGTGTATGCAAGGCATGATGCATGAAAATGAGCTAGCTTCTTCTCCATGGACTTGAGCCAATCATCCGCATCCATAGGGTCGGTAGCTTGAGCAAAGGTCAACGGCCTAGTCCTCATAAACTCTCCCAATCGGTTATGAGGAGGCGGGGTTGGCGGTGGAGGCATGTGGGGCTGATTGTTGATGTTGCCAGCCTGCAGCTGTCCCATAGTCTGTATCATGGTCTACATGAGCTGGTTTTGCATAGCCAAAAGTTGCTCAATGTTGATAGCTCCATGAGCAGGTCCTTGCCCATTGTTGTTCTGAGGTACCCCATTGTTCTCCTCCTCATCATTGCCATCCTTCTGGTTGCGAGTCCTCACCATCTCAAGAAAAGCAATAGGTAAGTATTAGAAAACATCCCCAACTATATGCATCAAGGGATATGAAGCTAACCAACTAGCTATACTAGCCTAGGTGGACACGGCAATGCTAAGGCATCCCAAAATCCTCTATTAAGCGCACAAGCAAGCAATATATATAGCAAACAGCACTCCAAGCAAAAACACATCAATTCTTGTGTGCTCCTACGTGCTCTAAAGTCTCCATTCTATCTAGGCTGCATCCTACGATCAACCTGTGGCTCTGATACAAATGTGTGACGCCCGGTTCCGAAAAATGAACCAAGCTAACGCATATGTGTTCCTAGGATGTTCATCACACATACACGAGTGCAATCACAAAAGAGTATACAGAAAATTACGACAGAACAAGATTAATTAACCAAGTTTTATTACACAAACCATATTATCTTCGAATACAAGCTCTATTGAATATTTATGACAAGTTCAACTAATGCAGCGGAAATAAACTAATTAAGCAAACTAAACAGCTAGGCAGCATAAGCAATAGGGTATAGCGCAGCTCCAATCAACACCACAGGCAAAGCTGACGGTAGACACGGCCTAGAACTCCGCATTATCACCATTAAACTCCCAATCCTGACCTGCAACTGTTGGGTGGGGGATTGCAAGAGGGAGTACATGTCGTACTCAGCAAGTGTGGAAAGTATGACATGTGGCTTATTCAAATGTCGACAATAATAATGGTTAAGTGCTGAAAAGTACATAAAAACATTTGAAAAGCAATATAATACATGTATGTGAAATAAACCCATCATAAGCATAAGTAATATCATACTACCAGTCCATATTCCATATCCATCATCCATATACCAATAACCATATTCAATACCAGAATTTAATTCATAACCAGCCATATCCATTACCAAACCATAACCATCCCAAATACCATCCCAATACTGAGTTCCTTCTAATCATGGAAGTGGTCCAGGTGCTCATTACCGGGAGCACGGCTATCATGATAGTTTTATTTAACTATGCAGTGTTTGTACCACTTTACCCACGTGTTTGTGATTTCATCACCTTTCGATGACTAGAACCTCTATTATGCCGTCTCACACTTCCATCGGTGTGTGGCAAAGAGATCACAAAATAGCATTTACAAAAGGATTACTGGCCTATTTAGACCCCACTGAGATTTCACCGGTGGCGATGTCTCCTACAGAGCACATCTTCAACCAAGGGCCCCCTCTTGAGCCATTCGGATCCCAGGGTAGTCCCACCAATCATCAACAAACCCAATCTGACTACCCCTTCCCGAGCATCCATAATGGTCCAAATAGCACTGGCAAAGCCCTAATTAATCAGCTATGCCGCACCCATACTTGGCCTCGTGGTGGCACTGTAGTCCTGACTTATTCTCGCGTGAACCGGTCCTTAGATCTAAAGCAAGCAAACCACCATAACATCCAACCCATCCACATACCAGGCTTTCTTAGATCACCCATTACCGTATCATATCGACCAGTTCAAATTAACCAGAATATCATTAATGCATAATTAAATGTGTAGTGTTGTTTTCCGATCCCAATTAATCAAGCGAAGAAAAAAGGTAAAAGCCCTTCCCGACTCTCTACCATAAATTCCATGTGACAAGGGTGGTTAAACAATTCTAGTAAACTTCCTATCATAGGATTCCCATCAAATTGACACAAGCATGCAATTTTGCAAACAAAACATTTATTTAAAAATAGGATCAATATGTTTCAAGGACACTTGCCTTGCCCTTGCTGTTGATTAGGATCAAAGCCTTCAAACTCTTGGTGTTGTAGATCCTCCGCGGCACTTTCTAGTGCAAATCCGTCTAATCCACACAATAAACATACAAGACAAGAAACACAATCAAAGAGTGCACAAATATTACTCAATATGACATGACATGCATGATTGATGCAAATGCAAGGTAGAACTTGTTACTAGATTGCTTTTAATGATCACTAACTAGTTAATAGCTTTTAACAAGTTTATACAGGTTTGGAGTTGATTAGATCAAATTTTAGAATTAATTCAACACAATTTAACCAGAAAGATCAGACTAGTCCGCTAGGGACCGAACAAGTCCGCACTTTACGAGATTAGTAGATTAGGGTTTTCTAGATCGACGTGAATTTGGAGATTAGGGGTTGAATTCTCGTAAGGAAAAGATAATAGTAGGTATACCAGGTGTTTAGAACTCCAATGAATCAAGAAACTTGGAGGTAACACTTGGATCTTGGTGATCTAGGGTTGGTGATGAACTTGGGGAGGAATTGGTGGTGAAGAACGAAACTTGGTGGAGATCTTGATCCTCCTTCGTTTCCTCCTCTTCTTCTTCTTTCTTGGGATCTTCTCCTCCCTCCTTGATGGTGGCTCCCCACGAACTAGGGTTTCGGTGGGGTGGAAAAGTGGCAAATAGATGTCAATCCAAGGGGTGGGGCTGTTTATATAGAGGTCGAGGCTAGGGTTAGATGGATTTCGAGTTTTAGGATGAGTAGAGCCCGGTTTAGAGTCCCACATGGGCTCTAAAAGATTTAGGCACGACGTCCCTATGCCCACTTAATGTGAAACCCAAGAAACAAGTCGTAAAACAAAAGATCAACTCGGAGTCACGAAATATCGAACAAGTCCGAAAAGGACCGGACTAGTCCGAAGTCGTCTAGAGAGAAAATCGGACAAGTCTAGCCAAAAATCGGACAAGTCCGACTTTAAACAGAGAGGAAAACGGACAAGTCCGCTGGAACACCGGACTAGTCCGGAAAAGTCCAGGGACTTAGCAATTTTTCAAGGATTCTTGGAATATCGGACTAGTCCGCACAAAATTGGACAAGTCCGATAGTTTCCAGGGGCAAAATCGGACTAGTCCGCAGAAATAACGGACAAGTCCATTTTTAGCCAGAGAGAAATCGGACTAGTCCTCAGCAAAATCGGACTAGTCCGCACTTTTCTGCATTTTAAGTGCGGTTTTGTTCCAAATCAATTTTAAATGCTCCGAATCAATTTTAAACTTGTTCCTCTTGTTGTGGGTTAATGTTGAAATATGTATATGAGTGTATGCAAGGCATGATGCATGAAAATGAGGGTGTTACACTTGGTCATATTGCAACAAAGTTCATATGATTTTTGCAAGTTCAACTGTTGAAGCATTAATAAAAAAAATTTGGCTGTCAAGTAAATTTTTTTGGCCTAGGTTATATTTGCAAATTGGATTTTTGTTTGAATTTATGCCTAAGCATAGCGTTGGCTTTTGACTAAAGTTTTAGACTTGACATTAACCTTTATATTTGAATTAATTTGTACTCCTGTTCCTGAACTCTAGTTTTCTCGGAAATGACACTACCACTCCAATGAGTGTTTAAGTATTAACAACTTCATTATTTATCATCTAAAATAATTCCTTTAAGTTTGATTGTTTCCCCAATTTAAATTAAAAATTTTAAGTTCGCATTACAATCCTTCCCCCTTGAAGGAATATCGTCCCGAGATTCTAGAGAAATGAAAAAGTTAGGATGAATTGCTGATGAGATGACTCCATCGTTCCACGTGATTGGAAGAAAGACACTCTTCATCTTCTTCTGCAAGTTCTTGAAGTTGTGGCTAGTCCAGCTTATACTGTAAACCACATCATCTAGCTTTGGTGGCTCGCTTCTTCGTACTGCAACTCAGATTCGGATGCTCGACATGACTGAGATCACCCTGTAAAGTTTGTGTCTTAACAATTTATGTTGATGTAGCTAGGTTGTGTCGAGATCCTCTTTTTTCTACCAAAATGAAGTAATCTTCTTCATAGTAGGAACACTAATGGTTCTATGATATTTGGCATCCTTAACATGTGACGTTCTTCTCATGAAGGCCTTACTGCCCTTGTCATGTATTTTGAGAATCAGTACTTGTTCTTCAACTCTCTTGAGTATTCTGATGACCTTGATACCAGTTGCTTTCAATTTTGGCTTTGTGTACTGAGTCCTTTAAGCTAGGTGTAGCATTACTCAATACGAAATCAAGGATGTTTTGAAATTAAACAATGAATTGTTAATCTCGTGTGGATCGAGTTTCGCAATTAGGTAGTCAATAATCGGACTACTTTACCGTGACATAAGAGTAGTAAAGATGTCATCTCTCTTATGTGGTAAAAACGGCAAAGTTACAATGTGTATGGCAACCACAAGGTTCCTGACATATCAATGTCACCATTCACTATGAATCAAGGAGTTTCGCAGGCTCAACATAATTGAAACACTTCCAAACAGGGAAGATCAAGGGTTACTGGAAATGGTGAATCACAAGTTATTGTGATCTCAATAAACTAGTCAAAGGATAAAATGGTTTGTACTTGACATAAGAGAATTCAAGGTTTGGTTTCTATTATGTTGTCAAAATACAAAGATGTCTAATACATGGCATCTACAAGGTCGTCGGACAAAGCAAAGTTACCATGCATTACTCGACAAAGGGTTCTCAAAGAATGATCTCACGAATAGAAAGAATACATGGTTCTCGTGGGGTTGATTAGTCATAAGGAGACTCCTCGCAAACTAGAAACAATCAGTTTTCAACAATCAAGTTGATTGAGCCTTAACAAGTAAAGGATAAAGACTCAACCGTGTTTTGGACACAAGGTGCATCTAGAGGTTGATAAATTGAGGAAGAACCTCACGAATCAAGAGTATGAATTTTTATACAACCACAACAATACAACCCACATAAATCAAGGATGATGGTTCAACTCATAGTTGTACTACAAAGAGGATTGAGTAATCGGTTTCCCTAATATTACTCAGTGAAGGCAAATCAACTAGAACGTTGATCACAAGGGTTGGAAACAATCACGACAATCAGACATCACTTAAATACTTGAATGGAGATACATATTCTTGCTCAATGTTAATTAAGACTCATGTATCATGATGCATTACAAACCGGTTGATGTTATGCAGACACAATGCAATCCCGCGAAAAACTATGCATATGGTATCATGCATTCATTTTTATGGTTTGAGCAAAAGTATGTATAACGATTCAAACACGATAAGCACTATCTCAAGTTCACAATGTTGGAATCACTTGTCATGAGAAGTGTTGGACAAGGAACATCCTTCTCATAGGTTGATCAAGATAGAAGGATTGAAGTCTAACCATGGAAACAAGGAGCGGTGAGCAATATACTACACAATCTTAACCTTAATAACTTGTACATATTCTAACCAGTGTATCCACTTGTCTCCCTAGGTCCTTTTCGCATCTGCCGAGTCAAAGACTCATCTTTGCTCGAGAAATCCACTAACTAGGTTACCTTGATGACTTGGTACTATTAGTATGGGGTCAAAGTCACTAGAGTTCACATAGTGGTGTTTCACTTAATCTTCTCTTCAATCATGTAGTGGTGATTGACATCTTCTATGATAACGCTGATGGAGTTGAGGATGCACTCCGTCTATGAGGTGCTAACATCGTGCTCGAAGTTTGTTTCTCTTGAAGATGTAATTTCCCGATCACTTTAATCTACTTGGATGCACACCTTCCCCCTTAATGTTTCGAACTAGAGGTTCGAGCAGTTTACTTCAACTAATCCTTATTGGAAGATTATGTCCAACTCTTCGAAGTAAAACCACTGCTCAAATCCACCACACAGTGTCGAACACCAGTTGCGGAACATGAGCAATGGTCCAAGAAATTGAAACCAAAACTGGTCAAATTTCGAAATTCGAACCACTGTCTAGGTTCTGGTACACCTGACCACTATGCAGAAATTAAAATTTTTCGTCACGTTAGAGGCAAAAACTTAATTGGAGTTGGAATACAAGTTGTAGTACACTCAATGGCCTTTCCAGAATGTATTTATTTGCCATCAAAGTATTCCTGCTTGAGGAGATATGCCTTTTGCAAGTAGACAGTTTTTCTGGGAAATTTGGACAGCACCTTCTTTGTTTACGTCTGATCTTGTCCACAGTTTCCAGATATATAAACGTCAAAATTTGTAGAAGCCATACACTACAACATTATTATATACATCCTTAGGATTCCGGAAATGTAAAAACAAAGCAATTACATAATTCTTCTTGATGGTATGGTCAAAACAGTAACTGAATATAAATCTGTCCAGATTTTGTGCTGTTAAGACAACTTCGACGATACTTTGATTGAAACCCTGCTATTGCGAGTTTTAGCCTTAGTGTCGAGTATAAACTTGTTAGAGGACTCCTTAAGATTTCAAGACATGTATATATATTCCTATGTTTCTGTTCGGATTTAGGACTTATGTCTGTTCAAAGTTCACAATTTTCCTGGCTAGTTCAGGTAGCACATATACTCTTGTTCCAGTTTTTAACTCAAGTTTATTAATACTTCTGATCTGAATTTTGGGGAAACAATGAATTATGAAGTTGTAGAAAGATACTTCCCTTTCCAAAAATGCATCACAATGGCTTAGGAGAGTTTTCTATGAAGAGGTATGGCAAAAAACAGCTGCTGGTTCACACAGTTTCAGAACAGCAGCATTTGTGATTATGGTGCACTTTCATCATCTTAGAAAAGTCTTATGGCTTGGAAGTCAATAGAAAACTTATAGAAGACTTTCTAAGATTTCAAAAAAGTATTCCATTGCCTCCATAGACTTTCTGGAATAAAAGATATGGACGATGGATCACAGGGTACATGATAGTTCAAAACTGGAGTATGAAACTCAGTTCTTTTCCAGCTGACCATCCTGTATAAATTCGAATTTTTTATATAGTAAAGGTCAGTATCAGTATTTGAGTTGAATAAAAAGTTTTAGTTCACTTCATGACCTTTCCATATTGTACTTGTACACCTCAAGGTGAGCTCTGTATTATAATTTATACAGGTTTGAAATTGACTAAATTTTTCTGGAATAGAACCTCCCCTGTATATGTGGTTATCACCCACAGTTTATACCGGTATATCAAAACAATACACTGAGTTAATGACAAAATAAACATGGTAAAACATCATGTTAACATCCCATAGATAGAATGGTTCAGCCTTACAAAGTTGTTATAC
This sequence comes from Tuctoria greenei, assembly GCA_036927565.1. Taxonomy (NCBI): domain Eukaryota; kingdom Viridiplantae; phylum Streptophyta; class Magnoliopsida; order Poales; family Poaceae; genus Tuctoria; species Tuctoria greenei. The sequence continues at coordinate 128,158,516 of JAYESD010000003.1, read as the reverse complement.
TGGTCAAAGCACGCAAATTCCAAACTATGTACAAATGGTTCCTTGTTCTGGACTACCAGAACAGTGTTTGCGACAAATAGAATTAGGCACTGCTATTGCAAGATTCAGTCCAATAGTAGAATAGAAAGTTGAGAGAGGAATTCCTAAGATTTCAATAAATGTATATATATGACTATGTCACATTTCTGGATTAAGAGTTATAACTATCTAAACTTCACAGATTGAGTAAAGGGTTTCTGCCAGCAGTCTTGCAGATCTCTATATTGGACCTTGAATTTGATTTGGTTCAATGTTGAATTATGGAACACTTTGAATTACCATGTTGTAGAGCTGATTCTCCCCTTCCCAAATATATATCATCATGGTTCAAGGATTTTTCTACAAGAAGTTATGGCAAAAATACAGAGACTTTTGCAATGGTATAGGCATCTGGAGTAGTTTTGATAGAGTTCAAATTTCACCAGGTTATCAAATCTTTCTGTCTTAGTTGTCAACAGAAAGTTTATAGAGGCCTTCAAGAGATTTTCATCCATATATAATACCTCTATATTTTCTAACAACTAACCAAGATTGCAACATGGCGAAGTTGAGCAAACTTCTGTCAGAAACAAAGAATCTTGGTTCTATACCTTCCTCGAGCCGATAACCAATGACACAAGTTCAAACCTACCAGCAACTGATAGTCAGACTTCAAACACAATGCATCCAGTCTGTCGTGGGGGATGTTCAAGTATCAAATGGGATACTGATGGTATTACATGCCTCACCAAACTAAAAATTCTAACCTGTATATCCGGATACGTCTATAGGTGGCCTAGTATCATTCACTCGCAAAAGTGTTCTATACGGGTCGCTGTCGTAGTTAGTGTACTTGCAGCAGACAAAAAAATCCCCTTTCACTCTTTCACACCTCAAGGGTGGCACGGGGAAACATGACGGACAAATCACAATAATATTTGTGAATGTAAATGAATACGACTCTGGTGTGAGCCGCCCTCGAGCGATGTAATGTCTCGAGGTACATGCCTGTACAATGTCTGTACAGCAAAGACTCCCACACGAACCAGCTTGTACCACCCGGGCCATACATGTTTCGTATGCTCCCATAGAACATGAACAGTTCTAGAGACGCATACTATCGGGTTATCCACCACCCGACGGGGGCTCCCACTAATTTTGAAGCACGCTGGAGTATCATGTGTCATATGTTCATAGAAACATGGAGAATTTTGGAGACTCATATTAACTTTCCATGCTAAGCCACGGAAACAATCACATACCACATCTCGTATGGAAGAGCTTACTGAGATTGATCCACTCTCGGTGGTGTACCTTACCTCTTACCTGACGTCGAAGCGTCATTACAGAAATAGTAACAAGTATGTTAGCTTACCACCTTTGTATCTTATACTAGTAATACTCCTTATATGGGCATATACCTATTTCTATACTCATATACTCCTAAGTTTTTGAAAATATGCTCTTTTCAGGCACACTGTTCCCAATGATGTTCTGATACCATGCTGTGGGGACCGGGGTCCCGACATCCAAGGATCTCATTGGGTGGTGTCGTGCGGAGTGACACCCAATAGTATACATGAAAAGAACCAGAATAAAATACAAATCAAGTCTTTTATTTATAAACACAGCGGAAGTTTTTACAATACTAAACGAAGGAAAGAGTCTATGCATCATATCTACGCTCTTAGCTCTAGCTATGCAAAAGCAAAGTTGCCCATGCTCTTAGGACGCTTCGCACTAGCAACACCCACTCTCCTGATCACAGCGGCATGCAGGGCTCCCACTCAGCCGTGAACCCTGATGAGGGTAAGGCATCACCGTCAAGCCTTTCATCAACGGTATAACGTGCAAAATCTCGTTAACTGCAAACGTGACTATAAGGCTCAGCAAGACTGACCCGTCTCAATAGACATATGCACGGTAAAGACAAAACATAGGTAGGAAATAGCATAAGAAGACTCGCCTACAAGTGGATCCTTATAGTCATGTTTTAAGTAGCAAATGACATTCCTCAGGCACGACACATCATAGACTCTGCAATCAAACAAGAAATGCTTTGCCGATGATATGACATGCCCAAAGCACATAATGCTATTACATGATAAGTGTTTAAAAATTGTAAAATTTAATTGTGCTATCTCTAATCCACACAAGGTTGCAATACAATATTGTAGTCATTGCAGCAATTCATAATATTTTAACCACTATAGATTTCTACGTCATGGCGCAGTGAACAAGTGGTACTCAAATAACCGCGAGGGATGATGATTGCAATCAGTAGACACCAAGATAAAACATCACGCACACCTGTGCGTAAGAAGCGTGCGGTGCTCCTCACGACATCATACGCAACAACCTTTCACAAGAAACTCAAACGCCTAACCGGTCCCGCCATCGCAAGCATAAGTTCCCCGCAAAGAGCGTATCTGTGCCTGCCGACATATTTACACCTTGCTGCCCTCAACCCACCCCTATCGATATTGGGCTATGCCTCAACACCCAAGTTATCAAGTTACATCTGTTTCTTGGGTTCCATATGCCCAATATGCAACCGGTACAGTTCAAACTTGTCCAGCAGGACCGCACACAGATCTGTCCTCAATCGACACAAGAAGGGCTACGCACGTGAGACCACGCCTTGCTGCCTCCTATCATGTTGCTCGGTCTCCAATTCATATTTATAAACCATTCTTTGATAAACTCCATCCCGTGTGATAAAATTCTATCCCGCGAGTAGATTCCAACTACTCCATTTCTATCGAATTCCTCAAAACATTAGCATTGCATTTTCTACTCGTCAAGCTATAGACCTACCCAATACTCCATGGGATTTGTGGGTCATGCAAGTGGAGTAAGAAGCACCTTAGCCCTAATGCACAAAACTCATCCAAGACATAAGTCATACAAATAGAAACATTGAAATAGCATTTAAATGCAAACCGGGCCTTGTCTTGGTTTGTGACTAGGCAAATGTTAATAGTTAGGCTTGATCTTCCAGGTGCAGCTTCTTGTCGTTCTCCTTCCCTCTTTGTCTTTACTGCTACTTTGGCAGGTTCTTGCTTGCAGTAGAGTCCACGCTGGTCTCCCTCCTTTGAGTTGTGCTCCTTGTCAATCATCCTCGTCCCGCGTCCTACCGGTATGGATATGCATTGAAAATTTTATTAACTATTTTGCAATTAAAGATGCTTATCAATTAAAGGAGAGTTTATAAACTAGTAAAGAAATGAAGATGAGTTTTTTTCTGAGTTTTAACAGGATGTAAACAATGTTCATTTTGCTCAACTTGATTATGATGGAACTCATTCATGTGTTTCTAATATGCTCAAGGAGGGGGGAATTTGGGGTGCAAATGCTTCTTTAGCCAAATGATTAATATGCAAGAATAATGCTCATGTGAATAAAAGTGACCTAATCAAGATTAGAAGTTCTAGTGTTAATAAGAGGAGGATTAAGATCATTAAGATCAATAAGGACTATGCTTATGGAAATTACCATGTTGAATCAATAATACAATGTACCCTTGATCAGCTAATTTCTCAATGTCCTGGTCATGTAATGGTCATTAGAGATTTATTGAAGATAGAGGACATGTGGAAGAAAGGTTTCACCAATTTACAAGATTTATATAATTATTTATATTGATCTGCAATATAACTAACCTAGCTCACTAAACAATTTATTGTTCCAGTTATACATGCTAAAGAAATCTGGAAATTTTACTATGGTCTCTAGAGATGCTAAGAGCATTAATACACAACTTTCCCAATTTTCTAGGGTGTGTATATTGCGGAAGAATTTCCCCAATGTTTATGGTTCCCAAATTTTTAGAGACATTTACAAGGTTTTTCATACCAATTAAGATGATCCACTGCGAAGTTCAGATGATCAGGAGTTCATAGAATTTAGTTTCACACTTTTAGGAAGTTTATACTATTTATATTGATTTTTAGAAGTCGTGCAACTTTTCTGCATTTTTCTTTTACTGGAAAATTGATTACTGTGGCACGACGAATTGATTGCAGGGATATCAATGGGAGGTGAGCAAGAACCTTAGAGTGCGGTTGATTGAATGAGAACGACATTGAGGGGGCGGAATGACGTCGAGGTGCAGTGGCGGCCGGAAAACAGGGGACCCGACGGAAATTCCACCTCGGCCCCACATGGGGATCAAGAAGACATCGCAGCGGCATGTCGGTGAGTATGAGGGAGCCATGGCGTATCTTGTGGAGCAGGATTGGACGCCCGAGAGTGGACAGAGGCACAGCGCGACTATGGTGCGGGCAGTCAGCAGCTCGGCGCGGCTGTGAGCAGGGACGGCACGGGGAGGCTGTACTTGCTTCCTTTGGGGAGGGAGGAAGAAGACCAGACGCACCCCATGGAGGCTCATCCTTGCTCCGGAGGTGACCAAGGCAGGGCGTGAAGCAGCAGCAGGGGCATGGCACGAAGCAACAGTGCGGCGGCCATGGCAGAGCACTGAGCGGAAGCATAGGGGCATGCGGCAATGAATTGGCACTGTGGTGAGCAGGGCACGGTGCCGGCGCAGCGCACTCGTACGTGAGGTAGAGCAAGGAATGGAGACACTGTGATGCATTCATGCGATTGGAACGACCGAAGAAAGATATTAGAGCAACCGTCGGTTAGGAACGTGGAGCGGTCACCCCCTTGCGTTGCGTGCCCGCAGCAATCGCGCTGGAAGAAAGGAGCAAAGCTCTGCTTCGCTGGGACTGACTGGTGGGGCCTGCTGACAGGTGGTGTCCATTAGTCAAGCGCCCACAAATAGCAGCATACTTTTAAGGGCAAAATAAAATAGCAAACAAAGTCTAAAAATCCCTAAAATTTGCAGTTTGACTATTTTGAGTAAGAGGAATGCAATGGTGCAATCCACTTTGCAGTTTATCTGATTCAAATTCGAAATTTAATTAGCAGTGATAAATCCTCTTCCTCTATGCCTAAATTCATATTTGAACTTGTTTAATACAAACTGAACTGGTTTATAGTTTGAATCTAAGTTCTTACATTGATTTGTAGGTTTACATAACTAGGTCATATTGCAACAAAGTTCGTAAGGTTTTTGCAAGTTCAACTGATAATGTATAAATAAAATTTTTTTGGCTGTCAAGTAATTTTTTTTTGGCCTAGGTTATATTTGCAAATAGGATTTTGGTTTGAATTTATGCCTAAGCATAGCATTTGCTTTTGACTAAAGTTTTAGACTTGACATTAACCTTTATATTTGAATTAATTTGTACTCCTATTCCTGAACTATACTTTTCTTGAAAATGACACTACCACTCCAATGAGTGTTTAAGTTTTAACAACTTCATTATTTAGTATCTAACATAATTCCTTTAAGTTTGATTGTTTCCCCAATTTAAATTAAAAATTTTAAGTTCGCATTTTTGTGTTCTTACTCTACTCAAATGCGGGCTTTTACACATACGAGACACTCAACGCTACTCTCTATCCTAGCACCATGCTAGCATATTAAGTAATTACCTTAAGAGCCTAGGAACAAGCCATCCTAAGGCAATGAACTAAATCATCGTTGAGCCAATGTTAATTCATAGCATAAGTGATTCATGTTAACATAATCATATCATAGCTAATTAGACTATAGTGGAGGTTTATAGTGTTTATGATGATATAAAGATAATGGTATAGCACAATCATAAATTCTATTCCTACCACATACATGGAATCCACAATGAAACAAGAAACACTTCATCCAAGTATATGAACAATGGAAGGCTAAAGATAGCATCTTGATTAAGAATAAAGTCACAAATATAAATAGGAATATGGGAGACATACCTTTCCGAATTGGAATTTGGGAAGAGACTCCTTCTACTCCTCTCCTACTTGGACTATGGTCTTGAGACTCTCCTCTCTACAGCCTATACTTCTCTAAACCTATGGAGAGTAGTGGATATAATGGATGAATACTCAAGTGGTGTGTGTTGAAGTGAGGGGTGAGGGGTCCTATTCATAGCTTGGAGAAGGGTTAGTTTTCGCCACCAAAAGCACGTGAATCAGTCACCCTTGACCTCTTAATGCCAGGAGGAGCCAACACGTGGTGTTTGACCATGTTGGGCACTAGGACCTAGTCGGCCGACTAGGGGAGTCGACCGACTTGGTCCTGGCTCGAAACGGCCAGTTGTTCCTCCAGGTTACTCACAGGTGGGTCCCATTCCATGTTATGGGTGCTACACTGTTGGATGGACTCGAATACTTCTGTTTGTGTGCCATTTGATCCATATGGTGCCATGTGGCATCGTCTGATTGGCGGGAATGATATTTTATAAGATCCATCCCCTTGTTTCACTTCAATTCTGCATAGAATCCCTACATGTACTACTTTCTCCAAGGACAAGTGGAAATAGGTTAAATAGAAAGGTGATGTGTGCAAGAAATGATATTTCCTTCACATAATTGATTTATATTGATAGGTGAAATTGGTATATAACAGTCATCAACAAACTCCCCCAAGCTTATCCTTTGCTCGTCCCGAGCGTCAAGACTTTAGGTTGATGATCAGGAGTTGCTACTATGTTCTATTTTTCAAAAGTACCATGTACACAACAAAATACACTACCTAGTATTGCACAAATTGGCATGGTACTTCACCCATCTTAAGTCATTATGGGGCTAATGCCATCTCCTATTCATGGGTAGTTTAAAGATAGAACATCAACTGGAGCACGCGTACCCTAGAAGTGAAGTTCCACTCAAATTCCCGAGAGTTCAGTTCAGATTTCAAGTATCTCAATTTGATTCTTTCAAGTCTCTCCTTTATGTGTTTTGGAAATAAATCCTTACCAAGGAAGTTTGCCCAAATTCATCCTACCTCTACATAAGGCCTGTATGTGGAGCTTGGTAAGGAATATAGTAGGCATATTTGCAACACATAATATTGCTAAGTCAAAACAGTAAGCCTTAAGAGAAATCAGTTCAAAACAATTTGATTCAAGACTTGTGCATGTGTGATGGAATGGCATGGATATGGATCCTGAGATGACTTCTTTTTGAGTGGACTCTCTTATTTTGCAGGGATGAAAAATGACAACTTTTCTTTTTTTTTTCTCATGCTTATAATGTAAGCATGCATTTTCTTTTTCTTGTAGCCATGTCTTCTACTCCCTTTTTACGCAATGAATTTTTTTTGAGAGAATACTAAGCATGAATGATATGGAGTTTCTCTTTTTATTGTGGAATGGTGGTATGATGGGAATTTGCTTACTTCTAGTGTAGAAGTATAGCATGTGCATGTAATATCTTGAATTCAAAAAGTAATGAATGAAATCTCACATAGGTCTATACTAATTTGACAAAGCTCAATGTGAAGACAAATAGCATATGCATAAGGTCTATCAATGTAATATATCATATGGCTTTGGTAGGTATTTCCAATCAAATGAGAGTAACTTAAATCTTTTTCGAATTTCTCCAGAAATCTAAGTTTCACTTTCAGACTAGGAATAGCAGCCCTATCACTATATCCTATCTCACAACAACTTAGAATGGATTAAGCTTTTGCTACCCCCAATTTCCAAATCAAGGCAAAAAGCAATCTTAGCAAATGAGAGCAATATTTTGGACAGTAGTAAGTTGTAAACTAGGGACTTAGGAAAATTAAAACAGAGCAATTATTCATCATTTTATCTATTTGAATTCCAAACCATTCTTACCTCACATCATTTATTTTATTTGAAAGCAAATCTATCCTAAAATTTATTATAATTTATTATTATCATTATTTTTTATATGCAAGATGAATGATGGTCTAATGAAAAATAAATATGCAAATGGGTTGATACAATTTACCTCAAGTGGGGGTCCTCCCCCAAACTTGTTCTTCACTCACCTCTGTGTCGAGGGTTGAACCCATGATGACGGAAGTATGCCATGAGATAGGCTTGTTGTAGTTGTAGCGTGGAGTTGAGGTTGATGAAATGAGCGTCCAAATGTTGTAGCCATTCGTGGGTACATTGGACAAGCCCTTGGAGAGTGTGGTAGATGTCACCCATTCTCACTTCAAGCTCATCCATATGCCTAGTGAGATTTGTCATTCCTTGGCTATTGTCATGATGAATTGTAGCCGAGGAGGAACGACATCTTCTCATGGACGATGGGGGTAAGCTGCTAGAGCTTGAAGTGAATAGGGGTGGCTCCCATGCGGCACCTGGCCATCCATGCCAAGACAGACCTTCGGTCTCATACGATGGAGGTTGAGTCCATCCGAGTGCATCACCCGTTGGGTTCTCTTCCTCTTCGTACTCATGGATTGTGGAGGTTGTCGGGGTCATAGCCACTCTCCTTGAACGGCTTCTTGTTACCCTGCAAGAGACATTACTTCTTCCGGCTTCCTCGATGGGAAGAAGGACAATGCTTAGCCTCCGACATTTGTATATATGATAATCCGGGTTAGGTAACCGAATTTCATTGACAAAGCCGGGATAATAAAATATCAAAGAGCCATCTTGATCATGCTTAAGGGTATGCCCATGCACTAAATAATCTTCATCAATTAATTCTCTTTCATTTCCAACATACTCAAATGAAGAATATTCTAGTTCTCCTACCCTAGTAGCAATAACGGTAATCAATGAAGTACATTCATTTGGCCGTACTCTTGGAATGTAATCTAATCATTGTATCATCATGGCAATAACTGGAGCAACTTCTATATTTTTAATCATGGCAAATAAAATTTTTAGCTCATCATCATGTATTATCCTTACATCTCCTCTAGGGAACATAGTCATAGCCAGCCATCTATGCATGAAGCGTAAAGTAGGGTTGTGCAAGTGGCTATTCCTAGGTGCACTACATGTGACCTCACTAGTTAAATCTTGCCAAAAACTTTGTTTGTTAAACTTATGCAAAGTGTATAAATCTAGCAAACAACGTTTATGTAAGCCTAGGATTTCACTTAAATCTTTCCATAGGATGTTGTATTCTTTTTGAAATAATCTAAAAGTAATACCATCAAATCCTATTTTGAGTGGGCAAAGGAATTGTATGGAGAGAAGGTGTGAACCTTTCTCCTCTATGTGAGCAAAGTTTTATCATCCTAATGCACGCCAAATGGAAAAGAATTCGTAATCCATACCTATATTAAAGATCAAATCCGGATCATAAGCTTTCGTATGAGAAAACTCACGATCTTGGAGGAGCTTGCGTGCTTGATCTTCAACTTCACTTTGGATGTCGAGGTCGTCGTTGTGAAGAAGTCGGTGTGGGTTGCTCCTCGAACCCATGGGAGTGTCCTCTCCTACACTCCTCCTCCGTGAACTTGGTGTAGCAACGGAAGAGGGGCTTGCACTTAAGTCTCCACCATGGCTTGAGCATGCAGGCTCCTTCCTCTTTCCAAACAACCTCTTCATTCCTTTCATGGCCACAACAAACAAGAATACAACAAGGCAAAAACTAGAAAGAGGTGATGTTAGTGAAAGCAAAACCCCAACGAATTTTCCCTTGAAGGACTTGAGAGCAAATTGCAAATGCAAACAAAAGCAAATCTTTTTGAGTTGGGAATTGATCAAGAGTACTTCAATGAAGAGCAAGAAAACAATGTGAGCAAGAGTGACTTTTGGGAGGTATCAAATGAGGTGAAGTCTGAGGAGAAGAGCTCCTCACGGCCACCATTTATAGTGTGCAATCCCCAACGGTCGCTAGGGAACCAAATGTAGCCGTTGGAGGAGAGAGAGCCAAAATGAATCTTTCCCCATGTCGGCCAAACATGGGGGTCGGTAGACCTGACAGGTGGGCCCGCCTATTCCTCCTTTTGGCGGGTGGCTCCCCAACGGCTATGAAATTAGCACGTTGGTGAAATACCACTTTTGCAGCTCAGAAAAATCGTTTTCCAAATAAAAAACTCTTTTTTTCAAAACCCAACAATTTTCTTTTTGTGAAAAGTAAAGAAATAAAAACGGTAGTTGAGAATATAAGATTCTCAACTTACTAGGAAAACACGATATGCAGTGGGAAAATCAAACTAAATGGGGAAAACCAGATAAATAGATAAGGAAAACAAAGAAAAGGATAACTACCAATTTAACCTATTGGCTAGGTCTCACCACCGTCCGATGAGATGGACATTCCTCCTTCTTCGTTTATTGACATCCGGGTCCCGGCTTGTCTTGCTTCTTTCGCCATACCTTCTTTGGTGGCTTGGTGGACTTGGGCCTTTGCGGAGGCCCGTGCTTCTCCATCTTCTTGGGGTGTCGGCGTGGACGATAAGACATGTTTTCCACATAGATCAAATTCCTCATAAATGCAATGAGCAGGTCCACCATTGGAGGTATGATCTCGACCTCTTGAATGTGTTTAATATTCGACCCATACTTGATACGGATCATGGAGCATTGCTCCAACCTTGGGCCTAGGCGGAAGTTAAACTTTTCCTCCTTGCCATTAATATGGAAGTAGATTTCTGTAGCTCCCACATCTATGCGAGCCTTGGCGGTGCTTAGGAACGGGCACCCAAGAATGAGCGGCGCATCCCTCGCGATCTCCATGTTGAGCACCACAAAATCCACGGGTATGAAGCAATTCCTGGTTTCCACCAGGACATCTTCAGCAATACCCACCGGATAATGGACTGAGGAATCAGGCAGTTGGAGCTGATTTGGTGTTGGAGTTAGTTCCTTGAAGTTGAGCTGGTCGAAAACCACCTTGGAAATCACACTCACACTTGCTCCAAGGTCACAAAGGGCCTTGTCAAAGTGGTGTGCCCCAATTAAGCATGAGATTGTAGGACATCCAGGGTCCTTCTTCTTTTCTGGAGCCTATTGAGGATGGCTGCGCTGCAGTCTTCTGTAAGGTTGACAACCTCAGTGGTGGGCAATGGCCGCTTGTTATTCAATATGTCCTTGAGATAGCGAGCATAAGTAGGTACTTGCATCACATCAATCAAGGGCACATTGATGTGGATTTTCTGGATGATCTCAACAAAGCGGTTGAATTGCTCATCCACTAGTGGCTTCCTTTCCCTGTGAGGGAATGGCAATAACTTGGTGTCCTCAAAGTGCTTGGACATTCTCACACTAAGTGGTTCACTTATGCCAACTAGGACATCATCCTCCTTTGTAGTTGTCCTCTTCTCTATTGTGGCATACGGTGGGTCACGAGTGGTCTTGCTAGCTCTCGTAGCCACCACACTCACTTTCTCCATTGGAGGAACAACTGCAGCCAATTGAGCCAATTGAGTTTCCAGCATCTTGTTGAAACTGAATTGATTCCTGAAGGCTAAGGATAGTCCTTCAATCTTGGCATTTATGCTCTCTAGGGTCTTGTCATTGGCCAACAACTTATTGGATATAGCCTCATTGATCTTCAGCTAGCCAATGGCAAGTCTCTCAAGTTGGGTTGATTTTTATTGTTGCCATTGTTGTTGTACCCTCCTTGAAAGAATGGGCATGGTTATCACCACCCTTGACCTCCTGGACGATAGCCATTGTTGTTTTCATTGTTAGCTACATATAAGGCATCCTCACGGGTTTCTGGGCAGTCATTGCCCAAATGGCCCGTGTTGCCACAGGCTTCACAAGTGATGTGAGAGTCTAAGGCATAGGAATTGCCACATACCTCACCATTGCCTTGTCCATCAATCTTCTTCATAAGGAGGTCCAATTTGCAGCGATCACGTCCACCTCCTTCAAGGTGTGCATGCCTCTGGCGGATATGGAGATGCTCATCGCTCCAACCCATGTTTGACAACATCTTCTCAATCAAATCTTTGGCTTTGGGCACCGTCAATGAGAAGAAGGCACCTCCAGCAGCAACATCAACATGGTCACGGGCAGATGGGATCATCCCATTGTAGAAGTTTTGGATAATGAGCCAGTCATCCATCCCATGGTGGGGACAGACTAGGATGTACTCTTGAAGCCTCTCCCAAGCCTCGAGAATATTTCCTTGGCATCTTGCTGGAAGTTGGAGCCTCTTCAACGTAGGGTATTGGTCTTGCCCAACGGGAAAAACCTGGCAAGGAATGCCGTAGAACACTTCTCCCAAGTATCTACAGCACTTCGGTTTGCGTAGAACCACTGTTTCACTCTCCCAAGAAGAGAGAACTGAAACAGTATAAGACGGACATCAATAGGAGATACATATTTTCCCATAAAAGTTGTGCAGATCTCGAGAAACTGTTGTAGGTGAGCACTTGCGTTCTCGTTAGCCTTCCCACAAAATGGGTTAGCTTGCACCATGGTGATAAGGCCAGTCTTGAGTTCCATGTTTACGTCTTACGTGTTAACAGTGGGCCCAACAGGCACAATGTTAGCAGAGGGAGCTGAAAACTCATGAAGGGTCTTCTGGGCCACTGGTGTTTCGATTATTGGTGTAGTTGTGCTGGCTTGCTTTGCCACTCGAAGCTTCTAAGGAATAATGACACGAGGTCGATCTCTTAGAAGGGATTCCAGATTTTGAATAAAGTTTTCCAGCAAGCGGAACCAAACATACACTTCCTTGTTTTCACATAAAATGCAAGAACAAAGAAGGGTCATCCTACTAAAACCTAGTAGAGTCCTATCCTATACACTCAATCATGTAATACTTCGGCTGCCTTCCCCGACAATGACGCCAGAAACGCTTGTTGATATTTCCTATGCACTACTAACATTTCATCACTAGCAGGGGTGCCATAAATGCTTGTTTGTAGGTTTTATATTATACATGTAAATCCGCAAGCGCAAGGAAAGTATCGATGTAGCATTTCCCCTCTAAGAGTATTGCCAAATGGTGTCATTTATATTCTCCCAATGGAAGGCTAGGTGGAAGTAAAACAATCATCAAATGGAAAGGCTAGGTTGATCTAGGCAAGGCTCTAGCAAGGACGGATAAAGGGTAATTGAGGTTGTGTGACACACACAAGAGCATTCTACCCTAAGGGGATAATATGGGGTAAAGAGGGATCAGGCTAAGAACTAGGTAGAGACTCCTACAATGCTTCTAATGTACATATACATAGCCTAGCTTAGTTACAAATGATAATGTCAATTATGAATTCTCATGCTAAGTGGATTAACACATTGGGCGCAGTATTACCCGTAGAAATACTAGGATGACTCCCGCCAAGAGCCTGTGGCATATGGAGGATTACAAAGAACAGATAGGGTTGTCACCACCTATTGCCGACCTCTTCAATCCGTTGGCATACAAGACATTCAACGCTACTCTCTGTCCTAGCACCATGCTAGCATATTAAGTAATTACCTAAAGAGCGTAGGCACAAGCCATCCTAAGGCAATGAACTAAATCATCATTGAACCAATGTTAATTCATAGCATAAGTGATTCATATTAACATAATAATATCATAGATAATTAGACTATAGTGGATGTTTCTAGTGTTTATGATGATATAAAGATAATGGTATAGCACAATCATAGATACTATTTCCACCACATACATGGAATCCACAATCAAACAAGAAACGCTTCATTCAAATATATAGACAATGGAAGACTAAAGATAGCATCTTTATTAAGAATAAAGTCACAAATACAAATAGGAATATGGGAGACATACCTTTCCCAATTGGAAATTGGGAAGAGACTCCTTCTAATCCTCTCCTACTTGGACTATGGACTAGAGACTCTCCTCTCTACAGCCTATACTCCTCTAAACCTATGGAGAGTAGTGGATACAATGGATGAATACTCATGTGGTCTGTGTTGAAGTGAGGGGTGAGGTGTCCTATTTATAGCTAGGAGAAGGGTCGGTTCCGCCACCAAAAGCGCGCGAATCAGCCACCCATGACCTCTTCAAGCCGGGAGGAGCCAACACGTGGTGTTTGACTGCGTTTGGTGCTAGGACCTAGTCGGCTGACTAGGGGGGTCGGCTGACCTGGTCCTAGCTCCAAACGGCCAGTTCTTCCTCCAGGTGACTGACAGGTGGATATCATTCCATGATATGGGTGCTACACCGTTGGATGGCCTCGAACACTTCTGTTTGTGGGCCATTTGATCCATGTGGTGCCATGTGGTATCGCTGTTGATATTTCCTATGCACTACTAACAATTCATCCCTAGTTGTGGTGCCAAAAATGCTTGTTGGTAGGTCTTAAATCTCAGATGAACGTCCGCAAGCGCACATAAACTATCGATGTAGGATTTCCCCTTTAAAGAGTATTCCTAAAGGGTGTCATTTATATTTTCCCAAAGGAAGGCTAGATGGAAGTAAAACAATCATCAAGTGGAAAGGCTAGGTTGGCCTAGGTAGGGATCTAGCAAGGATGGATAAAGGGTAATTGAGGTCGTGGGACAGACACAAGAGCATTCTATCCTAAGGGGATAAATGAGGTAATAGACGAACTAAGCTAAGAGTTAGGTAGATACTCCTACTATGATTCTAAAGTAAATATACATAGCCTAAGTTAGTTACTAATGATTACACTAATTATGAATTCTCATGCTATGTGGATTAACACATTCGACACTGGTTTACCCCTAGCAACACTAGGCAACTCCCGCCAAGAGCCCGTGGCATAGCCGAACATAGAGGATTACAAAGGAAAGATAGGGCTGTCACCACCTACTGCCTACCTCTTCAATCAGTGGGTCTACGAGACATTCGATGCTACTCACTATTTTAGCACCATGCTAGACTATTAAGTAATTAACTTAAGAGCCTCGACACAAGCCATCCTAAGGCAATGAACTAAATCATTGTTGAACAAATGTTAATTTATAGCATAAGTGATTCATATTAATACAGTCATATCATAGCTAATTAGACTATAGTGGAGGTTTATAGTGTTTATGATGATGTAATAAGAATGGGATAGCACAATCATAATAACTATTCCTACCACATACATGGAATCCACAATCAAACAAGAAACGCTTCATCCAAGTATATGAGCAATAGAAGACTAAAGATACTATCTTTATTATGAATAAAGTCAAAAATATAAATATGAATATGGGAGACATACCATTCCCAATTGGAAATTTGGAAAAAACTTTGTCTACTCCTCTCCTACTTGGACTATGGACTAGAGACTCTCCTCTCTATAGCCTATACTCCTCTAAACCTATGGAGAGTAGTGGATACAATTGATGAATACTCATGTGGTGTGTGTTGAAGTGAGGGGTGAGGGGTCCTATTTATAGCTTCGAGAAGGGTCAGTTCCCGCCAACAAAAGTGCGTGAATCAGTCACCCCGGACCTCTTGAAGCCAGGAGGAGCCAACACATAGCGTTTGAACGCGTTTGGCGCCAGGAACTAGTCGTCCAACTAGGGGGGTCGGCCGATCTGGTCCTGACTCCAAACAGCCAGTTCTTCTTCGAAGTGACTGACAGGTGGGTCCCATTCCATGATATGGGTGCTACACCATTGGATGGTATCGGATACTTCTGTTTGTGGACCATTAGATCCATGTGGTGCCATGTGGTGTCACCTGATTGGCTGGAATGATATTTTATAGGACCCGTCCCCTTGTTTTACTTCAATTCAGCATAGAATCCCTGCATGCACTTGTTTCTCCAAGGACAACTGGAAATAGGTTAAATAGAAAGGTGACATGTGCTAGAAATGACAATTCCTTCACATAACCGAGTTATATTGACGGTGAAATTGGTATATAACAGCCGTCAACAAACATCCCAAGCTTATCCTTTGCTCGTCCTGAGCAAAGTCAAGACTTTAGGTT
Organism: Tuctoria greenei; assembly: GCA_036927565.1. Taxonomy (NCBI): domain Eukaryota; kingdom Viridiplantae; phylum Streptophyta; class Magnoliopsida; order Poales; family Poaceae; genus Tuctoria; species Tuctoria greenei. The sequence goes on along the minus strand of JAYESD010000003.1, from coordinate 128,142,841 downwards.
GATGATCAGGAGTTGCTACTATGTTCTATTTTTCAAAAGTACCATATGCACAACAAAATACTCTACCTAGTATTGCAAAAATTGGCATGGTACTTCACCCATCTCAAGTCATTATATGGCTTATGCCATCTCTTATTCACGGGTGGTTGAAAGATAGAATAGCAAATGGAGCACACATACTCTAGAAGTGAAGTTCCACTCAAATTCGGTAGACTCCAATTCAGATTTTATGTATCTCAATTTGATTCTCTCAAGTCTCTCCTTTGTGTGTATTGGAAACAAATCCTCACCAAGGCACTTTGCCTAAATTCATCCTACCTCTACATAAGGCTTGTATGTGGTGCTTTGTAGGGAATATAGTAGGCATATTTGCAACACACAATATTGCTATGTCAAAATAGTAAGCCTTAGGAGAAATCAATTCAAAACAATTTGATTCAAGACTTGTGCATGTGTGATGGAATGGAGTGGATTGTGGATATTGAGATGACTCCTTTTTGAGTGGAATCTCTTATTTTGCAGGGATGAAACATGGCTACATTTTTTTCTCATGCTTATGTTGTAAGCATGTATTTTATTTTTCTCTTTTTTTTGTTTTTCTTGTAGCCATGCCTTCTACTACCTTTTTATGCAATGGATTTTGGAGAGAGTACTAAGCATGAATGATATGGAGTTTCTCTTTTCGTTGGGGAATGGTGGTATGGTGGTAATTTGCTTACTTCTAGTGTAGAATATAGCATGTGCATGTGACTGACAGGTGGGTCCCATTCCATGATATGGGTGCTACACCATTGGATGGTATCGGATACTTCTGTTTGTGGACCATTAGATCCATGTGGTGCCATGTGGTGTCACCTGATTGGCTGAAATGATATTTTATAGGACCCGTCCCCTTGTTTTACTTCAATTCAGCATAGAATCCCTACATGCACTTGTTTCTCCAAGGACAACTGGAAATAGGTTAAATAGAAAGGTGACATGTGCCAGAAATGACAATTCCTTCACATAACCGAGTTATATTGACGGTGAAATTGGTATATAACAGCCGTCAACAAACATCCCAAGCTTATCCTTTGCTCATCCCGAGCAAAGTCAAGACTTTAGGTTGATGATCAGGAGTTGCTACTATGTTCTATTTTTAAAAAGTACCATATGCACAACAAAATACTCTACCTAGTATTGCAAAAATTGGCATGGTACTTCACCCATCTCAAGTCATTATATGGCTTATGCCATCTCTTATTCATGGGTGGTTGAAAGATAGAACAGCAAATGGAGCACACATACTCTAGAAGTGAAGTTCCACTCAAATTCGGTAGACTCCAATTCAGATTTTATGTATCTCAATTTGATTCTCTCATGTCTCTCCTTTGTGTGTATTGGAAACAAATCCTCACCAAGGCACTTTGCCTAAATTCATCCTACCTCTACATAAGGCTTGTATGTGGAGCTTTGTAGGGAATATAGTAGGCATATTTGCAACACACAATATTGCTATGTCAAAATAGTAAGCCTTAGGAGAAATCAATTCAAAACAATTTGATTCATGACTTGTGCATGTGTGATGGAATGGAGTGGATTGTGGATATTGAGATGACTCCTTTTTGAGTGGAATCTCTTATTTTGCAGGGATGAAACATGGCTACATTTTTTTCTCATGCTTATGATGTAAGCATGTATTTTATTTTTCTCTTTTTTTTGTTTTTCTTGTAGCCAGGCCTTCTACTACCTTTTTATGCAATGGATTTTGGAGAGAGTACTAAGCATGAATGATATGGAGTTTCTCTTTTCGTTGGGGAATGGTGGTATGGTGGGAATTTGCTTACTTCTAGTGTAGAATATAGCATGTGCATGTGAAGTCTTGAATTCAAAATGTAATGAATGAAATCTCACATAGATCTATACTAGTTTGGCAAATCTCAATGTGAAGACAAATAGCATATGCATAAGGTCTATCAATGTAATGTATCATATGGCTTTGGTGGGTGTTTCCAGTCAAATGATGATAACATAAATATTCTTAGAATTTCTCCGGAAATCTAAGTTTCACTATATCATATCTCACAACAACTTAGAATGGATTAAGCTTTTGCTACCCACAATTTCCAAATCAAGGCAAAAGCAATTTTAGCCAATGAGAGCAATATGTTGGAGAGTAGTAAGTTGTAAACTAGGGGCTTAGGAAAATTAAAATAGAGCAACTATTCATCATTTCATCTATGTGAATTTTAAATCATTCTTACCGCACATCATTTATTTTATTGAAAGCAAATCTATCCTATTTATTATTATTATTTTTTGATGCAAGGTGGATGATAGATATGTGGAAAATAAATATGCAAGGGGTTTATACAATTTACCTCAAGTGGGAGTCCTCCCCAAGCTTGTTCTTCACTCACCTCTGTGATGAGGGTTGAACCCTTGATGATGGAAGTACACCGCGAGATCGGCTTGTTTGTAGCATGGAGTTGAAGTTGATAAATTGAGCGTCCATGTGTTGTTGCTAGTCTTGGGTACCTTGGACATACCCTTGGAGAGTGTTGTAGACGTCACCCGTCCTCATGTCAAGCTCCTCCATACGTCTAGAGAGGTCTGTCATTCCTGGGCTATAGTCAGGATGACTTCTAGCCAAAGTGGAACGACATCTTCTCATATATGTTGGAGGCAAGCTGCTAGAGCTTCAAGTGGATAGGGGTGTCTCCCATTTGGCACCCAGCCATCAATGGCAAGACGGACCTTCGGTCTAATACGAAGGAGGTTGAGTCCATCCGGGTGCATCACACTTTGGGTTCTCTTCCTCTTTATACTCATGGACCGTGGAGGTTGTCGGGGGCATGATCGCTCTCCTTGCACGACTTCTAGTTACCCTTCCAGAGACATTATTTCTTCTGGCTTCATCGATGGTAATGAGGTCAATGGTTAGCCTCCGGCATTTGTACAAAAGTTAATTCGGGTTAGGTAACCGAATTTCACTGACAAAGCCAGGATAATAAAATACCAAAGAGCCATCTTGATCATGCTTAAGGGTATGTCCTTGCACTAAATATTCTTCATCAATTAAGTCTCTTTCTTTTCCAATATACTCAGATGAAGAACAATACTGGTAATAAATGAAGTACATTCAATTGGCCCGACCCTTGGAATGTAATCTAACTATTGTGTCATCATAGCAAAAACTGGAGCAACTTTTATCTTTTTAATCATGGCAAATAAATTTTTTAGCTTAACCGAACGGTTAAGAAACATTGTCGACACCATCAAGAAACCCTTATCCAAGGTTCCCCTTGGTCTTGTTTTCCTTTTTGGTCGCAATGTTCTCGCATTACTCAACCATAGGTCATCGGTGATTACCCACATCTGTGGTTTGACCTAGAAGGCATTTTATCGAGCACCTTGGCTAGACCTAGGACTTAATCACCCTCACATCGACTAAAACCTAATTTGGCTTGAGAACCATTGTCTGACGAGTCGTGCATGTGTTTCAGCACCACACTCATCACACGCATCCTTCATCTCGATGCCAGGGCACGGTGACAGCTCGAAACGTCACCCGTCCTCACGTCAAGCTCCTCCATACGTCTAGAGAGGTCTATCATTCCTTGGCTATAGTCAGGATGACTTCTAGCCGAAGTGGAACGACATCTTCTCATATATGTTGGAGGCAAGCTGCTAGAGCTTCAAGTGGATAGGGGTTTCTCCCATTTGGCACCCAGCCATCAATGGCAAGAAGGACCTTCGGTGTCATACGAAGGAGGTTGAGTCCATCTGGGTGCATCACACGTTGGGTTCTCTTCCTCTTTATACTCATGGACCGTGGAGGTTGTCGGGGGCATGATCGCTCTCCTTGCACGACTTCTAGTTACCCTTCCAGAGACATTATTTCTTCTAGCTTCATCGATGGTAAGGAGGTCAATGGTTAGCCTCCGGCATTTGTACAAAAGTTAATTCGGGTTAGGTAACCGAATTTCACTGACAAAGCCAGGATAATAAAATACCAAAGAGCCATCTTGATCATGCTTAAGGGTATGTCCTTGCACTAAATATTCTTAATCAATTAAGTCTCTTTCTTTTCCAATATACTCAGATGAAGAACAATATTGGTAATCAATGAAGTACATTCAATTGGCCCGACCCTTGGAATGTAATCTAACCATTGTGTCATCATAGCAAAAACTGGAGCAACTTTTATCTTTTTAATCATGGAAAATAAATTTTTTAGCTTAACTGAATGGTTAAGAAACATTGTCGACACCATCAAGAAACCCTTATCCAAGGTTCCCCTTGGTCTTGTTTTCCTTTTTGGTCGCAATGTTCTCGCATTACTCAACCATAGGTCATCGGTGATTACCCACATCAATGGTTTGACCTAGAAGGCATTTTATCGAGCATTTTGGCTAGACCTAGGACTCAATCACCCTCACATCGACTAAAACCTAATTTGGCTTGACAACCATTGTCTGACGAGTCGTGCATGTGTTTCAGCACCACACTCATCACACGCATCCTTCATCTCGATGCCAGGGCATGATGACAGCTCAAAATGTCACCCGTCCTCACGTCAAGCTCCTCCATACGTCTAGAGAGGTCTGTCATTCCTTGGCTATAGTCAGGATGACTTCTAGCCGAAGTGGAACGACATCTTCTCATATATGTTGGAGGCAAGCTGCTAGAGCTTCAATTGGATAGGGGTGTCTCCCATTTGGCACCCAGCCATCAATGGTAAGACGGACCTTCGGTCTCATACGAAGGAGGTTGAGTCCATCCGGGTGCATCACACGTTGGGTTCTCTTCCTCTTTATACTCATGGACAGTGGAGGTTGTCGGGGGCATGATCGCTCTCCTTGCACGACTTCTAGTTACCCTTCCAGAGACATTATTTCTTCTAGCTTCATCGATGGTAAGGAGGTCAATGGTTAGCCTCCGGCATTTGTACAAAAGTTAATTCGGGTTAGGTAACCGAATTTCACTGACAAAGCCAAGATAATAAAATACCAAAGAGCCATCTTGATCATGCTTAAGGGTATGTCCTTGCACTAAATATTCTTCATCAATTAAGTCTCTTTCTTTTCCAATATACTCAAATGAAGAACAATACTGGTAATCAATGAAGTACATTCAATTGGCCCGACCCTTGGAATGTAATCTAACCATTGTGTCATCATAGCAAAAACTGGAGCAACTTTTATCTTTTTAATCATGGCAAATAAATTTTTTAGCTTAACCGAATGGTTAAGAAACATTGTCGACACCATCAAGAAACCCTTATCCAAGGTTCCCCTTGGTCTTGTTTTTCTTTTTGGTCGCAATGTTCTCGCATTACTCAACCATAGGTCATCGGTGATTACCCACATCCATGGTTTGACCTAGAAGGCATTTTATCGAGCATTTTGGCTAGACCTAGGACTCAATCACCCTCACATCGACTAAAACCTAATTTGGCTTGACAACCATTGTCTAACGAGTCGTGCATGTGTTTCAGCACCACACTCATCACATGCATCCTTCATCTCGATGCCAGGGCACGATGACAGCTCGAAACGTCACAACGACGTCATGTGGTCAACGACATCGACGCAGCTCATGGTGGAGCATCACGAGCACGCACGGACAAGCCAACGCGATACACAAGACAAAAGAGGTCACCGTGGGGATTTCTATAAGAATGATATCAACGCGGAACATGGACCAGATGGCGAAGGATGACGGCAGTCACTGACCTTGTAAGCATTTTAGTGAACATCTTGGTTGTGTTCTTGATCCGGTTACTTCATCAACATTCCAAGAGCACCTTAGCACATGTCCCGGTTGATTTGCCACCCCACAACAAACCTACATCCATCGACAAACATTGAACGTCAATACATCTGGTTTCGACTTGTAAACATTTCATCGAACACCTTGGCTGCAGCACTATCTCGACCAATTCTTCACAAATCAGAGCTAATCTTGGCCTGATTGTCGTTTCCATTGTGTCGATGTCGTGTTCCTGCATCTTATCCATCAGCCACATCACAGTCTTTGCTGCCAGGATGCAGCAGCAACGTGGAACATCACGACGACGTACCGAGGGCGACGAGCATGAGCAGGGACGGCACGGTGGGCAGCAAGGAGTCTCTTCGATGGACGCACGGACATGGCATCATGGCGCTCGTGGTCAACGCGGCAAGGCGCGACCGGTAGGGACACGGCAGCGGCATCTGTACTCGATGCTTGGTCTGGACAGCGGCAAGGGCGGGCGACCATCGCCGCAACGGGCGCGACGCGAGCAGGGTAGTCGGGGGTGACAGCAGTGATGTACGCACGCTTGGCTGTGGGCGTGCAGAAGCAGGCGGCTGCAGTCTTGGCGTTGGGGAATGGAGCAGAGGTCTTGCCGTGCCGGCGGTGGGCGGCTTGGAGCGGACAGAGGCTGGCAAGCACAACATTGGCGTGACGAGGTGCTCCAGCGGCGACAAGTAGCACGCCGGGGTGCATGGCAGGGCGCGTGCATGGCGGGGGCATGGCTAGCCGGAGGTCAGGGACGTGGGGCCAGGGCGGCGAGATGCGCGCGACCGGGAGCAGGCCGTGGCCGAAGCAGGTGGAACGGCGCATGGGCAGCGGCCAGGAAATAGTGAGTAGGGGCAGCGGGCCTTTGCCGGCGTGGGCGGTGCTGCAGGTGGCCGGGAGGAGGCGAGCTCGAGTAGGGCCAGGAGCACGCGCGGCCTGGGGGACGAGGAGGCGGCCAGTGCAGCAGTAGGTAAAGCGAGCCGACGCAGTGGGGTTAGTGGAGCGGGACCGGTGTTGGGCGTCGGAGGGAGGCAGGGTGCCGTGGGGGCGGCGCCGGTGAGGAAGCACGACCGGGAAGGTGGAGCGCGCGCAGCTAGGGAGGTGGGGCGAGCCGGCGCTCGGCACTGCAATCGGGCGGGCGCGAGGTGCAGCGAACTGGGCGCTGGAGTTTTGGATTGAGAGGGGAAGAAACAGGGATGGTGTGTTCAATGGGAGTGAGGAAGAAGAAGCGAAATCGGCTTTCTACCGCTGGGAACAATCGCTGGAAAACATACCACGTTACCTCGACTTTTCAAAAGCTTGTCTGTGTACTACTCAACTTGATTGTATCTACAACTAGGTCTTAGAGGTAGCAGTTGACTTGAGGAGTATCTTCATCAGAAGAAAAACAACTAACTATATGTCGAAGTTTATCCCTAGACACGTGGTCGAGATCACTAGACACATCTCTAGTGATACTTCACTTAACCTTCGCTTCGATCAGTCAGGAGGAATGGATATCCTTCTCTATTACTTTAGTGGAGTTGAAGTCACGCTCTTCTTAAAGTAACTCAAACTGGTGGTGGGGGTTGGATCCTCTTGAATATGTAATCTCACTTGTTTGCGTTGTCTTTGACACCTCTCAGTGTGGCAAAGAGTGCTAATTGAACACTATAGTTACTTGAGTGTTCACCTTTCCCCTTAAAGTTTTGGACTAGGATGTCAAAGCGTACCTCAAACAATCTTAATGGGAAAACGAGCTGCAACTCGTGTAATTGTGACTTGCGCTCGAAATCACGAGAAGTGATGTGACAAAACACATAAATGAAACACTAGTATGTCTATCCAAGGGAAAAGGACTTGAATTGAGTTTAACACTTCATTCAACTTGGTAATTAGTTGAGTCCTAACCCTTGGTTGGTTACGACACTCCTCGAGTTGAAATCGAGAACCGAATGCGTAACAAAACCCAAAAGTTTCAAACTGAGCAGACTATGGTGACAAATGACCAGTCTGGACTCAAACTCGTTTCTGATCCAGTTAATTGCAAAATCAGATCTTGAGGTGAATATCAAAGTTAAAGTACACTTCAAGACCTTTCCAAAAAGTATTGGTTTGCCTCTAGATCATCTTTAGATTGCATGTTATGCTGTTTTTAATTTAGCAGATTTTTCTGGACTTTCAGCCAAACTTGATTAAAAAGTAGCAGTTTGCATCCAAAGTTTTCGGACCTTTCTGTTCAAAATATGGAAATATTCTTATCTACAAAGTTTTAGACAATGTAATCATATTTCTTGAATATATTTATTTGTATGCATATCAGACCAGGTTCAAAAGATATGAATTTTTGAAGTTTGCTCAAAATTCAGCATTCAGAAGAAATGGGGGTTCAGTTCAGACTGACCACCCTGCATTCAAACACGATTTGGGATAGGTAGATGACCGATTCAAATCTAGAGCCAATTACAAAAATTGTAGCTGACTCACTAACCTTCACCAATAGTTGTTTGACACCATAGGATAGTGCCACCTTGAGCCCGTAGATGAGAGCTTCATACTACGCCATGTTGTTGGTTGCCTTGAAATCAAGGTGAGCCATGTATTTTACCTTCTCCCTAGTCGGGTCGAGGAGAAGGATTCCAGCTCTGGCCCCCTGCTTCTGAACGGAACCGTCGAAGTAGATAGTCCAGTGAGGCTCTGTGAAGACCGGGACCTTTGGTTCCAGTTTCTGCTCACTGGGGCCCCCAGTATTTGATGGAGAAGGAATCCACTCCGCCACAAAGTCAGCCAGAGCCTGACTCTTGATTGCTTGTTGTGGAAAGAATTCAAGATCGAATTCTGGCAGCTCCGCTGCCCACTTGGCGATGTTCCCAATAGAATTAGGGTTATGCAATCTAGCACGCAGTGTATAAGAAGTTACCACTGATATCTTGTGGGCTTGGAAATAATGGCGAAGCTTCCTTGAGGCAATAAGAACTGCATAAAGCAGCTTATGCACCTCGATGTATCTGGTCTTGGCATCATGGAGTACTTCATTGGTGAAGTACACCAGGCGCTAGACAGTCTGGACCCTCTCATAGGGGTTGGGGCTTCCTCTCCATCGACCCGGACTCTCCCGAAGGGGTCCGGACCTTCTCGTTGAGCTTTCCGGACCCTCCCAGAAGGGCACGAATCTTTTCCTTGTTCCATCTGGATCCTCCCTGAGTGGTCCGGATATTCTTGAGCAGACGTGGAAACTACCTCAGATGAGAGGTTGATCTTCTAGCAGTTCGCATTGAAGATCTGTGTCTGGAGGTTAGGACCCAGACTCACCTTCAGGTAGCTCTGGACCCTCCCAGAGGGGTCTAGGCTCCTGAACTGGATGTGGCTCCGGTCTTTCTGTGACTAGGACCGTGCTTACGACTCATGTAGTTGAAGAAATGTAAAGCAGTAGAGGCTCACCAGGGTTCAGAGTAACCAAGATTGGTAGGATGGTGAGGAGCTGCTTGAGCTCTTGGAACGCCTTTTCTGCTTCCTGGGACCTATGGAACAGTCGTTCATGATGCGGGATGGAGGCCGTATGTCTTCTATAGCCTTGACCATTGCCGGGTTTGCCTCTATTCCTCGGTGAGTCACCAAGAAACCAAGGAGCTTCCCGGAGCTAACCCCAAGATACACTTGTCCGGGTTCAGCTTGGTGCGCGTGATGCGCAGCTTGTCAAAGACGGCTTGCAAGTTGTGAAGGAGTGACTCCTTGTTCTTGATCTTCACATTGATTTCATCGACGTACACCTTTATCATATCTCTAATTAGCTCTCCAAACATTTTATACATAGCTCGCACAAAGGTTGACGCAACATTTTTTAGACCAAAGGGCATGGCAGTATAACAATACAATCCATCTACTGTTATGAAGGCAGTATGCTCTTCATCTTCCCTAGAAATTTGCATTTGATGATATCCGGAGTATGCATCTAGGAAACACAATAGCTCACACCCGGAGGTGGAGTCCACTATCTGATCTATTCTAGGTAGTGGAAATGGATCTTTTTGACATGCCTTATTTAGTGTGGTGTAGTCGATACACATCTGAAGCTTCCCACTGGCCTTGGGTATAACGACTGGGTTTGTCAGCCATTCTGGATGGAAGACCTCTTGGATGAAACCAGCTTCGAGCAACTTCTTGATCTCCTGTCGAATGAAGTTTTTCCGCTTGACTAATTGCTTCCAGGGCTTCTGGTGTACAGGCCGTGCATCTGGATAAATCTTCAGATTGTGCTCAATCACCTCTCTAGGGATCCCAGGCATTTCTGATGGTTGCCAGACAAACACGTCGACATTAGCCTGGATGAATGTGATGAGCGCGAGTTCTTATTTGTTGTTCAAACCTCCTGATATATGGGTGGTCTGAGCAGCATCAGAACCGACTTGGACGACTTTGACGGGAACGTCGGTGTTGCCGCTTGGTTGCACATGTGGTGCAGAGGTTGAGCCCCGATGACGAGTGCTGGGGGGTTGAGCAATGAGATCTTTCAATGAGGTTCTTTCTTGCGCCGTGGCAAGCGCATGGAGTTCCTTTAGCGTGGTGACTCCTGCATTGTGGTCTCCACGGACCCGGAGGACGCCTGAAGGTGTCAACATCTTAAACACCAGATAGTCGTAGTGAGCTGCGGCCATGAACCTGTACAAAGCACGCCTGCCTAGGATGGCATTGAAGGGCAGACTGATGTGAGCAACATCGAAACCAGCTTCACAGTCCTGTATTTCTCCCGCGTCCCGAAGGTCACCTGGAGAGTGATGTATTTGAGGGGGCTGATGGCCTCTGGACCTACCTCAGAGAAAGGTCTCGAGGGGCGAAGGTCCAAGAGTTGTAGCTGGATCTTCATGAATGCTTCAAAGCTCAAGAGATTGAACGTCGCGCCTCTGTCTACCAAAACATGGTAGAGATGAACATTGTTGATGGTCGGAGATACTATCAGCGGAAGTTTTCCAGCTCCGACCATGTTCCTAGGGTAGTCTGATGCATCAAAAGTGATGGGCGTATCCATCCACTTCCGATGTGGTTCCGCCCTAGCAGCAGGAGCTACAACAGCCATTTCCCACCGCATTGTCTTGAGGACACGGTGAGAGGTGACGTCCCAGGACCCTCCGTAGATGGTGTTGAGGGTCTTCCAACACTCATTGTCAGAGACGTCAGAGTCATCATCGGCTGTGTTGTACATAGCCTTTAGGACCTTCTTGGGGTCCTAGAAGCCTAGCTCCGTCTCGGTCGGAGCTTCATCAACGTTTTGCTTTCCTTCTCGCTGATGGAAAGGAGCTTCTTCTCGGTGCTTGTTGTAGTGCTCGACAAGATTTTGGACCTCTCGGCAGTCCTCCAGACTGTGCTTGTCCGTCTTGTGGATTGAACACTACATCTTGGAACCACCGCCGTCTTCTGACGACTTCTTCTTGCCGTTGGACTTCTTCTTCTTTTTGCCACTGCCTGAGATAGTGGCTTCAGCTTTGGAAGGCTTTTTGTTAGCCTCCGGAGCTGGTTTTGAGTGCGTTTCTGGGCCCTCTGTGGCCCGGTCACACTTGTCAGCTAGGCTGAACAACTCTGTGACGCTGGTGACTTCTTTCTCGCCAGTTTCTCCAGCATTTTCTTGTCTCGGACGTCCTGTCTGAATGCGACAATAACAGAAGCGTTCGAGATAGAGGGGATGGTATTGCGTACATGAGAAAACAGCTGGATAAAGGATTGGAGTGATTCCCCCTTTGTTTGCTTCACAAGAAACAGGTCTAGTTCAGTGACTGATCGGGTATAAGAACTCCCGAAGTTGGTAGTAAACCGTTGACATAGCTCCGCCCAACTATTGATGGAATCGGGTGGAAGACTCATGAACCAGGACCTAGCGGTCCCAGTTAGAGCCACAGGGAAGTAGTTGGCCATCACGTCCTCATTGCCTCCCGCTGCAAGTATAGCAGTGGAGTAGATTTGAAGGATTTCGGTGGGGTTAACAGCCCCGTCAAATTTCTACGGCAGATGAGGCCGAAACTTCTGTGGCTAGCGGACCATGCATAGATGCATGGCCAAGGCAGAACAACCTCCTCCTACTCCCACTGGAGAAAGGTTGTCCCAAGCCTCTCGCCTTTTGCGAGCACGCTCAATATGGATGCGTCTGTCCTGCTGTCAGTAGTGGCGGTCAAGCTCTGACCGCAAATCGTGTGTCGATAGCCTCGACATGGTGTGGGTGTGACGCGTCCTGAAAGGCAGCGATGTCACCTGTCGAGATACAGCACACCTCCGGTGCTGTGATACGTGAGGGCCAAGTCTCCCATACAAGGTCCTACGTTTAGTCGATGCCTGGCCCGATGGGGGAGGACCTTGGTTGCTGATGGCATCAGCTACAACTGCAACTAGATGCTGCACATCAGCACGCCATTGCTCCATTGCACCCTGAGGTGCTCCGGGCGCTGTTGGGCACTCCAGCAGAGTACTAACAGCAATCAGCGCATTCTTAGGGTTATTCTTTGCCGATGCTGTGACCAACGCGAGTACCCCATCCTACTATCTAGCATTGCTTGCCGGAGCAGATGGTGGCGGTGGTGTTTCGATGCCTGCCGGGACAATGGTGCCCGCTGGTTGCTGCACGTTGGAAGGATTCCCTCCAGCAGGTTGCATAGCGTTATTGCCGTTGGATGACCCTGCGGCAGAGTTCACCATCTTGTAATCCCAGGCGCCCCCTTCCTAGCGTGCCAAATGTCGAAGCGTACGAACGACACTTCCCCTGGTACTACTAAATTGTAGCCCACGGAGGTTCTTGATTGGTTGGGGCGCAAATGAGATTATGAACAATATGATGACACAAGATATTTTACATAGTTCGGGCCGCCTGAGCGTAATACCCTACTCCATGGAGTGTGTTGTTGTATTAGGAATTTGATCGTGCTTGTGTGCGTATGAGCTTGCCTGTTTTGTACCGAGCAGCACATCCCTTTTATAGACCACAGGATGGATGTTACTTGAGTTGCCTGGCCCAACTTGTGTCCCCGACATTTATTCTTGCCTTAAACACAATTAAGTGTGTTTAAGCACCCTAATGACGTGATAACATGCCTTAATGGTGGCGTTACCAGTATTAAGGGTCTTTTGATCTTGCGCCATTAATAGTGCATTAATGGCAAATAATCAGGCCTTGTAATTGTAGCAATAAGAGTCCTTTAAATACTTATGCCGTTGGAGATCTGTCTGTATTCCCGTTGGTGGCGTAGGTCCGGGGGCTTGACATGTTGCAGCTCTGGAGCATTCCCTTGTGGGAAGGTAGGTTCGAAGCTGCTATACACGTGGAGGCACCGGGGCTTCCTTCTACTGGGGGTTAGGTCCAGGGTCACTGTAGACGTGTCAAGTGTGGAGCTACCCTATTTAGAGGGTTTGGCTCCAGTCTTGTGTTACACGTGGCAGTGTCGGAGCTCCCATATGTAGGAGGTGGGTCCGGTGCCGTTTGACACGTGGGGCCTACGGAGGTCTTCAACTTTGACAGGTGGAACTTCCTTGCACTTCTTGTGGTATCATGGGGTACCTGGTACGCAGGGTACCGACAACCCTCAACCTGGACTGCTCTTCAATTGAGGTACGAGTTTAAAATTTTTTTTCATTTGAATTGCATTAGGATTGAATGAACTTTTGCTTACATTGGCGGGGAAGGTTTACACCTCCTCATCATTCAATTCTTATGCACCCTCACGAGAGTAAGTGTTGGCATTGCTTTTTGATTTTTCAAAAGAAATGTCACCTTACATGGGAATAAATTTAAACAAGTACCTATAATTTCATAAGCATTGTTGAAATTGACTTAGACATTTTCTGCCTATGTTTAGTAAGCAAAGCTTATGGAATAACTTAATGGTTGAATGTGCATGTAGCAACGTAGGAATACTGATGTCCCGTATTTTGATTTGAAACTCATTCGTACATGGATCACTAAATTTCAAATTTCTAGGCAAGAAATTAAAATGGTCAAGAGGACAAAATTGAGAATCTTGTTTGCCATGATCCACATAATAAATATTTTCTCTTGTAAAAAGTAGAGATGGTTAGAAAATTTAAAAGATTAAGGAATCAATAGAGTGTACATCTATCACATGCATTACTATGAGTAGGAGCTTTAGAGAATGTGCAAATTGATTAATTTATAAAGCTCCACTCCTATATCAATGTACAACACAATGTTTATGGATACACTCTAATTTGAACCCAATATATCTTTGTTTTTTTTTCTGCCCTGGATGTACAAAGGAAATTCGATCATCCAACCCGAAGTTCAACTGTACAAGTGCCGAGAGCTAACACTCCATCTCTATCAAAGAGAGGAAGCTTGGAAGAGTAGTATTTCTATGTTGGAATACAAGAAGTCGATTTGTAGGTACCATTTCAACATCTATTTGCTAATGAGTAACCAAGCATGGTTGAAACCTATAGGAATTTGATCTTGAGGGCCAATTATAGATTTACGAGGCCCAATGTTTGACATGGAAACCTTCCATGAGCAACAAATGGGCTGCCATGAATAAGTAGGATCTCTATTGCTTCCACTATTCTAATTACCCATTCAAGCTCAAGGGAATTTCCCCCATCGTCGGGTGCGCATTGTTCCTGTTTGGCTAAAGGTTTTTTTAACCTTAGTCAGGGAACAATAGATCACACCAAACACATTTTGGGTGCATGTTGTTCCTTTGTGGCTAAAGGTTCTTTTGACCTTAGCCAAGGAATAGTAGATCACACCCAACACATGATGGGTACACCTTATTACTCTGTGGTTAGACGTTATCATGACCTTTGCCAAGGAATATAGGATGACACCCGACGTATGGGAGACCTTGAGGTGTGGATGAGAGGCATTGAAAACACTCTCCTCGACCACACTCATGGAACCCATGGGAGGCCACACAACATCAACACTCAACCATCTAATGCCAAAGCCATGATGCAACAAGGTTAGGCCAACTTCACGGCCTACCTCCGCCATTAGGGTTTCGACCCCTATCACAGACCTTGACCAAGAACAAGCTTACGGGAGGACCCCCACCTGAGGTAACTTGTATCACATCCCATTTGCATTCGTTTATACTAGTTTGAACCATCCAAGCTTATGTGGACAATTACCTCAATTGGGGTTCCTCCTCCAAGCTTTTCTTTCTCAATCTTCATGGAAATGGTTGAACCCTTGATGACGGAAGTAGGCCATGAAGTTGGCCTGTTGTTGTTGCAGCGTGGTGTTGACGTTGTTGAACTGTGCGTCGATTTGTTGCTGTGTGAGACCTATGTGGTGAATACATTGGCAACTATGATAAACATGTAGGTTTACATGCAAAGTTTTGAATATACTTGAGAAACACACTTTACACTGTCTGAACTTTTGTTGCACATGAGCTGAACGTGTTATGCGTTTTGGAATGTATGAACTTTTTTGTATAATGCATAGCGGCTGTTTTGGACTGTTTGAACTTTCTACCTGCTGAAATAATTGTGTGGCTGCTATATTTTTCATTTGCAATGTTTCAAACTTGCTTTGCACTTATGGGAAGATTTGCTTAGTACTTTTGGACTTAGTTTTTGATGTGTCTTGGCTGATCATGGTTGATATTTTTTTGTTATGTATGAATCATACTTATGTGAGGTGCTCACATATTATTTTTCAGATGCTGAGAATGCTAGGCAATTACTAAGTGCATTAGACATGTCAATTTGGGAGATGAAAGTTATATCTATTCGTGAATCTACTATCATGAGTCCACTTACTTTGGATGTGCTATATTATAAACTTAAAACTCATGAAATTGACATAATCTCACGTAAGAACCCCAACAAGTCTCTTGCACTTGTTTCTCAACGTGACATGCCTAGCTCTAGCCAATCTTCATCATGTGGTACACTTGCTTTGTTGTCCGCTTTAACCCTTGAACAGATTGAGGAGCTAGCATTTCTCTCTAGTCGATTCTCAAAAGCATTGCAAAATGTGAGGACTAGAAGGAGAGTAAGTGTTGGTTATCAAGATTCTTTGAATCTGGTAAGACAAAACATTTTCATACAGATTGCCGTAATCTTTTAGGTTCTACTTCTCATGACGAAAAGCAAACAAGGACGAAGCAGTCCTCTGCAAACAATAAGAAGAAGAAGGGTTTTACTGGTCAACAACTAGTAAACAATTTTGTCTCTGCACTTCAAGAACTTGGCTCGAGCGATGTGTATATCGGAAGTGACAAAGATGAAGAGAATTTGGCCAATATATGCTTAATGGTGGGCAACTCAAGATCAAGTATGGAGGAGGTAGAACACAACAGCGACGATGAAGAAGTATGTTGCACTTGCAAAGAAATGTGTGATGCTATTTCTCGTGCCATCATTGTACTTAAGATAAAGGACAAAAAACTTAGGGACAATGTTGTTAGAATTGAATCACTAGAATTTGAAATTAACCGTTTAAAAACTTTGAATCCTAGTGATGATTCTTGTTCCTCATGTGAGCTTATATATGAACAATTGTCCTCTTTAAGAAGTGAGCACGCCTCCACATTTAATAAACTTGAACTTGAAATTGAAAAGAACAAAAAGCTTGCTGCACTTAATGATAAAAACACAAAAGATTCTAGTTGTTCTACAAATGATTTGCATTGTTATACTTGTGATAATCTTGATAAAAAACTACACGATGCTATGGATGAGATTTCTGTTTTGAACAATGCTTTACGTTCTCATGAAGTTAAATATTGTTCTAATTGCAAACTAAAAGGAAATATGCCTAGACTTGTCTAATAAACTTGATGACATGAATAGGACACTAGAGCGGTTTTGTAATGGAAATAAGAATCTGAACATGTTGATGAATTCCTCTAAATCATGTAATGACAAAACTGGTTTAGGATTTTATTCCCATGCTCATTCTAAGGCAGATCCACCTAAAATTTGAAATTTATTAGGAAGTGGTTTCATTCAAACAGTTCCTAAATATAAAAGAAGTGGTTTTAAAATCTGCAGGGGTACTGTCTCATTAAGTTTAAAATAAACATGTTGCTTGCTAATCTAGACATGAACACATGGTTAAATTTTATTGTACCTACTGTGGTAGAGATGGTCATGTCATAGATATTTGTTATAGACCAGCTCAACAAAAGAAAAAAGAAAGAATGCAAGGTAGATCTCATAACTCTCATGCAAAATTTAATGCACATGCCGAATCAAAAGTTAGAAACATGCAACCTGCTATTATGAGTCAAAAACATGCAAAGTTTGCTCATAAATCTATAGTTTTCAGGGCTACACATGTAACACCTCATAGGTCAGTAGTTGGATACAAAAATCCTCAAACTTCGGCTCATAAACCTGTTGTTTTATCTCAGCTTTCGCGTGTTATTCATTCTGGACGTTGTTTGACTCAGTATTGATTCCTAAATGCCTTTTGACTAACCTCAGCATTTCGTCATCGACGTATTGTGCTTCTATGTAGGTTACATGCTTGAGGAAGGAGAACATTTGGATTGTGGGTTCAAGTTGCTCACGCCACATGACCGGTAACAAAGATTGGTTCTCCTCCCTCTATTTTGTGTCACATGTAGAGAATGTTACTTTTGCCGATAATTCTCAACTCCTATAATTGCTAAGGGTTCGGTTAGAGTAAATAATCGCTACACTTTGAAGGATGTGGCACTTGTTAAAAATTCAAAAAACAACATGTTTTCTGTTTCACAATTGCTAGATGAAAATCTGGAAATTATTTCCACTAAAAATTGGTGCAAGGTTGTAGATTCATACAGCGAGCTCATTTTTAACATTTCTCAGTTTGAAAGAGTTTTTAAAGCTGATTTTGATATGTCATCCTCTAAGCATAGGTGTCTAGTTGCTTTAGACTTATATTATTCACACTGTAGACTTGGTCACATAGGCATTGATCATCTCACATGTGTTAGTGCTCTTGATCGCATACGTGGGCTTCCTAAGCTTAAAGGGGACAAACAAATTGTGTGTTCTTCTTGTAGACATGCTAAGATGGTTGCAGGTTTACATGCTTCTCTCACAATGACCATGACAACTGAAACGGGACAACTTTTGCACCTTGACACCGTAGGTCCTTCACGTGTTCAATCTTTTGGAGGTAAGTGGTATGTTCTGGTGATTATTGTTGATTATTCTAGATACTCTTGGGTTTATTTTATGGCATCTAAGAATTAAGATTTTAGTCACTCTTGAACTTTATTTCTTAGATTATCAATTGATCACCCAGGATCCTTAAAAGCAATTATAAGTGATAACGGAACTAAATTTATAAATCAATCTTTTGATCTCTTTTGTGCTGAAAATGGAATAGATCATCAATTTTCTTCGTCGTATGTACCTTAACAAAATGGTGTCGTAGAGAGAAAAAACATAACCTAGTTGTGATGGCTAGGATTATGCTTGATGAATATCAAACTACTAGGAAATTTTGTGCTGATGCAATTGCAACCACTTGTTATCTCTCAAATTGTGTTTCCTGCATGCTATGCTATAAAACACTATATGAACATCGGCATGGACATAGGCCTAGTGTGACACACTTTCAGGTCTTTGATTGCAAATGCTTTGTTAAGAAACATAGTAATCTTGATAAATTTGAACCTAGATCTGTTCATGGCATGTTTCTTGGTTATCCATCTCATACTAGAGGCTACCGTGTGCTTTTACTTAACACTAACAAAATTGTGGAGACTTGTGAGATTTCTTTTAATGATGCTAGCCCAGATACTAGCTCTAATATTGCAGGTCCAGATCCAAATCCACAGGGGGAGAGTATTTTCATCGAATAAGACGAAGAAGTGGTGCTGCTGTCCGAAAATTCAGATGCAAATGATGTTGATCATGCAGCTGATTTTGTACCACAACAAGCACCAAACAACTACTGCTGCTGGTATAGATCGTCCTCAATCCCAATTACTTCGATCTGTGATGATCATGAAGAAGAAGGAGCTTGTGAAGTGTCTACTTCCGTCCGCGTCATAAAAATTCATCCCCCACAACAAATCATTGGAGGCTTCCACAAATGAGTCACACAGTTCAGGTTTTGCGATCCCAACTCTTATGCTCATTCTGCTTTTCTTGCTTCTTTTAAGCCCAAATATATATCACACGCACTCACTAATGAATCTTGGATTATTGCTATGCAAGAAGAGTTAGAAAATTTTGAAAGAAATAATGTTTGGAAACTTGTCCCTCCACCTCAAGGTCACACATTTATTGGAACTAAATGGGTGTTTAAAAATAAACAAAGTGAGGATGTGGCTGTAATTAGGAATAAAGATAGGTTGGTTGCTCAAGGTTTCACACAAGTTGAAGGTCTAGATTTTGATAAACTTTTGCTCTTGTTGGTAGATTAAAAGCCATAAGAATTTTATTAGCATTTCCTGCATCTAAAGGATTCAAATATATCAAATAGATGTTAAAAGTGCTTTTCTTAATGGCTACATAGATGAGAAGGTTTATGTCAAGCAACAACCATGTTTTGAAAATCCATATTTTCCTTATCATGTTTTCAAACTGTCCAAGGCCTTGTACGATCTCAAACAAGCCCCTAGAGCATTGTCTGATAGGTTAAAAACATTCTTACTTGAAAAGGGGTTTACCATGGGCAAGGTTGATAAAACTCTTTCAGTGCTTAAGCATGGCAATGACTCATTATTCATTCAAGTGTATGTGGATAAAATTATCTTTTGTTTTGTTTCTCATGAACTTGTGTCCAATTTTTCAGCTATGATGAGTTCAGAATTTGATATGAGTATGATGAGAGAACTCACGTACTTTTTTGGGCTGCAAATCAAGCAAACCAAGGAGGGTACTTTTGTGCATCAAACAAAGTATATAAGAGACCTTCTTAAGCGCTTCGACATGGACAAAAGCAAGCCTCTTCGGACACCAATGGGTACAGCAATGACACTTGAACTTGATGAAGATGGTGAACTCGTGGATCAAAAAGAATATAGAAGCATGATCTGGTCACTTTTTTACCTCACAACATCGGGCATACAACTCAGTGTATGCCTTTGTGCATGATTTCAAGCTTCTCCACGTGCTTCACATCGTCAAACCGTTAAAAGGATTCTAAGGTACTTACATGGAACTCAAGAATTTGACATTCCTCTTCCTTCTTCCTCAACCATTACTTGGAAGTCCTTTCGAATGCTTATTTTTGGGGTTGTAGGATTGATAGGAAAAGTACTTCGGGTACTTGTCATTTCATTGGTAATTCACTTGTTGTTTGGTCCTCTAGAAAAAATTTAGTTGCACAATCCACAGCCGAATCTGAATATGTAGCTGCTGCTAGCGCTTGTTTACAAATTATTTGGATTGTTCAAACACTTATGAAATATGAGGTTCATCCAGATAGTGTTTCACTATTTTGTGATAACACTAATGCCATTTGCATTGCTAAAAACCCTGTGGAACATTCTAGAACAAAGCACATTGACATTAGGTATCACTTTTTTCGTGATAATGTTGAAAAAGGAAACATTGTGCTTCACCATATAGATACCGAACAACAATTGGCTGACATTTTTACAAAACCTCTGGATTTCACTCGTTTTGTTTCATTCATAGTTAAATAGGGGTTATACATCCTCATGGCTTAAATTGGGGGGGAGGGGGGGTTGAAACTCAGGAAGTCTATGTGTCAATCTAAATTTTAAATAATTTGAGCATAAGTATTTCATACATATATGACTTTGTAATTCCTTTTACATGCTGAAAGTTCTTATGACATTACTCATGTTGTGCATTTTATAGTTTTTGCCATGACTAGTAATTGGAATAAATACTTACACTAAATCTGGTCATGATCGGACTTACTTGCTATTTTGAACTTGTTGGATGCTCACAAGTGCTTTTAATCATAATGAATTAATCAACTAATCAACTCACATGTTGAGTTTTTATGTCCAAATGAAAAATGGAGAAAAGATCAAGAGAATATGCATGCATCGTACTTCTTCTTTTGAGATTGCTTATCATTGCAATTAGATATGAACTTGGAAGGAGTTGTGTATGACTAAAACCATGTCCTTAAACTTTAGATTGTCAAATGGCATAGGCTTGGCTTGTTTGGTTAGAATAAGTCAGATGCGGTATAAAATCTCTTGCAAATGTCATATGATCTGAATTTGTGCTTTGAAAAATATTAAAAATGCAACAACAAGTTCCATGCTCTCAGGTTTTGAAATAGTTAAGTTTGTGAGATCATGACTTGCTTAAATTTAAAATCACACTTTATCTCTAACATGGATTACACTACCTTATGTATCTCATTGATGTCATAGTGTATGTTACTTGATAGTATGACTTTGATGAGCTTTTGTTTTATATGTATATGTTATAATATGCTCCTAACTATTGAAAATTTTCTTTTGCACCCTGCTGAATACATTGTCAAAGGGGGAGAAATACGTATAGGGGGAGAAATATTTGTTTTTGAAATTCATTCACATTTTATTTTCAAAAGGGGGAGAAAATTGTTTTCAAAACTTTTCATGTGAATAAGCCAATATTCGGATTTTAAGGGGTGTTGCCAATGCATTCATCAAGGGGGAGATTGTGAGACCTATGTGCTGAATACATTGGCAATTATGTTAAACGTTTAGGTTTACATGCAAAGTTTTGAATATACTTGAGAAACACACTTTGCACTGTTCGAACTTTTGCTGCACGTGAGCCGCACGTGTTTTGCATTTCGGAATGTCAGAACTTTTATTGTATAATGCATAACGGCTGTTTTGGACTGCCGAACTTTCTATGTGCTAAAAAAATCGTGTGGCTGCTATGTTTTTCATTTGCAATGTTTCAAAATTGATTTACTCTTATGGGAAGATTTGCTTAGTACTTTTGTATTATGTTTTTGATGTGTTTTTTCTGATCATAGTGGATATTATTTTGCTATGTATGCAACATACTTATGTGAAGTGCTCACATAAGGTGTTGTGGTTATCGAACTAACGAGAGTCAAGTCGAGGACTTGTGCTCAGAAAAATTGGTTGATTATTCATGTGCCGGTGTCGCTTGAGGTCAAGATATGGCTGGTGACGAGATGCATTGAAGTAGTCTTAGGGGGAAGATGAGGTTCAACAACCAAGTTTGGGATGAATTGTGGTTGAGTTGATAGGGAGGTCACACAACACGTTTGTGTCAAGAACAATGCATATGAATGTATCGTGGATGTTTTTGGAAAGTGTTTGCACGTGTGCAAGGGGTGCATGGACGTGGCACCATTGTTCCAAGGCGTGTGAAGAGAAGTGGGCATGAAGATGTGGCCGTAAAGGTCCAACTGGCTGGATTATGCCTCAGGCTGCGGCTGAGATGGTTATGGTTCGTTTATGGAAAGTTTCGAGTTTGTTTTGGTCAAATTTCATGGTGAGTACGAAGTTGTGTTGTTTTAGGAATTTTTCGTACGTTCCTAAGTTTTCTTGAAGTCGTAAGCTTGGTTCTATATGCGTATAGAAGAGTCTTGAGCAGTTATGGAAAGTTTTGGTTGAAATTGAGTTGGATTAGAGTCCTAGTTTGGATTGGGTTAGCCTTAGGGATGGCTATAAAAGCAAGGAGGGCCAGAGATCGTGGTGAGACTAAATGTGGCCTAGAGGGGGGGTGAATAGGCTTTTGAACTTTTTTCCTGAAACACTTAGCAAAACTGTTAAAACTAGGAAGGCCGGACTAGTCCGGTATGAGTAAGGACTAGTCCAGTGTGTATAACCACAAGAATCAAATTGAGATCTATTATCTATTTCCTTTGAATCTCTCGCTACAGAAGGTAGTAAAATGTACTAACAACTCTAGCAAATGTTATTGGTGAATGATTTGCACATGGAATACAAGATTAATAGAAGTTGTAAGTATGATCAAGTCTATGCCCTAAATAGTGCTAATAATAAAAAGTATGGATCAAGAGCACACGAGACAAGCGATTTTTACCGAAGTTCGATCTCACCAAAGAGATCAACTCCTCGTAGAGAAATCCCACACAGAGCCGGGTCTCTTCAAACCCTTTTCCCTTGTCAAGTCACCACACAAGGCCAACTTGATTCCACTATCATGGGTAATCACCAAGTTGGTGGGGCAACCTCACACGTTGAGGGCTCCCACAAGATTACAAACAAAAATAGAGATCAACACACTCAAATAATTACACAATAATCAGCAGGAGTGTGTGAAAATTAAACCCAAGAGCTCATAGTTGATAAGATCATAACTCTCCCTTTCCCAATTGCCAACTCCCAATGTTTTGACTCTTAGGACCTTAGAATGTGTGGAGAGGAGTATTTTTGTGCTCTAGGATGCAGTGGCGGTGCTAGGGTTCTTAGATGTAGTGTTATGGGGTCATGGATCACCTATCTACAGACATTTAGAAAAGTTACCATTTGTATCCCGACGACTGGACTAGTCTGTTATGGACCAGACTTGTCCGTTGTGCTGAGTGATTTCTGCGTGGAGAAGTGCAGCACACTAAGAAACCCTAACTTTTGTAAGTGTACCGAACTAGTCCGTTATGGATCGGACTAGTCCGTTTTTGTCCAGAAAGGATATCAGACTTGTCCCCTCTACCACCGGACTGGTCCTCTTTTGGAACTGTGAGAAAATGGACTAGTCCGCTATGAAAACAGACTAGTCCTCTATGAGGTACTATGATAGAACGTACTAGTCCTCTGTGAGACTGGACTAGTCCTATTGTGATACTGTGTTGAGACCATACTAGTCCTCTCTAGGGTCGGACTAGTCCTTTATTCCTGCAACTTGAATTGTGTTATAGCCCTAATTCTTTCTACAACGACTTGAGTTCTTGGGGGTGTGTCTCTCACACACACCCTACACATTTAGGACTACTTTTGCATATTTTCTTCACTTGTTTTATTCTCTTTCTTGATTCTCATCTTTTCACCTTTTTGCACCTTTTGTTCACTCGTGCTCTTCCCTTTCTTGAAATTCACTTTTCTTCTTTTTGTATCTTTAGTTCAATTCTCCGAAACCTGCTCTCATCTAAACAAACTTGATTAGGATCTCACTTGTTTGTCATTAATCATCCAAAACCCACAAGGGTGTGCCTAGATGCACTTTAAATCTCTTCCCTTTTGGTGAATGATGACGACCATTTTTAGATTACACAAATAAGAGTAAAAACTTGATTTTCATGAAGTGTGCACATATGAGTAACAAAAGTTGTGAGCATGAATTACTTCTCATATATGTACTCTTTATAGTGGGGTGCCTATGAATTGTGTGTGAGAAATAATTATGATGAATATAAATAACACTAAGATGAGCTTAAGAAACAATTCTTTTGGAGATATGATAATGAGCATAACACATGAACATTAAAGCATAATAGGCATTGATATAGAGATGACCAAGTGTACAAGTGAATAAGTATAAGAATATCACATTATTACAATTCAGCATAAACACAAGCATAATGAACATATCCACAAGATAACATGGTGCATAGAAAGTGTAAAGTCTTACACAAAGCACAATAGGTCTTACATAAAGCATAGTAAGACTCCAACATGAAGCATTACAAGCTTTTAAAATAGTTCTCCATGACCAACCAAATCTAAGGATAACGACTATGATGAGAACCTGCTACCCCTACTTCCCCTAAATCTCTCTCCCATTGGCATCAAGACACCAGAAAGGGAAAAACTCAGAAAAGCGACTCGTCGTCTTCATCGTCTCGTTCCACATTTCCCTCAGTCTGTGTCTTCTCACTGTCTTGCTCCTCGTCAATATAATCATCATTGTCACTTGCTTGAGGACCAGTAGGTCGAATGGAGGGACCAATACCAAAGAAAGCTAGTTCATCATCTGTAAGTGTTGGCATCTCAGTGAAATCTTCATCTGAATCTTCTGACACTTCTTAAGAGCCAATAGGTGAGATTTTTGGCTTCTGACATATGGCAGTCACATTCTCCTTCACGTATTGAGAGTGCCTATTCCTTGCCTGCCTCTAATTTTGTTGCTTCACCTCCACTTTGTGAAAAGAGGTAAATACAACATGTAGCATCGTCAGAATGCCGCTGTTAGAGCCTCTTGAGGATGAGCGGACTACAGTAGATGAGGCACCTACTGGAATGGACCGAGTGGACTGCAATCTTATAGAGAAGGGTAGTGGAGGAGGAGATGTAGGAATCTGAGGTCTGAGCCTGGTGTGAGGGACATCCTTGACAAAATCACCTCCTGTAACTTTCTCAATCATGAACATAATGTTGGGGGCATATCGACAAGACCGATTTGGAGTGTGAGCAATGTTCAATATATCATTGTGGATATAATCAAACACATCGAATTCTTCATCTCCACTAATGATTTGCATCAAGTTCCGGAGAAAGTCCTCAATGCTACCTGCATCAGCATCTTTGGGTGCAATAGTCTTCCTTAGCACACGGTTCAAAACAGCAAAGACGACTTCAAATAGTTGGTGAATGGAGCCTTGAACGGATAGGCAGTGTCATAGAGGAAGTCCATCTCATTCTTGTCTAGCGCCTTAACATTGTAAACATTGAGCTTGTTGTTAAGAGACCAACCCAATTCATGTAATACTGCAAACTCCTCATAACCAACTGAGTACTTCTTTCCATGAGTCATCCATGTGATCTCATCAGCACCACACTTAGAGAAATAGCAAGTGGCATATAATTGAGCTATGACTTCATTGTTCCAATCATATCTGAAGGCTAGAAGGTCTTTCAAGCCATGTATGTCATCTAGTGCAATCACTTGATGAAATGCCTCATTCCCTTTGCCCTCCATGTAATCCTAGTCAATCTATTTATTCTTAGCCATTAGATTTTCATGCAGAGGTACACGGTTAGGTAATAATCACAGTGAAACTTGCTCCAAAACAATGGATCTGCTGCCACCTTCTTGTGACTATATACATCAATCTACCTCAGCTTTTTGGCTTTGTCAGTTCCCTTTTCAGTGAAAGCATCGTCATTGGGACAATGGTTACGATCATGCATCGGGGCAACCATTTCAAGTGGCCCAATCAGACCCGAGGACCTCGCATGACCTTTGCCCTTGTCCTTCCGCTTTCTGGCCTTGTATGTTTGAGTGACCACTTGTTCGCTCTATTCAATAGCTTTCTTTGCTGGGACTTTCCGTCGAGAGCTTGTGCCTGTTGCTCTGGCGTCCTTGTCATGTCAAAACTTAGTCCTTCGTTGTTCCTTGATTTCCAATTGCCGTTTTGAGGCTAGTTGTGCCGCCTCAAGCTCCGGCTCGCTAAACATGCTTTCATCTGAGCTCGACATGATGCCTGACACAGTAGAAGAGGATAAAAATAGAGATACAAGATTGATTCAAAGAACTTAACGAAATCGACATAGTAGGCTTAATGTTGATAACAATCGGACTTGTCCGTGGTTACTGGGGACTAGTCTGGTGTACCAGACTTGTCTGCAGGGAAATCCGAACTAGTCTGGTGTTCATCAGCATGAACAAAAGGTATTCAAAATTCATCAAAACTTTGAGGATAAGGATCAATGTGCAGGACAATGAGAATGTAGGATACTCAGAGTGTATTGAAACCTTGATGAATGAAGGATATGGGATGAACCCTATAAAATGAATGAAGATAAGGATTAGGGCTAGGGTTTACTAAGAGAGGATCGATGCGCGAAGCTGAACAGATCCTGAGAGCGGATACGTTTGGGGTGGACTTTCCTTCAAAGCACCAAGCCTCCCTCTCGATGAACTAAATATTCTATGGTCCAGATGAGAAATTGGCTTGGGAGCTCGTGAGGAGGAGAGACAGTGTTGAGAAAGGAGTGAGGAGGAGGAAGAGTGACTCGGGGAGCATCCAACAGTTAAGTCACTGGAACACCGGACTAGTTTGGTGAAACCTGGACTTGTCCAGAGCGGCGGACCAAAGGCGGACTAGTCAGGACACTAGGCTTGTCCGGTCCAAACCACGGACTAGTCCGTAGCAAATATAGAGTTGTGGTAAGATTAAAAAGGTAAAATTGAGATTTGACTTTTGGATGATGATTAGTACATGATTTTTGAGAATGTCCTTGAAGGATGTGATCAACAACCAGTTAATCATCAAACTATGGCCAAAAGTTCAGAATTGATAGGACACCGGACTAGTCCAGTTGATATCCGTACCTCTCTGGTCTGACAGAGAATGCAGGTAAGAATTTCGAAGTGAATTTGAATGGATTCCTAGTGTTGGTCATAAGGACATAGTTTTAGAAAATATTCTTTGTAAATATGGTCAGTAAGCAAACAAAAATCATACTATGATCATAATTCACCAAGACTCAATACTTGAAGTAGATTTAGAGTGAAAATGGTATAGGAGATTAATTTTTGCAATCATGCTGGTATTTTGAAGTTCTATACTCCTAGCAATCAGATATGCAACATTTCAAGCCACATGTCGGAGCAACATGACGCCTTGCATAGAAAATATGTACGTGACATGATATTATGTCTAGATGCTCACAAGTACTTCCTCCGTCTCAAAAAGTTTGTCACTTTATAGTTCAAAATGAACTATAAAGCGACAAACTTTTTGGGACGGAGGGAGTACGATAAATTAGTGAACAAAGGTGATATACAAGTTTAATATGACCTAGATGGACCAAGATACACTAGAGCCAAAAATAGAACGGTATACCTCCTTCTTCATTTTCTTTGGCTCCCCCTTGATCATTGCCTCCATCGCTATATTGATTATTTCGATCTTATTGAGGTTGATCCTGTACATATGGAGCTTTTTCTCGTATAGAGGCTCCCTCTTAATCAATGCTCTCCGGTTGTTGTACATGTTGAATACTTGTGTTGATAGTATGGGTGGAGATGAGCTTTTATCTTCATTGTACCACATGAATATTTTCTTTTCCTCCAATTGTTTAGTTTGTGCCTCTTAAGCAAATTTTTGAATCCATTGGAGGGGGTACACCTACAACACAAAATTATTCCTTGCTTCTAGGTACCCAAGCTTTCTTGGGTCCTTTGATGTTAGTGATAAGACATTTGGGCACCCACACATCGGATTTTGGACTCTCGTGGAGTGGCCCAACATACATGGCATAAACATGGTTAAATTCAATCTTCATAAGAACATATGAGGCATTAAAGAGATTAAACATAATGTTCGGTCCATTTTTAGCTTTCTCATGAAAAGAAGGAACATGTTTGGTGTTCTTAACTTGATTTGAGCTTTCCTTGACAAAAACAATTGACTCCTTGTTATTCATTAGGTTTCTAGAATTTCGCTTTTCACCTCGAGAATATCCAAGGCCATCCTTGATATTAGAAGCTCTAGTAACTGAGTATGCACTTCGTGCATGCTTGATTTTCTCCTTATAAAAAATGCCACATTTGGGTGAATAATTGCTTTGTGCCACTTTATGCTCATTTTTCAAGTCAAGAACCAAATTAGCACAATTACAAGTTTTAAGTGGAATAGACTCAATATTTGAAGAAGGTGAGCTCTTAAAAGATGAGGAGGAAGCACTTTGCTTGAGTGATTCAACTTGTACGTGAAGGTCCTTGTTCACTTTTTTCAAGTTAACAAGCTCATCCTTAAGTACAACATTCGAATTTTTTAGATTTGAGCAAGTTTCCTTACTCAAAACTAGCTCACGCTCAAGCGC
The DNA here is from genome assembly GCA_036927565.1 of Tuctoria greenei. NCBI lineage: Eukaryota > Viridiplantae > Streptophyta > Magnoliopsida > Poales > Poaceae > Tuctoria > Tuctoria greenei. The sequence continues at coordinate 128,114,474 of JAYESD010000003.1, read as the reverse complement.
TTCTCTCTTTTCCCTTTCTATCTCAAGAGCTTCCTAAACCTCAGAGTATCTCTCCTCCTGAAGGACGAGCATATCTTCTTGTCGGTTGATAAGATCTTCCTTCTCAAATATTTCATCCTTTAGTATTTCATTTTAGCTAATGCAGTTTTACATAAGCCCTTAAACATGTGTTCATTTCATCACTGCTATCATATTCATCATCGGAGTAATTAAGCGAGGGAGGTGTGAGTCGAACCTTTTTCTTGCCATCCTTAGCCATGAGGCAAGTATGATTACGAGTCTCTTGTCCTCCCATGTTCGGGAAGAGCGTAGACTTCTTGGTAGGCTTCATGATGGCAATGGTAGCCATCTCTTCTTCTTTATCGGAGGAGGACTCGTCGTTTGAGTACCACTCTTTGTCGATGTGTGCTTGATGAGCTTCTCTCCTTTTCTTTAATATTTTCCTATCTCGAGGCTTCACTTCTTTCTTCTTCTTATTTTCTTCATATGGGCAATCAACTATGAAGTGCCCATATTTACCACAGTTATAGCATGAGCGTCTAGATTTGGACTTGCCTTTTTCTTTGTTCTTATCATCACTGGAATTTTCGTCTTTTCTACTTCTCATCATCATATTCTTAAATTTCTTCATGAAGTGGACCATTTCTTCTTCATCCATGTCGGTGCTCATGTTGTCGCTATCTTCATCCTCTTGCACCTTGTGGACTTTCTTGCTATTTGGTTTGTTGGCCACCTTGAGAGCTGCCCCTTTATTCCTTGATGAAGTCAACTCGGCAATGTCCATCACATATTTTGCTTCCTTCTCCATCATCTTATGGTTGATGATTTTACGCAATAGTTCATCCGGAGTCATTTTATGGAACCCCGAACATTCTCGGATCATCGAGCATAAAGTGATATTTCGGGGGCATGAATGCCCTTATCATCCTCTTGACGACTTCATGATCGGTCCATTTCTTACTTCCATAGGCCCAAATCTTGGTGATGATTGCCTTCATTCAGTTGAACATCTCTTGGGGTGATTCGCACTCCTCAATGGCAAACCTCCCCAATTCCCCTTAAGCATTTCAATTTTCGCTTCACGAACTGAGCGATTTCCTTCATGTGCTGTCTTGAGTGTGTCCCATATTTTCTTGGCACTTTCTAGTCCATCAATCTTGGTGAGCTCTTCCCGACTCAAGGATGAAGTGACTACCGCAATGACTTGTGTGTTATGGTGAATATCTTGCTCTTGATCTGGAGTGAGTTCATCATCAGTATCCGAGAAATCTACACCTGTACACACAACATGTCAAAGACTGGTGTTTAACGATGAAGATGCATTTTCATGTTATACTTCCACATTGTATAATCATTTCCATCGAAATGTGGTGCTCTCCCCATAGGAATTGAAAGATAATGATTGTTAGAAGTAAGACAACTATAATTATAAGGATATTGGGAGTAGTCTTGACGACCACTCCTCATCGGCTCCTCGTCTTCTTCCTTGCCCATCCTGCTTAGGAGTTTCTTCCTTAGAAGCACTTTGAGTTGACGCACTTCCTCATCATCGTGTCTGTTCTCTTTGAGTATAATGAATGCCTTTGTGTCATATTCATCTTTGGTGTTGGGAACCTTTGGGATCCCATTGTTCTTCTCTGAAGCCATTTGATCTCTCTGAGAGGTGAGTCTCGTAGATGGGGAGCCTACTCGGATACCAATTGAATGTGGCCTAGAGGGGGGGGTGAATAGGCTTTTGAACTTTTTTCCTGAAACACTTAGCAAAACTGTTAAAACCAGGAAGGCTGGACTAGTCCGGTATGAGTAAGGACTAGTGCAGTGTGTGTAACCACAACTACCAAATTGAGATCTATTATCTGTTTCCTTTGAATCTCTCACAGCGGAAGCTAGTAAAATGTACTAACAACTCTGGCAAATGTTAATGGTGAATAATTTTCATGTGGAATACAAGATTAACACAAGTTGTAAGTATGATTAAGTCATATGCCCTAAATAGTGATGATAATAAAAAGTATGGATCAAGATCACACGAGGCAAGCGATTTTTACCGAGGTTCGATATCACCAAAGAGATCTACTCCTCGTTGAAGAAGCCCACAGAGAGCCGGGTTTCTTCAAACCCTTTTCCCTCATCAAGTCACCACACAAGGTCGACTTGATTCCACTATCACGGGTAATCACCAAGTTAGTGGGGCAACCTCACACGTTGAGGGCTCCCACATGATTACAAACGAAAATAGAGATCAAAACACTCAAATAATTACACAATAATCAGTAGGAGTGTGTGAGAAATCAAACCCAATAGCTCTAAGTCGAGAAGATTGTTACTCTCCCTTTCCTAATTGCCAACTGCCAAAGATTTGACTCTTAGGACCTTAGAATGTGTGGAGAGGAGTATTTTTGTGCTCTTGGATGCAGTGGAGGTGCTAGGGTTCTTAGATGTAGTGTTATGGGGTCGTAGATCACCTATTTATAGACATTTAGAAAAGTTACAGTTTGGATCCGGCGACCGGACTAGTCCGTTATGGACCGTACTAGTCCGTTGTGCTATGTTATTTATGTGTGGAGAAGTGTAGCACACTAAGAAACCCTAACTTTTGTGAGTGTATTGGACTAGTCCGTTATGGACCGAACCAGTCCGTTTTTGTCCAAAAAGGATACCAGACTAGTCCCCTCTACCACCAAACTAGTCCTCTTTTAGAATTGTTAGAAAATGGACTAGTCCACTGTGAAAACGGACTAGTCCTCTATGATGTAATGTGATATAACAGACTAGTCCCCTGTGAAACCGGACTAGTCCTATTGTGAGACTGTGTTGAGACTGGACTAGTCCCCTCTGGGGCCGGACTAGTCATTTATTCCTGCAACTTGAATTGTGTTATAGCCCTAATTCTTTCCGCAACGACTTGAGCTCTTGGGGGTGTGTCTCTCACACACACCCTACACATTTAGGACTACTTTTGCATCTTTTCTTCACTTGTTTTCTTCTCTTTCTTGGTTCTCATCTTTTCACCTTTTTGCACCTTTTGTTCATTTGTGCTCTTCCCTTTTTTGAAATTCACTTTTCTTCATTTTGTATCTTTAGTTCAATTCTCCAAAACCTGCTCTCATCTCAACAAACTTGATTAGGATCTCACATGTTTGTCGTCAATCATCCAAAACCCACAAGAATGTGCCAAGATGCACTTTCAGAGATGACTTTGGGCTGTTCCTCTTGTGTTCCGATCTATAAAATTCGTAGTTTAGAGGAGGTTTTGTGCCATGTTCGTCCGACTTGTTTCAGACAAGTTTTTCTCGTCGAGTTTTTGCACAACACTATGCTGCTTGGGTGTTTTTATCATAACTCGAGTTTTACAGATCCAATTGATGTGATTATTTTTGGATTATCTTAACAACTTGATTATATATCATATGTGAAAATTCCACGATCATTATAACTGTGGTTTGTGAACAATGCAAGTTTCTTTGCAGCAGTGCAGATCTAGTTTTTTACTCGGGTATAACAGATTGACCCTTGTTTGATCTATCGATCATAACTTGAGTTTTTCTCGACGGTTTTTCATGATTACTGTTTTCGTGTCTTCGTGAATTCATTCTCTATAACATCTACTATTTTTGTCATGGTTAAAAAAATTTAGATTAGTTGCACACAGGGTTTCTTAATAGATTGATTTTCTGCTTAGGGGTTTTCGTTGCTTCCGCTGAAAAAGTTTTAATCTACCATTCATCCCCCCTCTAGTAGCTTTTCACGTGCTCTTTGATCCTACATGCTGCCAGTCACGAGTACCTTGGATGTGGTCTTGAAGTGTGTTGAAGATGTCCTCGGTCCTCACTTCAAGCTCTCTCATCCTTTGAGGTAGTTCCGTCATTCCTTGGCTAAGGTCACAAGAACCTCGGGCCGAAAAGGAACCACATGTACCCATCGGTGGAGGAGGCAAGCTACTAGAGTGTAACACCCTCATTTTCATGCATCATGCATTACATACATTCTTATTCATGTTTAATATTAAGCAACAAAAAAGGAATAGGTTTAAAATGAATTAGAAGCAAAATAGCAATTAAAAACAAGCATTAGTGCAGACTTGTCCGGATTGTACCCCGGACTAGTCCATTTAGCTCTCTATTGTTTTTCGGACGTGTTCATTTTAGCTATGGACTAGTCTGAAAAATGTTTCTGATGTTATCCGGACTTGTCCATCTTCGAGTACGGACTAGTCCAATATTGTGTCCAACAATTCCTAATTTTGGTCCAATTTTTGAAAATTTTAGAAGACCCCCGGACTTGTCCGACCCTAGACTGTACTTTTTATTTTGCTTTCTACAACCGTTCAGACTTATCCGGATTTTGACCAGACTTGGCCATTCAACTTTCTATCTTATATCGGATTTTTCCGGCCCACGAGTGTACTACTTCGGTTTGCCCCACTCCTTCCTGACGGCATTTTGGGTATTTACCTTAATTGAGCCAAAGAACGTCGTGTCAAACCCCTGTGGAGCCCATGTGGGACAACACAGGCCTCCTCTTAATAAAACTTGAATTCCACCAAAACCCTACCATCTCCACCCTATATAAACACCCCAACACCCACCCTTTCATCCCTTTGCCACAATAGAAGAGAACCCTAACCCTAGTTCATGAAATCCACCATCAAGGAGCCTCCACCGTAGGGAGAAGAAGGAGAAGGGAAGAAGGAGGGGGATCACGCAAGATCGATCTTCGTCAACTTATCGACACCATCATCAATTCTTCATCTTCTTCGGATCAAGACGTCAAGATCTCGAGCTTTGTTGAATCCTCGAACTTTAAACCCTAGGATTCACGGTAATTATCTTAGATGCATCTCTTCTACCTAAATTAAGATTCCATATAAACTCAAAACTATGCCCTAGTTGAAGATCGCGAAAACCCTAGACATAGCGGACTTGTCCGGTCCATTGTGGTAACACACTCATTTTCATCCATCATGCATTGCATACATTCTAACTTATGTTTAACATTAATAAACATAAAAAGAAATAGGTTTAAAATGAATTTAGAGTAAAACCGCACTTAAGAACTCTGGGAAGTGCGGACTAGTCTGATTTTGTGCAGACTAGTCTGATTTCTCTCTGACCTCGATCAGACTAGTCTGTTTTTGCTGCAGACTAGTCTGTTTTTGCCTCTGGACAATTTTGTACTTGTCCGGTCCATTGTAAACTAGTCTGGTATTTCAATTCCTTAGAAAAATTTGTTAAGTCCCTGGACTTGTCCAGACTTGTCCGGTGTTCTAGTGGACTTGACCATTTATCTTCTGACTAAAATCGGACTTGTCCGGTTTTGGCCAGACTTGTCTGTTTTTCCTCTGATCAAGTTCGGACTTGTCCGATTTAGTCTAGACCTGTACGATATCTCTGTGACCGACTTTGGACTAGTCCGGCCCTTTTTGGACTTGTCCGATAAATCGTGATTCCGAGTTGATCTTTTGCTTCATGACTTGTTTTTGGGTTTTACCGTGAGTGGGCCTAAGGACATCATGTCTAACTCTTTTTAGAGCCCACGTGGGATCCCAAACCGGCCTCTACCCATCTGAAACTCCAAATAATTTTGTTGCAGCAAGGAAGTGCTATACATGCGGAGAAGCGGTACACTTTGCACATCAGTGTCCTAAGTCAGGCCTTGGTCAAGGAAGCAATGCTCAATGAGAGAACCCAAGACCCAATGGAGGACAACCGCAAGGAAACCATGGATAGTAGAATCTTGTTCGTGGCAACGTGAACCATGTCTCTATGGAGGAAGCGCAACAAGTGGATGACGTGGTGATTGGTATGTTTCTCCCAAACTCCAACCCGTCGACTATGTTACTTGATTCTAGAGCATCACATTCATTCATTGCATCGAAATATGTTGCCAAGTATAGTTTGTCTATCTCTCGTATGAAGTTTACTCTATTGGTTAAGCCTCCTGGAGGAGAGATGGGGACAAATATAGTATATCCAAAAGTAAGACTTAGAATAAGGGGAGTAGACTTCTTTGCCAACCTCATTGTCTTGGATTCACAAGGATTGGACATTATACTTGGTATGGTTGTTGAGGGAGCACAATGGAGTCATTGAGTTTGCCACAAAGACGATGAAGTTGACCAATGAGAAAGGGATCACCATAGACTTTGAAGCATCTCAACATGCACCGAAGCAATTGGAGCTGAATCACATGGACGCTGTCGCAATTGAGCATATTCGAGTGGTCTGTGAATTCTTGGATGTGTTTTCGGATGAGTTGTCAGATATGCCACTTGATCGAGACATTGAATTTGTTATTGAATTAATACCTGGGACGGCACCTATATTTAAGAGGTCATATAGGATGCCTCCTAAGGAGTTAGCGGAGCTCAAGAAGCAGATTCAATAGCAACTAGATGAAGGTTTTATTCTCCCAAGCTCTTCACCTTGGGGAGCGCCCATTTTGTTCGTGGATAAGAAGGATGGATCACAAAGGATGTGTGTGGATTACCGATCCCTCAATGAGGTGACCATCAACAACAAGTATACTTTTCTCCGCATCGAGGATTTGTTTGATCAGATGAAGGGTGCATGTGTCTTCTCCAACGTTGATTTGAGGTCGGGATACTTTCAAATGAAGATTATAACATCGAACATACGTAAGACAGCTTTCAGAACATGATATCAATCTTATGAGTACACTGTGATGCCTTTTGGATTGACAAATGCACCTGCCTACTTTATGTACCTCATGAATAAGATCTTCATGGAGTACTTGGACAAGCTTGTAGTGGTTTTCATTGATGAAATTATGATCTACTTGAAGGATGAGAAGGAACATGTGGAACACTTGAGGCTTACGTTGCAGAAATTGAGAGAGCACAAATTGTATGCCAAGTTTAACAAGTGTCAGTTTTGGTAAGGGAGGTGTCGTTTTTGGTTCATATCATCTCAGGAGTAGGAGTATCGATTGACCTAGCAAAAGTGAGGGACATGTTGAAATGGGAAACCCCGCATAATGTCAAGGAAATAATGAGTTTTCATGGAATGGCTGGATATTACCGTTGATTCATCAAAGACTTTTCCAAGATAAACAAGATAATGATGGAATTATTAATGAAGGGGAAGGCTTTCCAATGGACTCAAGCTTGTCAATAAAGTTTTGAGGAGTAAAAGAAAAGGTTAACAATAGCCCAGTTTTGATATTGCTGGATGTGAGCAAAAGTTTTGATATATATTGCGACGCATCGAGACAAGGACTTGGATGTGTGCTCAAGCAAGAAGGTCAAGTGGTTGCATATGCATCAAGACAATTGAAGAAACATGAGCAGAATTACCCAACGCATGATTTGAAACTTGCAGCCGTGGTACACACATTGAAGATTTGGAGACATTATACCATTGGACACATGTGTGAGATTTATACGGACCATAAGAGTCTTCAGTATATTTTCATACAAACGGATCTGAATTTGAGGCAACCAAGATGGTTGGAGCTCATCAAGGATTATGATGTGGGGATCAACTATCACCTGGGAAAGGCGAATGTAGTGGCCGATTCCTTGAGTAGAAAGGAGTAAGTCATCAACTCGCTGTTCGACAGTTGCCATCTGAGTTATGTAAGGAGTTTGAATGGTTGAATCTCAGTTTTGTAAATGAGATGGGAATAATGGAGTTAAATCGGACCTTGGAGCAAGAAATTCGGGAAGGTCAGGCCATGGATAAGGAAATCCAAGAAATTAAGGAAAGGACCAAAGAGAGGAGAGAATTCAGGTTTGATGAGGATGAACATGGTACTTATGGCTTGGGAAAAGGATAGTCGTGCCTAATGTGAAGCATATGACTCACCTTACTCAATTCACCCCTGTTGTACGAAGATGTACAAGGAATTGAAGACATCTTATTGGTGGGCTAGCATGAAAAAGGACATAGGTGAGTATGTAGCGTTGTGCGATGTGTGCCAATGAGTCAAGGCAGAACATCAAAGGCCAGCTGGATTATTGCAACCGTTGAAGATTCTGGAATGGAAGTGGTAAGAAATCAGTATGGTCTTCATAGTTGGTTTACCACGTACCCGGTCCGGTTATGACTCAATTTGGGTAATTGTGGATCGTTTGACCAAGTCAGCTTACTTTATTCCCGTCAAGACCACCTTTAATGGGGAGAACTTGATGGAATTGTATATGGGAAGAATAGTGTGTTTGCATGGAGTTCTAAAGTGGATAGTGTCCGATAGAGGCTCTCAATTTACCTTCTGGTTTTGGGAAAAATGGTATGAAGCATTGGGAACAAGGTTGAAATTAAGATCAGCATACCACCCTCAAATGGATGGATAAACTGAGAGGACCAATCAGATTTCAGAGGATATGTTAAGAGCTTGTGCATTGAAGCATGGAAGAAGTTGGGACAAGAGCTTGCCATATGCGGAATTCTCATATAACAATAGTTACCAAGCAAGCTTGAAGATGTCACCATATGAAGCACTTTATAGAAGTGTAGAACACCTTTGTTCTAGAATGATGCAGGAATCAAGTATTTGGACCTGACATGTTGCAAGAATCTAAAAAGCAAGTTCAGGTTATTCACAACAATTGAGAGATGCTCAATCAAGGAAAAAAGGCTATGCGGACAATAGGAGAAGGAAACTAGCCTTTGAAGTGGGAGACTTCGTATACTTCAAGGTGTCACAAATGAGAGGTCATAAAAGGTTTAATATCAGAGGGAAGCTAGCACCTCGATACATTGGGCCATTCAATATTTTGGGCAAAAGAGGGGAGGTAGCATTAATTTGGAGATGCCAGCTCACTTAGCGGATGTTCATGATGTCTTTCATGTTTCCCAGCTGAAGAAGTGCTTGAGGGTACCGGAAGAACAAGTGCCAATGGAAGAATTGGAACAAGAGGCAGATTTGACTTATGCCGAGCAACTGGTCAAAATCGTGGAAACCAAGGAGAGGGTCACAAGCAACAAGACTATTGCATGATGTAAGGTTCAATTGAAGCATCACACAGAATTGGAAGCAACATGGGAGTTGGAGGATGATCTCAATAAGGAATTTTCCTATCTCTTCTCTTCCGCGTCGAATCTCGAGGGCGAGATTCATTTTAAGGGGGGTAGGTTTGTAACAGCCTCATTTTCATCCATCATGCATTGCATACATTCTAATACATGTTTAACACAAAGCAACATAAAAGGAAATAGGTTTAAAATGAATATAGAGTAAAACCACACTTAAGAATTCTGGGAGGTGCAGACTAGTCCTATTTTGGTGCGGACTAGTCCGATTTCTCTCTGACAAACATCGGACTAGTCTGTTTTTCCTGTGGACTAGAATGTTTTTGCCTCTGGAAGATTTTGGACTTGTCCGGTCCATTGCGGACTTGTCTGGTATTACAATTCCTTGGAAAATTTGTTAAGTCCCTGGACTTGTTTGGACTTTTTCGGTATTCCAGGGCACTTGTCTATTTTTCTTCTTACTAAAATTGGACTTGTCCGATTTTGGCCAGACTTGTCTGTTTTTCCTCTGATCAAGTTCGGACTTGTCCGATTTAGTTCAGACATGTCCAATATCCCTCTGACCAACTTCGGACTAGTCCGTCCCTTTTCGGACTTGTTCGATAAATCGCGATTCTGAGTTGATCTTTTGTTTAACGACTTGTTTTTGGGTTTTACCTTAAGTGGGCCTAAGGACATCGTGTCTAACTTTTTTTGGAGCCCATGTGGGATTCCAAACCGGCCTCTACCCATCTTAAACTCGAATTCCATCAAACCCAAGCCTCAACCTCTATATGAACAACACTACCCCTTGACTTAACATCCTTTTGCCTCAAATGAAAGACCACCAAACCCTAGTTCATGGTGAGTTGCCATCAAGGAGGGAGAAGGCAATCCCAAGCAAGAAGAAGAAGAGAAGGAAAGAAAAGAGGATCAAGATCTCCATCAAGTTTCGTCCTTCATCGCCAATTCACCTTCAAGTTCTTCATCAACCCTAGATCATCAAGATCCATGTGTTGCCTCCATGATCCTTGATTCATTAGAGTTCTAAACACCTGGTATACCTTCTACTTCCTTTTTATCACGTGAATTCGGCCCGAATTCTCCAAATTCACGTCGATCTAGAAAACCCTAGTTCGTTGTTCCTGCGACGGGCTGACTAGTACGGCCTCCTACGGACTTGTCTGATTTATCGATCCGTTTCCTGTTGAATTAAATCTAAATTGGTTCGAATCAATTCAAAACTTGTTAAAAGCTATTAGAACTAGTTAGTAAACATCATCGACAACTCATTCACTAGTTTTGCTTTGCATTTGCATTAATCATGCATATCATGACATATTGAGTAATATATGAGCACTTTTTGATTGTGTTTCTTTTCTTGTATGTTTGTTGTGCTGTTTAGACGGATTTGCGCTAGAGGGTGCTGTAGAGGACCTCCAGCACCAGGAGTTTGAAGTCTTTGATCCCAATCAAGCCTAAGAGCAAGGCAAGTGTCCTTGAACATATTGATCCTATTCTAAAATAAATGTTTTGTTTGCAAAACTGCATGCCCGTGTCAATTTGATTGGAATCCTATGGTAGCAAGTTTACTAGCTTTGCTTAACCACCCTTGTCACTAGGAATTAATGGTACAGAGTCGGGAAGTGCATTTTACCTTTTTGCTTCACTTAATTAATTGGGATGGGAAAACAACTATATCTTTTAATTATGCATTAATGAGATTATGGTTACTATGAACTGGTTAATATGACTTTGTAATGGGTGATCTAAGCAAGCATGGTATGTGTATGGGTTGGATGTCATGGTGGTTTGCTTGGTTTTTATCTATGGACCGGTTCGTGGAGCGACCATCAAGGATTTACAATGCCACTACGAGGCCATGTATGGGTGCGGTGTAGCTGACTAATTAGGATATTGCTAGTATTGCTCGGATCATTTGGCGCACCGGGGAAGTGGAGTCGGATTAATTTTAGATATGGTTGGCGGGACTCCCTGGGATCCGAATGGCACAAGAAAGGGCCCTTGTTTTAAGATGTGCTCAGTTGGAGACATCGCCACCGGTGAAACCTCAGTGGGTCTATACATACTAGTAGTCTCTTTGTAAAGGCTATTTTGTGATCTCTGTAAAAGCCCGTTTTTCGGAAGAACAAAAACGCAAAAATGCGAACTTAAATATTTTGAAAATAGACTTGGAAATCCAAACTCACATGAGCCATATGAGTTAACCCATGTTCACTACAAATATGGACTTGTTAAAACTTAAAATCTTAATAGGAATTATTTCAACCCTAAGATGGGACATTCAAAAATATTCAAATCTCATGCCGTAAATTTTTCCATGACCTTCTAATATTCCAATTAGACTCTCGGAAAAGTTTCAAAAATTTTTGAAGCACGTTTCCCATTTTTTGGACACGTACTGAGAGTTTAATCAACGTCGACTTCAAATTTGAACTTCGCGCTCAACCTTGTCCAAATCAACTCCAAATTTTTCCTGAGGTCCCTTATGGTTCAAAAAGGTTAACTTCAAAGTTTCAGGATTTTTCAACCTAATCTACTATTTATTTCCTTGAGTCAAGTGTCACCACTTGAATTCAAATTCAAACCTGAGTTCAAATTCAACTTGCTCAGTTTTGAAATCTGATCGCACCCTAAAATTCTCCACATTTTATTTAGTCACTGGGCCAAAGTTGACTATTTTTGAAGCCTGTCTGTTAGCTCCTTTTGAATTTTGAAAAGAGGAGGGAGAAGAGAGTGGGACCCACATATCATAGTTATCCTCAGTACTAGGAAAAAGTGACCCCACATGTCATGTTTATCCTAGTGGTCACAAAAACCAAATTGGCTCCTTCTCTCCCGTCCTTATCACCGCGCTCGACCGCTCGCTCCACGGCACTCCCGCGCGCCTTCTCCCCGTCGGCCTTCCCCTGCTCGAGCGCGCCTCCCCGCCGCCGCCATAGCTCCCGGCCACCGGCTCCGCCGCCTCGGTTCCGCACCTCCCGGTCGCGCCCAGAGCCGCACCACCTCCACGGCCGCCGTCCGCCCGCCTCCGATGCCGTCCCGTGCCGCGCTGCCTCTGCTCCTCACCCGCGCCGCCATATGCCGCTCGCCCTGGCCGTCGCGCCGCCTGCGCCGCCGCTGGGCCGCTCCCTGCATCGCACCGCCGGCGCTTCGCCTCCCCGCTCCGGCGCCCGCCCACGGTGCCACTCCCGCTAGGCCCGCGCGCCACCTCCCTTCGCCGCCTGCGGCACCGCCGACATCGGAGCTCCACCTCCCTGCGCCGCGCGCTCAGACCGCCCCGCCGGCCGCCTCCTCGCATCCGGCCACAGGTCCGCGCCCCACTAGCGCCCCCTCACTGCTGGCCCACTCGGCGACCGCCCTGCTCAGTCTGCCGCCGTGCACCAACCTCGACGACGGTCGTCGCTCGTCCTCCGGGTGAGTTCTTCACCTCATGCTCCTCCCTCTACCTCTCCACTTCCCAACTAGGTTTCTTGCTAGGTTTCTTGCCGACGGGAGTCCTGCTCACGTGTTGCAACGCTCGACCCCGAGCGCCTCCCTGGTCGTCGCGCCACGCGCGACCTTGCTGTCCACGCACCATGCGATCCACCCCGTTCGCGCCTCCTCTGTCTTCCGCCGCCACTGTCCACTTCCCCGCACAAGACTGGTCGCCATGAAGCCTCTGCAGTGCTCCTGTCAAGCTGTTGCGCCATCCAAAGGTACTCAGCGCCACTGCTCACCGTCCTGGTCACCAGCACGCCGCGGGCATGGTCACCAGTGTGCATCCATCGTCCACAAGCCGTCAGCACCCCTCTTGCCATGGTCCGGCACTCAACATATAGTTCCAGCACCACACGTCGCTTGTCGGCCGCGTGAACTTGTTTCCTGCGCCATAGTCCCCACCCCCTTCCTTGCCGCCGCAGCATTGTGTTGGTCGCGATGTTCCCCTTCGTGATTGCATCCAACCAGAGATGCGAATAGGTCATAAGATGCACAAGGTGCAGGAACATGTGGATGACATCTCGGCGACATCATTTAGGCCAAGGGAAGACATCGGGACATGTTCACTTGAACCACCAGGATGTCTTGCTCGAGCAGACATGCCTGTTGTTGGAAGCATGAGGACTGTGGACAATTATGCGTATGAATGGTTGATCCATGGATGAGGCTTGATGGTTAGTGTGGTTGCTGCATGCACACGATTAAAGGTGATGCAGAGTATAGTAGTTGCCATGGCTTGACCATCCGCGCTAGTCTAAAGTCAGGTGCATGTCCAGGATACACTGATCGTCATGTACTTGTATTGTTTAGAGAGTATCACAACATAGATATTTGAGGGTAGTCACTAAGTGGTGAATCTTCCTTATGGGTACCTTTAGCTTATCATATCTTTCCACTCTTCTTGAGCCTCTTGTCTAGGGATCCATCTCGTGCAGGTAGAAGTATTAATCTTCGTGCTCATCTTTTGGATATCAAGAAGTTTAATCATCTCCTGTCTTATATAGATACTAGGAACCCTATAGTTGTTTCCTCATGACATTTCCAACGATGGTCATCGGGCCCAATTAAGTTAAGTCGATGCTAGAGTGATCGAGTCCTAGTTGTAATCTAGATGCTCGATGAAATGCCTTCTAGGTCAAACCAAGTGGGTCGGTGATCACCGATGACCTGTGGTAGAGGAATGCGAGAACGTCGCGACCAACAAGGAGAACTAGACCATGGGTAACCTTGGATAAGAGTTCCTTGGTTGTGTCGAGGATGTTCCATAGCCGATCATAGGATTGGTTAACTTGGTGTACCATTTCATCGACGACAAGTTCGTCGAGTCGCTTATCAACAACCGAGTCGACATCACTAGCCTTAAGACTCACAAGGTGGTGTTCGGAATTCCGCTCACCCCCTTGGACGAGTCCGGGTCGATGTGGACCTGGCTAATCTGATCTTCCCGTGATGGCAAAGCATGACCGTCACGACAAGGTCTCGCATCATGTTCGAGTTCTAGGAGTTCACCGAGCTCATCTGGACAATCTTGCAAAGGACACTGCAATAGTGTCACGTAAGCACTTGAACGATGCTCGAGAAACTTGCCGTAGAAACTACTTTACCTAGAGGTCATTTGAACGTTGTCTCAGTACTCACGTCAGGTTAACAAGGCTCGTTATGATGTCTTAAGTCCAAAGAATGTTGACCTCACTTCACTCCCAAGTGTCGCTAGGGTTTCACCCTGGTTCATCCTTATAAGGACCCTGCGACCACACTTGTCCCGTAATTAGGTTTACTCCTTAATGAGTTTGTGTAACTTCATTGGTCGACTTCTAAGTCACAAACTCTTGTTGCACAGTTCACTCACGCCTTAAGCTTTCAATGCTCCATCTTGATCGCTTAGTCTTCCTTACATCACACAGTCCAGCAATACTTCTTCACCATTCTACCTTATCACTCTTTGTGCGGCATAGCTCCAAGTGTCGAGTGCTAAATTGCGATGTTTCATTACATTGCACCTTTCTGTGCTTATCTCGACACTACTATGCCACCTTGACTCTTAGGTCATCCTTACACTACCAGTCCAACACTCTCGCACCATTCAGCTGTATCGTCCTTGAGTGGCATAGCGTCGAGTGTTGAGTGCCAAGTTGCAATGTGTGCTTACATTGCACCTTTCAATTCACATCTCGATACTACTATGACCACTTGACTTCATCCTTTGTTCATTCACACAACAGAGGCATATCTGTCCTTCCTAGTCGAACTCCTCATTCTTAGAGTTTACACAACCCCGTGGAGTCTTTTCTTAAATTACTTAATTACTTAATTACTTATATGCATATCATGTCGATAGGAACGTGCTGATAGGTGATCGACAAGAAGCTTCACGTGGAGGAGAAGGCCAAGGTGTTTCCACTGAGGTTCCATGGCAGGTTCTCCAGAGGAAGATCAAGCCCTAACAATTGACATTTGTTCAGTCGCAAACTAAGGCAAGCCCCGGTTTGCATTTAAGTCGTTTATGAGCTTTTGCTTTATCACTATGATGAATAGTATATGAATTGTGCATTACGTTTAGGGTGAATGATACTCCACTTGCATGACCAAAAAAAAATCCCAGGGGTTTAATTGGCACGAGTTACAGTTTGACCTGTAGCAACTGCTTTGCTAATGCATAGGAGATCCGGTAGAAGTCGAGTAGTTGGAATCTACTCGCGAGAGATGTATCTCACAGGATTGGTTGAATAGAACATGGCTTAATATAATGAAATTGAGACCAGGCAGGGAATGGATAGGAAGCAGCGAGAATTGAGTCTCGGTCGCATAGCCCTGCCTGTGTCGATTAAGGCCCGTCCGTATGCAGCCCCTTCGGACAAGCTTGAATTGTACCGGCAATATAATGGACATATGGAATCCAATAAACTGATGTAACTTGATAACTGGGATGTCGAGACCCATTAACTCACCATCGATAGGGGTGGGTTGAGGACAGTAAGGTGTAAATCGGTCGGCGGACACATGAGGTGTTCCGTGCGGAGACCTTCTGTTTGCGGAGGTGAGACGGGCTCAGCATTTGAGTTTCTGGTGAAAGGTGGCCATATACGCCTAGTACTGAAGTGTTATGTAGGTACAGATGTGCTCGCTGACACTTCCGAATGACGTATGTGTCGTGTTGTCCGGGTGTGTCCTGATTGCAATCACTGTCCCTCGCAGTAATAGAGTACCACTTGTTCACTGAGCGGTGACGTAGTAAATACTAAAGAAGCCAGAAAATCATATTGTATTGAATTATAATTACTTTGCAACCTTGTATGATTTAGAGATAGTATAACTAAAGATTTTCAATTTCCCCATACTTTAGCTGTAATAGCACTATGTGCTTTGGGCATGTCATATCATCGGTAAAGCGTTTCTTGTTTGATTGTGGAGCCCATGATGTGCCGTGCTCAGAGAATGTCATTTGCTACTTAAAACTTGATTATAAGGATCCACTTGTAGGCAAGTCATTTATGCTTCACCTTACCTATGTTTAGTGTCCCCTTGCATATGTCTAGTGAGACGGTTAAGTCTTGCTGAGCTTTATGCTCACGTTTGCAGTTAACGAGATTTTGCAGGTTACCCTAATGAGGATGGGTTTGACGATGAGGCAACACCCCCTCCAGGGTGTACAGCCGAGTGGGAACCCTGCACGCCGCCATAGTTTGAGTGTTGCTAGTGCAAAGTATCCCTGGCATGGGAAACTTTGCTTTTTGCATAGCTAGTGCTGAGAGCGTAGCTATGGTATGTATATATTTCTTTACATCCGCTAGTATTGTGAAAACTTCCGCTGTGTATTAAATAAAAGACTTGGTCTTGTACTTTATTCTGGTTCTATTCTTGTAAACTGTTGGGTGTCGCATCGCACGACACCACCCAATGAGATCCTCGGATGTGTGGACTCCGGTCCCCACAGACATGGTATCAGAGCTTCATTGGGAATAGCACGCTCGAAAAGAGCCTATTTTCGAAAACTCCGAAGTAGTCGAGTGAGGTTTAGCTATATGCCCATTAAGGACTATTACTAGTATAAGTTATAAAGGTGGTGAACTAACTTGTTATATTATTCTGTAACGACGCTCTGTCTTCAAGGTAAGAGGTAAGGTACGCCGCCGAGAGCGGATCAATCTCGGTAAACTCTGCATACGAGATATGGTATGTGAAATTTCCGTGGCTTAGCACGGAAAGTCAATATGAGTCTCTGAAACTTTTCATGTTTCTGAGAACATATGACACGCGGTACCCCAGCGTGACACAAAATTAGTGGGAGCCCCCGTCGGGTGGTGTATAACCCGATAGTATGCATCTCTAGAACCATTCATGTTCTATGGGATCATGCGAAACACGTATGCCCGAGCGTGTATAAGCCGGTTCGTACGGGAGTCTTTGCTGTACAGACGTATTTACAGCCATGTACCTCGAGACATGGCCTCGCTCGAGGGCAACTCACACCAGAGTCGTATGCATTTACTTTTGATTATATCTTATTGTGGCTGCCTGTCGTGTTTCCCCGTGCCGCCCTTGAGGTGTGAAGGTGTGAAAGGGGATTGTTTGTCTGTTGCAGGTACACTAACTCCGGTAGCAACCCGTGTAGAATACGTTTGCGAGTGATCGATATTAGGACCACCTATAGACGTATCCGGATATACCGGGTTAGACTTTTCTTTTAGTAAGGCACGTAGTACCGTCAGTATCACAATTGATACTTTGACCATCCCCCACGAGAGAAATGGCTTCATATTCATATTAAGTCCAAGTATCAGTTGCTGATATCTTGTGGACAAAGTAAAATGTTTCTTTTCAAGAGTAGGTGAACCAAAGTCCTTTGCTCCTGGCGAGAGTTTAGCTCGACTTCGCCGGAGTAAGACTTTGGTTAAGTTTGAAGATCCATAGTGGTATGCTATGGATAAGAAGGTCGTCAAGTCTCTTTTAAGATTCCATTTGGTTCTAAAGGAAATGATTAGTTGTGAATCAAGTTCTAGCCATCGGACTTGTGTTTTGAGCTAAGTTTCAAAATTTGAGTTTGTTTCCAAATTCTTGTGTTTCGAAGCCGGTGAGTTCTGTTTTCGAACAGAATAGACCTGACTTTGAAATTCTATATCTCTTCAACCTGGAGGGCTTTGGAGGCAAGTGAATACTTTTTGAAAAGCTTTTGGAGTCTTCTAATAGTTTCCTATTGACCTCCAAGCCAAAAGATGCTTTTATGGTGATGAAAATGCACCATTATCACAGCAGCTGCTGTTCTGAAACTACACGGACCAGCATCTGAATTTTTGTCATATTTCCTTGAAGAAAGCTCTTCTATTCCATTATGATACATTTCTGGAAAGTGGAAAAGCTATTCTACAACTTTGTTATTCAGTGTTACCTCAAATTCAGCTTATAACTAATTAGAAAACAGAGTTGAAGATAATACATGTATATAGGTGCTATCTGAAACAGTCGGAAAAATTCTGAACTTTGAACGGACAAAACTCTTAAACTAGAAATGCAAACTATGCATGTTTATACATGCCTGGAAAGCTTAAATAGTTCTCTACAAACTTCCTAATCAACACGAAGGCTAAAACTCGCAATAACCAAGTCTAAATTGAAGTATCGTTTAAGGTGTCGAAACAGTTCAGAATATGGACCGTTACCTATTCAGTTACTGTTTCGATTATAATTCCTAGTAGAATTGTCGAATGGATTCGTATTTTACATTTCTGGAATCTTGAGAATGTATGCAACATGTTTTCTATGTATTACTTTTGCAAATATTGATGTTTGTATATCTGAAATTTGTGGACAAAATCAGCCTTAAACAAAGGAGGTGCTGACCAAATTTTCAGAAAAACTGTCAACTTGCAAATGCCGTATCTTCTCAACCAGAAATGCTACGAGGGCAAGTAAATACTCTTTAGAAAGATTTGGAAGTCCTCTACATGTTTTCTGTTCAACACCAGACCAGAATCCTTTTCTAAATGGGTGAAATTTGGATAATCGCAGAGACTGTCCCGGCACACCCAAACTGGACAGCAATCTGTACACCTCTGAATTTAATCCATAACTCGCAGGCCTTTGATCCAATAGAGTCACGCGAGTAACCGTTGGAGAGTTTAGAGAGTCAGCTACAATTTTTTCAATTGGCTCCAGACCTGAATCGGTCATCTACCTTTTCCAAATCGAGTTTGAATACAGAGTGGTCAATCTGAACTGAATTCAGTTCTGAATACTGAAATTTTACCTAACTTCAAAAATTCATATCTTTTGAGGCAGAGCTTATATGAAGACAAGTAAGTACATTCTGGAAAGCTTATTACATTGGCTACAACTTTGTAAATAAGAATATTTCCAGATTTCCATCAGAACAGCCTGAAAACTTTAGATCAAAACTGCTACTGTTTAAGCAGATTCTGCTGAAAGTGCAGAGAAATCTGCTAACTTTAAAATTGCATAACCTGCAAACCAGAGACGATCTAGAGTCAAACCAATACTTTTTAGAAAGGTCTTGAAGTGTAATTTAACTTTGTTGTTCACCTCAAGATATGATTTTGCAATTTACTTGGCCAAAATCTAAGTTGCGTCCAAGCTGTTCATCCTCCACCAGGATTTAATCGGGTGATGATCCTTTAGGGTGTTTATGGATTTAGTTCTCGAGTTCAACTCGAGGAGTTCCATAACATCCCAGGTGTTGCGACCCAACAATATTGGCCTTTAGAGTTGAGTATTACACTAAGGCAAATCCCTTTTTGCTCGGATGCACATGCTAGTGTTTTGACTATGCAACCTTGCCTCTCACACTTTAATTGTGCATTGAGCATGTACGACACTTTCCTTAGTTGGACGACCCTCCCCATAAATATTGCTGGAGTAAGTTTCTTGCTCACCTAGCTTGAATCTTAAGGGGGAAGGAGTTCATCTAGTAATTGAAGTGTTACGTTCACCTAGGTGTCATACCAAGGTACATCGACACCGAACCAACGTGCTGGGAGCAATGCTCAAGTAAGTAGGACCGAGTATAACATTGACTCATTAAGTCAATGCGAAGCTTAAGTAGCGGATTGCCTTGAACCCCGTTTCTTGTGGAACTCGATCAACGAGTTAAAGGAGTCAGTTGATTCTTCACGCTAAACCACTCCTTTGCTTCAGTCTTTGAGACGAGAAGCCATAAGTTAGTAGTATGAGCTGGAAATTCTTTAGCAAGAACGTGGATTACTACCCAAGGTCGTGCCTAGCACAGTACCTTGTCAACCACTTAGTGCAACCTACGGAAGTGAGGAGAACCTTACTCTTCAAAGGTTACTCTCTTTGCCACTTCTGAAGGCAACCCTACCGCACCTTTTAAGGGGTAGACATAGTACTTTAAGAAAACTATGAGATGAAAAACCTGACCCTTTGTTAAGGAACCACAATTACCTGTAAGTTGTGATTAACAAGCTTTAGGGAACTTCCGATCAACAAGAAGTTCAATCACTTTGTTCCATTTTGTACACTCCGTTGCCTTGAGATGAACCTCACCATTCCTTGCTAATACTTTTACCTTGAAACCATCGAACTTGGTCGAGATATGAAAGTAGCAAGTCTTTTCTAGTGCCTTTCATGACCAAGTTTAATCAATCCTCCTGTATTTGGGATACTTCTGACTGTGTTTGGATTGTCTTACCTATTTTTGCTCAAAGCATAATACTGAATGCACCATACCTTGCATAATTATCCGCGGAGTTGCATTGTGTCTGCATAACATCATCCGGTTTGTGATGCATCATAAAACGTAATTACTAATGAGTTTTGAGCAAGAATATATGACCCCATTCAAATACCTACGTTGTGTCTCACAATTTTGAGTTGTGATCAACTTTATCATTCGCAACGCCTTCGACTTGTTTCATTATCTTGAGTGACACAAGGGAAACCACTTAACACCTTGTGACCAAAACAAAGTTGAGCCTTTGTCCTTGACTTGTTGAAACTCAAATCGCCTTGAGTACTTGCAACTAAACAAACACTTGGACTTCCATCCTTGACTTGTTAGGTTCAAGTACCTTGATTGTTGCAACTATACCGTTCGTTTGTCAACCTCGTGAAACTCTTTGGGTCCATCAAAGATCTTATGTTGTTATATGGTAACCTTGCTATGCTAATTACCTTGTAGTTACCATATGATTGAGTTCTTTGCTGTGTTGAAACATATGAGGATACTGAATCCTTACATCCTCATGTGCCACCGCAAAAAGGTCTTCATCTTCTGCTTCTATTGTTTGAAGACGTTGATATACCCAGAAACCTTGGAGTCGTCATATCTTCAATATTCCTGCTGTTTTGATTACATAAGAGTGTTGAGTGTCTTGCTACTCTTATGCTACGGCTAAGGAATCCTATGGTTGACTAAACATCAAACGAGGTTAATGATTGTTGTTTAACCTTGTAAACCATCTTAGCTCATGTCAAGGGAAATACCACATTAAGTTGAAAGGACCTATGCAAAACCAAGCAAGCAACCAAGAATCAATGCAAGAAAAGTTTCAAACTATCAAGGTGACCTAGAGAAGCAAAGAACAAGTGCAAATTCTTCAAATCAAGACTAGGACAGGACAAGATGTCATGTCAGTATAAGAGTACAACAATAAAGGATCAGTACCAGACGTGAGAGCTTTACGATGTGATATTGTCATGTCGAGCATCCTGTCAAGGCTATCAACCTAAAGACTGGAATCTCCTGAGGCAAACTTTAGAATTTCTTAAGATGCATGAAGATAATCACTATTTTGTAGAACCCAAGTTTTTAAGGGCATTGCTTTAAGATCGTTCCCTCATCGTTCTGTTATTCTACCTGTTAGAATCCCGGGACGAGATTCCTTTAAGGGGGAAGGATTGTAAAAGCCCGTTTTTCGGAAGAACAAAAACGCAAAAATGCGAACTTAAATATTTTGAAAATAGACTTGGAAATCCAAACTCACATGAGCCATATGAGTTAACCCATGTTCACTACAAATATGGACTTGTTAAAACTTAAAATCTTAATAGGAATTATTTCAACCCTAAGATGGGACATTCAAAAATATTCAAATCTCATGCCGTAAATTTTTCCATGACCTTCTAATATTCCAATTAGACTCTCGGAAAAGTTTCAAAAATTTTTGAAGCACGTTTCCCATTTTTTGGACACGTACTGAGAGTTTAATCAACGTCGACTTCAAATTTAAACTTTGCGCTCAACCTTGTCCAAATCAACTCCAAATTTTTCCTGAGGTCCCTTATGGTTCAAAAAGGTTAACTTCAAAGTTTCAGGATTTTTCAACCTAATCTACTATTTATTTCCTTGAGCCAAGTGTCACCACTTGAATTCAAATTCAAACCTGAGTTCAAATTCAACTTGCTCAGTTTTGAAATCTGATCGCACCCTAAAATTCTCCACATTTTATTTAGTCACTGGGCCAAAGTTGACTATTTTTGAAGCCTGTCTGTTAGCTCCTTTTGAATTTTGAAAAGAGGAGGGAGAAGAGAGTGGGACCCACATATCATAGTTATCCTCAGTACTAGGAAAAAGTGACCCCACATGTCATGTTTATCCTAGTGGTCACAAAAACCAAATTGGCTCTTTCTCTCCCGTCCTTATCACCGCGCTCGACCGCTCGCTCCACGGCACTCCCGCGCGCCTTCTCCCCGCCGGCCTTCCCCTGCTCGAGCGCGCCTCCCCGCCGCCGCCATAGCTCCCGGCCACCGGCTCCGCCGCCTCGGTTCCGCACCTCCCGGTCGCGCCCAGAGCCGCACCACCTCCACGGCCGCCGTCCGCCCGCCTCCGATGCCGTCCCGTGCCGCGCTGCCTCTGCTCCTCACCCGCGCCGCCATATGCCGCTCGCCCTGGCCGTCGCGCCGCCTGCGCCGCCGCTGGGCCGCTCCCTGCATCGCACCGCCGGCGCTTCGCCTCCCCGCTCCGGCGCCCGCCCACGGTGCCACTCCCGCTAGGCCCGCGCGCCACCTCCCTTCGCCGCCTGCGGCACCGCCGACACCGGAGCTCCACCTCCCTGCGCCGCGCGCTCAGACCGCCCCGCCGGCCGCCTCCTCGCCTCCGGCCACAGGTCCGCGCCCCACTAGCGCCCCCTCACTGCTGGCCCACTCGGGGACCGCCCTGCTCAGTCCGCCGCCGTGCACCAACCTCGACGACGGTCGTCGCTCGTCCTCCGGGTGAGTTCTTCACCTCATGCTCCTCCCTCTACCTCTCCACTTCCCAGCTAGGTTTCTTGCTAGGTTTCTTGCCGACGGGAGTCCTGCTCACGTGTTGCAACGCTCGACCCCGAGCGCCTCCCTGGTCGTCGCGCCACGCGCGACCTTGCTGTCCACGCACCATGCGATCCACCCCGTTCGCGCCTCCTCTGTCTTCCGCCGTCACTGTCCACTTCCCCGCACGAGACTGGTCGCCATGAAGCCTCTGCAGTGCTCCTGTCAAGCTGTTGCGCCATCCAAAGGTACTCAGCGCCACTGCTCACCGTCCTGGTCACCAGCACGCCGCGGGCATGGTCACTAGTGTGCATCCATCGTCCACAAGCCATCAGCACCCCTCTTGCCATGGTCCGGCACTCAACATATAGTTCCAGCACCACACGTCACTTGTCGGCCGCGTGAACTTGTTTCCTGCGCCATAGTCCCCACCCCCTTCCTTGCCACCGCAGCGTTGTGTTGGTCGCGATGTTCACCTTCGTGATTGCATCCAAC
This sequence comes from Tuctoria greenei, assembly GCA_036927565.1. Classification (NCBI taxonomy): domain Eukaryota; kingdom Viridiplantae; phylum Streptophyta; class Magnoliopsida; order Poales; family Poaceae; genus Tuctoria; species Tuctoria greenei. The sequence goes on along the minus strand of JAYESD010000003.1, from coordinate 128,091,288 downwards.
CAGAGATGCGAATAGGTCATAAGATGCACAAGGTGCAGGAACATGTGGATGACATCTCGGCGACATCATTTAGACCAAGGGAAGACATCGGGACATGTTCACTTGAACCACCAGGATGTCTTGCTCGAGCAGACATGCCTGTTGTTGGAAGCATGAGGACTGTGGACAATTATGCGTATGAATGGTTGATCCATGGATGAGGCTTGATGGTTAGTGTGGTTGCTGCATGCACACGATTAAAGGTGATGCAGAGTATAGTAGTTGCCATGGCTTGACCATCCGCGCTAGTCTAAAGTCAGGTGCATGTCCAGGATACACTGATCGTCATGTACTTGTATTGTTTAGAGAGTATCACAACATAGATATTTGAGGGTAGTAACTAAGTGGTGATTCTTCCTTATGGGTACCTTTAGCTTATCATATCTTTCCACTCTTCTTGAGCCTCTTGTCTAGGGATCCATCTCGTGCAGGTAGAAGTATTAATCTTCTTGCTCATCTTTTGGATATCAAGAAGTTTAATCATCTCCTGTCTTATATAGATACTAGGAACCCTATAGTTGTTTCCTCATGACATTTCCAACGATGGTCATCGGGCCCAATTAAGTTAAGTCGATGCTAGAGTGATCGAGTCCTAGTTGTAATCTAGATGCTCGATGAAATGCCTTCTAGGTCAAACCAAGTGGGTCGGTGATCACCGATGACCTGTGGTAGAGGAATGCGCGAACGTCGCGACCAACAAGGAGAACTAGACCATGGGTAACCTTGGATAAGAGTTCCTTGGTTGTGTCGAGGATGTTCCGTAGCCGATCACAGGATTGGTTAACTTGGTGTACCATTTCATCGACGACAAGTTCGTCGAGTCGCTTATCAACAACCGAGTCGACATCACTAGCCTTAAGACTCACAAGGTGGTGTTCGGAATTCCGCTCACCCCCTTTGACGAGTCCGGGTCGATGTGGACCTGGCTAATCTGATCTTCCCGTGATGGCAAAGCATGACCGTCACGACAAGGTCTCGCATCATGTTCGAGTTCTAGGAGTTCACCGAGCTCATCTGGACAATCTTGCAAAGGACACTGCAATAGTGTCATGTAAGCACTTGAACGATGCTCGAGAAACTTGCCGTAGAAACTACATTACCTAGAGGTCATTTGAACGTTGTCTCAGTACTCACGTCAGGTTAAAAAGGCTCGTTATGATGTCTTAAGTCCAAAGAATGTTGACCTCACTTCACTCCCAAGTGTCGCTAGGGTTTCACCCTGGTTCATCCTTATCAGGACCCTGCGACCACACTTGTCCCGTAATTAGGTTTACTCCTTAATGAGTTTGTGTAACTTCATTGGTCGACTTCTAAGTCACAAACTCTTGTTGCACAGTTCACTCACGCCTTAAGCTTTCAATGCTCCATCTTGATCGCTTAGTCTTCCTTACATCACACAGTCCAGCAATACTTCTTCACCATTCTACCTTATCACTCTTTGTGCGGCATAGCTCCAAGTGTCGAGTGCTAAATTGCGATGTGTCATTACATTGCACCTTTCAGTGCTTATCTCGACACTACTATGCCACCTTGACTCTTAGGTCATCCTTACACTACCAGTCCAACACTCTCGCACCATTCAGCTGTATCGTCCTTGAGTGGCATAGCGTCGAGTGTTGAGTGCCAAGTTGCAATGTGTGCTTACATTGCACCTTTCAATTCACATCTCGATACTACTATGACCACTTGACTTCATCCTTTGTTCATTCACACAACAGAGGCATATCTGTCCTTCCTAGTCGAACTCCTCATTCTTAGAGTTTACACAACCCCGTGGAGTCTTTTCTTAAATTACTTAATTACTTAATTACTTAATTACTTATATGCATATCATGTCGATAGGAACGTGCTGATAGGTGATCGACAAGAAGCTTCACGTGGAGGAGAAGGCCAAGGTGTTTCCACTGAGGTTCCATGGCAGGTTCTCCAGAGGAAGATCAAGCCCTAACAATTGACATTTGTTCAGTCGCAAACTAAGGCAAGCCCCGGTTTGCATTTAAGTCATTTATGAGCTTTTGCTTTATCACTATGATGAATAGTATATGAATTGTGCATTACGTTTAGGGTGAATGATACTCCACTTGCATGACCAAAAAAAAAACCCAGGGGTTTAATTGGCACGAGTTACAGTTTGACCTGTAGCAACTGCTTTGCTAATGCATAGGAGATCCGGTAGAAGTCGAGTAGTTGGAATCTACTCGCGAGAGATGTATCTCACAGGATTGGTTGAAGAGAACATGGCTTAATATAATGAAATTGAGACCAGACAGGGAATGGATAGGAAGCGGCGAGAATTGAGTCTCGGTCGCATAGCCCTGCCTGTGTCGATTAAGGCCCGTCCGTATGCAGCCCCTTCGGACAAGGTTGAATTGTACCGGCAATATAATGGACATATGGAATCCAATAAACTGATGTAACTTGATAACTGGGGTGTCGAGACCCATTAACTCACCATCGATAGGGGTGGGTTGAGGACAGTAAGGTGTAAATCGATCGGCGGACACATGAGGTGTTCCGTGCGGAGACCTTCTGTTTGCGGAGGTGAGACGGGCTCAGCATTTGAGTTTCTGGTGAAAGGTGGCCATATACGCCTAGTACTGAAGTGTTATGTAGGTACAGATGTGCTCGCTGACACTTCCGAACGACGTATGTGTCGTGTTGTCCGGGTGTGTCCTGATTGCAATCACTGTCCCTCGCAGTAATAGAGTACCACTTGTTCACTGAGCGGTGACGTAGTAAATACTAAAGAAGCCAGAAAATCATATTGTATTGAATTATAATTACTTTGCAACCTTGTATGATTTAGAGATAGTATAACTAAAGATTTTCAATTTCCCCATACTTTAGCTGTAATAGCACTATGTGCTTTGGGCATGTCATATCATCGGTAAAGCGTTTCTTGTTTGATTGTGGAGCCCATGATGTGCCGTGCTCAGAGAATGTCATTTGCTACTTAAAACTTGATTATAAGGATCCACTTGTAGGCAAGTCATTTATGCTTCACCTTACCTATGTTTAGTGTCCCCTTGCATATGTCTAGTGAGACGGTTAAGTCTTGCTGAGCTTTATGCTCACGTTTGCAGTTAACGAGATTTTGCAGGTTACCCTAATGAGGATGGGTTTGACGATGAGGCAACACCCCCTCCAGGGTGTACAGCCGAGTGGGAACCCTGCACGCCGCCATAGTTTGAGTGTTGCTAGTGCAAAGTATCCCTGGCATGGGAAACATTGCTTTTTGCATAGCTAGTGCTGAGAGCGTAGCTATGGTATGTATATATTTCTTTACATCCGCTAGTATTGTGAAAACTTCCGCTGTGTATTAAATAAAAGACTTGGTCTTGTACTTTATTCTGGTTCTATTCTTGTAAACTGTTGGGTGTCGCATCGCACGACACCACCCAATGAGATCCTCGGATGTGTGGACTCCGGTCCCCACAATCTCTTGGCCACACACCTATAGAAGTGTGAGACATAATAATTGAGATTCTATAGTCATCGAAAGGTGATGAAATCATAAACACGTGGGTAAAGTGGTATGACCTCTGCAGAGTGTGTCTAAAAACTATCATGATAGCCGTGCTCACGATTATGAGCGACCTGGACCCTCACATGATAAGAGGGAAATTGGGATTTGGGATGGTCTGGTACTGGTTATGGTTGGTAATATGGTTATGGTTGGTAATGGATTAAATTCTAGTATTGGATATGGTTAATGGTAATGGTGAAATCTAGTATAAATGTTGATGGCTGGAATATGGACTTGTACTATGTTAATCATTATGGTTTATGATGGGTTTAATTCACATACATGTAATATATTGCTTTTCAAATGTTTTAATATACTATTTAGCACTTAGCTGTTATTATATTCGTAATTTGAATCAGCTACATGTCATACTTTCCACACTTGCTGAGTACGACATGTACTCACCCTTGCAATTCCTCCACCAAGAGTTGCAGGTCAGGATTGGGAGTATAACGACGATAATGCAGAGTTCTAGGTCGTGTCTGCCGTCAGCTTTGCCTGTGGATTGATTGGAGATGCGCTATACCTTTATGCTTAGCTACTTAGTTTGCTTTAATTATTTTATTTCTGCTGCATTAGTTCAAACTTGTCATTAATATTCATTAGAGCTTTTATTCGAGGATATTTTGAAATATGTAATAAAAGTGGTTAATAAATCTTGTTCTGTGGTAATTTTCTGTATATCCTTTTGTGAATGCACTCGTGTATGTGTGTTGAACATCCTGGGCACACATATGCATTCACTTGGATCTTTTTCAGAACCGGGTTTCACAAATGTGGACTAGTCCGTTCAACTCCAGAGCAGACATGTTCGTCCTCACTGCGGACTAGTGCGGTCTTCCAAATTTTGAAATTCCTGAAACTTCCTTAATAATCCCCAAAATGACTTGGAACTTGTTCTAACATGTAATACTTAATTGGGACTAGTTAGTAAGCAGTGATAGCAACTTAACTTGCATTACCCCATAATTGCATTAATCATGCATATCATTATGTATTGAGTAATATATGAACATTTATTGAATGTAATGTTTGTTTTGTATGTTTTTTTGTGCGGATTAGAAGGTGTTGCTCTAGAGGGTGCTGCCGAGGACCTCCAGCACGAGAATTTTGAAGCTTTTGATCCTAACCAATCTCATGAGCAAGGCAAGTGTCCTTGACCATTTTGATCCTGTTTTTAAATGTTTTGTGTGCAAAACTGCATGCTTGTGTCAAATTGACGGAAAACCCATGATAGGTGTTTGCTAGTCTTGTTTGACCATCCTTGTCGCTTGGAATATATTGTAGATAGTCAGGAAGGGCATTTTTACCTTTTTTCTTCACTCTAATTAATAGGGATGGGAAAACAACCAAATGGCTTAACTATGTATTAATGAAATTATAGATGATGTGAATTGATGAACATGATTAATTGGTAAGATGGTTTGTGGATTGGGTTGGATGATATGGTTGTTTCGCTAGCTTGAGATCTAAGGACCAGTTCATGCGAGAATAAGCCAGGACAACAGTGCCACCACAAGGCCAAGTACAGGTGCGACTTAGCAAATTAATTAGGTGTATTGCCAGCATTATTCGAATCATTTGGGGGAGCAGGGAATGGGAGTCGGTTGGGTTTGCAATAGTGGCGGGACTGCCTTGGGATCTGAATGGCACAAGGGGGGGCCTTGGTTGTATGTGCTTAGTTGGAGGCATCACCACCAGTGGAACCTTAGTGGGTCTGAATATGCTAGTAATCCCCTTGTAAAGGCTATTTTGTGATCTCTTGTCCATACACCTAAGGAAGTTTAATTGGCATAAGGGAGGTTTCTTTAGTCGCCGACGGGTGATGAAATCACGACTTGTGAATAAAGTGGTACAATATCTACAGAGTGTTAAAAACTATCATGATAGGTGTGCTCCCGGTTAAGAGCACCTGGATGACCTACATGATTAGAAGGAGATTGGAAATTGGGATGGTTTGGTATTGGTTTTGGTTATGGAAATTGGGATGGGATGGGATGGTGATAAATGGATATGGTTACTGGTGATAGTAAGAATATGGTATATGGATGGATAATGAAGGATGGAAATGAGTTATTATATTTATTTGGAATATGATGGGATAAATTTCACATAGACATTGTAAGATGCTTTTCATATGTTTTAATTGTACCTTTCAGCAAATAGTCATTATTTATTGCCAATTCCTTGTTTAAGCTACATGTAATTATTTTCCCGCACTTGTTGAGTACACCATGTGCTCACCGTTGCTATTCTCCCACCAACAGTTTCAGGTGATGTTTGAGAGTACCCCGAGGATAATGCGGAGTACTAGGTTGTGCGTTCGCGTCGAATTGCCTGTGGTTGCTTGGGGCCACGCTACCCTATTGCTTAGTTTGCCCAGTTAGATTATTTCTGCCGCATGAGTTCCAGATTCTATTATTAATAACTATCATTAGAGTTATAATTTGAGGATTATTTGAATATTGTAATAAAAGTACTTATTTAATAATTTGTGTTGTGGTAATTTTTTGTATATCTTTTGTGATGCATTCCTGTATGTGTGATCAACGTCTTGGCCACACATTTGTGTTTACTTGGTTCATTTCGGAACCGGGTGTCACAAATTGGTATCAGAGCCAGGTTTGAATGTAGGACGCAACCTAGATAGAATGGACACTTTAGAGCACATAAGAACACTCAGGATTAGTTGCGGGTTGATTGGTGTGTTGATTGCTATGTAATGTTGCTTGTATGGTTGTGTGCTTAGTAGACGGTTATGGGATGTTTTTGCGCTTTCCACATCCATATAGGATTATATAGGTAGTTACCTAGTTTCATATCCCTTGATGCATATATTTGGGGACATTTTCTAAATTCTTCCATCTCCTGTTCTATCTTCAGATGCCGAGGACTCGCAACCAATGGAATGCCAAAGAGGATAAGGAGAACAGTGGAGCGCCTCAGAACAACAATGGACTTGGACCTAGGACTAGCAACCTTGAGCAGCTGTTGGCTATGCAGAATCAACTTATGCGGACGATGATGCAAACCTTGGGACAACTAGAGGCCAATAACGAGAATCAGCCCCATATGCCTCCACCGTCGGAACCCCCACCACCTTATAACAGATTGGGAGAGTTTGTGAGGACTAGGCCATCTACCATTGCTCAAGCAAATGATCCTATGGAAGCTGATGATTGGCTAAAATCTGTGGAGAAGAAGCTTGCTATTGTCCAGTGCAGTGACAGGGAGAAGGTTCTTTTTGCCTCTCATAAACTAGTTGGAGCAGCAGCAGATTGGTGGTACTCGTTTTGCAATGCCCATGAAAATCAGGAGAGGATCACTTGGACTGAATTTAAGGAGAGCTTTCGTTCTCATTTTGCCCCTGAAGGCATTATGATCTTGAAGAGGCAAGAATTTGAGAACCTAAGGCAAGGAAAGTCGAGTGTGAGTGAGTATCTCAATAAATTCACTCAACTCTCAGGGTATGCTCCAGAGGATGTCAACCGGGACAGTCGCAAACAATACTTGTCTATGAGTGTCATAAACAATGAGATTCAAGTCCAATTGCTCAATTGTGACTATCCAAAGTTTCAGAAGCTTGTGGACAAAGCTATTGTGGTTGAGAACAAGGTTCGTGAGATGGAACAAGATAACAAGAGGAAGGCTCCATATCAAGGATAGCCACAAGGAAGCAATGTTCCCCCGCTTTGCACAACCAAATGCACCATAATACAACCCCAACGCTCCTGCATATTGCGCTACTATTTCACCGTGCCCAGCTCAGCCATGCAACAACAGCCTGCTCTGCAAGCAACTCGCCCTCCAATGCCTCATGTGCCCCACGCCAATTTTCCTGCTAATGCTTAAAACCAATCCCGCCAAACAACTCTGATGTAGCAAGGTCGTGCTATACTTGTGGTGAGGTGGGACACTTCGCATCTCAATGCCCTAACTCAAGCCTTGGTCAAGGGAACAATGCTCTAAGACAGGACCCAAGACCAAATGGAGGAGCGACAGTAGCCAACCGTGGACCGCAGAATTTTGTTCGTGGCAAGGTGAACCATGTCTCTACGGAGAAAGCTCGGCAAGCAGATGACATGGTAATTGGTATGTTTCTCGCAAACTCCAACCCGATGACTATATTACTTTATTCTGGAGCATTGCATGCGGAGGTAGAATCCACTATCTGATCTATTCTAGGAAGTGGAAATGTGTCTTTTGGGCATGCCTTATTCAAGGTGGTGTATGTGAGGACCGGAGTCATGACATTCCAGGAATGGCAATTGGGTGGTGCCGTGCGGTGCGGCACGCAAAAATACATAGAAAAAGTTACATCATATTACATAAAAAACAAAGTGTTATACAATTTTTGTCTTTTAAAAATAATATACATTAAAATACACTACAGCGGAAGATAAGTTCATAGCTCTCGACACTCAAGCCTAAGCTATGCAAAAGTGATTTCGTTCAGCCTGCGAACAGACTCACACTACCAGCACATAAATCACATCACGGCGGCGTACAGGGATCCCACTCGGCCGTGTACCCCGATGGGGGCAGGGCCTCACCAGTGAACCCTTCATCATATATGTCATTATCTGCAGCAAAAACTTAAAATTTCGTGGGCACGAATGCTCAACAAGACTTAACCATCTCCACTAGCATATAACTCTATATGCAGGATATACGTAATATAGGACAACATTTTGCAATACAGAACTCGCCTAATTGTTACTCCTTACTTTCAGCTTTTAGCAGCAAATTAAGGCTTCATGAATTTAAAATTTAGTGAGCAACCTGTTCTAAACATACAAGTATCAATCCATAATTATTCCATAAAGCATGATTCAATAATATTCAGCTCCAAATAATTAACTACGTCACGACTCAGTGAACAAGCGGTACTCAATAACCGTGAGGGACAGCGACTCAAATTGATATACACCTGCAGGGATACCCGAATAGAACGACACATACACCCACAATCAGAGTTGCGAAGGCACACTCCAGTGATGTTGTACGCGACAACCTTTCACCCGCTACCTATACGTCAAACCGGTCCCACCGCTACGAGCAGGAGGCCCCCACACGGGGTACGACGTACCCGTTGGCAGGTTTACACCTTGCTGCTCTCAACCTGCACCTATAAGGAAGTGGTGTATGCCTCGACGCTAAGGTGGACAAGTTACATCGGTTTACTGGGTCCAAAAAATCTAGTATGCCTTCGGTACATTCAAACTTGCTCAACAAGGTCGTATACGGATCGGTCCTTGACTGACACAGGCACATCTACAGCTCACAGGCCCCTATGTCCTGCTGCTCCTACTCCATGCCCGGTCTCATATTTAACCAAATGGTGAATCTCTCACTCGACCAATCCCGTGTGAATCCAATTCCTGAACTCACAAGTAGATTTCAACTACTCGACTTCTACCGAAGCAACTATAACATTAAGCATGGCAGGGACACGTTCAGGACTTAAATATGTACCCTGCTCTCATGGGTGCTCTGGTCATGCAAGTGGAGAACTCCAAGAGAACCTAGACCAAATGCACAATACATTCTACACATATAGTGTGATACAAATAAAATTTCAAAACACTGTTAAATGCAAACCGGGGCTTGCCTTTGGATGCGAATAAAAGTCGGTGAAGATCAGTTAATAAGTCCGCCATGGACTTCATCACAGCAGCGCCAAAATAGAATTCCACTCCTCGTAGGTGTGCTTTTTGTCAATCTCCATCGTCGCAGTCACTATCGAAATGAATATGCATAAGAGAGAAAACAACTTAACAAAATATTGTACCCTGTCGTGAAAATCTTAAGGAGTAAGACTGTTTAAGAGTGAGAGTCCTGCTGCTGGGATGTAAGGCAACAAAGGTGAAACAAAGTGAAATGATATGAGATTCAAGAATAACAAGGAGTATGTATCATACATGAGCATATATTCTATCAATGAGGAAAACTATATATATGACAGGAGAGAATTAACATGCTGTGCCCGAACTATAGAATGGTCTATGCTGACTTTCAATTCTGGTAGAGAAAGGATTTAGTCAATCAAGGTTGATTCCAGAGAACTGCTTGAATGGATTTCTATGTAACATTCACGCGAGGTGAGGTACAAATGAGATAATGTTGATGAAGATCAAACCTAATGAACCTTGTATTTTACAGCAGCTAAAACTGGTCAAGTAGAAGGTGTTGGCCAAATTTCAGCTAAAGCACTTGAATAAGGTGGTCTACAAAATTCAATAAGGCTTTAGGGTTCCTTAAATTTTCATGGCTGTTCTGAAGTTTCGACATAAGCACCAGGTTGTTTTGTTTTTAGAGGAGGTCAAGAGGAGTTCATCAAAATTGGTTTCATAATTTTCTAAGCATTGTACAGGGAGATATGGATTTTAGAAGTTAAAACAATTTTCTGAAAAAAGTTTCTGCATGTTTTGCAATTTTTCAAGTTCATACAACTTTGAATCTACATTTTACATATCAAATCAATTAAAATGGCTCTTAAATTTTTGCTGTAGTTCAAACATATTAAAATAAGGGATCTGGCTAAATTTGAGATATTTCGAATAAACAAAACAGCAGGAATTAATTCTAAAGGCATTTTGTTTAATAGAATTATTGACGGATAATTATGGATTTTCATACTGATACAAGTACACCATTTGAATGTATAGATCACCCTGGTTCCAGCAAAATTTATTTGATAATTATTGGACAAGTAATCTAGGATATATGATATTTCTAAGTTTGAAACATTTCTGGAATTGTTTTCTAGTTGGAAAATGAATTTAAACCTCAACCGGGGCTACTGTTTGAATTGGACCAATGGAATTCAAGCCACACATGGGCTACTGGGTTCAAGGCTGAGGCAACAACTGATCCACGAGGTACAAAAGATCTGGCGCGCTCTCTCTCTCACTGACCTATGGTCCCCACCGAGGTTATCTTCAACCTCAGGCAGGGGCATGACACGGGCGGCGCTCGGCCAGGAGCACGAAGGCCCTCGGCCAGCGTGGCTCTCCCTACTGTATTCCCCCATGAAACTGGTGGCTAGGTCTTAATTCTTCATAGGGAACACACTGGTATGGTCGAATCTGACCGGCGGCGACCGGATTTGTAGCAGCGACGGCCGGCGGATCTGGGCAGACTCCGGCGAGGTTTCTTATGCACGTTAATGGGTCAGTTGTCTTGTAATTAATTCGTAGAGCATCAGTGGAACAAGGAGAACCCCAACACAGAACATTCTCGTGCTTAATTGGGTGGAAAGGTGATGTCGGCAGCGACCTAGGAGGTTCCGGCTGACAGTGAGAAAAACATGGACTGCCACCCTATTATTCGATGGTTTTCTTTACTTTCTCTTTGAGCAGGTGCGCAACGACCTCTATGAACTTATCTCTAACGACCATATGTAGGATCAAAGAGCACGTGAAAATCTACCAGAGGGGGGTAAATTGTAGATTAAAACTTTTTCAGCAGAAGCAACGAAAACTCCTCGGTAGAAAAACGATATGTTAAAGAAATCGTGTGTGAGACTAATCTAAACGTGTTTCACCATGAAAAAAGTAAAGATATCATAGATAATCAAGTCACGAATATGACACAATAAGAATCACTCAAATCCGTTGATAGAAACTCAAGTTACGATCGAAAGATCGAACAAAGATCAATCTGTTCTACTGAGTAAAAAACAGATCTGCAATATGGCAAAGAAACTTGTGTAGATCAAAAACTACAAATCCAATGATCATGAAATTTGACCGATGATAGATAATCAAGTTGTGAAGACAACCCAAAAAGAATCACGTCAATTGGGTCTGTAAAACTCGAGTTATGATAAAACCACCGACGAAAGTTAGTGTTGTGCAGAAACTCGACGAGTAAAACTTGTCTAGAACAAGTCGGACGAACAAGGCACAAAAATTCCTTTCAACTACAAATTTTATTCAATAGAACACAAGAGGAACAGCCCCCAAGTCGTGCACCACGAGCTTTGGTCTCCCTTGCTTATATAACCAGCCCTTAGGCCAACCAAAAACTAACTAGGACTCTAATCCTACTTAGTTCACGAATCGAAACATTCTATAACTGCTCAAGACTCTTCTATACGCAGATAGAAGCAATCTTAAGACTTCAAAACACCTTAGGAATGTATCCAACATTCCTAAAACAACTCAAATTCGTGACCCACACGAATTCCTATCATAACGAACTCAAAACTTTCCATATTTGAGTCAAACATGACTCAGCCACAGCCTGAGTCCATAACCTAGTCGGTTGGACCTTTCCGACCAATTTTTTACATCCACATCTCTTCATCATGCCTCGAAAACATGTAGCCACGTCCATGCACTCCTTGCACACGTGCAAATATCTTCAAATGACATCCATGATACATTCATATGCATTGTTCTTGATTCAAACATGATGCGCAACCTCCCGATCAACTTAACCACAATTCCTCCCGAACTTGGTTGTTGAACCTCATCTTCTCCCTAAGACTAGTTCACTGGATCTCGTCACCAGCCATGTCTTGAACTCAAGAAACACCTGCACATGAGGCAAGAGAGCGAGTTCGACTCGCGAACGATCCGCAAGTGAAGGACCGATCCTTTAACGCCAGTACTCTTGCGAGACTGGTACTTGGCGGCTCACGAGCAACATATAGACTAAGGTTGCCCATCACTCCCTCGCTCCTTTTTGAAGGCCCACCGCTCCCCCTTTCTTTAAGTATCTATCCCGGCTTGCATTTTGGGGTGAGTACTACAGTTCCTCCATAATCACACAGAACGCCCAGCTTCGCAGAGCTGCTCTCTCCCCAGTCCACAACAAGGTGTGGAATCTGGATCTACTGTGTGTTCTGACTCTATTGGATCAAGTCAGATACTAAGCCTTCTACTACTACTTTAGGAGATAAAATGCTATATTTCAGAGATTGGACTCTCTTACTGTGTTTTTTCAGGGCTGTTCCCGAGCCAGGTTCCCTGGATCCATTCTGACCTAAATGGATGAATGAAGAAGGGGGCGAGCAGATACGACGGCCACACACACTTCTTTTTAGCCGAATAAAGCCAGATCTACTACATGGCTAGGATCAGAGAAAGATTGAGAATAAACAACCAATACTTCCGAGCACAAGTCCTCGACTTGACTCTCGTTAGTTCCGAAACTACAACATCTTACGTGAGCACCTCACATAAGCATGTTGCAAACCATAGCAAAATGATATCAATAATAACCACCAAAACACACCAAAAATTTAGTAAAAGAATACTAACCAATCTTTCCAAACAATGTAAAGCAAGTTCAAAACACTTCATAGTAAAAACAGGAACATTGTGATCAAGCTACGAATCTTGCCAAAGCTAACCAGAGCTTGAGCCGGAGCTTGCTAGTACAACCTAGCGTTGGAGCTTACCAAAGCTAGTACAACCTATCGTCGGAGCTTACCAAAGCTGGTCAGAACTAGTCAACTCAAAAGTCGGAGCTAGAAAAACATGTCGGAGCTAACCAACATAAGTCAGACCTAGCAAAACATATCAGACCTTAACAAAGACATGCCGGAGCTATCAAAAACATGCCGAAGGTAAAGACAAAGCTCACTGCAGCTATCCAAAAACATGTTGGACCTTGACAAAGCAAGTCGGACCTATTGTCGGACCTTGCAGAAGCTCGAAGCTAGAGTCGGACCTTGCTAAAAAGGTGTTTTAGCAGTTTTTCAGAACTTTTATCATCAAAGCCAATGTATTCAGCACACATAGGTCTCACAATCTCCCCCTTGTTGAATGCATTGGCAACAAACCTGAAGATCAATACCACTAAACACACAAGGTTTTACGGAATATTTCTCCATGATGATTAGTCAAAAACACATGCAAAGCACAAAGATTAGAGCACCGTGGCTCTGATACCAATTGTAGGATCGAAGAGCATGTAAAAATCTACCAGAGGGGAGGGTAAATGGTAGATTAAAACTTTTCAGCAGAAGCAATGAAAACCTCCCGGTAGAAAAACGATCTGTTAAAGAAATTGTGTGTGAGACTAATCTAAACGTGTTTCACCATGACAAAAGTGATAGATATCAGAGAGAATCAAGCCACAAAGATTACACAACAATGACCACTCAAATCCGCCGAGAGAAACTCAAGTTACGATTGAAAGATCGAACAAATGTCAATCTGTTCTACCGAGTAAAAAATAGATCTGCAATATGGCAAAGAAACTCGTGTATATTAAAAACCACAAATCCAATGACCGTGAAATTTTAATAGATGATAGATAATCAAGTTTTGAAGACAACCCAAAAGGAATCACATCAATTGGATCTGTAAAACTAGAGTTGTGATAAAAACACCGACGAAAGGTAGTGCTGTGCAGAAACTCGATGAGTAAAACTTGTCTGGAACAAGTCAGACGAACAAGGCACAAAAGTTCCTTTCAACTACGGATTTTATTCAATAGAACACAAGAGGAACAGCCCCCAAGTCGTGCACCACGAGCCCTGGCCTCCCTTGCTTATATAACCAGCCCTTAGGCCAACCCAAAACTAACTAGGACTCTAATCCTACCCAGTTCACGAATCAAAACATTCCATAACTGCTCAAGACTCTTCTATACGCAGATAGAAGCAATCTTAAGACTTCCAAACACCTTAGGAATGTATCTCAGATTCCTAAAACAACTCAAATTCGTGACCCACACGAAATCATATCATAACCAACTCAAAACGTTCCATATTTGAGTCAAACACGACTCAACCACAACTTGAGTCCATAACCTAGTCGGTTGGACCTTTCCAACCAATTTTTTACGTCCACAACTCTTCATCACTCCTCGGAAACATGTAGCCACGTCTATGCACTCCTTGCACACATGCAAATATCTTACAATGACGTCCACGATACCTTCATATGCATTGTTTTTGATTCAAACATGATGTGCAACCTCCCGATCAACTCGGCCACAATTCCTCCCGAACTTGGTTGTTGAACCTCATCTTCTCCCTAAGACTAGTTCAATGGATCCCATCACCAGCCATGTCTTGAACTCGAGCAATGCCTGCACATGAATAAACAACCAATACTTCTAAGCACAATTCCTCGACTTGACTCTCGTTAGTTCTGAAACTACAACATCTTACGTGAGCACCTCACATAAGCATATTGCAAACCATAGAAAAATGATATCAACCATAACCACCAAAACACACCAAAAACTTAGTAAAAGAATACTAACCAATCTTTCCAAACAATGTAAAGCAAGTTCGAAACATTTCATAGTAAAAATAGGAACATTGCGATCAAGCTCCGAATCTTGCCAAAGCTAACCGGAGCTTGAGCCGGAGCTTACCAAAGCTAGTACAACCTAGCACCGGAGCTTACCAAAGCTAGTACAACCTATCGTCAAAGCTTACCAAAGCTGGTCAGAACTAGTCAACTCAAAAGTCGGAGCTAGAAAAACATGTCGGAGCTAACCAACATAAGTCAGACCTAGCAAAACATATCAGACATTAACAAAGACATGCCGGAGCTATCAAAAACATGCCGAAGGTAAAGACAAAGCTCACTGGAGCTATCCAAAAACATGTTGGACCTTGACAAAGCAAGTCGGACCTATTGTCGGACCTTGCAGAAGCTCGAAGCTAGAGTCGGACCTTGCTAAAAAGGTGTTTTAGCAGTTTTTCAGAACTTTTATCATCAAAGCCAATGTATTCAGCACACATAGGTCTCACAATCTCCCCCTTGTTGAATGCATTGGCAACAAACCTGAAGATCAATACCACTAAACACACAAGGTTTTACGGAATATTTCTTCATGATGATTAGTCAAAAACACATGTAAAGCACAAAGATTAGAGCACCGTGGCTCTGATACCAATTGTAGGATCAAAGAGCGTGTAAAAATCTAATAGAGGCGAGGGTGAATGGTAGATTAAAACTTTTCAGCAGAAGCAATGAAAACCTCCCGGTAGAAAAACGATCTGTTAAAGAAATTGTGTGTGAGACTAATCTAAACGTGTTTCACCATGACAAAAGTGATAGATATCAGAGAGAATCAAGTCACAAAGATTACACAACAATAACCACTCAAATCCGCCGAGAGAAACTCAAGTTACGATTGAAAGATCGAACAAATGTCAATCTGTTCTACCGAGTGAAAAACAGATCTGCAATATGGCAAAGAAACTCGTGTAGATTAAAAACTAGAAATCCAATGACCGTGAAATTTTAATAGATGATAGATAATCAAGTTTTGAAGACAACCCAAAAGGAATCACATCAATTGGATCTGTAAAACAAGAGTTGTGGTAAAAACACCGACGAAAGGTAGTGGTATGCAGAAACTCGATGAGTAAAACTTGTCTGGAACAAGTCAGACGAACAAGGCACAAAAGTTCCTTTCAACTACGGATTTTATTCAATAGAACAAAAGAGGAACAGCCCCCAAGTCGTGCACCACGAGCTCTGGCCTCCCTTGCTTATATAACCAGCCCTTAGGCCAACCCAAAACTAACTAGAACTCTAATCATACTCAGTTCACGAATCGAAACATTCCATAACTGCTCAAGACTCTTCTATACGCAGATAGAAGCAATCTTAAGACTTCCAAACACCTTAGGAATGTATCTCAGATTCCTAAAACAACTCAAATTCGTGACCCACACGAAATCATATCATAACCAACTCAAAACGTTCCATATTTGAGTCAAACACGACTCAACCACAACTTGAGTCCATAACCTAGTCGGTTGGACCTTTCCAACCAATTTTTTACGTCCACAACTCTTCATCACTCCTCGGAAACATGTAGCCACGTCTATGCACTCCTTGCACACATGCAAATATCTTACAATGACGTCCACGATACCTTCATATGCATTGTTTTTGATTCAAACATGATGTGCAACCTCCCGATCAACTCGGCCACAATTCCTCCCGAACTTGGTTGTTGAACCTCATCTTCTCCCTAAGACTAGTTCAATGGATCCCATCACCAGCCATGTCTTGAACTCGAGCAATGCCTGCACATGAATAAACAACCAATACTTCTAAGCACAATTCCTCGACTTGACTCTCGTTAGTTCTGAAACTACAACATCTTACGTGAGCACCTCACATAAGCATATTGCAAACCATAGAAAAATGATATCAACCATAACCACCAAAACACACCAAAAACTTAGTAAAGGAATACTAACCAATCTTTCCAAACAATGTAAAGCAAGTTCGAAACATTTCATAGTAAAAATAGGAACATTGCGATCAAGCTCCGAATCTTGCCAAAGCTAACCGGAGCTTGAGCCGGAGCTTACCAAAGCTAGTACAACCTAGCACCGGAGCTTACCAAAGCTAGTACAACCTATCGTCAAAGCTTACCAAAGCTGGTCAGAACTAGTCAACTCAAAAGTCGGAGCTAGAAAAACATGTCGGAGCTAACCAACATAAGTCAGACCTAGCAAAACATATCAGACATTAACAAAGACATGCCGGAGCTATCAAAAACATGCCGAAGGTAAAGACAAAGCTCACTGGAGCTATCCAAAAACATGTTGGACCTTGACAAAGCAAGTCGGACCTATTGTCGGACCTTGCAGAAGCTCGAAGCTAGAGTCGGACCTTGCTAAAAAGGTGTTTTAGCAGTTTTTCAGAACTTTTATCATCAAAGCCAATGTATTCAGCACACATAGGTCTCACAATCTCCCCCTTGTTGAATGCATTGGCAACAAACCTGAAGATCAATACCACTAAACACACAAGGTTTTACGGAATATTTCTTCATGATGATTAGTCAAAAACACATGTAAAGCACAAAGATTAGAGCACCGTGGCTCTGATACCAATTGTAGGATCAAAGAGCGTGTAAAAATCTAATAGAGGCGAGGGTGAATGGTAGATTAAAACTTTTCAGCAGAAGCAATGAAAACCTCCCGGTAGAAAAACGATCTGTTAAAGAAATTGTGTGTGAGACTAATCTAAACGTGTTTCACCATGACAAAAGTGATAGATATCAGAGAGAATCAAGTCACAAAGATTACACAACAATAACCACTCAAATCCGCCGAGAGAAACTCAAGTTACGATTGAAAGATCGAACAAATGTCAATCTGTTCTACCGAGTGAAAAACAGATCTGCAATATGGCAAAGAAACTCGTGTAGATTAAAAACTAGAAATCCAATGACCGTGAAATTTTAATAGATGATAGATAATCAAGTTTTGAAGACAACCCAAAAGGAATCACATCAATTGGATCTGTAAAACAAGAGTTGTGGTAAAAACACCGACGAAAGGTAGTGGTATGCAGAAACTCGATGAGTAAAACTTGTCTGGAACAAGTCAGACGAACAAGGCACAAAAGTTCCTTTCAACTACGGATTTTATTCAATAGAACAAAAGAGGAACAGCCCCCAAGTCGTGCACCACGAGCTCTGGCCTCCCTTGCTTATATAACCAGCCCTTAGGCCAACCCAAAACTAACTAGAACTCTAATCATACTCAGTTCACGAATCGAAACATTCCATAACTGCTCAAGACTCTTCTATACGCAGATAGAAGCAATCTTAAGACTTCCAAACACCTTAGGAACGTATCTCAGATTCCTAAAACAACTCAAATTCGTGACCCACACGAAATCATATCATAACCAACTCAAGACGTTCCATATTTGAGTCAAACACGACTCAACCACAACTTGAGTCCATAACCTAGTCGGTTGGACCTTTCCAACCAATTTTTTACGTCCACAACTCTTCATCACTCCTCGGAAACATGTAGCCACGTCTATGCACTCCTTGCACACATGCAAATATCTTACAACGACGTCCACGATACCTTCATATGCATTGTTTTTTATTCAAACATGATGTGCAACCTCCCGATCAACTCAGCCACAATTCCTACCGAACTTGGTTGTTGAACCTCATCTTCTCCCTAAGACTAGTTCAATGGATCCCATCACCAGCCATGTCTTGAACTCGAGCAATGCCTGCACATGAATAAACAACCAATACTTCTAAGAACAATTCCTCGACTTGACTCTCGTTAGTTCCGAAACTACAACATCTTACGTGAGCACCTCACATAAGAATGTTGCAAACCATAGAAAAATGATATCAACCATAACCACCAAAACACACCAAAAACTTAGTAAAAGAATACTAACCAATCTTTCCAAACAATGTAAAGCAAGTTTGAAACATTTCATAGTAAAAATAGGAACATTGCGATCAAGCTCCGAATCTTGCCAAAGCTAACCGGAGCTTGAGCCGGAGCTTGGTTGTTGAACCTCATCTTCTCCCTAAGACTAGTTCACTGGATCCCGTCACCAGCCATGTCTTGAACTCAAGAAACACCTGCACATGAGGCAAGAGAGCGAGTTCGACTCGCGAACGATCCGCAAGTGAAGGACCGATCCTTTAACGCCAGTACTCTTGCGAGACTGGTACTTGGCGGCTCACGAGCAACATATAGACTAAGGTTGCCCATCACTCCCTCGCTCCTTTTTGAAGGCCCACCGCTCCCCCTTTCTTTAAGTATCTATCCCGGCTTGCATTTTGGGGCGAGTACTACAGTTCCTCCATAATCACACAGAACGCCCAGCTTCGCAGAGCTGCTCTCTCCCCAGTCCACAGCAAGGTGTGGAATCTGGATCTACTGTGTGTTCTGACTCTATTGGATCAAGTCAGATACTAAGCCTTCTACTACTACTTTAGGAGATAAAATGCTATATTTCAGAGATTGGACTCTCTTACTGTGTTTTTTCAGGGCTGTTCCCGAGCCAGGTTCCCTGGATCCATTCTGACCTAAATGGATGAATGAAGAAGGGGGCGAGCAGATACGACGGCCACACACACTTCTTTTTAGCCGAATAAAGCCAGATCTACTACATGGCTAGGATCAGAGAAAGATTGAGAATAAACAACCAATACTTCCGAGCACAAGTCCTCGACTTGACTCTCGTTAGTTCCGAAACTACAACATCTTACGTGAGCACCTCACATAAGCATGTTGCAAACCATAGCAAAATGATATCAATAATAACCACCAAAACACACCAAAAATTTAGTAAAAGAATACTAACCAATCTTTCCAAACAATGTAAATCAAGTTCAAAACACTTCATAGTAAAAACAGGAACATTGTGATCAAGCTACGAATCTTGCCAAAGCTAACCAGAGCTTGAGCCGGAGCTTGCTAGTACAACCTAGCGTTGGAGCTTACCAAAGCTAGTACAACCTATCGTCGGAGCTTACCAAAGCTGGTCAGAACTAGTCAACTCAAAAGTCGGAGCTAGAAAAACATGTCGGAGCTAACCAACATAAGTCAGACCTAGCAAAACATATCAGACCTTAACAAAGACATGCCGGAGCTATCAAAAACATGCCGAAGGTAAAGACAAAGCTCACTGCAGCTATCCAAAAACATGTTGGACCTTGACAAAGCAAGTCGGACCTATTGTCGGACCTTGCAGAAGCTCGAAGCTAGAGTCGGACCTTGCTAAAAAGGTGTTTTAGCAGTTTTTCAGAACTTTTATCATCAAAGCCAATGTATTCAGCACACATAGGTCTCACAATCTCCCCCTTGTTGAATGCATTGGCAACAAACCTGAAGATCAATACCACTAAACACACAAGGTTTTACGGAATATTTCTCCATGATGATTAGTCAAAAACACATGCAAAGCACAAAGATTAGAGCACCGTGGCTCTGATACCAATTGTAGGATCGAAGAGCATGTAAAAATCTACCAGAGGGGAGGGTAAATGGTAGATTAAAACTTTTCAGCAGAAGCAATGAAAACCTCCCGGTAGAAAAACGACCTGTTAAAGAAATTGTGTGTGAGACTAATCTAAACGTGTTTCACCATGACAAAAGTGATAGATATCAGAGAGAATCAAGCCACAAAGATTACACAACAATAACCACTCAAATCCGCCGAGAGAAACTCAAGTTACGATTGAAAGATCGAACAAATGTCAATCTGTTCTACCGAGTAAAAAATAGATCTGCAATATGGCAAAGAAACTCGTGTATATTAAAAACCACAAATCCAATGACCGTGAAATTTTAATAGATGATAGATAATAAAGTTTTGAAGACAACCCAAAAGGAATCACATCAATTGGATCTGTAAAACTAGAGTTGTGATAAAAACACCGACGAAAGGTAGTGCTGTGCAGAAACTCGATGAGTAAAACTTGTCTGGAACAAGTCAGACGAACAAGGCACAAAAGTTCCTTTCAACTACGGATTTTATTCAATAGAACACAAGAGGAACAGCCCCCAAGTCGTGCACCACGAGCCCTGGCCTCCCTTGCTTATATAACCAGCCCTTAGGCCAACCCAAAACTAACTAGGACTCTAATCCTACCCAGTTCACGAATCAAAACATTCCATAACTGCTCAAGACTCTTCTATACGCAGATAGAAGCAATCTTAAGACTTCCAAACACCTTAGGAATGTATCTCAGATTCCTAAAACAACTCAAATTCGTGACCCACACGAAATCATATCATAACCAACTCAAAACGTTCCATATTTGAGTCAAACACGACTCAACCACAACTTGAGTCCATAACCTAGTCGGTTGGACCTTTCCAACCAATTTTTTACGTCCACAACTCTTCATCACTCCTCGGAAACATGTAGCCACGTCTATGCACTCCTTGCACACATGCAAATATCTTACAATGACGTCCACGATGCCTTCATATGCATTGTTTTTGATTCAAACATGATGTGCAACCTCCCGATCAACTCGGCCACAATTCCTCCCGAACTTGGTTGTTGAACCTCATCTTCTCCCTAAGACTAGTTCAATGGATCCCATCACCAGCCATGTCTTGAACTCGAGCAATGCCTGCACATGAATAAACAACCAATACTTCTAAGCACAATTCCTCGACTTGACTCTCGTTAGTTCTGAAACTACAACATCTTACGTGAGCACCTCACATAAGCATATTGCAAACCATAGAAAAATGATAT
Organism: Tuctoria greenei; assembly: GCA_036927565.1. Taxonomy (NCBI): domain Eukaryota; kingdom Viridiplantae; phylum Streptophyta; class Magnoliopsida; order Poales; family Poaceae; genus Tuctoria; species Tuctoria greenei. The sequence goes on along the minus strand of JAYESD010000003.1, from coordinate 128,069,745 downwards.
CAACCATAACCACCAAAACACACCAAAAACTTAGTAAAAGAATACTAACCAATCTTTCCAAACAATGTAAAGCAAGTTCGAAACATTTCATAGTAAAAATAGGAACATTGCGATCAAGCTCCGAATCTTGCCAAAGCTAACCGGAGCTTGAGCCGGAGCTTACCAAAGCTAGTACAACCTAGCATCGGAGCTTACCAAAGCTAGTACAACCTATCGTCAAAGCTTACCAAAGCTGGTTAGAACTAGTCAACTCAAAAGTCGGAGCTAGAAAAACATGTCGGAGCTAACCAACATAAGTCAGACCTAGCAAAACATATCAGACCTTAACAAAGACATGCCGGAGCTATCAAAAACATGCCGAAGGTAAAGACAAAGCTCACTGGAGCTATCCAAAAACATGTTGGACCTTGACAAAGCAAGTCGGACCTATTGTCGGACCTTGCAAAAGCTCGAAGCTAGAGTCGGACCTTGCTAAAAAGGTGTTTTAGCAGTTTTTCAGAACTTTTATCATCAAAGCCAATGTATTCAGCACACATAGGTCTCACAATCTCCCCCTTGTTGAATGCATTGGCAACAAACCTGAAGATCAATACCACTAAACACACAAGGTTTTACGGAATATTTCTTCATGATGATTAGTCAAAAACACATGTAAAGCACAAAGATTAGAGCACCGTGGCTCTGATACCAATTGTAGGATCAAAGAGCGTGTAAAAATCTAATAGAGGGGAGGGTGAATGGTAGATTAAAACTTTTCAGCAGAAGCAATGAAAACCTCCCGGTAGAAAAACGATATGTTAAAGAAATTGTGTGTGAGACTAATCTAAACGTGTTTCACCATGACAAAAGTGATAGATATCAGAGAGAATCAAGTCACAAAGATTACACAACAATAACCACTCAAATCCGCCGAGAGAAACTCAAGTTACGATTGAAAGATCGAACAAATGTCAATCTGTTCTACCGAGTGAAAAACAGATCTGCAATATGGCAAAGAAACTCGTGTAGATTAAAAACTAGAAATCCAATGACCGTGAAATTTTAATAGATGATAGATAATCAAGTTTTGAAGACAACCCAAAAGGAATCACATCAATTGGATCTGTAAAACAAGAGTTGTGGTAAAAACACCGACGAAAGGTAGTGGTATGCAGAAACTCGATGAGTAAAACTTGTCTGGAACAAGTCGGACGAACAAGGCACAAAAGTTCCTTTCAACTACGGATTTTATTCAATAGAACAAAAGAGGAACAGCCCCCAAGTCGTGCACCACGAGCTCTGGCCTCCCTTGCTTATATAACCAGCCCTTAGGCCAACCCAAAACTAACTAGAACTCTAATCATACTCAGTTCACGAATCGAAACATTCCATAACTGCTCAAGACTCTTCTATACGCAGATAGAAGCAATCTTAAGACTTCCAGACACCTTAGGAACGTATCTCAGATTCCTAAAACAACTCAAATTCGTGACCCACACGAAATCATATCATAACCAACTCAAGACGTTCCATATTTGAGTCAAACACGACTCAACCACAACTTGAGTCCATAACCTAGTCGGTTGGACCTTTCCAACCAATTTTTTACGTCCACAACTCTTCATCACTCCTCGGAAACATCTAGCCACGTCTATGCACTCCTTGCACACATGCAAATATCTTACAACGACGTCCACGATACCTTCATATGCATTGATTTTTATTCAAACATGATGTGCAACCTCCCGATCAACTCAGCCATAATTCCTACCGAACTTGGTTGTTGAACCTCATCTTCTCCCTAAGACTAGTTCAATGGATCCCATCACCAGCCATGTCTTGAACTCGAGCAATGCCTGCACATGAATAAACAACCAATACTTCTAAGAACAATTCCTCGACTTGACTCTCGTTAGTTCCGAAACTACAACATCTTACGTGAGCACCTCACATAAGAATGTTGCAAACCATAGAAAAATGATATCAACCATAACCACCAAAACACACCAAAAACTTAGTAAAAGAATACTAACCAATCTTTCCAAACAATGTAAAGCAAGTTTGAAACATTTCATAGTAAAAATAGGAACATTGCGATCAAGCTCCGAATCTTGCCAAAGCTAACCGGAGCTTGAGCCGGAGCTTACCAAAGCTAGTACAACCTAGCGCCAGAGCTTACCAAAGCTAGTACAACCTAGCACCGGAGCTTACCAAAGCTATTCGAAACTAGTCAACCCAAAAGCCGGAGCTAGAAAAACATGTCAGAGCTAACCAACATAAGTCGGACCTAGCAAAACATATCAGACCTTAGCAAAGACATGCCGAAGCTATCAAAAACATGACGAGCTAAAGACAATGCTCACCGGAGCTACTCAAAAACATGTTGGACCTTGACAAAGCAAGTCGGACCTATTGTCGGACCTTGCAGAAGATCGGAGCTAGAGTCGGACCTTGCTAAAAAGGTGTTTTAGCAGTTTTTGAAAACTTTTATCATGAAAGCCAATGTATTCAGCACACATAGGTCTCACACCAGACTCACAGATAGAACGTGAAACACGAATTAAATCGAAGACCTAGTTTCGGTGAAGGTGAGCACAACGATAGGAAAAAAGGAAATCCGATTGCCTTAGTTTATGGCTTGTCGAGAGTCTTACGGGGATGTCAAGAGGAGGTCTTGGCGCACAATTCTTCTTTTTGGAGCTGGGCATGAGATGATTTGTTTCGGTCTGGCAACATTGAGCAGAGGTAGCGGCAGTGAAAAACAGAGGATGGCGGCCGACAATTCGTAGAGCTTCGCGTCGGGTAGGCTCCAGCTGCTAAGAGAATTGATCATACAGCTGCGTAGTAAGAATCTGATGAATAATGCACGAAGAAATAAAAGTGGACCGGATCACATGGTGATGGTTTTGTTGAGAACAGAAAAATCACCAATGACCCAAGCTGCTGTGCTGGGGAGGAAAATCAGTTTGAAGACTTTTGTTGTTGCTTGCTTGCGAAGGTGAGGTGAGGCAGGTGCGTACTGCAGCAGATGGTGTTGAGCAAGGAAGATAGGGTGGAGGATCGGTGATGGTCTGACTTGAGTGGTGGCAACCATGGTGAGGAGGAGAAGGAGACGATAGTGCTCTGTTGCCTCGGAAGAGGAACTCTCGCCTGAGGATCAGACCAACGTTGCCTTGCTGGGTTCGGCTAGGTAAGGAATAAGCAGGCAAGCAGGCATGTGGCGGCACATGCAAAAGTCAAGGTGGCATCCTCGGAGCAACCAGGGATACGGGAGAAAACAGAGGAACAAGGAAGAGGATGACTGGTGGGGTCCACCATAACAACATAACCCTACCTGCTGATTTAAATTCATAGTCACACTTGCTCTAAAAATTACAATTCTTGGCAGCAAGACTAAATTAAATATGAGGAATTCAAATGTAAAACTAAATTTGACATTTGAATGAATTGAAGATGGAATTTGAATTTGAATTCAAATTTGAAAGCTCTCTTTTGAATTGATTTCAATAACCGAGCAATGGAGTTCATAACTCGTCAAATTTGGCATATTGGGTATTTGAACTTTGAGCCACACACTGGTGAACTCAAATTTGTAGTTTAACCACTTTCACATGGATAATTCAATTTAATTTTGAAAACCCCCTTTTTAGGGTTTGGTTTAAACACCTCCACAAGAGCACTATGTTTAAACTTAATTCTTCTTTCTCCAATTGATGCTGGAGCTAAGCTATGCACTAGAGTTTTTAGGAGTCATACTTTTAACCTCATTTATTTGTTAACATAGCTCATATCAGTTGAATTTCTATTTCATATAAAAAATTTTAAGTTCATATTTGTGACTTCTTGTTTGTTCAAGATTGGGCTGTACAGTGTAGTCGATGCATATCCGAAGCTTCCCGCCTATGTTTGGTACAACAACTGGTTTTGCCAGCCACCGAGGATGGTGAACCTCCGGGATGAAACCAGCATCAAACAACTTATTGATTTCCTGTCTAATGAAGTTTTGCTGCTCAATAGATTGCTTCAGGGGCTCTTGATGTACTGGCTGCGGATCGAGGTATATCTTCAGGCTGTGCTTGATCACCTCCCTGAGGATCCCAGACATCTGTGATGGTTTCCATGCAAACACGTCCACATTCGCCCAGAGGAAAGTGACAAGCGCGAGTTCCTATTTGTCGTCCAGACCTCCTGATATACGAGTGGTCTGGGTAGCATCGAAACCATTTTGGACGACTTTGACAAGGATGTCGGCATCACCGCTTGGTTGCACATGAGGTGTAGAGGTTGAACCTCGCTGACGTGAGCTCGAAGGTTGTCAAGCTGGTTGCTCCTTGCCAAATTCTTCTTCCTGCTCTATTGCAAGTGCATGATGTTCCTCCAGCGCAGTGACTCTAGCAGTGTGATCCCCAAAGATTCGGAGGACGCCTGAAGAAGTCAGCATCTTCAACACAAGATAGCAGTAATGGGCCACAGCCATGAACCTATACGGGGCTGGCCTGCCTAGGATGGTGATTAAGGGAAGGTTTATATGTGCCACATCAAAGAATAGCTTCTCGGACCTATAGTTGTCCCTAGTCCCGATGGTCACCATGAGTGTAATTGATCCGAGAGGAGTGATGGCTCCCGAACCTACTCTAGAGAAAGGACGCGAGGTCCTCAGGTCCGATAGGCTGAGTTGGAGCTTCGTGAAAGCTACGAAGCTGAGGAGGTTGAGCGCCGCACCTCCATCCACCAGGACTGATAGAACTCGATGTTATTGATGATAGAAGAGATCATCATGGGCAGTTGACCAGCTCCGGTCATGCTCCTTGGAAATATGAAGCATCAAAAGTGATGGTAGTATCCATCCAATTCTGATGAGGTTCTGCCTTGGCGTTGTAGACGGCCTTCAGGGACTTCTTGGTGTCCTAGAAGCCAAGCTCCTATTGTGATGGATCTTCTCTAGCTTTCTGTTTCCCCTCCCATTGGCGGTATGGGGCTTCTTCTGGGCGTTTATTGTTGCATTCAACAAGCCGCTGAACCTCGTGACAGTCGTCAAGATTATGGGTGTTCAATTTATGAATCAGACACCACATCACCACATCTTCTCATCGTCACCGTACTCAGTTGATGGTCGAGGTCGATTTTCAGAGTGTGGCCCCTGGCCAACAGGAGCTGCAGCTACAGCAAGAGCAGTAGGTGTCCCAGCCAATGACATCTTCTTGCCGTTGGACTTCTTCTTCTTCTTTCCAATGCCAGTGGTAGTAGCTTTAGCCTTGGAGGAAGATTTTCTAGCCTCCGCAACTAGTTTGGAGTGCATCTCTCGGCCCTGCGCAGCCCTAGCACATTTGTCTGCTAGGCTAAAGAGCTCCATGACACTGCTGACATCTTTGGTTGGCAGCTTCTCTAAATCTTCTTATCCCTAACTCCCTGTCAGAATGCAACAATGACAGAGGCATTAGAGATTGAAAGAATGGTGTTTCGTACCTGAGAAAACCTCTAAATGAATGATTGCAGTGATTCTTCTGATTTTTGTTGCACGACAAACAGATCCAGCTCTATGCGAGGTTGACTGTAGGAGCTTCCGAAGTTGGCAGTGAACTGGCGAGAAAGTTTCCCCCAGTTGTAGATGGAGTCAAGAGGTAGACTAATGAACCATGACCTCGCTGTCCCAGTTAGAGCCACGGGGATGTAGTTTGCCAACACGGCCTCATTGCCTCCAGCTGCTAGGATGGCGGTAGAGTAGATTTGAAGAAATTTGATGTTGTTGTCTTTCCCGTCGTACTTCTCAAGTAGATGAGACCGGAACTTAGGTGGAGAGTTGGCCATGTGGAGATTCATGGCAAGGGCCGAACATCCATGCCCCACTCCTAATGGAGAAGGGTTTTCCCTAGCCTCTCGCTTCTCGCGAGCGCGCTTGATATGGACGCGACCGTCCAGTATCATGTGCTGGCGGTTGAGCTCCGACTAGAGATCATGCGTCGAGAGCCTCGATGTCTTATGAATGCAGTGTGCCCCGTAGGGCAGTGATGTCACTTGCTGACAGGGCGCACGTCCCCTATGCTGTGATGCCTGAGGACCAAGTCTACCAAACAATGTCCTGTTCCTTGAAGGTGCCTCCCCAGCATGGGTGAACCTTGATTGCTGATGGCATTGGCTAAGGCTGCGACCAAATGCTCCACATTGGCGCTCCACTATTCCATTGCACCATGAGGTGCTCCGAGCATTCGAGGACGCTGAAGTAGAGTCCGGTTGCGTTCAGCGCGTTCTCAGGATTGTTCGTCGATGTAGTGACCGAGGCGAATACACCATCTTGTGGAGATGGTGGAGGTGGTGGTGGAACGACACCTATTGGGACAACAACATTGGCTTGCTGCTGCACATTGGAGGGATTTCCTCTAGCAGGCAACATAGCCAAACCATTGGACGAAGTTGTGGCGGAGTTCACCATCTTGAGATCATAGCACACCTACCTTGTGCGCCAAATGTTGAAGTGTAGCAATGGCACTTCCTCAGGTACTGCTAAAGCGTAGTCCGCGGAGGTTCGTATTCGAATGGGGCGCATAAGACCACAAACAAGATAATGACTCAGGAGTTTTTACGTGGTTCGGGCCGCCTAAGTGTAATACACAATTCCACGTGGTGGTTGTTGATTGTATGAGTGTATGACGAGTGTGTGTGGTTGCTTGTATGTGTGTGAGCTTAGTTGTCTTTTACCGTGCGACGCAACCCTTTTATATGCTAAGGACTGGTCGTTATAGTATATGCCTAGCCCGGCAGGTGGCCCCAGTTGTAATTGACCACGTATACACAATCTAAATGTATGATCTGTGATTAACAGTGTAATAATGCACCTTAATGGCGGCATTACCTATCTTGATAGTCCTATAATCATATGTCATTAATACTGAATTAATGACACATTAATCAGTTCTTGTAACGGCCATTTAATAGCCTCTTGAATGTTCGTGTCGTTGGAGATCCTGTAGTCTTCCCGTTGAAGGCTTAGGTCCAGAGGTCCAACACGTGGTAGCTCTGGAGCTTCCCTCTGTGGGGAGGCAGGTCCAGAGCCACTTGACACGTGGCTGCATTGGAACTTCCCCCTATCGGGGTTTAGGTCCGGGGCTGCTAACGGTGGTACCGAAGCTTCCATCTGATGGAAGGTAGGTCCGTCCCTACAGGACACGTGGTAGCGCTGGATCTACCCAAACAAGGGACGTGGGCCCAGTGTTGTTGGATGTGTGTTGCCTACAGAAGTCTTCAACTCGGACATAAGAACTCCTTGGTTTAAGTGCGGTATTAGGAGGCACATGATATCATGGGTACCGACATAGTCAAAACCCTAAAAACTGTACTAGCCTGTAGGAGGCCGAACAAATCCGTTCGGGGTAAAGAAAGTTGATCATACAAGTCTAGTGTCGGGCCGGAGAAGTTCAGGACATGTTCAAAAAGTTGATCCAGACCAGTTTAGCGAAATATCAGACAACTACGATGGGTTATAGTAACCAACATCGGACTAGTCCGTATCAGAAATAGACAACTTCGTGGGACAACAGAAATGAAACCGGAATAGTTTGTGAATTGATCGGATAGGTCCGAGCGACATCAGTGGTTAAATCAGACTAGTCTGTACTGTGTGTTGTACAAGTCCGTTGCTCCGAAGGAAAATAAATTTAGCTAGAGGAGACAGGTATACCAGACTAATATAGGTAGTGTCCGTATCAAAACAGATTTTAATTGCTATTTTTTCCTATAATTCATTTTAATATCGTTCCTTTTTGTGCAGCATTATGTTAAACATGTATACGAATAAATACAATGCATGATGGATGAAAATAAAGGTGTTACAATGACACAGACCGCGGGGCCCGTGACGCGTCGAGTATATCCGCCAGGTCGAGAGCGAGGTCGAAGTCAGCGAGAATAAGGTCGGGTCCGTCGCGATCAAGGGGACCAACACGTAGTGTAGGCAGTGTCGGTATCAAGCCATGAATGATGTCCAAAATGTGGCATGGAGGCTTATTCGCGAGCCTCTGAGACCGGCGCTGGTGGCACTGCCCAACAAGGGTGACTGGTGCACGACCGCCGGTTGCGGCAAGCAAGGGTGGAGCGGCTGCCGTTACTTCTGTAGTGATGACTGTATGATTAGGCACGAGCATTTTCAGTTCTTCAGCATGGCATTACCCTATATACGCTCTATGTACTCCGTTTTTTCATAAATGGATGTCGTTTTTAGAACTAAATTTAGTTCAAAAAATGACATCCTTTGAGAGATAGAGGGAGTACAAATGTTAGGACTCTTAGGTGATTTGTGTTAATCTTGTTGTCTAGTCTGTCAGGAGTCATGCATTACATTTGGCTCTTAGTATGAAACTCTCTGGGTGTTATGTTTTTTTTAATTTTTTTATGCATGCTTGAGTCATGTTCTTGCGCCGACGGAACAGAGTGTTGACAGTCCATAGGTGCCATATTTTGACCGTCAATTTACCTCATAATGTGCACAAAAGAGAAACACAACACAGTGGTAGGGGTAAAAGCTAACAAATTCCACAAGTGTTGGTGTTTATTTGTATGCAGGTGAATTTATACCCAAAAATACCAAGTCATACATGAAGTAATGCATTAAATTGGATTTTGATGAATCAGGCAATGACACGTGGCACCACATGGATCAAAGGGCCCACAAACAGAAGTATCCGAGGCCATCCAACAGTGTATAGCCAATATCAGTCAATGGGACCCACCTGAAAGTCACCCCGAGGAAGCACAATGGAATTTGTCCAACTTTCCGTTCGGCCAAATAGGGGGCTCGGTCGATGCCTTCTTGGCACAAAAATTGGTCAGCTTCCACGTGTTGACTCCCAATGGTGCCCTTATAATGATGAAGACTGATTCGCGTGCTTTTTATGGCGAGAACGGACCCTTCTCCTGCTATAAATAGCACCCAACACCTCACTTCACACACACACACCAAAAGTTGATAATAGAATACCACTCCTAAGATTTAGAGTAGTTCTCGAGGCTCCCTAGTACAGGGAGAGTGTGGTGAAGGGTATAGGAGAAGGAGGCTTGGGCTTGTCAAGTCCCTCTTCTACACTTGTACCCCTATTTTTTGATGATTCAAAATCAAGTAAGCCTTTGTGAATTCATTTTAAGTTTGATTTCCAATTCAAGGTAGTTTGTACAAATAGTTACTTGTGGGTTCATTGCTTTAATTTATTAGAGTCTCTAGTTGTAGCTTTGTGTTTGAAATAACTAGAGTAGTGATTTAGAATGTAAGCATGGTGCTTAGGTTAGAAATCACCAGTGAATATCTCGTAGGCCCACAAATTGAAGAGATAGGAAGTAGGTGATGACAGCCCTATCTTTCCTTAGCAATCCTACACGTTCGGCTATGGCATAGGCTCTTGGCGGGAGTCATCCTAGTATTGCTAGGCGTAAACCCGTGCTCGAAGCAAGCAGCTACCCCGAATTCCTTTGAATTATAATCTGTATTTTGAATACCTCTCTGTTCCTTGCCTACCAAATAACTTTGTTTCCTTGGGTGAATTAGTTTGTAAGATTAGGACACACGTTCTTTGGATTTGATACCCTTGGGAATACTCTTTTAGGAGAAGTGCTACACGACAACTTCCATGCGATTGCAGATTTTTATCTGTGATGTAAAAACCGTCAACAAGCATTTTTTGCGCCGTTGACAGGGCACGGTTGCTATTAATCTTCGAACCTTGTTCACCCTCGTAACTATTCTCTTACCTTTCCTTTTCTTACCACCACAACATATATGGAGCATCCAACCATTCTTTCTTATTCTGCCCCGAAGGACAAGTTCTGTGAGTCACCGCCTTCGACGGAACCCTTCTGTTCTACTAGCTATGAACTTCGCCCTGGCTTCATAGCCATGGTTTGGGAACAATCCTTCTTAGGAACAGATTATGAAAACCCTTACAACCATCTACAAGAGTTCGAACAACTGTGTTCATGCCTTCTAATTTAGGGTATGAGACTAGAAACTCTCAAGTAGAAGTTGTTTCCTTTTTCCCCCAAGGAAAAAGCCAAAAAATGGTACGATCACAACGTTGCAAAGACAAACGGAAATTGGAATGAATTACGAGACACATTTTGTCTTGCTTTCTTTTTCTCCTTTGAGAAATTCTTGCCAAAATTTGTTCATCCCTGATTCGTTGCTTTTGCAACACTTCTACATGGGATTGAACAAAGAGTCTACCCTACATCTTGAAATTATGATTGGAGGATCATTCCTCCGTAAGACGCCGGAAGAAGGCAAGGATCTTCTAGATCGAATTCTAGAAAATTCTTCCTTTAATATGGGTCTTAATAAGCATCCTCAAGAGGAAGTCATGTCAAGAACCGAGGATGAATCAATGGACAAGGATGAACCCATTTCTTGCTTATCCCAAACCTTGCCGGAGTAATCCTCTCCCGAACCAGAAACTACGAAGGAAGAAGAAATTCAACCTTCGGGGTTCCCCTTTTACTTCGAGAAAGAAATATTTGAAGATTTTGGAAATACCTCGAAGTAAGGTTGCCATAGGGAACCATCATTTCCACAAACTCCACCTGACCCACCTGATGCAGTGTTTGTCCAATAGATGGTCAAGGAGTTAACAACTATTCTAAGTGGAGAATGGACTGCAAAAGTTGAGCAGTTGCGCGAAATTCTTAGGATGACCTCACCCTTGCAACCATTCTATGTTTCACTAGAGGGACACCAATGAGGGTCGTATACAACCCCACTATTGGAGAAAATCTTATTTCTGATTCACATGCTCTCGCCATTCTAGGCGATGTACTGTTGGCACCAACATATAAATAATTTCGAGATTCTTTCAGAAACATCACTAAAGGATTTGGGGTTTTGCAACAGGTGTCTGTAAGACACAAATATGTTGAGGGTATTCTAGACTTCCATGTGTTCGAAATCCAATATTTCGACATTATGATTGGGATTCCCATTGAGAAATTTCTCCTGGAGATTCCCTTAGAAAGAAACCTCAATGTCAAACTTAGAGGGAGAAAGCTCTCTATTCCTATCATATGTTCCAAGAACACATCCGCGGAATCTCACATCCAATATGAACCAATAGAGGAGGTTAGAACCCTTCAATTCTTAGAACCCCCTAAAATTGAAGGAAAAGAAGATTTCAAGAGTCAATTGAATTGCCAAAAGAAGAGTTCTTCCCATAACCTACAGTCGAACTCAAAATTTTACCTCTAGGCCTACGCTATGCCTTTCTAAATGGCAATTTGGAATCCCCTGTCATCATAAGTGACAAGCTTTCAGATGATGAGACACTCAAAGTCATAGCCATGCTAGAAAAGCATAGAGCTATTTTTGGCTATTCACTAGAGGATCTCAAGGGGATTAGTCCAGCATTATGCACCCATCGCATTCCTATTGACCTCGAGAGTGTCCCCTCAAGGGAACCTCAGAGGCGATTGAACGATGCGATGCGGGAAGTCATCAAGAAAGAAGTCTTGAAACTTTTGCATGCAAGGATTATTTACCCTATCCCTCATAGTGAATGGGTCAGCCGAGTTCAAGTAGCGCTTAAGAAGGGAGGTATGACGCTCATTCAAAATGAGAAGAACAAATTAATTCCTCAACGAACTGTCAAGGGCTGGAGGATGTGCATTGACTACCGGAAACATAACAAGGCTACAAGGAAGGATCATTTTTCACTACCATTCATCAATGAGATGTTAGGAAGGTTGGAAAAACACTGCTATTTTTGTTTCCTTGATGGGTATTCAGGTTATCATACAATCCCAATCCATCCCGACTATCAATGTAAGGCGACATTCACATGTCCTTGTAGAACTTATGCCTACCGACGTATGTCTTTTGGACTGTGTAATGCTCCTGCCTCTTTTTAGAGGTGTATGATGTTTATCTTTTCGGACATGATTGAGGAGATCATGGAAGTTTTCATGGATGATTTCTCAGTCTATGGAAAAAATTTTGATCATTGTCTAGAAAACTTAGACAAGGTCATACAATGATGCCAAGAGAAGGACCTGGTACTTAATTGGGAAAAGTGTCATTTCATGGTCCGTAAAGGCATCATTCTTGGATACTTAGTGTCTGGGAGAGGGATAGATGTGGAAAAAGCAAAAATTGGAGTTATTGAAAAAATTCCACCTCTTGCCAACGTTAAGGGAATCCGCATCTTTTTAGGTCATGTGGAGTTCTATCGGCGATTCATCATAGATTTCTCAAAAACTGCTAGACCCCTCACTAACCTATTAGCTAAAGAAGCTCCCTTCGATTTCGATGATGAATGCCTTAATTCATTTGATATACTCAAAAAGGCACTCATCTTAGCTCCAATCATTCAACCTCCCGATTGGATGTTTCATTTTGAAGTCATGTGTGATGCTAGTGATTTTGCTGTTGGTGCGGTCCGAGGCGAAACCAAAGATAAAAGCATCATGCAATAGCCTACGTTAGCAAAACTCTGACAGGAGCTCAACTCAATTATGCCACAAACAAGAATGATCTCTTAGCTGTAGCTTTTCTACCGATAAGTTTCGATCCTATTTGGTTGGAGCCAAAGTCATAGTCTATACAGACCTTGCTGCGTTGAAGTATTTGCTCACCAATAAGGATGCTAAATCTAGGCTAATCCATTGGATTCCTCTACTCCAAGAGTTTGACTCAGAAATCAAGGATAAGAAAGGAGTAGAGAATTCTGTTGCAGATCATCTCTCATGTGTTGAAGTCACGCAAACCATGGACGTTGCTATCAATGACTTCTTACGAGATGATATGCTTCTCAACGTGACTAACTCTCACCCTTGGTATGCGTATGGGATACGCACCACTAAGGGAAAACAAAAAGAAACTCATCTATGAGAGTCATAGACACTTTGAGATGACCCATACCCCTATCGAATTTGTGATGATGGCGTTATTAGATAATGCGTCCCATCAATCGAATGCTCCATGATTATTAAGAAATGACATGGTAGCCCCTATGGTGGCCATTATGGTGTTTACTGTACCAGGCAAAGATGTGGCGGAGTGGATTCTATTGTCCTTCTATATATGAAGAAACAAAAGAATTCATTCATAGATGTTGGAAATGCCAGAAGCATGGAAGAATCTCCGCTCGCATTGCGAAGCCCCTAACATATAATATCCAAGTGGAATTATTTGATGTGTGGGTTACTGATTTCATGGGACCTTTTCCTAGGTCCAATGATTCGGAGTATATCCTGGTGGCCGTAGAATATGTGTCGAAATGGATAGAATCCTTGCCATGCAAAAAGTGCTGATTCCAAGCAAGCCAGGAAAATGTTCCATGAGATCATCTTTCCACGCTTTGGAACTCACCGTATGGTACTAAGTGATGGAGGGTCTCATTTCATAGATAAGACCTTTCAGAACTTTTTGAGGGAGCTTCGTTTCCAACATAATATTGCCACTCCATACCTCCCACAAACAAGTGGTCAAGCAGAAACATCTTATAAGCGAATTAAGACTATTCTGCAAAAGACCGTCTTGGAAATGGGAATAGGATGGAAGCATAAGCTACCCAGCGCATTGTGGTCCTACCGTACTGCCTACAAAACACCCATCGACATGTATCCATTCCAACTTGTCTCTGGGAAGACTTGTCATCTTTCACTAGAATTGGAACATAGAGCCCATTGGCCCGTCAAGCGGTGGAACATTGACCTCCATGAAGACGGAAAACACCGTTTGAAGCAAATTTCCGAGTTGGAAAAATGGAGAGATAAGGCGTATAATAGTGCCAAAATCTACAAGGAAAGAACCAAAAGATGGCACAATTAGAGATTTACACCAAAAGAGTTCAAACTTGGAGATAAACTTTTACTCTTCAACTCTAGGGTTAAACTCTTCGGACATGGGAAGCTTAGATGTAAATGGAAGGACCTTTCACTTTAATAGAAACCTCATTCAATGGAGCAATCACACTCCAAGGTGATGATCGTCAGTTATTTAAAGTCAATGGGCACCGACTTAAATTATTTCTTGAATCCTCAGAGGAGGAGGTGGAAAAAGAAATCGACGTGATAAATCTTATTGATTTTCATGTCGTTTCTTTACACTCTGTCTAAAATCTTAACATCCAACTGATGGTACCATCCAATTAATCATCTATGGGGCCCATTAAATCGACCCACGAAAACCTGGCCCGAGCGGAGCTAGAAAGGGTTCGCCCGAATCCTCGGTTCGGCCGACTCCCCCTTCGTGCTTCTGACGCTCTGTTTCCTTGTGCGGACTCTCTCGACATATCCAAACAAGATTTTTAGTGCTATCGTGTTTACCCCACTTATTTATTGACGGGAATAAAGAGGGGAACCGTGCACCTCCCAAAAAAATATTCATCTCCTGTTCCTTCTATCCAAGTCATGGCCAACAAGAAGGTTGTCCCTCATGCCTCCTCTAGCTCAACCTTCAACCTGAGCAGAGACATTGTGCCGGGCAACAACACCACCACCCTCACCTTGGAGTCCGTCATGGCAATAGATGCTAAACCTCTCGCCATGATCCCGCCACCAATGACGACTCCACGTGGGCGTAGCACCACACCTCTTGGTGCTGCACGATCGCTTTCCACTCGAAGGACGCCCATAAAGTCGACGACACCTACACGTCGTTCGACTGCACTGGCCTTAAGCCAGTCAAGACCCGTCTTTATCCTGAAGAAGACGAGTCTCTCCCATAGCTCTAGCCCGCCAAGTAGCTTTTGTACACCATGAAGAACAAGGACGGTGATGTAGTGAGCCACCACTACAAGTCACCTGCCCATTCCTTGCCTAAGCGTATGGGAGAACGCCTCATTGTCCATGGGGTGCGCAAGACTGACGGAGGCTATGCAAAAGGCTTTTTCAAGCACGTGGATAATTTGGTGATGGAGGAGTCGACGGGCTCGTCGCCCTCCATGATTAGGTGTCACCTGTCGCCACCTGCCATCAGAGGGCCACCTGGCCAATTTGAGGACAGCGACAGGAAATCTCCTTGTGCCCCTAAAGTGGCATAGCTTTCTAAGGAGTTAACATCTATCCGTTTGGAGAAGAAGAAGTTATCTGACTTAGTGGCCGACGGATGCTTCGAGAGGGTGGAGCTAAGGAATGAACTCATCTCCCTCAAGGAGGAGATTGACGATGTTCACCGTGGCATGAGCGTCAAGCTGCGGCGTTTATGCAATGTCGTTGGGGAGCCCGACATCTACAATGCACCATAGTTTACATGTTCTAACAACATAGTATGCTTACTAGTTTAAGTTTAGTTTTATTCCAAATTTTTATTCCTCATGTTTAGATTGAATAAAGTAAGCATCCCCAATGTTTTGAATTCAATGAAGTTAACTTACCAGTTCATCTAACCCGGTAAAGATCCCCTTCAGTTTATTTTGGTTGAATAAAGAGTCTAGGGAAGAAGTGTGGGGGAGGCACCCCAAGTCGCGGAATACCGACGTGCAAAAATAGCAATGCATCCCGAAACACGTCGCAACTGAAAATACAACTCGACTCGTTGAAACAGAGAAACAGAGAGGCCAGAAGGGGTCAGCCGACCTAGTGTGGGCCTCACATGGCTTCGTTTCGCGCCACAAGTTCAGTTTGGATCTCTTATCTCTAAATATATGTGCTACCCCGATGCTTAAGTTGATTTCCTATTTAAAACTTAATATTTAAAACGAATCAACTCAACATTCGAGATTAAAACTTGCTTGAATTGAAAATTTGAATACTTTTTATTTCAATGTATTGCCTTGTTGTGATTCCCAGAATTAAAGTAGGAGAAAATGTCATCTAAGTATATGACTAGTGTGATATGGTAAATGAGTTATTTGAGGAGTTATCTCTTTGCTTGAAATTGATTTTGATGTTTGCAAAAATTTGGAGTCTTGAACTTTGCCTGATTCTCTCATTGGAAATTATGAATGCCCACCAAGGCCATATGATACACTTATTAAAAACTACATGCATATGCCACTTTGCTTTTCATTGAGCTTTGTCAAAGTCGTGACCCAATTTAGTGGTATGCATGAACTTTTGTCTTAGAAAATCTTGTGCACCGTATTCATGCAAAATATATCACATTGAGAATTTGCACCTACTATTCATCCATCCAATAAAGAAACTCAATACATTATGGTTATCAAAATCTCTATAGAAATATAAAAAGGAGTACAAGACATGGCTACGAAAAAATTAAATAAAAGTAGTCATGTTTCATCATTAAAGAGAGAAAAGCATGGAGTCCACATTTATCCACTCCATTCATGTGCACAAGGATTTTATTCTCAATTTGTTTGTTGTATAGCTGTCTCATAGGATCAAGTTTTTGACTTAGTAATATATGAATTGCAATGTGTGCCACATTTATCCCTACCAAGCTCCAGATATTGTCATATTTAGTATAAGGACAAAATTGGCAAAACATGCCAAGGTGAGGATCAAAACACTTTGAGAGATTTGAGAGATTTCAAATGAGAGATAAAGGCAATTTTTTCATTAACTTTCCAAATATAGCAAATTGTCAAATAATTTCGGCAGGAGAAGATCCAAGGGAACTACATTCCAACAATTCCACTCTCCAAACACCCAAGATTGATGTGGTAGGAACATTCCAAAGAGGGAATTCACGAATTGAGGTATGAGTTGAAATATCTAGTACTCTCATTTTCTAACTTATAGCAAATTTATGACAGCACCTGAGTTCTTCTTCTTGCCTTCACTCAAGGACGAGCAAATGACTAAGTGTGGGGGAGTTCATTGACAGTCCTTAAGTGCCATATTTAGACCATCAATTCACCTCATAATGTTCACAAAATAGAACACTACAAGAAATTGGCAATAAGGTGTCAGTTATTCTATAAACATCGGAACCGTCGTATTTAAAGTAGCTAAAGACGTCGGGCACATGAAAACCGACGGTAACAACTAAATCTGTCGGCATCCAAAAAAACAGCGGCTTTAATTAGAGACGTCAGGAACGCGGCACAAACCAACAGTAATGATTTTATAACCGTCGACTGTGTTCAAGAACCGATAGTTGTAATTGAATACTTGACTGGCGTCAGATCTATTGAAAACACGACACATAAAATGTTAAATCCGTCGGGTGCTCCTCCTGGCCGACAACCATATTGGTCGGCCCCGCGCTGAATCGCCTGCGAAAATTTTTATCAGCCCGCCCTCGTGAATCGAATCATGCCTCTTTTATAATTCACAGCAAACCCTAGTCAAGCTGCACCACCACTTCCATCTCTGTCCTACCTCTTTTAATTCCCTCTCCATTCGCCCTCTCTCCTCACTCTCGGATCCACCGCCACTTCCCCGGTCAAGTGTCAAACATCGCCGCCGCTCTCTCTCCCTATCATAGCGCAGGTCACCGCCCACTTCCCCAATCAAATAGTGTGGCGGCCTCTCCCACACAGCATGGTTCCCACGGTGGTGGTGTAGACCTCCGCTTTTTTGGTCCTCGGCGACGACGACCTCCTGCGGGAGATCTTGCTCTGCGTCGGCCTCGCCACCAACCTCCTCCAGAGTGCCCTCATTTGCTGCTGCTGGTGCCGCCACGCCTATGACCCGAACTTCCTCCACTGCTTCCAAGCCCGCCACCCGTCATGCATCCTCGGGGTGTACCTCGCCTCCGCGATGCCGCAGTCTGCACGCTGTTATCAGAGCTCGACGCTACAATTACCCACCGCGAGGGCGCCTTCTTTGCTAACGCCATCAAGAGGTCCTTTACGGGCTCCGTCCTCGACACCCGCGGCGGCCGCCTCCTCGTCTCGGTGTTCGACGACCACTACGAGTCCACACAACTCGTGTGCTCCCTTGCCGTTGTTCCCCAGTGGTGTGGATGCATTGGCGTGGGTAGTGAACTCCGACGCCTCCTCGTCCACTTCGACGCCGGGTCAGGGCCGAAGAGAATCCAATGTTCGGCGTGCTAATCCATTGTCCAACAAGCTTTTATGTATTAAAATATAATACTGTGGACGAGCTCTTGAATCCAATGGCCGAACAGTATTTAGCGACTAAACCAATAAAAATGTGTCGGCAAAGAATCCAATGATCGAGCAGGTGCTACTCGAGGCCCGGTTAAAAAAAATGTATCGCTTAAAGGAGTCGGGTGAGATAGAGAGCTGATGGTTTTATGCAAATAAAGCTGTCAGTGAGACAGGTCCGACGGTTGTACAGAAATAAAATGTGTCAGTAATTATACCGATGGATATAAAAATTAAATGCGTTGGCATATGAAACAGACAGTTATAAAGCTTAGAGCTATCGGGCCCGACGTCTATATCAGTTAAATACGTCGAGTAAAGGACGTCGGATATGATCGCCGATTCCTCGACATTTCTAATGTATATGTGTTGGTTACAGTAGGGAACCGACATACTATTTACCGATTGCTATAGTGGAAACACAACATAGTGGTAGGGGTAAAAACTAACCAATTCCACAAGTCTTGGTATTTATTTGTATGCAGGTGAATTTATACCAGGAATACCAAGTCATGCAGGGAGTAATCCATTAAATTGGATTTCTACAAATAAAGCGATGACATGTGGCACCACGTGGATCAAATGGCCCACAAACAGAAGTATCTGAGGCCATCCAATGGTGTATCACCAATATCTGTCAATGGGACCCACCTGGATGTCACCCCACGGAGGCACACTGGAATTGGTCCAACTTTCTGTTTGATCGACTAGGGGATTTGGCCGACGCCTTCCTGGCACCCAACTTGATGAGCTTCCACGTGTTGACTCCCTGTGGTGCCCTGATCACGATGAAGACTAATTTGCGTGCTTTTTGTGGCACGACCTGACCCTTCTGCAGCTATAAATAGCACCCCACACCTCACTTCGCACACACACCAAAAGTTGAGAATAGAATACCACTCCTGAGGTTTAAAATAGTCCTAGAGGCTGCCTAGTAGAAGGTGACTGTGGTGAAGAGTCTAGGAGAAGGAGGCTTGGTTTGATTAAAATAAAGTAAGCCTTTATGAGTTCATATCAAGTTTGATTTCGAATTCAAGGTAGTTTGTACAAGTAGTTACTTGCAGGTTCATTGCTTTAATTTATTAGAGTCTCTAGTTGTAGCTTTGTGTTCGAAACAACTAGAGTAGTCATTTAGAACGCATGTGTTGTGCTTAGGTTAGAAATCACAAGTGAATACCTCATAGACCAACGGATTGAAGAGGTAAGCAGTAGGTGGTGACATCCCTATATGTCCTTTGTAATCTTCCATGTTCAGCTATGCCATAGGCTCTTGGCAGGAGTCTTCCTATTGTTGCTAGGGGTAAACCCATCCCCGAAGCAAGCAGCTACCGCAAATTCCTTTGAATTAGAATCACTTTGAATTCCTCTCTAGTCCTTGCCTACCAAACAACTTTATGTCCTGGGGTGAACGTAAGAATAGAACACACATTCTTTCTATTTGATACCCTTTGGAATATTCTTTAAGGGGAAGTGCTACAGGACACTTTCCATGCGCTTGCGGATTTCTAATTGTGACGTAAGGAATGTCAACATAGAGTTAGGGTGCATGGATCTCCTATGACCAGCATGAAGCGCACGTAGTGGGAGTTATGTGCGTCAAGCATGTGCTTGTAATCTACTGCACTGAACATCATCTCAGTTGCATCCACAAATAGGCTCTCCGGAGACATCTAGTTTTCTGTTCTCCTCTGCTACTAATGTCAATCATTTAACACAAGCGCACCGTTGGCAGAAACCTAAATTTTTCAATCGAGTTGTTTGCATCTCGTGTTTTGTGCTCCAACAAGTGGCACTAGAGCCTGTGAAGTAACAGAGGATGACGTTAACAGTAGACCTCCAGGTCCAAGACTGGGGCAAGTCCTGATATTTAAAGATTTCGGGGCAAAACTAAAACAGAGGCCCACTTATCATAAAAATAAAAATATTATGTACATAGTTTATGTATAGAAATCTTATATTCTCTAAAAATATAAAAAAGAAATAAGATTTTTCTAAAATGATATATAGTAATCTTTACATCAAAAAAGTATCATGAGTAGCAACGATATTCCTTGGGTCCGCCCTTGCTGTCTTGTTGTGGCCCAGCGCAATTTTGGCCCACGAATACAAAGTGACTCAGCGCAGTTTTAGCCCATGAATAACAAGCGGCCCAGCGTAGTGTTGGTCCTCCTATGATAGCTTCACGTACGCTTTCTCGTGGCTGTCTGCCTGCGGCTATTAATTTTTTTTCACACCTTATAAAGAATAAAAATAAAAAAATAATTTTTTATTATGGTACCCTTCGATCCGCAATGTCCCTTCTCCCGACTGTACAAAATGTGCTTGGAGGAGCATCCGCTGGCCCCCGCGCTTGGTGGAGCATATGCCGACCACCACGCTTGGAGCATCTGCCTACCACAACGCTTGCAGGAGCATCCACCGTCCATCGCGCGTGGTGGATCATCCGCCGGCCTCCGCGCATGGAGGAGCAGCAACGCTAGGTACAATTGCTCACATAATGTTCTTGTACATCTATCCTCTTACGGATAGGCTGATTGAATTGTAGAAAGTGATGTCAGAAGATAAGATATGGATTGGAAAATACAAGGGTACGAAGGAGTGGCAGGATGGAATGAAGTCATTTTTAATTTTTGCATTCCAGTGCACTCGTGCAGGAGCAACTATGCCTTGTCCTTGCTCGATATGTTGTAATATTTGTCACAAGACAAGCAAGGATGTTCATTTTCACATGCTTCGTAATGGGATGTTATTGGATTATACTTGTTGGATACACCAGTGCGAAATATCAATCAAGAAAAAAATTGCAGAGTAATTAGCAAATAATTAGGAGATAATTTCTAATGATGATGGTATGGAAAATATGTTGTCCAGTTTACTTAGAGGCACTGATCATGGTGGTACTTCAGCAGATGTTGATGATCAAGAAAATGCTATAAACCAGCAGAAGCCAACTAGGTGTGCAAAGGCATTCTATGACTTAATAAATGATTCCAAAAAGGATTTGTATCCAGGTTGTGAGAAGGTGACCCAATTATACTTCATTGTCAGGTTGTACCAAATAAAGTGTTTAAATGGTTTGAGCAAAATAGCGTGTGAGTCGATCGTTGAACTATTCTCATATGTGCTTTCAAACGGCAACTGCATTCCTAATACACTTGATAAAGTTCAGAAGGATGTTCGTGACCTCGGTCTATACTACCAAAAGATCGATGCATGTGTCAATGACTGTGTGTTATTCCAAAATACTATTCTCTGCTGGATAGATGCCAAAATGTGGTGAATTCAGATGGAAAAATAGTACTGGTGGGGTTGCAAGAGAGGCTTTACCTTGTGGAAAAGCCAATAAGCTTGTAGCATGCAAGATTCTACGATACTTCCCTCTTATTCCTCGTCTATAAAGTTTTTATATGGCCGAATCAACGACATCAAACATGTCCTGGCACAATGAATAACGCGTTGATGATGGAATATTATGCTATCGTGCAGATTCGAAAGCATGAAAGCATTTTGATAGCATTCACCCAAATTTCTCACCTGATCCTCGCAACATAAGACTTGGGGTAGCATCTGATGGTTTCAATCCTTTTGGAATAATGAATGTTTCTTACAAAACATGGTCTGTGATTCTAAGCCTTTATAATCTACCACGTTGGTTGTGTATGAAGCAGCCTTATTGGGTGATGTCAATGATAATTCCTTGGCCAATGTCACCTGGAAACAACATTCTTAGCCTTTGATTGACGAGCTACTGAAATTATGGTCCGATGGTGTTGAAACATACGACAGTTCAAAGAAAGAGACATTTCTCACGCGAGCTTCTATATTGTGGACAATAAATGATTTTCCAGCATATGCAATACTATGTGGATGGAGCACAAGAGGTAAGCTAGCATGTCCATACTGCCATATAAGCACCGACGCCTTGTTGTTGAAATATGGATGAAATTCTACATGGCCCATCATTGTTTCCTACCTTATAATCACAAATGGCATCGAAACAAAGCTTTTTTTTAACAAGATAGAGAATAGAGAGGCTCCAACGTCACTCTCTTGTGAAGAAGTAATCCAACAATACAAGAGTTTTGATGCAGTGAGTTTTGGACAGACGAATAATAAGAGAAAGTGCGCTCAGGAAAATAGGTGGCATAATTGGAAGAAGAAAAGTATATTTTTCCAGCTCCCGTATTGGAAGACATTGCTAATAAGGCATAACTTGGATGTCATGCACAATGAGCAAAAATTGGTCATAGAATATTGGAGACATTGCTTAATATGAATGGTAAAACAAAAGATAGTCTACAAGCTCGTCTTGAAATGCAGGATGTGGGTATACGGCCAGATGAACATCCAGTGGTTATAAATGAGAAGTATAATTTGCCATCAGCATTATATACTCTGCGTAAATATGATAAGACCACCTTGTGCAAGTTTTTGGGGGATGTGTAGATGCCTGATGGTTATGCCTCAAACATCAAAAGATGTGTGGACATAATAGCATGTAAGGTATCGGGTCTAAAAACAAATGACTGCCATATTATATTTCAGAAGCTCGTTCCTATTGCAATACGTAACATATTGCTTGAAAAGATTAATTATACTTAGTTGAGTTTAGCACATTCTTTTCTGGGATTTGTTGTAAAGAATTGTTGGAACCAGATTTGGATAAGATGAGCAAACAAATTCCTGAAACAATTTGTAAGCTTGAGATGTTGTTTCCTCCTGCTTTATTTGATATCATGGTATATCTTCCAACCCATCTTGCCAAAAAAGCTTGCTTGGGTGGACCTGTTTCTTACGGATGGATGTATCCAATTGAGAGGTACCTTGGTACATTGAAGAGGTATGGACATAACAAAGCTCACCCGGAGGGTTCTACAGCTGAGGGATATATTATGGAAGAGTGTATGACTTTTTGTAGTCAGTTTTTGGATAACATTAGCACCAACCTTATAGGCCAGAACGTCATGAAGCTGCAGCTAGGAATGAACCTTCTCTTGAGTCTAATATATTTACAGAAGATGACAATTCTAAAAAAGGGTATAAATGGCACAAACATACTATGGTGGAACTACATAACATCAGGTATTATCTTATTTCTAATGTGGAAGAGGCCTGCTCCATGGATCAAGTACGTATAACTCAGATGTTCTATACTATATTGGATCATGCTTATTGTAGATGGCTAATTCAATTTTGTACCATTTTCAGGGAGCATGTTGAAAAACATAAAAGGATTCATTCTCGTGATGTTGATAAACACAATAGTGATGAGTTTCTTTATTAGTTTCAGAAATGAGTAAGTACATGCAAGTTTTTACTTTGGAAATATTAAACAATATGTGTTCTAAAATTTGTTTGTGGATGACCCCTTTTATACTAATGTGTACAAATTATGAAATTACACAAAGAAGGCAAAGTAACCGATTATATGTATGCATTACCTAGAGGACCTGACCGTCGTCACGTATTTTTAGTCGATCATTCATTAATGGCTTCTTCTTTCAAACTTCAAATGTGAAAAATATTTACGGACCAAAACAGTGGTGTTGTTATTCAGGATAGTGATCATGATTGGTTTGGAGTCATCAAGAAAATGATTTCTAATGATTATGAAAAAAATCATGAGGTTCTATTATTTGAATGTGACTGGTTTGTTGGCCCTTTTCCCGTCAGAACCAGAGCAGAGGCTACAAAAAGGATCAATACAGAATGATAGATGTTGACACTACTATTTCTAGATTTAAGTATGAGCCTTACATTCTATCCACCCAAGCATAACAAGTATTTTATGTTCCAAGTGTGAAGCAACCTAAATGGGCTACAGTTGTTAAAATGAAGCCACAAAACCTCTTTGCTATGCCCCTGGAGATAATGAAAATAATGTGACTCAGACGATGGAGGCTGAGACATTTGATGATCGGCTTACTGATATAATCATGCCACACATAAATGAGGATACGAGCACAGGGGCTATGAATGACATTGAGGGAGCAAGAGGTGATGCTTTTGCTCTTCTAATGACAACATGTTATCAGTTTCAGCAGATGGAGTTCCAACAGAAAATGAAGACAACGAAGACGACGATGATACATATATCAATGATGGTCATGTAGCTCCATTTGGGAGGACAACAGTGAAGATGATGATTTTTTTATATAAGAACTGTGTGAGCGGTGAACTATTTGTGATGATAGATCTTAATATAATGTTTTTATATAAGTACTTTGTGAGCTGTGACGATTGTGTTCCTGTAAGCACTATCGATCAACTGGAAAAGGTGTCGTGTGCAGAAAACGAAAATCGAACAAACTCATAGAATGTGTAGGTGGTTCTCTCAATCGACTTGACTGGAAAGTGGGCTCACAAGCATTGGCACCCTTGCCCGCCTTGGATTCCTATTGTGCATGAACTAGTGAATCATGGCAACAGATCCTAAAGCAATGGTTGTGTTCTGTGGCGATAGATCCTAATGCTAAGAACTAGTGAATCATGGGAACAAATTCTAATGCAACGATTATGTTACTTGGCAATAGATCAGAAGGCCACGAACTAGTACAATCATGGCAATAGATCCTAATGCAACGATTTTGTTCCATGGTAAGAGATCCTAATGCAATGAGCTAGTGAGTCATGGCAATAAATACTAATGCAACGATTGTGCTCTGTGGCGATAGATCGTAAGGCCACGAACTAGTACAATCGTGGCAACAGATCCCAATGCAATGATTGTGCTCCGTGGCAAAACATCCTAATGCAACAAACTAGTGATTCATAGAAACAGATCCTAATGCAATGATTGTGTTCCGTAGCAATAGATCCTAATGTCACGAACTAGTGAATCGTGGTAAAAGATCATAATGCAACGATTGTGTTGGGCGATAGATCCTAAGGCCACAAACTAGTACAATCGTGGCAACATATTCTAATGCAACGATTGTGCTCCGTGGTGAAAGATCCTAATACAATGAACTAGTGATTCATGGCAACAAATCCTAATGCAATGATTGTGTTCCGTAGCGATAGATCCTAATGCCACCAACTAGTGAATCATGGCAAAAGATCCCAATGCAACGATTGTGTTCCATGGCGACAGATCCTAATGCCACCAACTATTGATTTGTGGCCATGGATCCTAATGCAACGATTGTGTTGTGTTGCATTAGGATCCTAATGCAATAGTTTTGTAGTTCATGGCAATAGATCCTATTGCAACGTTTGTGTTTTGTGGCGATAGATCCTAACGCCATGAACTAGTGAATGGTGGAAACAGATCCTAGTGCAAAGATTGTGTTCTGTGACGATAGATCCTAATGCCACGAACTAGTGAATTGTGGCAAAAGACCAAGATTACTACACCAATTTAGTATTCATTGCAGTACAATTGTTGCAACAAAACGGAATCCTTGTATTGAGTCTGTCCCCAAATGCACAAGTCGGAACTCACACAGAAACTCTTAGTCCATCCCAAAACGGACTAAGCTGACACACCCAGACTAGTCCGGTCTGGAACGTGGAAAAGTATGACCAATAAGGTTTTGTTTCAACAAGGTTTCTCACTTAGGTTTTCTCTCAACTAAGACTTTGGGCCCTCTTCTATGATCTCAATGCACTTGATACACACACCCTCACATAGAGTAGGCTAGTCTAAACTCAACACATAAGAAATCCTAATTTCTATGCTTGAGTCTTTGACGCCCGTTTCAATCTTTTCCTTTTTGAGGTTCTTTTCATGCATTTCAATTTCACATCTGTGCTTAAGATCAACCAAGCTCATTCAATCATCCAAAATACACGGGGATGCCTAGATGCACTCTCAATCTTCCCCTTTTTGGTGATTGATGACAACACATTAAGCTACAACAAAAAATAATATGTGGCTTTCATAACATGTGTGTGTATGAGTAACTCCCCATCAATGTATGCATCATGAATGAAACATTTGACGTAGTTATCATACATACATATGTTATGGTAGGGTGCCTATGTGTTGTGTCCATGATTTGTGATAAGGCATCAATAAAGCAATAAACATGAACGAGAGATAAGCAATGCTAAGAATCACATCACTAATAAGTAAAGAAAAGATCATAAAGTCTTACAACCCTTAACACAAATCAAAATGCGAGTTTTTAAAACATAATACGAGTCCATAGGATCAAAAGAGACAACAACTCTAAAAGAAGTGCCCCGTTCAATCTCCCCCCTTTGGCATCAAAAAACAAAAAAGGAAAAGAGGAAGGGAGTCCTAGAGTCTTATCCTCGTCGTCGTCTTATTGCTTCTAATAGTCACTCTCCATAGCCTCCAGATCTTCATTGTCTTCATTACGTTCTTCATATTTGGAGGGTGCTGCCTTGGACGTTTCATCTTCCTCAAATTGAGCGAGTTCATCGGTGGTGAACTCAGGAAATGGAGTCAATGCTCCATCATTCTCCGCGGTGGGGGACATGGGAACCTTGAACTTGTTGCACACCGCCTTGAGGTATTTCTCTTGTCTTAGCTCCATGCGACGAGTCCCAATTTCTACTTCCGACAAGAGGAGAAAAGTTCCTCGAAGCACTTGAAGAAGCCACTCACAGACTGCGGTGGAGGAGGATATGGAGGATCCGCGGGGCGAGAGGAGGAGGCAGGAGGATCGGCATACTTCCTTCTTGGGGCTGGAGGCTCTGGAGGAGAAAGCTGAGGACGAAGCTTTCTACGAGTGACATCCTTCTTTAATTTTAGCCCGGATACCTTCTCAATCAAGTACATCACATAAGATGCATATCCACAAGACCGGTTGGGAGTGTGTGAGATGTTGAAGATATCATCAAAGATATAGTCAACAACATTGAATCACACATGCCCATCAATGAGCACCATCAAATGTCTTAGATTTCCTTGTATGACCCCCGCATATCCATCCTCGGGGGCTATGATCTTCCTCAAGACACGATTGAGCACAATATAGAATGGCTTTTCATTCCTTATGTGTCCCGGCTCATAAACTGCATGGCTTGGATACATGTAGTCCAAATACTCTTCATGAATGACCTTAAGATTTGAAATAATGATCTTATTGTCCAGTTGATCCTCCAAGCAAAGGATTTGGGTAAACTCCCAATAGGTGACTGTGTATTGCTCACAATTTGTGTGGCAAGTAATCCTTCTGTCTCCATGCCTATGGAAGTATACCATAGAGTAAAACAGCGCAATGACCTCAACATTCCAATCATACTTGAAACCCATGAGGTCTTTCAGTTCATGGTGCTCTACTCCTTCAATTATTGCATTAAATGCATTATGGTTCTTCTTCCCCATGTTGTCCCAATCATTCCATTGGGCATCTATCACAGGCGTCTGCATCGTCATGTATACAGTCCAATAGTAATCAAAGTGAAAGTCACACCAAAACCGATGGTCGGTGGTGTGCTTCTCATACTTATACACATCATCCATCATCAACCTTGTTGCTTTCTCGGCCCCTTTTCCTCTGAATAGATATTCTTCAACGGTGGCTTGAAGGTTTGGATTCCTAGTGGGAGATGACATCCTCAATGGGCAATAGGTTGTGAGTGCCCCTTTTGGCCCTTCTATTTTATAGTGATGCCAACTTGTTTCTTCCTAGGTGTCTTCTTCACCACCGGTTTCCTCTTCTTTGGTGGTTCATCCACCGATGCCTTGTCTTTATCCTTTGCATCTCTAGGTGTTTGAGTCCTTGTTTCCTCACCCATTGTCACAGAACTGTTTGGTCCATCCCAAAACGCACTCTTATGGGTTGGCCTGGACTAGTCCAGCCACAGGGGCGGACTAGTGCGGCCCTCTAGGGTTTCTCTCGTTTATCTCACCAAGTCTCAAACGGACCAGTCCATTCCCAAATGGACAAGTCTGAACTTTTCTAGGGAGCTTTAGTCCGTCCAAAAACAGACAAGTGCAGTCTTCTGGGACATAGCTCCATTTTCATTAGGGATCACTCCAGAGACGTTTGGTCCGTCTCAAAAAGGACTTGTCTACCTCGTCGGACTAGTCCGTCCTCCTAGGGTTTTTTCTCATTTTGGCTTCTAACTTAGGTTTTTCTCCAAACCATCACTTTGATCCCTCTAGAATGATCTCATTGCATATGATACATTCACCATCTCACACGACACGGCTCATATAATCTCAACACCATAGAAACCCATGTTTCTATGCTTGAGTCCTTAACGCCTATTTTATTCTTTTTTTTTGTTTAAGGGATTTCATCTCATTTCAATCATGGTACCTGTGCTTAAGAAAAATTTAGCTCATTAGCCTCTTAATTGTCGTTATCAATCATCCAAAACCCACGGGGATGCCTCGATGCACTTTCGATCTCCCCTTTCTGGTGACTGATGACAACACATTAAGACTTCAACAACAAGGATAATAATTTGTTTTCATAACATGTATTTGTATAAGTGACTCCCCCTCACTGTATGCATCATGGTTAAGGGAGATCGATAGAGTTCTCATACATATACACGTTATGGTGGGGTTCCTAAGTGATGTGTTCATAAAGTGTGATAAGGCAACAATTATGCAATATAAACATGTAAATCAGGCAACACATCACAAATTTAGACAAGATACATGCATACATAGATTAAGTCTTACAATACAACTTGAAATGAGAGTTTAATATATAAGTCCTTAATAGATCAAATATTCTTCCATAGCATTTCTCCCAACAAACTCTCCGTAGTCTCTCCCCTCTAATATCAACAAACTCTCCCTGGTTTCTCCCCTCTAATCTCAACAAACTCTCCCAAGTCTCTTCCCTCTCTCCCCCCTTGCCATCAGGACAGCAAAAAGGAAAGGAGAAAGAAAAAAGGAAGGAAAAAGAAAGTCCTAAAAGCTACTCTTCTTCATCATCGTCGTCGTCGTCGTCATCGCCTTAGTTCCTGCTGTCACTTTTCGTGGCCTTCGGATCAATGTAAGCGTCATCATCGGACGGGGCCGGGGTGGAGGTGCCAGATTCATTGAATTGGGCAAGCTCATCCGCGGTGAACTCCGGGAAGGGTGTGATCTCCCCATCACTCTTCTCAGCGGGAGACATGGGGACGTCCAGCTTGTCGCACACCGCCTTAAGATACTTTTATTGGCGACGCTCCATGCGACGTTGCCGAATTTCCGCCTTCCGGCAAGAGGAGAAAATGGCCTTGAAGCATTTGAAGAAGCCACTTGATGATGAAGGAGGAGGTGGAGGAGGTGAAGGCACAAAGTGCAAGGAAGAAGCGGGAGGATCCGCATTCTTCCTACGAGGGGCAACCGGCTCCGGAGGAGGAATCTTAGGACGGAGCCTCCAATGGATCATATTCTTCTTGAAGTTGAGCCCTGAGACCTTCTCGATCATATACATGATGTATGGAGCATATCCACATGATCGATTAGGAGCGTGCGAGATGTTGAAGATGTCATCAAAGATGTATTCCACCACATTGAAGCGGGCATCTCCATTAATCAGCACCATCAAGTGCCTTACATTGCCTTGAATGATCCCTGCATCTCCATCCTTGGGGGCAATGGTCTTCCTGAGGACCCGGTTGAGCACACTAGAGAAAGGCTTGATATTACTGATGTGCCCGGCCTCAAACCATGCATGACATGGGTACATGTACTCCAGGGTGTCCCGATCAACTGGCTTCAGATTTGAAATGATAATCTCATTATCTAGTTGGTCCTCCAAGTCAAGCAACTAAACAAACTCCCAATAGGTGGTGGAGTATTGCTCGCCATGAGTCATCCAGGTGATCTGGCGATCACCTTCAGTGTGGAAGTAGAGTGTAGAGTAGAACTGGGCAATTACTTCCACATTCCAGTAATGCTAAAAAGCTAGGAGCTTCTTCAGACCATGGTGCTCTACAGCCTCGATCACAACAGTGAAGGATTGATGATCCTTCTAAGTCATGTAATCCCAGTCTATCCACTGAGCATTGGTGAATGGGGTTTGCTTGGACATATAGACCGTCGAGTAGTAGTCACTGTGGAAGTCACACCAGAAATGGGGATCCACTGTGCTCCTCTCCCTCTGGTAGACATTGATCTTCCTCAGCTTCCTTTCTTTCTCATCCCCTTTCCCCTTGAAGATGTTGGCATCGAAGGCAGCTGCACAGTTTGGGTTCCGTGCAAGAGATGACATCCTCAACAGGCGAATAGGTTGAGAGGATCCCTTTGTTGCCTTGCTTGCAGCCTTCTTGGCAACAGTCACCCTTTTCTTAGGTGAAACCTCTACTGGGGCCTTGCCTTTATCCTTGGAGGTCCTCGCCCCCTGGGTTCTAGCTTGTTCACCCAAAGTCACAAGTCTCTTTTTCCTTGGGGCTGCCTCGGCTTCTACAGAGTTGTGTGCTTTTTGCTGTTTTCTTTGCTCTCTTTGATACAAAGTAGGCAGCAGCCATTTCTTGATCCTCGTGTCTTCGGCGATAAAGAGCTTGCTTCTCCGCTTCGGCCGCGGAGTCGGAAGGTGGAACATACTGGTTATCCGACATGGTTGCTGATAAGAGAAGCAAGGGAATGTGTATGAGTCCAGGGAGTCAGGACATAGTGGTAGAATTCACATAATCGATCAAGGTTAGGGTTTTTGCTGTGTAATCCGAACTTGTCCGCCCAGGGGCCGGACTAGTTCGTACACAACCGTACTTGTCTTCCCTGAAGCCGGACTAGTCCGATTCACACAACAAGAACCCTAATCTAGAGTAATATTGTGAAAACTAGGGATCCTACCACAATAATGGAGGTACATGATCACATTGATGTGCACAACAACATTTGTGAAGAAGTTCCTATCAATAGACCCAAAAGAATTTAATTCCAAAGATTTTGACATTAGGTTAAGAATACCTCTTCAAATCTTCAAGTCCATGAAATGTGGATGAAGAACCAGCCTCCGATGCTTGGGGAAAGATTCCTTAGCACCTTAGGGCTTCAATCCACGGATTGGAGTCGAGATTTGTTGGTGGGAATCAAAAATCGCCGTATGGAGGCGGTTTTCGAGCGTTTTTGGAGATAGAGTGTTTGAGTTGAAGTGGAGAGGTCGGGGGTTCCCTGGGGAGGTTAAATCCCCAAGGGCCGGACTTGTCCGGCTATCAGACTGAGTCCGGACAGTTCTGAGCCACCGGACTAGTCCAGTCCTAAGGCTGAAAACTCCTATATATTGAGTTTTCAGTGGCGATTTGATCCTTTTGGACTAGATTTCACAAAAGATCTTTGTAAACATGGACACTAAGCAATCAGCAATCAAACTATGATCATGATTCACAAGGATTCAATAATTTCAAAATAATTTGTAGAAAATTGAGGAGGATGAGTTTTTCGCAAGAATTTGTGAATTTTGAATATGACATTCAGTTGTGCAAGATTGAAGCCACATTTCGAGAATCCAAGATATTAAGTTCACTCCTAAGTTTACAAAATCTTTTCTCATCTAAGGGTTTTGTAAATATATTGGCCAATCGTTTATTGGTTCTCACATGTGAAATTGCAATGTCTCCTTTGATGGAGTGATCTCTCAGGAAACGATGTTGAATATCGATGTGTTTGGTCCTTCAGTGTTCAACTGGATTATGGGCTATTTTAATGGCACTCTCATTGTCACATAGGAGGGGAATATGGTTCAAGTTTATGCCATAATCCCTAATTGTTTGTTGCATCCAAAGAAGTTGTGCACAACAACTTCCGGCGGTGACATACTCCGCTTCGACTGTGGAAACAGCAATGGAGTTTTGTTTCTTTGAGGACCAAGACACTAGAGATCTACCAAGGAATTGGCAAGTTCCTGTTGTACTCTTCCTATCAACTTTGCACCCCACATAGTCCGCATCGGAATATCCAATGAGGTTAAACTTAGAGCCTTTGGGGTACCAAAGTCCTAGGCTTGGTGTGTGAACCAAATATCTAAGAATTCTCTTAACAGCGGTCAAATGACACACCTTAGGAGCAGCTTGAAATTTAGCACACATACACACACTAAGCATGATATCGGGCCTAGACGCACATAAATAAAGCAATGAGCCTATCATGGAACGATATACCTTTTGGTCCACACTTGGACCATCTTCATTGAGATCGATATGCCCATCGATTGCCATAGGAGTCTTGATGGGTTTGGCCTTGTCCATGTCAAACTTCTTGAGTATATCTTGTGTGTACTTGGTTTGATTAATGAATGTGCCCTCCTTGAGTTGCTTTACTTAAAAACATAGAAAGAACTTTAACTCCCCCATCATGGACATCTCAAATCTTTCCGTCATTATCTTAGAAAACTCATCAAAAAAAGCTTTGTTAGGAGAACCAAATATAATGTCATTGACATATATTTGGCAAACAAACAAATCATTATTGAAGTGCTTAGTGAATAAAATATTGCCCGCCTTTCGAATTTTGAAACCATTTTTGAGTTAGAAAGTCTCTAAGACACTCCTACCAATCTCTAGGAGCTTGTTTGAGTCCATAGAGAGCCTTATGCAATTTGTACACATGGTTTGGGAATTCTTTATCTTTAAATCCGAGGGGTTGCTCCGCATACACCTCTTCCTTGATTGGACCATTGAGGAATGCGCTCTTGACGTCCATTTGATATAGCTTAAAATCATGGTGAGTAGCAAAGGCAAGTAATATACGAATTGATTCAAGCCTAGCTACTGGAGCAAAGGTTTCTTCGAAATCCAAACATTCGACTTGTGAATACCCTTTGGCCACAAGTCGTGCCTTGTTCCTTGTAACCACCCCGTGTTCATCTTGTTTGTTGCGGAACACCTATTTGGTGCCTACAACATTCGCATGAGGCCTCTTCACAGGCTCCCACACTTTATTTCTTTTGAAGATGTTGAACTCTTCTTGCATGACCATCACCCAATCCGGATCTCGTAGTGATTCTTCAACCTTGTGGGGCTCTAAGGAAGAAACAAAAGAGTATTGTTCACAAAAAGTTTGCAACACGAGATCGAGTAGTTACCTCCTTGGAGATATCTCCAAGTATATTGTCAACGGGATGGTCCTGTTGGACGCTTTGATGCACTCTAGGGTGAGGCGCTTGAGGTCTTGAGTCATCATCTTGGTCTTCCTCATCCTCATTGTCTCCCCCTTGATTTATGCCTCCATTTTCATCTTCTTGGAGCGCATCTTGGGGAACTTGATCTTGATCACTTGAGGAGGGGCTTGTTTGATGTGTAGGATGGTCACTTGCACTTTGTGGTTGTTCTTCTGGTCGTATGTCTCCATGTGCCACCCCTTCCTATCACCACTTGTGGAGCTTCATCTTGATCTAGCGCATGAAAATCATCTTGCTCCACTTGGGAGCCATTAGTCTCATCAAACACTACGTCACGTGCTACTTCAACAATTTTGGAGGATTTGTTAAAGACACGATAGGCGTAAGTGTTTGAGTCATAGCCAAGTAAGAAACCTTCATCGGACTTAGAAGTGAACTTCGAAGTCCTAGGCTTCTTGTTAATAATGTAGCATTTGCTCCCAAAAACACAGAAGTATGAAATGTTTGGCTTGTTACCGGTTAGGAGCTCATAAGATGTCTTTTTAAGTATGCGGTGAAGATACAACCGGTTTATGGCATGGCAAGCGGTGTTGACCGCTTCCACCCAAAACCGTTCTGACTTCTTGTACTCATCAATCATGGTTCTTGACATCTCAATTAAGGTCTTATTCTTCCTCTCGGCCACCCCATTTTGTTGAGGGGAGTAGGGGGCCGAGAATTCATGCTTGATGCCTTCCTCATCCAAGAATTCTTCAACTTGAGTGTTCTTGAATTCGGTGCCATTGTCACTTCTTATGGTCTTGATACTTATGGAGAACTCATTTTGAGCTCTCTTCAAGTACCTCTTGAGGACACCTTGAGTCTCACTCTTATCATGCAAAAAGAATACACAAGTGAAACGTGAAAAATCATCAACAATAACAAGACCATATTTGTTACCACCAATACTTATGTAGGCAAATTGACCGAAGAGATCCATTTGTAGAAGCTCCAATGGTCTTGATGTTGTCATAATATTCTTTGATGGATGTGGTGCTCCAACTTGTTTTCTAGCTTGGCATGCGCTACAAGGTCTATCCTTTTCAAACACAACAGTCTATAATCCACGGATGTGCTTGCCCATAAGGAGTATTTGCAAATTTCTCATCCCAACATGGGCTAGCCTTCTATGCCATCGCAATCCCGTGTTAGCTTTTGCAACTAAGCATGTATCAAGTTCGGCTTTATCCGCGGAGAAATCCACATGATAGAGCTTTTCCTTGAGTACACCCTTAAAGGCAATTCAGTCATTGCTTCTCCTTGTGACGATCACACCCTCATTAGTGAATAAACAATTATTACCTTTGTCACACAGTTGTGATATGGACAAGAGATTATAATCAAGTGAATCAACATGTAAAACATTTTAAAGAGTATGATTAGGGGATATAGCAATTTTACTGGTGCCAAGGATCTTTTCCTTGGCTATTGTCCCCAAAATAGATTCCTTCACTTGGATCCTCATTTAGCTCATACTCCACAAACATCTTTCTCTCTCCGGTCATATGATTAGTGCACCCTCTATCAAGAACCCATTTGGTTCCACCGGAGGAGTATGCCTACAAGAAAGATTTAAGCCTAGCTTTAGGTACCCAAACGGTATTGTGTCCTCTGATGTTAGTCAAGAGGCACTTGGGCACCCACACATATGGTTTGGGACTCTTGCGGTGTGGCCCAACATACCTAGCATAGACCTTTCCAAACTTGTTCTACAATAAAACACATGATGCATCAAAGTCATGGAACAATGGGTGAGGTTCTTTCTTAGGCATTTTGGGTGAAATAGCAATGTTCTTCCCTTTGTTGTTGTATGAGCCTCTTTTGACAAAAACAATCAAGTCTTTGCCATTCTTGGAAGTTTTAGCATTTCGCCTCATCTCCCTAGAATAACCAAGACCATCCTTGACAAGGGGATGTCTTGTGTTGGTATATGCACTACGTGCATGTGCCACTTTCTCCTTGTCAAAGATGCCACCCTTTGTTGCTTGATTGGTTTGTGCCAACTTAAGCTCATGTTTAAGCTTTATGATCAAGTTTGAGCATTTACAAGCTTGAGATGCTTCAGATTTAATATTTATGGAAGATGAGTTTGTAGAGGAAGAAGGTGCATTGACCTTGAGAGACTTCACTTGTGTCTCAAGGATCTTGTTAGTTTGTGTCAAACTAATGAGTTCATCCTTGAGTACATATGTAGTGTTCTAAAGGTTTGATCAAGTTTCCTTGCTCAAAGCGAGTTCATGCTCAAGTGCCATCTTCTTTCTCCTTCAAGTTCCAAGAGCTCCTCATCCTCTTGACATCTTTCTTTTTGTTGGATGAGCATGTCCTCCTGATGGTTTATGAGCTTTTCCTTCTCAAATATTTCCTCCGTCAACAATCTCAATCTTTTGAAAGTACTTTTACTCATGTCCTTAAGCATATGTTTATTTTCACTACTACTATCAAAATCATCATAAAAAGAAATTGAAGGAGAGGATTTGGATTTAACCTTCTTTCTTACCTCCTTGGCCATGAGACATGTTGGCCTTGAAGTCTCCAAGTTAGGGAAGAGCTTGTTTTCCGTAGTTGACTTCTTCATAGCAATGGTTGCTATCTTCTCTCCTTCATCGGAGGAGGATTCCTCATTTGAATCCCACTACTTTCTGAGGTGGGCATGTCCGGATTGCTTCTATTTCTTGAAGTACTTCTTCTCTTTGGACTTTCCCTCCTTCTTCTTGTTTTCTTCATGTGGACAATCCAAAATGAAGTGGCCATACTCCCCACAATTGTAGCAAGCCCTCTTTGATCTTGTCTTGGGCTTATCTTTGCTCTTTCTTTCATTTTGGTTGCTCCCCTTCCTTGTTCTAAACATCCTCTTAAAGTTGTTGATGGAGAGAGCTTCTTCCTCATAGGTGTCGGGACTCTCCCCATCACTCTCTTCCTTTTCTTGTGATCTTGAGGATGTTGCCTTGAATGCGACATCCCTTTTCTTTGAGGAGGAAAGCTTTTGTAGATAATTGTAAAACATGGCTTCTTGCTCCATCATTCCTAGCATTTCTTTAGGGGTCATCTTGTGGAAGCCCGAACTCTCACGAATTAGTGAGCAAAGAGTGATGTTTCAAGACATGAAAGCTCGAATCATCCGCTTTACCACCTCGTGGTCGGTCCACCGGGTGCTTCCATATGACCGAATCTTGTTGATGAGAGTCTTGAGGCAGTCGTACATGTCTTGGGGAGACTCACCATCCATGATGGTAAAACGCCCAAGCTCTCCTTCGATCATCTCGATCTTCGCCTCCTTAATGACGTGGTTGCCTTCATGCGCCGTCTTCAGGGTATCCCATATTTCCATGCCAACCTCCAACCCTTCAATGCGGTTGAACTCCTCTCGAGCCAATGAGGAGGTAATCACTCCAACTGCTTGAGCATTGCGATGGAGAAGGACGGCTTGCTCCAGAGTGATGTCTTCCTCATTCTCTGGTAGATGAACACCTGTCATAACAATTTGACACAAGCTAGGGTTTAAGAAATTGAGATGCATCTTCATATTATGCTTCCACATAGAGTAATCATTTCCGTCGAACAGAGGAGGTTTGCCAATGGGAATAGACAAATAATGGTTGCCCGCGGTAAGTTGCTCATAATTTTAAGGATACCAGCAGTAGTCTTGTGAACTACTCCCATTGTCGATGTTGACCGGAGTAATTGGCTTGATCTCCTTCTTGTGAACATTAAGCTTGTCATGAAGTCGTGCCTTGAGCATCCGAACTTCTTCGTTGTCGTTTGGATCATCTTGAAGAACATAGACGTTCTTCGTCTTAGTGTAATCGACGACCACCGGAACCTCGTTATCACCTCTTCCGGCCATTTCTTCTTTGAGTTGTTAGACTCTTGTGGAGAAGCCGGCTCTGATACCCATTGAAAGTCGCCTAGAGGGGAGGTGAATAGGCAATAATACCTGCAATGACTTAATCAAGCGAGATTAAATTCCTGAGGACGGACTTGTTTGGACAGGGCCGGACTATTCCGCTCAGCACAGGGTGAAAACCTAAAAACTTTGTTTCGACAAGTTATTTGCAGAATTTAAGTTAAACCAAGATGTAAACAATGAATAGTAATTTGGTACAACTAAGATTGGAAGGTTTAAGCACTTAGATCACAAGATTTTAACAAAGATCAAAAGTGAGAGGCAATGTGAACAGTATGAATCCTAATAGCAATGCTAGTAATCACAAAAAGTAAAAATACAAGTGAGACTAGATTTATCCCGTGGTTCAGCTACACGAAGAAGCCTACATCCACGTTGAGAAGTCCACACAAGGACCGGGTCTCACTTGACCCTTCTCTCACCAAGCCACCGCGATGGCCAGCTTGCTTTCCACTATATCAATGGGTAATCACCAAGTTTTATGGGGCTACTAACAAGTTGAGTCTCCCACAAATTGAAACAATGAGGAGCACACGAAGATCAACTCACACAAGCCACAAAACAGGATCACAATGTGCAAAGAGATCAAACCGAGAGCCCAAGTGCGATGATCTTCCTTTACTCTCCTCCCTAAACCCTAATCTCTTCAAGATTTGGTATTAGAGGGCTGGTAGACGAGTAGAAGGATTTGGAAGGCTCTTCGTAACTTGTGGCGGCGCTAGGGTTCAAGACTTCTTCAAATTAGGCTGGGGGTCCCCTTTTCATAGGGGTCCCAAGCCCCTTCCTCTAACCTCAGCAGAACGGCGGACTAGTCCGGCCACTTGCCCCGGACTAGTCCGACCCTATGGGACCACTGACCCCTGGTCAGGTCTCGACAACTTCCACACTTAGCGACGATCATCACACTACCCGCCAAATTACCAGATTCAAACAGTCACTGGACAACGGACTAGTCCGGTCCGAAACGGACTAGACCGAAGTGGAACAAAACCGTTTTGTCCATCCCAAAACGGACTCTTCCGGGTTGGACTGGACTAGTCTGGCCACAGGGACGGACTAGTGCGGCCCTCTAAGGTTTCTCTCGGTTTATCTCACCAAGTCTCAAACTGACTAGCCCGTTCCCAAATGGACAAGTCCGAACTTTTCCACAGAGCTTTAGTCCGTCCAAAAATGGACAAGTCCGATCTTCTGGGACTTAGCTCCATTTTCACTAGGGATCACTCTAGAGACGTTTGGTCTGTCTCAAAACGGACTTGTCTGCCTTGTCAGACTAGTTCGGCCTTGAGGCCCGGACTAGTCCGGCTTCCTAGGGTTTTTTCTCATTTTGGCATCTCACTTAGGTTTTTCTCCAAACAACCGCTTTGAGCCCTCTAGAATGATCTCATTGCACATGATACATCCACCCTCTCACATGACACAACTCATATAATCTCAACACCATAGAAACCCTTGTTTCTACGCTTGAGTCCTTGACGCCTGTTTATTCTTTTCTTTTTTTGAGAGATTTCATCTCATTTCAATCATGTTACATGTGCTTAAGATCACTTTAGCTCATTAGCCTCATAATTATCGTCATCAATAATCCAAAACCCACGTGGATGCCTAGATGCACTTTCATGATATTTGTAAAATCTACAAATCGGGGCACAATATTCCTAGGCTAGGATCACAATGTCATGTAGAACAACATTTGTGAAGATGTTTCTACCAAAAGAACTAAGAAATTTAAATTTTGAAGGATTTGGAGTTAGATCAAGAATACCTCTTTAAATCTTCAAATCACCGAAATGCGGGTGTGGAATCGTGTGAGGATGCGTGGGGAAAGGTTCCCACACACCATGGGGCTTCAATCCACGGATTGGAGTTCGTTTTTGTTGGATGGAATAAAAAAATCGCCAATATTGGGGTGC
Source organism: Tuctoria greenei (assembly GCA_036927565.1). NCBI lineage: Eukaryota > Viridiplantae > Streptophyta > Magnoliopsida > Poales > Poaceae > Tuctoria > Tuctoria greenei. The sequence goes on along the minus strand of JAYESD010000003.1, from coordinate 128,030,948 downwards.
ATTTTTTGCGGTTGAAGAGAGAGAGAGAGAGAGAGAGAGAGAGTGAGTGAGTGAAGTGAAGGATCAAGAGTCGGGGTCCCTCTGGGGAGGTTAAGTCCCTAGGGGCCGAACTAGTCTGGCAGAATGCCCGAACTTTTTGGTCCACATACTATATCCGATCTACTCGGAGGGTCGGACTTGTTTTTCCCGGAGGCAGACTAGTCTGTTTGAACTTGAACAAGTATGGAGAAGTTAGGGTCAGGACTTGTCCAACCAGGGAGGCAGACTAGTCCGGTCCAAAGGCTAAAAACTCATATATATTGAGTTTTGACCAGAGATTTGATCCTTTTGGACTAGTTTTCACAAAAGATCTTTGCAAACATGGTGAGTAAGAAATTGTTGATGGCTGTTATATACCAATTTCACCCATCAATATAACTCAATTATGTGAAGGAATTTTCATTTCTTGCACAAATCACCTTTCTATTTAACATATTTCCACTTGTCCTTGGACAAAATAGAGCATGGATGGAATTATTTCAGGAAATGAGGTAAAAGAGGGGGAGCAATCCTATAAAATACCATCACAACCAATCAAGCAACAACCACTGGCACCACATGGATCAAATGGCCCACAAACAGAAGTATCTAAGGCCATCCATTGGTGTATCACCCATATCAGTCAAGGGGACCCACCTGTAAGTGACCTGGAGGAAGCACACCGCAAAAGGAGCCAAAACAAGGTCGGTCGACCCCCCCCCCCCCTAGTCGGCCGACTAGGTCCAGGCGCTAAAGTCAGTCAACTTCCACATGTCAACTCCTTGTGGTTCCCTTATAACTATGAAGACTGATTCGCGCGCTTTGGGTGGCGAGAGCCGAGCCTTCTCTAGTTATAAATAGGACACCCTACCCACACTTCACACACACACACCACTTGAGTATTCATCCATTGTATACACTATTGTCCATAGGCTTAGAGGAGTTTAGGCTGTAGAGAGGAGATCCTCTAGTCCATTGTCCAAGTAGGAGAGGAGTAGAAGGAGTCTCTTCCCAATTTATAATTGGAAAAGGTACGACTCTCATATTCCTATTTGTATTTGTGACTTTGCTTCTAATAAATATGTTATATTTAGTCTTCTATTGTTCATACACTTGGATGAAGCGTTTCTTTTTTGATTGTGGATTCCATATATGTGGTAGGAGTAGTAGTATTGATTATGCTATACCATTCTCATTATATCATCATAAACAATACAAGCCCCCACTATAATCTAATTAGCTATGACATGATTATGTTAATAAGAATCACTTATGCTATGAATTAACATTGGTTCAATGATGATTTAGTTCATTGTTGTAGGATGGCTTGCGCCTAGGCTCTTAAGGTAATTACTTAATATGCTAGCATGGTGCTAGAATAGATAAGTAGCGTTGAATATCTCGTAGACCCACGGATTGAAGAGGTAGGCAGTAGGTGGTGACAGCCCTACTTGTCCTTTGTAATCCTCCACGTTCGGCTATTTGTCCTAGTATTGCTAAGGATAAAGCAATGCCCAAGGTGTTAATCCACTTAGCATGAGAATTCATAATTAATATGATCATTAGTAACTAACTTAGGCTATGTATATGGAAATTACAAGAATAGTAAGAGTATCTTCCTAACTCTTAGCCTAGTCACTATTTACCTCATTTACCCCTTGGATAGCATGCTCTTGTGTGTGTCACACTACCTCCAATTAGCCTTTATCCATCCATGCTAGAACCCTACTTTGACCAACCTAGCCTCTCCATTTGATGATTGCTTTGCTTCCATCTAGCCTTTCTTTGGGAAAATATAAATGACACCCATTGGGGATAATCTAAAAGGCGAAATGCAACATCGAAATGTTTTGTGCGCTTGCGGATTTACATCTGTGATTTAAAAACTATTGACAAGAATTATTGGCACCCTTGCTAGGAATGAATTGTTAGTAGTGCGTAGGAAATATCAACAAGCATTTTTGGCGCCGTTGTCGGGGAAGGGAGCCGATGTATTGCATAATTGAGTGGATAGGATAGGACCCTTGTAGGTCTTAGTACGATAACCCTTCTTGTTTTCGCATTTTATGTGAAAATAGGGTAGTGTATTTTTTTGTTTCCGCTTGCAGGGAAACTTTGTTGAAGATCCCGAAACCTTGTGTCGTTACTCCTCAGAAGCATCGAACGGCAAAGCAAGCCAGCGCAACTGCACCAACAACTGAAACATCAATGGCCCAGAAGACCCTTCGTGAGTTTTCGACTCGCTCGGCTAACACTGTGCCTGTTGGGCCCACTCTTAACACGGGAGACGTGAACATTGAAATCAAGAATGGCCTAATCACTATGGTGCAAGCCAATCCATTTTGTGGAAAGGCTAACAAGGATGCAAGTGCTCACCTGCAACAGTTTCTTGAGATCTGCAACAATTTCAAGATCAAGGACATATCTCCTGATGTTGTTCATCTTAGGTTGTTTCCGTTCTCTCTTCTTCGGAGAGGAAAATAGTGTTTCTATGCGAACCGAAGTGTTGTAGACAGTTGGGATAAGTGTTCTACAACATTCCTCGCCAAGTTTTTCCCATTGGGAAAGACCAATGCCCTATGTGGAAAAATTTCCAGCTTCCAGCAAGATGCCAAGGAGTATATTTTTGAGGCTTGGGAAAGGCTTCATGAGTATATCCTAGCCTGTCCCACCATGGGATGGATGATTGGCTCATTATGAAAAACATCTACAATGGGATGTTCCCTTCCGCCCGTGACCATGTTGATGCTGCTGCTGGAGGCGACTTCTTCTTATTAACGGTGCCCAAAGCCAAAGATTTGATTCATAAGATGGTGTCAAACATTTGATGGAGTGACAAGTGTCACCATACCTACCAGCGAGGCAAGCACACTTTGAAGGACGTGGACATGATCGCTGCCAAATTGGACCTCCTTGTGAAGAAGATTTATGGACATGGTAATGGTGAGGTATGTGGCAATTCCTATGCCTTAGACTCTCACATCACTTGTGAAGTCTGTGCCAACATGGGCCTTTGGGCAATAACTGCCCAGAAACTCGTGAGGATGCCCTATATGTAGCAAACAATGGAAACAATAATGGCTATTGTCCAGGCGGTCAAGGGTGGGGCCAACCACACCTATTCTTTCAAGGAGGGTACAATAACAATGGCAACAATGGAAATAACCCATATTGAGAGAGCTTTCTATTAGCCAGCGGAAGATCAATGATGCTCTCTCAAAGAAGCTATCAGCTAATGACAATACTCTAGAAAGCATTAATGCCAAGATTGAAGGACTATCCTCATCCATGAAGAATCAATTGAGTTTCAACAAGATGTTGGAAACTTAGTTGGCTCAACTAGCTGCAGTTGTTCCTCAAATGGAAAAAGTGAGTGCGGTGGCTACGAGAGGTTGCAAGACCACTCGTGACCCACCATATCCCACACAAGACAAGAGGACAACTCCAAAAGATAAGGAGGATGTCCTAATTGTCATAAGTGAACTACTTAGTGAGAGAATGGCCAAGCAATTTGAAGACACCAACTTATTGCAGTTCCGTCGCAGGCAAAGTAAGCCAATAGTGGATGAGCAATTCAACCGCTTTGTTGAGGTTATTCAGAAAGTCCACATCAATGTTCTCCTGACTGATGCGATGCAAGTACCCACTTATGCTCGCTATCTCAAGGACATAATAAATAAAAAGCGGCCATTGGCCACCACTGAGGTTGTCAAGCTCGTGGAAGACTGCAACGCAACCAAACTTAACAAGCTTTTGAAAAAGAACAAGGACATTGGATGTCCTACAATATCTTGGTCAATTGGGGCTCACCATTTTGACAAGGCTCTTTGTGACCATGGATTAAGTGTGAGTGTGATGCCCAAGGTTGTTTTCGACCAGCTGAACATCACAGAGCTTACTCCAACACCAATGCAGCTCCAACTGGCTGATTCTTTAGTCCGTTATCCAGCAGGTATCGCTAAAGATGTTCCGGTTAAAATCCGTAATTGCTTTATACCCGTTGATTTCGTGGTGCTCGACATGGAGGTCAAGAAGGATACACCGCACTGCGAAGGGTTGCATAGATGTGGGAGCTGGAGAAATCCATTTCTGTATCAATGGCAAGGAGGAGAAGTTTAACATTCGCCCAATGTTGGAGCAATGCTCCATGATCCGTATCAAGTATGGGCCAAATTTTAAACACATTCAAGAGGTCGAAATCAGACCTCCAAAGGTGGAGCCGCTCATTGCATTCATGAGGAATGTGATCTATGCGGAGAACTCGTCTTATCGTCTACGCCGACACCCCGAGAAGACAGAGAATTTCAAGCCTCCATGAAGGCCCAAGTCCACAAAACAGCCAAAGAAGGAATGTCGGAAGAAGCAAGACAAGTCGTCCAAGCTCATCCCTCCGGGCCCAAATGTCAATAAATGAAGGAGGAATGCCCATCTCAACGGACGGTGGTGATACCTAGCCAATAGGTTAAATTGGTAGTTATCCTTTTCTTTGATTTTTCTTTTCTCTTCATTTGGTTTTCTCCATTTAGTTTGATTTTCCCCACTGCATATTTGAGTCTTCTTAGCAAATTGAGAATCTTATATTCTCAAACTATCATTTTTATTTCTCTATTTTCCACAAAAATAAAATTGTTGGGTTTTGAAAAAAAAGAGTTTATATTCAGAAAACAATTTTTCTGAGTTGCAAAAGTGGTAGTTCACCAATGTGCTAATTCCATAGTCGTTGAAGAGCCACCTGCCAAACGAGAGAACAGGGGGCACACTTGTATGTGTGGCCGACCCCCCTGTTCAGCCGACATGGTGAAAGGGCCATTTTTGCTCTCTCCCCTCCAACAGCTACATTTGGTTCCCTAGTGACCGTTGGGGAATGCATACTATAAATGGTGGCTATGAGGAGCACTCCTCTTCACACATCACCTTATTTCACACCTCCCCAAAGTAATTCTTTGCTCACATTGTCTTTCTTGCACTTCATTAAAGCACTCTTGCTCAAAATCCAACTCAAAATTTTTTTTTCTTTTGTTTGCATTTGCAATTCTCTCTCAAGGTCATCAAGGGAAAATTTGTCGGGGGTTTTGCTTTTACAAACATCACCTCTTTCGTGTTTTTGCTTTGTTGTGTTCTTGTTTGTTGTGGCCATGAAAGGAATGAAGAGGTTGTTTGGGAAAAGGAAGGAGGCTGCAAGCTCAAGCCATAGTGGAGATTCAAGTACACGTCCCTCTTCTGTTGCTACACAAAGTTCACGAAAGAGAAGTGTAGGTGTGGACACTCCCATGGGTGAGAGGAGCAACCCACACCAACTTCTTCACGATGACGTCCTCGACATACAAAGTGAAGTTGAAGATAAAGTGCACAAGCTCCTCCAAGATCGTGAGTTTTCTCATACGAAAGCATATGATCAAGATTTGATCTCCAAAATAGGTATGGACTCGGAATTCTTTTCCATTTGGCGTGCACTAGGATTGAAAACTTTGCTCACATAGAGGAGATAGGTTCATGCCTTCTCTCCATGCGATTCCTTTGCACACTCAAAATAGGATTTGATGGTATTACTTTTAGATTATTTCAAAAAGATTACAGCATCCTATGGAAAGAATTATGTGAAATCCTATGCTTTCATAAACATTGTTTTGCTAGATTTAGACGCGTTGCCTCTGTTTAGCAAACAAAGTTTCTGGAAAGTTTTAACTAGTGTAGTTAGATGTTGTGCACCTAGGAATAGCCACTTGCACAACCCTACTTTACGCTTCATGCATAGATGGGTGGCTATGACTATGTTCCCTAGAGGAGATGTAATGGTAGTGCATGAAGATGAGTTGGAAATGTTATTTGCCATGATTAAAAAGATAAAAGTTGCTCCAGTTATTGCCATGATGACACAGTGGCTACATTACATTCCAAGAACAGGGTCAATTGGATGCACTTCATTGATTACCTTTATTGCTACTAGGGTAGGAGCACTAGAATATTCTTCACTTGAGTATATTGAAAATGAAAGAGAAGTAATTAATGAAGATTTTTTAGTGCAAGGACATACCCTTAAGCATGACCAAGATGGCTCTTTGATATTTTATCCCAGCTTTGTCAATGAAATTCGATTACCTAACCCAGATTATCATTTGTACAATTGCCAGAGGCTAATCATTGAGTTTCTTCCCACCGAGGAAGCCCGAAGAAGTGATGTCTCTCGAAGGGTAACTAGAAGCCGTACAAGGAGAGCAGCCATGCCTGTGACAACCTCCACAGTCCATGAGTATGAAGAGGAAGAAAACCCAACGGTTGATCCACTTGGATGGAGTCAACTTCCATTGTATGAGACCGAAGGTCTGTCTTGACATGGATTGTCAGGTGCCACGTGGGAGCCAGCCCTATCCACTTCAAGCTCTAGCAGCTTGCCTCCAACGTCCATGAAAAGATGTCATTCCTCTTCCGCTAGAAGTCATTGTGACTATAACTAAGGAATGACGAATCTCACTGGACGTACGGAAGAGCTTGAAGTGAGAACGGGTGACATCTACAAAACTCTCCAAGGGCACGTCCAAGGTACCCAATATTAGCAACAATGCATGAACACTCAATTCACCAACTTCAACACCATGCTATTAATGTGGCCTAGAGGGGGTTGAATAGGCCTTTTTGATTTTTAGTCGGAACCTGCAACACTTAGCAACTTCATCAAATACCAGGAAATCGGGCTAGTCCGGTAGAGTGCGGACTAATCTAGTGCGTGGGGACTAGATTGATCAAGTTAGATCAATGATTTCAATACAACCATAGTACGCAGCAGAATATAGTATGTAACTTGAAAGTATTGAGTCTATGAAATTTTGTGTAGCACAAATTTCAGTGTTTTAACGTAAGATGGACAAGATCAAGTAAACCCTAGAATATGATATGAAAAACATAAGAACAAGTTTGACACAAGATTTTATCCCGTGGTTCGGTTCGCACAAAGGCAACCTACATCCACGTTGAGGAGCCCACGAATGGATCGGGTCTTCACTGACCCTAACCTCGTCGAATCGCCATGAAGGCCAGTTTTCTTTCACTGTCACAAGGTTAAATCACCAAGTTCAAGGGGCTTTCTCACAAGTTAAGGGCTCCCCAAGATTACAAACCAAACACCACCAAGAACACACTCTTAAGATCAACAATGAAACAACAGGAGTGTGTTAGAGATAAAACCCAAGAGCTCAAATGTGTGAATCGTGTCTCTCTTATGATCTAAGAATCCTTAAGAATTTGATCTTTCTTGCGTTGGATTTCATGGAGAGATGTGTTTTCTAAGATCTTGGAGGGTGTGACGGCGGTGGGAGTCGAGAAAGTTGAAAGTAGGACCGTGCATGTCTATTTATTGGGTGTTTCCAAAAGTTATTGTTAGGGTTTCAAGGGTCCGGACTAGTCTGTGGTGGAGTCCGGACTAGTCCGTTATGCAGCGTGCAGGAAACTCGATGTTCTCAGGAAGATCGGACTTGTCTGGCTGAGGGCGGACTAGTCAGATTTTGGCTCTGGAAAAGTTCGGACTAGTCCGTTTATTATCGGACTAATCCGGCTGGGTGAATCCCTTGGTGTATTGGGGACAAGTCCGCATTTGGAGGACTTGTCCGATTTTAGTCAGAGAGGTTATCGGACATGTCGTGCAAAGTAGTGAAGTGTTGAGGACTAGTTTGCACTAGGGAGAACTAGTCCGATTTAGTCAGAAAGATCTCGGACTAGTCTGTGGTGATATCGGACTAGTCTGGTCTGTGTAAACCTGGACTGTGCAGACAAGTCCGCACTAGGAGGACTTGTCAGATTTTGAACAAAGGGATTATCGGACTAGTTCGGGGTATATCAGACTAGTCCGGACCCGTATAGATTTGTGCAATGAGAGTGATTAAAAGTGATTGAGCTCTTGGGATGTGTTTCTTGAACACACTCCACACCCACAAGTATTATCCTTTTCATCTCTTGAGCTCTATCCAGCTTGATTTCTCACTCTTCCTTCTTTTTGATCTTACTCCATGTTCTTATTAAAACATGCGCTCATCTCAAAAATTTGTTTGGGATCTCATTTGTTTGTCATAAATCAACCAAAACCTAGAAGGGATGCCTAGATGCACTTTCACACTACAACAACAACAAGCCGATCTTGCAGCATACTTCCGTCATCATGGGTTCGACCCTCATCATGGAGGTGAGTGAAGAACAAGCTTGGGGGAGGACCCCCACTTGAGGTAGATTTTATCAACCCCTTTGCATATTTATTTTCCATTCACCCATCATCCACCTTGCATACAAAAAAATAAATAAAGTAGTATATATTTGTTTTCAAAAAATAAAATATGTGCGGTAAGCATGACTTGGAATTCACCTTGATGAAATGATGAACAGTTGCTCTATTTTAATTTTCCTAAGTTCCTAGTTTGCAGCTTACTACTCTCCAACATATTGCTCTCATTGTCTAAAATTGCTTTTGCCTTGATTTGGGAATTGTGGGTAGCGAAAGATTAATCCATTCTAAGTTGTTGTGAGATATGGTATAGTGATAGGGCTGCTATTCCTAATTTGAAATTGAATCTTGGATTTCCGGAGAAAATTCTAAAAAGATTAAGTTACTCTCATTCAATTGGAAATACCTACCAAAGCCATATGATATACTACTTTGATAGACCTTATGCATATGCTATTTGTCTTGACAGTGAGCTTTATCAAACTAGTATAGACCTATGTGAGATTTCATTCATTAATTTTTGAATTCAAGACTTCACTGGCACATTCTATACTTCTACACTAGAAGTGAGCAAACTCCCACCATACCACCATTCCACAATGAAGTAACTCCATATCATTCATGCTTAGTAATCTCTTCAAAATTTGTTTCATAGAAAGGGAGTAGAAGACATGGCTACAAGAAAAATAAAAAGAAAATAAAATGCATAATAACTACAAAATCATGTGAAAAAAAAAGAGAAAAAGAAATGTAGCCATGTTTCATCCCTGCAAAATAAGTGAGTCCACTCAAAAAGGAGTCATCTCAATGTCCACATCCATCTCAATTCCATCACACATGCACAAGTGTTGAATCAAATTGTTTTCAATTGATTTCTCCTGAGGCTTGCTTTATTGACTTAGCAATATTATGTGTTGCAAATATGCCTACTATATTCCCAACCAAGCTCCACATACAAAGCCTTATTTAGAGGTAGGATTAATTTCAGGCAAAATGCCTTGGTTAGGACATATTTGTTCTACACGTAATGATGAGACTGAGAGAATCAAATTGAGATACTTAGAATCTAAATAGAACGCTCCGAAATATGAGCGGAACTTGATTTCTAGGGTATGGGTGCTCCAATTGTTGTTCTATCTTTCAACCACCCATGAATAGGAGATGGCATAAGAACCATAATGACTTGAGATGGGCGAAGTACCATGCCAATTTTTGCAATACTATGTAGAGTATTTTGTTACGCACGTGGTACTTTTCAAAATTAGAACATTGTGGCAACTCCTGATCATCAACTTAAAGTCTTGACTTTGCTCGGGACGAGCAAAGGATAAGCTTGGGTGAATTTGTTGACGGGTGTTATATAACAATTTCACCCATCAATATAAATCAATTATGTGAAGGAATTGTCATTTATTGCACACATCACCTTTCTATTTAACATATTTCCACTTTCCTTCGATAAATAGTGCATGCAAGGAATTATTGCAGGAAATGAGGTAAAAAAGTGGGACCAATCCTATTAAATACCATCCTAGCCAATCAAACAATGGCATGTGGCACCACAATGATCAAATGGCCCACAAACAGAACTATCTGAGGCCATCCAACAGTGTATCACCCATATCAGTTAAGGGGACCCACCTGGAAGTGACTTGGAGGAAGCACACTGCAAAAAAGAACCAAGACGAGGTCGATCGACCCTCCTAGTCGGCTGACTAGGTCTTGGCACCAAGCGCGGTCAACTTCCACCTGTCGACTCCATGTAGTGCCATGATAACGATGGAGACTGATTCTCGTGCTCTTGGTGGAAGGAACCGTCCCTTCTCCAGCTATAAATAGGGATCCCTACCCTCACTTTACACACACACAGACCACTTGAGTATTCATCCATTGTGTACATTGTTCTCCATAGGTTTAGAGGAGTTTAGGTTGTAGAGAGGAGAGCCTCTAGTCCATAGTCCAAATATGAGAGGAGTAGAAGGAGTCTCTTCCCATTTCATAACTAGGAAAGGTATGGCTCTCATATTCCTATTTGTATTTGTGACTTTGCTCATAATAAAGATGTTATCCTTAGTCTTCTATTGTTCATATACTTGGATGAAGCGTTTTTTGTTTGATTGTGGATTCTATATATGTGGTAGGAGTAGTAATTATGATTATGCTACACCATTGTTATTATATCATCTTAAACACTACAAACCCCCACTATAGTCTAATTAGCTACGACATGATTATGTTAATATGAATAACTTATTGTATGAGTTAGCATTCAATCAACGATGATTTAGTTCGTTGCCTTAGGATGGCTTGTTCCTAGGCTCTTAAGATAATTAATTAATATGCTAGCATGGTTATAGGATAGATAAGTAGTGTTGACTGTCTCTTAGACCCACGGATTGAAGAGGTAGGCAGGTGGTGACAGCCCTATCTGTCCTTTGTAACCCTCCACATTCGGCTATGCCACAGTCTCTTGGCGGGTGTCATCCTAGTATTTCTTGGGGTAAACCCGTGCCTGATGTGTTAATCCACTTAGCATGAGAAATCATAATTAATGTGATCATTAGTAACTAACTTAGGCTATATATATGTACATTGGGAGCATAGTAGGAGTATCTACCTAACTCTTAGCCTATTCCCTCTTTACCTCAGTTACCCCCCTTAGGATAGAATGCTCTTGTGTGTTTCACACTACCTCAATTATACTTTATCCAACTTTGCTAGAACCCTACCTAAACTGACATAGACTCTCCATTTGAGGATTGCTTTGCTTCCATCTAGCCTTCCTTTGGGAGGATATAAATGGCACCCATTGGAAATACTCTAAAGAGGAAATGCTACATCGATAGATTATGTGCACTTGCAGATTTTCATATGTGATTTAAAAACTATCAACAAGCATTACTAGCACCCTTGCTCAGAATTAATTGTTAGTAGTGTGTAGGAAATATCAACAACAATCAACAACCAAATTATAACCATAATTCACGAAGATTCCATAATTCCAAACAGTTTTGTAAAAACTTGAGGGGGTGAGTTTTTTTTTTGCAAGCATGCATGAATTTTGAAGTAAATACAAGAAACAAACAAATGTGCAAGACTCAAGCCACATTTTGAGAATCTAAGATATTGATCTCACACCTAAGTTCACAAAATCTCTTCTCATCTAAGGGCTTGGTGAAGATATCGACCAATTATTTTTTGGTTCTTACATGGGAAATCGCTATGACTCCATTGATTGAGTGATCTCTCAAGAAATGGTGGCATATATCAATTGGCTTGGTCCTTGAATTCTCAACTGGATTGTGGGCTATTTTGATGGCACTCTCATTGTCACATAGGAGCGAGATATGGTGCAAGTTTATGCCATAGTCCCTAAGAATTTGCCGCATCCAAAGAAATTGTGCACAACAACTTCCGGCTGCGACATACTCTGCTTTGACTGTGGAGAGAGCAATAAAACTTTCTTTCTCTGAGGACCACGGCAGTAGGGACCTACCTAAGAATTTGCATGTCCCTGAAGTGCACTTTCTATCTACTTTGCACCCTGCATAATTCGAATGGAATATCCAATGAGATTAAACTTGAAGCCTTTGGGGTACCAAAGTCCAAGGCTTGGTGTGTGAACCAAATATATAAGAATTTTCTTCACGGCGGTCAAATGACACACCTTGGTAGCGGCATGAAATCGAGCACACATACAAACAATTAGCATTATATTAGTTCTAGATGCACAAAGGTAAAGTAATGAAACTATCATGGAGTGATATACCTTTTGGTCCACACATGGAACATCTTCGTTAAGGTTGAGGTTTCCATTTGTTCCCATAAGAGTCTTGATGGGTTTGGCTTTGTCCATGTAATACTTGTTGAGTATGTCTTGCGTGTACTTCATTGGACATACGAACGTGCCTTCCTTGAGTTGCTTCACTTGGAAACCTAAGAAGAACTTTAACTCCCCCATCATGGACATCTCAAACCTTTTGGTCGTGATCTTGGAAAGCCCATCACAAAAAGTTTTGTTAGTAGAACCAAATATATTATGTCATCAACATATATTTGGCAAAAAAGAAAATCTCACCATTGAAATGTTTAGTGGATAGAGTATAGTCAGCCTTTCCAATTTTGAAAACAATTTGAGTTAGAATGTCTCTAAGATACTCATACCAAGCTCTAGGAGCTTGTTTGAGGCCATAGGTATCCTTACAAAATTTGTAGACAAGGTTTGGGAAGTCTTGATCTTCAAAGCGGGGGGTTGCTTCACATACACCTCTTCTTTAACTGGACTCTTGAGAAAAGCACTATTGATGTCCATTTGGTTTATCTTAAAATCATGGTGAGTACAAAAGGCAAGTAATATGCGAATTGATTCAGGCCTATCTATGGAGCAAGGGTTTCATCAAAATCAAACCTTCAACTTGTGAGTACCCCTAGGCCACAAGTCGTACTTTGTTCCTTGTAGCCACCCCGTGCTCATCTTGTTTGTTGCGGAACACCCACTTGGTGCCCACAACGTTTGCACTTGGTCTCTTCACGAGCTCCCATACTTGGTTTCTTTCGAAGTTGTTGCGCTCTTCTTGCATGGCCACCACCCAACCTGGATCTCGTTGTGGTTCTTCAAACTTGTGAGGTTCCAAAGAGGAATCAAAAGACTAATGCTCACAAAAATTTACAACACAAGGTCGAGTAGTTAACCCCTTGGGGGTGTCTCCAATGATTTTGTCACTAGGGTGATGCCGTTGAATGCTTTGATGTACTCTTGGGTGTGGAGATTGCGTTCTTGGATCTGTGACACCCAGTTCCAAAAATGAACCAAGCTAATGCATATGTGTGCCCAGGATGTTCAACAGACATACACGAGTGCATTCACAAAAGAGTATACTGAAAATTACCACAGAACAAGATTAATTAACCAAATTTTATTACACAAACCATATTATCCTCGAATACAAACTCTAATGAATATTAATGACAAGTTCAACTAATGCAGCTGAAATAAACTAAATAAGCAAACTAAACAGCTAGGCAGCATAAGCATTGGGGTATAGCGCAGCTCCAAAACACCACAGGCAAGCTGACGGTAGACATGGCCTAGAACTCCGCGTTATCACCAATAAACTCCCAATCCTGACCTGCAACTTTTGGGGGGGATTGCAAGAGTGAGTACATGTCGTACTAAGCAAGTGTGGAAAGTATGACATGTGGCTTATTCAAATGACGAATATAATAATGGTTAAGTGCTGAAAAGTACATTAAAACATTTGGAAAAGCAATATATTACATGTATGTGATATAAACCCATCATAAACCATGTAGTTATCATAATACCCATCCATATTCCATATTCATCATCATATACCAATATCCATATTCAATACCAGAGTTTAATTCATAACCATCCATGACCATAATTCCAACCATAACCATCCCAAATACGAGTCCAATACCAAGTTCCCTCTAATCATGGAAGTTGTCTAGGTGCTCATAACCGGGAGCACGTCTATCATGATAGTTTTATTAGACACACTCTGCAGAGGTTGTACCGCTTTACCCACGTGTTCGTGATTTCATCACCTTTCGGTAACTAAGAACCTCCCTTATGCCCATGATCTGTCGGTCACATTACACACTTCCGTTGGTGTGTGGCCAAGAGATCACAAAATAGCCTTTACAAAGGGATTACTAGCCTATTTAGACCCCATTGAGGTTTCACCGGTGGCGATGCCTCCAACTGAGCACATCTTCAACCAAGGGCCCCCTCTTGAGCCATTCGGATCCCAGGGTAGTCCCACCAATCATCAACAAACCCAATCTGACTCCCCCTTCCCCGAGCATCCACAATGGACAAACAGCACTAGCAAAGCCCTAATTAATCAGCTACGCTGCACCCATACTTGGCCTCGTTGTGGCACTGTAGTCCTGGCTTATTCTTGCATGAACCAGTCCTTAGATCTAAAGCAAGCAAACCACCATGACATCCAACCCATCCACGTACTAGGTGTTGGTACCCTGGGAACCGTACACCCCTTGAGATTACAAAGATCTCAAGGGAATGTCATCTACTTGATTTGAAGACCTTCGGAGGCCCACATGTCAGACATAATCGGACCCGCTTCTCCAACATGGTTAGTCCCAGGGTCGCCACGTGTACTATCAAACCGGAGCTACCTCCCACAAGGGGGAAGCTCCGGGCTATGTACCGAAATGGCACCCCCGGACCTAACCCCAGACCGAGGGAAGCTCCAGAACTGACACGTGTCAGGTGGTACTGGACCTATCTATTCCCCACAGTGTGCTCCGGTGCTGCCACGTGTCCAACCATCGGATCTTCAGCCTCTAACCTCCGGAAGACTCCACAACGGCTCCGAATCTTTAAAGGGGAATCAAGGACTTCAAGACCCGATTAAGTGTCATTAATATTATATTAATGACACACGATCAGATGACCTTAATTACCAGTAACGGTGCTGTCAAAGCCCATAACTCGGTCATTAAGGGCAATTAAACGTGTTGAATGTGTATCAATATCAGTAACCGTCGGGGCCACATGTCGGGCCAGGCTAACTTGTAATGGCCTGCCCTTGTACTATAAAAGGACAGGCCGACGATACATAGGGGACACTCTCTGAACACACTAGACACGGACTGGAGACATGCTCACTCTACATTCTCAACTCACGTTGAGCTCATACATACAATACAACAACAACACACCCCGTGGAGTAGGGTATTACGCTCAGGCGGCCCGAACCACGTAATTCTTCGTGTCTCTTGTGTCAGTTAACACTTCACCTTCTTGAATCTCCGCTCGCCCACACCAAACCTCAAACTCCTCTAACACTTTAGTAGTGTCGGGAGATCTGCCGGATCAAAACCACCGATAGTTGGCGCGCCAGGAAGGGGCGCCTAAGATTTCAAGAATGGTGAACTCAGCCGATGGATCATCCAATGGTCATCCCGCTGTTCAAGCTGTTGGGGGCAATCCCTCCAATATGCAGCCACCAGCAGGAACCACGGTTCCAGCAGGAGTCACACTTCCACCACCATCGCCTCCACCAGCAAATCAAGCTGGGCAGCGCGATGGTGCACCGGCGTCAATCACAGCGTCAGCAAATCATGACAACCTGGAGCACGCGCTCCATGCAGCATGTGCTCTTCTTCAGCGCCCACCACCTCCGGACGCATCCCGGGATGCAATGGAGCAGTGGAGGGCTGATGTGGAACACTTGGTTGCAGCCGCAGCCGACCGCATCAGCAACCAGGGTCCTCCGCCTTCAGGACGGGCCCCGTCGCAGCTACAGATCTTGTTTGGCAGACTTGGTCTGCACGTTTCCAACAACAGGAGACGTGCTGCATCACAGCAGGTGACGTCGTTGTCCTCCGGGGCACGACGCACTCACACGGTATCAAGGCTTTCAACTCATGACCTCCGGGCGGAGCTTGATCGCTGATACCGTCAACATGACGGCTGAGTCCATATTGACCGTGCTCGTGAAAGACGAGAAGCTCAGGACATTCCTGCTCCTGAAGTAGTAGGAGGAGGCTGTTCTGCGTATGGTCAGGTGGCCACAGAAGCTCAGGACCATTAATCCCGTCGAATTTATTCAGATTTACTCCACTGCTATCTTGGCAGCTAGAGGAAATGAGGCCGTAATGGCCAATTATTTTCCAGTGGCTTTAACTGGGATCGCTCGGTCCTGGTTTATGAGCCTTCCACCCAACTCCATCAACAGTTGGGAGGAGTTGCGCCGGCAGTTCACCGCCAACTTCGAGTGTTCATACACCCGGTCAGGCACCGAACTGGACCTTTTTGCAGTCGTGCAAAAAGGAGGGAAATCCCTGCGATCATTCATCCAGAGATTCTCTCAGGTAAGAAACACTATCCCTTCTATCTCTAGCGCTTCTGTCATTGTGGCATTCAGACAAGGTCTACGGGATAAGAAGATGTTGGAGAAACTGGCGATCAAGGAGATCACCAGTGTCACGGAACTCTTCAGCTTGGCTGACAAATGTGCCAGAGCTGCGGAGGGCCGTGAAATGCACTCCAAACCAACTCTGGAGGATCACAAGAAATCCTCCAAAGGAGAAGCCGCTACCTCCGGGAGTGGCAAGAAGAAGAAAAAGACCAACGGCAAGAAGAAGCCGTCGGCCGGTGCATCCAATGCTGCAGCTGCTGCAGCTCCGGGTGGCCGGGGGCCACGCCCCGAGAAGCGACCTCGACCATCCTCTGAAGATGGTGGCAAACCCAAAGTGTGGTGTCCAATTCACAAAATGGACAACCACAGTTTGGAAGACTGCCGAGAGGTCCAAAACATTGCCAAGCGCTACAACAAGCACCGGGAAGAAGCTCCTTTCCGTCAAAGGGAAGGAAAACAAAAAGTTGACGAAGCTCCGGCTGAAGAGGAGTTGGGTTTTCAGGATCCCAAAAAGGTCCTGAAGGCTATTTACACCTCCGTCGACGACGATTTTGACGTCTCTGACAACGAGCGTCGGAAGACCATGAACACCATTTTTGGTGGATCATGGGACATCATCTCCCGCCGCGTCATCAAGACTATGCGTCGGGACATGGCTGCTGTAGCTCCTACAGCTAGGGCGGAGCCTCATCGAAAGTGGAAGGACACAGCCATCACTTTTGATGCTTGGGACTGCCCTCGAAGCATGGTTGGGGCAGGACAGTTATCTTTGATGGTATCTCCCACCATCAATAACATCTAGCTCCACCATGTCATGGTAGACGGAGGTTCGAGGCTCAACCTCATAAGCTTCGAAGCTTTTACCAAGCTTCAGCTCCGACCTTCGGATCTCCACCCCTCCTGACCTTTCTCTGGAGTAGGTCCGGGAGCCATTACCCCACTCGGAGCTATTACCTTCCCCATTACCTTCGGGGCCCGGGAGAAGTATCGCACCGAGAAGTTGGTCTTTGACGTGCTCATACCAACTTACCCTTCAATGCCATCTTGGGTAGGCCTGCCTTGTACAAATTCATGGCAGCTGCTCATTATGGTTACCTTGTGTTAAAGATGCCAACACCAGTAGGCGTTCTCCGGATCCGCGGCGATCATACTGCCGGAGTAACTGCTCTGGAAGAACTCCATGCGCTTACTACGGCACAAGAGGAGGACTCCAGGCAGGAGCAAGCTCCAAAACCCCCGAGCATTCGTTAGCGAGGCTCGACTTCTGCACCTCGTGTGCAGCCAAGCGGCGACACCGACATTCCCGTCAAAGTCGTCCAAATCGGTTCCGATGCAGCTCAGACTACCCGTACATCGGGAGGATTGAACGACAAATAGGAACTCGCGCTCATCGCTTTCCTCCGGGCTAATGTCAACGTGTTTGCCTGGCAACCGTCACAAATGCCTGGGATCCCTAGGGAAGTGATTGAGCACAATCTGAAGATCTACCCCGACGCCCGGCCTGTGCATCAGAAGCCTTGGAAGCAATCCGTGGAGCGACTGAACTTCATTCGACAAGAAGTGAAGAAGTTGCTCGAAGCTAGATTCATCCGAGAAGTCTTCCATCCAAAATGGCTGGCAAACCCAGTCGTTGTGCCCAAGGTCGGCGGGAAGTTTCGGATGTGTATCGACTACACAACACTAAATAAGGCATGTCCAAAAGATCCATTCCCATTACCTAGAATAGATCAGATAGTGGATTCCACCTCCGGGTGTGAATTACTGTGCTTCCTAGACGTATATTCTGTGTATCATCAAATCAGAATGTCTAGGGAAGATGAAGACCATACCTCTTTCATTCCAGTAGATGGATTCTACTGTTATACAGCCATGCCATTTGGTCTCAAGAATGCAGCTTCAACCTTTGTACGAGCTATGTACAAAACCTTTGAAGAACTCATTAGAGACATAGTGGAAGTGTACGTCGATGACATCGTGGTCAAGGTTAAAAACAAGGAGTCACTCCTTGACACCTTGCAGGCTGTCTTCGACAAGCTGCGGGTCACCCACACAAAGTTAAACCCAGACAAGTGTGTCTTCGGGGTTAGGTCAGGAAAACTTCTTGGTTTCCTGGTAAGTCACCGGGGCATAGAAGATAATCCGGTGAAGATCAAAGCCATTGAAGACATGCGGCCACCAGCCCGCATCAAAGATGTCCAAAAGCTAACTGGATGTCTAGCAGCCCTCAGCCGGTTCATTTCAAGACTGGCGGAACGGGCACTTCCCTTCTTCAAGTTATTGAGGAAGTCCGGACCATTCCAATGGTCTGAAGAAGCAGAAAAGGCGTTCCAGGAGCTAAAAAAGTTCCTCACCACCCTACCAACTCTGGTAGCTCCGAACCTTGGTGAGCCTTTGCTGCTTTACATTTCAACAACTGACGAAGTCGTCAGTATGGTCCTGGTGGCGGAGAGACCAGAACCATCCCATACTCAGGAATCCAGACCCCTTCGGGAGGGTCCGGACGTTCCTGAAAGCGAGTCTGTGTCCCAGCTCCTAGTCTTGAATCCACAAGAAGTCACTTCAGAAGACCCAGACCCCTCCGGGAGGGTCCAGGTCGCTTCTGAAGAAGCTCCGGGTCTCTCCAGCCAGGACCCAGAGGTCCCCGAAGAAGGTCTGGATCCCTCAGGAATGATCCGGGTCAATGAAGAGGAAGCTCCGGGCCCCTCCGAGAGGGTCCGAACCATCCAGCGCCCAGTGTACTTCATCAGTGATGTACTTCATGATGCCAAGACTCGATACCTAGAGGTGCATAAGCTACTTTATGCAGTTCTTATTGCCTCTAGAAAGCTTCGTCATTACTTCCAAGCTCACAAAATCTCATTGGTGACTTCTTACCCACTTCGAGCAATCTTGCATAATCCCAACTCAACTGGGAATATTGCAAAGTGGGCAGCGGAATTGGCCGAATTCGACCTCGAATTCATTTCAAGGCAAGCAATCAAGAGTCAAACTTTGGCAGACTTCGTGGCGGAATGGACTCCCTCTCCATCAAACCCTGGGGGCCCCAGTGAACAGAAGCCAGAACACAAGGCTCAAGTCTTCATCGAGCCTCATTGGACCCTCTACTTTGACGGCTCCATGCAAAATCATGGGGCCGGAGCTGGAATCCTTATCCTCGCACCAACCGGGGAGAATGTAAAGTACATGGTACACCTTGACTTCAAGGCGACCAACAACATGTCGGAGTACAAAGCACTCATCTACGGACTAAAGGTAGCACTATCATACGGTGTTAAGCAGCTGCTGGTCAAGGGAGATTCACGGCTCATCATTAAGCAAGTGAAGGGTGAATGCTCCTGCAACAACCTCCAGCTAGCTGCTTACCTCCTTGAAGTCTAGAGGCTTCAGAAGGACTTCGAAGTCCTAGACCTCCACCATGTCCAGCGTGCCCACAACGCTGAAGCTGACGAACTCTCAACAAAAGTGTCAACCGGAGCTCTGGCTCCTGACGGAACTTTTGTCCAGAGGTTGTCAAAACTCACAGCTCAGCCTACTGAACTGAGCGAAGGGGACGAGATCAACATCCCAAAGCTGACAGTCCCGATGGCCTTGTTACCATGGAAGCCATCAAGGGTCGTAGGTGCTGCCAGAAGCTCCGAGCAACCCAGCACGCAAGACTCAAATGCTCAAGTTAGTTCCACCACTGCCGCCTCCACCAGCAAATCAAGCTGGGCAGCGCGATGGTGCACCGGCGTCAATCACAGCGTCGGCAAATCATGACAACCTGGGGCACGCGCTCCATGCAGCACATGCTCTTCTTCAGCGCCCACCACCTCCGGACGCATCCCGGGATGCAATGGAGCAGTGGAGGGCTGATGTGGAACACTTGGTTGCAGCCACAGCCGACCGCATCAGCAACCAGGGTCCTCCTCCTTCAGGACGGGCCCCGTCGCAGCTACGGATCTTGTCTGGCAGACTTGGTCCGCACGTATCCAACAACAGGAGACGTGCTGCATCACAGCAGGTGACATCTTTGTCCTCCGGGGTACGACGCACTCACACGGTATCAAGGCTTTCAACTCATGACCTCCGGGCGGAGCTTGATCGCCGATACCGTCAACATGACGGCTGAGTCCATATTGACCGTGCTCGTGAAAGACGAGAAGCTCAGGACATTCCTGCTCCTGAAGGAGTAGGAGGAGGTTGTTCGGCCCTGGCCATGCATCTGCGTATGGTCAGGTGGCCACAGAAGCTCAGGACCATTAATACCGTCGAATTTCTTCAGATTTACTCCACTGCTATCTTGGCAGCTGGAGGAAATGAGGTCGTAATGGCCAATTATTTTCCATTGGCTTTAACTGGGACCGCCCGGTCTTGGTTTATGAGCCTTCTACCCAACTCCATCAACAGTTGGGAGGAGTTGTGCTGGCAGTTCACCGCCAACTTCGGGAGTTCATACACCCGACCAGGCACCGAACTGGACCTTTTTGCAGTCGTGCAAAAAGGAGGAGAATCCCTGCGGTCATTCATCCAGAGATTCTCTCAGGTAAGAAACACTATCCCTTCTATCTCTAGCACTTGTGTCATTGTGGCATTCAGACAGGGTCTACGGGATAAGAAGATGTTGGAGAAACTGGCGATCAAGGAGATCACCAGTGTCACGGAACTCTTCAGCTTGGCTGACAAATGTGCCAGAGCTGCGGAGGGCCATGAAATGCACTCCAAACCAACTCCGGAGGATCACAAGAAATCCTCCAAAGGAGAAGCCGCTACCTCCAGGAGTGGAAAGAAGAAGAAAAAGACCAACGGCAAGAAGAAGCCGTCGGCCGGTGCATCCAATGCTGCAGCTGCTGCAGCTCCGGGTGGCCGGGGGCCACGCCCCGAGAAGCGACCTCGACCGTATTCTGAAGACGGTAGCAAACACAAAGTGTGGTGTCCAATTCACAAAACGGACAACCACATTTTGGAAGACTACCGGGAGGTCCAAAACCTTGCCGAGCACTACAACAAGCACCGGGAAGAAGCTCCTTTCCGTCAAAGGGAAGGAAAACAAAAAGTTGATGAAGCTCCGGCTGAAGAGGAGTTGGGTTTTCAGGATCCCAAAAAGGTCCTGGAGGCCGTTTACACCTCCGTCGACGATGATTCTGACGTCTCTGACAACGAGCGTCGGAAGACCATGAACACCATTTTTGGTGGATCATGGGACATCACCTCTCGCTGCGTCATCAAGACTATGCGTCAGGACATGGCTGCTGTAGCTCCTACAGCTAGGGCGGAGCCTCATCGAAAGTGGAAGGACAAAGCCATCACTTTTGATGCTTCGGACTGCCCTCGAAGCATGGTTGGGGCAGGACAGTTACGTTTGATGGTATCTCCCACCATCAATAACATCCAGCTCCACCATGTCATGGTAGACGGAGGTTCGGGGCTCAACCTCATAAGCTTCAAAGCTTTTACCAACCTTCAGCTCCGACCTTCGGATCTCCACCCCTCCCGACCTTTCTCTAGAGTAGGTCCGGGAGCCATTACCCCACTCGGAGCTATTACCCTCCCCGTTACCTTCGGGACCCGGGAGAAGTATCGCACCGAGAAGTTTGTCTTTGACGTTGCTCAGATCAACTTACCCTTCAATGCCATCTTGGGTAGGCCTGCCTTGTACAAATTCATGGCAGCTGCTCATTATGGTTACCTTGTGTTAAAGATGCCAATACCGGTAGGCGTTCTCCGGATCCACAGAGGTCATACTGCCGGAGTATTTGCTCTGGAAGAACTCCATGTGCTTACTACAGCGCAAGAGGAGGACTCCAGGCAGGAGAAAGCTCCAAAACACCCGAGCATTCGTCAGTGAGGCTCGACTTCTGCACCTCGTGTGCAGCCAAGCAGCGACACCGACATTCCCGTCAAAGTCATCCAAATCGGTTTCGATGCCGCTCAGACTAACCGTACATCGGGAGGATTGAACGACAAATAGGAACTCGCGCTCATCGCTTTCCTCCGGGCTAATGTCGACATGTTTGCCTGGCAACCGTCACAGATGCCTGGGATCCCCAGGGAAGTGATTGAGCACAATCTGAAGATCTACCCCGACGCCCGGCCTGTGCATCAGAAGCCTTGGAAGCAATCCGAGGAGCGACAGAACTTCATTCGACAAGAAGTGAAGAAGTTGCTCGAAGATGGATTCATCCGAGAAGTCTTCCATCCAAAATTGCTGGCAAACCCAGTCGTTGTGCCCAGGGCCAGCGGGAAGCTTCGGATGTGTATCGACTACACAACACTAAATAAGGCATGTCCAAAAGATCCATTCCCACTACCTAGAATAGATCAGATAGTGGATTCCACCTCCGCGTGTGAATTACTGTGCTTCCTAGACGCATATTCTGGGTATCATCAAATCAGAATGTCTAGGGAAGATGAAGAGCATACCTCTTTCATCATAGTAGATGGATTATACTGTTATACAGCCATGCCATTTGGTCTCAAGAATGCAGCTTCAACCTTTGTACAAGCTATGTAGAAAACCTTTGAAGAACTCATTAGAGACATAGTGGAACTGTACATCGATGACATCGTGGTCAAGGTTAAAAACAAGGAGTCACTCCTTGACACCTTGCAGGCTGTCTTCGACAAGCTGCGGGTCACCCGCACAAAGTTAAACCCAAAAAAGTGTGCCTTCGGGGTTAGGTCCGGAAAACTTCTTGGTTTCCTGGTAAGTCATCGGGGCATAGAAGCTAATCCGGCGAAGATCAAAGCCATTGAAGACATGCGGCCACCAGCCCGCATCAAAGATGTCCAAAAGCTAACTGGATGTCTAGCAGCCCTTAGCCGGTTCATTTCAAGACTGGCGGAACGGGCACTTCCCTTCTTCAAGTTATTGAGGAAGTCCAGACCATTCCAATGGCCTGAAGAAGCAGAAAAGGCGTTCCAGGAGCTAAAAAAGTTCCTCAGCACCCTACCAACACTGGTAGCTCCGAACCCTGGTGAGCCTTTGCTGCTTTACATTTCAGCAACTGACGAAGTCGTCAGTATGGTCCTGGTGGCGGAGAGACCAGAACCATCCCATACTTAGGAATCCAGACCCCTTCAGGAGGGTCTGGACGTTCCTGAAAGTGAGTCTGGGTCCCAGCTCCCAGACTTGAATCCACAAGAAGTCACTTCAGAAGACCCAAACCCCTCCGGGAGGGTCCAGGTCGCTTCTGAAGAAGCTCCGGGTCTCTCCAGCCAGGACCCGGAGGTCCCCGAAGGAGGTCCAGATCCCTCAGGAATGATCCGCATCAATGAAGAGGAAGCTTTGGGCCCCTCCGGGAGGGTCCGAACCATCTAGCGCCCAGTGTACTTCATCAGTGAAGTACTTCATGATGCCAAGACTCGATACCTAGAGGTGCATAAGCTTCTCTATGCAATTCTTATTTCCTCTAGAAAGCTTTGCCATTAATTTCAAGCTCACAAAATCTCAGTGGTGACTTCTTACCCACTTCGAGCAATCTTGCGTAATCCCAACTCAACTGGGAATATTGCAAAGTGGGCAGCGGAATTGGCCGAATTCGATCTCGAATTCATTTCAAGGCAAGCAATCAAGAGTCAAGCATTGGCAGACTTCGTGGCGGAATGGACTCCCTCTCCATCAAACCCTGGGGGCCCCAGTGAGCAAAAGCCGGAACACAAGGCTCAAGTCTTCATCGAGCCTCATTGGACCCTCTACTTTGACGGCTCCATGCAAATGCAGGGGGCCGGAGCTGGAATCCTTCTCCTCGCACCAACCGGGGAGAATGTAAAGTACATGGTACACCTTGACTTCAAGGCGACCAACAACATGGCGGAGTACGAAGCACTCATCTACGGACTAAAGGTAGCACTGTCATACTGTGTTAAGCAGCTGCTGGTCAAGGGAGATTCACAGCTCATCATTAAGCAAGTGAAGGGTGAATGCTCCTGCAACAACCTCCAGCTAGCTGCTTACCTCCTTGAAGACCAGAGGCTTCAGAAGGACTTCGAAGTCCTAGACCTCCACCATGTCCAGCGTGCCCACAACGCTGAAGCTGACGAACTCTTGACGAAACCGTCAACCAGAGCTCCAGCTCCTGACGGAACTTTTGTCCGGAGGTTGTCAAAACCCACAGCTCAACCTACCGAACTGAGCGAAGGGGGCGAGATCAACATCCCGAAGCTGACAGTCCCGATGGCCCTGTTACCATGGCAGCAATCAAGGGTCGTAGGTGCTGCCAGAAGCTCCGAGCAACCCAGCACACAAGACTCAAATGCTCAAGTTAGTTCCGATGCATGGATCTCGGAGATCCGGAACTACTTGAAAGGCAACATCCTTCCTGACTATGATGTATCCGCTGACCGGGTAGTCAGATTGGCTAAAAGATACATGTTGGTAGAAGGGGATCTCTACCGGTGCGGTGCCAACGGCATCCTAATGCGGTGCATCACAAGGGAAGAAGGCTACGAGCTCCTCGTAGAAATCTATGGAGGCGAGTGTGGGAACCACACGTCTTCCTGCACGCTGGTCGGTAAAGCCTTTCGGCATGGCTTCTACTGGCCTATAGCACTCCAGGATGCAACTGAGCAGGTGAAGAAATGCGAAGCATGTCAATTTCATGCAAAGCAAATTCACACACCGGCTCAGCCCCTACAAATGATACGTCCTACATGGCCCTTCGCTGTGTGGGGGATGGACACCTTGGGACCTTTCCCAAGAGCCGTCGGAGGTTACAAGTTCCTGTACGTCGCCATTAACAAGTTCACTAAGTGGCCGGAAGCAACTCCAGTTGTGACAATCAACAAGCAGTCTGCTATCAACTTCCTACAGTCCATTGTATGCAGATTTGGAGTCCCAAACAAAATCATCACTGATAATGGAACCCAATTCACAAGCTCTGCATTTCAAGGATATTGCGAAGACCTCGGCATTCATGTTTGCTACGCCTCCGTAGCTCACCCGGCAAGCAATGGCCAAGCCGAGAGATCAAATGCCGAAATCCTGAAAGGACTCAAAACACGCACCTATGAGCCCTTGAAAAAACATGGAACCAACATGATTGAAGAGCTTCCGTCCACCCTATGGGCCAACAGGACATCTCCAAACCGGTCAACTGGAGAGACACCCTTCTTCCTAGTGTACGGAGCTGAAGCAATCCTTCATCTGGAAATCACCTTGGGGTCTCTCCGAGTCCGGACCTTCGACGAAGCCACACAGGACCAGCACAGGCGTGAAGACCTAGACCTCCTCGAGGAGGGAAGGTGCCAAGCAGCTGTTCGGAATGCCCAATACCGCCAAGCAGCTGTTCGGAATGCCCAATACCGCCAAGCCTTTCGGCGCTATCATCAGCGGCATGTACACAACCGACAGCTCGAGGAAGGCGATCTGGTGCTACGAAGAATACAATCCAGAGAAGGGTTAAACAAACTCTCCCCCAGCTGGGAGGGACCCTTTCGAGTGATTAAAGTATCCTGTCCCGGAAGCGTTCGGTTGGCCACTGAGGATGGGACACCTCTCCCAAATCCTTGGAACATTGAGCACCTCCGTATGTTCTACACTTAATATCACGGAGGTGAGTCCGTAGTAACTTGAGGTGTATGTTTTAGAGTCATTGTACAGAGTCGGGTAGTTCCTCCGGGAGAACAGCCGGACCTTTCCCGGAAGGTCCGCAAAGTTCATGCAACACTTCTCACAGTCTCAGGACTAAAAGTGTGGCTAGCTACCCTGGGTCAAACAAGAAATTAAACACGCTTAGCCTGGTTCCGTACCCTAAGAGTGTACTTGTTTCCCCTGTACCCCGGACCTATAATGAAAGACATCTTCATGTGAAAAAGACTCCACGTGCATTTATTTTGTACAGGCTCAACATTTTTTATTTTTTCTTTCTTGTCTATAACAAAGACATGCAATTCTTGAGAAATATTAGTTCAACTGGTTCATATACGATTCGAGTTGTATTGTCGATTATTCTTTATTCAAATATTGTTCATGGCCCACTCGCCTGAATGCCGTCAAGCCAACCTAGGGCCGGAGTGTGCTATCGACATAGCCTGGTCAAGCACCCTAAGTACGCCACTCTACCTACACTCTGGCAGGCCGAAGTAAGGCGGGTCCAAGTACAGTTGGATCTGGAAGAAAAGACAACGCATTCGGTTGTATTCAGAATCGCATTTGACCTAAAACTTTCTTGAGAATCATAAGCCGTGACGAAGTTATAGGCAAGGAACGAATTTTACTATTTTTCTTGGCTTCAGTGTGCAAGAAAAATAAAGAATCCACGTTGATGGAAAAAAGCCAGAGCTAACAGGGCTCCGACTCCCCTTAGGTGGCTAGTAATCGATGTTAAACATTGAAAACGAGCATCACCAGAGCAACCAAGATCCAGTAAAGCTAGGGGGGCCAGCCGTCGACGCTAAATAAAAGATGGTGAGAAGACCCCACAAACGGAGTCTGCTGCCGACAAACTATGTGTTGGCAAAGGTCACTGCCGGAGCTACTAGCTCTGACACCCCGAAGGGATAAATATCGATGCTCTACGCGTGGATAGGGACTATTGCCGGAGCTACTAAGCTCCGACGATAGACAATGCTGGAGCTTCTAAGCTCCGACAACCTCAGGGGGCCTTCACTATCGAAGACTTCAGACCTACACTCTACAAGTTCGAAGCAAATGAGTCTACAATATCCTCTTAGTACATGCTCACAATCAAATTGTGTACATCTACTAGGGGCCAAGTGAAGACAAAAGTGTTGAAGACAAAAAATGAAATTCACAAAAATTTGGGGATTTCATTCATCTGGAGACAAGGGATTACAAAATTGAGGAAGGAAAAGAGAGAATACAAGTGGGAGCTACAGAGATGGTCCTAGACCCTATGGAAGAACTGGGCGACCTTCTGAGCAACCTCCGACACGTTGGCTCGGGCGGCTTCACCTTCTCCTTCGACGGGACCATCAAGCACCGGGTCCAGAGGGAATTGGGGATTCCGGCTGGTGTAGCACGTCAGCACATACTCTGCGACGTTTTTCACCAGGGATTGCCCCTCAACCTCCATCTGGTCCATGATGACGTCGCCCACCTTGGAGAGTTTGCTACCTGCTAAGCTCAGCGCTTGCAACGCCAGGTCCAGCTCCGGCTCCGGATCATCCAAACGCACGGGACTGAAACTTATTGGTGTCAGCGCGTCGTTGGCCTTGCCCAGAAACTCCTAAACCTGTAGGGAGTTCGCAGCCCTCAAGCCCTTCAGCTCTTCCAAGGATCTTTTGGCCGCCGCCAGTTCAGAATTCTCGCGAGCGAGGCGCTCAACTTCTTTGGCGTTTTGATGAGTCTTTTTAGAAACCCGCTTCTCGAGTTTTCCGAGCTCCTCCTCCCGGAGGTAGATCTTGTTCTGGCGGTCAACCAGGTCCTTCTCCCTGCCCCTTACTTTCTTCTCCCTGGCAGCGATGGCACACTCTTGCTCATAGAGTTCCTGCCCTCGCACCCAGGCCTTCTCCTCCTCCTCAGCGCAGCGCTCTTCAAATTTCTTGGCGCGCTCCTCGAGACCCTTGTCAGCCAGAGCCACCTTTTCGGTGAGCTCCTCCTCCCTCCTCAAGACGTCATCCCGCAGCTCTAGGAGTTTTTGCTCTTCGTCTCCGAGCCTTTTCTACCTCTCCTCAAGTGCCTCCCGGCGCTTGATGAGAGTAGTGTTAATGGCCTCAAGCCTTTCTTGGCATTCATCGGCCGCACTATTAGCTGCTTTGGTCTGCTCATAAATGGCCCGGGATTGAGCGTCGAGGGCTCGAGTCAAGCTCTCCCTGTCATCCAATAACTTGCCCCAGTACTCCAGGCGGACCTTCTCCTGCTTGATCCATTCTTTGTCATCTGCCAGCCTCGACTGCGCCAGCTTGGTCTCGAAGTAGAGCCGATTACGCCACCTCCTAGGGGTTTGGCGCTCCTCTTCAAGAGCCTTGCTGTCGTGGAAGAATGCCAGTTGAACTTGACGCAGACTGGAGCAGGCGTTGTCAATAGACAATGACAATGGGATAGGGTCCGGACCTGCTGGGGTCTCCTCCGCTGGTTCCAGCGGTTTTTTGCTTACAAAAATTGGGTTCCACTCGACAAGAGTGCTCCCCTGAGCCTCCAAGGCAATAGGGCCGTCCTCCGGGATAGCCTCAGTCGCCATCGAGGAGGGTCCCGCGGAAGAAGTTCCGACCTCCGGAAGTGGTTCCAAAGGGCCCGCCGCTAGGTCTTCATTTGCCCCCTCAGGCAGGGGGCCAGCGACTTCATCAGGGCACTCCGGCTTCACCACGGGTACCTCTGGCGTCGTCACTCCCGGAGCAGGGGCTGCTTCTGGCTCCGGCCTGGGCACCTCCTCTACTGGGAGCTCGAGCGCTGACGCCTTCGCAACTACCGGCTCAAGCGCCGGAAGATCTTCAACAAAAGCCGGCCCTGCGGCCGGAACTTCAACGGCAACTGGCTCGGGAGCCGGAAGGTCTTCAACATCAACTGGCCGTGCGGCCGGAGCTTCAGCAATGACCGGCTCTGCGGCCGGTGCTTCAGAGGTAGCCGGCCCAACCGCTGGGACTCCCTCAACATCCGGCGCGCACGCCGGGACTTTAATTAGCTCCGACTCAACCGCCGCGGCTTCGACAATTTCCGGCTCTGGGGCCGGAATTATTGCTTCCTCCGGCTCAACGGCCGAAGCTTCCATCATCTCAGCACCCAAACCCGGAGCTTCAACCTCCGGGGCAGGTGTCGCTGGCGCATCTTCTCTCCCGTGGTCCAGCGCTACCACGGGAGTCTCGGGGGATGAGTCGAGGTCCATGACCACGACAGCTGGCGCCGGAGCCGCCGCAGCTTCAGCCACCACTTGGGGTGGCACCGGGACAGGAGCAGAAGCTTCCGCCCTCACAGCTTCAGCTGCTGTGGCTGAGGGTGGAGCCTCACTTCTCTTCTTGGGAACGTTGCAGATTAAGGATGAAAAATTTAAAAAACAGTTACTACAATAAAACAAATGTCTGAGGTAAAGATTAAAAATTACCTCGGGAGGCTTCCGCACCAGGTTGCGTGGAACCTCTTTCCCGGGCGTTCTGGGTTGACCATAGCCGCCGCCGGAGTAGACGCTCCAGAAGGCCCCCCAGAACTCGTTGCAGCCACGGGCATTTCCTTAGTCGAGGTCCTCCTCAACCGGGAAGGACCTCCGGACCTAGAGGCCTCAACCGGCCCTGGTGCTGGAGTCGCATGCCCGGAGCTAGCACCCTGGGAAGACGCCGCTGCGGGTACATTCGCCGCAGTTGAAGAAGACCTCCCCCTCTAGGGAGATGGAGCTGATGTAGATGTTGCAGGTCTGACGGACCTTCCGTCGGCATGATGCAGCTTCCTCTTCTGGCTCAAGGGTTCGTCCGCCAGCTCCTTGCCCTTGCCGATGACCTCAACCCTTGGCTTCGGGGCAGGGTCGGAGCCACCTTCAGAATCTCCAGGGATCACCACCCTGGAGGTCGATCTTCTCTCGACGACACCAAGGTCGTCAAGCACCGGCATCGTCCGTTGGAGCTCCCTGCTGAACTCTACTTCCACGTTCAGAGGGAGAAAGGCTGATGGCGGAGTCAAGTCATCTCCCGTAACGTCGATGCCGTGCTGGAACTTCTTGAGATGTAACTCCAAGGTTGCCCCCGACATGTTGTACTTCAGTCCGGTCTCGACCCGGTCGTCGTCCATCACGCTGTTGAGGGCCCAAGCGAGTTTTTCTCTCCTCTTCAGCGGTGCCCACCTGTTGACCAGGAAGATGCAAAATACCGCCCGAGGAGTTAATCCTCCCTCCATGCACTGGCGGATCCTGGTCAGAGCAGGGTTGAAGGCATCCGACAGCACCGGAGCTTTACTCCAGACTGCAGTGTTGATGTTAGGGAGGCCTTCGGGCAGCTCCAGCTTCTCGTGCTCCACCACCCGGATGACTATCCAATCCTTCTTCTAGTCATCCCACTTTCCAGAGGGAAATGACCGGAGGTACTTGAATGGGCACTTCTTGCGCTTCACGAAGTAGTAGAAGCCAAGGTACTCATTACTCCTACCGGTGGTATGGACCGTGAAGAAGGTCCGGAAAAGTTCAATGCAGGGGGGATGCCCACCCACATTTCACAGAAGTGGACGAAGATAGACACAAGAAGAATGGAGTGGGGACCAAGGTGGTACAACTGCAGACCATAAAAGTCTAGCAGCATCAAGAAAAATGAGGAAAAAGGTGGGATCAACCCCACCATGGCGTACGAAGAGAAGTACACCATCTCGCCGGCGTGCTCCTCCGGTGCGGACCAGACGGTTGAAGAAGTCCGGGGACCATCCCATGAGGGCCCGGACCTTCTTCAGGTCACCTTCGGTCTTCAAACGACTCTCGCGGAGACCCAACTCCATCGCGGCACAACAAGGCAAGAGAGGAAAAGCGAGCACAAGTTGGGAGTTTGAGTGCAAGAATAGATGAGAGGCGTAAAGAACTCCAGACGGTGCGCGCTTTCCTCCTTAAGTAAGCCCTCACGACGCTTGGATGGAAACCGCAAGGAAGTCGAAGATACTACTCAAAAATTCCACCCAGCTGATGACAAGAGGGCCCAGGACCACCCCGACAATCAAGTCGAGGTTCTTACCCAGGCGAACGGTTGTCATCATGAGGCGGGAAGCCCGAAGGCGGCGGCCTGACAAGGCACGCGGAACCGGTACGATTTTCGTATCGGGAACCGGCGACCTTCAATTGCGTGAGATCCGCACGCCAACGATCTAATTTGCCGCACACGGGATATGCCACGCGGCGAGGATTTAACTCCAAACTATCGCCAACGGCACATCCTAAGACCTTTGAAGACTCAGTTCAAAAGTCGAAGGATGGACCCACCTCCGGTGGAATGACTTCACCCAAGGGGTCTACCCCAGAGGTGGGCCCAGGGGGCCACTGTCGGTACCCTGGGAACCGTACACCCCTTGAGATTACAAAGATCTCAAGGGAATGTCATCTACTTGATTTGAAGACCTTCGGAGGCCCACATGTCAGACATAACCGGACCCGCTTCTCCAACATGGTTAGTCCCAGGGTCGCCACGTGTACTATCAAACCGGAGCTACCGCCCACAAGGGGGAAGCTCCGGGCTATGTACCGAAATGGCACCCCCGGACCTAACCCCAGACCGAGGGAAGCTCCGGAACTGACACATGTTAGTGGCACCGGACCTATCTGTTCCCCACAGTGTGCTTCGGTGCTGCCACGTGTCCAACCGTCGGATCTTCAGCCTCTAACCTCAGGAAGACTCCACAACGGCTCCGAATCATTAAAGGGGAATCAAGGACTTCAAGACCCGATTAAGTGTCATTAATACTATATTAATGACACACGATTGGACGACCTTAATTACCAGTAACGGTGCTATCAAAGCCCATAATTCGGTCATTAAGTGCAATTAAACGTGTTGAATGTGTATCAATATCAGTAACCGCCGGGGCCACATGTCGGGCCAGGCTAACATGTAACGGCCTGCCCTTGTACTATAAAAGGACAAGCCGACGATACATAGGGGACACTCTCTGAACACACTAGACACGGACTGGAGACACGCTCACTCGACATTCTCAACTCACGTTGAGCTCATACATCCAATACAACACCAACACACCCTCAACTCACTCGACATTCTCAACTCACATAACCGGAATATCATTAATGCATAATTAAATGTGTAGTGTTGTTTTCTCATCCCAATTAATTAAGCGAAGCAAAAAGGTAAAAAGCCCTTTCCCGACTCTCTACCATATATTCCAGGTGACAAGGGTGGTTAAACAAAGCTAGTAAACTTCCTATCATAGGATTCCCATCAAATTGACACAAGTATGAAGTTTGCAAACTTTTATTTTAGAATTGGATCAATATGCTTCAAGTACACTTGCCTTGCTCTTGCGGTTGATTAGGGTCAAAGCCTTCAAACTCTTGGTGCTAAAGATCCTCCGCGGCACTCTCTAGCGCAAATTCGTCTAATCCGCACAACAAACATACAAGACAAGAACACAATCAAAGAGTGCACAAATATTACTCAATATGACATGACATGCATGATTAATGCAAATGCAATGTAGAACTTGTTAATAGATTGCTTTTTATGATCACTAACTAGTTCTAATAGCTTTTTACAAGTTTATACAGGTTTTGATTTGATTAGATCTACTTTTAGAATCAATTCAACACAATTTACCTAGGAAAATCGGACTAGTCTGCAGAGGGCTGGACTAGTCCGCACTTCGCAGAACTAGCGAACTAGGGTTTTCTAGATCGACGTAAATTTGGATATTTGGGGTTGAATTCATGTAAGGAAAAGAGATTAGAAGGTATACCAAGTGTTTAGAACTCCAATGAATCAAGAAACTTGGAGGTAACACTTGGATCTTGACGATCTAGGGTTGGTGATGAACTTAGAGATGAATTAGTGATGAAGAACGAAAGCTTGATGGAGATCTTTATCCTCTTTTATTTCCTACTCTTGCTCTTCATTCTTGGGATCTCCTCCTCCCTCCTTGATGGTGGCTCTCCACGAACTAGGGTTTGGGTGGGGTGGAAAAGTGGCAAATAGATGTCATGCCATGGGGTGGGGTTGTTATATAGAGGTGGAGGCTAGGGTCAGATGGATTTCGAGTTTGAGAGGAGTAGAGGCTAGTTTAGGGTCCTACATGGGCTCTAAAAGAGTTAGGCACGACGTCCCTAGGCCCACTTAACGTGAACCCCAAGAAACAAGTCGTAAAACAAAAGATCAATTTGGAGTCGCGAAATATCGGACAAGTCTGAAAAGGACCGGACTAGTCCAAAGTTGTCTAGAGAGAAAATTGGACAAGTCTGGCCTAAAATTGGACAAGTCTAGCCTAAAATTGGACAAGTCCGACTTTAGTCAAAGAGGAAAACGGACAAGTCCGCTGGAACAACGGACTAGTCCGGAAAAGTCCAGGGACTTAGCAATTTTGTAAGGATTCTTGGAATATCGGACTAGTCCGCACAAATCGGACAAGTCCGAAGGTTTCCAGAGGCAAAATCGGACTAGTCCGCAGCAAAAATGGACAAGTCCATTTTTAGTCAGAGAGAAATCGGACAAGTCCTCAGTAAAATCGGACTAGTCCGCACTTTCCTGCATTTTAAGTGCGGTTTTGTTCCAAATCAATTTTAAATGCTCCAAATCAATTTTAAACTCGTTCCTCTTGTTGTGGGTTAATGTTAAACATGTATATGAGTGTATGCAAGGCATGATGCATGAAAATGAGGGTGTTACAAACCTACCCCCCTTAAAATGAATATCGCCCTCGAGATTCGACGCGGAAAAGAAGAGATATGGGAAATTCCTTCTTGATATCATCCTCCAATTCCCAGGTTGCTTCTCTTTCTGTGTGGTGCTTCCATTGAACTTTTCACCATCTAATAACCTTATTCCTTGTGACTATCTCCTTGGTTTCCAAGATCTTGACCGGTTGTTCGGCATAAGTCAAATCTTCCTCTAGTTCCAATCCTTCCATGGGCACTTGTTCTTCCGGTACTCTCAAGCATTTCTTGAGTTGGGAGACATGAAAGACGTCATGAACATCTGAAAGATGAGTTGGCATCTCTAACTTATACGCTAGTTCTCCTCTTTTGTCCAAAATCTTGAATGATCTAATGTATCGAGGTGCTAGCTTGCCTCTTATGTTAAACCTCTTATGACCTCTCATTGGTGATACCTTAAGGTAAACGTAGTCTCCTTTTTCAAAGGCTAATTTCCTTCTCCTATTGTCCGCATAGCCCTTTTGTCTTGATTGGGCAGCCCTCAAGTTCTCATGAATTATTTGAACTTGCTTTTCGGCTTCTTGCAACATATTCAGACCAAATACTTGAGTTTCTCCAGCCTCATTCCAGAATAAAGGTGTCCTACACTTCCTTCCATAATGCGCTTCATATGGCGACATTTTCAAG
Organism: Tuctoria greenei; assembly: GCA_036927565.1. Taxonomy (NCBI): domain Eukaryota; kingdom Viridiplantae; phylum Streptophyta; class Magnoliopsida; order Poales; family Poaceae; genus Tuctoria; species Tuctoria greenei. The sequence continues at coordinate 127,996,902 of JAYESD010000003.1, read as the reverse complement.
CTTGCTTGGTAACTATTGTTTTATGAAAATTCCGTGTATGGCAAGCTTTTGTCCCATCCTTTCCCATGCTTTAAAGCACAAGCTCTTAACATGTCCTCTAAAATCTGGTTGGTCCTCTCAGTTTGTCCATCCGTTTGAGGGTGATATGCCGAACTGAAATTCAGCCTTGTTTCCAAAGCTTCATGCAATTTCTGCCAAAATTTGGAGGTAAATTGAGAACCTCTATCCGAGACTATCTTCTTCTGTACTCCGTGTCGACACACAATATGCTCCGTGTATATTTCGGCCAATTGTGAAGTTGTATATTTGGTCTTCACAGGGAAAAAATGAGCTGACTTGGTTAAACAATCCACAATTACCCAGATTGAGTCATACCCAGACTGAGTACATGGTAACCCAACTATGAAGTTCCAATTTCTTCCCACTTCCATTCCGGGATTTTCAATGGTTGCAATAATCCAGCTGGCTTTTGATGTTCTGCCTTGACTCGTTGACACACATCACACAATGCCACATATTCAGCTATGTCCTTTTTCATGCTATCCCACCAATAGCAAGTCTTCAAGTCTTTGTACATTTTCGTGCAACCGGGGTGAATTGAGTATGGCGAGTCATGTGCCTTCTTTAGTATTGTCTCCCGAATATGCTTCACATTGGGCATGACAATCCTTTTTCCAAGCCATAAGGTAACATGATCGTCTTCATCAAATCTGAATTCTCTCCCTTCCTCGATCATTTCCTTGATTTCCTTGATCTCCTCATCCGTGGTTTGTGCTTCTCGAATTTCTTGCTCCAAGGTTGTATTTAACTCCATTATTCCCATCTCATTCAAGAATCCAAGATTCAACCGTTCAAACTCCCTGCATAACTCGGATGGTAATTCTCGAACCGTGAGTTGATGACTTACTCCTTTCCTACTCAATGCACTGGCCACGACATTAGCCTTTCCTGGATGATAATTGATTACCATGTCGTAGTCCTTGATGAGCTCCAACCATCTCCGTTGCCTCAAATTCAGATCTGTTTGTTTGAAAATATACTTCAAACTCTTATGATCCATAAAAATTTCACACCTATGTCCACGAATATAGTGCCTCCAAATCTTCAATGCATGTACCACGGCTGCAAGTTCCAAATTATGCGTTGGGTAATCTGGTCATGTTTCTTCAATTGTCTTGATGCATAGGCTACTACTTGACCTTCTTGCATAAGCACACATCCAAGTCCTTGTCTTGATGCATCTCAATATATGTCAAAACTCTTGCTTACATCCGGCAGTACCAAAATTGGAGTTGTTGTTAACCTCTTCTTCAACTCCTCAAAACTGTTATGACAAGCTTGAGTCCATTGGAAAACCTTTCCCTTCATTAGCAACTCCGTCATTGGCTTGGCTATCTTGGAAAAGTACTTGATGAATCAACGGTAATATCCAGCCATTCCATGAAAGCTCCATATTTCCTTTACATTCTGCGGTGGTTCCCACTTCAACACGTCTCTCACTTTTCCAAGGTCAACCGATACTCCTCCTCTTGAAATTATATGACCCAAAAACGATACCTCTTTCAACCCAAACTGACACTTGTTGAACTTGGCATACAATTGATGCTCCCTCAATTTCTTCAACGTAAGCCTCAAGTGTTCCTCATGTTCCTTCTCGTCCTTCGAGTAGATCATAATGTCATCAATAAGAACCACAACGAACTTATCCAAGTACTCCATGAAGACCTTATTCATGAGGTACATATAGTACGCAGATGCATTGGTCAATCCAAAAGACATCACGGTGTACTCATAAGATCCATACCGCGTCCTAAAAGCTGTCTTGGGTATGTCCGATGGTCTAATATTCATTTGAAAGTATCTCGACCTCAAATCAATCTTAGAGAAGACACAAGAACCCTTCATCTGATCAAACAAGTCTTCTATGCGTGGCAAGGTGTACTTGTTCTTGACTGTTACCTCGTTGAGAGCTCGGTAATCCACACACATCCTTTGGGATCCATCCTTCTTGTCCACAAATAGAACAAGCGCTCCCCAAGGCAAAGAGCTTGGGCGAATAAAACCTTTCTCTAGTTGCTCTTGAATTTTTTTCTTGAGCTCCGCTAATTCCATAGGAGGCATCCTATATGGCCTCTTAGCTATAGGTGCAGTTCCAGGTATTAAATCAATAACAAACTCAATGTCTCGATCAGGTGGAATACCTGGCAACTCGTCCGGAAAAATATCCAAAAAGTCACACAACACTGGAATCTCCTCAATTGCAACACCGTCCATATGATTCAGCTCCAATTGCTCCGGTGTGGTTTGAGATGCTTCAAATTCTATGGTGATCCCTTCTTCATTAGTCAACTTCACCGTCTTCGTGGCGCACTCAATAACTCCATTGTGATTCCTCAACCAGTCCATACCAAGTATAATGTCCAATTCTTGAGAGTCCAAAACGATGAGGTTGGCAGAGAAGTCTACCCCCCTTATTCTAAGGCATAATTTTGGACATACTATATTTGTCCTCATCTCTCCTCCAGTAGACTTAACGAATAGAGCAAACTTCATAGGAGAGATAGGCAAACTATACTTGGCAACATATTTCGATGCAATGAATGAATGCGATGCTCCAGAATCAAATAACATAGTCGCGGGGTTGGAGTTGGCGAGAAACATACCAATGACCACGTCATCCGCTTGTTGAGCATCCTCCGTAGAGGCATGGTTCACATTGCCACGAGAAAAATTCTGTTGTCCATGGTTCCCTTGTGGTTGTCCTCCATTGGGTCTTGGGTTTTGCCTCGGTGCATTGCTTCCTTGACCAAGGCCTGACTTAGGACATTGGTGCGCAAAGTGTCCAGCTTCTCCACAAGTATAGCACATCTTAACTCCACCAGGAATATTGGGACGAGCTTGGTTTTGAACACTTGCAGCGGGAAAGTTAGCGCGAGGTGCATAAGGCATTGGAGGCCTAGGTGCTTGCTTGACAGGGCGCAGCTGCACAAATTGAGCTGGGCGCGGTGCATAACCAGGGCATTGAGCAGGAATAGAAGAGCTGAAATGAGGTGCACTGGGCAGCGCAAAGCAAGGGCGCACATTACTTCCTTGTTGCTGTCCATGATATGGCACCTTCCTCTTATTGTCTTGCTCCATCTCACGGATATTGTTCTCAACCACAATTGCTTTGTCCACAAGCTTGTGAAAGTTTGCATAATCACAGTTGAGTAGTTGCACTTGGATTTCATTATTCAAGCCCCTCGTGAACAAGTACTGTTTCCGGCTGTCCCGACTAACATCCTCAAGCGCATATCTTGAGAGTTGAGTGAACTTATTGAGATATTCACTCACGCTCGATCTTTCTTGTCTTAAATTCTCAAATTCTTGCCTTTTCAAAATCATAACTCCCTCCAGCACATAATGAGAACGGAAACTCTTCTTGAATTCCGCCCAGGTAATTCTCTCTTGGTTCTCATGAGCATTGCATAAAGAATCCCACCAATCGAGAGCTGCTCCAACTAGTTGATGAGAAGCGAATAAGACCTTCTCCCAGTCACTGTATTGGACAATAGCAAGTTTCTTCTCCACAGACTTGAGCGAATCATCCGCATCAATAGGGTCAGCAGCTTGAGCAAAGGTTGGCGGCCTAGTCCTTATAAACTCTCCCAACTGGTTATGAGGGGGTGGGGGTGGCAGTGGAGGCATGTTGGGTTGATTCACTACAGGAATCCCGACGATTTGCGACGGCCAGGGCCGTCGCAAATAAGCTATTTGCGATGGCTTCCTTATTTGCGATGGTTTTTGGCCGTCGCAAATAAGTCATCGCAATTAAGCTTATTTGCGACGGCCACCGTTGCAAATAAGCTTAATTGCGACGGCTAGAAGAGGTCGTCGCAAGTTATTGCCGCGGGCCCGGTGGGCCCCGCCATCTTATTTGCGATGGCCAGGCCGTCGCAATTAAAACTTATTTGTGACGGCCAGGCTGTCGCAATTAAGTGCCTCTATTTGCGACGGCTAGGCCGTCACAAATAAGTTCAGTGGGCAGGGCCCACGTGTCCTCCTCCAGGACCCACGACGCTATTTGCGACGGCCCGGCCGTCGCAATTAAAGCTTATTTGCGACGGCCAGGCTGTCGCAAATAACAGTTGCTTAATTGCGACGGCCTCGCTCCTTATTTGCGATGGTACTGTATAAAAAGCCGTCGCAAATAAGGTTTTTTATTTTTTTAAAAACAAAAAATACTACCCGGCTCGATGGCCAGAATCACAGAACAGATACAATAAACACAGCATATACACACAATCACAGTATACACAAGCATCATCACAATCACAAACTAAAACTCTGATACATCTCACATCGTCATCAACAAAGCAAATAAAAGGGCTCACTCGCCCATGTGACCTCCGGAGCCACCTCCGAAGTCGAAGTCGTCGTCGTTGCGCCTCATTCCAGGCGGCAGTAGCGAAGGCGGCGGCGTTTGTGCAGCCGTCGCGGATCCCTACAATTAATGAAACTTAGAGTTAGAATATAAATGCATCAACATCTCTCTCCCTCCCTTCCTCTCCCTCTATCTTCATCTAGATCCCCCTCTCTTCCTCTCTCTCTTCATTTCTCTCTTTGTCTCACTCTATCTTTCTCTCTCACTTTATCTCTCTATTGCTATCCTTTTCCCTCTATCTTCCTCCCTCTATCTCCATCTACATCTCCCTCCCTCTATCTTCCCCTCTCTCTATCTCCATCTACATCTTACTCTCTCTCTTCATTCCCCTCTTACTCTATCTAACTATCTTTCACTCTTTCTTCTGTCTCTCTTTCTTCTATCTCTCTCTTTCTTCTATCTCAATCATTTTCTTCTATCTAACTATCTCTCTCTTTCACCTATCTCAATCCAATTATGCTGGAGAAGAAGGATTACATAGAAACATACCTTACCCGCTGAAGAAGGATCGCCAGGAAGGACCGGTGGTAGTACCGGTAGCTGGATTCCTAGACTTTAGTTTTTATTTTGTTACCTCCACTGCTTCCTGCATCTGCGCCAACGCTGCTGCCTGGCTTTGGATCATGGCCTCCATCATGATCCTTTGGCGTTCCGACTCCTCCTGACGCCTGAAGAGGGACTGCATCTTAATGTCCCTCTGCGAGGCGCGACGACCTAGTCGTGCCCACCGAAGAAGCCTGCATGGAGCTGCCTCTCGCAGGTCTTCCCACCCTCGAGTCGACAACTCCGTCGAATATGGCGAGCCTATAAAAAAGAGAGTCAGTAATATGAAATTGAAATATCTTGAATACTTTGAGTTGAAAACGATAAAATGACTTGTAAACTCACCTTCCGTGTGCTTTTCCACCACCGGTTGCATACGTGGCTTGAGGATCGATCGGTTGATGTTCCCAATCAAAATCCTCGTCATGTATCTTCCTGGCCTCCTCCCCGTACTTAGCCTGCAAAACAAGAAAATCGTGTAAGTTCAACAATCTATATAGTTATATTTAATATGAATGATTTCTAAACTTACCAACCGCCCGGCTGCAGCCTGAGTGCAACCCGTCGGCTGAGAAGGGTCCCTGTGACCTCTCTTCCAGACCTCAGCAAGGGTGGGCAGGACCCCCGTCTCGCGCTCCTGTCGATACGTGTTAGTACGAACAATATATTATTAATATATAAACATAAGTTACACACACTTATCATGCATTTAGCTAAACGCAAGTGGTTATCTTGCCCGTGCTTGCTCTTCCCCTCGACCCCTCTGCAGTCTCGAGCCTTCTTAGACTTAGCTTTAAACTCATCGCTAGCCCAATAGCGACAAAGGGCCTGAAATGCATCGGTCCGACCCTACAACCACCTCACGTGGCCCTGCACATAGTTGGAAGTCATTAAAAATACCATCGAGGAAATTATCAAAAAAAAATACTTACTACACTCCACGTACCTGCGCGTACTCCTCATCTGTCAGGTGCATCTCGCTCGCTTGCCGGAAGTGTAGCACGGACTGCTGGTGCGCCTTCAAGTGCTCCTTAACAAGTTGAACGTGGGTGTTCGACAAAGCTTGTCAAAGCGCCTTGGCAGCGTTGTAGTGAAACACTCGCCTCGCATCCTCAAACTGGCGATGGTCGTTCGGGTCCTCTAAAGAATATCTTGCCTGCGATAAAGAATATATTGAAGAGATGTTCACTAAAAGAGTTTAAGATTTGAAACTTAGAAACTTTTTTAACATACTTACCATAAAATCGGCCCATGCGGCCTCCTGAAGGTTGCCGTGCTCCTGGTGATGGACTCGTGCGTAGTCCTCCCACGAAAGAGCAGGCACCCCGTCGATGACCCCGGGATAGGGCAAAAGCACTATGGACCCGAGGACACCATTCACATGTCTGTGGTGTCTCTCACCGGTGAAAGACGTGTCGTCCCAAAGCCTGCAAGATATTTATGCATTCATTACTTAAGTAATCAAAAGAAACTAAAATTGAACACTATAATTTTTATTACCTGTCTTCGACTAGATGAATCACGATCCTCTGTGAAGGGACCACGGGAGGACTGACAAAGTGAGTCCTCCTCGTCCTTCGCGTCTACTGGGGTGCCATGTCAGGTGACCTAGACGGCTCCTCACCAGCCGAGTCAAAGGCCTCAGGAACAAACGCATCGCCAACTGGGGGCTGGCTGGCCGAGGGTTGGCTCGCCGAGGGCTGGCTGGCCGAGGGCTGCCACGCCGAGGGCTGGCACGCCGAGGGCTGGCTCACCGAAGGCACCGCAGCCTCTTAGTCAGCCGGTGAGGACTACAACATTCAAATGATTCATAAGTAAGTTTAATGTGAAATTAAATTTAAAGAATTTGTCAAAAACGAGTGACATTTACCTGTGACAAAGCTCTAGAGCTGGTCTGAATGTGCCCCAGCAGCTGAGGGCGTCTGCTGCCAGTCGACGAGGCACCAACGAAAGCGTCCTCAGGTCTAGAGGGGTAGAACCCCCTCGTCGGTGGCACCTTCTTACCCTTCTTTGACGCCATCCTATTGTAATTAGATAATTAGTAAATATGAAATAAAATATATAAAATTCATGTTACTATCTTCAAGAAAACATTACTTGTAGTCACTTTCAAAATTCATCAACATCATTGTCATGTGTTTGTGCCCTACTCCTTAAACCAGCCCAACGATCTTCTACCGTGGCCTGTTCTAATTTTCGGTTTCGCGTATCATCTGTCTCTACATCTTCAACGTCTTCAACATCTCCAACTAATTGATCGAGTCCTGCACCAAGCTCGACGATAAAAGTGTCTGGCAACTCTTCTTCTTGGTACACTTCTTCAACGTCTTCGCTATCATGGTAACCATCATCCCCAGGAGTATATAGCCGCTCACGAGGATTCACCTTATATACCACCCACCAAGCATTGAGCTTCGTGCATGGATAAGGTAGATAATACACTTGTTCAACTTGATGCGCAAGAACAAATGTATCGTAACCTCGTAGTCGGTCCTTATGTTTCACTTCCACCATTCCAAATTGGTTTTCTTGAGTTCCATGAGTACGATCAAACCAGTCACAGTCAAAGAAGATAACTCGAAGGGTCTTATTTCCGGTAAAAGTAAATTCAAGGATTTTGTTAATGATCCCATAATAATCAGTTAAATTCCCTTGAGTGTCCATTGCTCTCGTCACAACACCGGAATTTGATATTGCCGCGAGAGGACGATGAGCTTCAAAATGAGTTGTACGGAATCGGAAGCCATTTACGTCATATCGACCATAGCTTCTAACATTCACCAATCGATAAGATAGCTGCCGCAAATCTTCATGGACATTGTGAGTCCGACACTGTCATAAATGATCGTGAGTTAAAATAATACTTCTTTAATAATAGTAATTTATAATACATAGAAGATGAGAGAATATTACATATTCTCGAAACCAAGATAGAAAGCTCGGCCCCCCATTTATTCCTTCCTTTCGCATCACTTCTACTTGTTTGGCCGTAGGTTGATGCCTATTTGGCCAATATTGTCTGTGGAACTCGCTGAACATGAAAAAACATCTTTTAGAGTACATGTGTAGCAAAATATATCGATTAGCATAAATGTAGGAGAAACACTTAATCAAAGTATTCTTGCATGCCTTCTATATTTGCGTACATGTAGAGTAAAGCAACAGTCCTTTCATGTTCAGATAGCACGTAGGTCGTGTAGCTACCAACGGTGGTGCCTCTCGTTTGAAAAATGGAAAGGTCACTTAGAGGGGGTGTTTCATTTACATTGTACCACATCGCCGAAGTATTGATATTTTTTTCTTCCGCAAAGTAGACACTTGAAAAGTATCCTACTTCCTTAAGAGCATATGCTTCAGCGATGCACCCTTCCACCCTTGCCCTGTTGCCAACCAATTGTTTCAGATATCGTAGCGCTCTTTCAATGTGATACATCCACCTATATTGCACAGGACCGCCAACTTTAGCTTCGAATAGAAGATGGATAAGCAGATGTTGCATTGGATTGAAGAAACCCGGTGGAAAATTTTTTTCCATCTTACATAAAAGTATGGGTATCTCCTTTTCTAACTTATCCATCATCCCGATATTGATTTCTTTAGCACAAAGCTGTCTATAGAAATAGCTGAGCTCGGCTAAAACCTTCCACACCGCATCATCTAGATAGCCTCGGAACATAACAGGTAGGAGTCTTTCCATTATAATGTGATAATCATGACTCTTCAACCCAGTGAGGTTTCCTGTGTTAACATTTACAGCTCGTTTCAGGCTAGCTGCGTAACCATCTAGGAATTTCAATGTTTTCATCCATTTCATAACTTCTTTCTTTTCTTTCGATCGAAGACAGAAAGAAGCACGTGGCTTTCCACCACTTTCAGAGATTTCAAGAGTTGGACGGTGACAAATGTCTGCCAAATCTAGTCTAGCTCTATAATTGTCTTTCGTTTTGCCAGGCATATCCATGCAAGTGCTTATGATACTTTCGCTCATATTACGCTCCTGATGCATGACATCAATGTTGTGCATTAGAATCAATGACTTCACATATGGTAGCTCCCAAAGTCCACATATGTGAGTCCAATTGTGTTCCTCTCCATAACCTACGAAATATCCAGGACGACCTTCATCAGGCACCAATTTGTCCAACATATCAGAAATTTCTGACCCGTTGAGACGCTTCGGTGGTCCTTTAGTAACAACAGTGTTCTTTCGAAAGACATGCATCTGCTGCCTAAATATATGATTCGAGGGCAGCCAACGTCTGTGACAATCGAAGTAAGATATTTTGCCTCCATGAGTTAGTCGAAAGCAATTCGTGTCTGAAGCACATATCGGACACGTCAGACGACCGTGAGTGCTCCATCCGGAAAACATGCCGTATGCCGGCAAATCATGGACGGACCACAAATAAGCTGCTCGAAGGTTGAATTTCTGATTCTTGTAACTGTCGTACGCTTCGACTCCTGGCCACAAGACTTTCAATTCTTCAATCAGCGGTTTTAACATCACGTTGAGACGTGACCCGGGATGATCAGGTCCGGGTACAATGAGGCTGAGAAACAAGAACTCGTTCTTCGTACAAAAAGCAGGTGGCAGGTTGTACGGAATGACAAAGACAGGCCAACATGAGTATGGTGTGGCGTTCGTACTGAACGGTGAGAATCCGTCTGTCGCTAATCCGATGCGAACATTCCTTGCATCACGAGAGAAGTCTGGATCGAAACGGTCTAGCGCCTTCCATGCATCACCGTCGGACGGATGCATCAAGAATTCTTTGTTCTCACGTTTACCTTCTTTGTGCCATCTCATGTGTCTTGTGGTTCTTTTTGAGAGAAACATCCGCTTCAACCGAGGTGTCACATGCAAGTAACGAAGCTGCTTATGTGCGACATCTGTCATCACATTATCGCCATCGTCATTAACAACTTTGACATACCTCGATTTACCACATTTCAAGCACATCTTCTCATTGGCGTGCTCTTTCCAGAATAGCATGGAGCTGTCTGGGCACACATCGATTTTCTCATACTTCATACCGAGACCAGATATCTTGATCTTTGACTGATACATATCTGGTGGCGCTTATGAGGTTGTGGAAGGATATCGCAGATCAATTTCATGAGATCATTGTAGCAGTTGATGGAAAAAAAGTACTTGGACTTAATTGCCATAAATCTGGTCAAGAATGCAAGTACGTTCACAGCCGTATGATCATGCAACGGCTCTTGTGATTTCTTCAGCTCCTCGAAGAACTTCTCTGCCTCATTTGTAAGAGGATCCTCCGCTTCCAGAGCTTCTAGCATCTCATCCATCCTATCAACCTCTGTTATATCATCATCCTCATCCACTTCGGCTATGACTCGAGAATTAGTCTCGTCGTGAAAGGTCCACACTTCATAATGTAGAGTGAAACCGTTTCGACATAAGTGAAACGAAAGCTCCAATCTTCTCAAAAACTTGGTGTTCTGGCATTTTGTACATGGGCACCGCACCATATCTTCCGTTGACAACGAAAATGCTCGATCCAAAAATTGATCTAACTTGATAAACCACTCATCGGAGTGACCACCAGTTCTGCTCTTCCAGCCAGTATACATCCAACTACGGTCTTCACCCATGTTTGGCTCTGCAGTTTAACACGAAAGAAATTGTCGTTAATGTATTGTTGTGTTATGTCACGGCCCTACAACCTAGGCAGATAGATCGTAAACCCACCCAAGAGTGACCGAGCGGAGCATGCTCATGACGAGACGCGTGATCCGGATTCAAACGAAATTTCAGCAGCATAACCCCGTTGTTCTCCATTGCACGCCCAAAAATGGTGCATCGGAGAACAACAGGGTTACGCCACCGAAATCTCGTCCAAATTTGGACCCGCGTCTCGTCACAAGCCACGCCCCCTCGGTCACTCCGAGGCTGTCCAAAAAGGGACAATTCCGAACCTGCACGTCTCACATGCCAATGGCATGTGAGACGTGCCGATCCGAAACGGGTAATACATTGCTATAGGTTACGTTGCTCATTTTCATTTTGAGGTCATTTAAGAGAGAGGAAAGAACTAAAGAAAGAGTGAGAGGAAATTTTGTCTTAGATGACAATTCCACATCAATTTCCACCGTCCACGCAATCGCGGGACATTGACGTCATTACCAACCCGTTCGCTTTCCTGTCGACTTGACGCATACGGTACCACTACAATGGTCTACACGGCACGATCACACTTATTACGTGTCGTGCCCTTTCGGGTTGGTCCGAGCCAGCCCAAAACCCCTTTATTTATATATATTAAGTAGTCACTCAAAAACATTATATGAATGCACCAAAGTCCAAAGATACACTAAACAGAATAGAAATTCAGAATGATAGACCAAGCTATAGACAAAAAATATATAAAACATATAAAGTATATACAAAATCTAATTATGCATTTACTACAAAATCTGAACAAACAACATATTAACCACAATGGACAAGTGTGAAATCACAAGTGTAATACAAGACAACATATAAAACATATTAGCCAATTATGCAAGACAAATAACATATTAGCCAAAAAGATAGCCTAAAAACTTAATAGCCAAAAAGATAGCCTAAAAAACATATTAGCCAAAAAACATATTAGCCGGTGGGGTCGTGGTAGAGCCAACAATATAATATAAAGGACTTCACTGTTTGCCGAAATACATGGTGAAAAATAACATTTCTGTAAGAGTCAGTATCTTTTTAACTTTGCAAGTTATATGCACAAGGTGAAATAACAAAAACAAAGATAGTGACTTGTTGGGACCAATATATGAGTTGGATTGACTTCAAGTCTTATTGGCAGGAAAGATGTCAGTGGTATCTACTTTCCTAAGCTTTGAGGCCAACCACACCCTAGGCAGGCAGTCTAATGGCTAATCCATGAACAGACAGGCAACAAAATTAATAATTGAGCCTATGTCTATGTGTGAAGAAATAAATGGTCTTGTGGGGTAGATAGAAAACGAATATGTCGGCCATGCAACTTGTGTACCTATTTTGACCATATTTATCTCCTATACAAATAATGCTCCACTTTGCAATTAAAATAGAAATTATTTTCGAGCCGTCCCAATCTATCCACCGTGAATTTTCCATGATGCCTCTCATCTTTTCCTAATCTGCTCCTCCTATAACTTAGGTCGCATATATATCTCATATGTTTATCATAGCAAATAAGATCACATTCTTGATTCAAAATAGCAAAGCACTTACTCCCAAGTGTAATTAAACTAATCTTGCTGGACAGAACCGGTGGCGGGGGAGAAGCGACGAAATACTTGTATTTGGCGGCGGGGCCGGGGCGCAGGGGCGGCGGAGCCGGGGGCGAGCCGGTGGCGGGGCTAGCGCAGGGGCGGCGGGGCCGGGGGCAGGCCAGCGGTGGGGGCGGGCGGCGGCTGGGGCATGGAGGCGCGCCTGGAGCCGGGGGCGGGCCGCCGATGAGGGCACAGGGGCGGCGGGCCGGCGGCGGAGCCAGGGGCGCGGCAGGCGGCGGGGGCGCGACAGGCAGCGGGCCGGCGGCGGAGCTGGGGGCGCGGCAGGGCGACGGCGGCGCGGCAGGGCGACGGCGGCGCGGCAGGCGACGGGGGCGTGACAGGCGGTGGCGGTGGAGTGAAGTGAATGAAGAGTCGGGGCCGGAGGGTCCCGATATTATCCCTAATTTGCGACGGCGGACTTAATTGTGACGGCCTTAACTTACGGCCGTCGCAATTAAAGCCTATTTGCGACGGCCGTCGGACAGGCCGTCGCAAATAAGAATTTCTTTGCGACGGCTCTGTTATTTGCAACAGTCCTAGGGTTGGCCGTCGCAAATAAACTCTTATTTGCGATGGTCAGTCCGACGGCCGTCGCAAATAAAGCCTTATTCGCGATGGCCATGTTATTTGCGACGGCCAAAGGCGGGCCGTCGCAATTTAAGCTATTTGCGACGGCTGGCCGTCGCAAATAAATCCAGCCGTCGCAAATGATCGTGTTTCATGTAGTGATTGTTGATGTTACCAGCCTGCAGCTGTCCCATTGTTTGTATCATGGTCTGCATGAGCTGGTTTTGCATAGCCAAAAGCTGCTCAATGTTGATAGCTCCCTGAGTAGATCCTTGTCCAATGTTATTCTGAGGCACTCCATTGTTCTCATCCTCATCATTAGCATCCATCTGGTTGCGAGTCCTCACCATCTGGAGAAAAGCAATAGGTAAGAATTAGAAAACGACCCCAACTATATGCATCAAGGGATATGAAACTAAAAAACTAACTAGCCTGCGTGGACATGGCAATGCTAAAGCATCCCAAAATACTCTATTAAGCACACAAGCAAACAATATATATAGCAACAGAACACCAAACGATTCCTGAGTGCTCCTATGTGCTCTAAAGTGTCCATTCTATCTAGGCTGCATCCTACGATCAACCTGTGGCTCTGATAACAATCTGTGACACCCGGTTCCGGAAATGAACCAATCTAACGTATATGTGTGCCCAGGATGTTCAACACACATACACGAGTGCATTCACAAGAGAGTATACAGAAAGTTACCACAGAACAATATTAGTTAACCAAATTTTATTACACAAACCATATTATCCTCGAATACAAACTCTAATGAATATTAATGACAATTTCAACTAATGCAGCAGAAATAAACTAAATAAGCAAACTAAATAGCTAGGCAGCATAAGCATTGGGGTATAGCGCAGCTCCAAAACACCACAGGCAAGCTAACAGTAGACACGGCCTAGAACTCCGCATTATCCCCATTAAACTCCCAATCCTGACCTGCAACTGTTGGGGGGGGGGGGGTTGCAAGAGTGAATACATGTCGTACTTAGCATGTGTGGAAAGTATGACATGTGGCTTATTCAAATGACGAATATAATAATGGTTAAGTGCTAAAAAGTACATTAAAACATTTGGAAAAGCAATATATTACATGTATGTGAAATAAACCCATCATAAACCATGTAGTTATCATAATACCCTTCCATATTCCATATCCATCATCATATACCAATATCCATATTCAATACCAGAGTTCAATTCATAACCATCCATGACTATAATTCCAACCATAACCATCCCAAATACGAGTCCAATACCGAGTTCCCTCTAATTATGGAAGTTGTCCAGGTGCTCATAACCGTGAGCACGGCTATCATCATGGTTTTACTAGACACACTCTGCAGAGGTTGTCCCGTCGGTCACATTACACACTTCTGCTGGTGTGTGTCCAAGAGATCACTAAATAGACTTTACAAAGGGATTACAAGCCTATTTAGACCCCACTGAGGTTTCACTGGTGGCGATGCCTCCAACTGAGCACATCATTAACCAAGGGCCCCCTCTTGAGCCATTCGGATCCCAGGGTAGTCCCACCAATCATCAACTAACCCAATCCGACCACCCCTTCCCCGAGCATCCACAATGGTCCTAACAGCACTAGCAAATCTCTAGTTAATCAGCTACGCCGCACCCATACCTGGCCTCATGGTGGCACTATAGTTCTGGCTTAATCTTGCATGAACCGGTCCTTAGATCTAAAGCAAGCAAACCACCATGACATCCAACACATCCACATACCAGGCTTGCTTAGATCACGCATTATCATACCATATTAAACAGTTCACATAACCGGAATATCATTAATGCATAATTAAATGTGTAGTGTTGTTTTCTCATCCCAATTAATTAAGCGAAGCAAAAAGGTAAAAAGCCCTTTCCTGACTCTCTACCATATATTCCAGGTTATAAGGGTGGTTAAACAAGGCTAGTAAACTTCCTATCATAGGATTCCCATCAAATTGACACAATCATGCAGTTTGCAAATAAAACTTTTATTTTAAAACTGGATCAATATGCTTCAAGGACACTTTCCTTGCTCTTACGGTTGATTAGGGTCAAAGCCTTCAAACTCTTCGTGCTGAAGATCCTCCGTGGTACTCTCTAGCGTAAATCTGTCTAATCTGCACAATAAACATACAATACAAGAACACAATCAAAGAGTGCACAAATATTACTCAATATGACATGACATGCATGATTAATGCAAATGCAAGGTAGAACTTGTTAATAGATTGCTTTTAATGATCACTAACTAGTTCTAATAGCTTTTTTACAAGTTTATACAGGTTTGGATTTGATTAGATCTACTTTTAAAATCAATTCAACACAATTTACCCAGGAAAATCGGACTAGTCTGCAGAGGGCCGGACTAGTCCGCACTTCGCAAAACTAGCGAACTAAGGTTTTCTAGATCAACATATATTTGGAGATTTGGAGTTGAATTCACGTAAGAAAAAGAGAATAGAAAGTATACCAGGTGTTTAGAACTCCAATGAATCAAGAAACTTGGAGGTAACACTTGGATCTTTATGATCTAGGGTTGGTGATGAACCTGGAGATGAATTGGTGATGAAGAACGAAAGCTTGATGGAGATCTTGATCCTCTTTCATTTCCTCCTCTTCTTCTTCATGCTTGGGATCTCCTCCTCCTTCTTTGATTGTGGCTCTACACGAACTAGGGTTTGGGTGCAGTGGAAAAGTGGAAAATAGATGTCAAGCCAAGGGGTGGGGTTGTTTATATAGAGGTGGAGGCTAGGGTTAGATGGATTTCGAGTTTTGGGATGAGTAGAGGCTGGTTTAGAGTCCCACATGGGCTCTAAAAGATTTAGGCATGACGTCCCTAGGCCCACTTAACATGAAACCCAAGAAACAAGTCGTAAAATAAAATATCAACTCGGAGTCACGAAATATCGGACAAGTTCGAAAAGGACCGGACTAGTCCGAAGTCGTCCAGAGAGAAAATCGGACAAGTCTGGCCAAAAATCGGACAAGTCCGACTTTAAACAGAGAGGAAAACGGACAAGTCCGCTGGAACACCGGACTAGTCCGGAAAAGTCCAGGGAATTAGTAATTTTTCAAGAATTCTTGGAATATCAGATTAGTCGGCACAAAATCGGACAAGTCTGAAGGTTTCCAGAGGCAAAATCGGACTAGTCCGCAGTAAAAATGGACAAGTCCGTTTTTAGTCAGAGAGAAATCGGACTAGTCCTCAGTAAAATCGGACTAGTCCGCATTTTCCTACATTTTAAGTGTGGTTTTGTTCCAAATCAATTTTAAATGCTCCAAATAAATTTTAAACTTGTTCCTCTTGTTGTGGGTTAATGTTAAACATGTATATGAGTGTATGCAAGGCATGATGCATGAAAATGAGGGTGTTACAAAACTCCATCATCTTACTCATCTTCTTCATCCCCCCTTGATCGATTCCACCATTTTGATCATGATCTTTTTGAAATGTATCTTAAGGGTCTTGAGATTGATCATGTGAGGAAGATCTTGCTTGATTTGTGGGATGGTCACTTGAGTCTTGAGGTTGTTCTAGTGGTCAAATGTCCCCAAGTTCCATCCTCCCTATCACCACATGTGCAGTCTCTTCTTGATCTAGCACATCATGATCAACTTGCTCCACTTGGGAGCTATTAGTCTCATCAACCACCACGCCATGTGATACTTCAATAATTCTATAGGTTTTGTTGAAGACATGATAGGTGTAGGTGTTTGAGTAATAACCAAGCAAGAAACCTTCATTGAACTTTGAAGCGAAGTTCGAAGACCTATGCTTCTTGTTGAGAATATAGCATTTGCTCCCAAAAACACAAAAATATGAAATATTTGGTTTGTTACCAGTTAAGAGCTCATAAGACATCTTTTTCAATATGCGATGGAGATACAACCGGTTTATTGCATGACAAGTGGTGTATATTGCTTTGGCCAAAAACTGGTCCGACGTCTTGTACTCATGAAGTATGGTTCTAGATAACTCAATGAGAGTCCATTTCTTCATCCTGGCCACCCCATTTTGTTGAGGGGAGTAGGGGCCGAAAACTCATGCTTGATGCCTTCTTCATCCAAATACTGTTCAACTTGAGTGTTCTTGAACTTGGCTCTGTTGTCACACTTTATAGTCTTGATTCTCGAGGATAACTCATTTTGAGCTCTCTTCAAGTATTTCTTGAGGAAACCTTGAGTCTCGCTCCTATCATGCAAAAAGAACACCCAAGTGTCGTGAAAAATCATCAAGAATTACAAGACCATATTTGTTACCGCCAATGCTTATGTAGGCGATTGGACCGAAGAGTCCATATGTAGAAGATCCAATGGTCTTGTTGTCATCATGGTGTTCTTAGACGGATGTTGAGCTCCAACATGCTTTTCGGCTTGGCATACACTACAAGGCCTATCCTTCACAAACACAATAATCTTCAATCCACGGATGTGCTTGCCTTTAAGATTTTTTGCAAATTTTTCATCCCAACATGGGCTAGTCTTCTATGCCAAAGCCATCCCATGTTGGTTTTTGCCATTAAGCACGTGTCAAGTTGGGCTTTATCCGCAGAGAAATAAATAAGTTACAGCTTTTCCTTGAGCACGCCCTTAAAGACAATTGAGTCATTGCTTATTCTTGTGATGATCACACTCTCGTTAGTGAAAAGACAATTATAACCTTGGTCGCATAGTTGTGTTATGGACAATAAGTTACAATCAAGTGAATCAATGTGCAAAACATGAAGAATAGTATGGTTAGGGGATACAGATATTTTACTGTTGCCAAGGCTTTTCCCTTGGCTATTGTCCCCAAAGAATACTCGTTCACAAGGATCTTCATTTTCTTCATACTCCACTATCGGTACCCTCCGTATCGGATACCCCTTGGGATCGCAAAGATCACAAGGAAACTCCATCTACCAGATTTCAAGACCTCCGAAGGCCCCACATGTTAGGCGTAACCGGGCCTGCTTCCTCGACATGGTTAGTCCCAGGGCCGCCACGTGTATCATAAGACCGGAGCTATCACCGACACATGGGAAGCTCCGGTCGGTATACCAGTATGGCACCCCCAGACCTAACCCCAGATAGAGGGAAGCTCCGGTACTGACAAGTGTCCAGTAGCATCGGACCTACTTGTCCACGATGGTAAGCTCCGATGCTGCCATGTGGCAACTGCCAGACCTTCAACTTCAACAATCATGCTGGTGGAACCCCCCAATGGCTTCGGACCTTCAGGGAGCAATCAAAGACTTCAAGACCCAATTAAGTGTCATTAATACCATATTAATGACACACGATCGGATGGCCCTTAATACTGGTAATGGTACTATTAAGGCCCGTTACCAGGCTATTAAGGGTAATTAACCCCATTTATTGTGTATCAAGCATGTGTAACCGCCGGGGCCACCTGTCAGGCCAGGCTAACGTTGTAACGAACAGTCCTTGTAATAACAGGACTGGTCGACGATACACAAGGGAAGGTTCCAGACCACTACTGAACTCCCTAAGCTAGACGAGCTTCTTCTTCTGGAGCTTCTTCTAGACTCACAAGCTTAATACGTCACCAACACACCACGTGGAGTAGGGTATTACGCTCATGCGGCTCGAACCACGTAAATATCTGTGTACACGTGTCTTTTACATTCTTGAATCTCTGTGCGCCCTTCACCGAACTACATCTCCTCGATATACCAAAGGTAGTGTCGGGAGATCTGCCGGATCCAAACATTGATAGTTGGCGCGCCAGGTAGGGGGTGCCCAAAATTTCGAGTATGGTGAACTCAGCTACTAGATAATCCAACGGCAACCCTGCTGTTCAACCCGCTGGAGGCAATCCCTCCAACATGCAGCAACCAGCAGGTGCCGTGGCTCCAGTAGGAGTCATGCCTCCACCACCACCGCCTGCACCAGCACGTCAAGCTGAGCAGCGTGATGGTGCATCGGCGTCGATCACTGCATCGACAAATAATAACAACCCTGAACACGCGCTTCATGCAGCGCGTGCTCTCCTCCAACGTCCACCAACTCCAGGTGCATCCTAGGGTGCGACGGAGCAGTGGAGAGCTGATGTGGAACATTTGGTTGCAGCAGCAGCCGACCGCATCAGCAACCAAGGTCCTCCTCCTTTGGGGCAGGCCCCATCGCAGCGCCAGACTGTTTCTGGCAGACTTGGTCCGCATGCTTCCCAGAATAGGAGGCGTGCTGCATCACAGCAAGTTATGTCGCTACCCTCCGGGGTGCAACATACTCATACGGTAACCAGGCTGTCAACTCATGACCTCCGGGCGGAGCTTGATCGCCGTTACCATCAACAGGACGGCCGTGTCCATATGGAGCGTGCTCGCGAGAGGCGAGAGGCTCGAGACAACCCTGCTCCCGCGGGAGTAGGAGGAGTCTGTTTTGCACTGGCCATGCACCTACGCATGGTCAAATGGCCACAAAAGTTTCGGCCACACCTGCAGGAGAAATTTGACGGGACTGTTAATACCACCGAGTTTCTTCAAATTTACACCACCGTAATCCTTGCGGCCGGAGGTAACGAGGCCGTAATGGCCAACTACTTCCCAGTGGCTTTGACTAGGACCGCCAGGTCCTGGTTCATGAGCCTTCCTCACGACTCTATCAATAGTTGTGAGGAATTGTGCCAACACTTCACCGCCAATTTCAGGAGTTCATACACCCGACCAGGCACCCAATTGGACCTTTTTGTAGTGGTGCGGAAGAGGGGAGAATCCCTGCGCTCATCTATCCAGAGGTTCTCCCAGGTACGAAAGACCATTCCTTCTATCTCTAGCGCTTCTGTTATCGTGGCATTTAGACAGGGCGTACGGGATAAGAAGATGCTGGAGAAGCTGGCGGTCAAGGAGATCACCAGTGTCACGGAGCTCTTCAGCCTGACAGACAAGTGTGCCAAAGCTGCGGAGGGCCGTGAAATGCACTCCAAACCACCTTCGGAGGATGGCAAAAAATCCTCCAAAGGCGAAGCCACTACCTCTGAGAGTGGCAAAAAGAAGAAAAAGTCCAACGGCAAGAAGAAGACGTCGACCGACACATCCACTGCTGCAGCTGCAGCAGCTCCGGGTGGCCGGAGGCCACGCTCCAAGAAACGACCTCGGCAGTCCTTTGAAGATGGTGGCAACTCCAAACTATGGTGTCCCATCCACAAGTCAAATAGCCACAACTTGGAGGACTGTCGGGAGGTCCAAAACCTTGCCGAGCGCTACCACAAGCGCCGGGAAGAAGTTCCTTTCCGTCAGAGGAAATGAAAGAAGAAAGTCAACGAAGCTCCGGCTGAAGAGGAGTTAGGCTTCCAGGACCCTAAAAAGGTCCTGAAGGCTATGTACACCTCCGTCAACAACGACTCCGACGTCTCCGACAATGAGCGTCGAAAGACCATGAACACCATCTTTGGTGGTTCGTGGGACATCACCTCCCGCCGTGTCCTCAAGTCCATGCGGCGGGACATGGCCTCAGTAGCTCCTGCAGCCAGGGCGGAGCCGCATCAAAAGTCAATGGACACCACCATCGCTTTTGATGCTTCAGACTGCCCTCGGAACATGATCGGAGCTGGTAAACTACCTTTGATGGTATCACCTACCATCAATAACATTCAACTCCACCCTGTAATGGTGGACGAAGGTTCGGGGCTGAACCTCATAAGCTTCAAAGCTTTTGTCAAGCTCCAGCTCCAACCTTTGGACCTTTGCCCCTCCCAACCATTCTCCGGAGTAGGTCCAGGGGCCATAACACCACTCGGTTCCATTACTCTCCCCGTGACCTTTGGGACTCGGGAGAATTATCGCACTGAGAAGTTTATCTTTGACGTCGCTCAGATCAACTTGCCTTTCAACGCCATTCTGGGCAGGCCTGCCTTGTACAAATTCATGGATGCTGCTCATTATGGCTACCTGGTGTTGAAGATGCCGACACCAGCTGGCGTTCTCCGGATCCGGGGAGACTGTACTGCAAGAGTGACTGCTCTGAAGCAACTTCATGCGCTTGCTACAGCACAGGAGGAAGAATCTAGGCAGGATCAAGCTCCGAAACCCTCGAGCATTCGTCAACGAGGCTCAACCTCTGCACCTCGCGTGCAACCAAGCGGCGACACCGACATCCCAGTCAATGTCGTCCAAATCGGTTCCGATGCCACTTGGACCACCCGTATATCGGGAGGTCTGAATGACAAATAGGAACTCGCGCTCATCACTTTCCTCTGGGCTAACGTCGACGTGTTTGCCTGGCAACTGTCACAAATGCCTGGGATCCCTAGGGAAGTGATCAAGCATAATCTGAAGATCTATCCCGATGCTCGGCCCGTTCATCAGAAGCCTCGGAAGCAATCCGTAGAGCGACAGAACTTCATACGACAAGAAGTGAAGAAGATGCTCGAAGCTGGATTCATCCAAGAAGTCTTCCATCCAAAATGGCTGCCAAACCCAGTCGTTGTACCCAAGGCCGGTGAGAAGCATCAGATGTGTATCGACTACACAACACTAAATAAGGCATGGCCAAAAGATCCATTCCCACTACCTAGAATAGATCAGATAGTGGATTCCACCTCCGGGTGTGAATTACTGTGTTTCCTAGACGCATATTTTGGGCACCATCAAATCAGAATATCTAGGGAAGATGAAGAACATACTTCTTTTATCACAGTAGATGGATTGTACTGTTATACTGCCATGCCATTTGGTCTCAAGAATGCAGCTTCAACATTTGTACGAGCTATGAACAAATTTTTGGAGAGCTCATCAGAGACATAGTGGAAGTGTATTTTGATGACATTGTCGTCAAGATCAAGGACAAGGAGTCACTCCTTGAAACCTTACAAGCTGTCTTCGACAAGCTGCGGGTCACCCGCACGAAGCTGAACCCAGACAAGTGCGTCTTCGGGGTTAGCTCCGGAAAGCCTCTCGGTTTCCTGGTAAACCACCGGGGCATAGAAGCAAATGCAGCGAAGATTAAAGCCGTAGATGAGATGCGGCCACCAGCCCGCATCAAAGATGTCAAGAAACTAACTGGATGTCTAGTCGCCCTCAGCCGGTTCATCTCAGGACTGGCGGAACGGGCACTACCCTTCTTCAAGCTATTGAGGAAGTCCGGACCATTTCAATGCTCTGAAGAAGCAAAATGGCGTTCCAGGGGCTAAAGCGGCTCCTCACCACTCTACCAACCCTGGTAGCTCCGAACCATCGTGAGCCCTTACTGCTTTACATTTCAGCAAACGACAAGGTTGTCAGCATGGTCCTGGTCGCGGAGAGACCAGAACCATCTCAAGCTCAGGAATCCAGACCCCTCCGGGAGGTTCTGGAGGTTCCTAATGGTGAGTCTAGGTCCCAGCCCCCAGACTTGGATCAACAAGGAGTTATCCCAGAAGACTTGGACCCATCAGGGAGAGTCCAGGTCACTCCAGTAGAAGCCCCGGGTTCCTCTAGCAGGGACCCAGAGGTCCCTGAAACAGATCCGGACCCCTCTGGGAGGGTCCGAGGCGATGTGGAGGAAGCTCCGGGCCCCTCCGGGAGGGTCCGGACAGTCCAACGCCCAGTGTACTTTATCGGCGAAGTACTACATGATGCCAAGACTCAATACTTAGAGGTGCAAAAACTACTATACGCAGTTCTCATCGCCTCCGAGAAGCTTCACCATTACATCCAAGCTCACAAGATCTCAAAGGTGACCTCTTACCCACTACGTGCGATCTTGCATAATCCCAACTCTACTGGGAACATTGCAAAGTGGGCAGCGGAATTGGCAGAATTCGATCTTGAATTCGTCCCAAGGAAAGCGATCAAGAGTCAAGCATTGGAAGATTTCGTGGCAGAATGGACCCCTTCTCCATCAAACCCTTGGGGCCCTAGTGAGCAGAAGTCGGAACTCAGGGCTCCGGTCTTCACCGAACCTCACTAGACCCTCTACTTCGACGGATCCATGCAAAAGAAGGGGGCCGGAGCTGGAGTCCTTCTCCTCGCTCCAACTGGGGAGAAGGTAAAATACATGGTCCACCTTGACTCCATGGCGACCAACAACATGGCGGAGTATGAAGCACTCATTTATGGACTAAAGGTGGCACTATCATACGGTGTCAAGCAGTTGTTGGTCAAGGGAGATTCGCATCTCATCATTAAACAGGTGAAGAGTGAATGCTCCTGTAACAACCCTCAACTATATGCTTATCTCCTTGAAGTCTAGAGGCTTCAGTAGGACTTCGAAGTCCTGGATCTCCACCATGTACAACGTGTCCATAATGCAGAAGCTGATGAACTCTCGACAAAAGCGTCAATCGAAGCTTCGACTCCTGACATAACCTTCGTCTAGAGGTTGTCAAAACCCACAGCTCAGCCTGCCGAACTGAGCGAAGGGGTCGAGACCAGCATCCTGAAGCTGGCAGTCCTGATGCCCTTGTTACCATGGCAGCCATCTAGGGTCATTGGTGCTGCCGGAAGCTCCGAGCAACCCAGCACGCAAGACTCAAACGCTCAAGCAAGCTCCGATGCATGGATCTCGGAGATCCGGAGCTACTTGAAAGACAATATCCTTCCTGACGATGATGTATCCGCTGATCGGATAGTCAGATTGGCTAAAAGATACATGCTAGTAGAAGGGGATCTCTACCAGCATGGTGCCAACGGCGTCCTAATGCGGTGCATCACAAGGGAAGAAGGCTGTGAGCTCCTCGCAGAAATTCATGGAGGCGAGTGTGGGAACTACGCGTCTTCCCGCACACTGGTCGATAAAGCCTTCCGGCACGGCTTCTACTGGCCTACAGTGCTCCAGGATGCAAATGAGCTGGTGAAGAAATGCAAAGCATGTCAGTTCCATGCAAACCAAATTCACACACCGGCTCAGCCTCTACAAATTTTACCTCCTACATGGCCTTTCTCCGTGTGGGGGATGGACATCTTGGGACCTTTCCCAAGAGCCATCGGAGGTTACAAGTTCCTGTATGTTGCTATTGACAAGTTCACCAAATGGCCGGAAGCAACTCCAGTTGTGACAATAAACAAACAATCAGCTATCAATTTCTTGCGTTCCATAGTATTGAGAATTGGAGTCTCGAACAAAATCATAACAGATAATGGGACCCAATTCACAAGCTCTGCTTTCCAAGGATACTGCGAAGACATCGGCATCCAAGTCAGCTACGCTTCCGTAGCTCACCCAGCAAGCAATGGCCAAGCCGAGAGAGCAAATGCAGAAATCCTGAAAGGACTCAAGACGCGCACATATGAGCGCCTGAAAAACATGGTGCTAACTGGATTGAAGAACATCCGCCCACTCTATGGGCCAACATGACAACTCCAAATCGGTCAACCGGAGCTACGCCCTTCTTTCTGGTGTAAGGAGCTGAAGAAGTCCTTCCTCCGGATATCACCTTGGGGTCGCTCCGGGTCCGGACCTCCGACGAAGCCATGCAAGACCAGCTCCGGCATGAAGACCTTGACCTCCTTGAAGAGGGAAGGTGTCGAGCAGCTGTTCAGAATGCCCTATACCGCCAAGCTCTTCGGCGCTATCACCAACGGCATGTTCACAGCCGACAGCTCGAGGAAGGAGATCTGGTGCTACGGAGAATACAATCCAGAGAAGGGTTAAATAAACTCTCACCCAGCTGGTAGGGACCCTTCCGAGTGATCAAAGTATCCTGTCGCGGATGCGTTCACTTGGCAACCGAGGATGGGACACCTCTCCCGAATCATGGAACATTGAGCACCTCCGTAAGTTCTACGCTTAGTATCACGGAGGTGAGTCTGTAATTACATAAGGTGTATGTTATAGAGTCATTATATAGAGTCGGGTAGCTCCTCCGGCAGGGCAGCCGGACCTACCCTGCTAGGTCCGCAACGCCCATGCAACACTTGTCACAGTCTCAGAACTAAAAGTGTAGCTAGCTACCTTGGGTCAAACGAGAAACGAAACACACTTAGCCTGGTTCTGTACCCTAAGAGTGTACTTGTTTCCGCTGTACCCCGGACCTATAATGAAAGACATCATTGTATGAAAACAGACTCCATGTGCATTTACTTTGTACAGGCTCAATTTTTTTATTTTTCTCTTTCTTGTCTATAACAAAGTTGTGCAATTCTTAAGAAACTTTAGCTCGACCAGTTCATGTACAATTGGTGTTGCATTGTCTATCCTTCCAGGTTCAAACATTGTTGATGGCCTACTTGTCTGAATGCCGCCAAGCCAATCTAGGGCCAGAGTGTGCTATCGACTTAGCCTTGTCATGCACCCTAAGTACGCCACTCTACCGACACCCCGGCAGGCCGAAGTAAGGCAAGTCCAGAAACAATCAGACCTGAAGGAAGCAGGACGGTGCTCTTGATTGTACTTAGGATTGTGTTCGACCTAAAACTCTCTTGAGAACAGTAAGCCGCAATGAAGTTATAGATAGGAAACAAATTTTACTGTTTTTCTTGACTTCAGTGTGCAGGAAAAATAAAAAGCCCTGACATCCTCCATGAGGCTTGTGATCGATGTTCAAAAATTGACATCGAGCATCGTTGTAGCTACTCAGCTCCGGTAAAGCTAGGAGGCATGCTAACAACATGAAGATGGTGGGAAGACTCTAAAGTAGAGTCTGACGTTGACACAACATGTGTTGACAGAGGTCACTGCTGGAGCTACCAAGCTCCGACACCCCAGAGGACTAACCATCGATGCTTTACGCGCTGATGGAGACTACTGCTGGAGCTACTAAGCTCTGGCGATGGTCAATGCCGGAGCCACTAAGCTCCGACAGCCTCAGGGGGCCTACACTATCGAAGACTTCGGACCTACATTCTACAAGTTTGAAGCATGCAAGTCTTCAACAACCGTTACATCCTCTTGGTACATGTTCACAATCAAATTGTGTACATCTACCAGGGGGCCAAGTGAGACAAATGTGGTGTTGAAGACAAAAAACAAAATTCGAATTCACAAAAATTTGGGTTTCATTCATCTAGAGACAAGAAATTACAAATATGGGGACGAAGAAGAAAGAATACAAGCGGGAGCTACAGATAAATGGTCCTAGACCCTATGGAAGAACTGGGCGACATTCTTGGCCACCTCCGACACGCTGGCTCGGGTGGCTTCACCCTATCCTTTGATGGGACCTTCAAGCACCGGGTCCAGAGGGAATTGAGGGACCTGGCTGGTGTAGTAGGTCAGCACAAACTCTGCGATGTTCTTCGCCAGGGACTAACCTCTGTTTTCAGCTGATCCGCGATGACATCGCCCATCTTGGAGAGCTTGTTGCTTGTTGAACTCAGCGCCTAGTCCAGCTCCGGCTCAAGATGATCCGGATGCACAGGATTGAAGCCCATTGGCGTCAGCGTGTTGTTGGACTTGCCCAGGAAATCCCAAACTTGTTGGGACTCCGCAGTCCTTGCACCACGCATCTCCGACAAAGATCTTTTGGCCGCCGCCAGCTCCGAGCTCTCCCGAGCAAGACGCTCCACCTCTTTGGCATTCTGCTGAATTATTTCAGCAACCTGCCTTTCGAGCTTGCTGAGCTCTTTCTCTTGGAGCTGGATCTCATTCCGGCGGTTGACCATATATTTCTCCCGGCCCTGCACTTTCTTCTCCCGGGCAGCAATGGCATTCTCCTGCTTGTAGAGTTCTTGCCCTCGCTCCCAGGCCTTCTCCTCCTCCTCCTTGCAACGCTCATCCAATTTCTTGGTGCGTTCTTCAAGGCTCTTGGCAGCCAGAGCTGTCTTTTGGACAAGCTCCTCCTCCCTCTTCACGAGGTCGTCCCGCAGCTCCAGGAATTTCTGCTCTTCATCTTTGAGCCGTCTTTCCCGCACTTCAAGAGCCTCCTGGTGCTTGATGAGACTATCGTGGATGGCGGTGAGCCTTTCCTGGCTATCATCCGCTGTGCTATTTGTGGCCTTGGCCTGATCATAGATGGCCCAGGATTGGTTGTCGAGGGTTCGCGTCATGCTTTCCCTCTCATCCAACAACTTTCCCCAGTACTCCAAGCGGACCTTCTCCCTTTGCACCCACTCCTTGTTGTCAGCCAGCCTTGACTGTGCCAGCTTGGTCTCATAATGGAGTCGGTTGTGCCACCTCCTAAGAGTTTGGCGCTCCTCCTCGAGGGCCTTGCTGTCGTGGTAGAAGGCCAACTGGACTTGGCGAAGACTGGAGCAGGTGTTGTCGATAGACAACGATAGAGGGATCGGGTTTGGACCTGCTGGGGTCCTCTCCGCTGGCTCCAGTGGATCTTCAGCAACAAAAATTGGGTCCCACTCTATGAGAGCAGTCCCCTGAGCTTCCACGGCACTAGGCCGTCCTCCGGGAAAGCCTCGGCCACCGTCGAGGAAGTACCTGCAGCTGAAGTTCCAACCTTCGGAATTGGTTCCGAAGGCCCAACCGCCAGGTCATCGACAACTGGCCCCTCCGGCGGGGGGCTAGCATCTTCATCATGGCACTCTGGCTTAGCAGCGGGCACCTCCGGGATCACCGCTTCCGGAGCGGGTGTTGATGGTTCGGTCGGAGCAGAAGCTACTTCTGGCTCCAGCGCAGGCGCCTCCTCCGCCGCAACTGGCTCGGACGCCAGAACCTCTTCAACAACCAGCTCCATAGCCGGAACTTCTGCAGCAACCGGCTCTGTCGTCGGATCTTCCTCGACAAATGGCTCAAGTGTCAGAGTTTCATCAACACCCGGCTCCACTATCGGGACCTCATCAACCACCGGCTCGACTGCCGGGGCTTCAACAACATCCGGCTCTAGGTCCGGAATTGCAGCTTTCTCCGGCTCTGCGGCTGGAGTGTCCAACATCACAGCATCCAAGCCTGGAGCTTCAACCTCCCAGGTTAGCGTTGCTGGTACATCTTCAATTCTGTGGTCCGGCGCTACCACGGGAGCTTCTGGGGATGAGTCGTCCAAAACCACGACAGTCGGCGTCGGGGCTGTCGCAGCCTCAGCCACCTCTTGGGGCGGCGCTGGAATCAGAGCCGGAGCTTCAACTTGCACAGCCTCAACCGCTGCTGCAGGGACCGGAGCTTTAGCCCTTTTCTTGGGCACGCTGTGGATGAAAGACGAAGAGACTCAAAATACAGTTAACAATAAAACAACTGACTGAGGTAAAAAAATCAAAAATTACCTCGGAAGGCTTCTACACCAGTTACCGCGGAACCTCTTCTCTGGACGCTCGGGACTGGCCCCAGCCGCCACTGGCGTGGTAATCCCGGAGGGCCCCCCCCCCGGAGCTTGCTGCTACTGTCGGCGTTGCTCAGGTCGAGGCCCCCCGCTAACGGGAAGGACCTTCGGACCAAGAGCCCTCAGCTGGCCCTGGTACCGGAGTCACCTGGCCAGAGCTAGCACCGCGGGAAGAAGCCGCTACTGGAGTAGATGCCGCCATCATAGACCTCCCCCTCTGGGGAGAAGGAGACGCCACGGAAGAAGTATGCCTGGCCCTTCTGTCGCCATGCTTCATCTTATGGCTCGAGGGCTCGGCCTATTCCTTACCCTTGCCGATGACTTCGGTTCTTGGTTTAGGAGCGGGAACGGAGCCACCTCCCGGAGCTTCAGAGATCGCCAACCCGGTGGTCGAGCGCCTCTCAACGACACCAAGGTCGTCAAGCACCGGCATCGTCCACAAGAGCTCCCTACTGAATTATGCCTCCATGTTCAGTGGGAGGAAAGCTAGCGGCGGAGCCAAGTAGTCGCCCCGACATTGATGCCGTGCTGGAATATCATCAGGTGGAACTCCAAAGTTGCACCCTCCATGTTGGACTTCAAACCGGTCTCGATCCGGTCGTCGTCCAGCATACTATTGAGGGCCCAAGCCAATTTCTCCCCCCTCTTCAACAGAGCCCACATGTTGGTCAGGAAGTTGCAAAACACCGCTTGGGGAGTCACCCCTCCTTCCACACACAAGCGGATCCTGGTCAAAGTAGGGTCGAAGGCATCCGACAGCAATGGAGCTTCACTCCAAACTGCAGTGTCGATGTTGGGGAGGCCATCCGGCAGCTCCAGCTTCTGGTTCTCCTCCACCGTGATTACAATCCAATCCTTCTTCTAGTCATCCCACTTCCCAGAAGGGAACGACCGCAAGTACTTGTACAGGCACTTCTTGCGCTTCACAAAATAGTAGAAGCCAAGGTACTCGTCGCTCCGACCTGTGGTTTGGATAGTGAAGAAGGTGCGGAAAAGCTCAATGCAGGGGGGAATGCCCACCCACATCTCGCAGAAGTGGACAAATATGGACACCAGCAGAATGGAGTGGGGGCCAAGGTGGTAAAGCTGCAGACCATAGAAGTCTAGCAGCATCAAGAAGAAAGAGGAGAAAGGTGGGATCAGTCCCACCATGGTGTACGCGGAGAAGTACACCATGTCGCCAGCGTGTTCCTTCTCGAATGGAAGCTTGCCGGCGTGGACCAAATGGTTGAAGAAGTCAAGGGACCATCCCATGAGGGCCCGAACCTTCTTCAAATTGTCATCGGACTTCAGTTGGCTCTGGCGGAGACCCAACTCCATTGCGGCATAGCGAGGCAAGATAGAAAAGACAAGAAAAAGTTTGGAAGGTTTGAGCGCAAGATCGATTGAAAGGCGTAAAGAACCCCAAACGATGCATGCTTTCCTTCTTAAGTAAGCCCCTGCAACGCCTGGATGGAAACCGCAGAGGAGTCGACGATACCAGTCAAATTTTTCACCCCACCAATGACAAGGGGGCCCGGGGCCACCCCGATGATCAGGTCGAGGTTCTTACCCCAGTCAAATGGTTGTCATCATGAAAGGCGGGAAACCCGAAGGCGGCGGCCTAACAAGGCACGCAGAACCGATACGATTTTCGTATCGGGAACTGGCGACCTACAATTGCCTGAGATCTGCACGCTGAGATCTCACCTGCCGCCTCCAAGATACACCACATGGCAGAAGTTTAACTACGAACTAACGCCAATGGC
This sequence comes from Tuctoria greenei, assembly GCA_036927565.1. Classification (NCBI taxonomy): domain Eukaryota; kingdom Viridiplantae; phylum Streptophyta; class Magnoliopsida; order Poales; family Poaceae; genus Tuctoria; species Tuctoria greenei. The sequence continues at coordinate 127,967,203 of JAYESD010000003.1, read as the reverse complement.
ACAACCAAAGACCCTTGAAGACACGACTCAGAAACCGAAGAATGGACCCACCTCCGGCAAAATGACCTCATACAAAAGGTCTCTCCCGGAGGTGAGCCCAGGAGGCCACTGTCGGTACCCTCCGTACCAGATACCCCTTGGGATTGCAAAGATCACAAGGAAACTCCATCTACCAGATTTGAAGACCTCCGAAGGCCCTACATGACAGGCGTAACCAGACTTGCTTCCCCGACATAGTTAGTCCCAGGGGCGCCACATGTGTCATAAGACCGGAGCTATCACCCACACATGGGAAGCTCCGGTCAGTATACCAGTATGGCACCCCCGGACCTAACACCAGACAGAGGGAAGCTCTGGTACTGACACGTGTCCAGTAGCACCGGACCTACTCGTCCATGACGGTAAGCTCTGGTGCTACCACGTGGCAACCGCCGGACCTTCAACTTCAAAAATCATGTTGGTGGGCCCCCCAATGGCTTCGGACCTTCAGGGAGCAATCAAAGACTTCAAGACCCGATTAAGTGTCATTAATACCATATTAATGACACACGATCGGATGGCCCTTAATACTGGTAACGACACTGTTAAGGCCCGTTACCAGGCTATTAAGGGTAATTAACCCCATTTATTGTGTATCAAGCATGTGTAACCGCCGGGGCCACCTGTCGGGCCAGGCTAACGTTGTAACGACCATTCCTTGTACTATAAAAGGACTGGTCGATGATACACAAGGGAAGGTTCCAGACCACTACTGAACTCCCTAAGCTAGATGAGCTTCTTCTTCTGGAGCATTTTCTAGACTCACAAGCTTAATACATCACCAACACACCCCGTGGAGTAGGGTATTATGCTCAGGCGGCCCGAACCATGTAAATCTCTGTGTACACGTGTCTTTCACCTTCTTGAATCTCTACGCGCCCTTCACCGAACTACAACTCCTTGATCTACCAAAGGTAGTGTCGGGAGATCTGCCGGATCCAAACATCGACATCCACAAACATTTTTGTTTCTCTGGTCATATGATTTGTGCAATCACTATAAAGGACCCATTTTGTTCCATAGCAGGAGTAGGCCTACAAAATAGAGTTAAGCCTTAGTTTTAAGTAATCAAGCAGTGTTGGGTCCTTTGATGTTAGTAAAGAGGCACTAGGGCACCCACACGCAAGGTTTTGGACTCTTGCAGAGTGGCCCAACATACCTAGCATAAGGCTTGCCAAACTTGTTCCTCAATAAAACATATGAACCATCAAAAACATGGAATAATGGATGAGGTTCATTTTTATGCATATCATGTGAAGTAGCAATGCCCTTTCCCTTGTTGTGGTATGAACCTTCCTTGAAAAAAACAATAATGTATTTCCCATTCATGGGAGTCTTAGAATTTTACTTCTTCTCCCTAGAATAACCAAGACCATCTTTGGCAAGAAGATGTCTTGTGTTGGTATATGCACTTCATCCTTAAGCCATCTTATCCTTGTCAAAGATGCCACCTTTCGGTGCTTGCTTGCTTTGTGCCAATTTGAGCTCATTTTTTAGTTTTATAATTAAGATAGAACACTTGCAAGCTTTGGTTGTTTTGAATTTGATATTTGTTGAAGTTGAGATCTTGGAGGAAGAAGGTGCATTGATATGGAGAGACTCAACTTGTGTTTCAAAGATCTTGTTAGCTTTTGTCAAGTTAACAAGTTCATCCTTTAGCACAATAGTTGTGTCCTCAATATTTGAGCAAGTTCCCTTGCTCAAAGAATGTTCACACTCAAGTGCCTTTCTTCTTTTTCTAAGATGAGCTCCTCAAACTCTTGACATCTCTCCTTTTCTTGGATGAGCATGTCCTCTTGATGGTTAATGAGCTCTTCCTTCTCAAATATCTCATCCGACAACAACTTGAATCTTTTCAAGGTGATCTTACTCATATCGTTATGCATTTTTTCATTTTCACTACTACTATCAAAATTATCATGAGAAGAAATTGAAGAAGATGGTTTAGATTTAACCTTCTATCTTCCTTCCTTGGCCATGAGGCATGTTGGTCTTTAGCTCTCTAAGTTTAGGAAGATAATATTCTCTGTGGTTGATCTCTTCATGGAAATTGTTGCCACTTTCTCTTCTTCTTTGGAGGAGTCTTCATTTGAGTCTCGGTTCTTTTCAAGGTGGGCTTCCTGATTGCTTATTCTTCTTGAATAATTTCTTCTCTTGGAACTAGCCCTCCTTCTTCTTCTTGTGATCTTCGTGTGGGAAATACACAATGAAGTGGCCATATTATCCACAATTGTAAAAATCCTTCTTTCCTCTTGTCTTGGACAGGTCCTTGTTCTTGCTCTCATGATGGTTGCTCCCTTTCCTCGTCTCATCATCGTCTTGAACATGGTGATGAAGAGCACCTCTTCCTCGTTTGTGTCGAGATTCTCTTCATCACTCTCATCTTGTTCTTCGTATTTTGATGATATTGCTTTGAATGCAACATCCTTCTTCTTCGAGGAGGTGATCTTTTGGAGGTCATTGTAGAACATGGCTTCTAGGTCCATCATATCATGGTTGAAGATTCTTCCAAGCACTTCTTCCGGGCTAATTTTTTTGAACCCCAGACTCCCACGGATCATGGAGCAAAGAGCGACATTTCGTGGCATGAATGCCCAAATCATCCTCTTCACCACTTTGTGATCCGTCCTACGGGTGCATCCATATGAATGCCTCTTGTTGATGAGGACTTTGAGGAGGTTGTTCATGTCTTGGAGGGTTTCACCATCCATGGTTGTAAACCACCCAAGCTCTCCTTCGATCATCTCTATCTTTGCCTCCCTTATGACTCTGTTGCCTTCATGTGCCGTCTTGAGCATGTCCCATATGTCCTTGGTCACCTCCAACTGGTTGACTCGATTGAATTCTTCTCGAGTCAAGGTGGAGGTGATTACTCAAACCGCTTGAGCATTGAGGTGGAGTAGGACAGCTTGCTCCGGGGTGATGTCCTCCACATTCCTTTCAAGATGGACATCTTTCAATACAATTTTCCACAAACTAGGGTTTAAGGAAATTAGGTGCATCTTCCTGTTATGCTTGCACATTTTATAATGATTCCCATCAAACTGTGGAGGTTTCCCCATGGGGATAGACAAGTAATGATTGTTAGAAGTTAAGTGCTCATAATTAAAAGGATATCAGGAGTAGTCTTGTGGACCGCTCCCATAGACATCCTTGGTCTCATTGGTCGGCTTGGTCTCCTTCTTGGGATGATCTAGCTTCTCGCGAAGTCACTTCTTGAGTTGGCAGACTTCTTTATCGTCATTAGAATCTTCTTGAAGCACATCAAAGTTCTTCTTCTTGTCAACTCTGTCGGTGATCACCGGAATCTCGTTTTCACCCCTTTTGGACATCTCCTCTTCGAGTTGTCAGACTCTTGATTGAGTGATCGGCTCTGATACCAACTGAAAGTTGCCTAGAGGGGGTGAATAGGCAATTTGACCTGAAATCATAGAATATAATGAGATTAAATTACAGGGGTCAGACTAGTCCAAACAGTGTCCAGTGAAGACCTAAAAACTTGATTTTTAACAGTTTTTAGTAGAATTTATTTCAATGAAAAGATGATACTATATCTAGCAACCTAATACAACTTTGATTGACAAGTAAGAACGATTAGATTGCAAGATTACTATGATGAACAATATTATGAACCATATGAACCCTAAGAGCAATTCTAGTGATGAGCGCAAAGTAAAGTGACAAGTGAGACAAGAATTTATACCGTGGTTCAGCTTCACGGAGAAGCCTACATCGCCATTGAGAAGTCCACAAATGATCGGGTCTCACTTGACCCAATTCTCACCATGCCACCACAAAAGGCCGGCTTGGTTTCCACTAATCACAAGGGGTAGCTATAATGTTATTTGGGCCTCCCACAAGGTGAGGCTCCTACAAAGGATCAACTACAATAAACACACAAATCTCAATAGACACAAGTCACAAAGACGCATCACATAGTGAAAGAGATCAAACCGAGAGCTAAAGCAAGAAGTTCTTCCCTCTCTCAACTTTCCAAACCCTAATCCATTCAAGATTTGGCTCTTGAGGGCAAGTAGGCGGAAAAGAAGGCTTTGGAAGGCTCAAGGGTGCTTGTGGAGGCGCTAGAGTTCTATAGTTTTGAGTTGGAGGTCAGGGTCCCTTTTTATAGGTGCCCCAACAGTCAACTGTTGCTGCAAACTAAAGTCCGACTAGTCCCGCCAGGACCCTAGACTAGTTCGGCCTACTGGGACTACTCGACATCACATTCTACAAATCTGTGTCGTACCTGCCAACATTTGATTTTCAAATGGTCATGGCGCCCCTTACTAGTCCGGCCCGAAAAGGACTAGTCTGAACTTCAAAATTGACATTTAGTTCAGATGAAAAAAGACTACACTAGCAGGCCCGAACTAGTCCAGCCTCTGTGGCTTACAAGTCCGACGTCCTGGGACTTAGCTTGAAAACTCTCATCAAGTGTAGAACGACCTAGTCTGTCCCCAAACGAACAAGTCTGAACTTACATAGAAACTTGTTGTCCGTCCCAAACCAGACTAAGTCGACACACCAGACTAGTCCGGCCTTGAACTCGAACAAGTCCGACCAACAAGGTTTTCTCTCAACAAGTGTTCTTACTTAGGTTTTCTCTCAAGTAAGACTTTGAGACCTCTTATATGATATAAATACTCTTGATACACACACCCTCACACACAATAGGCTACTCTAAACTCAACACATAAGAAACCCTGATTTCTATGCTTGAGTCTTCGACGCCCATTTAAATCTTTACCATTTTGAGGGTTTTTCATCCATTTAAATTTCACATTTGTGCTTAAGATCAACAAAGCTCATTACTCTCTTAATTTGTCATGGTCAATCATCCAAAACCCACGGAGATGCCTAGATGCACTTTCAGTGGCCCATATTTTCTCTTGTGTAAAAGGGGCATCCAGACTAAAAGATTCTGCATTGCTGCTTTTTTCTTCCCATATACCGTCCTGCATCATTCTTCAGGCAGGAAATAATTTTTTTTCAGGTAGACACAATGGCCTTTAGGTAGAAGGATCTAGTGCAGGCATCGCCTTCTCGCAAACTAGTGATCCTAGAAGTCCGTCTCCTTCTTACACTCTACTGCTGCCAATCCAAGCACCCAAGATTTAAGTTCCTTCCAATGTTGTAGCGCTTCTGCTGTTATGTGCCTATGTTGAAATACCTTGTATGATGACTTGTGCAACAGAAGGATGTAGGCCATTGAAGATAAAGCTTCAGTTGTGGACAGAAGAAGATGGAGTTTCAAAGATAGAGATGATTGAGATCATAACATATTGTGATCTGATAAAAGAGCATCTTGGCTCTGAATTTAGATATAATAGTTACCAACTGATTGTAATCTAGGTCAGTTAGATCGATCGGTTTAGATCGTAACCGAGCTGATTTTATTCTTATCGCAAGTACCTTGTTTTTTTAAATGAAGGCCTCTTGAGTTTGATGGCTCGGTTTTTACCCAGCTTTACATGGTAATCAGAGTCGTCTTGTCCATCGAGAACCATGTAAAGCTCATCCACAGAGTTGACGGGATTCAACATATTGACACACCACGTTGAGAACTTGATGAGCAATAATTATCTCATTTGGAAGGCCCAGGTGCTATCGGCAATCCACGATGTGCAACGTTTTATGTTCATAGATGGCTCGAGATAGAAGCCAGGTGAAGAAGTACATGTGGAGAAACAAGACAAGAGCCATGCGAGTTTCGCAACCCCGAGTATGTGGCCTGGTTAGTTCAAGCCCAACAATTGCTCATCTACTTATACTCAACACTGTCCAAACAAGTCTTAGTTCAAGTGACCATGTGAATGTAGCCTAGAGGGGGGGGGGGGTGAATAGGCTTTTTGAATCGTTGCCGGTCCCAGAAACACTTGAAAGATTGATCAAATATAGAGAGATCGGACTAGTCTGGTACTATGCAGACTAGTCCGGTATGCGTGGACTAGAAAGATCAAGATTGATCGATAAATTCACTTCTAGTACCCTATGCAGCGGTAATTTGCAACTTGGATGTATTACAACAATGAAACAATGTATGGCAAAGGTTAACTTTAATTCCAATGTTTCAACACGAGTAACACAAGATTATGTAAACCCTAGAATATGATTTACGATGAAACAAAAGTGTGCAAGACAAGATTTTATCCCGTGGTTCGATTCCCACAGAGGAAACCTACATCCACGTTGAGGAGTCAACGGAGGACCGGGTCTTCACCAACCCTACGCTCGTCGAATCACCATGGACGCCGATTCTCTTCCACTAATCACAAAGGGGCAAATAACTCGTTCAAGGGGCCTTCTCACAAGTTGTGGGCTCCACAAGAATTACAATGAATAACACCACCAAACACACTCGAAAGATATACAATAAACAATAAGAGTGTGCGAGAGATCAAACCCAAGATCTCAAGATGTGTACAACAAATATTCCTTTGATCAATTGTTAATCCTTAATGATTTGATCCTTTTAGTGCTAGAATGTGTGGAGAGATGTGTATTTTTGCCTCTTGGGAGGTGTGATGGCGCAGGAGGTCGAGAGATAATGATGTATGGCCGTACACCTCTATTTATATTAGGGTTTCCAAAAGTTACCGTTAGGGTTTGCGATGTCCGGACTAGTGCATGGTGGACTCCGAACTAGTCCGGTTTGCGGCGTGTGGAAAACCCTAAGTGTTGAGATATACTGGACCAGTTCGTTAAGTTGCAGACTAGTTCGATTTTAGTCTGGAACTTTTTTGACTAGTCCAGCGGATATCAGACTAGTCCGGTGTGATGAACACCGTGTAGAACTGAGGACAAGTCCGCACTTTGAGGGACCTGTATGATTTTAGTCTGATAGTTTTCAGACTAGTCCTGTTGATATCGGACTTGTTCGGTGTAGTCAAAAAAGTGTAGGGCTAGGGACAAGTCCGGACTTGGAGGACTTGTCTGATTTTAGTCAGAGGATTATCGAACTAGTCTGATGGATATCAGACTTGTCCGATGCTGTGCAAGTGTGAAGTACCAAGGTGTAAAATCCCACTTTTTCCTTCATGTTACGTTCAGTTGTATGTTTTGTTATCACTATAATGGAGATCACATATAGTTGTGCACATGAACTTGACCTCATCAAATCCTTTCTGCCACTCAGGTTTACATTTTATTAACATGGGAAATGGACTTCACCCATAAACCAAGAATAATTTAATTGACCTCTCTGCAAAGGTTGGGATTATGGGAATCAAAATTTCCTGGGCAAGTTAATATGCAGTACAAAATAAATTCGAATTGAATGGGCTACTGTATATAATTGGTCCTGTCAAAAATATTCAAATCAAAGGCTCTAAATTTTTCCTTGGCCTTCTAATATTCTAAATAGCTTCTCTGTAAAATTTCCAGATTTTTGAAGCAAGTCTTCAAATTACTTGGAGACGTACAAAGGGTTTAATTATCGTCGACTTCGAATTTGAGCTTTGCATTTAACCCTGTCCAAATCAACTCAAAATTTTTCCTAAGACCCTTTTTGGTTCAAGAAGCTTTGTTTCAAAATATGGGGATTTATGAACCTCAGTTACTATTTATTTCAATGAGGTTTGTAAAAAGGATTGAATTCAAATTTGTATTAGAATTTGAAGCAAACTGTATGCAAATCAAAATCTGATTGCAGATTTGGTTTCCCCACATTTTTCTTATTCTTCCTGCCAATTTGGGTAATTTTTGGACAATGTTTGATGTGAGAGTTTAAACCACCAGAGAAGAGAGAGAGGGAAAGCTTGTGGGCCCCACTTGACAGCATCACCAGGGCCTGTGCCGACCTCCTCCTTCCTCCTTATCCCCTGTTGCTCACAGGATGACAGCACATGCAGCATGCAGGCCACCTCTTGCTCTCATCCCTTCAACTGAAAGCATACCAAGTAATGTCCCTGCTCTCTCTCACCTGCTGCACATGTTGTTTCTTTTTCCCAGTCCAGAGAACACCTTGCTGCTTGCCCTGAGCTCTTGCGAGCTGCTGCTGGTGCCGAGCTTGCCAGCCCTGGCGCGCGTTCCGTTCTCCCTCCAGCCTACAAGCAGCTGCGCATCTCCTCTGGTTCATCCCGGACGTGTACAGGAGGGCTGCACGGTGTTCCCGGCGTGCAGCGAGCTGAAACCGAGCCGGCACCCTGTTTTTTGGCTGCCCCAGATGCCACCCCATCGCCCCAGCGATACAGGCCTCATCTCCTTCACTTCCTTGAAGCAAAAATGTGTGCATACACGTTTACTAGCTTCCCGTAAAATTTCAGCCTCTCTTATGGATCATAGATTCCGTATTTCAAGAATTACCGATGATACTTTTATAGCTTTGAAGCTCGGTCGTCATTTTAATTCGGTTTCTAGGTGCAACAATTCTTCAATCCGGTTACACAATATGATCATGGACTCCTAGCGCACCTCCATACCAAAAATCATAAGATGTAATCGAGTAATTACCGAGTTCTTCAACTTTTCCACTTCCGCCATTGATGGGAGCTCGCATTCACCATCAAGATCTTATTTCAAGCGATTTCCTTTCCGGTTTGAGTGCTCTATCATGTTCCTTCAACACCTAGGATCTCTCTAGACATCATTATGCATCGGATGAAGGCTGGGGTGGACCTTCTTGACAAGGCCGCCGAGCTCACCGCCGCTGCCGCTGTTGCTGGCACCATTTTGTTGACATTGGCACCGGGAAACCATGTCCACTGCGTGTTCCAGGTTGCAAGGAACAGCTTTTATTTGGGGTCGTGGTCGTTTGATGCTTTTAGGAGCAGGAACGCCGAATGCCATTCGTGCCCTATCTGTGCACTGGGCGCGAACTGAAGGGCGTGGCTGGAGGTTGAAGAAGATGCTGACAGTGGGCCCCACTGTCAGCCAGTCAACCATTTTTGCATTTCCAGAAAATTGTGCAAACTTCAAAAATGCATATCTCTCTGTAGACTACTCCAAGAATCTTCAAACAAATTTTGTATGAAAGACCTTGACTTCTAGTTTCTGCTAGTACCAATTAGGTTTTATGAAAATTATTTTTCAATTCTGGAGAATGCAATCTTTACAAAGTAAAATAGAATTTTCCCAGCTGAAGATTCCAGTGGAAAAATCCCCAAAATGCACATAAAATACTTTATCCTGTTCTTGGTTACATGAAAAAGTTTGGAAGCCATTGAGACTGTATAACCTAACCAAATTTCAAATTCCCTTCTGCTATTCATTTAAATAACAGAACTGTAACCAGATATTGAGTCAAATTTTTGAATTCAATTTCTCCTAGTATCCTTGCTCTAAAAATCTCAAGTAAAATCCTGTATAATCCTTATGCTCTGAACTTTCATGTTGTACAGTTAGTTTGGTATGAAAATCTGCATAACTATCTGTATAATTAATTTTCCCTTTTCCCTCATTGAATTATTACAGATGTCAGTTGCTTTGTTATGTCCCAAATTTGAACTGGACACTCCTTTACTCATATACTAACTCCTGTAAAAATTTGAGACTTAATTGACCTATTCTCCTGGTCCAAATTTAGTTTACAATCTCAAATGTTAATTGAAAAACTAAATTAAGTTATAAAAAAATTCCAGAAATTCTTAGCAACTTTAAAATTAAATATCTCCTTCACAAATGCTTAGAAAATTACGAAACCTTCTAGAACCAGGATAACCTCCTCTATCATTATCATCAACTAATAGCTATGTTAAAGCTACAATTTCTCCTCTAAAATTTTGGGAAGGTTATTGCTTGCCATAAATTTACGGACCACAAACTTTCTTGATCATCTTCTGTTCTTTGCAAGTGTCTTTATCATAGTTCCTAGTATCCACCATAAAAGTCCCAAAGCCAATTAAGATCATTACCTTACAATGATCACTAGATGTTAGCTTATAAACCTTATATGTTTATTATTTTCAAAGTCATTCATATATATATACTATATATGCATGTCATGTAGTTATCAGTATCAACAAAGAGTATCATTTGGAGGAGAAGGCTAGGGTGTCCATTTGAAGTCCTTGGTGGAATCTCCACAAGAAGACACTAATAGTTGATAGATAGTCGAGTCGCAAACCAAGGCAAGCCCCGATTTGCATTTAAAAGCTTTACAGAGTTTTGCAGTATTTCTCACACTACGTCTTAAGTTTGATATGTGCATTACGTATAGGGTGATTGATACTCCACTTGCGTAACCACAAATACCTAGGGTTGGTTGGGACAGGTTACAGTTTGACCTGTAGTAACTACTCTGCTAATGTATAGGAAATCCAGTAGAAGTCGAGTAGTTGAAATCTACTCGCGAGAGATTTAGAACATATCTCACAGGATTGGTTAGATAAACAATGGATTGATATAATGAATTTGAGACCGGGCAGGGGATGGATAGGGAGCAACAAGATTGGAGTCTCGGGTGCATAGCCCTGCCTGTGTCATTGAAGGCCCGCGTCGTACGCGGTCCCGCTGAACAAGCTTGTATCGTACCGGCGACATAATGGATATATGGGCTCCAGCAAACTGGCGTAGCATGTTCACTGTAGTGTCGAAACTTATACCGCTGTCTTTCGGGGGTGCGCCAGGAGGTGTGAACGTGCTAATGGAGCAACTTTGTGGTGTTCCGTGTAGTAGCCTCTTGGGGGGACAGTAGAACTGTTTTGGCATTGGAGTGACGAGTGAAAGGTGGCCATATACGACTAGTACTGAAGTGTTATGTATGTACTGCTGTAAGTACTCGTTGGCGCTTCCGAGAGTGCGTATGTGTCGTGTTGTCCGGGTGTGTCCTGGTTGCAATCACCGTCCCTCGCGGTAATAGAGTACCACTTGTTCACTGTGTCGTGACGTAGTAATCCATAGTAGTCGAACATGCTATATATATTTGCTGCAATGATTATATTATGGTATTGCAACCTTGTATGGCTTAGAGATAGTACAATTAAAGTTTAAGGTTTCCAAACACTTAACCTGAAATAGCATTATGTGCTTTGGGCATGTCTTATCATCGGCAAAGCGTTTCTTGTTTGCTTGTGGAGTCTATGATGGGACGTGCCCATAGAATGTCATGTGCTACTTAAAGCTGGACATAAGGATCCGCTAGTAGGCGAGTCTATTATGCTATATCCTACCTATGCTTAGTCTATACCTTGCATGTAGTGTCTATAGATAGTGAGACGGGTTAGTCTTGCTGAGCCTTATGCTCACGTTTGCAGTTAACGAGTTTTGCAGGTTGTACGATTGACTAAGGGCACGATGACGACGCCGTACCCAAATCCGGGTTCGCCACCGAGTAGGAGCCTTGCACGCCACCGTGTTCTTGAATGTGAGTGTTGCTAGTGTGAAGCTTCACAGGGCATGGACGACTTTGCTTCTGCATAGCTAGAGCTGAGAGTGTAGCTATGATGTATAGGATTCTTTCCTACGCTTAGTTTTGTAAAAAACATCCACTGTGTTTATGAATAAAAGTAATTGTTTTGTATTTTTGTCTCGTTCCTTTCATGTATACTGTTGGGTGTCGCATAGCACGACACCACCCAATGAGATCCTTGGATATCGAGACACCGGTCCCCACAACATGGTATCAGAGCATCATTGGGAACAGTGTGCTTGAAAAGAGCATATTTTCAAAAAAGGACTATATGAGTGAGGAATTAGCTATATGCCCATATAAGGAGTATTATTAGTATAAGATATAAAGGTGGTAAACTAACTATGTATTATTATATTATGTAACGATGCCCCTACGTCAGGTAAGAGGTAAGGTACGCCACCGAGAGCGGATCAATCTCGGTAAACTCAGCATACGAGAAGTGGTATATGAAATTTCCGTGGCTTGGCACCGAAAGTTAATATGAGTCTCTAAAACTTTCAATGTTTCTGGGAACATATCACACGCGGTGCCCCAGCGTGACACAAAGTTAGAGGGAGTCCACGTCGGGTGGTGGATAACCCAATAGTGTGTTCTCATGACTACGAGAACATGCGAACACATATGCCCGAGCGTGTATAAGCCGGCCCGTATGGAAGTCCTTGCTGTACGGTCGTAGTAACAGCCATGTACCTCGAGGCATGCGTTAGCTCGAGGGCAACTCACTCCAGAGTCGTATGCAATTATTTTTAAATATATAACTGTGTATTGTGACTGCCTGTCGTGTTTCCCCGCCGCCGTACGGCGTGCCTGTGCCAGGGGATTGCTTGTCTTCTGCAGGTACACTAACTACGGTAGAGGACCGTGTAGAAACCGTTTGTGAGAGAACGATATAGGAAGCACCTATAGACGTAACCCGATATACCGGATAGAATTTTCTTTGGTGAGGTACGTAGTACCGTCAGTATCAAACATGATACATGACCATCCCCAACGGCATAATGGATGCATTATATTTCGGAAAGTCCGACTATCAGGTGCTGGTAGGTTTGGACTCCGCAAAAGGGATTCTGACTCGATAGAGTAGATAGAATCAATATTCTTGATTTCTGGCAGAAGTTGGCTCGACTTCGCCGGATTGTAATCTTGGTTATCAGATAGATAAAAAAGGGGTATCATATATGGATGGATAGCTCGGGAAGACCTCTACAACTTTTCAATTGACCATCAAGGCAGAAAAGTTTGATAATCTGTTGAAATCTGGAGTATACTCAAACTGCTTCAGATGACCTTACCATTGTACCAGTTCCAGTATTATTGCCTTAACTCACAGTTGGGACATCTTCTGCCTTATTGTGATACATTTATGGAAATTTGAGAAGAAGACCTACATGTTTTATGTTTAGAGTTTTTCCTAATTCAAATTTGAGTCAAATCAAATTTGGAGTTCAAAACAGTGAACTGCAGGACTGCTGGTGAAAACCAGTCAGTTCAACTGTTAAGTTTGGATAGTTATAAATCTTGATCCAGAATAGTGACATAGTTACATATATACATTTATGGAAAGATTGGAAAGTCCTATATCAACTTTATTTGTCACTCATGACCTGAATCTGGGTCTAGCTGTGCATAATTCCATTTGTCGCAAACTTGGTTCTGGCAGTCCAGAACTTGAAGCAGTTTGCACCTAGTTGTGAATTCGCGCGCTATACCTGTATAACAAATATTTATAGGTTGAAATCTGTTACTTCTTGATTTTTAACTTGATTCTATACAATGTTTATTTTGTCATTACCTCGATATATTGTTAGTATACACCTGTATAAAATTGTGGAAATAACCACATATACAGGGGAGGTTCTGTCAAAATTTCCAGAAACCTTGGGTCCACTTTAAACCTGAATAGCTTCTGCTTCTTAGCTCACCTGGAGCTCTATGAGTACAATATGGAAAGGTTGTAAAGTGGACTACAACTTTTATATCCAACCCAGATCCTAGTTCTTCCATTTACTGTACGCAAATTTCAAATTTATACAGGAAGGCCGGTTGAAACAAAACTGAAGTTCATACTCCAGTTTTGAACCATCTTGTGACCTGTAATCAAAATTCCCTAACTTTTATTCCAGGAAAGATATGAAGGCATATGAATACATTCTGGAAAGCTGTCATGGATCCCACTCAATCTGAGGTTGAATTGGGTTCCGTTCGTGGTGAAAATGACTCAATTCCACCACAAGTGCCATCGTCAACCGGATAGGAGGAAGTCTTATCGAGGATGGCTGAGTCTCTACATACATTGGTACAGCAGAGTGTACCACCCGAAGCTCGATCACTTGATCGACCTCAAGTCACATATCTGGATTTCATGGCAACACAACCACCTGTTTTTACGGAAGCAATTGAACGACTGGAGTCGGGTCATTGGCTCCGTGTAATTGAAGCCAAGTTTGAGTTACTCCAGTGTGATGAATATTAGAAGACTATGTTTGCCGCTCAACAACTTCACGGATCTGCGGGAGCTTGGTGGTCTGAATATCTCGCCACGCTTCCAGATGATCATCGTGTGACATGGCCTGAGTTCCGTGATGCCTTCCGTGCACGCCACATTTCTACAGGGATGATTAAAACAAAGTTGGAGGCATTCGTGGAGTTAAAGCAAGGAGCGATGAGTGCTTGTCAATACTCTAAAGAATTCAATCATTTGGCTCAGTATGCGCCCGAGTATGTGAATACAGAGGCAGTGAAGTGTGGCTGCTTCTTGCGAGGATTAAACGTTAAGCTTCGATCTCGACTAACATTATTCAATAACGACAACTATAATGAATTGGTCAATGCTGCTATTGTTCAAGAAGATGCAACTCTTCGCTATAAGGCGGAGAAGAGAAAGACGAACAAATCACAGGAGATGGTTTCTGAAGTTCCTCAGGAGGATCGGATGGTGTACTTATTATCGTCAGACCTAGGGAGTCAATCGGTGAGTCAAGCATCAGAACTTCAATGTGACCCTCAATTTTGGGAAGATGTTCATCCAGGACCGTCACAACATCAGCTAGCTCTTCCGACATCATCTTACGAAGAGCCTATTATCATACCGCGTGATACTAGTTGTGATGTGGTTCTGTTGACACCGGAATGTCATGTTACCAAACAGGGCAGCAGCCCCACGTCCTCTCATATGGCAAGGAAATCATTTGGTCAGCAAGGGAAGACATCGCAGAAAGTGTGCAATGTTAATTATGTTGCGATTGAGGATGTTCTAGTGGGGGAACCTGTTTTAGCGGGTATGTTCAGTCTACGAGACCAGCCAACATGTGTGTTATTTGATTCAGGTGCCACACATGATTTCTTCAGTGAAGAATACATGGTCAAACATCAAATGACGACGACTACACTGTCTTCAGTTTATCGGATTAATTTATCGGTTGGTAGTATCACTGCCAACAAGATCATTGCCCGAGCACCTCTATGCTTGGATGGAAGGATTTATCCGACTACTCTCATTATGTTGGGTGGTCAAAAGATCAACGTCATTTTGGGTATGTCTTGGTTGACACCCCATGGCGCCTTCTTTGATTTTGTCTCTCGTACCGTGCAACTGAATTCCAAGAATCATGGTCAGCATACATTGGTTCTGGATAATATCACATCTTTACCTGCAGTGGTACATCACAATGAAGCTATTAAGTTGGTGGACATTCTAGTGGTATGTGAATACCCGGACGTGTTTCTAGATGATCTTCCGGGCATGCCACCGAAAAGGGACGTGGAGTTCAAGATTGAACCTGCGCCGAGAACTGTACCAATCTCGAGGAAGCCGTATAAGATGGCACCGAAGGAACTCGCAGAACTCAAGGAGCAACTGAATGAAATTATGGACAAGGGTATCATACGTCCAAGTTCATCACCTTGGGGTTGTTCCGCTCAATTTGTCAAGAAGAAAGATGAGACCTTGAGGTTGTGTGTGGACTATCGTCCACTCAATGCTGTCACCATCAAGAACAAGTATCCACTACCACACATTGATATATTAATTGACCAATTAGTGGGTGCTAAGGTATTCTCGAAGATGGACCTTCGTTCTGGGTATCATCAGATTAAGATTCGACCAGAAGATATACCCAAGACAGCATTCTCGACGAGGTATGGGTTGTATGAGTATATTGTCTTGTCCTTCGGATTGACCAATGCACCGGCTCACTTCATGTATCTCATGAATTCGTTCTTCATGCCAGAGTTAGACAAGTTTGTCGTGGTCTTCATCGACAACATCCTTGTGTATTCTAAATCGGAGGAAGAACATGCTCAACACTTGCATATCGTGCTTCGACGATTGCGAGACCATAAGCTATATGCAAAGTTCAGCAAATGCGAGTTTTGGATCAGCCAAGTGTCATTTCTAGGGCACATCATCTCAACTGAAGGCATTGCAGTTGATCCAAGCAAGATTGAACAGGTACTTAAGTGGAAATCTCCAAAGTCCGTACATGAAGTTTGCAGTTTCTTAGGTTTAGCAGGTTATTATCGGAGGTTCATTCCAGGCATCTCTAAGATTGCTAAACCAATAACTGAACTTTTGAAGAAGGGAAAGAAGTATGTATGGACTAGAGAATGTGAGGAAGGTTTTCAAACGTTGGTGAAACACCTCACAACATCACCAGTATTAGCTCAACCGGACACAACCAAATCATTTGATGTTTATTGTGATGCATCTGGGATTGGCTTGGGATGTGTGTTGATGCAAGACAGAAGGGTGATTGCTTATGGATCACGGCAGCTTCGGAACCATGAGCAGCATTATCCGACTCATGATCTTGAGCTCGCTACCGTGGTACTTGCATTAAAGATGTGGAGACACTATCTACTGGGCAACCTAGTACACCTCTACACCGATCACAAAAGCTTGAAGTACATCATCACCCAGAAGGATTTGAATATGAGACAGCCAAGATGGTTAGAGTTGATCAAGGACTATGAGATTGAGATCCACTACCATCCAGGCAAGGCGAATGTAGTCGCAGATGCACTGAGCCGCAAGTCCCATGTTAATAGTCTTTCCATCACCTCAATGGAAGAAGAAAAACCGAGTCTCTACTTGGTTCCATATGGGGCACTCTACAATCTAGCTCTCATTCCCACCATCAAAGAAAATGTTGTAGAGGCTCAGAAAGGAGACAGGGGAATGTCGCACATTCGACAAAGAATGGAAAGGAAGGAGATGAAATGTTTCCAGTGTGACAAGGATGGTACCATCTGGTTCAAAAATCGTATAGTGGTACCACGAGACATGGAACTCCGAAAGAAGATACTGGACGAAGCTCATTTGTCCAAGTATTCCATTCATCCGGGAACCAACAAGATGTATTAGGATTTAAAGAAGAAATTATGGTGGACTCGGATGAAGAGAGAAATAGCAAAGTACGTATCCGAGTGTGATACGTGTCGGTGAGTGAAAGCTGACCATATGAAGACAGCCGGACAACTTCAACCTTTAAGCATACCAGCATGGAAATGGGAGGATATCAGCATGGATTTCATTGTTGGTTTACCTCTCACCTTCCGTAAGCACGATTCAATCTGGATGATTGTTGATCGGTTGACTAAGTCAGCTCATTTCATTTCTGTCAATACCAACTATCATGCATCCAAGTACGCGGAGTTGTATATTACCAGAATCCTGTGCCTGCATGGAGTACCCCACACTATTATTTCAGACCGTGGAACTGTATTTATTTCTCGGATTTGGAACATCTCCCCACAACATCGGGTACCAAGTTGATTCGGAGCTCGGCTTACGATCCTCAGACTGATGGTCAAACTGAACGAGTGAACCAAGTGCTAGAAGATATGCTTCGCGTCTGTGCCATCCACCGTGGTAAAAACTGGGATGATCATCTACCATTGGCGGAGTTTTCGTATATAATAGCTATCAGGCTAGTATTCAGATGGCACCATATGAAGCTCTTTATGGCCGGAAGTGTCGCACGCCCTTGAACTGGTGTGAATACGGTGAACAAGTGGTATATGGAATTGACTTGGTGAATAAAGCCGAAGAACGAGTACGCATTATTCAAGCCAATCTCAACGCTGCTCAGTCTCGTCAGAAGATCTATGCAGACAAACGACATCGACCCCTTCACATCGAAGTCGGGGACCATGTTTATCTTCGTGTATCCCCAATAAAAGGGATTCATCACTTCAGAGTAAAAGGAAAGCTAGCTCCATGTTTCATTGGGCCATTCGCCATAATGGAACGATGCGGACCTATGGCCTATCGGCTAAAGTTACCGGCATTGCTTGTAGGGGTCCACAATGTGTTTTACATTTCTCAATTGAGGAAATGTCTCAAGGCCCCAACAGATGTCCGTATGGATGATTTGGAAGATCTCCAACCAGACCTTACTTACTCTGAGCATCTGACCCGAATCATTGATGAGAAGACTCGCACCACCAGGAGCCGCACCATGCATTTCTACAAGGTCTTGTGGAGCAACCACAATGCTGATGAAGCAACGTGGGAAAGCGAGGAGTACCTTAGAACGAACTATCCGAACTTGTTAGCGGCATTTGTTCATTAGATCCTTCCTTTTTACTTCTTCTGTAATCTCGGGATGAGATTCTTTTAAGGGGGGGGGGGGAGAATGTAAAACCCCACTTTTTACTTCGTGTGAAGTTCAGTTGTAAGTTTTGTTATCAACTATAATAGAGATCACATATTGTTGTGCACATGAACTTGACGTCATCAAATCCTTTCTGCCACTCAAGTTTACATTTTATTAACATGTGAAATGAACTTCACCCATAAACCAAGAATAATTAAATTTACCTCTCTGCAAAGGTTTGGATTATGGGAATAGAAATTTCCTGGGCAAGTTAATATGCATGACCAAATAAATTTGAATTGAATGGGCTACTATATATAATTGGTCCTGTCAAAAATATTCAAATCAAAGGCTCTAAATTTTTCCTTGACCTTCTAATATTCTAAATATCTTCTCTATAAAGTTTCAAGATTTTTGAAGCACGTCTTCAAATTACTTGGACACGTACAGAGGGTTTAATTATCGTCGATTTCGAATTTGAGCTTTGCATTTAACCTTGTCCAAACCACTCAAAATTTTTCCTAAGACCCTTTATGGTTCAAGAAGTTTTTTTTTCTAAATTTGTGGATTTATGAACCTCAGTTACTATTTATTTCAATGAGGTTTGTAAAAAGGTTTGAATTCAAATTTGAATTTGAAGCAAACTGTGTCCAAATTAAAATCTAATTGCAGATTTGGATTCCCCACATTTTTCTTATTCTTCCTGCCAATTTTGCTAATTTTTTGACAATGTTTGATTTGAGCATTTAAACCACCAGAGAAGAGAGAGAGGGAAAGCTTGTGGGTCCCACTTGACAGCCTCACCAGGGCCTGTGCCGACCTCCTCCTTCCTCCTTACCTCCTCTTGCTCACAGGATGACAGCACATGCAGCATGCAGACCACCTCTTGCTCTCATCCCTTTAACTGAAAGCATACCAAGTAAAGTCCCTGCTCTCTCTCACCTGTTGCACATGTTCTTTCTTTTTTCCAATCCAGAGAACACCTTGCTGTTTGCCATGAGCTCCTGCGAGCTGCTGCTGGTGCCGAGCTCGCCAACCCTGGTGCGCGTTCCGTTCTCCCTCCAGCCTACAAGCAGCTGCGCATCTCCTATGGTTCATCCCCGACGTGTACAGGAGGGTTGCGTGGTGTTCCCGGCATGCAGCGAGCTGAAACCGAGCCGACACCCTGTTTTTCGGCCGCCCCCAATGCCACCCCATCGCCCCGGCGATACTAGCTTCTGGTAAAATTTCATCCTCTCTTATGGATCATAGCTTCCGTATTTCGAGAATTACCGACAACACTTTTATAGCTTTGGAGCTCAGTCGTCATTTTAATTCGGTTTCTAGGTGCAAAAATTCTTCAATCCGGTTACACAATATGATGATGGACCCCTAGCGCACCTCCATACCAAAAATCAGAAGATTTTATCTAGTAATTACCAAGTTCTTCAACTTTTCCCCTTCCGCCATTGATGGGAGCTCGGGTTCACCATCGAGATCTTATTTCAAGCCATTTCCTTTCCGGTTTGAGTTCTCTATAATGTTCCTTGAACACCTAGGATACTTCTAGACATCATTATGCATCGGTTTAAGGCTGGGGTGGACCTTCTCGACATGGCCGCCGAGCTCACCGCCGCTGCCGCCGTTGCTGGCACCATTTTGTTGACATTGGCACTAAAAAACTATGTCCACCGCGTGTTCCAGGATGCAAGGAACAACTTTTATTTTATGATCGTGGTCGTTTGATGCTTCTAGGAGCGGGAACGCCGAATGCCATTCGTGCCCTATCTGTGCACTGGGCGCGAACTGAAGGGCGTGGCTGGAGGTTGAAGAAGATGCTGATAGTGGGCCCCACTGTCAGCCAGTCAACCATTTTTGCATTTCCAGAAAATTGTGCAAACTTCAAAAATGCATATCTCTCTGTTGAATACTCCAAAAATCTTCAAACAAATTTTGTTTGAAAGCCCTCGAGTTCTAGTTTCTGTTAGTACCAATTAGGTTTTATGAAAATCATTTTCAATTCTTGAGAATGCAATCTTTACAAAGTAAAATTGAATTTTCCCAGCTGAAAATTCCAGTGGAAAAATCCCCAAAATTCACATAAAATAATTTATCCTGTTCTTGGTTACCAGAAAAAGTTTGGAAGCCATTGAGCCTGTATAACCTAACCAAATTTCAAATTCCCTTCTGCTGTTCATTTAAATAACAGAACTGTAACCAGAGATTGAGTCATATTTCTAAATTCAATTTCTCCTAGTATCATTGCTCTAAAAATCTTAAGTAAAATCCTGTGTAATCATTATGCTCTGAGATTTTAAGTTGTATAGTTAGTTTGGTATGAAAATCTGTATAACTATCTGTATAATTCATTTTCCATTTTCCGTCATTGATTTATTACAGATGTTTAGTTGCTTTGTTATGTACCAAATTTGAACTGGACACTCCTTTAGTCATATACTAACTCCTGTAAAAAATTTGAGATTTAATTGACCTAGTCTCCTGGTCAAAATTCAGTTTACAATCTCAATGTTAATTGAAAAACTAAATTCAGTTATAAAATAATTCCAGAAATTATTAGCAACTTTGAAATTAAATATCTCCTTCACAAATGCTTAGAAAATTATGAAACCAATTTTTTTTAGAACCAGGACAACCTCCTCTATCATGATCATCAACTGATAGCTATGTTAAAGCTACAATTTCTCCTCTAAAATTTTGGGAAGGTTATTGCTTGCCATAAATTTAGGGACCACAAACTTTCTTGATCATCTTCTATTCTTTGCAAGAGTCTCTATCATAGTTCCTAGTATCCACCATAAAAGTCCCAAAGCCAATTAAGATCATTACCTTACAATGATCAATAGATGTTAGCTTATAAACCTTATATGTTTATTATTTTCAAAGTCATTCATATATATATATATATATATATATATATATATATATATATATATACTATATATGCATGTCGTGTAGTTATCAAGATCAACGAAGAGTATCGTTTGGAGGAAAAGGCTAGGGTGTCCACTTGAAGTCCTTGGTGGAATCTCCAGAAGAAGACACTAACAATTGATAGATAGTCGAGTCACAAACGAAGGCAAACCCCGGTTTGCATTTAAAAGCTTTACAGAGTTTTGCAGTATTTCTCACATTACGTCTTAAGTTTGATATGTGCTATATGTATAGGGTGATTGATACTCCACTTGCATGACCACAAATCCCCGGGGTTGGTTGGAACGGGTTACAGTTTGACCTGTAGTAACTGCTCTGCTAATGTATAGGAAATCCAGTAGAAGTCGAGTAGTTGGAATCTACTCGCGAGAGATTTAGAACATATCTCACAAGATTGGTTAGATATACAACGGATTGATATAATGAATCTGAGACCGTGCAGGGGATGGATAGGAAGCAACGAGATTGGAGTCTCGGGTGCATAGCCCTGCCTGTGTCATTTAAGGCCCGCGCCGTATGCGATCCCGCTGAACAAGCTTGAATCATACCGGTGACATACTGGATATATGGGCTCCAGCAAACTGACGTAGCTTGTTCACTGTAGTGTCGAAACTTATACAGCTGTCTTTTGGGGGTGCGCCATGAGGTGTGAACGTGCTAACGGAGCAACTTTTTGGTGTTCCGTGTAGTGGCCTCTTGGGGGGACAGTAGAACTGGTTCTCTATTGGAGTGACAAGTGAAAGGTGGCCATATACGATTAGTACTAAACTGTTATGTAGGTACTGCTGTAAGTAATCGCTGGCGCTTCCAAAAGTGCGTATGTGTCGTGTTGTCCGGGTGTGTCCTGATTGCAATCACCGTCCCCCGCGGTAATAGAGTACCACTTGTTCACTGTGTCGTGACGTAGTAATCCACAGTAGTCGAACATGCTATATATATTTGCTGCAATGATTATACTATGGTATTGCAACCTTGTATGGCTTAGAGATAGTACAATTAAAGTTTAACACTTGACTTGAAATAGCATTATGTGCTTTGGGCATATCTTATCAACGGCAAATTGTTTCTTGTTTGATTGTGGAGTCTATGATGGGCCGTGCCCATAGAATGTCAAGTGCTACTTAAAACTGGACATAAGGATCCACTTGTAGGCGAGTCTATTATGCTATATCATACCTATGCTTAGTCTATACCTTGCATGTAGTGTCTATAGATAGTGAGACGGGTTAGTCTTGCTGAGCCTAATGCTCACGTTTGCAGTTAACGAGTTTTGCAGGTTATACGATTGACTAAGGGCACGATGACGACGCCGTACCCCCATCCGGGTTCGTGGCCGAGTAGGAGCCTTGCACGCCGCCGTGTTCTTGAATGTGAGTGTTGCTAGTGTGAAGCGTCCTAGGGCATAGACGACTTTGCTTCTGCATAGCTAGAGCTGAGAGCATAGCTATGATGTGTAGGATTCTTTCCTACGTTTAGTTTTGTAAAAACTTCCGCTGTGTTTATGAATAAAAGTAATTGTTTTGTATTTCTGTCTCGTTCTTTTCATGTATACTGTTGGGTGTCGCATAGCACGACACCACCCAATTAGATCCTTGGATGTCGGGACACCGTTCCCCACACGAGGACTAGTCTTCACTAGGGGGGACTAGTCCGATCTTAGCCAGAGAGATATCGGACTAGTTCGGCTTTCCTGTAAATTGTGAAGTGAGTTGAAATATTTGTTCACTTGAGCTCTTGGGGTGTGTTTCTCCAACACACTCCATACAAATTAATCTAACCTTTTCAGCTTTTGAGCTCTTTTCCTTTTAGATCTTCATTCTCTTTCCTTTTTGTCCTTTCTTTCTCATTTCTTTAAAACCTGCGCTCATCTCGACAATTTTGTTAGGATCTCAATTGTTTGTCATTAATCAACCAAAACCCACAAGGGATGCCCAGATGCACATTCACCATGTGTATCTCATCCGCTCAGGTGTGGAAGAATATCCAAGAGAGTTTTGCCTCTCAGTCCAGGGCGCACGTCATGTACCTCCATACAAAGCAGTCGAGAATGACGAAAGGAGACATGTCGGCTGCAACCTATTTTGCAAATATAAAAGAATACATCGACAGGTAATAAGCTAGAAGATAATGATGTTATTTAATATATTCTCACAGCTTTGGACACCGGGTATAACTCACTTGTTGAGAGTGGGCAAAAGAACAGAATCAATTTCACTCTCAGATTTGTTTGCCCAATTGGTGGATACGAAAGGTCGGAATTCAAATGATATCAAGTCAATGCAAACTATGATGGACGAGGAGGCAACTCCCGTGGTAGGGGAGGATGTCATGGGGGATGATTGAACAATGGTGGCCGCGGCTGGCAAGGAAGAGGGTGAGGAGCACCAGAGTGTAAGCTGGTTTGTCAACTTAATGACAAAATTGGTGATACCGGAGCAAGGTGCTTGAAGAGGTTTGATCAAGAGTTCAAGTATGAAGATAGATCTACTGAAAGTGCCACAATGTCCTACGAAGTGGGCACGAGCTGGTACACAGACACAAGAGCCACTTATTGCATAGCAGGAGAATTAGATAAGCTGTCAGCCAAAGAAAAATATAATGGACAATAAAAGGTTCACACTGCAAGTAGCTTAGGTATGAGAATTAATTTTGTTGGAAAATCTACTATGCAAACCCATATGCGTTCACTTCTTCTACACAAAATCTTTCTTGTTCCTTCAGCTAGGAAAAATCATGTTGCAGTTCCAAAATTGACAAATCATAACTCTGTTTTCTTGAAATATCATCCTTAGTTTTTGGTGAAGGATTACAAAGAAAATCCTTCTATGAGGCAGATGTGAGGGAGGTCTCTATCCTTGGCCTTCATTGCAGCATTCTACATCTAGATGCACCCTCTTAACCAAGAAGCCTTCAGTTGATAAGTGGCATAATAGGCTAGAACATCCTTCAATGGTCATAAAGTTATGAGCAAAAACAATCTTCCTTGTTCATTATATTCTAAAAAAAAATCAAGTGTGTGATGTCGGTCAAAAAGACAAGGGTCATCAACTGTCATTCCCTAAGCCAGCCAATGTCTCACAACATCCATTAGAACTTGTGTTTCAAATGTATGTGGTCGAGCTCCAACCTCTATTGCAAGAAACAACTATTATGTTAGTTTCATTGATGATTTTAGTAAATTTACTTGGGTCTATTTCATTTGACATAGGTCTGAAGTATTTCACAAGTTTAAAATGTTTCAATCTCATGTAGAACAATGCCTGATAAGAAGATTGTCTCAATACAAACCGATTGGGGAGGAGAATATAAAAAATTATACCCTTTCTTTCCACATCTAGGAGTATCACATCAAGTGTCTTGTCCACACACTCACCAACAAAATGGTACTTCTATCTCGTGCGTACATGCCTTTGAAATATTGGGATGAAGCCTTTGCAACCACAACCTACCTCATCAATAGAATTCCAACTCGAGTAATTGAGAGCATGTCACCACTAAAGAAATTGTTTGGAACTCCACCTAATTTTAATCACCTAAAAATATTCTGGTTGCGTATGTTGGTTAAATTTACAAACTTACCATATGCATAAGCTTTCCTTTAGTTTCAAATAATGCAACTTTCTTGGGTATAGTTCATTGCATAAAGGGTATTAGTGCCTAGATGTTTCGGGAGGAAGGGTTTACATATTAAGAGATGTTATTTTTTACCAAAGTGTCTTTCCATTTGAAACACTCAACCCCAATGCGGAGCTAAAGGCAGGAATTCTCGTTCTTCATCCCACATTGTTGAATATTGCCGGGGCTACAATATATAATTTTCAACATAATAATTCTCTACCGATGAACATGACTGATCAAAATGGAGAAACTAGTATTTCTAATGCACAGGCTACAGATCAAGGTGGAGCGGATGACCTGGCTATTGATCCTGTAGGAGATCTCCCAAGTGACGTGACGCGTGCTAGACATCAACTGCAGACAAAATTATCTTTGTAGTCTACACCGTTGATAGAGTGCCTGTTCGGGTGACAACCAGCACATGGGTCCACCTGCGATCTATGGGGTGGGGGGAGGGGGGATCTTCCTCGGTGTCAGCAGATCCCTCCATACTAGAACATGCGATGGAATCCTGCACGGGCAGGAAGAAGCGCTCATCTCCGATCCCGTGCACAAGTAGGAAGCTGATGCAGATTTTTCAAAAAAAAAAATTGTTGCCTATTAACTTGGATCTTCTGTGCACATGAGATCCAATACTCAGTGGTTGATTGAATGCCCGAAAACAAGGTCCTAGAATAATATATCTTACCAAAGTTGTCAAACTTTTGAACGACACTTCCACCGGACCTGCTACAAGAGCAGCCCGTGAAGGTTCTTTGATTTAGAGGGCTAGTCCCTAGATCTTTCAAGTACAACAATGGTGGTGAACGCAGGGGGTTTTTATGTGGTTCTGTCCGCCGGAGCGTAATACCCTATGTATATGGGAGTGTGTTGTATTGCTCGAGTGTGTGTGAGTTGAGATGAGATCGGTTGTCTAAGTCAGAAGCTGCCCAGTCCTTTTATGGTCCAAGGCCGGGCAGTTACAAGTGGCTCACCAGGGCCCGAAAGGTTGCTCTGAGGAGATCCTAACATTGCACAAAATCTAGGGTGTTGACTACTGCTAGAAGACTCATTGTCCTGCCGCGCCGGATGCCAGAGGCTAAGCGTAGTTGTTGATGATGGCAGGGAGTGTCCCATCTGTCATGTCGCCGCATCCTACCCAATTAGCAGCATGTAGTAGCCCTGTTGTGCCTTCATTATGGTGTGATTGGGCACAATACACCCTGATAGGGGTCTGCTCCACGCCCGTGCGTTTGGGGAAGGCACGTGTCTGCACGACTGGACAGAACACACTTCTCTTTACTCCCGCGACCTGCCACCCAGAGCGGACTGCATGATGTACACATTGCAGCACCAGAGCTCGCATCTGCCAGGGAGGCGGCCATGTGGCGGTGCCAAAGCCCACACCTAAGAAGAGGCGGGGTCCGGTCCCTCTGGACACGTGGCAGTCCCAGAGCCCGCCACTGTGGGGAAGTTAGCTTTACAGCCGAGGGGCACGTGGCGGTACTAGAGCCCGCTCCTGAGGAGGGACAGGGTCCAGTCCTGCTGGACACGTGTCGGTACCAAAGCCGTGGGGCATGAGGCAGTACCGGAGCCCGCCCCTGAGGAGGGGCAGGTTCCGTGCCCGCTCAACACGTAGCACCTCTGAATCCTGCCATTAAGGGGAGTTAGAGTCCTTACGCAATTCTATACTATGCGCTGGGTACTCGATATGCAGGGTACCGATAGTGGCCGCGACCCACCTCAGGGGAGGCGACGATCCCAAGGGTAGGGCCTTGATCTTTACTTCCTGCACAACCTTTTCGATTCTGTCTTGGGTAGTTGAGGGGGTGGCATACCCTGGATGCCACAGACACGTGTCTTTGCCTGGTTGATGAGATGTGGTGAGATGATGGTTGCTTGATGCGGGGCTTTAACCACGACAGTTAGTGATGCAACTGTCGTACTACTGCTGCGCTACTTCCTTGGAAACTGTCGAGTTGCCTTCTTAGGTGGCTGACTACTTGGCCTGCATCTTTTGAAAGGTGACATGGGTCCCTCTATTATTGAATCTAGTGGTCGTGCAGTGCATATCGGGTATGGTCAGCTCGCATGATGTGCTATCAAGCACTGCAAAAGTGAGTAAAAGGAAACCTTTGCAACCAAAGATCGTTCCCTCCTCATTCATTTCCTTGTGCTCGAAAAGCTCACATGTTCCCTGAATACATTGGCAATTATGTAAAAATTGATGGTTTACATGTAAAATTTTGAATTTATTCGAAAAGCTCACTTTTGATTGTCTGAATTTTTGCTACATGAGAGCTGCACGTGTTTTCACTTGAGAGTGTTTGAACTTTTCCTTGTATAGTGCATAACTTCTATTTTGGAACTTTCTTCGTGCTAAAATATTCGTATGGTTGTTATGTTTTCCATTTGCAATGTTCAAACTTGATTTACACTTATGGGAAGATTTGCTTAGTACATTTGGACTAAGTTTTTTATGCGTTTTGGCTGATCATGGTGGACATTATCTTGTTATATTTGCAACATGCTTATGTGAGGTGCTCACATAAGATGTTGTGGTTTTCAGAGTTATTTGAGTCAAGTCAAGGACTTGTGCTTGAATGAATTGGTTGTTTATTCATGTGCAGGTGCTGCTTGAGATCAAGACATGGCTGGTGACGGGATCCATTCGAATAGTTTTAGGGAGAAGATGAGGTTCAAGAACCAAGTTGGGAGGAATTATGGTTGAGTTGATCGGGAGGTCATGTTGCATGTTTGAGTCAAGAATAATGCATATTAAGGTACCGTGGACGTTCTTGCAAGGTGTTTACACATGTGCAAGGGGTGCATGGATGTGACAACATGGTTCCAAGGCGTGGACAAGAGTTGTGGACATGAAGATGTGTTTGGAAAGGTCCAACTGGCTAGATTATGCCTTAGGCTGCAACTGAGGTGGTTATGATTCGTTTATGGAAGGTTTCGAGTTGGTTACGGTTAGATTTCGTTTTGGTCAAACAATTGAGTTGTTTTAGGAATTTTTGGGATGTTCCTAACGTGTTTGGAAGTGTTGAGATTGCTTCTATATGCGTATAGAAGAGTCTTGAGCAGCTATGGAATGTTTTGGTTGAAACTGAGTAGGAGTAGGAGTCCTAGTTAGGATTGGGTTGGCCCGAGTGCTGGTTATATATGCAAGAGGGGCTAGAGTTCATGGGTAGATGACTTTGGGGCTATTCTTCTTGTGTTTTGTTCAATAAAATTTGTAATTTAGATGAGATTTTTTAATTTAGAGGAGCATTTGTACCTTGTTCGCCCGACTTGTTTTTGGCAAGTTTTCTAATCGAGTTTCTGGTCAGCGAGACGTTGCTTCATTGTTTTGATGATACATCGCATTTTACAGATCCAATTGATGTGATTCTTTTTGTGTTGTGTTAAAAACTTGATGATCTATCATCTGTAGGTACCCATGTTTCGAGATTTAACCTGGTGAGTTGATTGGTGATCTCTTTGCTCACTTTAATAAAAATCTCAACAACTTGTGTAGTGTCGATGTTAATTTTACTAATGCTGAAAATGCTAGGCAATTATTAAGTACATTAGACATGTCAATTTTGGAGATCAAAGTTACATCTATTCTTGAATCCACTGTCATGAGTACACTTACATTATATGTGCTATATTCCAAGTTAAATACTCATGAACTTGACATTATATCACTGAAAATCCCATTAAGTCTCATGCATTTGTCTCACAACGTGACATGCCTAGTTCTAGCCAATCTTCATAATTTGGTACACTTGCTTTGCTGTCTCCTCTAACTCTTGAATAGATTGAAGAGTTTCCAGAGGAGGAGCTAGCACTTCTATGTACTTGCATCTCAAAAGCATTGCAAAATGTGAGAACTAGAAGGAGGGGAAGTGGTGGTTCTCAACGATGCTTCGAATGTGGTAAGACAAGGCATTTTCATACAGATTGTCCTAACCATTCAGGTCCTACTATCTGTAATGAACAACAACAACAAGAAGACTTTTATAATGTGCGAAGCGGTGGACCATATCCTCTCCACTCTCCTAGATAAGAACTTGAGCGATGTGGACTCTAGGAGTGATGATAATGATGACAACTTGGCAACTATGTGCTTCATGAAGGGCAACTCAAGATCAAGTATGGAGGAAGCATAACAGAACAGCGACGATGAAGAGGTATGTCCCAC
Source organism: Tuctoria greenei (assembly GCA_036927565.1). Taxonomy (NCBI): domain Eukaryota; kingdom Viridiplantae; phylum Streptophyta; class Magnoliopsida; order Poales; family Poaceae; genus Tuctoria; species Tuctoria greenei. The sequence continues at coordinate 127,938,498 of JAYESD010000003.1, read as the reverse complement.
TTGCGAAGAAATGTGTGATGCTATTTTTCGTGCTACTGTATACTCAAAAAAAGAACAAAAACCTTAAGGGATAACATTGTTAAAATTGAATCACTATAATCTGAAATTAATCATCTAAAATTTTATATTCCTAGTGATGATTCTTGTTCCTCATGTGAATTAATATAAGAACAATTGTCCCCCTTAAAAAGTGTGCACGCCTCCAATCTTGGTAAACTTGAACTTGAAATTGAAAAGAAAAAAAACTTGCTGCACTTAACGATAAAAACATGAAAGATGCTAGCTGTTCTACAAATGATTTGTATTGTTCCAGTTGTGATGATCTTGATAAGAAACTATATGATGCTATGAATGAAAATTCTATTTTGAACAATGCTTTACGTTCTCATGAAGTTAAATATTGTTCTAATTGTAAACTAAAAGGAAAAACTTCATGTCAGAATTGCCTTGATCTGTCCAATAAACTTGATGACATGCATAAGACACTCGAGAATTTTTGTAGTGGGAATAAAAATCAAAACTTGCTGATGATTCACTACTACGATAAGCCTTATCGCAGGTGGCTCCAAACCTATTATCACACGCGGTTTGTAAAACCGCCTGAAATGAAGAGCCTATGATAATCTGCAATTTCGCAGGCGGAGAAGTGATACCGTCTGTGAAGACACATTATCACAGGAGGTTTTTTACTTAGGCTAGCCGCCTGTGAAGATAAGTTATCACAGGCGGGTCGTGCAACTTAGAACAATGCTCTATTTCAGCTTTAGATAGCATGTTTCGAACATTACTAAATTCAACTTCTGTTTTGAACATTATTAAATCTAGTATGTGTATATAAATTTCTTCTGACATATGATGATCAGGCTTGCCTTCCAACAGCTCGGTTCGAAACAACATCTAGAAGCACAACTCTTGAAGCTCCTGTCAAGCTAATACCTTCACAGCAAGCTCTTTTAGATGCATGTAACACCCAAGACTCATCATTTGGATTGTTAAAAGCTTCAATTGAAGTCTGACGATACTTCCCGTCCATTTTAGGGCTTGTTTGGATAGGAGTAGATCTACTTCAATATAAGTGGTTTGAGGTGGACTGAGGAGAAAATTAGTTCATTCTTCACTCCAATCCACTTCAATCCAATTAGATTGAGTACACCCAAACAAGCCCTGAAAGATTTCTTTCTCTTCTCTCCATTTAAAAAACTTACTAAGATGCTACTTTATCAGTTCTAATGGCTGAACATATTGACTACAAATTAGTACCATCTCTCTTAGTGCTTCACACAAGCGATGAAGCGTACAACTTCAATCAAAAATCTTGTTTTTACAATTTTCATATGAATTTGACCTTAATATTTCAAGCATAGATTTATCAATAATTGAAGCTTCCTCATCAGACATGTTAATGGCAGTTACAAGTGAAGGGTGTGTCGAAGCTAACGAATTCTCAATGGGACTAAAGACAAAGAGATGCTACATATGAGTGACAATGTCCAGGTTAGACAGTATGAAACTATGATGGCAGCCTTCAACAACATGAAAAGTGATGCCAAGGTTATGCTTGCATCAACCAAGACATGTTGTGAGGGTATAAGACTTGTTGGGGCAAGCATACTCTTGGACAAGGATATGCTTGCCCCAACAAGTGTTATACCCTCACAACATGTCTTGGTTGATGCAAGCATAACCTTGGCATCACTTTTCATGTTGTTGAAGGCTGCCATCATAGTTTCATGTTGTCTAACCTGGACATTGTCACTCATATGTAGCATCTCTTTGTCTTCAGTCCCGTTGAGATTTCGTTAGCTTCGACACACCCTTCACTTGTAACAGCCATTAACATGTGTGATAAGGAAGCTTCACTTATTTGATAAATCTATGATTGAAAGATTAAGGCTAAATCCCTATGAAAGTGTAAAAACAAGATTTTTGATTGAAGTTGTTTGCTTACTCGCTTGTGTGAAGCACTAAGAAAGTAGGTACTGATTTCTAGTCAATATATTTAGGCATTAAAACTGAGAAAGGAGCATCTTCCTATGTTTTCAAATGGACAGGAGGGAAATAAATCCTTCAAATGGATGGGAAAATCCTTCCAGGGATCGTCAGGCTTCAAATTGATGCTTTCAACAATCCAAATGATGAGGCACGGGTGTTACTTGCATCTACAAGAGCTTCATGTGCAGGGATTAGCTTGACAGGAGCTTTGCAGTTTCACAGGCGGTTCTTAAATAGTGACCGCCCGTGGAAATCATGTATTTTCTCAGGCGTTGGTTAATTAAGAACTGTCTGTGATGTTAGCTACATCACAGGCAATTCATAATTAATAACAGCCTGAGAAAATACATGATTTTCACAGGTGGTTGTTTCTTAAAATACGCCTATGATGTTGTGTCATCACAGGAGGTTATTGTATCATTCGTCATCACAGTCTTATTTTTTTACGGACCGATTGTGTTTGAAAAATCCAGGCGCCTGTGAAAATGCTTTTTGTAGTAGTGATTTCTTCCAAGTTTGCAATGATAAAACTGGTTTAGGTTTTGATTCTCATGCTCATGCTAAGACACATCAATGTAAAGTTGTTAACTTATTAGGAAGTGGTTTGATTCAAATGGTTCCTAAACAAAAAGAGGTGGTTTTTAGGTCATCAGTGGTGTTATCTCATTCGGTTACTAAAACACACGTTGCTTGTTCTTCTAGACATAAAAATAAGGTTAAATTTTATTGTACCTACTGTGGTGGAGATGGTTATGTCATAGATTTTTGTTATAGACTAGCTAAAAATAAAATAAGCAAAAAATGCTAGCTAGATCACGTAACAACCAAGTAAAACTTGCTGCATGTACTGAATCGAAGTTTAGAAACTTGCAACCTGCTGTGATGAGTCACAAAAATGCTAAACTTGCTATCAAACGTGCTGTTTTCTTGATACATATGTAACACCTTGTAGATCAGTAGTTGGGCACAAGAAGTCTCAAACTTTGGCTCATCAACATGCTATTTTATCTCAGCTTCCGCGTGTTATTCCTGTTGGACATCGTATGACTCAGTACTGGATTCCTAAATGCCTTTTGACTAACCCCAGTATTGAGTCATCGGCGTACTGTCCTTCTACGTAGGTTACATGCTGAAGGAAGGAGAATATTTGGCTTGTGCATTCAGGTTGCTCACGTCACATGACTCGTAACAAAGAATGGTTCTCCTTCCTCTTTTTTGTGTCACGTGTACATAATGTTACTTTTGCCGATAATTCTTCAACTCCTATAATTGCTAAGGGATCGGTTAGAATAAACAATCACTACATTTTGAAAGATGTGGCACTTGTTAAAAACTTGAAATACAACATGCTTTTTTTTCACAATTGCTAAATGAAAATCTTGAAATTGTTTTCACAAAAATTTGTTGCAAGGTTGTAGATATTATGTTTAACATGTGTCGATTTGGAATAGTATTAAAGTTGATTTTGACATGTTATCCTATAAGCATAGATAATTAGTTGCTAATGAATCAAAAGACTTTTATTTTTTGCATCGTAGACTAGGTGATGTAGGCTTTGATCATCTTACAAGTGTTAGTTCTCTTGATCGCATACGTGAGCTGCCTAAGCTTAAAAGGGACAAAAAAATGGTTTGCTATTCTTGTAGACATGCTAAGATCCTTGTAGGTTCACATGCTTCACTCACAATGACCATGACAACAATACAGACACAATTTTACACCTTGGCACTGTATGACCTTCACGTGTTAAATATGTTGAGAAGGTAAATAGTATGTTCTTGTAAATGTTGATGACTATTGTGGATACACTTGGTTTACTTTATGGCATCTAAGAATGAAGCTTTTAGTCATTTTAGAAGTCTAGTTCTTAGACTTTCAGTTGACCACCCAGGATCTTTAAAAGCAATTGGAAGTGATAATGGATCTGAATTTAAAAACTAGTAATTTGATCACTTTTGTGCTGAAAATTGAATAGATCATCAGTTTTCTTCTCCTTATGTACATCAACAAAATGGTGTTGTAGAGAGAAAGAACAAAACCTTAGTTAAGATGGTTAGGACTATGCTTGATGAATATCAAAGTCCTAGGAAATTTTGGGTTGATGCAATTGCAACCGCTTGTTATGTCTCAAATCGTGTTTTCTTGCATGCTAAGCTAGGGAAAACCTCATATGAGCTCCGGTTTGGACATAGGCCTGGTGCCACACACTTTAGGGTCTTCAGTTGTAAATGCTTTGTTAATAAATATGGTAATCTTGATAAATTTAAACGTAGATTTGTTGATTGCATGTTTCTTGGTTATTGTAAGTGCATCTAGGCACACCCTTCTAGAATTTGGACGAATGATGTCAAACAAGAAATATTCAAATGAGATTTGTAGAGTTGAAAGCAGGTCTATAGAGAATAAAAATAATGGTGCACAAAAAGGTGAAAATGAGAAATGAAAAGGGAAGAGCCCAAGTGAAGAATAGAAGCACAAAGTAGTTATTAATGTATAGGATGTGTGTTAGAGACACATCCCAATAGCTCATGACTTTGCATAGAGAATAAGGGCTAAAATAAGAAAACTAAGCATTTCACTGAAGCACCAGACACGCCCGTTTTCTAGCAGACTAGTCTGAATTGCTCTCTGTTCTGATACGGACAAGTTTGCATATGGGCCGGATTAGTATGGTTAACTTTCTATTTTCTGCATGGACCAGTCCCAAAATATGGACTAGTATGTCAATATAACACAAACCTCACCTTGCAATGGACAAGTTTGAATTATACGGACTAGTACGTTTTGCTTATTGGAATCACACCAGACTAGTCCGTCCCAACACGGACTTGCCCGATTAACTAACCGCAACTAGGATTTCAAGTGTGCTACACATTTCACGCAGATATCACACAGCACACTGGACTAGTCCGGTCCTGTCGGTACCCTAGAAACCGTACACCCCTTGAGGTTACATAGATCTCAAAGGGAAGTCATCTACTTGGTTTGAAGACCCTCGGGGGCCCACATGTCAGACATAACCGGACCTGCTTCTCCAACATGGTTAATCCCTGGGTCGCCACGTGTACTACCAAACCAGAGCTACCGCCCACAAGGGGGAAGCTCCGGGCCATGTACCGAAATGGCACCTCTGGACTCAATCCCAGACCGAGAGATGTTCCGGACCTGACACGTGTCGGGTAGCCCTGGAGCTACCTGTTTCACATAGTATACTCCGGAGCTGCCACGTGTCCAACCGTCGGACCTTCAACCCCTAACCTCCGGAAGACCCCGCAACGGCTCCGGATCTTCAAAGGGGAATCAAGGACTTCAAGACCCGATTAAGTGTCATTAATACTATATTAATGACACTTAAACGGACGATCTTAACACCAATAACGGTGCTGTCAAAGCCCGTTACAGGGTCATTAAGTGCAATTAAATGTGTATCAATACTAATAACCGTCGGGGTCACATGTCGGGCCAGGCTAATTTGTAACGGCCTGCCCTTGTACAATAAAAGGACAGGCGGACGACACGTTACGGGGGACACGCGCCTCATACACTCATCACAAGCTCATACTGCTAATACAACACCAACACATCCATGGAGTAGGGTATTACGCTCAGGCGGCCCGAACCACGTAAATTCTTGTGTCTCCTGTGTCAATTCTTATTCACCCTCTTGAATCTCCGCGCGCCCACACCGAACATCAAACTCCCCTATCACTTTAGTAGTGTAGGGAGATCTGCCGGTTCCAAACCGCCGACAGGTCCCCAAAGCGGACTAGTCTAGCCATCAGGATCCCTAATAGTAACTTTTTGGAATACCTATAAATAAGTGATCCTCAACCCAAAACAAAAAATAAGAACCCTAGCACCGTCACACGTCCTAAGAGCACGGAACACTCCTCCCCACACATCTAAGTCCCTAAAAAGTTCAACCTTTTGGGAATCAAGATTTGGGAAACGAAGAGCGACCTCTACGCATCATTGAGCTCTTGGGGTTTGATCTGTCGTACACTCTCGCATTTCTTGTAAATCTTTTGAGTGTATTTGATGAGTTTCCTATCTGTAACCTTGGGGGAGCCCTCAACTTGTGAGGTTGCCCCATTGTCTTGGTGATTACCCAGCGATAGTGGAACTCAAGTCGGCCTTCGTGATGACTTGACAAGGTAAAGGGTTGGTTGAGACCCGACTCTATGTGAGCTCCTCAACGAGTAGTAGATCTCTTTGGTGAGATCGAACATCGGTAAAAATCCTTTGTCTCATGTGTTCTTGATCTTTATTATTTGTAATCATCACCATCCAGAGTTAAACTTGATCATACTCATAATCGTCTCATATGTTGTGTTTCTCAAAGAACCTATTTGATATCACCAGTTAATCACTCTAAACTTGATTTACCTTTTCTGCTGCTATAACGTTTGAAGAACAATACAAAAATAGTTAATCTTGTCGTAGGTGTAACGAACACACAGGACTAGTCTGCACCCATCACCAGACTAGTCGGGCCCTTTTGTTATTTGAAAATTCTGTTAAGTGTTGCAAAAAAAGTTTCAACGCCTATTCACCCCCCTCTAGGCCACATTCAATTATCCATCTCATTCTAGAGGCTACCATGTGCTTTTACATGACACTAAAAAAATCGTGGAGACTTGTGAGTTTTCTTTTGATGAAGCTAGCCTAGGTACTAGCTCTTTTATTGTAGGTCAAGATGCATACACGCTGGGCAAGTGTATTTTTCATTGAAGATGAGGAAGAAGTGGTGCTACTGCCTGGAAATTCAGAAGCTAATGACGTTGTTGCAGCTCCTAATTTTGATCCACAACAAGGACCGATGATGACTCTTTCTAGTCCAGATAATCCTCAAGCTACAAACTCTTCGATTTGTGATGAAAGTGAAGAAGAAGAAGCTTGTGAAGTGCCTACGGCCCTCCGGATCCTCAAACGTCATCCTCAACAACAAAGTATTGGAAGCTTGCATGAACAACCCACACGGTCCAGGTTTTTTTATCCCAACTCTCGTGCTCATTTTGCTTTTCTTGCTTCTTGCGAACCCAAAGATACATCACACGCACTCATTAATGAATCTTGGATTATCGCCATGCAAGAAGAGTTGGAAAATTTTGAAAGAAATAATGTTTGGAAACGTGTACCTCAAGGTCAGAACACATTAATTGGAACTAAATGGGTGTTTAAAAAACAAAGTGAGAATAGGGTTGTGGTTAGGAACAAAGCTAGGTTGGTTTCTCAAGGTTTCACACAAGTCAAAGGTCTATATTTTGATGAAATTTTTGCTCCTGTTGCTAGATTAGAAGCTATAAGATTTTTATTAGCCTTTGCTGCATCTAAAGGTTTCAAGTTATATCAAATGGATGTGAAAAGTGCTTTTCTTAATGGCAACATAGATGAGAAGGTTTATGTTAAGCAACTACTAGTTTTAGAAATCTAGATTTTCCTGATCATGTTTACAAACTATCCATGTCATGGATGCTTCGCACTAGCAACACCAAACTTACGGCGGCGTGCAGAGCTCCCAGTCTGCTGTAAACCTTGGAGGTGGTGCATCCTCGTCATTGAACCCGTCATCAGACGCATAATATGCAAAAACTTATTAACTGCAAACATGAGCTTAAGGCTCAGCAAGACTAACCCGTCTCACTAGACATATGCAGGGTGAGTACTAAGCATAGGAAGGGTAAAGCATAAAGGACTCGCCTACAAGCGGATCCTTAGCTTTTAAGTTATTATCAACAGCTCACTATTTTAATGAAAGTAACTTTAGTGTTCATATTGGACAACAATCAAGTTCCATAACAATTATAACTCAATACATCATATTCTCCTAACTTCTTCAATATTTTACTATGTCACGACACAGTGAACAAACGTTACTCAAATAACTGCAAGTTACGGTGATTGCAATCAGGACACACCCGAATAACACGTCATGTACACCCGTGCCTATAGAGCGAGTCGTGCTCCTCACCACGTCATACACAACAACCTTTCACAAAGGAACTCAAACGCCGGACCAATCCCACCGTTGCGGGCATAAGGTTCCCCCACGCAGCGTATCTGTGCCCGCCGATGAATTTAAACCTTACTACCCTCAGCCCACCTCTATCAACAATGGGCTATGCCTCAACATCCATGTTATCAAGCTACATCGGTTTCCTGGGTTCCATATGCCCAGTATGCATCCGGTACTGTTCAAACTTGTCCAGCAGGGCCGCACACTGATCGGTCCTCAATCGACACAAGCAGGGCTACACACGTGAGACCACGTCTCACTGCATCCTACCCGCTGCTCGATCTCAATTTAATATTCATAAACCATTTCTTGATCCCTTTCATCCCGTGTGATAAAATTCTATCTCGCGAGTAGATTCCATCTACTCGACTTCTACTGGATTCCTATGAACATAAGAATGGCAGTTTCTACTCATCAGGCTGTAGACCTACCCAATACTCCATGGTATTTGTGGGTCATGCAAGTGGATGTCAAACACCTTAAATGTAATGCACAAACATTTGAAGACGTAAGGTGAATGAAAACTGCAAAGACACTGTAAGTAACTTAAATGCAAACCGGGGCTTGCCTAAATTCGACTCTGGGTCTATGTTAGTCTCCGACAGATGGAATTCCAAGGCTTTCAGCTGCTCCTCGACTTCAGTTACTACACGATATGCATATACTATATATGAATGACTTTGAGAATAATTAATATGTTCAAGGTCACAAGCTAATATCATGTGATCAAAAAAAGATAATTATCTTAAATGGTTTTGGGAGTTTTATGGTAGATACTAGGGACTATATTGGAGAGTCTTGGAAAGAACAGGACATGATCAAGGAAGTTTGTTGTCTCTAAAAATTATGGCAAGCAATAACCTTCTCTGAATTTTGGTTGAAATTCTGGAGGTCTATCATGGCTACCAATGGTTGTACCATGCAGAGGGGGCCTCACTGGTTCTAGGAAAATTTGTTTCACAATTATCTAAGCTTCCTACAGGGAGAAATTGATTTTACGAGCATGGGAGAATTTCTGAAATGTTTTCTGTATTTTTCCCAATTTTTCAATTACATAGAGAATTGGAACACTGATCAACCCATTAAATGAAGTCCAATGAACTTGAAATGTTCACTGGAGATCAAGTGTATTATTAATAGTGTTCTGACCAAGATTTGGAATTTTCCAATTAACAGAATAGTAGTAATTAATTTCCCAAGCAGTTAGTTCAAATGAATTAATTATAAAAATTCTGGGAGTTTCATGTCCAACAAATTGCACCACTGAAACGTTGAGATTGATATGAGTCTACCAGAATTTATTTGGAATTTTTTGAGCAATTCTACTAGGAGTAATAGATTTTTGTAGTTTGATAGAAATCTGGAGTTATTTTCCAATGGAAAAGTTTAAATAATGCAGCCTGGCCCACTGGTTTAAAATCAACCAATTGCAGCTGGGCCACACAGGGGGCCACGGTGTTAACCCGCGCCGCTGCACCCGATCTGGTGCTGCAGCTGATCCCAAGCGGTGGAAATACCGCTGATAGGCGGGACCCGCCAGGCCGTCGTCTACCTCGTGACACGACGGCGTTCCTCGCCGGAACCGCGGCGGCGCTTTGCCGGACATGGTTGCGTCAACCTCCATTCGGCTCGGTTGTGGCCGCCTAGTCCTAAAATTGACCTCGCAACATGATGGTAGGGTCCAATCGTGGCGGTGACGGCCGGAGGTGGCGGCGCGACGGCAGGGGCGAAGCTAGGGTTTCGGCGATCGCCAAAATCGATCGGGAATGGCGCAAGAAGCTCGGGGTAAGGTCGGGAACATTCCTGGAGCATGGGGATGGTAACTAGGGGGTGCGAATGGGATGAAATTGCCGGCAACGTCGACTTCGACGGTGGACCGACAGATTTCCATTGGCGGTGGGGAAAACATGAATATCTCGGCCTTTACTCGATAGCGTCCGCTGATTCTTGGCAGAGGGATGCACTAAGGTGTACGGAATATAATCGTTAATTGGATTGAAGAAACATTACATGTAGAAACGGAATTAAACCGAGAAGTGAGCTAGTTCAATTGCAACGGACGAAAGCAAAACTCCCATTATTTGCTAGATATGGAATGAAACGAAGAACAATTTGTACCATGAGTTAGCAGGTGCAGAAGCGAAGCTTTTGCTGTTGGAGTTTGGCCATGAAACTGCTCGTAGCTTCGGCTCCACGGCGGAACAGAGAAGGTCTGATGGCGGCACAACGACGATGTCCGCGGGACTTTAAAATATCGGCAAAACAGTGAGCAACAAGACGAGCTAAGGGGTGGAGAAGATAGAGCATGGCCTTGGTGCCATCTTTGCTGTTTGCGTCGAAGAGAATAAAGGTAAGACCGAGGTGCTCACCGGGGAGGAAGAGAAGGCGGCGAAAATGGCGACGGCGGGCAGAACTGCGGCGTGGGAGGGCAAAGCAAACTTGGGAACTCGCCGCCATCGGTCGGGAGGGGTTTAAATAGGCCAGGAGAGGCAAGGAGGGGCGGCCACGATGCAAGCAAGCAGGCAGCTCGGTGGCTTTCATGCTGTGCGGTGTCGACCGTGAAAACAGAGGAGCTGCACCGTATTGGAGTCACTGGACAGTAGGTCCCACAATTCCATACTCATTCCTTCTCTGGTTGAACAAATATCTCACCAACTAATGTCAAAAATTCATGAAAATTTGTGGACGGGCTCAAGTAAATATCTAGGATCTGAATCTGAATTCAAAACTTTTATTTGATCAAGTTTTAATAAAATTCAAATTTGAATTTGAATTTGAATTTTAATGGAATTCAATGGAGTCACTGAATTAAATAACAAATGAGCTTCAAAAATTTTGAAACTCTGCTGGAAGGCTATTTGGAACATTATGAGGCTGTGGAAAAATGTATAGCCTCAGATTTGAACATTTTTGACAGGGCCTAAATGTACAGTAGCTATATTGAAGTTTTAAAATAGTTTGAATATATTTAGTACTGCATATTGTTTTGCCCTAACAAATTTCCATTCTATTAATTCCAAAATTTGCAGAAAGGTCACTTGAATTATCCTTGGTCATTGGTGAAGTCCAATCCCCATGTTAATAAAATTTAAGTCTGAGTGAAAGGAATATTTTTGATGAGATCAAGTTCATGTGTACAACCATAATTGATCTCCACTATGGCTGATAACCAACTGGTAATTGAACTTTATACTAAGGAAAAACTAGGATTTTAAATCTATCATCTATAAAAGTCAATGGATTAGTGGTTTTTGATATACACGAGTTTAACCTTTTCTTAGTGTTTTGATCATAACTTGAGTTTTACTCGACGATTTCTCATGATTCTTGTTGTGGTGTATCCGTGAATTTTTTATCTATAATATCCACTGCTCTTGTCATGGTTGAACACGTTTAGATAATTTACACAAACAGTTTCTTTTATTAGATTGTTTTTTGGCCGAGGGGTTTTTGTTGCTTCAGCTGAAAATATTTTATTCTACCATTCATTCCTTCTGGTAGCTTTTCACATGCTCTTCAGTCCTACAGCTGGAGCTGGCCAGGGGACACAACGCTTCGGTTCCCAAGGCCAGTGCCACAGCCAACGGGGCTGCACCGGGTGATAATGCGAATTGGCCAAGCGGTGCAGATGGGGCTGCGTTGGACAATGATGCAGCTGTGCAGGGCGGTGACACGCCTGCACTAGGTGATGACGCGCCTACACCACGCAATGATGCGCCTCCTCCTATTACCCTGGCCAATATGTCCTTGGTCCACTGGTGTTGACGCTCCCACTGGCGGACATTGTGGAGGTGGAGGTGGTCGAATGGTGGCTTTTTTGGCGACCGTCGAGCCAATCCCCCTCTCTGAGGCCATCATCGTGGCGCAATCCGTCCTCGGTTAGGCGTAGTCTACGCTTGACTGGGAAGGGAAAAAACTGCGAAAGGAGGATGAGCATCTCCAGGACATGGCTAAACTACTGAAGTTCAAGACATGGGACGCCTAGAAGAAGGCGATGAAGAGGCGGGACAACCTAGCGGAGGAGGAGAAGCTTCTCGTAATGGAGCGGGACTTGATAGTGCGGCTCGATGACAAGTCTCGAAAGCTCTTGGAGGAGGCCTGGGAGGCTAACATTGCTACTGACACCTGCCTTACGGCCCACGAGGAGCTATCGCTAGGACTCGACCTCCGTGAGATCGCCACCGCCAAGCAGGAACGGGGACTAGAGGAGAAGGAGGAGGAGGCCTCCCGCAAAATTTAGCTTGACGTGGATGAGCTGAGGTCTGGCGCCGAGGACCTCAACTGCCTAGAGGCTGACCTGGCTCAAAAGTGGGAGCACCAGGCGAAGGAGCGCCAAGCCCTCCTAGAGCTCGAGCTCAATGCTAACTTCCAAAAGAACGCCCAAGGCCACCATGCCCAGGAGCTTGATGGTGGGGAGAAGGCACTAGCCACCAAGGAGAAGCAGTTCTTCGAAGGTGGCTCGAAGGTGCTGGCAGTGACATAGCAGAAAGAGCTCCGGGCTTCACACACTGTCAAGGCTCAGAGAATCTAGGACTTTCTGGGTTGTGGTGCTGGTGGCCCTCGGTTTCAGCACTGTGCGCATGGGTGAGCCAGTTTAGGAGGTGAGTCAGGTGTTCCTCGCACTTGACTCTGCCGGTTCGAAGATGCAGGTGCTAGTGGCGGTCATCAAGGACCAGTTGGACAGGGGGGGGCTGTGGCCAAGGAGGTGGCAACGCATGTGATGACTTGCCTCCAGAGTTGGAACCCCATCATCTCTCTGAAGCCGGTAGTTCGGGGACCGTTGCAGAGAGGGAGGAGGTGGCCAGGTCCAAAGTTGAGGACAACGCCACATTCGTCGCCATGCAGTTCCATCGTGAGGCTCGAGACCCCTAGGTGCCCAGCTTAGCCTTTGTACCTCCGAGAGCTTTTGTATCGCCGTTTGTAAATATCGTTTGATGAATTTGAATATATTTGTTTTCTTGCTTGTCGAATCTGAGTTCTTAGCAGTCAGGGTGGGCAATCGGTTTAGCCAAAACCTATCGGTTCAGTTTGCTATTTTTCAATGAAATTCGGTTTCCAAGAAATGGAAATCGATGTAGGTCTAAGAAAATGAAAAAATGATCTCTTGGTTAACCAAAACAATTCGGTTTGATTTTTGGTTAATCGCCAAAACTGAGCTGACACTGGGTGGTCGTTAAGCGACGGTCGGGCTTCCACGGTGGGGCAATTGGGCAAGTGCTGGGAGCGGCGTCGTGCGACGACCGGGGAGGGGGTGAAGAGATCATGCACGTTATCATTACACCTAAAAACATGGCACAATGTTTATTTCTTTGGCATCCTGGCTCAAATGAACGTGCTCTCTTATTTGATGGAGAACATGAAGATGGTGCACTATATCGTCCACCACCTTGGCCTCCTCCTTTCATGCGTACAAAGAAGATTTGATGGGGTTGCATATTTGGACCAATACACGAGAGAAGATGAACTTGAGTCAAGGACGACTCCAATTCAAGAAGGGGAGGATGATGAGGACATCACTTCTATAGATACAAACAACACTCCATTGAACATACATGATGCAATCAATAGAGTTCACATACAACAATTAATTTCAGAGGTGAGCTCGTTTTTATATGTATTTGAACATAGATTGCTACCTAATGATTTAATTGTGATTTGGATCCATGGAGAGGTTCAAGGAGTACTTGGAGGAAGTCTTAGGGACATAGAGGATCGGAGAAAACGTTCAAAGAAGATGGAAACCGAGCCCAACCTAAAATTGTGTCCAACTCGGAGTCCAAAAGCAGTTCGCACTAAAATGGACGTCCAGGACGCATACGATCTCCGTTTTGGACGTTCTACATATGCATGGATAGGAGAGAGGACAAACTTTCCAATGGAGTTGGTCCCATATCAAAATTCTTTCAGAGTCGATGGGAATCATCAAAACAAAATAGACTTCAGAATTTGCCAGGGTGTTGTGCCACCATATTGGGCCATTGGGCCTTGTATCAAGTCTACATCTCTTATTTTCGTGTCTTAGGGTTAGGTCATGACCCCAACAACCCCTTGGAAGTCCTCCCACCTATATATACTCCATAGTAGCTGCCACAAACAATTGAGTTTTGCATAGATTAATCTGTTATACACAGTTTCACCGTTCATCAGTTTGTGAGACCCCAACTTAGCAATTCAGATTGCTTCTACCTTGTTCTTGTTTGTGTTCTCGGTTGCACTTGCAAGGATTAGCCTTCTTTGCGAGGTCAATCGTGTGCAGCACAGTTGATAACTAACGGAGCGGTGGTGTAGTGATTACATGGGTTTTTTGTGTTCTACTCGAGAGCCTCGAATCATTAACGTCGAGATCTCCATCATTTGCCTTATCCATTACCTTTCGGAAGATCGGGTCTAACATTCTCTATCAATTCTGTATCAATTGATGATCCGAGGTTCTCGAGTAGAACACGAAAAAACCATGCAATCACTACACCACCGCTCTGTTGGTTATCAACCAAGCTGCACACGATTGACTTCACCAAGAAGGCTAATCTCTGCAAGCGCAACCAAGAACACAAGCAAGAACAAGGTAGAAGCAATCTGAATTGCTAAGTCGGGGTCTGACAAACCGATGAACGACAAAACTGTGTATAACAAATTAATCTAAGCAAAACTCAATTGTTTGTGGTGACTACTGTGGAGTATATATAGGTGAGAGGACGTCCAAGGGGGCGTTGGGGTCCTGACCTAAGCCTAAGACACGAAAATAAGAGATGTAGACTTGATACAAGGCCCAAATGGCCCAATATGGTGGTGCAGCACCCTGACAGATTCTGGAATCGATTTTGTTTTGTTGATTCCCGTCGACTTTGTAAGGTTTTTGATATGGGACCAGTTCCATTGGAAAGTTTATCCTCTCCCCTTTCCATGAATATGTAGAACGTTCAAAACAGAGATTGTATGCGTCCTGGACGTCCGTTTTAGTGCGAACTACTTTTGGAGTCTGAGTTGGACACGATTTTGAGTTGGGCTCGGTTTCCATCTTCTTTGAACGTTTTCTCTGGTCCTCCACGTTGCTAAGACTTCCTTCGAGTACTCCTTGAACCTCTCCATGGATCCGAGTCACAATTAAATCATTAGGTAGCAATCTATGCTCAAAAACATATAAGAACGAGCTCACCTCTGAAATTAATTGTTGTATGTGAACTCTATTGATTGCATCTTGTATGTTCAATGGAGTGTTGTTTGTATCCATATAAGTGATGTCCTCATTAGGGGGGAGGGGGCATTGGGCGATGGCAGGGGGCGTCATCGGGCGGCGGTTGTGCGATGGCCGGGGGCGGCATCGGGCGATGGTCGGGAGCACCGTCGTGCAATGACATTGAATGGTGTCGGGTGACGGGCCAGAGCGACGTCGTGCGGCCGAATGGGCGCGGGGCCGGGGAAGGCGTCGGGGCATCTCCGTTGGGCGGCGGCGGTAGTGCTGCGGTGTTGGTACAAGGGCAGCAGAGGCTTTGGTGATGGGTATCTTAGGGTTGTTATTGGGCTGGGCTAGTTGTCAATTATTGAGTTGAGCTGATTTGTATTTATTGGAACAAAATTCGATTAACCCGGTTATCCGGTTAAGAAAACTGAAATAGAAAAAATATTTCGGTTTTTGCAGATTGAAGTTTGTTAGGGTTCTAACGATTCGGTGTTCTCGGTTTCGTTTTCCGGTTTTCTCGAGTTAGTACCGGAAGGACTTGGAAAAAACTTCGTTGAACTCGTTAGCTTAGGTGCAAACACTCCCCTCAGATCCTTTGCAGCGCAAGGTCCCGAAAGAACTTTGCCTATAAACGTGTTTAACTCGATGTAGTTGACTGCTCCAATGACCCGCGTGTAGATCCCTGTAGTGGCCCCCTGGTGCCCGCACATACTAAATAGCCGTAGGACGTCGACGACGGGCCCCCAGCGTGGCACAAGAGTGCAATAAGCGATTCTACTGGGCTGCTTGGGGGAGGGGGGCACCAGAGCTTGAGAGTTGATGTCGATTGGCCCATGGGGGGGGGGGGGGGGGTGAATTGATGCAATCAAAGAAACCTTCAGCGCTAGCGTAGAATGTTTCTGGTGTTCATTTGACACGTAGAATGTCGACGTCAGGCCCCTGACATGCCCAAACTTTTTGGGAGAGAACCCCCCTACCTGACATGGCAAATATCGAAGTGTTTGAATGACACCTCCCCCGAACCTTCTACAAGAGCAGCCTGCAGAGGTTCTTTGATTTTTTGGGCTTGTCCCTAGAGGTTGCCAGTACAACAATGGTGGTCAACACAAGGGTTTTTTACTTGGTTCGGGCCGCTGGAGCGTAATACTCTACGTCCACGGGAATGTGTTTTATTGCTTGAGTGTGTGTGAGTTTAGATGAGATTGGTTGTCTAAGTCGAAAGCTGCCCAGTCCTCTTATAGTCCAAGGCCGATCAGTTACAAGTGGGCCCCATGGTCCGTTAGGTGGCCCCAAGGAGATCCTAACATTGTACAAAATCTACGGTGTTATGACAACTGCTCCCTCTGATCGTGGCTTGAAGACTCGCCGTCCTGCCGCGTCAGATGCCAAAGGCTAAGCGTACATGTCGATGATGGTAGGGAATGTCCCATACATCTTGTCACCGCATCCTACCCAATCAGAGGCACTAGGTAGCCTTGTTGTGCCTTCACTGTAATTAGATTGGGCACAATACCACCTCACAGGGGCGTGTGCCGCGCTCGTGCACTTGGGGAAGGCACGTGGCACTACCAGAGCTCGCCCTTGAGGAGGGGCAGGGTTCGGGTCCACTGGACCTGCGGCATCTCCGATGCCTGCCTCTGCGGGGAGGCAGGGTCCCTAGGCACTTCTACCATATGTGTGGGGGTACTCGGTATTTACTGTACCAACAAACATCATTTTGCAATGATTTCTCCTGCGTGTTTTCGATTATTGGTTAGCCGGAAAGCTTAGAGTAAGCACTGGACGATAACAATTGGGGGAATGCCATGAAAGTAGAGTATCAAGGTCCATAGAAGAACAATACTTAGTGCCTTGTACCACGAGAAGGTGTAAACAATGTGATTGATTCAAAATGGGTCAATAAAATCAGCAGACACGCATATGACTCCATTGACACATACAAAGCCTATTACGTAGCAAAAGATTTCAAACAAAGGTAATGAATTGATTACGAAGATACATTTAGTCTAGTAATAAAAGCTGCTACAATCAGAATAGTTCTATGTGTTGCTGTTTCGAAAAGCTTGTGTTTGAAACAACTAGATGTTTAAAATGCATTTTTTCACTGAATTTTAGAAGAAGAGGTATACATGAAGCAACCACCAGGCTATGAAAATCGATATTTTTCTAATCATGTATGAAGATTGGAAAATGCTCTATATGTCCAAAGGTGATACATCTTTATTTACATATATGAAAAATTGTGTCACAATCTATTTGTTAATCTATGTTGATGATATTGTGGTTGTAAGCTCTTCAAACATGTGTGAAAGCCCTAAAACTCATGGCATGCATGTGATCTTAGAAGGAAGAACATGAACTACAGATGCAATACTACACATGACCTCGTGGAAGACTTTTAAAATCAAAACCATGCTCAAAATTTTGTAACATGAAGTTCTGAATTCACCAAAAAGTTCAACTATGATTCAACTAGCTTCCCTGTAGGGCTTCATCAGCTTCGAAGTTCATGTATTATTTAAATATATGGGAAAAAGAAAAATGCACATGAAAAGGAACATTCATTTAAATTTGAATCAAATTTTGTCGAATGTAGAATCTGATAGCAGATTTGAACTCTACACATTTTAGTTGATTTTCCCACAAGTTTCAAGATTTTTGGAGCTGTTTTAGTGGGAGAAATAGAAGAACAGTAACAAAAAATAGAAAATGGCATGGGGCCCACCAGTCAGCGAGACAAACCACCAGACCGCCAATGTTCTTAACGTATACGGCGTGATTTTTACCGCTGCAGCGACTACAGCTCAGGTGTGCGGGGGCTGCTTACAAGTTTCGCATATCCTCTCCTCTTTCTCTCCCTGATCCTGCAACGAAGTGGAAAAGCTGCCCTACTTTCTCTTTCTTCCCCTGAGCGCGATTTTTTTCTCCGCGAGAGCTCTCACCACCCCACTGTTCTTCATGAAACCCGATCGATTCCGCCGTGATTTGCTTCCGAGCTCAACACCAAAGTGAGGCAGCAAGTTCTCTTCGATCTTCCAGTGCTAATTGTTCAACGTTTCCTCACTTGTGTGCTCCTGTTTTTGAGGTTGAACACCGGCGATTTTCGGCCGCCAAGGACAACCCCTCTGCTCCACTGTGGACAACCTGCTGCAAGCCTTGTCAATCTTCGACTCCAACAGAGAAGAAGATCGCCATACCACCTTATAGCTCACAGTGAAGATCCCTAACCCTATCATTGAGTATGGAATGAGAAATTCAAGATTTCCCAAAGCTAGTTCATATTTTTGCCGTTAGGTCTCCATTTCAATTCGGATTCTACAAGTAATAATTCTCAAAGCTATTTAGAAAATAGCTTCCTCACTACCTTGTGCACCCCCTCGAACATGAACCATCACGTTTTATCGAGTAATGGTCAAAATATCTGAGTTTTCCCCACCGACATGGAAATCAGCTCGGTTCACCGTCAACCCATACTTTCAGGCTGTTTTCTCTCTAACTAATCTTTACAAACATGTTCCTCGAGTACCACTGATGCTCCTAGACATCCTAGCACATGTTTTGGTCCATCCAAACATGCATTCCACGTTATCAATGCCACTACTGCCACCGAGCTAGTCGCCGTCGAGGTTATACTCGCCACCGGCCGTCTCCAACATGTCCCACATGTGTCCTTCACTCCCCGGAGTCATTTCGCACAAGATGATCTAATTTTGGACGAGTCTTTGGGCAGGAACACCACTACGTAAGAAAGGCCCATTCAAGATGTGCCCGAACGAAGAAGCGAGATAAAGAAATTGTGCGTCTCTATCGTCGCGTCTCGCACTACACTGTCATCAGAGACAACAAGCAGGAGCGTCGCCGATCAGACTAAGTGCGAGACACGCTCAATGATAGCATGTCTCCTTCCATTGAGTCATAACAGAAAAGCTTTACGGGGTCATTGGAGACGGGCATTGGGCGCATGCCCATCTGCGTACATGCGAGGCACGCTCTAATATAGCGTGTCGCAGAGTTGTTGACTGATCTGAGACGTGCTTTAAGGAACCGTGTCTCCTTTATTTAGGTAATCCAAGATGACCTCTGTTACAACATGTCGTTTATTGTTTACAGGCAGGTCACTGCGGCACTAACAGGAGACGCTCCCTGCTAGAGGCACGTCTCCTATTAAGTACCCCCACCCCTGATTATCCTGGTTTTTGGCTGCATATTGGAGCTACCCTGGATTTGGCAGCCGCATTGCAAGTGTCAACAACATACACATATAGAAACATCTGTATAGGCAAATGGAGATCACACACATTGACCAATGAAATATTAACAATGTGTCGGTCGTGGTTACTAAGTAACTATTTACGTATAATTCCCCTGTTCATCCATCTTAACAAGAAACTAATTACATAAAAGAATAACTGTCACCTAATCCTCTACTTGGTAATGAAATTCTCCCTTTGAATTAATGATTTCAGAAATGATGAACCTTCATAGTACGTCCCTAATTTCCTCGAGGCTACAACCTTCAGCGTTCCTAAAGGCGGGTCCGTAGTCCATTCACGCGATAAAATGAGTTTTGGCAAAAGATTAGTAATAAAGTAAAATAAATGCACTTACATTTCATTGCAATTAGGCTGCTCTCCAAAGAAAGCCATGTGTAAGCAGACATGGAAGCCGCACGTGTTGCCCGGAGCTTGTTGTGGGACGTAGATGCTGTATGATATTTTAGTTGTCAGCTTTTCCTTCTACTTATCCAAAACCCCAAACAAAAACATTCGCGGTTAATGTAAGATTATCATGCAAGGAGAAAACAGTCAGAAACTAATGTGAAGAAGGAACTTACTCATCAATAATGGAAGAGATATCATTCCATGTACGGGTTATTCGTTTGCCAGTTTTTTCATCTCTCGACCTTGAGGATCCACAGTACTAGATTTGGTCGTACGTTGTCAAAATTGTTATTGTTATTATCGAAGTGTGGACTAGGACACTTCCACCGGTGCTACTAAAACGTAGTCCATGGAGGTCATATTTGGTTGCGCGCCAGTCAAGATCAATGCAAGAGGTAAACACTGGGGGTTTTATGTGGTTCGGGCCACCTGAGTGTAATGCCCTAGTCAATGGGGTGTGTGTTGATCGTATGAGCTTGGATGGCTTCAGATCAGTTCAGATTAGATGAGATAGCCTCTCCTTCTACCGTGCAAGGCAGCCCTTTTATAAACTAAGGACTGGATGTTACAGTTTGTGCCTGGCCCAACAAGTGGCCCCTGGTGTATTAAGTACCCTGTAAATGATCTATAGTGTTAAAGACAGTTAATAGTGTGATAGCGTGCCTTAATGGCACTGTTACCAGCCTTGATATTCCTCTGATTGTGCGTCATTAATATGACATTAATGACGCGTTAACCAGGTCTTATAAAGGTCAATTAACGACTCTTTAATATCCTCATCGTTAGAGATCCTTCTGTCTTCCCGTTGCTGACGTAGGTCCGAGTGTCGACACATGGAAGCCTTGGAGCTTCCTTCTACTGGGGGATAGGTCCGGCGCCATTGGTCACATGGCAGTTCTGGAGCTTTCCTTACTGAAATGGGTCCGGCTCTGTAGGACACGTGGCAGCACCAGAGCTACCCAAACGAGGGAGGTAGGTCTGACACTTCTGGACACATGGCCACACCGGAGTTACCCTACGGTGGGAGGTAGATCGGTTCCGCGGGATGCGTATCCCCTTTGAACGCCCGCCACTTGGACATTGGAACTCTTCGGCTTTGCATGCAGTGTTAGGGGGTACCCGGTACGCAGGGTATCGACAGTGGCCCCCTGGCCCACCTTAAGTAGAGGTCTTCAGGTAGAGGTTATGCTACCAGAGGTGGGCCCATCATCGATTCTTGCGTTGCAACTTCATAGTCTTTTCCTGGGTAGTTGGGATGACATCACGCAGTTATGCCATTGCCGCGTGGCCCTTTTTGATATGGTGAGCAGGATTCTGGCATGCCAATCTCACGCAGTTGAAGGTCGTCGGTTCCAAATACAAAATTCATAGCTGTTCCCAGCGTAATCTTTGTAGCCCTGTCATGCTTCCGCCCTCGGGCTTGCAACTTCCCATCATGACAACGGTTCACCTGGTGCTACTTTTTAACAAAGTATACCCGAGCCCCCTTGTCATTGAAGAGGTCATTTGAGATTAAAGTCGGGAGTTAGATTCCATTCAAGCTTTGCGGAGGTAAGTTTGCATGGTTCGATAATTCTTTACGCTTCCATCTGATCTTGCGCTTAGAGCTCTCCACCATCGCAACCTTTCTTCCACTTTTGGAACACTTTTCGGCGATGGAGTTGGGTCTTCCTCCCAGCCGCATCAAGAGCGATGAAGAGTTGTCGAGAGTCCGCACTTACATGGCGTGGTCGAGCGACTCCTTCAACAACTCAATTCGCCTCGGCAAGCTCCCCTTCAAGAAGGAAAGCTCCGAAGAGATTGTGTACTTCTCTGCATTCGCTATGGTGGGTCTCATCCTGCCGTTCTCCACCTTCCTAGTGATGCTGCTAGACTTCTACAGCCTATAGCTCCACCACCTAGGCCCCACTCCTTCTTGCTAGTGGTGACATTCGTTCGCTTTTGCGAGATGTGGGTCAGTGTGCCGCCCTGCATCGAGATCTTCCGGACCTTCTTCAAGGTCCATACCACAGGAAAAGGGAATGAGCTTCTTGGCTTCTACTACTTCGTGAAATGCAATAACTCGCCCTTCATGTAATTGAAGACATTCTCTTCTGAGAAGTGGGACGGCTGGAAAAAGCACTAGGGATCATCAGAGTGGATTGCCATGACATGCTGGAGCTGCCTGACAGCCTTCCACGTGTTGACACCGATGCCTGGGAGGTGGTCCCAAAGCTGTTGGGGGCATATAACCCAATCTTGACAAGGATCCGAGAGTGTGTTAACTCCCTTGATGGTGATCACCAACTTCATGACCAACCACTGGGCTCCGCTGAAGAGAAGTGAACGACATGTCTGAGCATTTTGTGGTGAGATGGACCGATACCGGATTGATACTGGTATCAGGTCCAATTTGGATGAAAATTCTTTGAAGCTTCATCTCCAAAAGCTGCACCACGAAGCCATCCACCCCGACAGTTTAACACCTCCGACGGAGCTCCTGCCCCTAAACATTGTTCTCGAGTTCAGGAGAGATATGTGGAAAAAGATGCCAATGATTGATTACTTGGGCATTGTGGATAGGTGTCGGAGTACTCCTCCAACGGGGATTGTGATCCTCGAAGCTCCTGGCCCTCATGAAGGCTTCGGGCCTCTGCCAGTTATTGGCAAAGTCAAAGGTCTCGTGGCTTCACCTCCGGAGAAATCAACCTCAATCCGAGTCAAGGAGAAGGCTCTTGTCGAAGCTTCGAGTTACTAGCGGAAGCTAACAAGAAGCAATGGAAGCAGTGTGAGGGACGCTCCGACAGAAGTGACACCTCAGCCACGGTTATGGTATGTGGTTGTTGTGCCCCCAGCTCTTTCTTGTCATTCGGCTCCAGTGCCCACACCGGGCCCTGAGTTCAGCAAGTCGACTACGGCCCTAGTGCCAGCAGAGGGCTCTGGATCCGGAGCAATTCCTCTGACGATGGATGTGCTGGCTGAGGTAGCGCGGGAGGCAGCCTCAACACCTAGCACGGTGTGCGGAACTTCTGCCACACCATCAACGGTGGGCTCTAGCTCCAAGCGTTGGAAGAAGAAAATTCGTTTTGACTGGAGAGGCAACATCCCTAGGTAAGGGCCGAATCTTTAGCTTATGTCTTGATTTTGTTTATTGCTTTGTCTTTAAATCTTTATTCTTTGTTTCCAAAGTGTCGAGAACAAGAACAACATATCCAGTGCCAATTGCAGGCCCAAAGACTACATCGTCTGAAGCTCCAGCCCCTCCTCCTGTGGTTGTTGTGGAAAACACGACAGCTCTGATGTTGGCTGTCGTGGAGACAACTTCTGTACCAACTACCAAAGAGCCTGTGGTAGCGCTGGACCACAGGAAGAGATGCCCAAACAAGCTCTACTACCTCGGAGCCAGCTGTATAGGTTCCAGCAACTATGTCGGAAGCCGTTGAAGCTGTGATGAAAGTTCTGGCGCCAGCTTCGGAGGTGGCAACACCAGAGGTGTCCATGCCCGATCCTGCACAAGGGGATCCAGCTGTAGGACCTTTGGCTTCTGTGCTGAAGGATGAAGTTCCGGCTGTAGGACCCTCCTCATACACCTGGAGGCAGAAGATCTAGTTACGGGACCTTCCTCACCCGCACCGGAGATGGATGAATTGTTGGAGACTAGCCCCATCAATATCAAGCTGCTAGAGTCCGTGATCATTCCATGGGCTCCAACGTCCGTCCTGGAAGACTTTGAGGAACAGGGGGACAATGCTCAAGTAGGCCCAGAGCCAATCCCCTTGGAGCTATCAATTGACAATGCTTGCTCCAGCCTCCGACTTGTCCAGCTTGCCTTCGATTACGAGCGAACATCTCTTGAAGAGGAGCGTGCCATGCTGGGGCGTTGGCACCAAAAGCGCTTCTCCAAGACAAAGCTAACGTAGTCCAGGCTCGCCGACCAGAAGGAGTGGGTGTCTTTGGAGAAGGCTCGATAGTCACGCCTGAGCAAGGCATTGGATGAGTCAGAGGCCGCTATTAAGGCACTCAACAAAAAGACTCAAGAGATCTACGAGCACATGCAGAATGCCTGTGAAATGGCTAACGGACGCTCAGAGAGTCTCTAAGAGTTGAGGGAAACTCTCCTCAAGCACCAGGACAAGCTTGATAGTAAGGAGGTTAACCTCTGAGGGAAAGAGTATAAGATCCAATAGAGGGAGGATGAGCTCTTCCGGAAGCTTGCATGCGGTGACCAAGACTTGGCTAACCATGTGAAAGAATTTGAGGCTTGGTGCGAACAAGAGAAGCAGTAGTTTTGGCGGGTGGGTCAAGGTGTTAGCGAAAGGGAAATTGCTGTCTATTCCTGGGGGGACAAGGTGAAGGCGAAGGAGAAGTACCATGCAGACATGCGAAACCACATTCACCTCTGAGAGAAGAATGTTGCCGACCAAGAAAAGTTGTTGGCTGAGCGAATTCAGCATCATGCCAAAGAGGTCGAACGCTTCTCAAAGGAGGAGTATGTGAAACTATCTTATGCAAAGAGGTCACTGGAGGAGCTCCGAAATGCGAGAGCGATCGAGTCCCAGTAGATCTGGGACTTTCTTGGATGGGCTAATGAAGCTTTGGTACCTTTCAGATTTAGCATGGTTCAACTGGCTGATCCGGAGCCAGGGATGGACAAGGCCGTGGTGGCACTCAACTCCGCGGGCGCGAAGTTGGAAGCTATCAGAGATGTGGTCGTCGACGAGATCGAAGCTAAAGGGAAGTCACTGGCTTGAAACATTTAGGAGTATGTTCTGATGTGCTTCCGAAGCGGGACTCTTCAAAGTCTTTAGCTCCCGTGTTCGAGGGATCCATCGCCGAAGAGGAGAAAGATGCCAAGGCCAACATCCAAGAAGCCGCTAAGAAGGTTGCTTTGTTCTTCGTGTGGAACTCCAGTAGCTAGGACCTTTCTATTTGTACCATGAACATACAATTATCCACTTTTGAATTAATGAAATCCTTCTGGATTCCATTTTTGTGTCTTCAATGCATTGCCCTTTGTCCCTTTGCCCCCCCCCCCCGGTAGATGTGTTCAATGGATTGAGGATATCTACCTTGCGGATTTTGACAATGCCTTGAAAACATAAATAGCTCCAAACTCATAGCCAATATAATAGCTCTGAGGTCCGAGTCTTTCCTCCGACATCTCTAGGTACCCTTTGTTACGTCGACGGAGGGCCCCCTGGGAGTTGCTAGAGCTTGGTAGCTTCGGCAGCACCCACTATCAACACGTAGAACGTCGACGACGGCCCCCTGGGGGTTGTCAGAGCTTGGTAGCTTCGAAGGCACCCACTACCAACGCGTAGAACATTGACGACGGGCCCCCTAGGGGTTGTCAGAGCTTTTTAACTTCAACGGCAACCACTGTCAACGCTTAGAACATCGACAACGGGCCCATGGGGGTTGTCAGAGCTTGGTAGCTTCGACGACACCCACTATCAATGCTTAGAACATCGAAGGCGGGGCCCTGGGGGTTGTTGGAGCTTGGTAGCTTCGACAACGCCCACTGCCAATGCATAAAAAATCGATAGCGGGCCCCCCGGGGGTTGTTGGAGATAGTTGCTTTGGCAGCATCCACCATCGCCCATGTCGCTTGCCATCAATTGTTCATTTTTCCTACGCATAAGCGACCAGAAAAGCAGTAAAATCCATCTTCTTCCCTATAGGTTAGTTGTAGCTTATTGTCCTTATTTAAAATTTAAGATCCAACAATTCATTGAAAATACAAGTTTTATGATTAACTTCCCCAAGGTATGTGCGCTTTCAGGACCCACCTTACTAAGACCCACCGAAATAGGTAGAGTGGCGTACCTAGGGTGCTGGACCAGGCTAAGTCAATAGCGCAGTCTGGACCTGTCTTGGCTTTGGTTTTCAGGCGAGTAGACCATCTAGCAATGACCAAAATCCGATGGAAAATCATCACTAACACATATCTATTTCAAATGAAAATTTAGGACCTTATTTCAAGCGGATTGCACAACAATACTATTTAAGAAGGTATAAAAATGAAATAAGCTTGCACAAATGATATGCACGTAGAGTCTGTTTGTATAAAATGTTTCTTATTAAGGTCCGAATACAAGGGGAATTCAAGGACACACTTAAAATACTGGACAAAGTTAAGTGTGCTATTTATCTTGCAATACCCAGGGAAGGTAAGGACACACCTAACGTACGGGACCAAGTTAAGTGTGTTTTTGACCTAAGGCCCTCCCGACTCTATTCATAGACTCCAATATATAAAACTTATACAAATACAAACTCACCTCTGTGAACTAGGTGTAGAACTTATGAAGGTGCTCAGTGTTCTAGGGGTTGGGAACTGGTATCCCATCCTCTGTTGCCAAGCAAATGCATCCGGGGCGGGAAACTTTAATAACCCGGATAGGACATTCCTAGCTGGGGGAGAGTTTTTCATCCCTTCTCGAGTTAGTATTCTCCACAGCAACAGATCGCCTTCCTCCAACTGCCGATCTCGCATGAACCTTTGGTGATAGTGTCAGAGCGCCTTACGGTAGTGTGCATCTCAGACAGCTGCTTTGCACCTTGCCTAATCCACGAGGTCTAGATCTTCGTGCCGGAGCTGGTCCTGCGTGACTTCGTTGAAGGTTCGGACCAAGAGGGAACCCATGGTGATCTCCGGAGGAAGGATAGCGTCAGCTCTAAACACCAAGAAGAAGGGTGTTTCTCATATGGCCTGACTCGATGTAGTCCAACTTTCCCACAAAGCAAAGCTCGTCTATCCAGTTGGCACCATCATTCTTCAAGGCTCATAAGTGCACATCTTGAGTCCCTTGAGTATTTCTGCGTTTGCCCTCTAAGCTTGGCCATTGCTGGCTGGATGAGCTGCAGATGCGTAGCTGACTTGAAGGCCCAGTTCTTTGCAGTACTATTGGAAAGCTGCACTTGTGAATAGGGTTCCATTGTCAGTGATGATTCTGTTCGAAACTCCAATCTCCAGACAATGGACTTCAAGAATTTGATGGCTCATTACTTGTTGATAGACACAACTGGAGTAGCCTCCGACCACTTGGTGAACTCATCGATGGTGACATACAAGAACCGATAACCTCCGACGAACTTTGGGAAAGGTACCAAAATGTCCACTCCTGACACAGCGAATGGCCACGTGGGAGGTATTGTCTGCAGTGATTGAGCCGGTTTGTGAATCTGCTTTGCATGAAACTGGCACGCTTCACACTTCTTTACTAGCTTGACTGCATCCTGGAGCACTGTAGGCCAGTAAAAGCCATACCAGAATGCCTGACCAACCAACGTGCAATAAGACGCGTGATTCCCACTGTGACGCCCGGTTCCGAAAACTGAACCAAGCTAACACATATGTGTGCCCAGGATGTTCAACACACATACACGAGTGATTCACAAAAGAGTATACAGAAAATTACCACAGAACAAGATTAATTATCAAATTTTATTACACAAACCATATTATCCTCGAATACAAGCTCTAATGAATATTAATGACAAGTTCAACTAATGCAGCGGAAATAAACTAATTAAGCAACTATGCAAACTAAGCAAAAGGGATAGCGCGGCTCCATGCAACACCACAGGCAAAGTTGACGGTAGACACGGCCTAGAACTCCGCATTATCGCCATTAAACTCACAATCCTGATGTGCAACTGTTGGGGGGGGATTGCAAGAGTGAGTACATGTCGTACTCAGCAAGTGTGGAAAGTATGACATGCGACTGATTCAAATGACGAATATAATAAAGGCTAAGTGCTGAAAAGTACAGTAAAACCATTTAGAAAAGCAATGTATCATATTTATGTGAAGTAAATCCATCATAAACCATGTAACCATAATAATACCAGTCCATAAATCACCATTACCAATAACCATAATCAATGTCATAAACCATAATTCCATCCCATAACCATAACCATAATCATAATATCAACCATAACCATTACCAAACCATAACCATCCCAAATCCCAATTTCCCTCTAATCATGTAGGTCATCCAGGCGCTCATAACCGGGAGCACGGCTATCATGATAGTTTTAACACTCTGCAGAGTTTGTACCATTTTACACGTTTTTGTGATTTCATCACCCGTCGTCGACTAAAGAACCTCCCTTATGCCAATTACACTTCCTTTGGTGTATGGCCAAGAGATCACAGAATAGCCTTTATAAAGGGATTACTAGCCTATTTAGACCCCACTGAGGTTTCACCGGTGGCGATGCCTCCAACTGAGCACATCTTCAACCAAGGGCCCCCTCTTGAGCCATTCGGATCCCAGGGTAGTCCCGCCAATCATCAACAAACCCAATCCGACTACCCCTTCCCCGAGCATCCACAATGGTCCAAACAGCACTAGCAAACCCCTAATTAATCAGCTACGCCACACCCATACTTGGCCTCGTGGTGGCACTGTAGTCCTGGCTTATTCTCGCATCAACCGGTCCTTAGATCTAAAGCAAGCAAACCACCATAACATCCAACCCATCCACATACCAGGCTTGCTTAGATCACCCATCGTATTGACCAGTTCACATTAACCAGAATATCATTGATGCATAATTAAATGTGTAGTGTTGTTTGCCATCCCAATTAATTAAGCGAAGCAAAAAGTTAAAAAGCCCTTCCCGACTTTCTACCATATATTCCAGGTGACAAGGGTGGTTAAACAAATCTAGTAAACATCCTACCATAGGTTCCCATCAAATTGACACAGCATGCAGTTTTGTAAACAAAACATTTATTTTAAAAACAGGATCAATATGCTTCAAGGACACTTGCCTTGCTCCGGCAGATAGGGTTGCTCAAGCGCTTCAAAGTCTTGATTCTCGAAATCCTCGTACATGACTTCTTGAGCACTTCTCTCTACTCGCGATCACACATACAAGAAAATACATACAAATAAACATGATGCACACACATTAATCAACATGCGATGACATGCATGCATGCAAAGATCAATCATTAATTAACTATGGTTGTTTATTAATTAGATGCAACTAGTTCATACGTGTTCATATGAGTTTACAGGGGTTTTAGAGTGGATTAATGCTGCTGAAAATATAAAGACGATGCAACTAAAATCAATTTACGTCTATTAGATCTAATACGTCGCTAAAATTCGCATTGGAAACGAATCCTACCGTAGATGTGACGGCTTCGAAGATCGCGGGACGAAGGTGACGCGTAGACGAAGTAGATGCGCAGGGTCCTCCGGCGGCACGACGACGGCGACGGTCTCCGGCGGACGACGGCACCCTCCCCTTCTTCTTCCTCTTCTTCTCCTCTTTTCTCCTCTCTTTTCTTCCGTGGCGGCGCAGCCTCTGGTCTCTTTTTTTCTGTACCAGCGGCTAGGGCTTTTCCTCTGGGCGGCTCTGGCGGCTGCTTTTGTTTCTGGCGTCGAAGAAACGAGGCTCTTCCGGCTTTTATAACCGACGCGGCTAGGGCACCAGCACCATGGGGCATCGCGCTAGGGCTGGCGCGCGGGAGCCAGGCGCGGCGCGCGCGCGTGGTCGGTCGGGTCGGACGCGCGGGGTGTGTGGGGTCGCGCGTGGGCGAGCGGGCAGGCGGCGGGGGTCGCGGTGCGGGGCACGCACGGGAGTCGCGCGAGAGCCGGGGTGGCTCGGCCGCTGGGCCGCGGCCTGGCCGGCGGGCTGCTTTGTTTTTTTACTTTCTTCTTTTTTATTATTTTATATATTATATATTATTTATATACATATATTTATATATATTATTATTATTTTTATACTTATTCCCTATTACATGTTTTAGGCTATAATTATTATTTTCTTTTTCTTCTTTTTGCTACACCATATATGTATGTTTTATCTTTTATTATCTTTCTTTTATCCTACTAATGTTTAATGCATGAGCATGTATGCAATGCATGATGCTAAAATTTAGGGTGTTACAAACCTACCCCCCTTAAAATGAATCTTGCCCTCGAGATTCGACAGCGTGGAGAAAAGATGCGGGAATTCTGCCATCAGGTCTTCTTCACGTTCCCACGTAGCTTCGACTTCTGTATGGTGTTTCCATTGCACTTTGCACCAACGGATCCTCTTATTTCTCGTGACCCTTTCCTTCACGTCCAGGATCTTGATAGGTTGCTCGACATAAGACAAATCCTCCTGAAGTTCTAACTCGTCTATCGGCACTTGTTCTTCCGGCACCCTGAGACACTTCTTGAGTTGAGACACGTGAAACACGTCGTGTACATCGGAGAGATACGCCGGTAGCTCAAGTCGATAAGCTACCTCTCCTCGCTTGTCCAGAATCTTAAATGGCCCGATATAGCGAGGTGTCAGTTTTCCTTTGACGTTAAACCATCGCTGACCTCGGATAGGTGACACCTTGAGGTATACAAACTCTCCAACTTCGAAAGTCAGACTCCTTCGCCTATTATCCGCATAACCTTTCTGTCGTGACTGAGCAGCCTTTAAGTTTTCCCGTATTATTTGGACTTGCCTTTCAGCATCTTGTAACACATCGGGACCAAACACTTGATTCTCTCCGGTTTCATTCCAAAACAAGGGAGTCCTACACTTCCTTCCGTACAATGCTTCGTAGGGTGACATTTTCAAGCTGGCTTGGTAACTATTGTTGTATGAGAATTCAGCATACGGCAAAATTTTATCCCAACTTTTCCCATGCTTTAAAGCACAAGCTCTTAACATGTCTTCCAAAATTTGATGGTCCTCTCGGTTTGTCCATCTGTTTGAGGGTGATATGCCGAACTAAAATTCAACCTTGTACCCATAGCTTCATGCAATTTCTGCCAAAATCTAGAGGTGAACTGAGAACCTCGGTCCGAGACTATTTTCTTTGGAACTCCATGTCAGCACACAATATGCTCCATATACAATTCTGCTAGCTTCGCGGTGGTATATGTGGTCTTGACAGGAATGAAGTGAGCTGATTTTGTCAATCGATCCACAATGACCCATATTGAATCATAGCCAGATTGGGTTTGCGGTAATCCAACTATAAAGGTCATACCAATCTCTTCCCACTTCCACTCTAGGATCTTCAATGGTTGTAACAATCCGGCTGGCCTTTGATGTTCAGCTTTAACTCGTCGGCACACATCACAAAGTGCAACATATTCGGCTATGTCCTTTTTCATGCTGGCCCACCAATAGCATGTCTTTAAGTCCTTGTACATATTTGTACAGCCGGGATGAATTGAGTACGGCGAGTCATGTGCCTCCTTTAATATTGTCTCCCGAATATGCTTTACATTAGGCACAACAATTCTCTTTCCAAGCCATAAAGTACCATGTTCGTCTTCATCAAATCTGAATTCTCTCCCTTCGTCACTCCTTTCCTTGATTTCCTTGATCTCTTCATCCATGGTTTGTGCTTCTCGAATTTCTTGCTCCAAGGTTGAATTTAACTCCATTATTCCCATCTCATTCACGAATCCGAGGTTCAACCTTTCGAGTTCCTCACATAGCTCAGATGGCAATTCTCGAACCGTGAGTTGATTACTTACTCCTTTCCGACTCAAGGCATCGGCCACTACATTGGCCTTTCCTGGATGATAGTTGATCCCAACATCATAATCCTTGATTAGCTCCAACCATCTTCGTTGCCTCGAATTCAGATCCGTTTGTGTGAAAATATACTTAAGACTCTTGTGATCCGTATAAATTTCACACCTATGTCCAAGAATATAGTGTCTCCAAATCTTCAATGCATGTACCACGGCTGCAAGTTCTAAATCATGTGTTGGGTAATTCTGCTCATGTTTCTTCAATTTTCTTGACGCATAGGCGACCACTTGACCTTCTTGCATAAGCACGCATCCGAGTCCTTGTCTTGATGCGTCACAATAAATATCAAAACTCTTGCTTACATCCGGCAATACCAAAACTGGGGCTGTTGTTAACCTCTTCTTCAACTCCTAAAAACTGTTTTGACAAGCTTCAGTCCTTTGGAAAGCCTTCCCCTTCATTAGCAATTACGTCATGGGCTTGGCTATCTTGGAAAAGTCCTTGATGAATCGATGGTAATATCCAGCCATTCCAAGAAAACTCCTTATTTCCTTTACGTTTTGCGGTGGCCCCCACTTCAACACATCCCTCACTTTACCAGGGTCAACCGATACTCCTCCTCCTGAGATGATATGACCCAAAAAATGGCACCTCTTTCAACCAAAACCGACACTTGTTGAACTTGGCATACAATTGATGCTCCCTTAATTTCTGCAACGTAAGCCTCAAGTGTTCCTTATGTTCCTTCTCATCCTTTGAGTAGATCATAATATCATCAAGGAACACAACGACAAACTTATCCAAGTACTCCATGAAGACCTTATTCATGAGGTACATAAAGTAGGCAGGCGCATTTGTCAATCCAAAAGACATCACGGTGTACTCATAAGATCCATACCGTGTCCTAAAAGCTGTCGTGGGTATGTTCGATGGTCTAATCTTCATTTGAAAGTAACCTGACCTCAAATCAATCTTGGAAAACACACAGGCACCTTTCATCTGATCAAACAAATCCTCTATACGGGGCAAGGTGTACTTGTTCTTGATGGTCACCTCGTTGAGAGCTCGGTAATCCACACAAATCATTTGCGTTCCATCCTTCTTGTCCACAAATAGAACGGGCGCACCCAAAGGTGAAGAGCTTGGGCGAATAAAACCCTTCTCTAATTGCTCTTGAATTTGCTTCTTGAGCTCCGCTCATTCCATAGGAGGCATCCTATACGGCCTCTTAGCTATAGGTGCAGTTCCAGGTATTAAATCAATAACAAACTCAGTATCTCGATCAGGTGGCATACCTGGCAACTCGTCCGGAAAAACATCCAAAAATTCGCACACCACCGGAATCTCCTCAATTGCGACACCGTCCATATGATTCAGCTCCAATTGCTTTGGTGCGGTTTGAGGTGCTTCAAATTCTACGGTGATCCCTTCTTCATTGGTCAACCTCATCGTCTTCGTGGCACACTCAATAACTCCGTTGTGCTTCCTCAACCAGTCCATACCAAGTATAATGTCCAACCCTTGAGAATCCAAAACAATGAGGTTGGCGGAGAAATCTACCCCCCTTATTCTAAGGCTTACTTTTGGACATACTATATTTGTCCTCATCTCTCCTCCAGGAGACTTAACCAATAGAGTAAACTTCATATGAGAGATAGGCAAACTATACTTGGTAACATACTTTGATGCAATGAATGAATGCGATGCTCCAGAATCAACCAACATAGCCGCGGGGTTGGAGTTAGCGAGAAACATACCAATGACCACATCATCCGCTTGTTGAGCATCCTCCGTAGAGACATGGTTCACATTGCCATGAGCAAAATTCTGCTGTACGCGGTTCCCTTGTAGCTGTCCTCCATTGGGTCTTGGGTTTTGCCTTGGCGCATTGCTTCCTTGGCCAAGGCCGGACATAGGACATTGATGCGCAATGTGTCCAGCTTCTCCACAAGTATAGCACTTCTTAACTCCACCAGAATTATTGGGCCGAACTTGGTTTTAAACATTTGCACCTGGGAAATTAGCACGAGGTGCATAAGGCATTGGAGGCCTAGGTGCTTGCATGACAGGGCGTTGCTGCACAAACTGAGCTGGGCGCGGTGCAAATCCATGGCGTTGAGCAGGCTCAGAAGAGCCGAAGTAAGCCGCATTGGGCGGTGCAAAGCGAGGGCGCACATTACTTCCTTGTTGTTGTCCTTGGTATGGCGCCTTCCTCTTGTTGTCTTGCTCCATCTCACGAACCTTGTTCTCCACCACAATTGCTTTGTCCACAAGCTTCTGGAAGTTGGCATAATCGCAATTGAGTAGTTGCACTTGGATTCCATTGTTGAGGCCTCTCATGAACAAATATTGCTTCCGGCTGTCTCGGCTCACATCTTCGGGCGCGTATCTTGAGAGTTGAGTGAACTTATTGAGATATTCACTCACACTTGATTTTCCTTGCCTCAAGTTCTCAAATTCTTGTCTCTTCAAGATCATAACACCTTCCGGCACATAATGAGAACGGAAGTTCTCCTTGAATTTTGCCCAAGTGATCCTCTCTTGATTCTCATGAGCATTACAATAAGCATCCCACCAATCCGCAGCTGCTCCAACGAGTTGATGAGAAGCAAATAGGACCTTCTCTCGGTCACTGCATTGGACAATAGCAAGTTTCTTCTCCACGGACTTGAGCCAATCATCAGCATCCATAGGGTCAGCAGCTTGAGCAAAGGTTGGCGGCCTAATCCTCATGAACTCTCCCAATCGGTTATGAGGAGGCGGGGGTGGCGGTGGAGGCATGTGGGGCTGATTGTTGTTATTGCCAGCCTGCAGCTGTCCCATAGTTTGTATCATGGTCTGCATGAGCTGGTTCTGCATAGCCAGTAGCTACTCAATATTGATAGCTCCATGAGCAGGTCCTTGTCCAGTATTGTTCTGAGGTACTCCATGGTTCTCCTCCTCACCAATGACATCCCTCTGATTGTGAGTCCTCACCATCTGAAGGAGAGCAATAGGTAAGAATTAAGAAATGTCCCCAACTATATGCATCAATGGATATGAAGCTAACCAACTAGCTATACTAGCCTAGGTGGACATGGCAATGCTAAGCATCCCAAAATCCTCTATTAAGCACACAAGCAAACAATATATATAGCAAACAACACACTAAGCAAAAACACATCGATTCCTGAGTGCTCCTATGTGCTCTAAAGTAACCATTCTATCTAGGCTGCATCCTACGGTCAACCTGTGGCTCTGATACCAATCTGTGACGCCCGGTTCCGAAAACGAACCAAGTTAACGCATATGTGTGCCCAGGATGTTCAACACACATACACGAGTGATTCACAAAAGAGTATACAGAAAATTACCACAGAGCAAGATTAATTATCAAATTTTATTACACAAACCATATTATCCTCGAATACAAGGTCTAATGAATATTAATGACAAGTTCAACTAATGCAGCGGAAATAAACTAATTAAACAACTAAGCAAACTAATCAAAAGGGATAGCGCAGCTCCATGCAACACCACAGGCAAAGTTGACGGTAGACACGGCCTAGAACTCCGCATTATCGCCATTAAACTCACAATCCTGACCTGCAACTGTTGGGGGTGGGGGATTGCAAGAGTGAGTACATGTCGTACTTAGCAATTGTGGAAAGTATGACATGTGGCTGATTCAAATGACGAATATAATAAAGGCTAAGTGCTGAAAAGTACAGTAAAACCATTTAGAAAAGCAATGTATCATATTTATGTGAAGTAAATCCATCATAAACCATGTAACCATAATAATACCAGTCCATAAATCACCATTACCAATAACCATAATCAATGTCATAAACCATAATTCCATCCCATAACCATAACCATAATCATAATATCAACCATAACCTTTACCAAACAATAACCATCCCAAGTCCCAATTTCCCTCTAATCATGTAGGTCATCCAGGCGCTCATAACCGGGAGCACGGCTATCATGATAGTTTTAACACTCTGCAGAGTTTGTACCACTTTACCCACATGTTTGTGATTTCATCACCTGTCGGCGACTAAAGAACCTCCCTTATGCCAATACACTTCCTTTGGTGTATGGCCAAGAGATCACAAAATAGTCTTTACAAAGGGATTACTAGCCTATTTAGACCCCACTGAGGTTTCACCGGTGGCGATGCCTCCAACTGAGCACATCTTCAACCAAGGGCCCCCTCTTGAGCCATTCGGATCCCAGGGTAGTCCCGCCAATCATCAACAAACCCAATCCGACTACCCCTTCCCCGAGCATCCACAATGGTCCAAACAGCACTAGCAAAGCCCTAATTAATCAGCTACGCCGCACCCATACTTGGCCTCGTGGTGGCACTGTAGTCCTGGCTTATTCTCGCATGAACCGGTCCTTAGATCTAAAGCATACAAACCACCATAACATCCAACCTATCCACATACCAGGCTTGCTTAGATCACCCATCGTATTGACCAGTTCACATTAACCAGAATATCATTGATGCATAATTAAATGTGTAGTTTTGTTTGCCATCCCAATTAATTAAGCGAAGCAAAAAGGTAAAAAGCCCTTCCCGACTCTCTACCATATATTCCAGGTGACAAGGGTGGTTAAACAAATCTTGTAAACTTCCTACCATAGGATTCCCATCAAATTGACACAGCATGCAGTTTTGTAAACAAAACATTTATTTTAAAAACAGGATCAATATGCTTCAAGGACACTTGCCTTGCTCCGGCAGATAGGGTTGCTCAAGCGCTTCGAAGTCTTGATTCTCGAAATCCTCGTACACGACTTCTTGAGCACTTCTCTCTACTCGCGATCACACATACAAGAAAATACATACAAATCAACATGATGCACACACATTAATCAACATGCGATGATATGCATGCATGCAAAGATCAATCATTAATTAACTATGGTTGTTTATTAATTAGATGCAACTAGTTCATACGTGTTCATATGAGTTTACAGGGGTTTTAGAGTGGATTAATGCTGCTGAAAATAAAAAGACAATGCAACTAAAATCAATTTACGTCTATTAGATCTAATACGTCGCTAAAATTCGCATCGGAAACGAATCCTACCGTAGATGTGACGGCTTCGAAGATCGTGGGACGAAGGTGACGCATAGACGAAGTAAATGCGCAGGGTCCTCCAGCGGCACGACGACGGCGACGATCTCCGGCGTACGACGGCACCCTCCTCTTTTTCTTCCTCTTCTTCCCCTCTTTTCTCCTCTCTTTTATTCCCTGGCGGCGCAGCCTCTGGTCTCTTTTTTTTCTGTACCGGCAGCTAGGGCTTTTCTTTTGGGCGTCTCTGGGGCTTCTTTTCTTTCTGGCGTCGAAGAAACGAGGCTCTTCCAGCTTCTATAGCCGACGCGGCTAGGGCACCGGCACCGTGGGGCATCGCGCTAGGGCCGGCGCGCGGGAGCCAGGCGCGGGGCGCGTGCGTGGTCGGTCGGGGCAGACGCGCGGGGCATGTGGGGTCGCGCGTGGGCGAGCGGGCAGGCGGCGGGGGTCGCGGTGCAGGGCATGCGCGGGAGGCGCGCGAGAGCTGGGGTGGCTCGACCACTGGGCCGCGGCCTGGCCAGCGGGCTGCTTTGTTTTTTTACTTTTTTCTTTTTTATTATTTTATATTATATATATATATATTATTTATATACATATATTTATATATATTGTTATTATTATTTTTATACTTATTCCCTATTACAAGTTTTAGGCTATAATTATTATTTTCTTTTTCTTCTTTTTGCTACACCATATATGTATGTTTTATCTTTTATTATCTTTCTTTTATCCTACTAATGTTTAATGCATGATCATGTATGCAATGCATGATGCGAAAATTTAGGGTGTTACACCCACACTCGCCTCAACGGATCTCCGCGAGAAGCTCACGACCCCCTTCCTGGGAAATGCACTGCATTAGAATGTCATTGGCACCACGTTGGTAGAGATCTCCTTCTACCAACGTGTATCTTTTAGCCAATCTGACAATCTGCTCAGTAAATACACTGTCTTCAGGAAGGATGTCGTCTTTTAAGTAGCTCTAGACCTCCGAGATCTATGCATTGGAACAGACTTGAGCTTCTGGATCTTGTGCACTTGGTTCCTCGGAGCTTCCTGTTGCGCCTACGATCCTTGGTGGACTCCATGGTAACAGGGCCACAGGGACAGCCAGCTTCAGGTGCTGGTCTTGCCCCCATCACTCAGTTTGGAAGGCTGAGCGTCAGACGATGACAATCTCCTAACAAAAACTCGGTCGAGAGCATGAGCTCCGGTTGAAGCCTTCGTCGAGAGGTCGTAAGCTTCAGCATTGTTGTGACGCTGGACATGGAGGAGATCGAGGATATGTTAGTCCTTCTGTAGCTTCTGGACATCAAGTAAATATGTAGCACGTTGAGGGTTATTACAACTGCATTCACCTTTGACTTGCTTGGTGATGAGTTTTGAGTCACCCTTCACCAGTAGCTGCCGGACGCCATATGTTAGCGTCACCTTAAGTCCAAAGACGAGAGCTTCATATTCCGCCATGTTATTGGTTGCCTTGAAGTCGAGGTGCACCATGTACATGACCTTCTCCTTGGTTGGAACGAGGAGAAGTACTCCAGCTCTGGCCCCCTATTTCTGCACAAGCCATCCTAAGGCAATGAACTAAATCATCGCTAAACCAGTGCTAATTCACAGCATAAGTGATTCATATTAACATAATCATGTCATAGCTAATTCGACTATGGTGGGGGTTTGTAGTGTTTATGATGATATAATGAGAATGGTGTAGCATAATCATAAATACTACTCGTACCACATATATGGAATCCACAATCAAACAAGAAACATTTAATCCAAGTATATGAACAATAGAAGACTAAAGATAACATCTTTATTAAGAGCAAAGTCACAAATACAAATAGGAATATAAGAGCCATACCTTTATTAAGAGACTAGGCACTACCCAACGGTCACTAGGGTACCAAATGTAGCCATTGGAGGAAAGAGAAAATGGCTCCTTCCCCTAGTCGGTCGAACAGGAGGGTCGGCTGAACTGACAAGTGGGCCACCTTGTCCTCCCTTTTGGCAGGTGGCTCCCCATGGCTATGGGATTAGCACGTTGGTGAATTACCACTTTTGCAGCTCAAAAAAATTGTATTCGAATAAAAACTTTTTTTCAAAACCCAACAATTTTCTTCCTTTTTGTGAAAACAAAGAAATAAAAATCATAGTTGAGAATATAAGATTCTCAACTTACCAAAAAAACAAATATGCAGTTGGGAAAATCAACTAAATGGGGAAAACAAAATAAAGAAAAAAAGAAAAAACAAATAAAAGGATAACTACCATTTAACCTATTAGCTAGGTCTCACCACCGTCCGATGAGATGGACATTCCTCCTTCTTCATTTCTTGACATCCGAGCCCGGAGGGATGGGCTCGGATGGCTTGTATTGCTTCTTCCGCCACACCTTCTTTAGCTATTTGGTGGACTTGGGTATTTGGGGAGGCCCGTACTTCTCCGTCTTGGGGTGTCGGCATGGACGATAAGGCGGATTTTTCGCATAAATCTAATTCCTCATTATGCAGTGAGTGGATCCACCATAAGAGGTGTAATTTTGACCTCTTGGATGTGTTTAACATTTGGCCCATATTTGATATGGATCATGGAGCATTGCTCCAATTTTGGGTGAAAGTTAAACTTCTCCTCCTTACGATTGCTATAGAAGTGGATTTCTCCAGCTCCCACATCTATGCAACCCTTCACTGTGCTTAGAAAGGGTCACCCAGGAATGAGCAGTGTATCCTTCTCGACCTCAATGTCAAACACCACGAAATCCATGGTTATGAACAATTCTGGAATTTTACCGAAACATCTTTGGCAATACCTGCAGGATAACGGACTGAAGAATCAACCACTTGGAGCTGCATTAGTGTTGGAGTAAGTTCCGTGAAGTTTAGCTGGTCGAAAACCACCTTGGGCATTACACTCACACTTGCTACTGTGAGACCTATGTGTGTTGAATACATTGGCTATGGCGATAAAAGTTTTGAATACTACCAAAACACCTTTATCACCAAGGTCCAACTCTAGGTCTGAGCTCCAACAAGGTCTGACGATAGGTCCTTCTTATTTTGGGTAGCTCCAGCAAGGTCCGACGTAAGGTCCGACTTGCTTTGACTAGGTCTGACTTCATTGTCTAGGTCCGACTAGCTTTGGTAAGCTCCGGTGCTAGGTCCAAATAGCTTTGCTAAGCTCTGACGCTATGTCCGACTAGCTTTGGTTAGCTCTAGCGCTAGGTCCGGCTAGCTTTGGTTAGTTCTGGCGCTAGATTCTGTTAGTTTTCGTAAGCTCCGGTTTATGGTACAGTTAGCTTTGGCAATGTTTGGAGCTAGATCGCAGTGGTTCTACTTTTAATTTGAAATATTTTGAGTTTTTTTACATCTATGCAAAGTTTGCTTATTTTTCTTTATCTAAGTTTTTGGTGTGTCCTGGTGGTTATGTTTGATATCTTTTTGCTAAGGTTTGCAACATACTTATGTGAGGTGCTCACATAAGGTGTTGTGGTTATCGGAACTAACGAGAGTCAAGTTGAGGAATTGTGCTCGGAAGTATCGGTTGTTTATTCATGTGCAGGTGTTGCTTGAGTTCAATACATGGATGGTGACGACATCCATCGAACTAGTCTTAGGGAGAAGATAAGGTTCAACAACCATGTTCGGGAGGAATTGTGGTTGAGTTGATCGGGAGGTTGCGCATCATGTTCGAAGCAAGAACAATGCATATGAAGGTATCATGGACGTCGTTGGAAGATGTTTGCACGTGTGCAAGGAGAGAATGGACGTAGCTACATGATTACGAGGCGTGATGAAGAGATGTGGACATAGAGAGTTGGTCGGAAAGGTCCAACCGACTAGGTTATGGACTCAGGCTGCGGCTAAGTTGTGTTTTACTCAAATATTGAAAGTTTTGAGTTGGTTATGATAGGTTTTGTGTGGTCACGAATTTGAGTTGTTTTAGGAATGTGGGATACGTTCCTAAGGTGTCTGAAAGTCTTAAGATCGCTTCTATCTGCATATAGAAGAGTCTTGAGCAGTTATGGAAAGTTTCGATTCATGAATTGAGTAGGATTATGTGTCCTAGTTTGAGTTGAGTTGGCCTTCGGGCTGGTTATATAACAAAGGGAGGCTAGAGCTCATGGTAGATAACTTTGGTGCTGTTTCTCTTGTGTTTTGATCAATAGAATTCATAGTTTGAAGGAACTTTTGTGCCTTGTTCATCCGACTTGTTTTTGTCAAGTCTTTCTCGTTGAGTTTCTGCACAACACTATCTTTCTTCGGTGGTTTTATCATAACTCGAGTTTTACAGATCTGGTTGACGTGATTCTATTTGGGTTGTCTTCAAAACTTGATTTTCTATCATCTGTGAAAATTTGATGGTCATTGGATTCGTGGTTTCTGATCTACACCAGTTTCTTTGCAGTGTTCCAGAACTATTTTTCTCAGGTAGGACAGATTGACCTTTGTTCGATCTTTTGATCGTAAATTGAGTTCTCTCGACGGATTTTCATGATTCTTATTGTGAAGTATTCGTGACTTGATTCTATATAATCTATTCTAATATTTTCACATTTGAACACATTTAGATTAGTCGCACACACATTTTCTTCAACAAATCGATTTTCTGACAAGGGGTGTTTTTGTTGCTTCCGCTGAAAAGTTTTAATCTACCATTCACCCCCCTCTTGTAGCTTTACACATGCTCTTTGATTCTTCAATTGGTATCAGAGCCACGGTGCTCTAATCTTTGTGATTCGCACGTGTTTTTGACTAATCCTCATGGAGAAATACTCAGGAAAACCTTGTGTGTTTGTTGGTATTAATTTTCAAGTTTGGAAGGCATGCATGGAAGCTTTTATGCAGGCGCAAGGCTTCGCGATATGTAAAAGTGTACAAGCCTTACGACATGCCGTTGAACAATCAAGTCACGGCTAAAAACTTAAGAGATGTCGACAACAACAACAAAGTCTAGAACTTGATCATACAGAGACTAACTCAAAGCGACTTCGACCGTGTTGCACACCTCCGACCGGTGTACGATGTCTGGAGAGCACTCTATGACTACCATGAAGGATCCAACACAATCAAGGAGGTAAGACAGGATATGTTCAAGAAAGAATACATGCACTTTGAAATGCAACCTCGTGAGTCCATTGATGACCTCTTTGCTCGCTTTAATAAAATTATCAGCAACTTGCGTAGTGTCAATGTTAATTTTTCATATGCTTAAAGTGCTAGGAAATTACTAAGTGCATTAGACATGTCAATTTGGGAGATGAAAGTCACATCTATTTTTGAATCTACTATCATGAGTACACTTACATTAGATGTGCTATATTCTAAATTAAAAACTCATGAAATTGATATAAGCTCACGAAAGAATCACAACAAGTCTCTTGCATTAGTTTCTCAACGTGATAAGCCTAGCTCTGGCCAATGTTCATCTAGGAATACACTTGTTTTGCTGTCTTCACTAACCCTAGAATAGATTGAAGAATTTCCAGAAGTAGAGCTAGCACTCATCTCTACTCGGTTCTCAAAAGCATTACAAAATGTGAGAATTAGAAGGAGAGGAAGCTACGGACCTCAACGTTTCTTTGAATGTGGAAACACAGGACAGTTTCATACAGAATGACCTAACCTTTCAGGTCCTACTACCCGTGAAAGAAGCAGAATAAGGTCAAGACCACCTTTGGAAACTCCAACAAGAAAAAGAAGGGTTTCATAAGACGCAAGATGATAAACAGCTTCATCACCGCACTTCAAGACCTCAGTTCAAGTGATGTAGATATTGGAAGTGACGACGATGATGACAATTTGGCCAACATGTGCTTTATGGCTGGCAAAAGAAAATCAAGATCAAGTATGGAGGATGCAGAACACAACAGTGACTATGATAAGGTATGTCCTACTTGTGATGAAATGTGTGATGCTATTTCCCGTGCAACTATTATTGTTAATAAAAAGAATAAAAGCTTATGGAAAATGTTGTTTGAATTGGGTCACTAGAATCTGAAATTAATCGTTTGAAAACCTTGATTCTTAGTGATGATTCTTATTCCTCATGCGATTTAATATATGAACAATTGTCCTCCTTAAGAAGTGCACACTCCTCCACTCTTTATAAACTTGAGTTAGAGATTGAAAACAACAAAAGCTTGCTGCACTTAATGACATAAACCTAAAAGATGCTTCTTGTTCTACAATTGATTTGCATTGTTCTACCTGTAACGATCTTGAAAAGAAACTAAAAGATGCTATGAATGAAATTTCAATACTGAACAATGCTTTACGTGCTCATGAAGTTAAATATTGTTTTAATTGTAAATTAAAAGGAAAAATTCATGTGAAAACTGCCAAGAATTGTCTAAGAAACTTCATGACATGAATAGGACACTAGAGCAGTTTTGTATTGGGAACAAAAATCTAAACTTGCTACTAAATTCATCTAAATCTTGCAATGATAAAACTGGTTTAGGTTTTTATTCTCATGCTCATGCTAAAGCACATCCACCTAAAATT
The DNA here is from genome assembly GCA_036927565.1 of Tuctoria greenei. NCBI lineage: Eukaryota > Viridiplantae > Streptophyta > Magnoliopsida > Poales > Poaceae > Tuctoria > Tuctoria greenei. The sequence goes on along the minus strand of JAYESD010000003.1, from coordinate 127,895,596 downwards.
GTAAAGTCATTAGGAAGTGGTTTGATTAAAATAGTTCCTAAACCAAAAGAGGTGGTTTTTAAATCTGCAGGAGTGTTGTCACGTTCAGGTTCGAATAAACATACTCCATGCTTAACTAGACATGAACATAAAGTTAAATTTCATTGTACTATTGTGGTAGAGATGGTCATGTCATAGATTTTTTTATAGACTAGCTAAACAACATAAATAGAAAAGAATGCAAGCTAGTCTTATAACTCTCGTGCAAAATTTGTTGCGCATAAAAAACCAAATATCAGGAACATGCAACGTGCTGTTATGAGTCAAAAACATTCAAAGTTTACCTCCAGACCTTTTTTTGCCTCATGAGCTACTGATTTTTGTGCTACACAAGTAACACCTTATAGGTCAGTAGTTAAGAACAAAAAATCTCAACCTTTGACTCATAAACCTGCTGTTTTATCTCAGCTTCTGCGTGTTTTTCCTACTGCACGTCGTGTGACTTAGTACTGGATTTCTAAATACCTTTTAACTAACCCCAATATTGAGTCATTGATGTATTGTTCTTCTATATAGGTACACGCTAGAGGAAGGAGAACATTTGGATTGTGGATTCAGGTTGCTCATGCCACATGACCGGTAACAAAGAATGGTTCTCCTCCCTCTCTTTTGTGACACGTGTAGAGAATGTTACATTTGCTGATAATTCTTCAACTCTTATGATTGCTAAGGGTTCAGTTAGAGTAAATGATCACTACACTTTGAAGGATGTGGCACTTGTTAAAAATTTGAAATACAACTTGCTTTCTATTTCGGAACTGCTGGATGAAAATTTAGAAATTATTTTCACTAAAAATTGATGTAAAGTTGTAAATTCAAATAGTGAGCTTATTTTTAACATGTCTCGGTTTGGAAGGGTTTTTAAAGCTGATTTTTACATGTCTTCCTCTAAACATAGATGTCTAGTTGCTAATGATTCAATGGACAAAGATCATATTGCGCGTGTTAGTGCTCTTGATCGCATACGTGGAATTCCTAAGCTTAAAAGGGACAAATAAATTGTGTGCTCTTCTCGTAGACATGCTAAGATGGTTGCAGGTTCACATACTCCTCTCACAATGATCATGACAACTGAACTGGGTCAACTTTTGCACCTTGACACTGTAGGACCTTGTGATTGTTGATGATTATTCTAGATACTATTGGGTTTACTTTATGGCATCTAAGGATGAAACTTTTAGTCACTTTAGAACATTATTTCTTAGATTATCAATTGATCACCCAAGATGTTTAAAAGCAGTTAGAAGTGATAACGAAACCGAATAAAAATCAATCCTTTGATCACTTTTGTGCTAAAAATGGAATAGATCATCAATTTTCTTCACCATATGTACCTCAACAAAACGGTGTTGTAGAAAGAAAGAACAAAATCTTAGTTGAGATGGCTAGGACTATGCTTGATGAATATCAAAATCCTAGGAAGTTTGGCTGATGCGATTGCAACCGCTTGTTATGTCTCAAATCGTGTTTTCTTGCCCGTTAAGCTAGGTAAAACACCATATGAGCTCCGGTTTGGACATACGCCTAGTGTTACACACTTTGGGGTCTTTGGTTGCAAATGCTTTTTTAAGAAACATGGTAATCCTGATAAAATTGACCCTAGATCCATTGATGGCATGTTTCTTGGTTATCCATCTCATACTAGAGGCTATCGTGTGCTTTTACTTGACACAAAAAAAATTGTGGAGACTTATGAGGTGTCTTTTGATGAAGCTAGCCCAAGTACTAGCTCAAACATTGTAGGTCCGGATCCATATCCTCAGGGGGAGGGTATTTTAAAGAAGAAGAGTCGGTGATATCGCCTGATGGTTCCAAAGCTGACACGTGTCCAACTCTGAACTTTGAACAAGCTCCGACTACCATCTCTACTGGTACTGTTCATCCACAAGCCACAAGATCATCAATATGCGATGAACCTGATGAAGAAGAAGCTCGTGAGACATCCGTTCCCCTATGGATTTACAAGAATCATCCCCCGCAACAGATAATTGGGAGCCTGCATGAACGAGTTACAAGATCCAGGTTTTCTGACCCCAATTCTCATGCTCATTCTGATTTTATTGCTTCGTTTGAACCCAAAGATATATCACACACACTCACTAATGAATCTTGGATTATTGCCATGCAAGAAGAGTTACAAAATTTTGAAATAAATAATGTTTGGAAACTTGTACCTCCACCTCAAGATCACACTTTAATTGGAACTAAATAGGTGTTTAAAAATAAACATAGTGAGGATGGGGTTGTGATTAGGAATAAGGCTAGGTTGGTTGCTCAAGGTTTCACATAAATTGAAGGTCTAGATTTTGATGAAACTTTAGCTCCAATTGCTAGATTAGAAGCCATAAGAATTTTGTTAGCTTTTGCTGCATCTAAAGGTTTCAAGTTATATCAAATGTATGTTAAAAGTGCTTTTCTTAATGGCTATATAGATGAGGAGGTTTATGTAAATCAACCACCAAGTTTTGAAAATCCAGATTTTCCTAATCATGTTTATAAACTATTCAAAGCCTTGTACGGTCTCAAACAAGCCCCTAGAGCATGGTATGATAGGTTAAAAACATTCATACTTGAAAAGGGGTTTACCATGGGCGAGGTTGATAAAACTCTTTTTGTGCTTAAGCATGGCAATGACTCATTATTCGTTCAAGTGTATGTGTATGATATTATCTTTGGTTCTGCTTCTCATGATCTTGTGTCCAAGTTTTCAGCAATGATGAGTTCTTAATTTGAAATGAGTATGATGAGTGAACTCACTTACTTTTTGGGGCTGCAAATCAAGCAAACTAAGGAGGGAACCTTTGTGCATTAAACAAAGTATACAAGATACCTTCTTAAGCACTTCAACATGGACAAAAGCAAGCCTCTTCGGACACCAATGGGAACAACAATGACACTTGAACTTGATGAAGATGGTGATCCAGTTGATCAAAAAGAATATAGAAGCAAAATTGGATCACTTTTGTACCTCACGGCATCAATACCGGACATACAATTTAGCGTATGTCTTTGTGCATGGTTTCAAGCTTCCCCACGTGCTTCACATCGTCAAGCATCAAAAGAATTCTCAGGTACTTACATGGAACTTGTCGGAGTGATTTTCCGGCAATTCTCCCAATACTACCGTTGGTAGCTCGCGGAGTTTGTAAGTTCGGTATTGGGTGCGCAGAGATTCCAAAGAGTATGGCAAATGGACACAAGGATTTACGTGGTTCGGGCCTCCTGAGCGTAATACCCTACTCCCCGGGGTGTGTAGCTGTTGTATTAAGTGCCTAAGAGTCTAGAGCTTCTAGAGAGTCTCCAGTCCAGAGATCGTCCAAGGGCGTGAGAGGGAGTCCCCTTGTGTATCGTCGACCAGTCCTTTTATAGTACAAGGACTGGTCGTTACACCGTTAGCCTGGCCTGACATATGGCCCTGATGATTACTAATGTTTAATGCATAATTAATGAGATTAATTACCCTTAATTGCGTGGTAACGAGACCTGACAGTGCTGTTACTGGTATTAAGGGCCTTTTGATCGTGTGCAATTAATATGGTATTAATGACACTTAATCAGGTCTTGAACTCTTTGATTGCCCCTTGAAGGTCCGAGCCGTTGGGGGTTCACCAGCCTGATTGCTGAGGTTGAAGGTCCGACGGTTTGGACATGAGGCAGCTTTGGAGCTATTTGTCTGGGACGGGTAGGTCCGGTGTAAATTTACACGTGTCGATACCGGAGCTTCCCTCTATCTGGGGTTAGGTCTGGGGGTGCCGCACAAGTGTTTAGCCCGGAGCTATCCTATGTGTGGGATGTAGGTCCAGCTGTAGTGTACACGTGGCAGCACCAGGACTAACCATAGATGGGAGGCAGGTCCAGTCCCGTATGACATGTGGGGCCTTCACAGGTATTCAACTCAGAAAGGTGAAGTCCCTTTGGTCTTTTTGTAGTCCCAAGGGGTACACGGTATGCAGGGTACCGACAGTGGCCCCCTGGGCCCAGCTCTGGGAGTGACCTTTTGGATGAAGTCGTTGTGCCAAAGGTGGGTCCATCATTCGATTTTTGTGTTGTGTCTTCAAGGATCTTCGGATGTGCCATTGGCGGTAGTTCGTAGTTAAACCAGCGCCGCGTGGCATATCCAGGATGCGGCAGGTGAGATCTTAGCGTGCGGATCTCACGCAATTGAAGGTCGCCGGTTCCCGGTACAAAAATCATATCGGTTCTGCGCGCCTTGTCAGGCCACCGCCTTCGGGTTTCCTGCCTTTCATGATGACAACCGTTCGCCTGGGGTAAGGACCTCGACTTGATCATCGGGGTGGCCCCGTGCCCCATTGTCATTGGCAGGGTGAAATTTTTGACTTGAATCGTTGGCTCCTCTGCGTTTCCATCCAAGCGTTGCAGGGGCTTACTTAAGAAGGGAAGCGTGCACCGTTTGGGGGTTCTTTACGCCTTCATTTGATCTTGCGCTCAAATCCTCCAAACTTTCGCTTCCTTTTCGTCCCTATCCCCGCTTGTGTTGCGATGGTATTGGGTCTCCGCGAGAGCCGACTTAAGACCGACGACAATTTGAAGAAGGTCCGAGCCCTCATGGGGTGGTCCAGTGACTTCTTCAACCACCAGGTCTGCACCGGCAAGATTCCATTCGAGAAGGAGCACGTCGGCGACATGGTGTACTTCTCCGCGTACGCCATGGTGGAACTGATCCCACCCTTTTCATCTTTTCTCTTGATGCAGCTAGACTTCTATGGTTTGCAGCTGTACCATGTTGGCCCTCACTCCATTCTTTTGGTGTCAATCTTTGTCCATTTTTGCGAGATTGGATCGGTATTCCTCCCTGCGTCAAGCTTTTCCGCACCTTCTTCACCATCCACACCACCGCAAGAGTGACGAGTACCTTAGCTTCTATTATTTTGTGAAGCGCAAGAAGTGCCTGCACAAGTACTTGTGGTCGTTCCCTTCTGGCAAGTTGGATGACTGGAAGAAGTATTGGATTGTCATCAGGACTGAGGAGCATGAGAGGCTGGAGTTGCCCGTAGGCCTCCCCAATGTCGATACTGAAGCTTGGAGCGAAGTTCCGGTGTTATCGGATGCCTTCAACCCTGCTCTGACCAGGATCCGCCAATGTGTGGAAGGAGGGGTGACTCCCTAGGCGGTATTTTGAAACTTCCTGGCCAACAGGTGGGCTCCGCTGAAGAAGAGGGAGAAGCTTGCTTGGACCCTCAACAGCGTGATGGATGATGACCAGATCGAAACCGGCTTGAAGTCCAACCTGGAAGGCGCAGCCTTGGAGCTTCACCTCAAAAAGTTCCAGCATGGCATCGATGTCGAGGGTGACTACTTGTCTCCGCCGGCTGCTTTCCTCCCTCTGAACATGGAGGCAGAGTATAGCAGGGAGCTTCGGCGGAAGATGCCAGTGCTTGATGACCTTGGTGTAGTTGAGAGGCGTTCGACTACCGAGATGGTGATCTCCGGAGCTTATGAGGGTGGTCCCCCTTCCGTCCCGGAACAGAGAGTTGAAGTTGCAAGCAAGGGCAAAGAGTTGGCCGAGCCCTCGAGCTGTAAAAGGAAGCTCAAGCACTCTGATGGGAGGTCCATCAGACCTGCTCTTTCCGCAGCGGCTCCTTCCCCCCAGAGGGGAAGGTCTTCAACTGCGGCAGCCACTCCAGCATCGGCATCTTCCCGGGGTGCTAGTTTCGGCCGTGTGGCTACAGTACCAGGTCCAACTGAAGGCTCTGGGTCTGGAGGTTCTTCCCGATCAAGGGGGGCCTCGACCAAAGTGGCGTCGACGGTAGCGGCAAGCTCCGGGGAACCTTCCAGAGCTGACACGCCAGTGTTGACAGGGCCCAATCGTGAGCGTCCGGGGAAGAGGTTCCACGCCAGCTGGAGCGGAAGCCTTCTGAGGTAAATTTTGTTTTTTACCTCAATTGATTGTTTTGTGTTGTAACTGCGTTTCGAGTGTCTTCGTCCTTCATCCACAGGGTACCAAAGAGAGGGGTTGAAGCTCCTGTTCCTGCCACAACAGCTGAAGCTGTGGAGGCGTAGGCTCCGGCTCTAATCCCAGTGCCGTCCCAAGAAGTGGTTGAGGCTGCGACAGCTCTGACACCGGCTGTCGTTGTCTTGGACCTTGACTCATCCCCAGAAGCTCCCATGGTAGCGCCGGACCACGGGAATGAAGATGTACTAGCGGCACCTGCCCCAGAGGTTGAAGCTCCGGGTTTGGATGCTGAAATGGTGGACGCTCTGGCCTCAAAACCGGAGATATCTGTGATTCCGGCGCTAGGGCTGGATGTTTTTGAAGCACCAGCAGTGGAGCCGGTGGTTGATGAGGCCCCAGCAGTAGAGCCGGTGGTTGATGAAGCTCCGGTGCTTGAGCCGGTTATCGAAAAAGTTCCAGCGGTAGAGCCGGTTGCTGCAGATGTTTCGACGATAGAGCCAGTGGTCGAAGAAGTTCTGACGCCTGAGCCAATCGCTGCAGAGGTGCCGGCGCCCGAGCCCATAATGGTAGAAGCGTCAGCGTCTGGGCCGGCGATGGAGGAGGCGCCGGCGTTGGAGCCGAAAGTAGCTTCAGCTCCGATCGAACCTTCGATGTCTGCCTCGGAGGTGGTGGTCCCGGACGTATCCGTGCCTGAGCAAGGGTGCCGAGATGAAGTTGCTGTCCCCTGCTTGAGGGACCAGTTGTTGATGACCTGGCGGCGGGACCTTCAGAGCCAACTCCAGAGGTTGAAACTTCTATAGCAGGACCTTCCTCGACGGCGGCCGAGGCTATTCTGGAGGGTGGCCCTAGTGCCGTGGAAGCTCAGGGAACCGCTCTTGTAGAGTGGGACCCAATTTTTGTCATAGAGAATTCGCTAGAACCCGAGGAGATGACCCCGACAGGTCCGTATCCGACACCTCTATCGTTGTCTATTGACAACGCCTGCTCCAGTCTTCGCCCGATTCAGCTGGCTTTTTACCATGTCAGCAAGGCTCTAGAGTAGGAGCGCCAAACAATTAGGAGGTTGCGCTACCGGCTCCAATTCGAGACCAAGCTGATGTAGTCGAGGCTGGCTGATGATAAAGAGTGGGTGAGGAAGGAGAAGATCCGTCTGGAGTATTGGGGTAAGCTGCTGGATGAGAGGGAAAACATGACGCGATCCCTTGACAACAAGTCCCGAGCCATCTACGAACAGGCCAAAGCTGCTAATAGAGCAGCGGATGATCGCCATGAGAGGCTCGACGCCATCCACGACAGTCTTGTCAAGCGCCTGGAGGCTCTTGAGGAGTGGGAGAGAAAGCTCGAGCATGAAGAGCAAAAACTCCTGGAGCTGCGGGATGATGTCGTGAAGAGGGAAGAAGAGCTTACTCAGAGGCTAACTCTGGGTGACAAGAGTCTCGAGGAGTGCACCAAGAAATTGGACGAGCGCTACGAGAAAGAGGAGAAGAAGGTCTGGCAGCGAGGACAGGACCTCCACCGGAGGGAAAATGTCGTTGCTGCCAGGGAGAAGAAAGTGCGGGGCCGAGAGAAGGACCTGGTTAACCGCCAGAACGAGATCCACCTCTGGGAGGAAGAGCTCAGTAAACTCAAAAGGCAGGTTGCTGAAAAGATTTAGTAGAACACCAAAGAGGTAGAGCGTCTTGCCGGGAGTACTCGGAGCTTGCGGCGGCCAGAAGATCCTTGGAGGAGGTGCGAGGTTTAAGGGTTGCAGAGTTCCGAAAAGTTTGGGACTTCCTGGGCAAAGCCAATGACGCACTGACGCCAATGGGTTTCAGCCCCGTGCGTCCGGATGATCCGGAGCCAGAGCCGGACTAGAAGTTGCAAGCGCTGAGTTCGGCAGGCAACAGGCTAACCAAGATGGGCGATGTCATTGCGGACCAGCTGGAAACCAAGGGTCAATCCCTGGCAAAGAGGGTCGCAAAATTTGTTCTGTCATGCTACACGCCGGGACCCTCAATTCCCCCTACACCCGGTGCTCGAAGGCCCCATCGACGGAGAGGGAGAAGCTGCCCAAGCCAGCGTTTCGGAGGTTGCCCAGAAGGTCACTTCGTTCTTCCATAGGGTCTAGGACCATCTCTTTGTAGCTCCCGCTTGTATCCTCTCTTCTTTTTCTCCAATTTTGTTATCTCTTGTCTCCAGATGAATGAAATCCAAGTTTTATTGTGAATTTCATTTTTTGTCTTCAACACCTTTGTCCCACTTGGCCCCCTGGTAGATGTACGCAATTTGATTGTGAACATGTACCAAGAGGATGTAACAGTTGTTGAAGACTTGCGTGCTTCGAACTTGTAGAGTGTAGGTCCGAAGTCTTCGGTAGTGAAGGCCCCCTGAGGTTGTCGGAGCTTAAGAGCTCTGGCCTTGTCCATCATCGGAGCTTAGTAGCTCCAGCAGTGGTCTCCATCAACGCGTAGAGCGTCGACAGTTAGTCCTCTCAAGTCTTCCCACCGTCTTTTGTGCACTTTGACGGCTAGCCCCCTGGCTTTACTGGAGCTAAGTATCTCCAGCGACACTTGCTATCAATGTTTGAAACATCAATTACAAGTCATCTAGGGGATGTCGGAGCTTTTTTAGCTCCGGCTTAATTCACCATCATCATGAGGTCTTTATTTTTACTGCACACTGAAGTCAAGAAAAATAGTAAAATTCATTTCCTATCTATAACTCCGTTGCAACTTACTATTCTCGTAAGAAATTTTTGGGTCGAGCGCAATTCTTCATACAATCAAGTGCACTGAGTTGTTTTCTCCAGGTCCAATTGTTTTCAGGACCCGCCTTACTTCGGCCTGCCGGGGTGTAGGTAGAAAGGCGTACTTAGGGTGCAGGACCAGGCTAAGTCGATAGCACACTCCGGAGCTAGATTGGCTGGTGGCATTCAGGCGAGTGAGCCATTCAACAACGTGAAAACCCGAAGGAATTAACAATGCGACTCGAGTTGTACATGAATTAGTTAATCTAAAAAATTCTTGAGAATCGCACAACCTTGTTATAGACAAGAAAGAGAAAATAAAAAATATTGAGCTTGTACAAAGTAAATGCACGTGGAGTCTGTTTTCACACAAAGATGTCTTTCATTATAGGTCCGAGGTACAGGGGAAACAAGTGCACCCTTAGGGTACGGAACCATGCTAAGTGTGTTTTTTTCTTGTGTGACCCAAGGTAGCTAGCTACACTTTTAGTTCTGGGACTGTGACAAGTGTTGCCTGAACTTTGCGGACCTTCCGAGGAAGGTCCGGTTGTTCTCTCGGAGGAGCTACCCTACTCTGTAGAATGACTCAATAACATACATCACGTGTAACTACAGACTCACCTCCGTGATATTAAGCGTAGAACTTATGGAGGTGCTCAATGTTCCAAGGATTAGGGAGAGGTGTCCCATCCTCAGTTGCCAAGCGAACGCATCCAGGACAGGATACTTTGATCACTCGGAAAGGTCCTTCCCAACTAGGGGAGAGTTTGTTCAACCCTTCTCTGGATTGTATTCTCCATAGCACCAGATCGCCTCCCTCGAGCTGTCGGCTGTGAACATGCCTTTTGTGATAACGCCAAAGAGCTTGGCGATATTGGGCATTTCGAACAGCTGGTCAACACCTTCCCTCTTCAAGGAGTTCAAGGTCTTCACACCGGAACTGGTCCTGCGCGGCATCATCGAAGGTCCGGACCCGGAGCGACCCCAAGGTGATTTCTGGAGGAAGGACTGCTTCAGCCCCGTACACCAGGAAGAAGGGTGTTTCTCCAGTTGACCGGTTTGGAGTTGTCCTGTTGGCCCATAGAGTGGGCAGAAGCTCTTCAATTCAGTTGGCTCCATGTTTTTTCAGACACTCATATGTGCGCGTCTTGAGTCCTTTTAGGATTTCTGCATTTGCTCTCTCGTCCTGGCCATTGCTTGCCGGGTGAGCTACGGAACCGTAGTGACTTGAATGCCAAGGTCTTCGCAATATCCTTGGAATGTAGAGCTTGTGAATTGGGTCCCATTATCGGTTATGATTTTGTTTGGGACACCAAATCTACATACGTTGGACTGTAAGAAGTTGATAGTTGATTCCTTGTTTATTGTCACAACTGGAGTTGCTTCCGGCCATTTGGTGAATTTGTCAATGGCAACGTACACGAACTTGTAACATCTGACAGCTCTTGGGAAAGGTCCCAAGATATCCATCCCCCACACAGCGAAAGGCCATGTAGGAGGTATCATTTGTAGAGGCTGAGCCGATGTGTGAATTTGTTTTGCATGAAACTGGCATGCTTCACATTTCTTCACCAGCTCAGTTGCATCCTGGAGCGCTGTAGGCCAGTAAAAGCAATTCCAGAAGGCTTTACCGACCAGCGTGCGGGAAGACGCGTGGTTCCCACACTCACCTCCATGGATTTTTGCGAGGATCTCGCAGCCTTCTTCCTTTGTAATGCACCGCATTAGGATGCCGTTAGCACTGCACCGGTAGAGATCCCCTTCTACCAGCGTGTATATTTTAGCCAGTCTGACTATCCGGTCATCAGATACATTATCCTCAAGAAGGAAGTTGTCTTTCAAGTAGCTCCGGATCTCCGAGATCCATACATCGGAGCTAGCTTGAGCATTTGAGTCTTGTGTGCTGGGTTGCTCGGAGCTTCCGACAGCACCTATGACCCTTGATGGCTGCCATGGTAACAGGGGCATCGGGACTGCCAGCTTTGAGGTGCTGGTCTCGCCACCTTCGCGCAGTTCGACAGGCTGAGTTGTAGGTTTAGACAACCTCCGGACAAAGGTTTCGTCGGGAGCTAGAGCTCCGGTTGTTGCTTTCGTCGAGATTTCGTCAGCTTCATCGTTATGGAGGCGCTGGACATGGGGGAGGTCCAGGACTTCGAAGTCCTTCTGAAGCCTCTGGACTTCAAGGAGATAAGCAGCTAGTTGGGGATGGTTGCAGGAGCATTCAACCTTCACCTGTTTAGTGATGAGCTGCAAATCTCCCTTGACCAACAGCTGCTTGACACCATATGATAGTGCCACCTTTAGTCCGGAAATGAGTGCTTCATACTCTGCCATGTTGTTGGTCGCCTTGAAGTCAAGGTGCACCATGTATTTAACCTTCTCCCCAGTTGGAGCGAGGATAAGAACTCTAGCTCCGGCCCCCTGCTTCTGCATGGAGCCGTCAAAGTAGAGAGTCCAGTGAGGCTCGGTGAAGACCGGAGCCTTGAGTTCCGGCTCTGCTCACTGGGGCCCCCATGGTTTGATGGAGAAGGGGTCCATTCTGCCACAAAGTCCGCCAATGCTTCACTTTTGATTGATTGTCTTGGGACGAATTCAAGGTCAAACTCGACCAATTCCACTGCCCACTTTGCAATGTTTCTAGTGGAGTTGGGATTATGTAAAATCGCTCGCAGTGGATATGAAGTCACCACTGAGATCTTGTGAGCTTGGAAATAGTGTCGGAGCTTCCTGGAAGCCGGAGGTGGAATCCACTATCTGATCTATTATAGGTAGTGGGAATGGATCTTTTGGACATGCCTTATTTAGTGTAGTGTAGTCGATACACATCCGAAGCTTCCCGCCGGCCTTGGGTACAACGACTGGGTTTGCCAGCTATTTTGGGTGGAAGACTTCTCGGATGAATCCAGCTTCGAGCAAATTCTTCACTTCTTGTCGTATGAAGTTCTGTCGCTCTACTGATTGCTTCCGAGGCTTCTGATGTATAGGTCGAGCGTTAGGGTAGATCTTAAGATTATGCTCGATCACTTCCCTAGGGATCCCAAGCATTTGTGACGGTTGCCAGGCCAACACGTCGACATTAGCCCGGAGGAAAGTGATGAGAGCGAGTTCCTATTTGTCATTCAGACCTCCCGATATACGGGTGGTCTGAGCGACGTCAGAACAAATTTGGACGACTTTGATGGGAATGTCGGTGTCGCCGCTTGGTTGCACGCGCGATGCGGAGGTTGAGCCTCGATAACGAATGCTCGGAGGTTTCGAAGCTTGCTCCTTTCCATATTCTTCTTCCTGCACTGTGGCAAGCATGTGAAGTTCTTCCAGAGCTGTCACTCCAGTAGTGCGATCTCCACGGATCCGGAGAACACCAGCTGCTGTTGGCATCTTCAACACCAAGTATCCATAATGAGCAGCAGCCATGAACTTGTATAAGGCTGGCCTGCCAGAATGGCATTGAAGGGTAAGTTGATCTGAGCAATGTCAAATACCAACTTCTCAGTTCGATAATTCTCCCGAGTTCCGAAGGTTATGGGGAGAGTAATGGCACCAAGTGGGGTTATGGCCGCCGGACCTACTCCGGAGAAAGGTCGGGAGGGGAAAAGATCTAAAGGTTTGAGCTGAAGCTTGACGAAAGCTTCAAAGCTTATGAGATTCAGCCCCGAACCTCCGTCCACCATGACATGATGGAGTTGGATGTTATTGATGGTCGAAGATACCATAAATGGGTGTTGGCCAGCTTCGATCATATTCAGAGGGCAGTCTAATGCGTTGAAAGTGATGGCAATATCCATCCACTTCCGGTGCGGCTCCGCCCTGGCGGTGGGAACCACCGAAGCCATGTCCTGCCGCATGGTCTTGAGGAGGCGGCGGGACGTGATGTCCCACGAACCACCAAAGATGGTGTTCATGGTTTTCCGACGTTCATTGTCGGAGACGTCGGAGTTCAACGGAGGTGTAAACAGCCTTCAAGACCTTTTTAGGGTCCTGAAAGCCTAACTCCTCTTCAGTCAGAGCTTCGTCGACTTTCTGTTTTCCTTCCTTTGTCGGAAAGGAACTTCTTCCCAGCACTTGTTATAGCGCTCAACAAGGCTCTGGACCTCTCGGCAGTCTTCCAGGTTGTGGCTGTTCGACTTATGTATAGGACACCACTCTTTGGATTTGTAGCCATCTTCAGATGTCGGTCTAGGTCGTTTCTCGGGGCATGGCCCCCAGGCACCCAAAGCTACAGTAGCTGCAGCAGTAGCTGTGCAGGCCGACGGCTTTTCCTTGCCGTTGGACTTTTTCTTCTTTTTACCACTCCCGGAGGTAGTGGCTTCACCCTTGGAGGATTTTATATTATCCTCTCGAGGTGGTTTGGAGTGCATTTCACAGCCCTCCGCAGCTTTGGCACACTTGTCTACCAAGCTGAAGAGCTTCGTGATGCTGTTGATCTCCTTGATCGCCAGCTTCTCCAGCATCTTATTGTCTCGTACGCCATGTCTAAATGCCACAATAATAGAGGCGCTGGAGATAGAAGGAATAGTGTTTCATACCTGGGAGAACCTCTGGATGATGGAACGCAGGGATTCTCCCCCCTTTTGCGTGACAGCAAAAAGGTCTAGTTCGGTGCCTAGTCGGGTGTATGAACTCCCGAAATTGGCGGTGAACTGTTGGCACAGTTCCACCAACCTATTGATGGAGTTGGGCGGAAGGCTCATAACTAGGACCTGACGGTCCCAATCAAAGCCACTGGGAAGTAGTTGGCCATTACGTCCTTGTTACCTCCGTCGCAAGGATTGCTGTGGAGTAAATCTGGAGAAACTCAGCGGGATTGATAGTCCCGTCAAATTTCTCCTGCGGGTGAGGCCGAAACTTTTGTGGCCATCTGACCATGCGTAGGTGCATGGACAGAGCAGAACAACCTCCTCCTACTCCCTCGGGAGCAGGATTGTCTCGAGCCTATCGCCTTTCGTGAGCACACTCGATATGGACGCGACCTTCCTGTTGATGGTAACGGCGATCAGGCTCAGCCCGAAGGTCATGAGTTGAAAGCCTGGTTACCGTATAGGTAGGTCGCACCCCGGAAGGCAGCGATGTCACTTGTTGAGATGCAGCACACCTCCTATTATGGGAAGCATGCAGCACAGTTCGACACAGTTCGATGTTGCGATGGGGCCCGCCCCAAGGAGGGAGGACCTTGGTTGCTGATGCGATCGGCTGCTGCTGCAACCAAATGTTCCACATCAGCCCTCAACTGCTCCATTGCTCCTTGGGATGCACCTGGAGGTGGTGGGCATTGGAGAAGAGCACACACAGCATAGAGCACGTGTTCAAGACTGTTGTTATTCGCCGATGTTGTGACCGACGCAGATGCCCCGTCCCGCGGTCCAGCTTGATTTGCTGGTGCAGCTGGTGGCGGCGGAGGCATGACTCCTGCTGGAGCCGCGACACCTGCTGGTTGTTGCATGTTGGAGGGATTGCCTCCAGCGGGTTGGGCAGCAGGGTTGCCATTGGAGGATCCTGCAGCTGAGTTCACCATTCCTGAAATCTTGGGCACTGCCCCTACCTAGCACGCCAACTGTCGAAGTGCTTTTCCGGCAATTCTCCCAATACTACCGTTGGTAGCTCGCGGAGTTTGTAGTTCGGTATTGGGTGCGCAGAGATTCCAAAGAGCATGGCAAATGGACACAAGGATTTAGTTCGGGCACCTGAGCGTAATACCCTACTCCATGTGGTGTGTAGCTGTTAAATTGAGCATCTAAGAGTCTAGAGATTCTAGAGAGTCTCCAGTCGAGAGATCGTCCGAGAGCGTGAGAGGGAGTCCCCTTGTGTATCATCAACCAGTCCTTTTATAGTACAAGGACTGGTCGTTACACCGTTAGCCTGGCCCAACATGTGGCCCTGGTAGTTACTAATGTTTAATAGATAATTAATGAGATTAATTACCCTTAATTGTGTGGTAACGGGACCTGAAAGTGCTATTACTGGTATTAAGGGCCTTCTGATCGTGTGTCATTAATATGGTATCAATGACACTTAATCAGGTCTTGAAGTCTTTGATTTCCCCTTGAAGGTCCGAGCCGTTGGGGGTTCACCAGCCTGATTGCTGAGGTTGAAGGTCTGGTGGTTTGGACATGTGGCAACTTCGGAGCTATTCGTCTAGGACAAGTAGGTCCGGTGTAGATGTACACGTGTCGACACCGGAGCTTCCCTCTGTCGAGGGTTAGGTCCAGGGGTGCCGCACAAGTGTTTAACCCGGAGCAATCCTATGTGTGGGATGTAGGTCCGGCTGCAGTGTACACGTGGCAGCATCGGGACTAACCATAGATGGGAGGCAGGTCCGGTCTCGTATGACACGTGGGGCCTTCGCGGGTCTTCAACTCAGATAGGTGAAGTCCCTTTGGTCTTTTTGTAGTCCCAAGGGGTATACGGTACGCAGGATACCAACAGAACTCAAGAATTTGGCATTTTTCTTCCTTCTTCCTCAACTGTTACTTTGAAAGCTTTTTCGGATGCTGATTTTGAGGGTTGTAGGATTGATAGGAAATTACTTCTGGTTCTTGTAATTTTCTTTATAAATCACTTGTTTCTTGGTCCTGTAGAAAACAAAACTCCGTTGCACAATCCATAGCTGATTTTGAATATGTAGCTGCTGCTAGTGCTTGCTCACAAATTCTTTGGTTTGTTCAAGCACTTAAGGACTATGGGGAATATCTAAATAGTGTTCCACTATTCTTTGATAACACTAGTGATATTTTCATTGCTAAAAACCCGTGCAACACTCAAAAACAAAGCACATTGACATTATGTATCACTTTCTTCGTGATAATGTTGAAAAAGGAAACATTGTGCTTCATCGTTTAGATACCGAACAACAATTGCCTGACATTTTTACAAAACCTTTGGATTTCACTCGTTTTTGTTACATTCATAGTGAAATCGGGGTTATGCATCCTCATGGCTTAAATTATGGGGGAGCTTTCAAATTTGGGATCTGAATTTAAAAATAATATGAGCATAGTATTTCATACATATATGACTTCGTGATTCCTTTTACATGCTAAAAGTTATTACTACATTACTCTTGTGATACATTTTGTAGTTTTTGCTCTGACTAGTAATTGGAATAATTACTTATACTAAATCTGGCCATGATCAAACTTTCTTATTGTTTTGAACTTGTTGCATGCTCACATGTTCTTTTAATAATGAAAAATTAATCAATCAATTATACACATGTTAAGCTTTTATGTTCAAATGAAAAAAAATGAGAAAATATCAAGAGAATATGCATGCATCACACTTCTTCTTTTGAGATGTCTTATCATTGCACTTAGATATGAACTTGGAAGAAGTTGTGTATGACTAAAACCATGTCCTTAAGCTTCTGATTGTCAAATTACATAGGCTTAGTTTGGTTGGTTAGAATAAGGCAGATGCGCATATAATCTCCAAATTTTATATGATCAAAATTTGTGCTTAAAAAATTTCAGAAACGAGTATCATGCCTTCAGGTTTTGAAATAGTTAAGTTTGTGAGATCATGACTTGCTTAAATTGAAAATTACATTTAATCTCTAGCATGGCTTACACTACTTTATGTATCTCATTATTGTGGTATTGTAAGTTACTTGATAGTATGACTTGGATGACTTTGTTCTATATGTATATGTTATAATGTGCTCATAACAAATTAAAATTTCTCTGTTGTACCTTGCTGAATACATTGTCAAAGGGGGTGAAGTATGCAAGGGAGAACAAATAAGTATAGGGGGAGAAATTGTTTTTAAAACTTTTCATGTGAATAAGCCAGTGTTCGGATTTTAAGTGGTGTTGCCAATGCATTCATTAAGGGGGAGATTGTGAGACCTATGTGTGTTGAATACATTGGCTATGGCGATAAAAGCTTAGAATACTACCAAAACACCTTTATCATTAAGGTTTGACTCTAGGTCCGAGCACCAGCAAGGTCTGACGATAGGTCCGGCTTGTTTTGGGTAGCTCCGCAAGGTCTGACGTAAGGTCCGACTTGCTTTGGCTAGGTCCAACTTCTTTGTCTAAATCCGACTAGCTTTGGTAAGCTCCGGTGCTAGGTCCGACTAGCTTTGGTAAGCTCTGGCGCTAAGTCCGATTAGCTTTGGTTAGCTTAGGCCCTATGTCCTGCTAGCTTTGGTAAGTTCCAGCACTAGATTCTGTTAGTTTTGGTAAGCTTTGGTTCAATGTCCGGTTAGCTTTGGCAAGGTTCAGAGCTTGTTCGCAGTGGTTCTGCTTTTAAGTTGAAATATTTTGAACATTTTTTACATTTATGGAAAGTTTGCTTAGTTTTCTTTTACTATGATTTTGGTGTGTTTTGGTGGTTATGGTTCATATCTTTTTGCTAAGGTTTGCATCATACTTATGTGGTGCTCACGTGAGGTATTTGGTTATCGGAACTAACGAGAGTCAAGTCGACCAATGTGTGCTGAATACATTGGCTATGGCGATAAAAATTTTGAATACTACCAAAACACTTTTATCATCAAGGTCCGACTCTAGGTTGGAGCTCCAACAAGGTCCGACATATGGTCCGACTTGTTTTGTCTAGGTCCGACTTCTTTGTCTTGGGCTGACTAGCTTTGGTTAGCTCTGGCTCTAGTTCTGACTTGCATTGGTTAGCTCCGGCTCTAGGTCCTTCTAGCTTAGGTATGTTCCGGCGCTAGATCCTGTTAGTATTGGTAAGCTCCAGTTAAAGGTCCAGTTAGCTTTGGTATGGTTCGGAGCTTGATCGCAGTGGTTCTACTTTTAACTTGCAATGTTTTGAACTTGCTTTTTGGATTATGGAAAGTTTGCTTAGTTTTCTTTTACTAAGTTTTTGGTGTGTTTCGATGGTTATGGTTGATACCTTTTTTCTAAGGTTTGCAACATACTTATGTAAGGTGCTGACGTAAGGTGTTGTGGTTTCGGAACTAATGAGAGTCAAGTCGAGGAATTGTGCATGGAAGTAACGATTGTTTATTCATGCGCATGTGTTGCTTGAGTTCAAGACATGGGTGGTGACAGGATCCATTGAACTAGTCTTAGGGAGAAGATGATGTTCAACAACCAGGTTCGGGAGGAATTGTGGTCGTGTTGATCGGGAGGTTGCATAGCATGTTCGAATCAAGAACAATGCATATGAAGGTATCGTGGACATCGTTGGAAGATGTTTGCACATGTCCAAGGAGTGAATGGACGTGGCTACATGGTTCTGAGGCGTGATGAAGGAATGTGGATGTAAAGAATTGGTCGAAAGGTCCAACCGATTAGGTTATGATCTCAGGCTGCGGCTGTGTCATGTTTGACTCGAATATGGAAAGTTTTGAGTTGGTTATGATAATATTTCATGTGGGTCAAGAATTTGAGTTATTTTAGGAATGTGGTATACGTTTCTAAGGGGTTTGAAATTCTTAAGATTGCTCCTATCTGCATATAGAAGAATCATGAGCAGTTATGGAAAGGTTCAATTCGTGAATTGAGTTGGATTAGAGTCCTAGTTAAATTTTGGCTGGCCTAAGGGATAGTTATATAAGAAAGGGAGGCCAGAGCTCTTGGGTTGTTTCTCTTGTGTTTTGGTCAATAAAATTCATTATTTGAAGGAACTTTTGTGCCTTGTTCGTCCGACTTGTTTTCATCAAGTCTTTCTCGTCGAGTTTCTGCACATCACTACCTCTTTTCGGTGGTTTTATCATAACTTGAGTTTTACAGATCCGATTGACGTGATTCTTGTGGGTTGTCTTCACAACTTGATTTTCTATCATCTATGAAAATTTCACGGTCATTGGATTTGTTTTTTTAGATCTACACGAGTTTATTTGCAGTATTCCAAAACTGTTTTTCTTATATAAAACAGATTGAACTTTGTTTGATATTTCGATTGTAACTTGAGTTTTTCTCGCCGGATTTTTGTGATTCTTGTTGTGATGTCTGCTTGACTTGATTCTCCACAATCTATAATTGTTTAGTTACATTTTATCACCTTTAGATTAGTCGAACACATGATCTCTTTAACACATCATTTTTCTGTCGAGGGATTTTTTGTTGCTTCCGCTGGAAAGTTTTAATCTACCATTCACCCCCCCTGTTGTAGCTTTACATGTGCTCTTCGATCCAACAATCGGTATCAAAGTCACAGTGCTCTAATCTTTTTGATTCACACGTGCTTTTGGCTAATCCTCATGGAGAAATACTCGGCAAAACCTTGTGTGTTTGTTGGTATTGATTTACATGTTTGGAAGGCACACATGAAAGCTTTTATCCAGGCGCAAGGCTTCGTGATATTGGAAAAAGTGTACAAGCCTTACGACGTGCCGCCGAAAGATCATGTCACAGCTACAAACTTAAGAGATGTTGACAACAACAACAAATCCCGCAACTTGATAATCCAAGGACTTACTCAGGGCGACTTCGACCGTGTTGCACACCTCTGATCGGCGTACGATGTGTGAAGAGCACTTTGTGACTACCACGAAGAATCTAACACGATCAAAGAGGTAAAGCAAGATATGTTCAAGAAATAATACATGCGCTTCGAGATGCAACCCGGTGAGTCCATTGATGACCTTTTTACTCGCTTTAATAAAATTTTCACCAACTTGCATATGTCAATGTTAATTTTTCATATATTGAAAATTCTAGGCAATTGTTAAGTGCATTAGATATGTCAATTTGGGAGATGAAAGTCACATTTATTCATGAATCTACTGTCAGGAGTACACTTAAATTAGATGTGCTATATTCTAAATTGAAAACTCATGAAATTGATATAATCTCACGTAAGAACCCCAACAAGTCTCTTGCATTTGTTTCTCAATGTGATATGCCTATTTCTGCCAATCTTCATCTAGCAATACACTTGCTTTGTTGTCTTCACTAACCCTAGAACAGATTGAAGAATTTCCAGAAGATGAGCTAGCACTCGTCTCTACACAGTTCTCAAAAGTATTTCAAAATGTGAGAACTAGAAGGAGAGGAAGCTCCAGACCTCAACGATGCTTTGAATGTGGTAAGACAGGACACCTTCGTACAGATTGCCCTAACCTTTCGAGTCCTTATACTCGTGATGAAAAGCTGAATAAAATCAAGTCCTCTTTGGGCAACATCAACAAGAAAAAGAAGGATTTTACAGGACACAAACTGATAAACAGTTTCATCACCGCACATCAAGAACTTGGCTCGAGTGATGCAGACATTGGGAGTGATGAAGATGAAGATGATTTGGCAAACTTGTGTTTCATGGCGGACAAATCAAGATCAAGTATGGAGGATGCAGAATACAATAGTGACAACGAAGAGGTATGTCCTACTTGTGATGAAATGTGTGATGCTATTTCCTGTGCAACTGTTATTGTTGAGAAAAAGGAAAAAAAGCTTAGGGACAATGCTGTTAGAATTGAATCACTAGAATATGAAATTAATCGTTTGAAAACCTTGATTCCTAGTGATGATTCTTGTTCATCGTGTGATTTAATATATGAACAATTGTCCTCCTCAAGAAGTGAACACTCCTCCAGTCTTGATAAACTTGATTTAGAGATTGAAAAGAACAAAAATCTTGCTGCACTTAATGACAAAAACTTAAAAGATGCTTCTTGTTCCACAATTGATTTGCATTGTTCTACCTGTAATGATCTTGAAAAGAAACTAAAATATGCGATGAATGAAATTTCAATGCTAACCAATGCTTTACGTGCTCATGAAGTTAAATCTTGTTCTAATTGCAAATTAAAAGGAAAAACTTCATGTGAAAACTTCCCAGAATTGTCTAAGAAACTTCATGACATGAATAGGAGACTAGAGCAGTTTTGTATTGGGAACAAAAATCTAAACTTGCTACTAAATTCATCCAAATCTTGCAATGATAAAACTGGTTTAGGTTTTGATTCTCATGCTCACGCTAATGCACATCCACCTAAAATTGTAAAGTCATTAGGAAGTGGTTTGATTAAAACAGTTCCTAAACCAAAAGAGGTGGTTTTTAAATATGCAGGAGTGTTGTCACGTTCGGGTCCAAATAAACATACTGCATGCTCATCTAGACATGAACACAAAGTTAAATTTCATTGTACCTATGGGTGTAGAGATGTTCATTTCATAGATTTTTGTTATAGACTATCTAAACAACATAAAAATGAAAGAATGCAAGTTAGATCTTATAACTCTCATGCAAAATTTGCTGCACATACTGTAACACCCTAGCCACTATGGGTTTGGGGATCGTTACTTCGAGCAGCTTTCTAGGATCACAGACTAGCCCCACAGACCAACACTAGTCTTTTCTGCGCATTTTATCCTCACTCATGCGCACCCGGGAAGACTTCCCGGTCGGTCACCCATTCGTAAATCGCTCCACGCCAAGCACGCTTAACCTCAGAGTTCTTTGCAGGTTGGCTTCCGGAAAAGAAAGTATATCTTGGTGGTATGAGTTATTCTATAAATTCTATTAAACCTTGAGTCAGGATGTGGGTCCACACATTCCAGGAATCGTAGAGGGTGGTGCCGTATGATGCGGCACCCAAAAGCACACATGAAAAGAATCCGAAAAAATACAAAGTTTTATTTATATAAACAGCAGAAGTCTTTTACAATACTTAATATACAGCAGAAGATAATACTCATAGCTAAACCCTTAGCCTAGCTATGCAAAAGTACAGCCGTCCTGCCCGCAAACGCTACACACTAGCAACACAAAATCTTACTGCGGCATGCAGGGCTCTTACTCGGCGGTATACCCCGACGGGGGCATCGCCTCATCCTCGGGCCCTTCCTCATACGTCTCACCTGCAAAAAGCTTAATATAGCAACCGTGAGCACGAAGGCTCAGCAAGACTTAACCGTATCACTTAAACATGGAACTCTACATGCAGGGGTACTTAATATAGGAATAGATATAGCAGTAAATGACTCACTTATATGTTGATCATCATTTTTCAAGTTAATAGCAGCAGCTTAAATGTTAAATAACGGTAACTTTAGCTAGCCTAATTTATAGCAATCATAGTTGCAAAGCAATTATATTTCAATACATCGTATTCTCCTGACATCTTTAGTATTTACTACGTCACAGCACAGTGAACAAGCGGTACTCAAATAACCGCGAGGGACGGTGATTGCAATCAGGACACACCCAAATAACACGTCACGTATACACGTGCCTAAGGAGTGTGTCGTGCTCCTCATCACGTCATATGCAGCAACCTTTCACTAGAAACTCAAACGCTGAACCGGTCCAACCATCACGGGCACAAGGTCCCCGCACGGAGCGTGTCTTTGCCCGCCGGCCGATTTACACCTTGCTGCCCTCAACCAACCCCTATCGACAGTGGGCTATGCCTCGACGTCCATGTTCTCGAGTTACATCGGTTTCCTGGGTTCCATATGCCCAGTATGCATCCAATACAGTTCAAACTTGTCCAGCAGGGCCGCACACGGATCAGTCCTCAACTGACACAAGCAGGGCTACACACCCTCTACTCGGTCTCAATTTCATATTCATAAACTATTCTTCGATGAAATCTTTCCCGTGTGATAAAATCCTATCTCGCGAGTAGATTCCAACTACTCGACTTATACCGGAGTCCTAAAAACTTAAGCATGACATTTTCTAATTGTCAGGCTGTAGACCTACCCAATACTCCATGGGATTTGTGGGTCATGCAAGTGGTGTAACAAGCACCTTAGACCTAATGCACAAAACTCATTCTAGACATAAGTGATACAAATAGAAAATTTGAATAGCACTTAAATGCAAACCGGGGCTTGCTTGGCTGCAAGTAAGAGGGATAGTTAGCTTCTGGAAGTAGAGTCTCCAAGGGCTCCAGGTCCTCCTCGATCTCGGTCACTATATGATATGCAATATATAAAATATATGAGTGATATTGAAACTATAGAAAAGATCTTATAAACATTGATCAGGTATGTAAATGATTTTAATTGGTTTTGGGATTTTTACAGTGGACACTAGGTCCTATGAGGAAGATCTGGACCAAAATTTGGAGATGTTCAAGGAAGCTTGTTGTCTCCAAAATTCCAACAAGTCAAAGGGTTCTCTAAATGTTGGTTTATTTCTGGAGCTTTGTCATGGTTAACATTGAATGATCTTCGTAGAGGAAGTTCTTATGCTTCTGGGAAAATTTGTTTCACATTTTTCTGAGATTTCTACAAGGAGAAACTGATTTTACATGTTTGGGGAAAATGTTGAAAAGGTTTCTGGACATTTTCCATTTTTCAATTGACATAGGTCATTTGAACACTGTTTGGTACAGTATATGAAGTCCAATGAACTTGAAATTTTTACTGAAGATCAAGTGTATTTTTAAGAGTGTTCTGAAAAAAATTTGGAATTTTCCAATTAACAGAACAGGAGTAATTAATTTCCCAAAAAATTAGCTCACAGGAATTAATTATGAAAATTCTGGGAGTTTCATGTCCAACAAATTGCACCACTGTAAAGTTGGAATCAAGATGAGTCTAACGGAATTTATGTGGAAATTTGTGAGCAAATTTACTAGGAGTAAAGGATTTTAGAAGTTTGATTGAAATCTGGAATTATTTCCCAATTGGAAAGTTTAAATAAATCTGCTGGCCCCACTTTATTTAAACGGACCAATCAGAGATGGGCCGCACCGAGGGCCACAGAGTTAACCGCGCAGCCGCACCAGATCCGGAGCCACAGCAGATCCGCAGGAGAGAGTAACAACGGCTGACATGATGGGCCCACGAGGTTGTCTTCAACCTCGGGCGCGCGACGCGGCCGCGGTGGCGCTGCGCCGGTGAGATTGCCGTTTCCCATTTCCCGGCCTTCCTTCACCCTGAAACTTCCGCCTAACCGTTTTCCAAGGTGTTGAGCACGATGGAGGGGTCCCCAAACGCTCGCGATGGCCGGAAACTCTCGTGCGACGGCGGCGGCGGAGCTAGGCTTTCGGCGATGGTCGGAATCGCTAGGAAATGGCGCAAATGCATCGGAAAATGGTCGGGGAGGCTTTGGGATCATGAGGAAGGTTACTAGGTGGTGTAAACGACGTGGAACCGCCGGTAAGCACAAGTTCGTCGGTGAACAGGGGAGGTTTCAATGGCGGAGAGGAAAACTCAAATATCTCAGCAATCATTCGATTGTTTCCGTCGATTCTTGGCAGGATGGTGCGCTAGGAGGTACGGATTATAATCCTTAATTGGATTGAAGATTCATTACAGATAGAAACGGAATTAAACTGAGAAGCTTGCTAGTCCATGGGTCACGGCCGAAAGCAAAACTTGAATCATTTGCTCGATACTGAACGAAAAGAGGAATGGGTTTTACTGTGAGAAAGAGCTCGTGTTGCCGATCCTTTTTGCTGTTGAAGCCAAGGTGTAACGCGGCTTGGGGAGGGCTGACGACGATGGATCCGAGGGTTCCCGACGGCTTCACCGCGAGCCTCAGGAAAACATAAAAATACGAGGCTAAGAAGTCAGGGACGAAGGAACCGATTGTACCAGAGACTAGAGGGGGTCTTGGTGCACCTTTTTTCTGTTGTACTCAAGCACCAACTCGGTCTGGAATCGGATCTAGAAGCGGCAACAGCTAAGGTGACGGCGGGGCAGAGCTGCGGCGTGGGAAGGCAAAACCAATCGGGAACTCGATGCCGGCGGCCACGAGGGGTATAAATGGGAAGAGAGAGGTGAGGAGAGCCGGCCATGGCGCAACCAGGGAAGCAGCTCCCTGTCTTGCATGCCGGGAGGTGTCGCCACTTTGAGAACAGAGGAACCGCTCGAGTTTGGGTCACTGGACAGTGGGCCCCACAATTCCATACTCATCCCTTCTCTGGTTAAACAAGTATCCTACAAAATGATGTCCAAAATTTATGAAAATTTGTGGATAGGCTCAATTAATATCTGGGATTTCATTCTGAAATAAAAACTTTGAATTGATCAAGTTTCAATTTAAATTCAAATTTGAATTTGAATGGAATTCAATGGACCCATTGAATTAAATATAAATAGTGCTCCAAATATTATGAAAATTTGCAGTGGTGCTATTTGAAATATTTGGAAGCTAATGGTAAACTCAAAATATTATTTTGGCCAAGTTTGAACAGGGGCTAATTTGAATTTTTTAATTCCTTCTATTTGAAGCTTATATTGGTTTGATTTCTCAGTTTACACTTTGATTTCTTTTTCCCATATAAATTTTTAATTTCTCCTATATGAACTTTGTACTTTGAGTTTAGGGCTTTTACATTCCTCCCCCCTTAAAAGAATCTAGTCCCGAGATTATATATAAAAGAGACAGAGGTAAAAAGATTATTGGATATGAGATGATAATAAATCCGGATATTTTGATCGGAGATAATCCTCGCTTTCCCATGTCGCTTCCTCAGCGGTATGGTTGCTCCACAAGACTTTGTAGAAGTACAAAGTCCAGTTTCTAGTGGTGCGAGTCTATTCATCAATAATTCGGATCGGATACTAAGAAAAAGTGAGATCCGGTTGGAGAGTTTCAATGTCTTCGGTGCGGATTTGAGCTGAGGATTTAAGACACTTCCGCAGCTGAGAAATATGGAATACATTAAGAACTCCAGATAGTGACGCCGGTAACTCCAAACGATAGGCCACGGGTCCGCATTTTTCCATGACTGTGAACGTACCGATGAATCGTGGAGCAAGCTTTCCCTTCACTCCAAAGTGATGAATCCCTTTCATTGGAGAGACACGGAGATAAACGTGGTCTCCAATGTCAAAGTGGAGAGGTCAACGTCTTTTATCCGCATAGCTTTTCTACTGCGATTGAGCAGCCTTGAGATTTGCTTGAATCACTCGCACTCATTCTTCGGCTTCATTTATAAGATCAAATTCCGTATATAACTCGCTCGCCGGATTCACACCAGTTAAGTGGTGTGCGACATTTCCGGCCGTAGAGAGCTTCATACGACGCCATATTGATGCTAGCTTGATAGCCATTGTTATATGAGAACTCCGCCAACGGTAAATAATCATTCCAACTTTTACCGTGGTTGATGGCACAAGCGCGTAGCATATCTTCTAAATCTTGATTCAACCGTTCAGTTTGACCGTCGGTCTGCTGGTGATATGCGGAGCTTCGGATCAGTTTTCTCCCCAATGATGCCTGCAGCTGCTCCCAGAAACGAGCAACGAACAACGCACCGCAATCTGAAATAATTGTCCGGGGAACTCCGTGCAAGCACATGATTCTTGCAATATATAACTTCGCATATTTCTTGGCAATGTACTTTGCATGTACCGGAATAAAATGAGCTGATTTGGTTAGTCCATCGACTATCACCCAAGTCGAATTATGCTTGTGGAATGTGAGAGGCAAACCGATGATGAAATCCATACTAATATACTCCCATTTCCATGCCGGGATTTTTAATGGTTGCATCTGTCCGGCCTTTCTCATATGGTCGGCTTTCACCTGCCGACACGTATCACACTCGGATACGTACTTTGCAATTTATCTTTTCATCCGTGTCCACCAAAATATAGGTTTCAAATCTTGATACATCTTGTTGCTGCCCGGATGAATAGAATACGTGGACAAGTGAGCTTCATCGAAGATTTTCTTCCGATGTTCTATGTCACGGGATACCACTATACGGTCTTTGAACCATAGAGTACGATGCTCATCACTTCGAAAGCACTTCATTGCTCCATTCTTCATTCTTTGAATGTGTGGCATACCCACGTCTTTCTTTTGAGCTTCCATAATCTCCTCTCGTATAGTAGGGACGAGAGGAAGATTATATAACGCTCCATATGGAACTAAGTATAAACTCGGCTCATCCTCTTCCATCAGAGTGATGGACAGACTATTGACGTGAGACTTGCAGTTCTGCACATTGGCAACTACATTTGCCTTGTCAGGATTGTAATGAATTTCAATCTCATAATCTTTGATCAGTTCCAACCATCTTCACTATCGCGTATTCAGTTCCTTATGAGTGAAGATATATTTTAGACTCTTGTGATCGGTGTAGAGGTGCACTAAATTTCTTAGTAAATAATGCCTCCACATTTTCAAAGCGAGTACCACGGCAGCGAGCTCAAGGTTATGAGTTGGATAATGATGCTCATGATTTTGGAGCTGCCGTGATCCATACGCGATCAGCGGCCTTCTTGCATTAACACGCAGCCGAAACCAATGTCAGACGCATCACAATAAACGTCGAAGGATTTGGTCTTATCCGGCTGAGCTAGCACTGGGGCTGTTGTGAGATGTTTCATCAATGCTTGGAATGCATCCTCACATGCCTTGCTCCAAATATATTTGGTCCCCTTTTTAGCAGCTCCTTCATCGGTTTAGCAATCTTTGAGAAGCTTGGAATGAACCTCCGATAATATCCTGCTAACCCGAGGAAGCTGGGAACTTCATGTGCGGACATTTGAGACCTCCATTTCAGCACTTGCACAATTTTCCTTGGATCCACAGCGATACCTTCCGCTGAAATAATGTGACCAATAAATGGTATTTGGCTGATCCAAAATTCACACTTGCTGAATTTTGCATAAAGCCTGTGATTTCGCAATCGTTGGAGCATGATATTCAAGTGTTTGGCGTGTTCTTCCTATGATTTTGAATAAACCAACATGTCGTCAATGAAGACCATGAAAAACTTGTCCAACTCCAGCATGAAAACTGAATTCATTAAATACATGAAGTGAGCCAGCGCCTTGGTAAGCCTGAACGACATGACGAGATATTCATAGAGCCCTTATCTCGTCGAGAATGCCGTCTTCGGTATATCCTCTGGTCCTATTTTTATTTGATGATTTCCAGACCGAAGATCCATCTTTGAGAAGACTTTAGCACCCACTAATTGATCGAATAAGATATCGATGCGCGGTAGTGGACTTATTCTTGATCGTCACAGCATTGATCGGACGATAATCCACACATAGGTGTAACATCTTGTCCTTTTTCTTCACAAATAATGCAGAGCAGCCCCAAGGTGATGAACTTTGGCATATGACACCTTTGTCCAGTAGGTCCATCAAATGCTCCATCAATTCGGCCAAATCATTTGGTGCCATATTGTATGGCCTCCGAGAAATAGGCATGGTTCCCAGAATAATTTCAATCTTGAACACGATGTCCCTATCCGGTGGCATACCCGGAAGGTCGTCAGGAAACACGTCCATATATTCATGAACCATAGGAATGTCCTGAAGCTTTGTGGCTTCCGTGTTGTAGGTGGATGTAATTTCTTGGATAAGGCGGTCTAGAATAAGAGTGTGTGTTTCATGTAGTGGAGAGTTTGGATGGACCACACGTGGAACGATGTCAAGAACAGCACCATGACGGTGCAGCCATGACATCCCTAAGATGACATCTATCTTTTGACCCTCTAATAAAATTAGAGAAGTCGGATAGATATTCCCACCACCCTTAAGTTGTGCTTTATGGACTTTCATGTCCGCTGCTATCTTCCCACCCGGAGAGCAAATCAGATATGAACATTTTGTGGGAATGATAGGTAATTGGTATTTGATGACATGTGATAGGCTAACGAAATTATGTGTGGCACCGGAGTCAAATAATATGACTCAGGGATTGTGGAGTAGAGAAAACGTACCCGCGAGAATGGGTTTGCCTTCCGGCACGTCTTCGAGATCTATGTGGTGGATGTTGCCGGGTTTTGGTGCTGGTTTCTTGGGATGGTTGCGGGGTTGAACGGCACCATGATATGGTGCTTGCCCGCTGCCTTGACGGTGCTCGGGGCAGTCCCTCGCAAAATGCCCGGCACGGACACGTATAGCACGTGTACTGCATCAAGTTCTTCCAATTTGCGGACGGAACCCCGGTGCACGTGGTGGAGGTCAATATGCACGCGGGGCCATCCTTTGCTGCTGCTTCTATTGTGGATATGCTGTTTGAAAACACGGCGCGTTGAAAGATCGACCGCAGAATTGCTGCGGTCGCGCCGGTGGCTGCCATCGCTGATCGAATGGTGAGCGATACACCACACGGTACTTCTGGGGACTGCCACTGCTGCTGCTCGATGGCGTGCTCTATTTCCTCTTATCAGAAACGAGCTCACGCTGAGCCTTTTTCTGTACAATAGCGGCATTGATCATGTCATTGAAGGTGCCGCGATTGCTCTGTGCGAGTTGGACCTTCATCTTCGGATTCAGGCCCCGGAAGAATATGTCTTGCTTTCTGTCTTCTGTCCCAACATACTCGGGCGCGTACTGCGCCAATTGGTTTAATGCGCGGGAGTATTCGTGGGCACTCCTCTTGCCTTGCTTTAGCTCCAAGAATTCTTGAAGCTTCCTCTTCATTATACCGGGAGTTATATGGTAGGCGCAGAACTCCTCCCGGAATTCGGTCCATGTGACCACATGACCGGCCAGCAGTGAGGCGATGAAGTTCGCCCACCAAGAACCAGCGGATCCTTGAAGCTGTTGTGCTGTAAACAGCGCCTTCTGCTGTTCGGTGCATCACAGCAAACCGAGCTTCGTCTCAAGAGTGCGGATAAAGTTGTCTGCTGCCAGAGGATCCTCGGCCTCCGTGAAGACAGGTGGATGTGTCACAAAAAAGTCCGAATATGAACTCTGTTGGGGCTGGTGTTGCCCATTGTCTTTTCGTCCCCCTTGACGGGACGAATTCTGCACCAACATACGCAGTAACTCGGTTTGCTCGTTGCGCGAGCCGAGTACTGCAGCCAGAATCTCCGTGAGCGTCCTCGAAGGTTCAGATGGTGGTGGTGGAGGGACTTGTTGCTGTGGTGTTGCGATTTGCTCCCGGGTCGTAGGTTCATCCTCACGACCCCGGCTCGAGCCTCCCATCTCGGGCGTAGAACACGTACGCACCATTCTGCATTCACATGATTTAAATCAGCAACATGTTTGTTTGCTTCATCTAATCCATACCATAGTAGTGCGGTTATTGACAATGTGATAATTGCATAACATTCACATATATTGATAAAGTACAAACATTATACAAGATATATTATCTCATGACCAAGTTTACAATAGTAATTTCCAAAATGACGGACTCCCACTACGGAAGTGCATCTCAACTATACTTGGTCCGCATGAGATGTCATACACACCTTGCCATCTTATACACACCCACTACTATTTATAATATGACACAAACATGGCTACAAAATAAACACGAGCAACTACTAATTATATGTTGCCCTGTGGTGGCAGTAGTGCTGCCCCATCCTACTTCGATGCATCATCATCACCGTACTAGAGTATCTCAGGATCTTCTTCCTCCTCAGAACCTGAGAGCACCTGCTCGCCCATATTCAGCGGTATGTCATTTGCCGGTGGATATACAGCTGGTTGCAATTGTGCTTCAGCCTCAATCACATCATCCTGAAGTTGGTCTGCCTCGTACTCCCAATTCTGAGCTTCCTCGATGGCTTTGTCTCGTGCCTCGGTGACTACAAACAGATGCTGTTGCTGTTGTTGCACCTCCAACTGACTCGCCTGCAGTCCATCACGAGCTTGCTGCAGTTCCATGCGATTTTGCCTCAGTTCGGCTCAAGCTTTTTGCAGTCTAGTGCGAGTGTGATTCAGCTGATCCATGCATTGATTCAGCCGGTGATTCGTCAGAGCCAGGAACGAACGTTGGTTCTCATTGATATAATCAAGAGTGTCACCACGTTCCATCGCTTGCCTCAAGGCTTCGATCTGCTCCCGAAGGATTGCACCCTGTGCAAGAACCACCATGCTGGATGCAGCGGCATAAGTCCCAAGTGTTGTCGAGGTTGTGTCGCCATATGGTTGTTAGGACGCAACCATACGACGTTGCCACTAAAACCAGCCGCACCACAGACCGGGAGAAGAGCAAATTATGTCCCAACCATGGCATCTTGATGAAGCTCGCAAAGCTTCATAAGCGCTTTGCCCGATGCAGTGGCACACGTGTCCTCCTAGAGAGCTCCCTGAATAGAGACCGAAAAAGGAGCCCATCCATAAAAACGCGGACTCGCCGGGATGTCGACCAGAACGGTACATGACAATACGTCTCTGTCAACCGCCTATTGACCCAAATAGCATGGCATCTCGATGAAGGCGAACTGTTGGAGCACTTCCTGCAATATGATCGGGAAGCCCGGACAGTTGGCACATGTGGAGAACACCCATCCGTCCGGCAACAGCATTACATCCGTCATCTATAAAAGATGTACTTGAATGAGTCAAATACTCAAATTCAACAAACTTTGTTTATAAACAGATCATGGATGTGAAAATTGAATTATGAAAGTGAATTCAAATTCAAATGTCAAATGAAACATAACATTGGAATTCTGTCTCAGTTTCTGTTCATTCTGACCAGTCAGGAAAAATTCGAAACTTTCATCCAGTTAGAGGCACATTCAGGACTTGAGATAAACTACAAAATTGTAGTAAACTCAAATAGATTTCCAGAATGTATTTATTTGCCTCCGTATCATTTTTTTATAAGGAGATATGATATTTGCATGTTGACCAAGTTTCTGGAGAAATTTTGACAATGACTCCTCTGTTTAAGGCTGATTTGTCCACAATTTTCCAGATACAAAACATCAAGATATGCAAACTTTTTCCAGGTTTCATACAAAACATCAGGGTGTTTAAAAATAAAAAAAGTGAGAATGGGGTTGTGGTTAGGAATAAGGCTAGGTTGGTTGCTCAAGGTTTCACACAAATTGAAGGTCTAGATTTTGATGAAACTTTTGCTCCTGTTGCTAGATTAGAAGCCGTAAGAATTTTGTTAGCTTTTGCTGCATATAAATATTTCAAGTTATATAAAATGGATGTTAAAAGTGCTTTTCTTAATGGATATATAGATGAGGAGGTTTATGTCAAGCAACCACCAGGTTTTAAAAATACAGATTTTCCTAATCATGTTTACAAGCTGTCCAAAGCCTTGTACGGTCTCAAACAAGACTCTAGAGCATGGTATAATAGGTTAAAAACATTCTTACATGAAAAGGGGTTTACCATGGGCAAGGTTGATAAAACTATTTTTGTGCTTAAGCATGGCAATGACTCATTATTGTTCAAGTGTATGTAGATCATATTATCTTTGGTTGTGCTTCTCATGATCTTGTATCCAAGTTTTCAGCTGTGATGAGTTTAGAATTTGAGATGAGTATGGTGGGAGAACTCACGTACCTTTTGGGGCTGCAAATCAAGCAAACTAAGGAGGGAACCTTTGTGCATCAAACGAAGTATACAAGAGACCTTTCTTAAGCACTCCAACATGGACAAAAGAAAGCCTCTTCAGACACCAATGGGAAGAGCAACAACACTTGAACTTGATGAACATGGTGAACTCGTGGATCAAAAAGAATATAGAAGCATGATCGGATCACTTTCGTCACAATATCAAGACCGGACATACAATTTAGCGTATGTCTTTGTGCACGGTTTCAAGCTTCCTTACGTGTTTCACATCGTGAAGCCATCAAAAGAATTCTCAGGTACTTACATGGAACTCAAGAATTTGACATTTTTCTTCCTTCTTCCTCAACCGTTACTTTGAAATCTTTTTTGGATGCTGAATTTGGGGGTTGTTTGGTTGATAGGAAAAGTATTTCCAGAGCTTGTCACTTTCTTGGTAATTCACTGGTCACTTGGTCCTCTAGAAAACAAAGTTCAGTTGCACAATCCACAGCCAAATCTGAATATATAGCTGCTGCTAGTGCTTGCTCACCAATTCTTTGGATTGTTCAAACACTTAAGGACTATGGGGTTGATCTAGATAGTGTTTCATTATTTTTTGATAACACTAGTGCCATTTGCATTGCTAAAAACCCCGTGTAACATTCTAGAACTAAGCACATTGACATTAGGTATCACTTTCTCCCTGATAATGTTGAAAAACAAAACATTGTGCTTCACCATGTAGATACCGAACAACAGTTGGCTGACATTTTTACAAAACCTTTGGATTTCACTCGTTTTCGTTACATTCGTAGTGAAATAGGGGATATGCATCCTCATAGCTTAAATCGAGGGGGAGTTTTTGAAACTTCAAAACTTTATGTGTGAATCTGAATTTAAAACAATTTGAGCATAGTATTTCATACATATATGACTTTTTGATTTCTTTTACGTGCTGAAAGTTCATACTACGTTACTCATGTTATACATTATGTAGTTTTTGCCATGACTAGTAATTGAAATAATTACTTACACTAAATCTGGTCATGATCGAGCTTTCTTGCTGTTTTGAACTTGTTGCATGCTCACAAGTGCTTTTAATAATGAAAAATTAATCAATCAACTATCCACATGTTAAGCTTTTATGTTCAAATAAAAATGAGAAATTATCAAGACAATATGCATGCATTGCACTTCTTCTTTTGATATGGCTGATCACTGCACTTGGATATGAACTTGGAAGAAGTTGTGTGTGACTAAAACCATGTCCTTAAGCTTCTGATTGTGAAATGACATAGGCTTGGCTTGGTTGGTTAGAATAATGCAGATGCGGCATATAATCTCTTGCAAATGTCACATGTTAAAATTTTGTGCTTAAAAGAAAATAAAATTAGAGCAACAAGTGTCATGCTTCTAAGTCCTGAAATAGTTAAGTTTGTGAGATCATGACTTGCTTAAATTGAAAATTACATTTGATCTCTAGCATGGCTTACACTACTTTATGTATTTCATTATTGTGATAGTGTAAGTTACCTTATAGTATGACTTGGATGAGCTTTGTTCTATATGTATATGTTATAATGTGCTCATAACAAATTAAAATTTCTCTTTTGTACTTTGCTGAATACATTGTCAAAGGGGGAGAACTATGCAAGGGGGGAAATAAGTTTAGGTGGAGAAATTTATTTCTATCAATTTTCAAAAAGAGGGAGAAATTGTTTTCAAAACTTTTCATGTGAATGAGCCAATGTTGAGATTTTAAGTGATGTTGCCAATGCATTCATCAAGGGGTGATTGTGATACCTATCTGTGCTGAATACATTGGCTATTGCAATAAAAGTTTTGAATACTACCAAAACACTTTTCTTATCAAGGTCCGACTCTAGGTCCGAGCTCCAGCAAGATCTGACGTAAGTCCGACTTGTTTTGGCTAGGTCCGACTTCTTTTTCTAGGGCTGACTAGCTATTGTTAGCTCCAGCTCTAGGTACGACTAGCTTTGGTTAGCTCCAACACTAGGTCCGGCTAGCTTTTTTAAGTTCCAGCACTAGATCCTGTTAGTTTTGGTAAGCCCCGGTTCAAGTTCCAGTTAGCTTTGGCAAGTTTCAGAGCTTGATCGCAGTGGTTCTGCTTTTAACTTGCAATGTTTCGAGCTTGCTTTTCGGAATATGAAAAGTTTGCTTAGTTTTATTTTACTAAGTTTTTGGTTTGTTTCGATGGTTATGGTTGATATCTTTTTGCTATGGTTTGCAACATACTTATGTGAGGTGCTCAGGTGTTGTGGTTTCGGAACTATCGAGAGTCAAGTCGAGGACTTGTGCTCGGAAGTAACAGTTGTTTATTCATGTGCAGGTGTTGCTCGAGTTCAAGACATGGCTGGTGACATGATCCATTGAACTAGTCTTAGGGAGAAGATGAGGTTCAACAACCAAGTTCGGGAGGAATTGTGGTTGAGTTGATTGGGAGGTTGTGCAACATGTTTGAATCAAGAACAATGCATATGAATGTATCGTGGAGGTCATTGGAAGATGTTTGCATGTGTGCAAGGAGTGCATAACGGTTGCTACATGGTTCCGAGGCGTGGTGAAGAGAAGTAGATGTAAAGAATTGGTCAGAAAGGTCCAACCGGCTAGATTATGGACTTAGGATGCAGCTGAGTTGTGTTTGACTCAAATATGGAA
The DNA here is from genome assembly GCA_036927565.1 of Tuctoria greenei. Lineage (NCBI taxonomy): Eukaryota > Viridiplantae > Streptophyta > Magnoliopsida > Poales > Poaceae > Tuctoria > Tuctoria greenei. The sequence goes on along the minus strand of JAYESD010000003.1, from coordinate 127,861,149 downwards.
AGTTTTGAGTTGGTTATGATAGGATTTCACGTGGGTCATGAATTTTAGTTGTTTTAGGAATGTGGGATACGTTCCTATGGTTCTTGGAAGTCTTAAGATTGCCCCTATTTGTGTATACAAGAGTCTTGAGCAGTTATGAAAAGTTTCGATTCGTGAATTGAGTAGGATTAGAGTCCTAGTTACGTTTGAGTTGGCCTAAGGGCTGGTTATATAAGCAAGGGAGGACAGAGCTCCTGGAAACAACTTCGGGGCTGCTTCTCTTATGTTTTGATCAGTAAAATTCATAGTTTGAAGGAACTTTTGTGCCTTGTTCGTCCGACTTGTTTTCATCAAGTCATTATCGTCGAGTTTCTGCACAGCTCTACCTTTCTTTGGTGGTTTTATCAAAACTCGAGTTTTACAGATCAGATTGATGTGATTCTTTTTTGGTTGTCTTCACAATTTGATTTTCTATCATATGTTAAAATTTCACAGTCATTGGATTTGTGTTTTTTGATCTACACGAGTTTCTTTGCAGTATTCCAGAACTGTTTTTCTTGGGTAAAACAGATTGACCTATTTTTGATCTTTCGATTGTAACTTAAGTTTTTCTCGATGGATTTTCATGATTCTTTTTGTGACATCTTATTTAATATATTCTCCACAATCTATAATTTTTTAGTTACATTTGATAACCTTTAGATTAGTCGCACACACGATCTCTTTAACAGATCATTTTTCAGTTGAGGGGTTTTTGTTGTTTCCGCTGACAAGTTTTAATTTGCCATTCACCCCCACTCTAGTAGTTTTACACGTGCTCTTCATACCTACAGCTTAGTTTTCATTTACTAAGTTTTTGTTGTGTTTTGGTAGTTATGGTTGATATCGTTTTGCTAAGGTTTGCAACATAATTATGTGAGATGCTCGCGTAAGGTGTTGTGGTTATATGAACTAATGAGAGTCAAGTCGAGGACTGGTATCCGTTGTTTATTCATGTGCAGGTGTTGCTTGAGTTCAAGACATGGCTGGTGATGGGATCCATTGATCTAGTCTTAGGGAGAAGATAAGGTTCAACAACCTAGTTCGGGAGGTATTGTGGTTGAGTTGATCGGGAGGTTGCACAACATGTTTGAATCAAGAACAATGCATATAAAGGTATCGTGGACATTGTTGGAAGATGTTTGCACATGCGCAAGGAGTGCATGGACGTAGCTATATGGTTCCGAGGCATGGTGAAGAGATGTGGAGGTAAAGAATTGGTCGGAAAGGTCCAACCGACTAGGTTACGGACTCAGGATGCGGCTAAGTCGTGTTTGACTCAAATATGGAAAGTTTTGAGTTGGTTATGATAGGATTTCGTGTGGGTCATGGATTTGAGTTGTTTTAGGAATGAGGGATACGTTCATAAGGTGTTTGAAAGTCTTAAGATTGGTTTTATCTGCGTATCGAAGAGTCTTGAGCAGTTATGGAATGTTTTGATTCGTAAATTGAGTAGGATTAGAGTCCTAGTTTTAGTTGAATTGGCCTTCGAGCTGGTTATATAAGCAAGCAAGACCAGATTTTGTGGTAAACGACTTTGGGGCTGTTTATCTTGTGTTTTGATCAATAAAATTTGTAGTCTAAAGGAACTTTTATGACTTGTTTGTCCAACTTGTTTTCTTCAGATCTTTCTCGTCGAGTTTCTGCACAGCACTACCTTTCTTTGGTGGTTTTACCATAACTCCAGTTTTACAGATCCGATTGACGTGATTCTTTTTGTGTTGTCTTCACAACTTGATTTTCTATCATATGTGAAAATGTAACGGTCATTGTATTTGTTCTTTCTGATCTACACGAGTTTCTTTGCCGTGTTCCAAAACTGTTTTTCTCGGGTAGGACAGATTGACCTTTCTTCGATCTTTCGATCGTAACTTGAGTCTCGACGGATTTTTGTGATTCTTTTTGTTATGTCGTTGTGACTTGATTCTCTACAATATATACTAGTTTTGTTACAATTGAACAAATTTAGTTTAGTTGCACACACGGTTTGTTTAACAGATCGGTTTTCTGCCAAGGGGTGTTTCCGTTGCTTCCGTTGAAAAGTTTTAATCTACCATTAACCCCCCCCCTCTGGTAGCTTTACACAAGCTCTTAGATCCTACAGCTCCAAGGTCACAAAGGGCCTTGTCAAAGTGGTGAGCCACAATTGAGCATGATATTGTAGGACCTTCAGGGTCCTTCAGCCAGTTGCCTCCGTGTAGAGAAATCATGTTGGCACTTTCCACGAGATGTTCGGGCTGTCTTGGCATCCTGCCATTCTCTACTGGCAGAACGGAAGCTGCCAGTTGAGCCAACTGAGTTTCCAACATTTTGTTGAAACTCAATCAATTCTTAAAGGCATAGGATAGTCATTCAATCTTGGCACAAATGCTCACTAGGGTCTTGTCATTGGCCGACAACTTCTTGGATATAACCACATTGATCTTTAGCTGACCAATGGCAAGTTCTCTCAAGTAGGGTTTATTTCCATTTTTGCCATTGTTGTTGTACCCTGCTTGAATGAATGGGCGTGGTTGGCCCCACCCTTGACCTCCAGGACGATAGCCATTGTTGGCTACATATAGGACATCCCCACAGGTTTCTGGGAAATCATTGCCCAAATGGCCCGTGTTTCCACAAACTTCACAAGTGTTGTGAGAGTATAAGGCACAAACATTGCCATATACCTCACCATTGTCGTGTCCATCAATTTTCTTCACAAGGAGGTCCAATTTGGTAGTGATCATGTCCACCTTCAAGGTGTGTGTGCCTCGCTGGCGGGTATGGAGACACTCATCGCTCCAGGCCTTATTTGACACCATCTTCTCAATCAAATCATTTGCTTTGGCCACCGTCAATGAGAAGAAGGCACCTCCAGCAGCAGCATCAACATGGTCACGGGCAGAAGACATCAGCCCGTAGTAGAAGTTTTGGATGATGAGCCAATCATCCATCCCATGGTGGAGCCAAGCTAGGATGTACTCCGGTAGCCTTTCCCATGCCTCGAGAATAGATTCCTTGACATCTTGCTACAAGCTGGAAATTCTTCCACGTAGCATTGGTCTTGCTCAATAGGAAAAACTTGGCGAAGAATGCCGTAGAACACTTCTCCCATGTGTCTACAGCACTTCGGTTTGCGTAGAACCACTGTTTCGCTCTCCCAAGAAGAGATAATGGAAATGGCCTAAGACGGACAATATCAGGAGATACATCCTTGATCTTAAACGTGTTGCAGATCTCAAGAAATTATTGCTGGAGAGCACTTGCATCCTCATTAGCCTTCCCACAAAATGGGTTTTCTTGAACCAAAGTGATAAGGTCAGTGTTGATTTTAAAGTTTACGTCTTCCGTGTTAACAGTGAGCCCACAGGCACATTGTTAGCAGAGGGAGCTGAAAACTCATGAAGGGTCATCTGGGCATTATCGTTTCGGATGTTGGTGCAGTTGTGCTGGCTTGCTTTGCTTCTGGAAGCTTTTGAGGAGTAACGACATGGTGTCATTCTCTCAAAAGGGATTTGGGATCTTCAACAAAGTTTTTTTGCAAGTGAAAACCAGAAATACACTACCCTATTTTTGCATAAAATCCGAAAACAATGAAGGGTCATCCTACAAAAACCTACTAGGGTCCTATCCTATTCACTCAATCATGCAATACTTCGACTGCCTTCCCCAGCAACAGCGCCAAAAATGCTTGTTGACGCTTCCTACGCACTACTAACAATCCATCTCTAGCAGTGGTGCCAGAAATGCTTGTTAATAGATTTTAGATTATACATGTAAATTTGCAAGCGCACGGAAACTATCGATGTAGCATTTCCCCTCTAAGAGTATTCCCGAAGGGTGTCATTTATATTCTCCCAAAGGAAGGCTAGATGGAAGTAAAGCAATCATCAAGTGGAGAGGCTAGGTTGATCTAGGTAAGGTTCTCGCAAGGATGAATAAATGTTAATTGGAGTAGTGTGACACACACAAGAGCATTCTATCCTAAGGGGATAAATAGGTAAAGAGGGACTAGGATAAGAGCTCGGTAGAGACTCCTACGATGCTTCTAATGTACATATACATAGCCTAAGTTAGTTACTAATGATCATGTCAATTATGAATTCTCATGTTAAGTGGATTAACACATCAAGCACGGGTTTACCCCTAGCAATACTAGGACGACTCCCACCAAGAGCCCGTGGCACAGCCGAACGTGGAGGATTACAAAGGATAGATAGGGCTGTCACCGCCTACTGCCTACCTCTTCACTCTGTAGGTCTACGAGACATTCAACGCTACTTTCTATCCTAGCACCATGCTATCATATTAAGTAATTACCTTAAGAGCCTAGGCACAAGCTATCCTAAGGCAATGAACTCAATCATCGTTGAGCCAATGTTAATTCATAGCATAAGTGATTCATGTTAACATAATCATGTCATAGCTAATAAGACTATAGTGGAGTTTTGTTGTGTTTATGATGATATAATGAGAATGGTATAGCATAATCATAAATACTACTCCTACCACATATATGGAATCCACAATCAAACAAGAAATGCTTCATCCAAGTATATGAACAATAGAAGACTAAAGATAACATCTTTATTAAGAGAAAAGTCACAAATACAAATAGGAATATAAGAGCCACACTTTTCCCAATTAAGAATTAGGAAGAGACTCCTTCTACTCCTCCCCTACTTGGACTATGGACTAGAGACTCTCCTTTGTACAGCCTATACTACTCTAAACCTATGGAGAGTAGTGGATACAATGGATGAATACTCAAGTGGTGTGTGTTGAAGTGAGGGGGTGAGGGATCCTATTTATAGCTTGGAGAAGGGTCTGTTCATGCCACCAAAAGTGCGCGAATCAGTCACCCATGACTTCTTCAAGCCAGGAGGAGCCAACACATGGCATTTGACAAGGTGTGGTGCCACTCCCTAGTCGGCCAACTAGGGAGGTCGGCCGACCTGGTCCCAGCCCCGTTGGGGCTGTGCTTCCTCCAAGTCTCTGCCAGTTGGGTCCAATTGACTGATATTGGTGCTACACTGTTGGATGGCCTCAGATACTTCTTATTGTGGGCCATTTGATCCATGTGGTGCAACATGTCGTCGCTTGAATGGCTGGAATGATATTTTATAGGATCCATCCCCTTCCTTCACTTCAATTCTGCATAAATTACCTGCACGCACTACTTTGTCCAAGAACAAGTGGAAATAGGTTAAATAAAAAGGTGATGTGTGCAAGAATGTAAAATCCCTAATTTTCAAACTTTGAACTCAGCTTTGATTTAACAGAAATGAGGAGAAGAAAAAGAAATCAAATTGGTAAGTGCAAAAATCAAATCGATTCAAACCCTAAATGAGGGAATTAAAAAAAAATAAATTTAGCTACTGTTCAAACGAGGTTAGCATGATGATCTGAGTTCACCATTCGCTTCCAAATATTCCAAATAGCATATCTCTCCAATTTCATAACATTTGGAGCACATCTACCACTTAATTTAGTGTGTACATTGAATTCCATTCAAATTCAAATTCAAATTCGAATTTCAGCTGAAACATGGTCAATTCTGTGATTTGATTTCAGAATCAAAGTCTTCATATTTGTTTGTTTTTCCCCACAATAATGTAGCATTTTTGGATCAATATTGGTGGAAAAATTCATTGACCAGAGAGTAGCTGAGGATGAACCGCTGTGGGACCCACCTGCCAGTCTCACATTTGCTGTTGCCGACTCTGTTCTTGGCACATACGGCGCGATCTTTTACCGTAGCCGGATCCTAGGTCATGGAGCGCTGGTTGCTTGGAAGGCAAGCTGATCTGCTCCTCTCTCTCTATCTGACCGACTTCCACTGAAGACGAAAGCCAACACTCGCTCTCTGCTCGCTCTCAGTCTCTCCCGCGCCACCAGCAGCGTTGCGCTTGAGCTTCGTTTCACCGGCGATCCAGCCATCGTTTCCTCCCGACTTCAAAAGCAAAGTGGACCCTAACATTTTGCTCTACCTCCTGGTGCCAACCGTTCTTCGGTTACTCACCGTTTGGCATGCTATTTTGAAGTTTTGGTGGAGCTCACAGGTGAAGCCGTTAGGAGCTGTCTCTGCTCCACCGTCGACTCCCCGCACAAAGCATCCTCAGCCCCCGACCTCTACAGGAAAAAGGTGTGCTAAGGTACCTAGAACATGCTGGTGAAGTTTCATCCCATGCCATGCTTCATAGCTCTCTTATTTCCATTTTTTACAAAAATAGCTCATAGCTTGGTCGTTAGGTCTCCGATTTAATTCGGTTTCTAGCTGCAACCGTACTTCAATCCAGTCAAATATATTTTTCACAACTTCCCGTGCACCACCTAGATCAAGAAATATCAAGTTTCATCGAGTAATCTATTTAGGCTACAACTTTTCCCCATCACCATTAGAAACATTTCGGATTCACTGTCGACGACCATCTTCCGGCCGTTTTCTCCCCGATTGGCGTCCAATATCTTGTTCCTTGGAGCACCATGATGCTCCTGGACATTGCAGCGCATCATTTGGTGCATCCCCATGTGAGATCAACATTGGCCCTGCCAAGGCCGCCGCGATTGCCGTCACCGGCGAGGTTCTGCTCGCCGTCGGCCATCACCAAGGTGCCCTAAAGGTGTTCTTTGCGCCCTGGAGTCGATCCCCACAAAAATATCAAAGTTTGGTTGAGCATAGAAGTGGGAACGTGCGGGCGCCATTGTTGCCCATGTTTTGGGGCGACCTGAAGCGGGATTGAAGATCAACTTGACCAGTGGGGCCCACTGGCAGTGTTTCAATATGTTTTCCAAATTCCAGAAAACTGACCGAACATCAAATTTAGATAACTCCCTGTAGAATGCTCCAAAAATTATCAAATTTTTTTGAAAGGACTTAATCTCTAATTTCCAGAAGTGCAAATGTTTAACCAAGGAAGGCTATTTTCTTTCTGTAAAATTCAATTACTCCAAACACTCCTGGAATTTTCACAGCTGATCCCTTTATTATAAATTCACCAAATTTTGCAAGAACCTCAAGTTGGGTATTCCTCACATCTTGTAAATATTGCGTAGAAATTAAACCTGTATAACATTCACAACTTCAAATTTCCTCTCTGCTGTGCATTAATATAAAGAAATACATCACAGTATTTGAATCAAACTTATAAATTCAATTACTCCTAGTAGACTTGCTGAAAAGATTCCCAATAAATTCTGGTAGACTCCTATTGATCCTTATGTTCCAGTGGTGCAATTTTTTTGTACATGAAAGTCAATGAATATTCATAATTAATTCCTTTGATGTAACTGCTTGGGAAAATAATTACTCCTGTTTTGCTAATTGGAAAATTCCCAATTTTGGTCAGAACTTTCACTATAATACAATTGATCTCCAGTAAAAATTTCACGTTCACTGGGCTTCATTTACTGGACGAAACAGTGTTCCAAATCTCTATGTAGATTGAAAATTGAGAAATGTACAGAAACAATTCCAGAATTTTCCCAAACTTGTAAAATTAATTTCTCCCTGTAGGAAGCTTAGAAAAATATGAAACAAATTTTTCTGGAACCAGTAAAACCTCCTCTACACATATCATCCACTGTTTGACATAAAAAAACTCCAAATTTAATACCAAATTTCAGAGAAAGATTTTATTTGTTGGAATTTTAGAGATAACAAGCTTCCTTGAACATCTCCAATACTTGGTCCAGTTCTTCCACATAGAATCTAGTATCCACTGTAAAAATCCCAAAGCCAATTAAAATCATTTTCTTACTTGATCAGTGTTTATAAGCTCTTTCAAAGAATTTCACTATCACTCGTGTACTTTATATATTGCATTTCATATAGTGACCGAGATCGACGAGGAGCCAGAGGCCTTGGACAGCATCATCCCGGAGACTAACGTTGAATCTGACCCGCAGCAAGGCAAGCCCCGGTTTGCACTTAACAGCATTTTAAACTTTGATTTGTATCACACTATATGGGTTAGCATGTATGTGCATTAAGTCTAAGTTTTCTTGGAGTTTTCCACATACATAACCAGATAACCCATGAGAGAAGGGTAGTTGGTTAAGTCCTTGATATATCCATGCTATGCTTAATGTTATAGTTGCTTCGGTAGAAGTCGAGTAGTATGAATCTACTCACGAGTTCAGGAATTGGGTTCACACAGGATTGGTCGAGTGAGAAGTTCACCATTTGGTTAAATATGAGACCGGGCATGGAGTAGGAGCAGCAGGACATAGAGGTCTGTGAGCCGTAGTTGTGCCTATGTCAGTCAAGAACCGATCTGTGTGCGGCCCTGTTGAGCATGTTTGAATGTACTGAAGGCATATTGGATATATGGGACCCAGTAAACCTATGTAACTTGTCCACCTTAGCATCGAGGCATACCCCACCGCTTTATAGGTGTGGGTTCAGAGCAGCAAGGTGTAAACCAGCCAGTGGGTACGACGTACTTCGTGTAGGGGCCTCCTACTCGTAGCGGTGGGACCAGTTCGGCGTGTAGGTAGCGTGTGAATGGTTGCGGCATACAACATCAGTAGAGTGTGCCTTCGCAGCTCCGAGTGTGGGTGTATGTGTCATGCTATTCGGGTATCCCTGCAGGTGTATATCGATTCGAGTCGCTGTCCCTCGCGGTTATTGAGTATCGCTTGTTCACAGAGTCGTGACATAGTTAATTATTTGGAGCTGAATATTATTGAATCATGTTTTATGTATTAATAATGTATGTTTAGAACAGGTTGCTTACTAAATTTCAGATTCATGTAGCCTTAATTTGCTGCTAAAAGCTGAAAGTAAGGACTAACATTTAGGCCAGTCTTTTATAGCAAACTGTTGTCCTATATTACATATATCTTGCATATAGAGTTCCATGTTTAAGTGAAATGGATAAGTCTTGTTGAGCCTTCGTGCTCACGGTTGCTATATTATTAAGTTGTTTGCAGGCGAGACGTATGAGGAAGGGCCAGAAGATGAGGCGATGCCTCCGTCGGGGTATACTGCCGAGTGGGAGCCCTGCACACAGCCGTGATTTATTGTGTGTTGCTAGTGTATAGCGTCCCCGGGCTGGACGGCTGCACTTTTGCATAGCTAGGATGAGAGTTTAGCGATGAGTATTACTTCCGCTGTACATTAAGTATTGTAAAAGACTTCCGCTGTTTCAATAAATAAAACTTTGTATTTTGTCGTATTATTTTTGTGTGGGCTATTGGGTGTCGCATCGCACGGCACCACCCTCTGCGATTCCTAGAATGTGTGGACCCGATCCTCACCGCTTGGTATCAGAACTGCATTGGGAAAAGCATGCTAGAAAAGAGCCTATTTTGAAAACTTAGAAGTAGTCGAGTGAGGATTAGTTACTATGCCCACATAAGGTCTATTATAGTATTAGTTACTTAAGTTGGCAAGCTAACTTATGTGTTATTATATTTTATAATGATGCTCTGACGTCATGTAAGAGGTAAGATACGCCACAACAAGCGGAACAATTGAGATAAGCTCACAATGCGAGAGGTAGCATGTGATTATTTTTGTGGCTTCACACGGAATATAAGTCTCTGAAACTCTCCATGTTTCTGAGAACATATGACACACAATACCCCAACGTGCTTCAAAATTAGTGAGAGCCCCCGTCGGGTGGGACATAACCCGATGAGCCTCCTACTAGTGCAACATTATGCAAATACGTGGGACCCCGTCGGGTGGTAGAAAATGCGGTCATGTACCCCGGGACGTGGCTTAGCTCGGGGCGGCCCGTATGGAATGATACGGGACGAACATTCTTACTTTCATATATATTATTGTGACTGTCTGAAATGATCGCCAGTGCGTGTTGTGCCGTACGACGCTATATGATTGATTTGTAATTTGTGTGTAGTTGCAGGACACTAACCACGCTTTGTGTACCTCGAGTTGAAAACGTTTGTGAAAGTGTATCTAGGCATCCCTTGTGGGTTTTGGTTGATTTATGACAAAAAAACTGAGATCCTAACCATATTGTTGAGATGAGTGCAGGTTTTAATGAAAACATGGAGTAAGCACAAAAAGAAAAGAGAATGAGGATCTATATGGAAAAGAGCTCAAGAGCTAAATAGATTAGATCATTGTGTATGGAGTGTGTTGGAGAAACACACCCCAAGATCTGAATCGCAAGAAAACTCACTCACTGCACTAATTTATACAGGTCTGGACTAGTCCGATGATATCCAGACTAGTCTGATAACCCCTGTGCTAAAAATCGGACAAGTTCTACAAGTCCGGACATGTCTGCACAGTCCAAGTCTACACAGACCGGACTAGTCAGATATCACCACGGACTAGTCCAATATATTTCTGACTAAGATCGAACTAGTCCTCCCCAGTGCGGACTAGTCCTCAACACTTGACAACTTTGAAGGACATCGGACAAGTCTGATAATATCCGGACTAGTCCGATAACCTCTCTGACCAAAATCGGACAAGTCCTCCAAATGCGAACTTGTCCCCGATTCAACAAGGAGATCACCACAGCAGGACTTGTCCGAAAATAACCGGACTAGTCCGAACTTTCCCAGAGCCTAAATCGGACTAGTCCGCCCTAAGTCGGACAAGTCCGATCTTCCTGAGAACATAGGGTTTCCTACACTCCGCACACCGGACTAGTCCGTACTTCACCACGGACTAGTCCAGACCCTTGAAACCCTAACAGTAACTTTTGGAAGCACCCTATAAATAAATGTGCACGACCCTACTTTCACCTCTCTCAACTCCCAGTGCCGTCACACCCTCCAAGAGCTTAGAAAACACATCTCTCCACGCAATTCAATCCAAGAAAGATCAAATCCTTGAGGATTCACTTTGGATCAAAGGAGAGACACGATTCCACACGTTTAAGCTTTTGGGTTTGATTCTCTAACACACTCCTGTTGTCTCATTTTTGATCTTAAGAGTGTGTTTTTTGTGGTGTTTGATTTGTAATCTTGGGGAGCCCTCAACTTGTGAGATGGCCCCTTGAACTTGTTGATTTGCCCTTGTGATGGTGAAAGAGAATTGGCCTTCTTGGCGATTCGACGAGGTTAGGGTTAGTGAAGAACTTGTACTTTCGTGGGCTCCTCAACGTGGACGTAGGTTGCCTTTGTGGGAACCGAACCATGGGATAAAATCTTGTGTCAAACTTTTTCTTAAGTTTTTCATATCATATTCTAGGGTTTACTTGATCTTGTCCATCATACGTAAAAGCATTGAGGTTTGTGATACACTTAATTTCACTGACACAATACTTTCAAGTTACATACTACATTCCACTACGTACTGTGCTTGTATTGAAATCATTGATCTAAATTCATCAATCTAGTCCACACGAACCGGACTAGTCCACACTCTAACGGACTATTCTGATTTTCTGGTATTCGATCAAGTTGCTAAGTGTTGCAGGTTCCGACTAAAATTAAAAAAGGCATATTCCCCACCCCCTAGGCCGCATTCAATTGGTATGAGAGCAGGACTCTTCGCAGGAGACTAATCGCTCAAAGAGAACATGTCGAACATGAAGGATGTGCACAAGAGTCTCGACCAACAGAAGGTTGAAGTTGAAAAAGCTCAAAACTGGAGAAGCTTCTCGACGCCATTCATGACTTCGAGGATGACGATGAGGAGACGCTTGAACTCAAGGCGCTCCTGAGGAAGAAAGCCCTCTCCAAAGGGAAAGTGAAGATCGAGGATAAGAAGAAGGGGAGTAGTCACACCGACTACTTCTTATATCCTTTCAACTACGATCATCTAAATTCTAATAATAGCCATGATTTGACTATTCCTCTCGGAAAAGCCCCACACTTTGACGGCTGATTACTCAATGTGGAGGAAGAACATGAAAATGCACTTAATCACACTCAATCCTAGCTTATGGCATATTGTGTGTACAGGAATAGATATCCCGGACGACGATGAAGAGATTACCCCAAGCCAAGAGCAAGCAATTCATCGGAATGCTCATGCTGCAGTGGTCATCACATCCTTTCTGAGTCGAGACGAGTTCACCAAGGTGGATGGGCTCGAGATTGCAAATGAAATCTGGGATACATTGCATACTGCACATGAAGGCGATCGTCAAGTGCGAGAGGCGAAGATGAAAATGAATGAAGGCAAATTGAAAAGATTCGCCATAGAAGAAGATGAGTCACCACAGGACATGTACAACCGGTTAAAGACTCTTATCAACAAAATTCTAGCATACGGAAGTAAGAAGTGGAATGATCACGAGGTAGTGAAGCTCATCCTTAGATCTTTCATGCCTCACAATTTTACCCTATGCTCGATGATTAGAGAAAGCCCCGGGTACAAGAAAATGACCCAGACGAGCTACTTGGGAAAATTATCAACTTCAAAATGATGGAGAAGCAAGCTAAACATGTCAAGGAGATTGCCGACCTCACCTCGGCAAAGAAGAAAGGGGTCACCCTAAAATCTACTTGCAAGCCCTTGTCAAAAGAAGCTCGAGAAGCTCAACATGAAGAGGAAAGCGACGACGAGAGCAACGATATTGACGAAAAGGACATGATCCTCTTTATGAAGAGATTCAATAAAATGATGAAGAAAAGACAAGGTGGAAAATAAAGTTAGGGAAAATACAAAGAAAAATCAAGACCAAAGATGAGGCGGGCGGCTATAACTGTGGTGAATATGACCACTTTATAGTTTATTGCCCATATGAGGACAACAAGAAGAAGACCAAGGAAACAAAGCCTCAACCCAATAAATTCTTCAAAAAGAATAAGCAAGCTGGACAAGCACACCTAGGAAAGGTGTGGGACTCAAATGATGTGTCCTAATCCGAAGAGGAAGAGGAGATGGCTAGCATAGCCATCGAGAAGGCAACTAAGAAGTCCATCCTCTTCCAAACTCTAGGCGCATGGAAGGGCAGGGACACTTGCCTCATGGCGAAGGAAGGTAAATGAAAGGCATATTCCTCCGGTGGATCGAAATGGGTGCTAGATAGTGGATGCACCAACCATATAACCAGAGAAAGAATGATGTCCGTTGAGTATAAAGAAAATGAGGATCGAAGCGAAGACATCTATTTTGGAGACAATAGTCAAGGAAGGGTGATCAGTACCGGTAAAATTGCAATATCATCTCAAGACACTATTTCTCATGTTTTACATGTCGATTCCTTAGATTATAACCTGCTATCAATATCTCAATTATGTGACAAAGGTTATAATTGCTTGTTTACTAATGAGGGTGTGACTGTCTCTTGAAGGAGTGATGACTCGGTTGTATTCAAGGGTATGTTGAAGGGAAAGATTTATCTTGTTGACTTCAACAAAGATAAAGCCGAACATGACACATGCTTGATTGCAAAGACCAACATGGGTTGGCTGTGACATAGACGGCTAGCACATGTTGGTATGAGGAATCTTCAAAAACTCCTTACAGATCCGAGGTTTAAATGATGTTGTTTTTTGAGAAAGACGGGCCTTGTTGCGCATGCCAAACTGAAAAGCAAGATGGAGCACCTCATCCCACGAAGAATGCCATGACTACAACAAGACCGCTCGAGCTACTTCACATAGACCTATTCGGTCCAATTGCTTACATAAGCATCGGCGGTAACAAATATGGCTTAGTAATTGTTAATGACTTTTTGCGCTTCACTTGTGTTTTCTTTTTGCATGATAAGACAAAAACTCAAGGAACCCTCAATAAGTTCTTCAAGGGCGCACAAAATGAGTTCTCATTGAAGATCAAGAACATACGAAGCAACAATGGCACGGAGTTCAAGAACACTCAAGTTGAGGAGTACCTAGATGAAGAATGGATAAAGCATGAATTTTCAACACTGTCGGTACCCTGCGTACCGGATACCCCTTGGGACTGCAAAGAGTGCAAAGGAAGTCCACCTATCTAAGTTGAAGACCTCTGAAGGCCCCACGTGTCATACAGAACCGGACCTGCCTCCCTTCTATGGTTACTCCCGGTGTCGCCACATGTGTCATAAAATTGGAGCTACATTCCATACAGGGGAAAGCTATGGACTAGATACCTGGGTGGCACCCCCGGACCTAACCCCTGACAGAGAGAAGCTTCGGTTCTGACACATGTACAACAGCACCGGACCTACCCAACCTAGACGGTAAGCTCCGGAGCTGCCAGGCATCTAGCCGCCGGACCTTCAACTTCAGGAGGTTGATTGGTTGACCTCCAACTGCTCGGACCTTCAAGAGTCATTAAAGCTTCAAGACCCGATTATGTATCATTAATGCTGTCTTCATGACACACGATTGGAAGACCCTTAATACCAGTAACGCCACTATCAAGGCGCGTTACACCATGCTGTTAAGGGTAATTAAGTACATTAATTGTGTATTAAGCATCAGTAACCACCAGGGCCACATGTCGGGCAAGGCTAACGATGTAACGACCAGTCCTTGTACTATAAAAGGACTGGTTGAGCGATACACAGGGGGGACTTCCACACTATGGTCTTACACTCAAGCGCTCAGACGCTCAAAACAGCAACAACACACATCCGTGGAGTAGGGTATTATTCTCAGGCGGCCCGAACCACGTAAATCTTCGTGTAAACTTGCCACCTTGTTCTGAATCTCTGCGCGCCCACAATCGAACTACAAACTCCACGGGCTGCCAACGGTAGTATCGGGGGAATTGATGAAACCACACTCTGACAGTTGGCGCGCCAGGTAGGGGGTGCCCGAACATGGTGAACTCTGCTGCTGGATTATCTAACGGTAACCATGCCGTGCAACCTGCTGGAGGCAATCCCACCAATATGCAGCAACCAGCAGGTGTTGTGGTCCCAACAGGAGTCATGCCACCGCCGCAACTATCTGCTCCGACAAATCAAGTTGTACGCCGAGATGGGGCGATTGTGTCGGTCACTACATAAGTGAACCATAACCCTGAACATGCGATTAATGTTGTGCGTGCTCTTCTTCAATGTCCATCGCCTCTAGGATCACCCCCAGGTCGCAATGGAGTAGCAGAGATGTGGAACATCTGGTTGCAGCAGTAGCCGATGGCATCAGCAATCAAGGTCTTCCCCCTCAGGACGGGCCCCATCTCAGCATCGGACCTTGTTGGGTAGACTTGGTCCGCACACTTTGCAGCATAGGAGGCGTGTTGTGTCTCAACAAGCAACGTCATTGCCTTCCGGGGTGCGACGTACTCGCACTGTAACCAGGCTTTCGACTCATGACCTCCGGGCGGAGCTTGATTGTCGTTACCATCAACAGGACGGCGGCGTCCACATCGAGCGTGCTCGCGAGAGGCGAGAGGCTCGAGACAACCCTGCTCCTGAGGGAGTAGGAGGAGGTTGTTCTGCCTTGGCCATGCACCTACGCATGGTCAGATGGCTGCAGAAGTTTCGGCCTCATCTGCCGGAGAAATTTGACGCGACAGTCAATCCCGCTGAATTTCTCCAAATTTATTCCACCGCTATCCTTGCGGCTGGAGGTAATGAGGCCGTGATGGCCAATTATTTCTCTGTGGCCTTGACTAGGACCACCAAGTCTTGGTTCATGAGCCTTCCGCCTGACTCCATCAATAGTTGGGTGGAGCTGTGCCAACAGTCCACCGCTAACTTCGGGAGCTCAAACACCCGACCAGGCACCGAACTCGACCTTTTTGCTATCAAGCAAAATGGGGGAGAGTCTCTGTGATCTTTCATCCAGGGGTTCTCCCAGGTACGAAATACCATTCCTTGTATCTCAAGCGCTTCTGTTATTGTGGCATTCAGATAGGGCGTTCGAGACAAGAAGATGCTAGAGAAGCTGGCGACCAAGGAAATCACCAGCGTCACACAACTCTTCAGTTTGGTAGACAAGTGTGCCAAAGCTGCGGAGGTCCATGAAATGCACTCCCAACAACCTCCGGGGGACAACAAGAAGTCCTCCAAGGGTGAGGCCACTACCTCCGGGAGTGGCAAGAAGAAGAAAAAGTCCAACAGCAAGAAGAAGCCGTCACCGGCACACCCACTGCCACTGCTGTAGCTCCGGGAGGCCGGGGGCCACACCTGACCTCGACCATCGTCTGAAGATGGTGGTGGCTCCAAGATTTGGTGTCCCATACACAAGACGAATAGCCACAACCTGGAAGGCTGCTGAGAGGTCCAGAACCTTGTCGGGCGCTATCACAGGCACCGAGAAGAAGTTCCTTTCCGTCAAAGGGAAGGGAAACAAAAAGTTGACGAAGCTCCAGCTGAAGAGGACCCTAAAAGAGGCATGAAGGCTGTTTACACCTCCATTGACGACATCTCTGACGTCTCCGACAACGAGCGCTGGAAGACCATAAACACCATCTTTGGTGGTTCTTGGGACATCACCTCCCGTCGCGTCCTCAAGACAATGCGGCGAGACATGGACTTTGTAGCTCCCACCGCCAGAGCAGAGCCTTACCGGAAGTGGATGGAAACTGCTATCACTTTTGATGCTTCGGACAGACCTCGGAACATGATCAAAACTGGCCAACTTCCATTGATGGTATCTCCGACCATCAACAACATCCAGCTCCACCATGTAATGGTGGACGGAGGTTCGTGGCTGAACCTCATAAGCTTCGAGGCCTTTGTCAAGCTTCAGCTCTGACCTTCGGATCTTAGACCCTCCCAAACTTTCTCCATAGTAGGTCCGGGGGCCATAACTCCACTTGGGGCCATAACTCTCCCGGTGACCTTCGGGACCCAGGAGAATTACAGGACCGAGAAGTTAGTCTTCGATGTGGCGCAGATCAACTTACCTTTTACCGCCATCTTGGGCATGCCAGCACTGTACAAATTCATGGCTGTTGCTCATTATGGCTACCTGGTGTTGACGATGCCAACACCCTCAGATGTTCTCCGGATCCGCGAAGATCGCACCACCGGGGTTACTGATCTGGAAGAACTCCAAGCGCTTGCTACAGCGCAGGAGGAAGAATCCGGAAAGGAGCAAGCTCTGGTGCCTCCGAGCATTCGTCATCAAGGCTCAATTTTTGCACCTCCAGTGAAACCAAGTGGCGACACTGACATTCCCGTTAAAATCGTCCAAATTGGTTCCGACGCTGCTCAAACCACCCGTATACCGGGAGGTCTGAATGAAAAATAGGAACTCACGCTCATCACTTTCCTCCGGGCTGTAAGACCTATGTGTGCTGAATACATTGGCTTGTAGTGAATATACTTGTTTTGACGATAAAAGTTTTGAATATCACCAAAACACCTTTTTATCAAGGTCCGACTCTAGCTCCGAGCTATAGCAAGGTCCGACCATAGGTCCGACTTGTTTTGGGTAGCTCCGGCTACGTTAGATGATAGGTCCGGCTTCTTGGTAAGGTCCGAATAGCTTTGGTTAGCTCCGGTGAGCTTTATCTTTAGCTCCGCCATGTCTTTGATAGTTCCGGCATATATTTGATAGCTCCGGAATGCTTTTGCTAAGCTCCGACGTACTTTGTCTAGCTCCGGTTTTGGGTTGACTAGTTTTGACTAGTTTATGGTAAGCTCTGGTGCTAGGATCTACTAGTTTTGGTAAGCTCTGACGGGAGCTTGGTTGTACTAGTTTGGTAAGCTCCGGCGCTAGGTCTACTAGCTTTTGTTAGCTCCGGCTCAAGCTCCGGGTTGCTCTGGCAAGGTCCGGAACTTGACCGCAGTGCTTCTGCTTTTCATTTGCAATGTTTCGTACTTGCTTTACATTGTTGGAAAGTTTGCTTAGTATTCTTTTACTAAGTTTTTGGTGCGTTTTGGATGATATGGATGTTATCGTGTTACTATGGTTTTGCAACATGCTTATGTGAGGCTCTCACGTAAGGTGTTGTGTTCGGAACTAACTTGAGTCAATTCAAGGACTTAGGCTCGTATGGATTGGTTGTTTATTCATGTGCAGGTGTTGCTTGAGTTCAAGACATGGCTGGTGACGGGATCCATTGGACTAGTCTCAGGGAGGAGATGAGGTTCCAACAACCAAGTTCGGAAGGAACTGTGGTTGAGCTGATCAGGAGGTCGCGCAGGATGATTGAATCAAGAACAATGCATATGAAGGTATCATGGACGTCGAAGGAAGGTGTTTTCACATATGCATGTGGTGCATGACGTGGATACATGGTTCCAAGACGTGATGAAGAGATGTGGACGTAAAGAATTGGTCAGAAAGGTCCAACCGACTAGGTTATGGACTCAGGCTGCGGCTGAGTCGGGTTTGACACAGATATGGAAAGATTTGAGTTGGTTATGATCGGATTTTGTGTGGGTCACGAATTTGAGTTGTTTAGGAATGTGGGATATGTTCCTAAGGTGTTTGGAAGTCTTAAGATTGCTTCTATCTGCGTATAGATGAATCTTGAGCAGTTATGGAAAGTTACGATTCGTGATCTGAGTAGGATTGGAGTCCTAGTTGATATTGGGTTGGCCTAAGGGCTGGTTATATAAGCAAGGGAGCCCAGAGCTCGTGGTCGATGACTTTGGGGCTGTTCCTCTTGTGTTCTATTGAATAATATTCGTAGTTTGAAGGAACTTTTGTGCCTTGTTCTTCCGACTTGTTCAGACAAGTTTTACTCATCGAGTTTCTGGACAGCACTACCTTTCGTCGATGGTTTTATCATAACTCGAGTTTTACAGATCCAATTGACGTGATTCTTTTGGGTTGTCTTCAAAACTTGATTATCTATCATCTGTAAAAATTCCACGGTCACTGGATTTGTGGTCTATGATCTACACGAGTTTCTTTGCAGCGTTCCAGAACTGTTTTTTTTCTCGGGTAGGACAGATTGACCATTGTTTGATCTTTCGATCATAACTTGAGTTTTTCTCGACGGATTTGAGTGATTCTTTTTGTGTTGTCTTCGTGACTTGATTCTCTCTGATATCTATCACTTTTGTCATGGTGAAACACGTTTAGATTAGTCTCACACACGATTTCTTTAGCAGATCGTTTTTCTGCCGAAAGGGTTTGGGGTTTAATTGTTTCCGCTCCGTAAGATTTTTAAATCTACCATTCACCCCCCCCCCCTCTGGTAGCTTTTCACGTGCTCTTTGATCCTACACGGGCTAATGTTGACGTGTTTGCCTGGCAACCGTCACAAGTGCCTGGGATCCCTTGGGAAGTGATCAAGCACAATCTGAAGATTTATCCCGATGCTCAGTCTGTACATCAGAAGCCTCGGAAGCAATTAGTAGAGCGACTGAACTTCATACAACAATAAGTGAAGAAGTTGCTCGAAGCTGGATTCATCCAAGAAGTCTTCTACCCAAAATGGCTGGCAAACCCAGTTGTTGTACCTAAGGCCGGCAGGAAGCTTCGGATGTGTATCGACTACACTACACTGAATAAGGCATGTCCCAAGGATCCATTCCTGCTACCTAGACTAGATCAGATAGTGGATGCCACCTCCGGGTGTGAATTACTGTGTTTCCTAGACGCATATTCTGGGTATCATCAAATCAGAATGTCTAGGGAAGATGAAGAGCATACTTCCTTCATCACAGTAGGTGGATTATATTGTTATATTGCCATGCCATTCGGTCTCAAAAACGCTGCTTCGACGTTTGTGCGAGCTATGTACAAAACTTTTGGAGAGCTTATCAGAGACGTAGTGGAAGTGTACGTCAATGACATCATCGTCAAGACCAAGAACAAGGAGTCATTTCTTAAGACCTTGCAAGCTGCCTTCGACAAGTTGCGGATCACACGCACAAAGCTGAACCCAGACAAGTGTGTCTTCAGGGTCAGCTCCGGAAATCTTCTTGGATTCTTGGTGAACCATCGAGGAATAGAGGCGAATTCGGCGAAGATTAAAGCCATTGAAGACATGTGACCACCAGCTCGCATCAAGGATGTCCAAAAGCTAACTGGATATCTTGCTGCCCTCAGCCGGTTCATATCAAGACTGGCGGAACGGGCGCTTACCTTCTTCAAATTATTGAGGAAACCCGGACCATTCCAATGGTTTGAAGAGGTAGAAAAGGCATTCCAAGAGCTGAAGCAGCTCCACAACACTCTACCAACTTTGGTAGCTCCGAACCCTGGTGAGCCACTTCTGCTTTACATTTTAGCAACTAACGAACTTGTGAGCATGGTCCTGGTTGCGGAAAGACCAGAGCCATCCTCAGTTTAGGAATCCAAACCCCTTCGGGAGGGTCCGGAACTACCTGAAGACGAGTCTGGGTCCCAGCCCTCAGACCCGGATCCTCGAGGGAAGACGCCAGAGGATCAACCTCCTTCAAATGAAGGAGTCACTATTGCTGAACAAGAAGATCCGGACCTCTCCGGTAAGGTCCAGGTCACTTTAGAAGAAGCTCCGGGTTCCTCCAGCGGGAACCTGGAGGTCTCCGAAGAAGGTCCAGACCCCTCCGGGAGGGTCCGGGTTGATGAGGAGGAAGCTCCGGGCCCCTCCGGGAGGGTCCGGACAGTCCAGCGCCTAGTGTACTTCATCAGCGAAGTACTCCATAACGCCAAGACTCGGTACTTAGAGGTGCCCAAGTTGCTTTACGCAGTGATTATTGCCTCTAGGAATCTTCGCCACTACTTCCGAGCTCACAAGATTTTAGTGGTAACCTCCTATCCACTGCGTGCAATCATGCATAACCCCAACTCTACTAGGAACATTGCAAAGTGGGCAGCGGAATTGGCCGAGTTTGATCTTGAATTCGTTCCAAGACAAGCAATAAAGAGTCATGCATTGTCGGACTTCTTGGCAGAATGGACCCCCTCTCCATCAAATCCTGGGGGCCCCAGTGAGCAGATGTCGGAACCCAAGGTTCCGGTCTTCACCGAGCCTCACTGGACTCTCTACTTTGACGTCTCTGTGAAGAAGAAGGGGGCCGGAACTGGAATCCTTCTCCTCGCTCCGACCGGGGAGAAGGTCAAATACATGGTTCACCTTGACTTCAAGGCGACCAACAACATGGCGGAGTATGAAGCATTAATCTATGGGATCAAGGTGGCACTGTCATATGGTGTCAAGCAGCTGTTGCTAAAGGGTGGTTCGCAGCTAGTGATAAAACAAGTCAAAGTTGAATGCTGCTGCAACAACCCTTAGCTAGCTGCATACCTACTTGAAGTCCAGAAGCTTCAGAAGGACTTCGAAGTCCTTGATCTCTGCCATGGCCAGCTTCTCAACGACACTAAAGCTGACGAACTCTCGACGAAAGCTTCAACCAGAGCTCCGGCTCCCGATGGAACCTTCGTCCGGTTGTTGTCTAAACCTACAGCTCAGCCCGCCGAACTGAGCGAAGGGGGCGAGACCAGCACCTTGAAGCTGGCGGTCCCGATGGCCCTGTTACCATGGCGTCCATCAAGGGTCGTAGGTGCTGCAGGAAGCTCCGAGCAACCCAGCACGCAAGACTCAGATGCTCAAGCTAGCTCCAGTGCATGGATCTCGGAGATTCGGAGCTACTTGAAAGACAACTTCCTTCCTGAAGGTAATGTATCCGCTGACCAGATAATCAGATTGGCTAAAAGATACACGTTGATAGAAGAGGATCTCTACTGGCACGGTGCCAACAGCGTTCTAATGCGGTGCATTACAAGGGAAGAAGGTCGCGAGCTCCTCGCGGCAATCCATGGATGCGAGTGTGGGAACCACGCGTCTTCCTGCACGTTGGTCTGTAAAGCTTTCCGGCATAGATTTTACTGGCCTACAGCACTCCAGGATGCATCTGAGCTAGTGAAGAAATGTGAAGCATGCCAGTTCCATGCGAAGCTGATTCACACACCAGCTCAACCCCTACAAATGATACCTCCGACATGGCCATTCGCTGTGTGTGGGATGGATATATTGGGACCTTTCCCAAGAGCCGTCGGAGGTTACAAGTTGCTGTATGTTGCCATTGACAAGTTTACCAAGTGGCCGGAAGAAACTCCAGTTGTGACAACAAACAAACAATCAGCTATCAATTTCTTGTAGTCCATAGTATGCAGATTTGGTGTCCCAAATAAGATCATAACTGACAATGGAACACAATTGACAAGCTCTGCATTCCAAGGATATTGCAAAGACCTCGGCATCCAAGTCAGCTACGCCTCTGTAGCTCACCCAGCAAGCAATGGCAAAGCTGAGAGAGCAAATGCGGAAATTCTAAAAGGACTCAAGACGCGCACATATGAGCACCTGAAAAAACATGGAGCCAGCTGAATTGAAGAGCTTCCGCCCAACTTGTGGGCAAACAGGACAACTCCAAACCTGTCAACTGGAGAGACACCCTTCTTCTTGGTGTACGGAGCTGAAGCAGTCCTTCCTCTCTAAAACACCTTGGGGTCGCTCCGGGTCCAGACCTTCAACGATGCCACGCAGGACCAGCTCCGACGTGAAGACATTGACCTCGTTGATGAGGGAAGGTGCCGAGCAGCTGCTTGAAATGCATGATACCGCCAAGCGCTCCGGAGCTACCACCAAAGGCATGTGCATAACCGACAGCTCGAGGAAGGCGATTTGGTGATACGGAGAATAATAAATCAAGAAGGGTTAAACAAACATTCCCCCAGCTGGGAACGACCCTTTCGAGTGATCAAAGTATCCCGTCCCGGATGCGTTCGCTTGGCAACCGAGGATGAGACACCGCTCCATAACACTTGAAACATTGAGCACCTCCGTAAGTTCTACGCTTAATATCACGGAGGTGAGTCTGTAATTACATGTGATGTATGTTATAGCATCATTGTACAGAGTCGGGTAGCTCCTCCGGGAGGACAGCCGGACCTTTCCCGAAAGGTCCGAAAAGTTCAGGCAACACTTGTCACACTCTCAGAACTAAAAGTGTAGCTAGCTACCTTGGGTCAAACGAGAAACGCAACACACTTAGCCTGGTTCCGTACCCTAAGAGTGTACTTGTTTCCCCTGTACTCCACGTGCATTTATTTTGTACAGACTCAATATTTTTTTTCTATTTCTTGTCTATAACAGAGTTGTGCAATTCTCAAGAAACATTAGCTCGAACAATTCATGTATGATTCAAGTTGCATTGTTAATTCTTTCCAGTCTTAACATTGTTTAATGGCCTACTCGTCTGAATGCCGCCAAGTCAATCTAGGTCCGGAGTGTGCTATCCACTTAGTCTGGTCCTGCACCCTAAGTATGCCACTCCCAGTAGGCCGATGTAAGGCGAGTCCAGAAATGATCAGACCTGGAGAAAACAAGACAATGCACTTGATTGTATATCGAATTGCGTTCGATCTAAAAGTTTCTTTCGGGAATAATAAGCCGCAAACGAGTTATAGATGAGAAATGGATTTTACTTTTTTTCTTGACTTCAGTGTGCAGGAAAAATAAAGATCTCATGATGATGGTACACGAAGCCGGAGCTATCAAAGCTCTTACACCCCCTAAGGTGATCCGCTGTCGATGTTTCAAACATTGATAGTAGGCGTTAATGGAGCTATCAAGTTCCAACGAATCTAGGGGGTCACCCGTCAATGTGAAGAAAAGATGGTGGAAGAATACTCCCTATCGTTGAACCTCTACGTATTGATAGTGGTCGATGCCATAGCTACCAAGCTCCGAAAACCCTAGAGGACCTGCTATCAACGCTCCACGTGTTGACGGTGGCCGCTGCCGGAGCTACTAAGCTCCGACGGTGGTCGCTACCAGAGCTACTAAGCTCCGACAACCTCAGGGCCCTCTACTGTCGCTGCAACAAGACTTCGGACCTATACCTAACAAGTTCGAAGCATTCAAGTCTTCAACAAAATGTCACATCATTTTGGTACATGTTCGCAATCAAATTGTGTACATCTACCAGGGGGCCAAGTAAGACAAAGGTATTGAAGACAAAAAATGAAATTCATAAAATTCTTGGATTTCATTCATCTGAGGAAAAGAGATTACAAAATTGGGGAAAAGAAGAGAAGATACAAGTAGGAGCTACAAAGAGAAAGTTCTAAACCCTATGGAAGAAAGAGGCGACCTTCTGGGCAACCTTCGACACAATGGCCTTGGCGCCATCTCCCTCTCCGTCGATGGGACCTTCGAGCACCGGGTCTAGTGGGAAGTGAGGATCTCATCTTGTGTAGCACGTTAGCATGTACTCTGCGACGTTCTTCGCCAGGGATTGTCCTTTGGTTTCCTACTGGTCCACGATGACATCGCCCATCTTGGTGAGCTTGTTGTCCGCCGAGCTCAACGCCTGCAACGCCTGGTCCAGCTCCGGCTCCGGATCATCCAGATGCACGGGACTAAAGCCCAGCGACGTGAGCGCGTCATTGCCTTTGCCCAAGAAGTCCCATACTTGTTGGGACTCCGCAAACCTTGAGCCTCGCACCTCTTCCAAGGACCTCCTGGTCGACGCAAGGTCCGAATCCTCCCGGGCAAGGCGCTCGACCTCTTTCGCATTTTGCTGAATCTTTTCAGCAACTTGCCTTTCGATTTCACCAAGCTCCTCTTCCCAGACGTAGATCTTGTTCTGGCAGTCAACCGGGTCTCTCTCTCGGCCCTGCACTTTCTTCTCCATGGCAGCAACTTTGTTCTCCCTCTTGGTGAGGTCTTGTCCCCGCTACCAGGCCTTCTTCTCCTCTTTCTCGCAGAGCTCCTCCAACTTCTTGGTGTGGTTCGCGAGGCTCTTGTCACCCAGAGTCAGCCTCTGAGTAAGCTCCTCTTCCCTCTTCACGAGGTCATCCCGCAGCTTCAGGAGTTTTTGCTCTTCATCTTCGAGCTTTTTCTCCCGCTCCTCAAGAGCCTCTTGGCGCTTGATGAGGCTGTCGTGGATGGCACTGAGCTTCTCTTGGCGATCATTTGCTGCTTCATTAGTAGCCATGGCATGTTCGTGGATGGCCCGGGACTGGTTGTCGAGGGATCGCACTATGCTTTCCCTCTCATCCAGCAGCTGACCCCAGTACTCCAACCGGGCCTTCTCTCTTCTCACCCACTCCTTGTCATCGGCCAGCCTCCTCTGCGCCAGCTTGGTCTCAAATTGGAGCCGGTTGCGCAACCTCCTAAGGGTTTGGCGCTCCTCCTCGAGGGCCTTGCTATCATGGTAAAAGGCCAGCTGGACCTAACGAAGACTGGAGCAGGTGTTGTTGATGGACAATGACAAGGGAATCGGCTCCGGACCTGTCGAGGTCCTATCCACTGGCTCCAGCGGGTTCTCCATAACAAAAATCAGGTCCCACTCTACAAGAGCGGTCCCTTGAGCATCTGCGCACTAGGGCCGCCCTACAGGATAGCCTCGGTCGCCACCGAGGAAGGTCCTGCAGTGGAAGTTTCTACCTCCAGAGTTGGCTCTAAAGGTGCTGCCGCTAGATCGTCATCAACTGGTCCCTCCACCAGTTCCAGCGCCAGCACTTCGACCTCCACCGGCTCCGGCGCCAGCACTTCCGCGACAACCGGCTCAGGCGCCGGGACTTCATCAACCACCAGCTCCGCCGCCAGGGCTTGAACAACATCCAGCTCTAAGTCCAGAACTGTAGCTACCTTTGGCTCTGGGGCTAGAGCGTTTGTCATCACAACATCCAAAACCGGAGCTTCAACCTCTGGTGCTGGTGCCGCTGGTACATCTTCATTCTAGTGGTCCAGCGCTACCACGGGTACATCGGGAGATGAGTCGAGGTCAAGAACCACAACAGCCGGCATAGGGGCTTCCACGACTTCAGCCACCACCTAGGGCAGTGCTGGAATTGGAGCTGGAGCCTCCGCCTGCACAGCATCATCCACTGTTGCAGGAACTGGAGCTTCAGCCCCTTTCTTGGGTACCCTGTGGATGAAGGACAAAGAAAATCAAAATATGATCACAAAAAAAACAATCAACTAAGGTAAAAAATCAAATTTACCTCGGAAGGCTTCCGCTCTAGCTAGCGCGGAACCTCTTCACCGGACACTCAGGACCGGACCCAGTCGCCACTGGCGTGGTAGCTCCGGAAGGCTCCCCGGAGCTTGCTCCCGCTGTTAGCGACATCTTGGTTGAGGCCCCCCTCGACCAGGAAAGACCCTCGGACCAAGAGCCCCCAGCTGGCCCTGGTACCGGAGCCACATGGCCAGAGCTGGCATCCCGGGGAGATGCTGATGCTGGAGTGGTTGTCGCCATTGAAGACCTCCTCTGCCGGGGAGAAGGAGCTGTTGTGGAAGGATCAGGTCTGACGGACCTCCCGTTAGAGTGCTTCAACTTCCTCTTGCGGCTCGAGGGCTCGGCCATCTCCTTGCCCTTGCCTATGACTTCAGCTCTTGGCTTTGGGGCAGGAGCGGAGCCACCCTCTAAAGCTCCGGGGATTGCCACCCCAGAGGTTGATCGCCGCTCCATCAAGCCCAAGTCATCCAACAGCGGCATCTTACTCCAGAGCTCTCTGCACTCCTCTGGTATAATATCCAGAGGAAGGAAGGCCGCCGGTGGAGACACGTCGCCAGGGCCGATGTTCCCGGGCTAGAACTTCTTGAGATGGGTCTTCAAGGCTTCACCGTTCAAGTTGGTGTCCAAGCCAACCTTAATGCGGCTGGTATCCATCTCACTGTTGAAGGCCCAGGCAGGCCGCCCCCGAGCCATCAGTGGGGCCCACCTGTTCGTCAAGAAGTTGACAAAGACCATCTGGGGGGTCACCCCACCTTCGACACACTTCTGGATTCTATCCAGAATGGGCCTGTACTCCCTCGATAGCTCTGGCACGTCAGTCAAAATGTCAGTGTAGACGCGGCGAAGGCCTTCAGGCAGTTCCATCCGCTCGTGTCCCTCCACGGTGATGACCACCCAGTCTTTCTTCCAGTCGTCCCACTTGCCGGAAGGAAAGGCAGTTCCAGCCGCTCGTGTCCCTCCACGGTGATGACCACCCAGTCTTTCTTCCAGTCGTCCCACTTGCCGGAAGGAAAGGACCTCAAGTACTTGAGGGGGGAGTTTTTCCGCATCACGAAGTAGTAGAAGCCGATGAACTCATCACTCTTGCCGGTGGGGTGGACAGTGAAGAATGTTTGGAACAACTCCACGCAAGGGGGCACACCCACCCACATCTCGCAAAAGTAGACGAAAGTCGCCACCAACAAGATTGAGTTGGGGCCAAGATGGTGGAGCTATGGACCATAAAAATATAGCAGCATCAGAAAGAAAGTGGAGAAAGGCGGAATCAAACCCGCCATGCCGTACCGAAGGAAGTACACCATATCTCCGGCTCTCTCCTTCTCTAAGGGAAGCTTGCCGCAACGAATGTCGTTGTCGAAGGAGTCACTGGACCAACCCATGTAGGTCCGGACCCTAGACAACTCCTTGTTTCTCCCAATGTGGCTCTTGGGAAGTCCCAACTTCATCGTAGCACGGCAGGGCGAGAGAGGAAAAGCAAGAGAAAGTTTGGAGGATTCGAGTGCAAGTTCAAATGAAAGCGTAAGAAACCCTCAAAACTGTGTGCGCTTTCCCTCTTAAGTAAGCCCCCGCAACGCTTGGATGGAAACCATTGAAGGACCAAGGATACAGTTAAAAAAATTATACCCCACTAGTGACTAGGGGGCCCAGGGCCACCCCAACAATCAAGTCGAGGTCCTTACCCCAGACGAACAGTTGTCATGAGGAAAGGTGGGAAACCCAAGGGCGGCGGCCTGACAGGGCGCGCGGAATCGATACGGTTTTTGTTTTGGGAACCAGCGACCTTCAAATGCGTGAGATCCGCACGCGCAAATCTCACCTGTCGCATCCCGAATATGCCACGCGGCGATGGTTTAACTGCGAACCACCACCCCAACGGCACATCCAAAAACCATTGAAGACACGACGCAAAAATCGAAAGATGGAACCACCTCTGGCAGAATGACTTAATCCAAAAGGTCTCTCCCAGAGGTGGGCCCAGGGGGCCACTGTCGGTACCCTGCGTACCGGATACCCCTTGGGACTGGAAAAAGTGCAAAGGAACTCCACCTATCTAAGTTGAAGACCTCCGAAGGCCCCACATGTCATACGGAACTGGACGTGCCTCCCTTCTATGGTTAGTCCCGGTGTCGCCACGTGTGTCATAAAACCGTAGCTACATTCCATACACGGGAAAGCTCCGGACTAGATACCTAGGTGGCACCACTAGACCTAACCCCCGACAGAGGGAAGCTCTAGTTCTGACACGTGTACAATAGCACCGGACCTACCTGTCCTAGACGGCAAGATCTGGAGCTGCCACGCGTCCAACCGCCACACCTTCAGTTTCAGCGGGCTGATTGGTGGACCTCCAAGTGCTCGGACCTTCAAGAGACATTAAAGCTTCAAGACCCGATTATGTGTCATTAATGCTGTCTTAATGACACATGATCGGAGGACCCTTAATACCAGTAACGCCACTATCAAGGCACGTTACCACGCTGTTAAGGGTAATTAAGTACATTAATTGTGTATTAAGCATCAGTAACCGCCAGGGCCACATGTCGGGCCAGGCTAACGATGTAATGACCAATCCTTGTACTATAAAAGGACTGATCGAGCGATACACAGGGGGACTTCCACACTCTGGTCTTACACTCAAGCGCTCAAATGCTCAAAATAGCAACAACACACATCCGTGGAGTAGGGTATTACGCTCAGGCGTCCCAAACCACGTAAATCATCATGTCATCTTGCCACCTTGTTCTGAATCTCTGCGTGCCCACAACCGAACTACAAACTCCGCTGGCTGCCAACGGTAGTACCGGGGGAATTGCTAGAACCACACTCCGACAAACACCATACTCACCACAACAAAATGGAGTTGCAGAAAGGAAGCACCAAACCCTTATAGAGATGGCAAGAACGATGCTCGACGAATACAAGACCTCAAATTGGTTTTGGGCGGAAGCGATTAACACCGCATGCCACGCTATAAACCGACTCTACCTTCATCGACTACTCAAGAAGACATCATATGAACTACTCACCAGTAACAAGCCCAATATTTCGTATTTTCGAGTTTTCGGTTCCAAGTGCTATATTTTTAACAAGAAGCCTAGGACTTCAAAGTTCGCTTCAAAGTCCGATGAAGGTTTCTTGCTTGGTTATGATTTGAAATCTTACGCCTATCGTGTATTCAACAAGACCTCCAGACTTGTTGAAGTGGCACGTGACATAGTGTTCGATGAGACTAACGGCTCTTAAGAAGAGCAAGTTGATCCATGTGTGCTAGATAGAGAAGAAGCTCTATGTCAACCATTGAGAAGAATGGTGTTGGGTGATGTTCGACCACAAGCGCCACCTCCAAATGCAAATGAAGAAGATGAACCACAAGAGGAGGTAAACGATCAAGGGGGAGCTTCCACACATGATCAACATCAAAAGATGAAGATGACCAACAAGTCAATGAGGGCAACCATCTAGGGGGAGAAGAAGATGACCATGAAGATTCAACTCCTCAAGTGCCACATCCAATAGTACACGAATGCGTCCAGAGAAATCACCCAATCGACAACATAATCGGTGACATCCATAAAGGAGTAATGAATAGATCTTGCATAGCTAATTTTTGTGAACAATACTCCTTTGTATCCTTTATGGAACCACGCAGGATTGAGGATGCATTGAAGGATCTGGATTGGGTGGTGGCAACGCAAGAAGAACTCAACAACTTCAAATGGAATGAAGTGTGGGAACTCGTCGAAAGACCCAAGTTCAACGTCATCGGCACCAAATGGGTCTTCCGCAACAAACAAGACAAACACGGGGTGGTGACAAGGAACAAGGCGTGACTTGTGGCCAAAGGGTATTCACAAGTCAAAGGTTTGGATTTCGATGAAACCTTTGCTCCCGTAGCTAGGCTTGAATCTATTAGAATATTACTTGCATATGCTACTCACCATGATTTCAAGCTCTATCAAATGGATGTGAAAAGTGCCTTCCTCAACGGACCAATCAAGGAGGAGGTGTATGTGGAGCAACCCCCCGGATTTGAAGATGAAGAGTTCCCCGACCACGTCTATAAATTGCGTAAGTCTCTCTATGGCCTCAAACAAGCTCCTAGAGGTTGGTATGTGTGTCTTAGAGATTTTTTAATTGACAATGGTTTTAAGATTGGTAAAGTAGATTATACGTTGTTCACAAAGTACTTTGACAATGATCTTTTTATTTGTCAAATTTATGTTGATGACATTATCTTTGGTTCAACTAACAAATCCGTTTGTGAAAAAAATTAGTAAGATTATGATAGATAGATTCAAAATATCTATGATGGGAGAACTGAAATACTTCTTGGGATTCCAAATGAAGCAACAAAAAAAAGGGACATTCATAAGCCAAATCAAATATACTCAAGACACACTCAAGAAGTTTGGAATGGACAAGGCGAAGCCTATAAAGACTCCAATGGCAACAAATGGACACTTGGATCTCAATGGAGATGGACCAAACGTCGATCAAAAGGTATATCGCTCCATGATTGGATCACTACTTTACTTATGTGCATCTAGGCCAGACACTATCTTGAGTGTACGTCTGTGTGCAAGGTTCCAATCCAACCCAAAATAGTGTCATTTGACTGACGTAAAGAGAATCTTGTGGTATTCAGTTCATACACCCAACCTAGGCCTTTGGTATCCTAAAGGTTCCAAGTTCAATCTCATTAGATACTCCGATGCAGATTATGCCGGATGTAAAGTAGATAGAAAAAGCACCTCCGATACATGCCAATTTCTAGGTAGATCCCTAGTTCTTGGTCCTCCAAGAAACAAAACTCCATTGCCTTATCCACAGCTGAAGCGGAGTATGTTGCAGCCGGCAGTTGTTGTGCACAACTCCTTTGGATGCGACAAACTCTAAGGGATTACGGTTACAATATGAGTCGTATCTCACTCCTTTGTGATAATGAGAGTGCCATTAAGATTGCCCATAACCCCGTTGAGCACTCTAGGACCAAACATATAGACATCCAACACCACTTTTTGAGAGACCACTGAATGAAAGGAGACATAACTATTTCTCACGTCAACCCCGGAAGACAACTAGCGGACATATTCACCAAGCCACTTAATGAAAAGCGTTTTTGCTAGCTCCGAAAAGAACTAAATATCATTGATGCTCAGAATGTGGCTTGAAAACTTGCATACCCGTATGGACTCTTCAAAATATATTGTTTGAGTTGCGAAAATCATCTCTCAATTTTCTCCGAAAGCTATTTCAACTACTTGATCTTGATGAATTATAGTCATTTTTTGATTGTTGTATGCTTACTGATCACATTCATCAAGATTACTTGATTGTTTTGGCCCCCATGTTTTCTTTAGAAGAACCTTCGAATATATATGAATGGGCTAAACTAACTTGTTCTGGTGGCCACGGACTAGTCTGTGGTATCCGGACTGGTCCGCACACTGCATAGTAGTCTGCAGAGTGTCTGGTAGTCTGGACTAGTCTGGCCAACCATGCACTAGTCCGATTTTTCGACTCCACAACCCTAGCCGCCGCCAAAACCTGATCTTCTTCATCCTCACAACTCGTCTCACGCTTTCTCTCCTCGCTCAGGTGCTCCCAAAGCGATTTCCTCCATTCTCCATCAAACCCCTCAAAGCTTGGGTGGAAATCGATCTCCATTGCATAGGGACTGAAGACCACGGACTTGTCCGCACCTTCAAGCCCCCCATCTCCAAGAATCAAGGATTTTCGGTAAAATTTCTTCTAAAACCCTAGAAATCGTGATTTTCTTCATTATTGACTAAATATCCTAGTTGCTCTCGGTTAATATATGTCTCCTAGCTGTATTACATTTACCTTGAACTAGTTTTGCATTGGGAATCACCATTTGTCGTCTAGTTAGGGTTTGAGATGATGAACATCGGACTAGTCCGGTCCATGTACGGATAAGTTCGGTACCCCCAGACTAGTTCGTACCTGTACACTGGACAAGTCCGATTTTTCTTGAACTCAACACTAATTTCTCATTTCTCAATGCACTTCCTTCTCATCAATTCTTATCCACACATTGTGCATTTCCATTCTCAGGACAATGTCGAATGAGAACATCTCCGACTTTAAAGATGAGATGGAACAAGACTTGTTGTCGCGTGCTTCAGAGTCACACGCTCAGAAAAGACAAGAGCGTCCCTCCTAGCCTGCACCTTACCCACCTCAGGTGCGGTGCAAGGTGCTTGCCAAGAAGCCTGCGTCCAAGGCCAAGGACGCAGCTGGCTCCAGCTCGGCGGATCTTCGTCAAGTTAAAGGAAAAAGGAAAGGGAATTGCATCGGGCCTAGTCGGCCCTCTCAGGGTGCATGCTCGGAGGCAGGGTAACAAAGATCCCTCCGAGGAGAAGTTCAACGGCAAGGGAAGTGATGCTGCTTCCAAATTCAGATTCGTGGATTGCTATAGCTGACCCAAGAAGGCTGCTGATGCCAGGTTTTGGAGTAATTTTCATGTAGACTTCTACATCTCATTGTACCTTACCATGAAGACTCCGGTGGTCTGCAGTCAGTGGATCGACTGGAATCACTTTGAGAGAAAGAGCTGTGGAGCCTTTGATCAAGTGGTGGAAGCTACTGCTAGGCATGCACTGAAGGACCTGTTTGCCTTTAGATATCACTGGAATGATGAGATCATTGCTCAGTTATATGCCACCTGTTTCTTTGCTAGTGATGATGAAGATAGAGTGACTTGGATGACACATGGATCCAAGTACACTATCACTTATGATGAGTTTGCAAGACTCCTTCATCTAGAAGACACCGACAACAATGAGTTGACCATCCACAACATCGGTGTCTTAGGAAAAGACAAGATGAACTTCCTCTATGACACCAGCCTGAAGTTCAATCCTCCCTCAACCGAGAACTGGAAGCCTTTCTTCATGGTGCTCAACATGGTGCTGAGGAAGACAATAACACCAAAATATGGGGATGCAGGAAGTGTCCAAGGTTACATGAGGACCTTAATGAATGTAATAAGCAAGAACAGGAAGTTTGACATCTTTGACTATATCTGGAATGATATGGTCAACATCTCCTACACGCCGAACAGATCATGTGGCTATGCTCCCTACTTGATGTTCATGATTGAGAAGGTCACAGGGATCGAGTTAGTGAAGGACGTGGAACACACTCCTTTGAGGCCCCAAAAGCCTCCCCAAGTCAATGTCCAAGCTGCTCCATCTCCAGTGTCGAGTAAAGAGGCTCTGAGGAGAGCTCGATGAGATGAGATGTCTACTCTCACCACTTGGGCCCCTCCCCAAAATGGATCTCCTAGTGGAATCCTGAAGTACTTGGCAGCAATATTTGCCTCATGCAAGAAGGCCGAAGTGAATACTCACAAGCTGAACAAGGGGAGGAAGGCAGATATGAGATATGTCAAAGAAAATGTCAAGCATGTTTGCCAGAAGCTGGAGATCGAGCCTATTGGATCCCTAGCCATCTCTCATGATTCAGCCTCTGACTTCACGGAGCTCGGACCTTTGACTCCCTCTGAGCTTGCTTACTTTGGCATTGGGGGCACTTCGAGTGGATCTGCCCCCCCCCCTCCTCCTACCTAGCCTGAAGATGAAGATAAAGATGGGGAAAGGACCGACAGCGAGGAATGAACCACTAGATACCTCCTCTCCTTCTTTTTTGTGTCTTGATGCCAAAGGGGGAGAGAGTGAGGGGGAGTCATTAGATCCGAGATGTAGGTTGAGAGATGAGTGCTTCATTTTTGTATCTCTTTATGTCTCTTTGGGTTGTAAAACTTGAATTCTGTTATCTCTATTTTAAGTATTGTGGTGTGATAGAATGACTATGCTTGTGCTCATGTTATGAAATTTGTGATTTTGCTTTGAAGTTGACATATATGCTTGAAATCAATATTTTCATGTCAATCACTTCATTCTCACCGTGATTATTGCTCACAATCACGTAGTTTTACACCCCACCTTAAAGAGTGCACATATGACCTATGTTTTCATTGCTTAACTCGTACCTAACTCGTATGTGCACACATTATGAAAATTTTGCATTTTTATCATATTTTGTGAAATCTCAATTGGTTGTCATCAGGCACCAAAAAGGGGGAGATTGAAAGTGCATCTAGGCATACCTTGTGGGTTTTTGTTGATTTATGACAAACAAATGAGATCCTAATTAAATTGTTGAGATGAGCGCAGGTTTTAATGAAAACATGGAGTAAGCGCAAAAAGAAAGGAGAATGAGGATCTATATGGAAAAGAGCTCAAGAGCTGAATAGATTAGATCATTGTGTATGGAGTGTGTTGGAGAAACACACCCCAAAAGCTCAATCACAAGAAAACTCACTCACTGCACTAATTTATACAGCTTCAGACTAGTCCAATAATATCTGGACTAGTCCGATAACTACTATGTTCAAAATCGGACAAGTCCTACCTGTGCGGACTTGTCCGCACAATCCAAGTCTACACAGATCGGGCTAGTCCGATATCAGCACGGACTAGTCCGATATCTTTCTGACTAAGATCGGATTAGTCCTTCCCAGTGCGGACTAGTCCTTAACACTTCACAACTTTGCACGACATCGGACATGTCTGACAATATATGGACTAGTCTGATAACCTCTTTGACTAAAATCGAACAAGTCCTCCAAACGCAGACTTGTCCCCAATTCACTATGGAGATCACCACAGCAGGACTTGTCTGAAAATAACCGGACTAGTCTGAACTTTTCTAGAGCCTAAATCGGACTAGTCCGCTCTAAGCCAGACAAGTTCGATCTTCCTTAGAACTTAGGGTTCCCTACATGCCGCACACCGGACTAGTATGGACTCCACCACGGACTAGTCCGGACCCTCGAAGCACTAACGGTAACTTTTGGAAACACCCTATAAATAGATGTGCACGGCCCTACTTTCACCTCTCTCGACTCCCAGCGCTGTCACACCCTCTAAGAGCTTAGAAAACACATCTCTCCACACAATCCAATGCAAGAAATATCAAATCCTTGAGGATTCACTTTGGATCAAAGGAGAGACACGATTCCACACGTTTAAGCTCTTGGGTTTGATTCTCTAACACACTCCTGTTGTTTCATTATTGATCTTAAGAGTGTGTTCTTGGTGGTGTTTGATTTGTAATCTTGGGGATCCCTCCACTTATGAGAAGGCCCCTTGAACTTGGTGATTTACCCTTGTGATAGTGAAAGAGAATTGGCCTCCGTGGTGATTTGACGAGGTTAGGGTCACTGAGGACCCGGTCCTTTCATGGGCTCCTCAACGTGGACGTAGGTTGCCTTTGTGGGAACCGAACCATGGGATAAAATCTTGTGTCAAACTTGTTCTTAAGTTTTTCATATCATATTCTAGGGTTTACTTGATCTTGTCCATCTTACGTTAAAGCATTGAAGTTTGTGATACACTTAATTTCATTGACTTAATACTTTCAAGTTCATACTAAATTTTGCTGCGTATTGTGCTTGTATTGAAATCATTTATCTAACTTGATCAATCTAGTCCGCATGCACTGGACTAGTCCGCACTCTACCGGACTGGTCCGATTTCCTGGTACTCGATCAAGTTGCTGAGTGTTGCAGGTTCCGACTAAAATTCAAAAGGTCCTATTCACCCCCCTCTAGGACACATTCAGTTTGCGAGTGAACGTCATTAGTTCCACCGTTGAGACGTATGCCAGAATACCGGCTTACGATTTTCTTTGGTGAGGGCGTAGTACCGGCACTGCATTCAAGTTTTATCAGGCACTTGGACAACGATATCCGCACCAGAGGTGTAACTTGACAACAAGTAAAAATTTCGAACTTAGGATTAAGTTTGAATTTGTAATCTCTATTTTGGAGCATGCTGATCAGATTGACAGTTAATCATGTGGTCGCTGTGGTAAGCAGGAATATGGTTTGGGAACATGAGGAAGTCATCCATTAGTTTCATTTTCAGCTCCAATGAAGATTTCAAGATTTAAAACTTGAAAATTTCAATTTCACTTAAACTGCTAGGTTCCTAATTCAAACTGTGAATCTGGCAGTGAAATGTTTAACTTTTGAATAGCATAAATCATTGTAGGAGTAACCACTGAAGGTCTTCCATACATGGTTGGAAATTTTAGAGAGTCCTCTAAAACTCTTATGTTCAACTACAGATCAGAATCCCCCTGTAAAATAATAAAAAATTCAAATTTCCAAACTATGTCAAATCTGGACAGAGACTGGACAGTTTCTGTATCCAGTTACTGTCTTTATCACATCTCTCAGTAGAATCGACAAATGACTTAATGTAAAACATTTATGTAATTCTGAGTATGTAAGAAAAAATGTTGTAATTTATGATTTTTGCATATTTTTGATATTTTGTATCTGAAAAAATGTGGACAAAATCAGCCTTAAATAGAGGACGTGCTGTCAAAATTTTTTCCAGAAACACTGTCAATTTGCAAAAGTCATATCTCCTGATACAGAAACGACCTGGAGGAAAATAAATATATTCTGGAAAGATATTCGAGAGTAATACAATTGTTTAGTTGAACTAAAGTCCTGACTTTGCCTCTAACTGGTAGAAAAATTTTAATCTCTCCAGACTGGTCAGCTGGATCAGAATCTGGACAGTGAAACCAGATTTTCAATGTTGCAATTGAAATCAACTCGGTTTGAATTTCTTGTGTCACTTCTAATGTCCAATCCACTGTGCCGAGCGCAGTTCTTGAGGCCGTCTACGGCCTCTGTTTCACTCCATGACCAGTTTTCCAAGATAAACTAGTGAAATGATCAATGGAACACAAACTGTTCCAAACTGCATAACACAGAAATGTATTTCTGTACTTTGTAGTGTTTTGGTCATAACTTGCATTGCAAAACTTACAAAGAGTTAAGTGATACATTTCCAAAAAGCACATGACTTATATTACAACTTTGTAGTTATGAGCTTTGTAAGATTTAAATCGGAATTGTATGAAATAAGTGAATCATAGTGGATACCTCCATATGTAGAACTGCTGAAAATTTTCCAGCAGGTCTGTCCACTTTGAACTTTCATATATTTTTATCCAGAATTGATATGGGGGCGAATGAATACTCTTTGCAGAGATGCTCGAGTTAACGTCAGCTGTTGTTTTTGGCTCAAGGCATGAAAATGCTGGTAGCATGATCAAAATTAAGTTTTTGTGAAACTGGTCCAATCTGCCAGTGTTGTCACCAGTTCCACTAGTTTTGTCTTGGACAGCGCTGAACCTGGGTTGTTAAAACTTTTATTCATCCACACAAGCCCAAATTCTGCTATCCACAGTCATCCACCAGATTTACTCATGTTTTCTAAGGCTATCACTTTTGGGATAATTGGCATTAGGGTGCATATGTATGCGTGTTGGAGAGATTTGACGATCCTATTTTCACAAGCATCTTTTGCTTGGCCTGGAGTTAACTTGAATATTCCCGTCAAGTTAGTCTATATAGATTTGCAAGTTCGGAAATGTTGGCACCTCAACCAACTTTCCAACAGCCCTAACATGGATTCGTTGTTATTTTTCGGCAAACCTATAACCATGTGATGGCACATGTGTCATCTTTCATTTTTCCATAGTCAACAAAAGTGCTGATTATACTCCTACAAATGTCACCTTCTCAATTTCAACTGTTATACAGTTGCTACAGATTTATGTGAGTTCTTAGTCAGTTAAGCAAAAATTTCCGGGGGTGATACTCTATTAAAATCTTAACTGATTATTAAACTTGCTTAATGAAATAATTATGCCATGTTTTTGTGATTGCTTCTCCTTAAGTGTGACACAAGGAAGAATAGTTTCCTTTTTGTGATCCACATTTCTTTTGGGGGAGTATGAACAAGTGGTCAAAGCTATTTTACTTGCGTGGCTGATAACTCCTTACTAACGGGTGTGTGCACACCATTTTTTCGAAAGTGGAAAACTTCAGCAAAGCAGTTTTGTCCGGCACAATTTACCTTGTTAACGGAGTCTAGTTACCGCTAACACAAAAGGTAATGAGGACAAATAATTTCACCATCTTTTCCATTGGTCAACGATGGCATGTCTCAAGGGTATGAGACCATCGTTGCACTTCACCTTCCCGATAGAAGTTTGAAGGGAGCTTCCGAGCTCCTAGACCAGAACATAAGGGGGGAGGAGTGCCCTCCATTTAACCTTGGTGTTTGATTACCAAACCTCATTTGTACCGGAGGACGTCAACACCAACGTGCTGACGAAGAATCTTGTTTTCGGGTGGGCAGAGTCAGAATACCTCACCGACTCGCCTTTGAGAATAATAGTAGCTTTAGCCTCTTTATCTTTTCCAGAAAACGGCTAGTATGATCTCCATCAGAATTTGCTGCAGCAAATGTCAGATAAGAGTATTGATTTGGATGGTAAGGTCATCACAACAGTATGCACATGGAGCATGGTGAAAATGTGGTGTGTACTGGATCACCTATTTAGGAATGCTGCATTTTACCATCAACTTTTCTTGGATGGATTAGTCGACCAACTTTGAGTGTGATATAAACTTGATATCTTATAGTGGTTGTATCAGTGGTTGGACCATCACCATACGTCATCTTTATCGCCTACCGAAGTGGAGGTTGTTATGTACTCTTCAAAGTTATTCTATTACCACTTCAGAAGCCAACCAACCCACACTCACTAACGAATGGAGGTCTTTAGTAAGAACACTTCGAGATGAGAAACCTGACCTTTGTTATTAAACTACAATTCCGTTTGTAACTTGTGGTTAGAAAGTGTCAGGGAGTGCTACCTCATCGACAAGTTGAATCCTTCAGTTCAACCGTACTTGCTATGTTCATTTGGGTTGAGTTCCAACTGTTCTTATAACTTTGTTAACTGGGGTTCAACAAACTTAGTCAAGATATGTGGGGCGTAATCTTTGTCTAACACCTTCCATGACCTGGTTCGTCATGCCTTGTGAATCTTGAGATACATCTCATCGCGTTTGAATTGTTTTACCTATTTTTGCTCAAATCATTAATGTGAATGTGCCATAACCTATGCATCTTGCCCAGGATTGCATTGCATATTCACGACATCATCCAACTTGTGATATACCATGAAACATAATTAATAAAGAACTTTGAGAAAGAATATGTATCTCCATTCAAACACCTGAGTAGTGTCTAAATAATCTTGAGTGATGGACAACTTGACTGTTCATAATGCCAATTGCGTGATTCATCATCCATGAGTAATCCTATGAGCATCCAATTGGGATCGTCAATAAAAGAACTCACACCACCAGAAATCGTACTTTAGACTTCTACAATGTCTTGTGGAGTAACCATACCACTGAGGAAGAGACATGGAAAAGCGAGAACTATCTCCGATCAAACTATCCGGACTTGCTTTCATCTCATATCCGGAAATCTTTTTATTTCCGTCTCTTTTATTTGTAATCTCGGGACGTGATTCTTTTAAGGGGGGAGGGATGTTAAAGCCCTAATTTTCAAACTTTGAACTCAGCTTTGATTTAACGGAAATGAGGAGAAGAAAAATAAATCAAAATGATAAGTGGAAAAATCAAATCGACTCAAACCCTACATGAGTGAATTCAAAAAAATAAATTTAGCTACTGTTCGAATGAGGTTAACATGATAATCGAGTTCACCATTAGCTTCCAAATATTCCAAATAGCATATATGTCCAATTTAATAACATTTGGAGCACATCCACTACTTAATTCAGTGTGTACATTGAATACCATTCAAATTCATATTTGAATTTGAATTTCAGCTGAAACTTGGTCAATTATGTGGTTTGATTCCAGAATCAAAGTCTTCATATTTGATTTGGTTTCCCCGCAAAAATCTAGCATTTTTGTATCAATTTTGGTGGGATAATTCATTGACCGGAGAGTAGATTAGGATGAACCGCTGTGGGACCCACCTACCAGTCTCACATTTGCTGCTGTCGACTCTGTTCTTGGCACATACGGTGCGATCTTTTATTGTAGCGGGATCCCAGCTCATGGAGCGCTGGTTGCATGGAAGGCAAGCTGATCTACTCCTCTCTCTCTCTCTCTATCTCTCTCTCTCTCTGATCGACTTCCACTGAAGAGGAAAGCCAGCACTCGCTCTCTGCTCGCTCTCACTCTCTCCCGCGCCACCAGCACAGTTGCGCTTGAGCTTCGTTTCACCGACGATCCAGTCATCGTTTCCTCCTGACTTCAAAAGCAAAGTGGACCCTAACCTTCTCACTACAGGAATCCCGACGATTTGCGACGGCCGGGGCCGTCGCAAATAAGCCAAATGCCGTCGCAAATAAGCTATTTGCGACGGTTTACCTTATTTGCGACGGCTTCTGGCCGTCGCAAGTTTGGCGTTGCAAATAAGCTTATTTGCGACGGCCACCGTCGCAAATAAACTTATTTGCGACGGCTGGGAGTGGCTGTCGCAAGTTATTGCTGCGGGCTGGCGGGCCCCGCAGATTTATTTGCGACGGCCTAGCCGTCGCAATTAATGCTTATTTGCGATGGCCTGGCTGTCGCAATTAACAGTGGTTTAATTGCGACGGCTTGTACTCTTATTTGCGACGGTACTGTATAAAAAGCCATCGCAAATAAGGTTTTTTATTTTTTTAAAAAAACAGAAAATACTACCCGGCTCGATGGCCAGAATCACAACAAACACAATATACACAATATATACATAGCATACACAAACATCATCACAATCAAAAACTAAAATTCTGATACATCTCACATCGTCATCAACAAAGTAAATAAAAGGGCTCACTCGCCCATCTGACCTCCGGAGCCACCTCCGAAGTCGAAGTCGTCGTCGTCGCGCCTCATTCCAGGCGGCGGTAGCGAAGGCGACGACGTTTGTGCAGCCGTCGCGGATCCCTGCAATTAATAAAACTTAGAGTTAGAATATAAATGCATCAACATCTCTCTCCCTCCCTCTCTCTCTATCTTCATCTAAATCACCCTCTCTTCCTCTCTCTTTTCATTTCTCTCTTTGTCTCTCACTCTAGCTTTCTTGCTCACTCTATCTCTCTATTGCTATCCTTTTCCCTCTATCTTCCTCCCTCTATCTCCATCTACATCTCCCTCCCTCTATCTTCCCCTCTCTCTATCTCCATCTACATCTGCCATCCACGCCTTCCGGAGGATCCTCTGCCGCTACCAAGACCACCGCCACCGGCTTTGGTCTCGCCGCTGTCATGCTCACCGCAGACGATATGGCGTAGAATATCTCCTCTCTCTTTTGATATTTCTTCTGATACATTATCGTTTTAACCCGCTTATATATATATATATACATATTTATATTTATATATTTATATATATAAAGAATATTAAACATGCTAAAAGAAACATAACAATTAATCAAAATTTGAACATTGAATAACTTAATTCAATAACGATAAGCAGCAATGAACATAAACATTAAGAATACTAAAGCAAAACATAAGCATGCTTAACATCTACATAATCAACAACATTATCAACAAATTTGCATAACCAACATCATTAACAACTAAGCATAATTAACATCAAGATCGAGCAACAATTTCTACTCATTCGATCAACAATCATTCGAAGATTGAACAATCCATATCAAATATCAAGAAATCCACAACAAATTTGCATAATCAACATCATTACTTTACGACCGGCGACGACGAGGAGGCCGGGGTGCGCGGACGGCAGGGAGGCCGGGGCGCGCGGGCGGCGAGGTCGCCGGGGCGCGCGGACGGCGACGACGGGGAGGTCGGGGCCGCCGGGGCACTTGGGCGGCGAGGAGGCCGGGCCTCGGGCGGTGAGGACGCCGGGGCCGCGGGGCGCTCGGGCGGCGGCGGCGGGGCGCGCTCGGTCGGCGGCGCGGGGAGGCGGAGGGCGGCGGCGTCGCGCTCGGGCGGCGGCGCGGGGAGGCGGAGGGCGGCGGTGGGGCGCGCTCGGCGTGGCGGCGCGGGGAGGCGGAGGGCGGCGGCGGCGCGGGGAGGCGGAGGGTGGCGGCGGCGCGGGGAGGCGGCTCAATGAGTCGTGAGTGGACCAGAAAGAAGGGTCGGGTCGGGATGAAGGCAATTATTTGTGACGGCCAGTTAAATTGCGACGGCCCGGCCACGTGGCCTTCGCAATTAGCGTTAATTGCGACGGCCCTTTAAGCAGTCGTCGCAAATAAAGTCTTATTTGCAACGGCACCCTTATTTGCGACGGTGTTAGGGTTGGTCGTCGCAAATAAGAGATTATTTGCGACGGCTATGAAGTTGGCCGTCGCAAATAAGCCGTTATTTGTGACGGCCGCATTATTTGCGACAGCCAGTGGCGGGCCGTCACAATTTATTCTATTTGTGACGGCCAGCCGTCGCAAATAAATATAGCCATCGCAAATGATCGCTTTTCCTGTAGTGTCTGCTCTACCTCCAGGTGCCAACCGTTCTTCGGTTCCTCACCGTTTGGCATGCTATTTTGATGTTTTCGCGGAGCTCATGGGTGAAGCCGCTGGGAGCTATCTCTGCTCCACCGTCGGCACACTGCACAGAGTATCCTCAGCCCCCAACCTCTACAGCAAAAAGGTACGCTCAGGTACCTAGAGCATGCTGGTGAAGTTTCATCCCATGCCATGCTTCATAGCTCTCTTATTTCAAATTTCACCGAAGCTAGTTCATAGCTTGGTCGTTAGGTCTCCGATTTAGTTCGGTTTCTAGGTACAACCATCCTTCAATCCAGTAAAATATATTTTTCACAACTTCCTAGCACACCACCTAGATCAAGAACTATCAAGTTTCATCGAGCAATAAATCAAGGCTCCAACTTTTTTCCACCGCCATTAGAAACAGTTCGGATTCACTGTCGACGACCATCTTCCGGCCGTTTTCTCCCCGATTGGCGTCCAATATCTTGTTCCTTGGATTACCACGATGCTCCTGGACATCACAGCACATCACTTGGTGCACCCCCCGCGAGATCAATGTTGGCCCTGCCAAGGCCGCTGCGGTTGTCGTCGCCGGCGAGGTTCTGCTCGCCGCCGGCCACCACCAAGATGCCACAAAGGTGTTCTTTGCGCCCTGGAGTCGGTCCCTACAAAAATATCAATGTTTGGTTGAGCATGAAAGTCGGAACGTTC
Organism: Tuctoria greenei; assembly: GCA_036927565.1. Lineage (NCBI taxonomy): Eukaryota > Viridiplantae > Streptophyta > Magnoliopsida > Poales > Poaceae > Tuctoria > Tuctoria greenei. The sequence goes on along the minus strand of JAYESD010000003.1, from coordinate 127,818,326 downwards.
GAGCGCCATTGTTTCCCCTGTTTTGGGGTGACCTGACGCGAGGTTGAAGATGAACCTAACCAGTGGGGCCACTGGCAGTGTTTCAATCTGTTTTCCATATTCCAGAAAATTGATCCAACTTCAAAAATAGATAACTCCCTGTAGAATGCTCCAAAAATTATCAAATTTTTTTTTGAAAGGACTTAATCTCTAGTTTCCATAAATTCAAATGTTAAACCATGAAAAGCTATTTTTGTTTCTGTAAAATTCAATTACTCCAAACACACCTGGAATTTTCACAGCTGATCCCTTTATTAGAAATTCACCAAAATTTGCGAGAACCTCTAGTTGGGTATTCCTCACATCTTGTGAATATTGTGAAGCAATTAAACCTGTGTAACATTCCCATCATCAAATTTTCCCTCTGTTGTTCATAATATATAGAAATAATTCATGGAATTTGAATCAAACTTCTAAATTGAATTACTCCTAGTAGGCTTGCTCAAATAATTCCAATAAATTCTGGTAGACTCATATTAATCCTTATTTTGCAGTGGTGCAATTTTTTGTACACGAAAGTCTCTGAATTTTCATAATTAATTTCTTTGAGCTAACTGCATGGGAAGTTAATTACTCGTGTTCTGCTAATTGGAAAATTCCCAATTTTGGTCAGACCTTCATTATATTACACTTGACCTCCAGTCAAATTTTCAAGTTCATTGGGCTTCATTTATTGGACCAAATACTGTTTCAAATCTCTATGTAGTGTGAAAATTGAGAAATGTATCAGAAACAATTTCAGAAGTTTCCCAAACTTGAAAAATTAATTTCTCCCTGTAGGAAGCTCGGCAAAATATGAAACAAATTTTCCTAGAACCACTAAAACCTCCTCGATAAATATCATCCACTGTTAGCCACGACAAAACTCCAGATTTAATACCAAGTTTCACAGAAGGCTTTTACTTGTTGGAACTTTAGAGAAAATAAGCTTCCTTGAACATCTCCAATTCTTGGTCCAAATCTTCCTCATAGAACCTAGTATCTACTGTAAAAATCCCAAAGCCAATTAAAATCATTTTCTTACCTGGTCAGTGTTTATAAGATCTTTCATATAGCTTCACTATAACTCATGTACTTTATATATTGCATATCATATAGTGACCGAGATCGAGGAGGAGCAGGAGGCCTTGGACAGCATCATCCCTGAGACTAACTTTGAATCTGACTGACATCCAGGCAACCCCTGGTTTGCATTTAACAGCTTTTAAACTTTGATTTGTATCACACAATATGGGTTAGCATATATGTGCATTAAGTCTATGTTTTCTTGGAGTTTTCCACATGCATGACCAGAGAACCCAAGAGAGAAGGATAGTTGGTTATGTCCTCAATATGTCCATGCTATGCTTAATGTTATAGTTGCTTCGATAGAAGTTGAGTAGTAGGAATCTACTCGCGAGTTCAGGAATTGGGTTCACACGGGATTGGTCGAGTGAGAGGTTCACCATTTGGTTAAATATGAGACCGGGCATGGAGTAGGAGCAGCAGGACATAGGGGCCTGTGAGCTGTAGCTGTGCCTGTGTCAGTCAAAGATCGATCGTGTGCGACCCTGTTGAGCAAGTTTGAATGTACCGAAGGCATACTGAATATATGGGACCTAGTAAACCGATGTAACTTTTCCACCTTATGGTCGAAGCATGCCCCACCGCCTTATAGGTGCGTGTTGAGAGCAGCAAGGTGTAAACCTGCCAGAGGGTATGACGTAATATGTGTGAGGGCCTCCTGCTCGTAGCGGTGGGACCGGTTCAGCTTGCAGGGAGCGGGTGAAAGGTTGCCGCATACAACATCAGTGGAGTGTGCCTTCGCAGCTCTGAGTGTTGGTTTATGTGTCCTGCTATTCGGGTATCCCTGCAGGTGTATATCGATTGGAGTCACCGTCTCTCGCGGTTATTGAGTATCGCTTGTTCACTAAGTAAATTATTTGGAGCTGAATATTATTGAATCATGCTTTATGGATTAATAATGTATTTATACTTGTATGTTTGGAATAGGTTGCTCACTAAATTTCAGATTCATGAAGCCTGTATTTTCTGCTAAAAGCTGAAAGTAAGGACTAACATTTATGTGAGTCTTTTATTGCAAATGTTGTCCTATATTATGTATATCTTGCATATAGATTTCCTTGTTTAGGTGAGATGGGTAAGTCTTGCTGAGCCTTCATGCTCACGGTTGCTATACTAAGTTGTTTGCAGGAGAGACGTATGAGGAAGGGTCCGAAGATGAGGCGATGCCCCCGTCAGGGTATACTACCGAGTGGAAGCCCTGCACGGCGCTGTAATTTATTGTGTGTTGCTAGTGTGTAGCATCCCCAGGCTAGACGACTGCACTTTTGCATAGTTAGGATGAGATTTTAGCTATGAGTATTACTTTCGTTGTACATTAAGTATTGTAAAAGACTTCTGCTATTTCTATAAATAAAACTTTGTATATAATGGCCGCCAACAACGTCCTTGATACGGGCTGGAGGTTGTATCCCTTCAATGGCTTTGATTTTCGCTGGAATTTTCTCAATTCCTCGTTGAGTAACCAAGAAACCGAGGAACTTTCCAGAGCTAAACCCGAAGACACACTTATGCGGGTTGAGCTTCGTGCATGTCAAGCGCAGCTTGTCGAAGACAACTTGAAAATTGTCCAAGAGCAATTCATGGTTATTCACCATGTTGACCCTGTCCTCGACGTAGACTTCCACCCGGTCCCTAATCAGCTCCCCAAGAGTTTTGTGTGCATGGCTCACACAAAAGTTGAGGCATCATTTTTAACACTAGAAGGCACAACTGTGTAACAATACAACCCATCTACTGTGATCAAGGCAGCATGCCCTTCATTTTTTAGACATTGGAATTTGATGATATCCAGAATAAGCATCTAAGAAACACAATAACTCACACCCGGAGGTAGAATCTACTATCTGATCTATCCTCAGTAGTGGATATGGGTCTTTTGGACATGTCTTTTTTAAGGTGGTGTAGTCGATACACATCCGAAGCTTCTCGCCTGCTTTGGGCACAACGACGTGGTTTGCCAGCCACCGTGGATGGTGAACCTCCCAGATGAATCCAGAGTCGAGCAACTTCTTGACTTCTTGTATGATGAAATTATGTCGCTTAACAGATTGCCTCTGAGGCTTTTGTTGTATGGGTCGTGTGTCGGGGAAGATCATCAGACAGTGCTCGATCACCTCCCTAGGAATCCCAGGCATTTGCGATGGTTGCCATACAAACACGTCGAAATTTGCCCGGGGGAAGTGACAAGCGAGAGTTCATATTTGTCACCCAAACCTCCCGATATACGGGTGGTCTGGTTAACATCAAAACACATTTGGACGACTTTGATGAGAACATCGGTGTAGCCGCTTGGTTGCACACAAGGTACAGAAGATGAGCCACGCTGATGTGAGCATGGAGGTTCAATTGCTTGGTCCTTGCCGGATTCTTCTTCTTGCACAAGTGCATGAAGTTCTTCCAGCGCAGTGACCCCAGCAGTGCGGTCCCCTCGGATACGATGGACGCCTGAAGGAGTCGGCATCTTCAACACATGGTAGCCGTAGGGGACTAAGACCATGGACTTATACAGGGCTGGCCTAACTAAGATCGCATTGAAGGGTAGGTTGATGTGAGCGACATCAAGCACTAGCTTATTGGACCAGTACTTGTCCCGTGTCCCAGAGGTCATAGGTAAAGTAACCAAACCAAGATGTATTATAGCTCCCAGACCTACTCCAGAAAATGGGCATGAGGGCCGAAGGTCTCAAAGGTTTAGCTAGAGCTTCACAAAAGCTGCGAAGCTGAGGAGGTTGAGCGCCACGCCTCCATCCACCAAGACATGGTAGTGCTGGATGTTGTTGATAGTCGGGCAGACCATCATGAGCAATTGTCCAGCTCCGACCATGTTCTTCGGACAGTTCGAAGCATCGAAAGTGATGGAAGTATCCATCCACTTCCAATGTGGCTCCACCTTGGCAGTAGGAGCAGTAGTAGCCATTTCTCTATGGGTCTGTAGGATGCGCCAAGAGGTGATATCCGAGGCCCCTCCATACATCATACGGAGAGTCTTCCGATGCTCGTTACCGGAGTGGTCAAAGTCATCGTCGACGGTGTTGTAGACCGCCTTTAACGCCTTCTTTGCGTCCTGGAAGCCTAGCTCCTGATCAGAAAGGGCTTCGTCGGCTTTCTGCTTCCCTTCCCGCTGACGCAAAGGGGTCTCATCTTGGTGCTTGCTGTTGTGTTCACCAAGCCTCTTGACCTCACGACAGTCTTAAAGATTGTGAGTCGTCGATCTATGGATCGTACACCACATCTTTTCAACGTCTCCATCTTCAGACGATTGCCTTCTTGAGCTCCCTATACCTCTCCATAAGCTGACGGAGTAAGAAAATCGCCTCCATAGTGCACCTCCTAGGCATAAAACCAAACTGGTTTTTAGTGACATTGGTCACTTTCCTCAAGTGGTGTTCAATCACTCTCTCTCAGAGCTTCATAGTATGACTCACGAGCTTAATTCCTTGGTAATTAGTACAACTTTGAACATATCCCTTTTGCTTCAACAAGAAGTATAATTAAGTCTCACGTGTATGTAAGCCCATGTCAGAGACGCGCTTTATAAGATCAAGTCTCTTTTCTTTTGAATTAATGTGAGTCGTTGTCAATTATGCCATTCGCGCAGAACTCGGAGCATCAATATCCGAAACGCGCTCTTGAAAATACATCTACCACTATCTTGCATGCAAGACACGTCGTTGTGAGGCGCGTCTCACATCACATTCATCTCCCATTTTCAAGGGTAGAGCAAGTGCTATATTCAGTAGCGATTCTTTAAGTAACAGAACACAAGGCATCAATACTTCTCCGTAAGAAACAGAGCACATGTGACCAATGTAAGTAAAATTTTCACTCAAATGGCAATATTTTCACACATTTGAGCATATATCACACAAATATCGAAATGAAAGTCAATTTTTCACTCAATTCACCATATTTTCATATATTTGAGCATATTTACACACAATCAATTTGGTACTTTACATTGCGGTCTTGGTTTTTTTAAATTCTTGACTTTTTCATTATGGTCCTTCTGCAAGTAAGAAAGTTCCTTGACCGGTGGTATTCTTGGCATGATCATCGAGGTGACAAAAGGACGAATCTCATCAAATTTATCAAACTCTTCCTCATCGACGACATTCTTGACTCTGACAATTCGTCATTTTCCATGTGTAACCACCTTAAGTCTTTTATTTGTTGTCCTTGGAACATAGAACACTTGAGCAACGTGTTTTGCTAACACGGAAGGCTCTGACATATATCCTTTATAGTTAATATCAACGCTAGTGAACCCATACTTGTCTTGTACAACACCTTTGATTCCATCAACCCAGTTGCAACAGAAAAGATGAATCTTGGATCCTTGAAAGTGATGCTCCCAGATATCTTGTATTTGACCATAATATATGTCTTTGTCTTGGCCCGCAGCATTATAAGAATCAACACGGACACCACTATTCTGATACATGCTTTTCTTATCTTGTTGTACAGTGTATGACGTGTATCCATTCATCTACCCCCGATATGTAATAACTGTGAATATAGGACCACGAGCCAACTTTTTTAGTTATTCACTTGTTTGAGTATCTAATGAGTGAGAACTCCGATCTCGGAGCCAGCCACTGAATTTTCTCCTGTGTTCATTTGCTAACCATGATTCATCGCGGCCAGGATGCTATAAGCACCTCCTTGTTGTGTTCGTCGTGGTACTCCGACATAATAAACATGTGTTGCAACACGTGGAAATGATTGCGGAAGGATAAATTTGGATCTGGAGTTATAGCCTTCCACCTAATGACCCCTTTTTTTGTGAGCCTCCCCTCATGACGAGACTTGGGAACACCAATCGGGTTACTCGTGTTAGTCTAGTTTAGATCCCACTCCACATCTTCCTCTGTAGAGTATCCTTGTCACTGCCATCAGGATAAGCTCGATTTCCAACGACGAACTTCAGTATGCCGTTGAATCTCTCGTATGCATACATCTGGTGAAGGAACACAGGACCAAGTAGATTTATCTTCTTAATAAGATGAGTTGTGAAATGGACACTGATGTTGAAAAAGGCGGGTGGAAAATACATCTCAAGGAAGCATAAAGTTTCATAGTGCGTTTTTTCCAATGACTCGAGATCTTCTTCACATAGTACTTTTTGACAAATATCATTGAAGAAAAAGCAAAAGTTCATTATATCCTCCCAAACATTAATCGGTAAGAGATTCTGAACTCCAACAGCAATCATCTGCATAAGCAATACATGGTAATCATGGGACTTCACAATGGGAGCTACTTTTAGATCTAGAAATGAAATGAGCCTTGAGACGTTCGTAGAGTAGCCGGATGGTACTTTAAAATTTTTCAAGAACCCACAAAACTCTTTCTTTTTATTTTTTGGAAGGGTGATGCATGATGTGGGTAGTTTCGTTCCTTTTACCGTGTCATCAACCCACAACTCAAGCCTAAGTCCCATTTTCTTTAGATTTGCCTGTGCATATCCATGGTCCCTAGTTTTCCCATCCATGTTAAGAAATGTCTCGAGTAGGCTCTCGCACACATTCTTCTCAACGTGCATCACATCAATCGAATGACGGGCGTCTAAGTCTTTCCAATACGGTAGCTCCCAAAAAATCGATTGCTTCTTCCACATGCCATTTTCGCCAGTATTTTAGCTAGTCCCTTTCCTCTTACCAAGGACAAGAAGGATATATTTGACCATTTCATAGACTTCATGACCCGTGGGATGAGGTGGAGGGTGCCTCTTCTCAATGTCACTATTGAAATTATCCTTCATACTCCAAAAGGTGTGCTTCATTTGAATTTAGTGTCCATGTCCCATGTACACTATTTTTTGTGACTCACTCAATTACTGTGAGTCTGTTTTTCTCAAACAATGTGGACATCCGCAACCAACATTCTTGCTCCATCCAGACAAGTTATGTGTCACTGGAGAATCAATAATAGTCACGAATAAAATGGCTTTGAGGCAAAAGTACTCACGCTTATGGTCATCCCAGACCTGCACTCCGTCATTGTACCACAACTGCTTCAGATCTTCAACCAAAGGTCTGAAATAAGTGTCGATGTCATTCCAAGGTTGTTGTGGCCCCGGTATTAGTCCTGACTTCATAATATATTTCCCTTTGTTGCACAACCAAGGAGGAAGGTTAAAAATTGTTAGCACAATTGGCCATGTGCTATGTGTGCTAACGTTCGAAAAAGGAATCATGCCATCGGTCCTCATTGCGATCCTAATATTCCTAGGATCAATGGCAAATTTAGAATTTTGTGAATCAATGTTTCGCCGCTGTTCGGCATTAGCAGGATGACTTATCATTCCACATCCTACTCATGCTTCTCTTTGTGCCATCACAACAATTCTAACTACTTCTTATTTGCAAACCAACGCTTGAAACGAGGAATGATAGGAATGTACAAAAACACCTTTTTAGGCCCTCTTTCTCTTCTATTGCAGTTCTCATCATCACCGTCGTCTTTCTTACGATTGAATCGATCTACTCCACAAATAGGGCATTTCTCGAGGTTTACATACTCAGGTCCACTATATAAAATGCATCATTCTTGGACGCTTGGATTTTCTCCACCTCCAAACCCAATGAACAAATTGTCCGTTTTGCCTCATAAACTATCGTAGGGACTATGTTGCCTTGGGGTAACATGTCCTTAACGAGAGTCAACAATTCCTTAAAACTACAAACACTCCTTCCGTTGCTCGCCTTCAATTGGAAAAGTTTTACAACCGCAAACAGTCTGGTGTACTTAGTCGTAGAACCATGATACAAATGGCTTCTTCAATCATCTTCTTGTAATTTGCAAGTTCACCCTTACTGTACTAATCATCGTCACCATGTCTCTCGACATTGCGTACCATATCCTCTATGTTATGCACCTTAAACTAAATGTTGTCATCGGTAAACCCTGATATATCTGGCTCGTTCACATCCCTGTTGTGATCTTCTTTGACACAGGCAGGGACCTCCCTCTCCAGATATGAATCTCTCATCTCTGCTTCATTAAGCCCCTCCTCCCCATGTTTGTTCCAACATCGATAATCCAACATGAATCTATTCATGATTAAATGTGACCTCAGCACTTCATATGTGCAATATCTCTTCTCATTATTGCAGTGTTTGCAAGGACAACAAATAGTCCCTCTAATGTTGTCCAACATGTATTTCTTCGCAAAATCGATAAATGTATCTACCCCTTGGATATATTCATTGCAAAGGCATGGATATAGGATCGAAGAGCGTGTGTAAAGCTACCAAAGGGGGTGTTTGGTAGATTAAAATTTTTTTAGCGAAAGCAATAAAAACCCCTTGGCAAAAAATTGATCTGTTAAAGACATAATGTGTGCAACTAATCTAAACGTGATCAATTGTGACAAAACCAGTATACATTGTGGAGAATCAAGTAACAAGACGTCACAACAAGAATCACAAAAATCCGTTGAGAAAAACTCAAGTTATGATCAAAAGATCGAAAAAGGTCAATCTGTTCTACCGAGTAACAACCAGATCTGTAACACTGCAATAAAACTCGTGTAGATCTAACACCACAAATGAAATGACCGTGAAAATTTCACAGATGATAGATAATCAAATTTTGAAGGCAACCCAAAAAGAATCACATCAATTGGATCTGTAATACTCGAGTTATGATAAAAACACCGAAGAAAGGTAGTGTTGTGCAGAAACTCGACGAGAAAAACTTGTATGAAACAAGTCGGACGAACAAGGCACAAAAGTTCGTTTAAACTACAAATTTTATTGATCGAACCACAAGAGGAACAGACCCAAAGTCGTGCACTATGAGCTCTGGCCTCACTTGCTTATATAACCAGCCCTTAGGCCAACCCAATCCTAACTAGGACTCAAATCCTACTCAGATTCAACCGAAACATTCCATATCTGCTCAAGACTCTTCTATACGAAGATAGAAGCAATCTTAAGACATACAAACACCTTAGGAATGTATCCCACATTCCTAAAACAATCCAATTTTGTGACCCACACGAAATCCTATCATAACAAACTCTAATATTTTAATATTTGAGTCAAACCCGACTTTGCCGCAGCCTAAGTCCATAACCTAGTTGGTTGGACCTTTCCGACCAATTTTTTATGTCCACATCTCTTCATGACTCCTTGGAACCATGTGGCCACGTCCATGCACTACTTGCACACGTGCAAACACATTCCAAAAACATCCATGATACCTTTATATGCATTGTTCTTGATTCAAACATGTTGCACGACCTCTCGATCAACTCAACCACAATTCCTCCAGAACTTGGTTGTTGAACCTAATCTTCTCTCTAAGACTAGTTCAATGGATCCTGTCACCAGCCATGTCTTGAACTCAAGCAACACCTGCACATGAATAAACAAATGATACTTTCAAGCACAAGTTCTCGACTTGACTCACGCTAGTTCCAATAACAGCAACACCTTACGTGAGCACATCACATAAGCATGTTGCAAACCGTAGCAAGATGATATCAGCCATAACTACCAAAACACACCAAAACATAGTAAAAGAATACTAAGCACACATTCCATAGATGTAAAGCAAGTTCGAAACATTGCAAGTTAAAAGCGGAACCATTGCAGACTAACATCGGACCTTGAAACGGAACTTACCGAAGCTAGCAGGACCTAGTGCCAGAGCTTACCAAAGCTAGTCGGACCTAGTGCCGAAGCTAACCAAAGCTAGTCGGACCTAGTGCTGGAGATTACTAAAGCTTAGTCAGACCTTTCCAAAGCAAGTCGGACCTAGAAAAAGAAGTCAGACCTAGCCAAAGTATGTCGGACCTAGACAAAGCAAGTCGGACCTTACGTCGGACTTGCCGGAGCTACCAAAAACAAGTCGGACCTATTGTCAGACCATGTTGAAAAAGGTGTTTTGGAAGTATTCAAAACTTTTATCGCCATAGCCAATGTACTCAACACAAATAGGTCTCACAATCTCTCCCTTGATGAATGCATTGGTAACACCGCTTAGAATTCGAACATTGGCTTATTCACATGAAAAATTTTGAAAAAAAAAATTCTCCTCCTATACATATTTCTCCCCCTTGTAAATCAGAAATAAAATGAGAAGAAAAACAAAAATACAAATATTCTCCCCCTGAGAAGGATCGTGCCAAAACACTTGTGAATGTGTGCAATGTGTGATCAATTTCTCACCCTTTGACAATGTATTCAGCAAGGTACGAAAGAGAAATTTCATATGTTATGAGCATATTATAACATATACATATAAAACAAAGTTCATCCAAGTCATACAATCAAGTAAATTACACTATAAAATCAATGAAATACATAAAGTAGTGTAAGCCATGCTAGAGATCAAATGTAATTTTCAATTTAAGCAAGTCATGATCTCACAAACTTAACTATTTCAAAACCTGAAAGCATGACACTTCTTGCTGGATTTTTATTTTCTTTTATGGAAAAAAATTCATCTTATGACATTTGCAAGAGATTATATGCCCCATCATCCCTATTCTAACAAACCAAGCCAAGCCTATGTCATTTGACAATCAGAAGCTTAAGAACATTGTTTCAGTCATACACAACTTCTTCTAAGTTCATATCTAAGTGCAATGATAAGCCATCTCAAAAGAAGAAATGTGATGCATGCATATTCTCTTGATCCTTTCTCATTTTTGATTTGATCATAAAAGCTCAACGTGTGAGTTGATTACTTGATTAATTCTTCATTATTGAAAGCACTTTTGAGCATGCAACTAGTTCAAAACAGTAAGAAAGTTCGATCATGGCTAGATTTAGTATAAGTAATTACTCCAATTACTAGTCATGGCAAAAACTACAAAATGTATAACATGAGTAACGTAGTAAGAACTTTCAGCATGTAAAAGGAATCACAAAGTCATATATGTATGAAATACTATGCTCATATTATTTTAAATTCAGATTCACACATGGACTTCCCAAGTATCAAAACTCCCTCTCAATTTAATCCATGAGGATGCATAACCCCTATTTCTCTGCGAATGAAAAAAATGAGTGAAATCAAAATGTTTTGTAAAAATATCAGCTAATTGTTGTTCGGTATCTACATGGTGAAGCACAATGTTTCATTTTTCAACGTTATCACATTGAAAGTGATACCCAATGTCAATGTACTTTGTTCTCGAATGTCGCACGGGGTTTTTAGAAATGCAAATGGCACTAGTGTTATCACAAAACAGTGAAACACTATAAAAATCAACCTCATAGTCCTTAAATGTTTGAACAATCTAAAGAATTTGCGAGCAAGCACTAGCAGCAGCTACATATTCAGATTCGACTGTAGATTGTTCAACTGAGCTTTGTTTTCTAGAGGACCAAACAACAAGTGAATTACTAAGAAAATGACAAGCTCCTAAAGTACTTTTCCTATCAATCCTACAACCCGCAAAATCAGCATCTGAAAAGGCATTCAAAGTAATGGTTGAGGAAGACGGAAGAAAAATGCCAAATTCTTGAATTCCATGTAAGTACCTGAGAATCCTTTTGACGGCTTGACGATATGAAGCACGTGGGGAAGCTTGAAACCGTGCACAAAGACATACGCTAAATTGTTTGTCCGGTCTTGATGCCGTGAGGTACAAAAGTGATCCGATCATCCTTCTATGTTCTTTTTGATCCACAGGTTCACCATCTTCATCAAGTTCAACTGTCGTTGCTAGACCGTGTGACTTGTTCGTGCAAGCTTCTAATAATTTGTTGTGGAGGATGACTTTTGAGGACTCGGAGGGGAGTAGACACTTCACAAGCTTCTTGTTATACTTCATTTTCATCACAATTCGATGAGCTTGTGACTTGAGGACGATCTGGACCAGCAATGGTTGTTGTCAGTGCTGGTTGTGAATAAAAATCAGGAGCTGGAACAATGTCATTAGCTGCTAAATTTCTGGGCAGCAGCACCACTTCTTAGTCTTCTTCAATGAAAATACCCCCCTGCGGTTATGGGTCTGGACCAACAATATTGGAGCTAGTACCTGGGCTAGTTTCATCAAAAGACACCTCAAAAGTTTCCACAATTTTGTTAGTGTCAAGTAAAAGCACATGGTAGCCTCTAGTATGAGATGGATAACCAATAAACATGCTATCAACAGATCTAGCTTCAAACTTATCAAGATTACCATGTTTCATAACAAAGCATTTGCAACCAAAGACCCTAAAGTGTGTGACACTATGCCTATGTCCAAACCGAAGCTCATATGGTGTTTTTCCTAGCTTAGCACACAAGAAAACACGATTTGGAACATAACAAGTGGTTGCAATTGCATCTGCCCAAAATTTCCTAGGAATTAGATATTCATCAAGTATAGTCGTAGCATCTCAGCTAAGGTTATGTTCTTCCTTTCTATAACAAAGTTTTGTCGAGGTACATATGGTGAAAAAACATTGATGATCTATTCCTTTTTAGCACAAAAATGATCAAAGGATTGATTTTTTAATTCAGATCTATTATCACTTTTAATTGCTCTTAAAGATCATGGGTGGTCAATTGATAATCTAAGAAATAAAATTCTAAAGAGACTAAAAGCTTCATTCATAGATGCCATAAAATAAACCCAAGAGTATTTAAAATAGTCATCAACAATCACAAGAACATACCATTTACAAACGTGAAGGTCCTACGGTGTCAAGATGCAATCATTGACCCGGTTCAGCTGTCATAGTCATTGTGAGAGGAGAATGTGAACATGCAACCATCTTAGCATGTCTACAAGAAGAGCACACAATTTATTTGTCCCCTTTAAGCTTAGGCAGCCCACTTATGCGATCAATAGCACTAACACGCGTGAAATGATCAAAGCCTATGTGACCAAGTCTATGATTCCAAAAATATAAGCCTTTTGAATCATTAGCAACTAGACACCTATGCTTTGAAGAAGACATATCAAAATCAGCTTTAAAAACTATTCCAAACTGAGACATATTATGAATAAGCTCACTATTTGAACCTACAACTTTGCAGCAATTTTTATTGAAATAATTTCCAGATTTTCATCTAGGAATTGTGAAATAGAAAGCAAGATGTATTTCAAATTTTTGACAAGTGCGACATCCTTCAAAGTGTAGTGATCATTTACTCTAACCGAACTCTTAGCAATTATAGGAGTTGAAGAATTATCGGCAAAAGTAACATTCTCTACACGTGACACAAAAGAGAGGCGGGAGAACCATTCTTTGTTACAGGTCATGTGGTGTGAGCAACCTAATTCCACAATCAAGATGTTCTCCTTTCTCAAGCGTGTAACCTACATAAAAGCACAATACGTCGATGACTCAATACTGGGGTTAGTCAAAAGGCATTTAGGAATCCAGTACTTAGTCACACAACGTCCAGCAGGTATAACACGCGAAAGCTAGGATAAAACATCAGGTTTATGAGACAAAGCGTGAGGATTTTTGTACCCAACTTCTGACCTATGAGGTGTTACATGTGTAGCACAAAAAACAGTAGGTTTGGGAGCAAACTTTGCATGTTTTCGACTCATTACAACAGGTTGCTTGTTCCTATCATTTAGTTTAGCATGTGCAGCAAATTATGCATGAAAGTTGTGAGATCTAGCAATCATTCTTTCCTTTTTCTGTTGTTTAGCTACTCTATAACTATGACATCACCATCTCTACCACAGTAGGTATAATGAAATTTAACTTTGTGTTCATATCTATATGAGCAAGCAACATTTTTATTTGAAACCCAATGAGAGAACACTCCTGCGGATTTGAAAATCACTTCTTTTTGTTTAGAAACTGTTTGAATCAAACCACTTCCTAATGACTTTACAATTTTAGGTGGACGTGCCTTAGCGTGAGCTTGAGAATCAAAACCTAAACCAGATTTATCATTGTAAGATTTAGAGGAATTCAGCAGCCAGTTTAGGTTTTTATTTGTATTACAAAACCGATCTAATGTCCTGTACATGTCATCAAGTTTATTTGTCAGATCAAGGAAATTTTCACATAAAGTTTTTCCTTTTAATTTGCAATTGAAACAATATTTAACTTCATGAGAACGTAAAGCATTGTTCAATATAGAAATTTCATTCATAGCATCTTGTAGTTGTTATTAAGATCATCACAAGTAGAACAATGCAAATCAATTGTAGAACAACAAGCATATTTCATGTTTTTATCATTAAGTGCAGCAAGCTTTTTGTTCTTTTCAATTTCAAGTTCATGTTTTTCAAGTGTGGAGGTGTGTACACTTCTTAGAGAGGACAAATGTCATATATTAATTCACATGAGGAACAAGAATTATTACGATGAATCAAATATTCCAAACGATTAATTTGAGATTCTATTGATTCAATTTTAACAGCATTGTCCCTAAGCCTTTTGTCTTTTTTCTTAATATAAAAGTGGCATGAGAAATAGCATCACACATTTCTTCGCAAGTAGGACATACCTCTTCATTGTTGTTGTTGTGCTTTGCCTCCTCCATACTTGATCTTGATTTGCCCGCCATGAAGCAGAAGTTTGCCAAATCATCTTCATCTTCGTCACTTCCGATGTTCACATCACTCAAGCTAAGTTCTTGATGTGTGGATATAAAACTATTCACCAATTGGCGTCTTGTAAAACCCTTCTTTTTCTTGTTGTTGTTTGCAGAGGAGTGTTTCGTCCTTGTTTTCTTTTCATCACGAGAAGTAGCACTTGAAACGTTAGGGCAATCCGCACAAAAATGTCCTGTCTTACCACATTTGAAGCATCGTTGATGTCCGGCACTTCCTCTCCTTCTAGTTCTCACATTTTGCAATTCTTTTGAGAACCGAGTAGAGATGAGCGCAAGTTCTTCCTATGGAAACTCTTCAATCTGTTCAATGGTTAGAGAGTACAACAAAGCAAGTGTTCCATAAGATGAAGATTGGACGGAGCTACGCATGTCACGTTGAGAAACAAATGCAAGAGACTTGTTGGGGTTCTTACATGAGATTATGTCAATTTGATGAGTTTTCAATTTAGAATATAGAACATCAAAAGTAAGTGTACTCATGACAGTAGATTCATGAATAGATGTCACTTTCATCTCCCAACTTTACATGTCTAATGCACTTAGTAATTGCCTAGCATTCTCAGCATCTGAAAAATTAACATTGACGCTACGCAAACTGCTGAGAATTTTATTAAAGCGAGCAAAGAGGTCGTCGATGGACTCACCTGGTTACATCTCAAAGCACATGTATTCTTTCTTGTCTCACCTCCTTGATAGTGTTGTATCCTTCATGATAATCACATAGAGCTTTCCAAACGTCGTATGCAGATCGGAGGTGTGCAACATGATTGAAGTCGCTTTGAGTCAAGCCTTCTATGATCAAGTTCTACGCCTTGTTGTTATTGTAGACATCTCTCATGTTCGTAGCGGTGACTTGATCGTTTGGCGACATGTTGTAAGGCTTTTACACCTTTTTCCATAATGCAAAGCCTTGCACCTGGATGAAATCCTCCATATGTGCCTTCCAAACCTTAAAATCAATGTCACTGAATACACAAGGTTTTGCGGAGTATTTCTCCATGATGGTTAGTCAAAAATACATGCAAATCACAAAGATTGGAGCACTATGGCTCTGATGCTAATTTTAGGATTAAAAATGTAAAGCTACCAGAGGGGGGTGAATGGTAGATTAAAAAAATTTTAGCGGAAGCAATGAAAACCCCTCAGCAGAAAATTGATCTGTTAAAGAAATCGTGTGTGACAAATCTAAATGTGATAAATTGTGATAAAGCCAGTATAAGTTGTGGAGAATCAAGTCACGAAGACGTCACCAAAAGAATCACAAATATCTGTCGAGAAAAACTCATGTTACGATCGTAAGATCAAACAAAGGTCAGTCTGTTCACCGAGTAAAAACCAAATCTATAACACTACAATGAAACTCGTTTAGATCCAAAACCACAAATCCAATGACCTTGAAAATTTCACAGATGATATATAATCAAGTTGTGAAGACAACCCAAAAAGAATCACGTCAAATGTCTATAAGACTTGAGTTATGATAAAACCACCAAAGAAAGGTAGTGCTGTGCAGAAACTCAACGAGAAAGGTAGTGCTGTGAAGAAACTCGAAGAGAAAAAAAAAGTCGGATGAACAAGGCACAAAATTTACTTTAAACTACATCTTTTATTGATCAAACCACAAGAAGAACAGCCTCAAAGTCGTGCACTACGAGCTCTGGCCTCCCTTGCTTATACAACCAGCCCTTAGACCAACCCAATCCTAACTAGGACTCAAATCCTACTTAGATTCAACTGAAACTTTTCATATCTACTCAAGACTCTTCTATATGTAGATAGAAGCAATCTTAAGACTTACAAACACTTTAGAAACATATCCCACATTCCTAAAACAACCCAACTTCTTGATCCACACAAAATCCTATCATAACTAACTCAAATCTTTCCATATTTGAGTCAAACCCGACTCAGCCGCAGCCTGAGTCCATAACCTAGTCAGTTCGACCTTTCCGACAAATTTTTTATGTCCACTTCTCTTCATCACGCCTCAAAACCATATAGCCATGTCCATGCAATCCTTGCACACGTGCAAACACATTCCAACGACGACCACAATACCTTCATATGCATTGTTCTTGATTCAAACATGTTGTGCGACATCCCGATCAACTCAACTACAATTCCTTCCAAACATGGTTGTTGAACCTCTTCATCTCCCTTAGACTAGTTCAATGGATCCCGTCACCATCCATATCTTAAACTCAAGCAACACCTGCACATTCATAAACAAACAATACTTTCGAGCACAAGTCCTCGACTTGACTCACATTAGTTGTGATAACCACAACACCTTACATGAGCACCTCACATAAGCATGTTGCAAAACATAGCAAGATATATATGCCATAACCACCAAACTACACCAAAAACTTTGTAAGAGAATTCTAAGCATAGTTTCCATAGACAAATAAGTCAGACCTAGCCAAAGTAAGTCTGACCTGGACAAAGCAAGTCGGACCTTAAGTCGGACCATGCCGGAGCTACCTAAAACAGGTCGGACCTATTGTTGCACCATGTTGAAAAAGGTGTTTTGGAAGTATTCAAAACTTTTATCGCCATAGCCAATGTATTCAACACACATAGGTCTCACAGGAGCCCATACATCCAACTTCGATCTGACGACATTGTACAGAAAAGAAGAGCTAAATCAAAGAAATTCGAAGCCACTAATTGTCAAGGTCTAAAGGGATAAAAATAGTAAGGAACAGGAGAGGAGTAGAGGACTAACCCTTTGTTTTAAGATCCGCTGATAATCATCACAAGACTTTTAGAAGGACACCTCCGAAGAGGGAAAGAACAGGATAAGAACAGGGCGGATCTGGTAGCCACTTGTTCTGCATGGGAGGTCTTAGAAGGGAAACAGAAAATTGACATGAACCAATTTAACGTGCATATTTCTATAGAGGGAATGGAAGACGAGCCTGCTTCCCTGACAAAAGGAGACGCGCTTGACTGATGGCTATGGGAGACGCGTCAACATCAATTATGAAAGGAGACGTACTCCAAGGAAAGTCTATCTCAGTTACAAAAAAATATGAGTCGCGCTCAATTAAAGCGCGTCTCTCGTTTGTCAGAGAGGAGGGCCCGTCTCGGATACCTTAACTGAGATGGGTTGTGTAGCAACGTGTCTCCTTGTACGTTCAACCGACCCATGTCAGATCCTTTTCAAAGACGGTCGCCTTTGAGCACGTCGCCCATCTTTGTCTCTTATTTTGGTTTCTTACGTAGTGGCCCGAGCACCATTGGTATTCCCATGTTCTTTGCGGGTTCAGCCCGAGGTAGAAGAAAGGTCTTCAATGTGGGGTCCACAGCTAGGGTTTAAATACTTTTCCGTGTGCAGAAGCTATGTCAAACTTAGAGATTCAATATCTCCTAGGATTCTTGTCCAAAATCGTCAAACAAATTTTTGTTAGAAATGTATTGAACTCTAGTTTCTAGTAGTGCAAGTGGTTTGCAATAAAATCCTATATACATATCTGTATAATTCATTTACCTCAAACACTCATAGAATTTTCACAGCAGATTCCTTCACTGGAAATTCACCAGATTTTACAAAACCTCAAGTTAGGTGTTGCTCACATCCTGTAACATTTTCATATCCTTTGGACCTGTATAACGTTCCCAGATTCAAATTCTGTCACTGCGGTTCAATATTACGAGAAACAATATTTCCAGGTTTTGGTTCCAACTTCAAAATTCAATTACTATTAGTAGAACTACACCAAAAATACCAAATAAATTCTTGTGTACTCAATTTGATCTATACTTTTATTTAGTTTAAACCAAATCATTGGGATGCACCAGAACCCATAAAATTAGTTATGTTAATCTATTTATTTCATGTAATTATTACTACTATTCTACTCATGTGCTATATTCCAAATGTTTACAAAATTCCCTTCCGTGTTTCCCAGACCTACTGTAAAATGTCAAATTTAGTTGACTCAGTTACTGACCAAAATGCCATTCCAAATCTGTATGTTAATTGAAAGTGCAATTGATTAACAGAACAATTTCCAGAATTTCATAGCAACTTCTAAATTCAATATCTCACTCTAGAATGCATAGAAAATTATGACACAAATTTTGTTACAACCAGTAACACACCTCTAACAAGATCATCCACTTTTAGCAATGTTAAAGCTACAGATTTAACTCTAAAATTCTGAGAACCTCTTTAGCTGTTGTAATTTTAGAGACAATAAGCTTGCTTCATTATCTTCAATCTTATTCCAAGACCTTCCTCATTGTACCTGGTGTCTACCATAAAAGTTCCAAAGCCAAATAAGATCATTTAATTACATGATCCATAGATAGAAGCTTATGAACTCTAATTTCAATATCATTTATACATGATATATATGCATATTGTGTATTGACCGAGATCGAGGAGGAAATTGAAGCTTTGGAGAGCCATCTACCTGAATCTAACATTGATACTTAATTGCAGCAAGGCAAGCCCCACATTGTATTTAAGTCGTTTCTAAAGTTTTTGCTCTTATCACTATAATGACTAGTATACGAATTGTGCATTAGGTCTATTTGTGATTGACACTCCTCAGACATGACCCACAATCCCATGGTGTATGGGTAGGTTTGTAGTTTAACTTGTAGAACTGCCATGATAGCTAATGTTCTAGGGAATCCGGTAGAAGTCGAGTGGTTGGAATCCACTCACGAGATAGCGAGACAATGACACGGGATTGGTTATTATAGAGAATGAATTTTGAAACTTAATATGAGACCAGGCAGGGGTTAGCGTGCAGCGTAACATGGTCTTGGGTGGGCTGTCTTAGTCGATTGAGGACCGCGCCGTGGGCGGCCTTGTTGTGCAAGTTTTAACTGTACCGGAGGCATACTAGATATATGGGACCAGGGAAACCTATGTACCTTGTTCACCTTAGCGTCGAGGCATAACCCACCGCCTTATAGGTGTGGGTTGAGAGCAGCAAGGTGTAAACTTGCAAGCAGGCACAATCACGCTCTATGTGGGGGCCTCCGGCTCGTAGCGGTGGGACCAGTTTGCCGTGTATGTGCCGAGTGAAAGGTTTCTACATACAACATATGTGGAGCGTGTCTTCGCAGCTCGAAGTATGGCTGTATGTGTCGTACTATCCGGGTGTTATTGTTTGGATCAACGTCACTCGCGGTTATGGATTGAGCATACTTGTTCACTGAGTCGTGACATAGTAATAAAGAGTAGTTGGAATATTATGAATTTGCTGTCATGATTATTATTGTATTGCAACTTGTATGAATTAGAAATAGCACAACTAAGTTTAGATTTGCTAAACATTTAATTTGAATAAAGCTCATGCAACTTTGAACATGTAACATTGGGGACGAAGCATTTCTTGTCTAATTTTGAAGTCCGTTATGTGCAATGCTCAGGGAATGTCATTTGCTACCTTAAAACTGAGCTAAAGATTTACTAATAGGGGAGTCCTTTATGCAAATTCAGATTTCCTATATTATAAATCTCAAGCATGTAGAGTTCCTTGCTTAGATAGGTTGAGAGTGTGAGTATGTACTTTCCGCTGTGTGTGTACCACTGTTGTACACTATGTTGTAAACCATATCTTATTATGAAATGAATACTTTGTATTTGCTATGTCTTTTCGTGTGTGCTATTGGGTGCCGCATCGTACGGCACCACCCAATGTGATTCCTGGAATATCGCGACCCCGGTCCTCACAACAAGGCAGTAGAAGCATTGCTTTTTTTAGATGATGGGTAAAGTTACAACCTTCATCTCCAAGGAGGTCATGGCCAAGTATTACAAGCGAATGCAGATGCAGACACTCAGAACTGGTCTAGAACTAAGATTATGATAATTGGATGGCTAAGCACGCGACTGTGGATCAGACTTTATAGAGCAACGCGCCACATTTTTGTCCTCTTGCATTTTCTTAGGTGCACCACGGGTTTAGCACCCATGAATTTCTTTTTAATGTACCTCATTTAGTATTGTGAAATTTATACTGAATTTCACCCCACAGGGAATCGAACTCAAGACGTGAGTAGTGCTACTAAAAGAACTTAACCACTAGGCTAAGGCCCCTTTCTTAGTACAATCACTGCTACGCGATCTAAAGAAGGACTTCACCCTCAAGGATTTAGGAAATCTCCATTACTCCTTGGGAATCGATGTAGAACAAGTAAAGGAGGAATTATATTGAACCAGTGGAAGTATGTCAGGGAAATAATAAAAAGGAAGGTATGGAAAAATTTAAACGAGTTGATACTCCACTATGTGTTACAGAGAAGTATTCTACACATGTGGGCACGCCTCTAAGAGTAGGTCAAGCCAGAAGATACAAAAGTATTGTGGGAGCATTATAGAACCTCAGATTAACAAGCCCAGACTTGGAGTTTTCAGTTAATAATGCTTGCCAGTTTCTTCATGGGCCCACTGAAACACACCTTTTGAGGTATGTACAGGGAATGATCAATAATGGAATTCGTTTTTTGAAAGATAGTTCTTTCCAAATTAATGCGTTCTGTAATGCTGACTGGCTGCCTTGATGATAGAAGACTGACTGGAGGTTTTGGCCTATTTTTAGGCTCGAATTAAGTTTTGTTGGAGTGCTAGAAAACAAGCCACATTATCTAGATTTTGTACATAAGCAGAATATAAATTGATAGTAAATGCTACTGCTGAAGTCATTTGGATCCAAACTATTTTGAAAGATCTAGGGATTTCACGACAAGATACAACTTGTTTATGGTGTGATAATTTAGGAGTGCTGGCGGTCGTTAAATACCAATTTCGATCGTCAATATTTCTTAATTATTTGAAGGAGTAGATATTTCTTACATGCATTGCTTTTAGAAATAACCTAGTTCTACTTGTACATGGAAAGAATTGTGCATGCATGCATTTTATACAGAATAGAGGTGAATATAAGGGAGGGATCCTAAAAAAATATCAGCTAATCAGACACTGACATGTGGTAGCAAATGTATCAATTTGTCCACCTACAACAGTATCCGTGTGGGGACTGGAGTCCCAACATGATGAGCAGGCTTATGCCCGATCTTCCGAAAGGTAAGTCGATTGGAGTGGAGAACTCGACATTGATGATCCGTGGCACTCGAGCGGTTCGAGTACCCCTGCAATCACTACACCATGGCTCCGTTGGTTATCAACCGTGCTGCACACACTTGACCTCGCCAAGAAGGCTAATCCGTGCGAGTGCAACCGAGAACACAAGCAAGAACGTCAAAGACATGATCTGAAATTGCGAAGTTGGGGTCTCACAAACCGTAGAACGGAGATATTATTGATCTAAGAAAAACCCATTGAATATGACCGGTGGCTGCAGTATTTGAAGGCTAGGGTTTGGTCAAAATATGATTAGACGCGTCCCTAATGGACTCTTACGGGATACAAGGCCCAAAGGGACGATTCGGTGGTGCAGCACCGGATAAAAAAACTGGACTCGACTTGTTTCTACGATTCCCAATGACTCCGGTGGAATTTTGAGGTGGGACCATAACCATTGGAAATTTTATCTTCTCCTCTTCCCGTGCATATGTAGAACGGCAAAAACAGAGTGTGTATGCCTCCTGGGCATCCGTTTTAAGGTGGACTGCTCCCTCTGAGTTGAACTCGAGATCGAGTTGTAAACTGCTTCCATCAACTTGTGGACGTCCCAGCTGGTTCTCCATGATCCCAAGGCCTCTTTCCCTCACTTGTTGATCTTCTCCATTATTCCTAATAACAATTAAATAATCACATAGCAATCTATTCTCGAACTCACATGCAAAAGAAGTTAGGAGTGAGTTCACTTGCTGATTTATTAACCGTGCTCGTGCTCTTGTGATGGGTCCTTGAATTTCAATGTGTGTCTCCACTGTTGTGATGTTCTCATCACAATATTCCAGGAATCGCAATTGGGTGGTATCGTGCGATGCGGCACCCAACAACACACAGAAAAAGGTACATCATATTACATAAAACAACATAGTATTATACAAGATTTGTCTTTTACAAATATTATACATTAAAACACACTACAGTGGAAGATAAGTTCATACTTCACTACACTCAAGACTAAGCTATGCAAAAGTTATTCCGTTCAGCCTGCGAACGGAATCACACTAGCAGCACACAAATGAAACTCCCGGCTGCGTGCAGGGTTCCCACATAGTTGTGTACCCCGACGGGGGCAACGCCTCACCGGAGAACCCTTCATCATAAACGTCATTATCTGCAGCAAAAACTTAAAATAGCAACCATGAGCACGAAGGCTCAGTAACACTTAACCGTCTCCACTATGCATGAAACACTATATGCAAGATATACGTAATATAGGACAGCAGTTTGCATTAAAAGACCCGCCTAAATGTTAGTCCTTACTTTCAGCTTTTAGCAGCAAATTAAGGCTTCATGAATCTGAAATTTAGTGAGCAACCTGTTGTAGACATAAAAGTCTCAATACATTATTAATCTATAAAGCATGATTCAATAATATTCAGCTCCGAATAATTAACTACGTCATGACTCAGTAAACAATTGGTTCCCAATAACCGCGAGGGACGGCAACTCGAATCGATATACACCTGCAGGGATACCCGAATAGCTCGACACATACACCCACACTCGGAGTTGAGAAGGCAAACTTTATTGATGTTGTGTGCGGCAACCTTTCACCCACTACTTACATGTCAAACTGGTCCCACCGCTAAGAGCAGGAGGCCCCCACAGAGAGTACGATGTACCCGCTGGCAGGTTTACACCTTGCTGCATTCAACCCGCACCTATAAGGCGGAAGGGTTTGCCTCGACGCTATGGTGGACATGTTTCATCGGTTTACTAGGTCCCATATATCTAGTATGCCTTCGGTACATTCAAACTTGCTCAACAGGGCCACACACGGATTGGTCCTTGACCGACAAAGGCATAGTTACAGCTCACAGGCCCCTATGTCCTGCTGCTCCTACTCCATGCCCGGTCTCATATTTAATCAAATGGTGAATCTCTCACTCAACCAATCCCATGTGAACCCAATTCCTCAACTCGCGAGAAGCTTCCAACTACTCGACTTCTACCGAAGTAACTATAACATTAAGCATAGCATGGACATATCAGAAACTTAACCAACTACCCTTCTTTCATGGGTTCTCTGGTCATGCATGTGGACAACTCCAAGAAAACTTAGACTTAATGCACATACACTCTAACCCGTATAGCGTGATAGAAATTAAAGTTTATAACGCTGTTAAATGCAAAATGGGGGTTGCCTTGCTGCAACACGGGGTTAAAGTTAGTCTACAGGTTCATGACTTCTAATGGCTTCGGGGTCTCCTAAAGCTCGACAACTATTCGATATGCAAAGAATAATGCAAGTGAATCAATATTGCTATTATTACATAACTGAATAGAAACACATTTAGGTATATAAAATGATGGACACTAGTTCTGGAAATTTTACATAGGACACTAGGTACTATGGGTGAGGTTCTGGCAAAAATTGGGTTAAGTTCATGGAAGTCTCTGGTGTATAAAATTAAATGTATACAAACCCTTCCCAGAATTTTCATGGGCAAGATGGGACTTTAACATGGCCAAAAGTTAGTGTTATGTTTGCAGGAGGTCAATAGTGACTCAAAAAATTGGTTTCACAATTTTCTAAGCATTCTACTGTGAGATATTGAATTTAGAAGTTTGGACAATTTGCTGCAATGTTTCTAGACATTATGGAATTTTTAGGTACATAGAGATTGGAAACATGATTTGGCTTTTCAAATGAACTCAAATGGACCTGAAATTTTTACTGGAACTCAACAAATCATTTGGAATGATTTGGGAAAGTTTGGGATTTTTTAATGAATGGGGCATCAGGAATTAATTCCAATAACATTTTGATTTATGGGATTATTGAGGACAATTTATGGATTCTCATACAGATCCAAGTGTGCCAATGGAACATAAAGATAATCCTGTTTTTAATTAAATTTATTTGGGAATTTTTGGACAAGTATTCTAGGAGATATGGATTTTCAAAGTTGGAGCAAAAATCTGGAATTAAATCTAAATAGAAAAGTTTTAATTAAAAAGTGGCCCCCAAGTGTTTAAAATAGACCAGTGGCATTCAAGCCACACGGGGGCCACAGAGATAACGGCGTGGCCACATTGGATCACCAGGCTGCAGCAAATCCGGGGCGCGCGCCATTAGTCTGACGGCCAGGCCCCACAGGCCTTCATCAACCTCGCGATACCGACGGCGCCAGGGGCAACCGCGGCGGTGCCAGATGGCAGCCGCTCGCTGGTGCCCGTTCCAGGGCACGGCGGCCCTTCAAAATTGCCACGCCCACCTAAAATCCGATGGAGAACATGATGGTAAGACTACCGAGCGATTGGCGGCCGGAGAAGGCAGTGCGGTGGCGGTGGGCGGAGCTAGGGTTCCGGTCATGTTGGCCGGACCCTATGGTGCCTTATTTTGGTAGGGATGAACTCCAAAATGTTGCTGGAGACCTAGGGATGCTTATAGGGTATTCCAAAACAACGAAAAGGTTGGGATATGCATTCGACCGTGAGGCCGTGTTTTTCGGCGGACAGCTATGAAATCTTGATTTCCCAAGTATCTACTTGATGAATCTCTTTGCTTTTTCTTCAAGAAGGTGCGTGGGAACATGAGAAGCATAAAATATCACGGCCGTGAGAGATAATGAAACGTGGAAAACAAATTTGGACCGAGACCTAACTCAGTTCATACACGAAGCTCATCGGGAAAATCACTAATACTCGAGCTAGGAGGAATGGCAAGGGATGGAACTTTACGAGCATATTCTAGGTACTATAGCGCACCTTTTTTCTTCATGAGGCACATGGGAGGTGGATGAAGATATGAATCATCATTGTTGGCAATGGCAAGGCCGGCCAAGCTTTCTTCTTCTACTTCACTCTCTTCATCACTTGATTCTTCGTCGGTGATCCATTCATTTGCCTCACACATGAACACCTTTTGTGGACCTTTTCTCTTCTTTGGGAAGAGTTTTGCCTTCTTGCCTTTGTCATGTTTCTTCTTCCCAAAGGATCTTAGTTTAGGCTTGACCTCTTCTTCATCATCTTCACTATCTTCAAGCTTGCGATGCTTGCCCTTGTGGCTCTCTCTTCTTTTGTCTGGTTTTGGACAATCATAGGAGATGTGGCCTTGATCACCACAATTGTAGCAAGTCTTGTTGTCATCTCTCCTTGGTAGAAAAGCTTTCTTCTTGGGATCAAAGGTGTATCCCTTCTTGGCAACCTTGGAGTTCAAGCGAGAGAACTTTCTCATCATTAATGCAAGCTCATCATAGTCGTCTTCACTTGATGCTTGCTCTTCTTCACTTGAGCTAGGCTCAACAACTTTATTTTTCTTGAGACTTGTTTTCTTGTTAGAAGCCTTTAGAGAAATTGTCTTTGAATATGATTGCTCCATCATCCCAAGTACACTCATCTCATGAGCGTGAATCTCTCCAATAAGTTCCGAAACTTCAATGTGATCAAGAGATTCTTTTTGAAGCATGGAGTTGATGATGTTGTACTTTGGCTTAGGAAGGAGCATAAGAATCTTGCGGTTGATGAGTCCCTTGCCAAGAGAAGCAATGTCAAGAGCATTAATTTCCTCAATAAGCACATTCAAGCGAGAAAACATTTCATTGACGTTTTCATAAGGTAGCATTTTGAACTCATCATATTTTGCTTTAAGCATATGATATTTTCGTTCTTTGACATGAGAAGAACCCTCATGGATTTCAATCAAGCAAGACCGAATTTCACAAGCTTTCTCTTTGCTAGAAATCCTAGCAAATACATCTTGACTAATGCATTCATAAATTGCATTTCTAGCTTTAGCATCCCACTTGATTTGATCACCAACATAATTATGCTCACCAAGCCCCGCATGGGTTGCTTCCCATACCTCGAGAGCAATAGCCTCTAGATAAGCACGCATGCGTGCTTTCCAATAGACAAAGTTCTTGCCCTCAAAGATAGGAACCGAACCCCCATTATTGGCAATTTTAGCTCTCTAGCGGTGAATAGACTTAATTACTAAAAGCCCAATTCCCTATGCAAACAACCTATGTAGTCAAGTGAATAGTAACATTGCAATATATGAAATGCATAAGTGTAAGGGGAGAGGAAGAAAGCGCAAACTCCCGATGAGACACGAAGACACGGAGATTTATCCAGTGGTTCGGCAAGATCATCAAGATCTTCCTACATCCACGTTGTGGCACCCACCAAAGGGTATAGCCACTCCCAAGTCACCGAGACCAGGGATCTTCACTAAACTTCTCCGTTCGCCAACCTCGGCAAGGTGGAGCTCAAGCCTTGTACAAGTTGGATCCTCCGGGCTTCCACAACCGTCTTGGCAAGCTCTGAAAGGCTCTCTCCAATACAATCACCAAGGAACACTCCCTTACAGCTCTCACTACACTAGAGACTCCAGTCACCAAGAATGGAAGCACAAAAGCACTATCTCTAGCAGGTTCTAGCCTATCTCTTGGTGTGTAAGTGGTGTATATGATGTAGAAGTGGTAGCTCAATGTCTTGAATGCTTGAGAATGTGTAGAGTAGCTCTGGTTGTCAAGACTTGTCGAATAGACAGGTTGAAGGGGTATAAATAGCCAGCCTCCACGAAATAGCCGTTGCAAAAGTAGGCTGACATCACTGTTCTGTGAACACCGTATGATCCGATGTTCTCCCTTTAGTTATCATCGATCGAATCCAAATTAGCTGATTTCACTGTGTCAGATATGATCGTTGTTAGACCGGTGTTACACTTGTCTTCTCATCGGATGATCCGGTGGCACTTCATCCAGAATTGGTTCAGAGTTAATGCTTACTGGAGTGATCGACCGATGTGCTTATAGTTGTACATCGGATGGTCCGGTGTTACACTTGGTCCAGAGAGATTGCTTACTGTGCTGATGGATCTATGTAACATCCCCTTCATCATCGGATGACCCGGTGATTAGTTCTGAGGTCTTCTTCTTCTGCTAAACCAATTCGACCGATGTATTGTTTTCTGGAAACATCGATTGATTTGGTGAGTTTATTTTGTTTGCTTCGAGTTGTTCTATGTGATTCTTTTGGAATTTGCTCGAGTGACCTGTTATACATTGGTTTGAAATATTCTTCTGATGATTATCAAGCATTGAGTGCTGTCAATATTGGTTGAATAATTTTGACATATGAGCTTTTTCTTCTAATCATCATAAAAATCGCCTGACCTCATAGAATGATTGTTTAGGGGTCTCCAATTATATCCAATGAGCAGTAGATGATATTTATATAGATTTCATTTGATTGTTATGAGTGATATGGGAGACCTTGCATCCATAAATTCATTAGTAATATCCAACGG
Source organism: Tuctoria greenei (assembly GCA_036927565.1). Taxonomy (NCBI): domain Eukaryota; kingdom Viridiplantae; phylum Streptophyta; class Magnoliopsida; order Poales; family Poaceae; genus Tuctoria; species Tuctoria greenei. The sequence goes on along the minus strand of JAYESD010000003.1, from coordinate 127,790,337 downwards.
TTGTCATTAATCACCGAAACCATACCTCATGGGGGCCTAGATGCTTTCAGCTAAGGTGGACAAGTTATATCGGTTTACTGGGTCCCATATATCCAGTATGCCTTCGGTACATTCAAACTTGCTCAACAGGGCCGCTGCTCCTACTCCACGCCCGGTCTCATATTTAACCAAATGGTGAATCGCGCACTCGACCAATCCCGTGTGAACGCAATTCCTGAACACGCGAGTAGATTCCAACTACTCGACTTCTACTGAAGCAACTATAACATTAAGCATAGCATGGACATATCGAGGACTTAACCAACTACACTTCTCTCATGGGTTCTCTGGTCCTGCATGCGGAAAACTCCGAGGAAACTTAGACTTAATGCACATACATGCTAACCCATATAGTGTGATACAAATTGATGTTTAAAATGTTGTTAAATGCAAACCAGGGCTTTCCTGGACGCGAGACGGGTTTAAAGTTAGTCTCCGGGTTGATTACTTCCAATGGCTCCGGGGTCTCCTCGAGCTCGGCAACTATTCGATATGCAAAGAGTGATGCAAGTGAATCAATATTGGTATTATTACATAACTGAATAGAAACATAGTTAGGTATATAAAATGATGGCCACTAGTTCTGGAAATTTTACATAGGGCACTAGGTACTATGTGTGAGGTTCTGGCAAAAATTGAGCTAAGTTCATGGAAGTCTCTGGTGTATAAAATTCAATGTATATAAACCCTTCCCAGACTTTTCATGGGCAAGCTGGGACTTTAACATGGCCAAAAGTTGGTGTTATGTTTGTAGGAGGTCAATAGTGACTCAAAAAATTTGTTTCACAATTTTCTAAGCATTCTACTGTGAGATATTGAATTTAGAAGTTTGGACAATTTGCTGAAATGTTTCTGGACATTTTCGAATTTTTATGTACATAGAGATTGAAAACACAATTTGGCTATCCAAATGAACTCAAATGGACCTGAAATATTTACTGGAACTCAAAGGAATTATTTAGAGTGATTTGGCCAAGTTTGGGAGTTTTTGATTGAATGGGGCATCAGGAATTAATTCCAATAACATTTTGCTTTATGGAATTATTGAGTATAATTTATGGATTTTCATACATATCCAAGTGCACCACATGCAAGTACAGATCATCTTGGTTCTAAAAAATTTTATTTGGGAATTATTGGACAAGTATTCTAGGAGGTGTGGATTTTCAAAATTTGAGCAAAAATCTGGAATTAAATCTAAATAGAAAAGTTTGCATTAAACAGTGGGCCCCACAAGTTTAAAATGTACCAGTGGCATTCAAGCCGCACGGGGGCCACAGAGATAATGGCGTGGCCACATTGGATCACCAGGCCGGAGCAAATCCGGGGCACGCGCCATTAGTCTAATGGTCGGGCCCCACGGGCCTTCGTCAACCTCGCAACACCGACGGCGCCAGGGTCAACCGCGGCGGCACCCGACGGTAGCTGCTCACCGGCCTCCGTTCCAGGGCACGGAGGCCCTCCAAATTCGCCTCCCCCACCTAAAATCCGATGAAGAACATAACATTAAGACTCCCGACGGTGATTGGAGGCCGGAGATGGCAGTGCGACGGCGGCGGGCGGAGCTAGGGTTCCGGTCATGTTGGCCGGACCCTATGGTGCCTTTTTTTGTCGGGATAAACTCAAAAATGTTGCTGGAGACTAGGAATGCTGATTGGGTATTCCAAAACGACGAAAAGGTTTGGAAAATATGCATTCGATGGTGAGGTCGTGTTTTTCGGCCGGTGGCTAGGAAATCTTGATTTCCCAAGTATCTATTAGATGAATCTCTTTACTTTTTCTTCAATAAGGTGTGTGGGAACATAGTACCATAAAATATCATGGCCATGAGAGATAATCAAACGTGGAAAACAAATTTGGGCCGAGACCTAACTCAGTTCATACATAGAGCTCATCGGGAAAATCATTAATACTCGAGCTAGGAGGGATGGCAAGGGCTGAAACTTTACGAGCATATTCTAGGTACTATAGCGCACCTTTTTGCTTCAAGGAGTAAGGTGAGGAAAGGCTTGTATCGCTGAGTCCGCGGTGGAGTAGAGGTGCAGCCAGGAAGAACAGAGGAACGGCAGCCGCGTTTTAGTTTCTGGAGCTTCGGGGTGGCACAACTGCACAAGAAAAATGATTGTACATGTGCGCAAGATGTTAGAGAGTGAGGAGAGGCAAATAAAATTGATCAACACCGAGTACCTTGGCTCAATTTCAGCTGGACAATGAAGGACTCGGGTGGGGAGCAAGAAATGGGGTCTGGAACTCAACAGAGAAGAAGTGATCGACTCCGGGGTTTGGAGGGGGATAAGGAGGAGCCTTGGCCTTGCTGTGTGCAGCTGGAAGCAAGCAGGCAGCAGCCTGGAACTCGGTGTGTGGTGTCACCTGCAGAGAAAGAACAGAGCACCTCTTAGGATGACAAGTGGGTCCCACTTGGTCTCCATTATCCTCATCCCTGCTCATTCAATTCTACCACCTAATTCAGTGCAAAAATTTGCTAGATTTTTGTGGTAAGGCTAGATTAATTATGGAGAATTTGATTCTGAATTCAGATTGTTGATTTGAAGTTTTATTTGAATTCAAACATGAATTTGAAATTGAGATGAATTCAATGTAGCTATTGAAATAAATAGCAAACTTCCTTCAAAAATTATGAATTTTGCTGGGAGGCTATTTGAAATATGTGAAATCCAATGGTCAACTGAAATCTTCATGTTAACTTCATTTGAACAGTAGCTAAGTTTATTTTTTTTCAATTCCCTCTTTTGGAGTTTGAATTAATTTGTTTTTCTCATTTCCTTTTTATTTCTTTTTATCTTTCAAAATTTTTAGTCCTAACTGAAGTTTGCATTATGGAAATTAGGACTTTTACAATCCGAGGGAATCTAGCGGCGTAGCGCCCAAAAGTATTTAGAGGGCTCACTTGTCAGTCACATGGAGAAAGCACACCACCAAAATGTGGACATACCAGGTTGGCCGAACCATGGATTCAGCCGATCTGGTCCTGGCACCAAACGTGGTCAGCTTCCGTGTGTCGACTCCCTGTGGTGCCCTGAAGGTGTTTTTGACTGCTTCGCGCAAAAGATGGCAGGAACCGACCGAACTTCATGTATAAATAGGACCCTCACCCCTCACTTCTCCGCACACACAACTTGAGCATCACTCTCTTGCATACACTAGTTCTCCATGTTCTTAGTGTAGTTGAGGCTGTAGGGAGGAACCTCTAGGCCGAAGTCCATTTTGGGAAACTTATAACTCATGTATCTTTTTTTCTTTATGTGACTTTATACATTATAATAATATGAATCTTTTATTATTCATATGCTTGGACAAAATGTTTCTTGTTTGATTGTGGAGTCCATTTATGTGGTAGGTTTAGTTGTTATTATAATAGTATAGTAATTATTTTATCATAAACACCATAAGCCTCAACTATAGTCTAATTAGGTATAACATGAATATGTTAGTATGAAAAGGTTAGTGCTTGGTCCCAACATTGGTTCAATGATGTTTAGGTTAGTCATTCCCTTAAGAAAATATTTGTACCATAGATCTTAAGGTATTTCTTAACATGTAAGTGTGGTGCTTAGATAGTTAAGTAGTGTTTGATGTTTGGTAGATCCACGGGTTGTAGGAGTAGGTGACAGGTGATGACAGCCTTGTTCGTCCTTGGTGCCCCCCCCACTCCCCACATTTAACAATTAAGATTTACAACCATACTTGGTAGAAGAAGATGAACTTCGATCGAGAATGACTCCAATTCAAGAGAGGGAGGATGATGAGGACATCACAACAGTAAACAAACAAATTGGACTACAAGGACCAATCACAAGAGCATGAGTGTGGTTACTAAATTAACAGATGAACTCAATCCTAACTTCCTACCCATGTGAATTTGAGCATGGATTGCTATGTAATGATTTAATTGTTATTAGGAACCATGGCGTAGATAAACAAGTCAGGGAAGGAGGCCTTGGGAACATAGATGACCGGCTGGTGCGTCCACCAGTTGATGAACAAATCAACAACTCGGACTGGAGTTCAACTCGGAGTATAGAGCATTCCACCTTAAAACCACGCCCATGATTCATACGGACTCCGTTTTTTACATTCTACATATGCATGGAAAGAGGAGAAGATAACATTTCCAATGGCTCTGGCCCCACCTCAAAAATTCTTCTGGGGTCGTCAAGAGTCGTTGAAACAGTTCGAGTCCAGATTTCTATCCAATGCCACATCATCGTATTGAACTTTGTATCTTGTATGAGTCCATTAGAGACACGTATCAGGGTCTCTTGACCAAACCCTAGTCTTTAAACATTGCAGCCTCCGGCCACATTTGGTGGGTTTTGCTTATATTAATAATTTCGACATTCTACGGTTTGTGAGGCCCCCGACTTCATGATTTCAACTCAGGCCTTCTACGTTCTTCCTTGTGTTCCCGGTTGTACTTGCAAGGATTAGCCTTCTTGGCGAGGTCAAGAGTGTGCAGCATGGTTGATAACCAATGGAGTAGTGGTGTATTGATTGCAGAGGTATTTGAGCTGCTCGAGTGCCACAGATCATCAACATTAAGTTCTCCACTTCAATTGACTTACCTTTCGGAAGATCGGGCCTAAACTTCTTATCAATTGGTATCAGATTTCTAGGTTGCTCGTGAAGTATCTTTGTTTTATATTGGAATATTTTTGTTTTTCATACCTAGAGTCAAAACAAAATCCACAAAAAAGTATCTCAATTTTACCGCTTCCTAGCCTATAGTGCCTGCAGTTTTGTTTTTCAGTTCGCATTGTTGAGTTTGCATTCGTGTGGTCGAGTTTTGTTGCTGCTTTGGCATTGTGGTTTGGGGTCCTTGTTTTTATGTTTCATTCTTGTTTTCTTGTTGTTCACCACCTAGTCCACAATCACTAAACAACACCAATTCATCATGTTCATCGGTTTGACCTAGCTAGCCGCCTTGCGTGAACTCCCGCATCGCCAGCACTATATTAGGTGACAAGCCTTTGTGCAAGTCATTCCTGAATCATAACATACCATCCCATCAGTTGTTGTGCAAATTCCCGATCATTTTCATATCCGATTGTTAGAGTTGTTCTCAAACAGAGTTGGAACCTACTTTAAAACGGCCATAACTTTCGCATACAAACTCGAAATTGTGTGACTTTTTTTTCAAATTGATCTAAGCAAAATTTGGAATCCAATTTGGTCGCTGCTTTGCCGCTTTACGCGAAATTAGATTGTCCAGATTCCCCTCAGAAGATAGGCTATCTGGCCCCTGAAGTTTTTGCACGAATTTTGAAGAATCTTCCTCATTTTCTATAGGCCGTATATAAGATCTAATTGAGCTTCAAATTTGTGTGATTCCTATTTTCTTTCTCTTGAGTAAAGAAAAAATATCAAAAAAAATTTTCAAAAAAGAAAAATAGTGAAGAGCATGCATATTAAAGCAATTGGCCTATACCACTTTTGTTGTGATTGTTGGTTATATCATTATGTCTTTCTTTTGCCTTTTTTACCTTCTTGTGTTATGCTAGGCCTAGAGCACTTGGTTAACCAGCAGCAGTTTCCTACATTGAATACTTATTTAACTTTGTTTTACTATTAACATTATCTCCTCATTAGCCACCATATTGTGTCATCCAAGCTCCACCTTTCTCTTGAGCAGAACAGGTACCTTTGCAATCACCCCAAACTTTGCTTTTTCATCTCATCGTCCACACCACCTGCTGCGTTGGTAAAAATACTTGTAAGAGCATGGTAAGTTGTTTGAGCGGGAGAGATTGTTTCATTCACCTTTCATATTGCCACTGCTTTGTGTAGTTGATAGTGGTAACATCTTCTTGTTCTCTTTTCCATACTACTAACAATAATAGGAAATAACGTTGATGAAGTTGCTTAGTTGCATAATATGTTGAACGATATAGCGGAAGTGTTCACTAAAAATATTGCATCAACAGAAGATTCATTGGCGCACTTGACTAGCCAACTTGATGACCTTGCTCTTCGGATGGGTGATCTTGAGGCTCGGCTGCCTATAGCTGGACATGAAGACAATCTTATGATGATATGGAAGATCATAACAATCAGCCCTGACTTCCACATTATCGTGGAGGTATGGGAGGTAATAATCATCATAACAATTATAATCGTCATCCCAATGACGCTTTTCCTAAGTGAAATTTACAATACCATCTTTTTCTGGTGCTTATGATGCTGAGGATTATCTTGATTGGGAGATGACAGTGGAGCAAAAATTTAATGCACAACTTGTTCCTGGACAACATCAAGTTTGTCAAGCCACTAGTGAGCTTAAGAATTTTGCTATCACATGGTGGAATTAACTTGTGAAAACTAGAACTGATCCTCCGACATTGGATAGATTAAAGGAAGCTATGTGTGTTTGGTTTGTCCCTCTTTTTGAGCGGGACCTTCAAAAAAAGTACAGCTCTTAGACCAAGGTAACATGTTCGTAGAGGAGTACTATCTAGAGTTTCAAAAGGTTATGTTGCGTTGCTAGGTTTTATATGACATGGATGATAAAATATGTCATTTTATGGAGGGTTGTGGAGTGAAATTCAGGACATTGTTGATTATAAGGAATATGATATTGTTAACAGATTATGTCAGCTTTCTATGTTGGTACAAAAAGAATTGCAGGGACACCAAAATCAGCAACAACGCACGAGGAGCAACTTCACACCACGTTCGACGTCTACATGACCCAAAACAACACCATCTTTGACTTCCCGTGCAGAGACTACACCATCCTATGGCGGCCAACTAACTACACCTACTGTTCCACCTTGCGTGCCGGGGGGCAGCAAGACGACATCATTCAAGACTTCATCTTCTACTCCTTCTATTAGTCATAACTCCGACAATAAGTGTCACCGCTGCCTGGGACTTGGTCACATGATGAGAGATCGCCTGAGCAAAAGAGCATACATAGCACGCGACGATGATGGGTATGATAGTACTTCAGATGTTGAAGCTAAATATTCGCTTGCTACTAAAGTTGCAGGTCCAAATGACGAACACTCCGATGAAGAGGTACTTGGTACAACAGCGATAGAGAATTATAGGAGTATCATTGTGCAGCGTGCTTTGAGCTCCAAAGTGGAGACCGATGACAAGCTACAGCAACAAAACCTCCTCCATATGTTTCTAAATGTTAAAGACTGCCGTTGTCACACCCCGATTTGCTTGGAGCATAGGTCCTGCTATGCTTGAAACAAAAGCAACCTGCCCAAAGATATGACCTGCCAAGTCGCGATCCGTTCCGATCCCAACGTGGTCTAATCCCGACCTGACATTGTCCAACTTTGACCCTTCTCTTACCAACCAAGTCCCACCTAGACTCTTATGTGTTTCCAATTTTTTGAGGTTTAGTGACTCAAATATACCTTAGAAATCAGCAGCTGGATGGACATCAAATTCATGCTCATAATTAATATACTAGTCATATCAGGCCCATTAAGGAACTCAAATTATTTCTACTATAGTATAACAAAAAAATAACCTCAAATTTTTTCCATTATTTTTCGTAAAGGTTTAATGCCCTGAAAAAAATTAACAAATTTTAAAAATGACCTACATCTCCTGATTTTTAGTTTCACATATAAGGGAAATCTAAAAAGTTGTAACAACGAAAGTTGTTCCTCGCAATGTGAACATAGATCACAAAATTTTTCATAATTTCTGAGAAAAGGAACATAGATTAACGGAGCAGAAGCAGAAGTGCTGTAGGAAAGAATTTCCAAAATCTGAAAAATAGAAAAAGAGAACGAACCCACCTGTTATGCTCTTCCCACGGGTCAGGCAGCAGCAGCAGGCTGCTGGGCGTGGAAGCCCTCTGCCTGATCCCCTCCAACTTTTAACTTGCTACTTGGTTATCCAAAGCCCACCTCTCTTATTACTTCCCCAGATTAACACTCTTCTTATCTCCCACCAACACTCCTCCCTGCTCTCTGCAATAGCAAGGGACCATTCAGCAGCTCTGAGCTCCAAGTTGCTGATCTGGTGAGTTAATGGTTCAAGACACTCCCCTTGCTGTTCTGGTCAATTTCCCCCTTTTTTCTCGTGGTTGAATCCCCATATTTCCCCTCCCCCACTGCCCTCTCCATTGCAGCTCCTGCATGAGCATCATAACTAGAGGTTGAGAAAGAGTCACTACCTCTCTTTCTTTAAAATTGCATTTTGTGTTAAAAACTGCATACAAGATGTCCATATAAGATTGGTTCTTGCTCTAAAAAATGCGAAATAAAATTCAATGGATACCTAAACACTAGATCTTCACATGGAAATAATTCTGCACATCATGTTCAGCCTCAGATTTGTCATAGAAAATTCTTTTGCTTATGGATTGTTTATGCATGTCACTAGGTATTTCAGATCCAGTGGTATTGTGATCTTTCGTATAGGTTTCGGCCACTATGTAATTTATAAGACCTCTTTCCAGCCCTTGTTTATGTGGAATCTCAAGATATGTGACTTCTAGTGATTTTCATAGTTAAAATCACAATGAGTGAAATAAAATGCTTGAATGGTAAAACTTGTTTTAACACTGCTACAATAAGCCTCATCACAGACGGCTCCAAACCTATTATCACAGACGGCTTTTAAAACCGCCTGAAACGAAGAGTCTGTGATAATCCGCAATTTCACAGGCGGAGAAGTGAAACCGCCTGTGAAGACTAATTATCATAGGCGGTTCTTCACTAAGGATAGCCGCCTGTGAAGACCGATTATCATAGGCGGTTCTTTACTTAGGCTATCCGTCTGTGAAAATACTTTATCACAGACGGGTCGTGCAGCATATATAACCGTCTGTGATAAACATCTTATCACAGACGGTTATTGAAGAATAACTAACCGTCTATGATAAGAAGTCTTCACAGGCGGGTATTGAAGCATAACTAACCGCCAATGATAATTTGTCTTCACAGGCGGATTTTGAAGCATAACTAACCGCCTATGATAATGAGTCTTCACAGTCGGGTATTGAAGCATAACTAACCGTCTATGATAATGTGTATTCACAGGCGGATTTTGAAGCATAACTAACCGCCTATGATAATATGTCTTCACAGGCGGGTTTTGAAGCATAACTAACCGTCAATGATAATGTATCTTTACAGACGGTTATTGAAGCATAACTAACCCGTCTATGATAATGGTGTTATCACAGACGGAGTTTACCTATATCAGCCGTCTGTGAAGACCCTTTAACGCAGCCGGTTTCTACCATAACAGACACCGCCTGTGAAAATTAGGTTATCACAGATGTTTCTTTACTTGTATCTAGCCGCCTGTGATAATTGTTTTTCACAGTCATGCAGTACTACTGCTGTTATTTCTAATTTCCAGGTCAATTCAATATAATCACAGAACAAAAAACAACAATCATCACAGAACAAAAGACAACAATATTATCATCACAGAAGTCAATTTCACTAAAACAATATACATACACACAAGTTACAGATACAATTTCATCTCAAAGTTTACAAGTTTTCACTAAAAACTGTTTAAATTGGTATAGTCGCAAAGTTCTGGCACATCAGCTGCTGAACCTCTCTTATCAAAGAACTTCCCCGTTTTGTGCAAAATTTCGCGACGAATGAACTGACAGAGTTCAGAAGCAATCCTGTCGGCTCCTCCATCAGGAATACTTCTACAAACCGGCCATTCTTCGTTCAGATTCTTCTTGTGCTGCAATATAACACATAACAAGGTTTAGAATGTGTTGGTTTGAACAATCTCAAAGTATAGATCAAAGTGAGAGTATACAAGAATTTAGTAGGTATTTTTGGAGCAGTTGTACTATGAGCAATTGAATTTTGAAGTTGGAATCAAAATATGAAAATAATGTTTCTGGTAATATTGAACAGCAGAGAATATAAGCATTAAACTATGCTAGTTACAATGAAAATGAAACACAAAAGTAAGAAAATAAGGTATCGACATTAAGGATAACTTACATCCTCACGATTGACTCTATATACGGCGGCGGTCCGAAGATGCTCGCATACATAATACCCGCATAAGACACTCCCAGCAGGCTGCTTCGGACAAGCATAATACGTTTTAATGTCCAATGCATTCGTATTAGGAGGTCTCTGACCGCCAAGCTGTTTCGCGTAAAACCGCCAAGCGCTGTAATACAAGAAATGTCATATAAAACTTGTCAACACATTCTAAATGTGCGTAAATTAAAATTATTGAATAAACGTACTTTTTCAAAATGGAAAGGAAATCTTTGTAACGATCTGGTGGGTAATCGGCCGAGTCCAAGACTGTTGCCATTCCCTGCGTTGGCTTGATGAAGATCATTATGTAGTGATTACTGCAAACATACAAACACACGTGTTAACAATTACCAATAATTGCTATTTCAATGCCATGTGTCGAACTTACTCGAAGTGGTACGGAGCCTTTACGAGGTCCTGGCCGTCTCTGACAAAGTTAAACATCGCATGTCCTATGTAAGCTGCAACTTCTGCCTTTCTATCCTTCTTAAGTTTTGCAATTGCTCTTTCAAAATCTTTTTTTTCATGTGTTTGTACTGGCTTGATTCTCGATTCGCCTGGACGTCGAATAGCGACTTTGCAATCCTAGTAGGGTCAAGGATACCTGTCTTGTGCGCCAACTTTTCATTATCCATGTATTGCATCCTATTGAAGAAGTCCAGAATTGTTATAATCTCATGAAATGCGTATGCGTGTAGTAAGAAAAGCAAATACAAAATATTAGAGCACTTACAAGCACCAGACGAGCAGCAGGTTGATTTCGAGCATGCCCCGATGGAAAAGGGGAAGCAGCTCGTCAAATAAAATGACTCGTTTATCTACTCCAGTGCTCCAGAATGCTTCTTTTGGAATACGAAATGTGACGCAATCAAGACCATATTTTGTGCTGGCAGTGATGTACCACTCATGCATTCTTCTGAGCGCGACGGGTTGTTTGCTAAGTTGTACGGATGTCATTAACGGCTTCCCATTCTCAAATTTAGGAGGAACATCCTCAAGCTTGTATATTGGAACTCCTGGTTTAACTAAAGCCGTCCGCCGATTATACATGACACCGTCTTCTTCCCACTCCTCGATATCTTCTAATGCTGGCTCATGAGAAGAACGAGATGCACTCGATTTTCTAATATTTTCCTTCATAGCTTCCAAATACTTTGTCACTTCTGATGAAGGTTTCTTATTTTCGTATGAGCTAACTTTGACAGGCACTGATGATCGAGGAGTAGTCGTCGGAAGTTGGACACTGGCTTGTTGTTGAACCTGTTGTTCAACTGATTGCTCTTTACTCCCAGCAGCTGGCTCTAGTACTACTTCAAGCTGTTGCTCAACTAGTTGCTCTTTACTAGCAACAGCTTGCTCTGGTACTGCTTGAAGTTGTTGTCCAACTTGTTGCTCTTGGATATCATCATCCTTGCTCAGACATAGGGGGAGTGGATCTTCCCGGACTGGGAGTGGATCTTCATGCACTTTCGCCTTAGAAGATGGGGTTGCAGTATTTGGAGATGCGACGGGGCTAGAAATTGGCTCATCGTCCAACACGATATCGCGTCGGTGCCAAAGGATTAATTGGTTGACAGCCTGCCCCAGAGTCGCGATCCCCTCAGGTGTGACGTGGTCTATTTCATAATCTTCATAATCATTATCAATGATCTGAAGAACTTGCACCACAGAATAATACAACGGAAGTGGACTCCCGTTGAAGTCACGATCAGGCTTTGCCATAGCAGTGGCAACCTGTTTGGTTTTGTTCCCTGCTCTGCCTATCGGGATAAGAAGACGACAAGATTTGTCGTTAGCAATATCATCGACAGGGAACTTATGGGCTGACCCTGAGCCTTGCACGGAACCAACGCTGCTAGGGTAGGCAGTTGGAGATACTAATTGCTCCTTTTGCACCGGAACCATCATTGTACTCGGTGCCACTAATTGTCCTGATTGTCTAAGTTGTTCCATTATTTCTTGCATATTTTCTTTGACCTTTTGAGCAATTGTTTCATCAAGTGTTTTCTTAAACTTCTCACGTCTTCTATATGTGTCTTTATCTTTAGGGAAACCATCTAGCCAAGACATTTGAGAAGAGACCGCTCGAACCCGTCCGCTGTGTTCAGGATTTCCCAAGATAGCGGTAAGTTGGTCATTCTCCCTCTTCGGCTTGAAGAGACCCTTCTGTTGCTTTTCAATTACTTCTTTCATTTTATACTCTACTTCATTCAGAGAGTTGGGCTTTTCAAGTTTGCCCTCGCTGGTCAAACCTGACTGAGCAAAGACCCAGCGTTGAGTTCGCTCATCGCACCCTTCTAATGGGTGAGGATTGCCCTTACTAAGAATTTCGTCTATTATCTTATTCCATTTCTGGACTTTGGGGCCATATCCGGCAGACCCCAAGCGATGATGGTATTTGTTCTTTTTTGCAAGCTCTGACCTAGTTGCACTTAGAGCTTTAGCATCAGGTGTGCTCTTTTGACGAACAAACTCTTGCCACTGAGCTTGTGTGATTTTTCCCATCTTCCTCGGGCTAGGGACCTTATTGGCCTTAACATAAGCATTCATTTCACTCTTCCAGCATTGAAACTTCTTGCCGCAAGAGACCAATGTTGCTTTCTTTATAGCTTCTTCCGTGCCTTTCGGGAACTTGAATTGTTTCTTTATCTTTTCCCACAACTCATTCTTGGTCTGCTCGGGTAATTTCCTCCAATTCTCGGTTGTGATCGGCACAACCTCCCTAACAAGAAAACCGCATGCATTACGGTACTTGGTAACTGAATCCAGTGGTTCTTGGGGAAGCCCACCTGGACCGACCCTTGTTATGTACATGATGCGGTCCAATGGACCCTTATTGGGACCTCGTTGCCCTCGTTTCCGCTTGAGTGAAGCTAAGGATTCATCCATTGGTGAACCTTCTGCGGTTTTAGGAGCCGATGTCACCTCATTGTCTTCGAGATTAATCTAGGTAGAAAAAATTATAAGACTTCGTATACTTGACAACCAACATTAACTTGAACTGCTGAAGTTAAGATTCGTGATCCATACCTCGTCGGCAGGATCATATTCCGGGTCTAGATCCACTGAAGTCTTTTTAATTTTTATATTCGGAAAAGGATCCGAAGGACTGTGATAGGAGCCTGAACTGCTGGTTGCACGTAGTTGCACGTAGTTGTTTCTGGAAAGCAAAATATTGTTGGGGTTGACAATGTGGGAGATAATGAAGAGGAATATAATCAGTATGAAGAGATGTACCTTTTCACCGAACCAGAAAACATCAAGCGCGTAGAGAGAAGCATTAAAAAGAATTTGAAACCCTATATGCGAGAAGATGTCAATGCTGGAAAAAATGTATATAGCAATGCGAGATGATATATATTGTATATATTTGTATCTTCTGAAATCAACTTAGAACAATGTTGGTATATGGATTGTGTCCTTTTGCATTTGTGTACATATGCGTTTGGACTCAATGATTTGGAAGTTTGAAAGTTTGGTCTTTCTTCAGATAATGATGTCTCGGGCGTGTAGCCGATTGAAGGAGGAGCGCTTGGCGTGGCGCAAGAACCATCCCCATGTATGTACATATGGCACACCGGTCACATGGTTGTATATACATATGTATCTGTAATGGACTGATGAACTTAACTGTAGTTTGTTTTTCCGTGTTGTTTGTTTTTGGTATTTTCAATTTCTCCGTGTAGGGTTTCTCTGCGAAGCCTGAATCGGGAGATTTATTGAAGTGGCAGTGCATCGTCCCCGGTAAAGAAGGGGTAAGTCATGAAGAACAAGCACAATATGAGTTTAACTATCGTCCTCCTATTAATAAATTTCTTTTGCAAACTGAATGGGAAGATGGTTACTACCCCCTGACAATCTCCTTCTCTGAGGACTATCCCTTGGTGCCTCCAAGATGCTCCTTTCCAATTGGGTTCTTCCACCCAAATGTCCATCGTTCGGGAGCACTCTGCATCGGGATTCTTGATCAAGAGACTGTAAGATAGACCTATTTTGTTCATGTAATTATTACTTATAATTTTTTCCGAACTTATTTGAACTGGTTTCTTATATTGCTTAAATTATATTTCGTAGGGGTGGTGCAGTGCTTTTACAATCAAAACTATACTACTTGAAGTTCAGCGTTTGCTGCATCAGCCAAATGTGCCTGATGTTGAAAATGATTGCTATAATCTACTTATCAAGGTTAGATGACACTTTGACTTAGTGACCAATGTAGGTTATTCATTCCTCCTTCGACATTTGTTAATTTAAATAATGTCAATATTTTTAGGATCCAGCGGAATATAAGAGACGTGTTCGGGAGCAAGCAGGACGGTACAATTTAGATTGATCGATGGGAGCTTCATCGTCGATCTACAATGAATGTAGCATGATTTTTGTTCAGTGTGTAAAGAAATTATCTTTGAACAATTGTAAAGCCTCTAATGGTGTATTATCACAATTAAGCCAGCCTCACTGGTGATCGAGCATTTCCTATAATGCATTACTGTACTAGTATCCACTAGCTCATGTGTTTTTTTCCTGATACAATTTTTCCTGCACGACTACATGCGGCTGTGATATATAATTGCAACTACATCCCTGTAATTTCAATGAAAACCGCTTATGATAATTAAACAATGACCGCCACTGAAAATACATGATCTTCTCAGACCGTTGTTAATAAAGAACCGGCTATGAAGTTCATTGCATTACAGACGGTTATTAATTAAGAACCGCCAACGGAGATCATGTATTTACTCAGACGGTTGTTCCATAAAATCCATCTGTGAAGTTCATTGCATTACAGACGGTTATTAATCAAGAACCGCCAACGAAGATTATGTATTTACCCAGATGGTTGTTTCTTAAAATCCGTCTGTGAAGTTCATGGCATTGCAGACGGTTGATAATTAATAACCGTCTGTGAAGATCATGTATTTACCCATACGGTTGTTTCTTAAAATCCGCCTGTGAAGTTCATTGCATTGCAGACAGTTAATAATTAATAACCGTCTGTGAAGATCATGTATTTACCCAGACGGTTGTTTCTTAAAATCCGTCTGTGAAGTTCGTTGCATTACAGGCGGTTCTTAATTAAGAACCGATTCTGAAGATCATGTATTTACCCAGACGGATGTTCTTTAAAATCCGCCTGTGTTGTTCTTTCATCACAGACGGTTATTATATCTTTCGTCATCACAGTCGCATATTTTTAAGGACCGCCTGTGTTTGAAAAATTGAGGCGCCTGTAAAAATGCTTTTTGTAGTAGTGTAAGAGCCTCCTTATGCTTCACATCAATCATTAGAAGTGCTAGCTGCAGTTGCTCTTATGTTAAACGGGATAGCCATCTTAATCTTCTTGCATTTGGCTAAAATTATTAGTTTTCTCATGCCTGTAGTATGAATTATAAAATGAAGGAAATTATGCTAAAAATCCTGCTTAGGGATATATAATGTTCCTGTAAAGTTTCAGCATTATTCACGCAGTATAACACCCATTCCACATTTATCTTGGTTATGTTGATAAAAGTTGCAGTAAACATAATTAAATAGTTAGATCTCTATTTGAGGTGGGACCAGAGCCAAATTTCATATTTTTACATTTATTATCAACTAAAAATGACCTATGGTCGAGAAGTGCCTTGGAAAATTTCGAGCTCCACATGACGGCACGAATGCACCCAATTTGCCCTATTTCAGACAAAGCTGCAATGTTTTGTTAATAATATGAGCTAGGAATATCCAAAATTAGTAATACTTTTTGCATTATATTCAGGACTTAATGGTCCATCATACTGCAAAGTTTCATACAAGCTGCATTTTGCATCACATCATGGACCTCATTCTCGTACAATGCATATTTCTTTGTTTAGCGAACGAACCGTTGGAGAGTAATGCGGGTGCAACTTGGAAGAACGATTGTCTGGGCACTAATCCTGCAGAGTATACTCCAGATACTGAAGGCAAGCATCTATGCATCTTGAACCTATTATTTTTATCCTAATGATGAATGGAATTAGTATCATTGTTATGCATTGTCGGGCACCAGGTGTAGGGTATGATGAGTCTTGTTCAAACTCACTCCTTGTTGAGTCTATGGGATAGATTTGGGTTGACTTTTAGTTACCGAAGTGTCATGCATAGCCATGATTAGAGCGGTAGAAGTCGAATTGATGACAAGGTCACCACCATTCGCCAGCTTAGGACTTAATTAAATATACTTGGATATGGGGTAAAATCTGAAAGATGATGAACTTGTGGACTGAGAGGAGATTATGATGTAGCCCCACTTAGTAAGTTAAGGACCATGCGTTGTTCTCGATGTCCTAAGCAATATCCATTCTAACAACATGCCGGAAAAAAATGGTATGTCAAGCTGAATATCTCACTTTGCACTACAGGAATCCCGAGGACTTGCAACGGCTGAAGCCATCGCAAATAGGAACAAAACCGTTAGAAATAAGCTATTTGTGATGGTTTTCCTTATTTGCGAGGGTTTTCGGCCGTCACTCGAATTTTGTTGCAATTTAACTAATTTGCGACAACTGCCATTGCAATTTAACTTTTTTTGCGACGGTAGCCCGTAGCCGTCGCAAATTAGGGCCCGGGGCCCATAAATCGCGACAACTGTCACTGGCCACAACAATAAAGCTATTTTTTGCGACGACTCTTTCTAGCTGTCGTGAATAATAGAGGTCTTTCTGACCCGATAATTTGAATGACATCTAAACTTACCAGCCGCTCGGCTGCTTCCAAACTGCATCCCTTAGGCTGAGAAGGGTTCCTATGACCTCTCTTCCAGCCCTGAGCAGGGGTCGGCGGCACCTTCGTCTCGCGCTCCTGTCAATATGTGTTAGTATGAACAATATATTATGAATATATAAACAAAAGTTAGACACACTTAACACGCTTCTATCTAAATGCAAGTGGTTATCTTGGTCGTGGTTGTGCTTCCCATCAACCCCTCTGCACCCCCAAGCCCTGTTGGACTTAGCCTTGAACTCATTGCTAGCTCAGTACCTACAAAGGGCCCGGTATGCATCGGACCGACCCTGCAACCAGCTCATGTGGCCATGCACATATTTGTAGGTCATTAAAAATATAGTCAACAAAATTATTAGAAATAATATTGACTGCACCCCATGTACCCGCGCGTACTCCTCCTTCGCCAAGTGTTTGTCACTCTCCTGCTGGATGTGTCGCATGTTGTGCTGAATTGCCTTCAACTACTCTTTTATAACTTGAATACGAGCGTCCGACAAAGCTTGACGAACTGCCTTTCCAGCATTGAAGTGAAAAACATTCCTCGCATGCTCAAACATGCGAGGGTTGTCGGGGTCCTCTAAAATATACCTTTCCTCTAATAAAGAATATATTGAAGAGATATTCATTAATAATTTAAAAGAGTTTAAGAGTTCAAACTCAGAAATTTTATTTAACGTACGTACCATAAAATCAGCCCATACGGCCTCGTGAACATTGCGGTGCTCCTGGTGAGGGGCGCGTGTGTAGTCCTCCCACGAAGTAGCAGGCACCTCATCGATGACCCCAGGATAGTGCTTACGCATAATCCAGGCCGTTTGACCTTTCCGATCATATCTTCACGTCCATATCTCTTCACCACGCCTTGGAACTATGTTGCCACGTGTTGGCGCTTGATCCTGCCAACACAGTGAGAATGTGCCACCAGGCAAGCCAGCGGCTCCTTCACGCTCATCACGTGAGCACACCTGTGATTTTCAAGCAAACCACCAAAGAATCGTCACTAACGCGGAGGCCGTACAAACAATTTACAATAGAAATCGCTAAAGGTCTATTGGTCCTAGCGTAAAATGTAAAACTGAAAATAAAAGTATTTTTGTCAAACTGTTGGAGAGAGTTTGGTCGTATCCCTGTAACTCATATTTATAGGGATGACTAGACTAGCTAGGGCCAGTTATATCACATACTACCATATATATACGATCGAATATTTGACAAGATATATATACTGCCATACATATAAGATATATGTAGTTGGACAAATAAATTGTCGTACATATCGAAAGTATATTTAGGTAACCCATAGCCAATGCAAGTGATTAAAAATCAAATAGCCTTGACACGTACCAAACCAGCATGCCAATTTTGACTATAAACACATGGCCCCTTGCCTTTTCGCGAAGTCAGATTGCCAAACGCACTTAAACATCTGCTCGATGTAATGACGCTGAACATTGCATTAAATTCTTAGGACGATGACAAGCATCGGCCATGTGCAATCACCTCAAGCATCTTGGCAAATGCTTGGGAAATATTTTTTTCAAATACTTCCCATTCAGTTCTTGAGGCAAATTCTCGCCTTGCAAGTTTTGCACCATGTAGGAACTACCTGGCACAATCATAGAAACTCTATAAGGACCCTCGCAGCTCGGTGACCACTTACCGAATCTATTATTTTTCGATCTGATGGACAGAATTGTTTTCCAAACCAAATCTCCAACCGGAAATGATTTGTCCTTCACTCATTTGTTGTAAACACGAGCTACTCTCAGTTTCTCCTTTTCGATCTCCCCCAACGCTTTCAAGTGTACATCAGTCACATCATTGATCTGGTCAAACATAAAACTGTAATAATCCTGACCCGACAAATTATGTTGTTTGGCCATCGGATTGCATCCAGATATACCTCTACAGGTAAAACGGCCTCTTGTCTGTAGACCAACTCATACGGTGTCACCATGGTAGCGCCATGCTTAGATACTCAATGAGCACGCAATGCCTCACATAGTACTTCTTGCCATCACCATGATGCTGCTCAATCTTTTTCTTAATGAGCTTAATTAAAATTTTATTACTGGATGCAGACTGACCAATAAGCCTGAGTATAGTACTGTGAATAATTAAGCAATTTAATCTTACAAGACTCCACAAACTCACATACCTGGTGGGAAATAAATGACGCAACCTGATCTGTAGATAAAGTTTGTGCTATACCAAACCGATGAATGATATGCCCAAGAATAAAATTAATAACTTCCACATGTGTCATATTCCTGTGAGGCACTTCTTCAGACCAATTAGTAAAATAATCAGTGGCAAGAAGGATAAAACATTGACCCTTTGAGGAAGGTGGATTAATCTGGCCGATAAAGTCTAAACCCCATC
This sequence comes from Tuctoria greenei, assembly GCA_036927565.1. Taxonomy (NCBI): domain Eukaryota; kingdom Viridiplantae; phylum Streptophyta; class Magnoliopsida; order Poales; family Poaceae; genus Tuctoria; species Tuctoria greenei. The sequence continues at coordinate 127,771,153 of JAYESD010000003.1, read as the reverse complement.
CTCTAAATGGCCATATTTTAATAATAGGATGTAAAGAAGCCGCGGTTACTGATTGTATATCACCAAATTTTCGGCACGCTTCACATCCCTTGTAATACCCGAAACAGTCCTCTAGCATAGTCGGCCAATAGAAGCCAATCCCCTTGAGCGTCCATTTCATCTGATGCGCTGACTGGTGTGTGCCACATATGCCCTCATGGTCCTTGCCCGTCGCAATGCATGCTTCATCCGAACCAAGACCTTTGAGTAACACTCCATCTATGGTTCGGGGGTACAGACAATCATCCACCAGAAAGTATTTGCATGCTTGTCGTCTAATATTTCTAGGAGCTGAATGTTTAGAATCTATCAGTTAATCTATCATTGGAACCCTCCAATCAGTTGAATCAACAATGTTCTCATTACTATTAACAACTGAATCCAGACACCTATCAAGATAGCTATTTAACAGCCCATCTAAACATTGGAAATTTCTAGCAACCTGCTGAACCACTAACAATGAGTCACCCAAGGCTTCTACGTGTTTCACGCCCATGGAATGTAAAAGTTGTAAACCAAGTAATAAAGCCCCATACTCAGCCAGATTATTAGTGCAAGGATATTCTAAATGTGCTGAGGCTTCAAACATTGCACCATTTGGGGAAATTAACTCAAGTCCAGCCCCATGACCGTTCTTACAGACAAAGCAATCAAAAAAAATCTTCTACGAATGAATCGCGGTATAGACAATCACTTCTTACTCAGTCAATACTATGATCCACAATGAAATCTGCTACAACTTGGCCTTTCAAACACTTTAGAGGCTATAAACCAAGTCATATTCAGTAAGTGCATATGCCCATTTTCCGATACTACCATTCAGGATCGACTTGTGAAGCATGTATTTTACAATGTTAGTATGACGAGTCACAAGACACGTACCAGAGAGAAGGTAGTGTTGTAACTTGGTGCAAGCATAGAAGAGAGACAAACATAATTTTTTCAAAAAACAAGTATCTAGTCTCTGCATCCAGTAAGCGGCGGCTAAAATATGCTATAACATATTCCTTGTTCTTTTCTTCTTGAGTTAAAACAGCGCCTATGACAGATTGCTCCGCCGCAATATAGAGCTGAAATGGTATCCCTGCTTTCGGTGCTCTAAGAACAGCAGGTGTAGACAAATATCTTTTTATTTCATCAAATGCTTGCTGTTGCTTTGCCTACCAAGAAAATCCAGCTTCATTTTCAGCCGAATTATCAGAGTAAAAGCAGAGACTTTGCCGGCCACATTAGCAATAAACCTCCTAAGATAATTGATCCTTCCCAGTAATTCCTGCGCGTCATTCTTGCACTGCGGCGGGTGCAGCTTCACAATTTCTCTACTTTAGTGGGGTCTGCCTTGATTCCAATCTCATGGATAATGAAACCCAAAACATTACTGGCAGACAAACAGAAGGCACATTTAAGTGGATTCATTTCAATCCATAACGACACATTCTTTTGAAAGACAAGCGTAAATCGGCCAAATGATGCTCCATGTTGCCTGATTTAACTACTATGTCGTCGATGTAAACTTCTAGAACAATTCCAATTAGGTCATGAAAATTAAGTTTATCACCAGTTATATGTTGCCCTAGCTTTTTTCAAACCGAAAGTCATGACCACCAACTCAAAAAGACCAACAAAACCGGGACACTGGAAGGCCGTTTTGGATGTATCCTCCTCGGTCACAAAATTTTGATTATACCCAGCACTGCCATCCAGAAAGCTTATTACTCGATGTCCGGAAGCTTCGTTAATCAGCATATCGGCTATTGGCATGGGATACTCATCTTTAGGTGTGCCTCTTTTTAACATTCTAAAATTAATGCAAACACGGAGTTTACCACTACTTTTCTTCTCTACTGGCACAATATTGGAGTCCCATTCAGCATACCTACATGGCCTAATAAATCTGCTTTTAGTAATCGACTAATCTCTTCTTTAATCTGGCCATAAATATTAGGATTAAATCGATGTGGTGGCTGTTTGAAAGGCCTAAAACCATGTTTAATAGGGAGCCGATGCTCGACTAGCTCTTGTCTCAAACCAAACATCTCATGATATTCCCAAGCAAAACAATCAATATACTCACGCAAGAGATCAATCATTTTATTTTTATGCTCAAAAGACATATTTTTGTTCACAAACGTCGGCCATGGAACAAAACCGTTACCAAAGTCTTCTTCCTCTATAGGATCAGCTGACAAGAACCCTTGCCCAAGCTTATCTGAACTATTAGAATCTTGAATGGCTTCGGCAATGTCATTAATATTTGATTTGTATTGTTGCGCCCACTGCCGAAGCCACTCTAAGTTCAAATCAGCATTACTAATTAAATAAAACAATAGAACTTAGCCTGACTGCATCAGTGGGTTGTACAGACACAAGACCAAATCATTCTCTAGTAATTCTAAGAAAATCATATTCCAAAAAATCTATTCCGGATAAGAATTGTACTCTCTCATGCTGCCAATCACCTTTAACATTGGCCAAGGCAATGTTTGCCGATGTATCCGCATAAATAACTTTTACATCGTCACCAACCCACCGTACTAAACACTGATACCAGGTAGATGGGATGCAGTGATTAGCATGAATCCAATCTCTACCTAGTAGTAAACTATAGTTACCTTCCACTTCTGCCACAAAGAAAGTCATAGGTATGGTCCTGCTGCAGATCATCAACTCCATGGAGATAACCCCTTTAGCCTCCATCGGCTTGCCGCCAATTCCATTAAGTGTAAGGTTATTCATCATAAGCTCACTGTCTTCTTTTCCTAATTTTTAAAAATAACATAACACTACAGAATCCAGATAAATTACGTCGGCCAGAACCGACATAATTAAGACTTAAACTGACGTAAGTTACTTAATTATGTTTGTTTAACCTTAATTACGTTGGTTCCCGGCCGACGAAGCAGTTTGGACGTGATTAAGGTAACTTACCTCGGATGCCGACGTAAGTTACTTAATTACGTCGGTTTTCGTCAACCATGTATGTTGTTTAACGGGATGGGCCGAGGGCTGGGCCGGAGTACTTACGTCGGCCACATCAGGCCGACGTAAGTTAAGTGGTGTATCTTACATCGGTTGCACCAAACCGATGTAAGTCAAGTGGTTTAACTTACGTTGGTCCAGACATACCAACATAATTTAAACTGGGCGAACTTACGTCGGCATGGCTATAGCCAACGTAAGTTAAGTTTTTGAAATTTTTTTAAAACAGAAACTAACTACCTCGCTCGATGGCGAGAACACAGAACACATACATATAATATCCAGAACAGATACACAACAAAACAGTTATAAAACATTATCCAAAACATCGACACTAACACAATTTCAAATTAAGTTCCACCGGGCTACACGCTAGCCCCTCCACTGCCTCCGGGATCTCCTCGCATGTTCCCGAACCCTGCAGAAGAAGCAACCAACCAATTATGATTTAAGAAACCAACCATTTTCTCGCAGCATCATACTAACATATTCTGATTTAAGAAACCAACCAATTTGACTTCTGAGAAAGTTAACTTAACTGAAGCTCTTTATAAATGGCTGTGCAAAACTGCATTAAGTTTTCAGGACTTTGGCTACAACTCCAGTTTCAACCAATGCTAAATTTGAAGTTAGAAGCCCCAAGCATGTACAAGTGAGGTCCTAAGGTTCTTGGCTAATTATTTATCTATGAATGAAAGCATTTTCTCATGACTATCATAAATTTGCATGTGATGATCTAATTACATCTATGGTTTCATCAAAGTAATGTGGAAAGAGAAATTGTACTAAGACTAAAAACAAATTCTCATCAAGGATTATATACAGACTTAATTCCTAAATTTGAACATAAACATAGGAATATATATACATGTTTAGAAAGCTTAAGGAGTCCTCTAACAAGTTTCTATTCGACACTAAGGCTAAAACTCACAATAACAGGGTGTACATAAATCCAAAAGAGGGATAGACATATATTACATGCTCCGGTGTCTGCTATGGCATAGATTTGGGTTGACTTTTAATTAACGAAGTGTCATGCTTAGCCATGATTAGAGAGGTAGAAGTCGAATTGGTGACAAGGTCACCACCATTCACCAGCTCAGGACTTAATTTAATATACTTGGATATGGGGTAAAATCTGAAAGATGATGAACTTGTGGACTAAGAGGAGATTATGATGTAGTCCCACTTGGTCAGTTAAGGACCATGCGTTGTTCTCGATGTCCTAAGCAATATCCATTCTAACCACATGCAGGAAAAAATGGTATGTCAAGCTGAACATCTCACTTTGCACTATAGGAATCCCGACGACTTGCAACGGCTGAAGCCATTGCAAATAGGAAAAAAACCGTCAGAAATAAGCTATTTGTGATGGTTTTCCTTATTTGCGATAGTTTTCGGCCATCGCACGAATTTTGTTGCAATTTAACAAATTTGCGACAAACGCCATCGCAATTTAACTTTTTTGCAACGGTAGCCCGTAGCCGTCGCAAATTAGGGCCCGACGCCCATAAATTGCGACAGCTGTCACTGGCCGTTGCAATAAAGCTATTTTTGCGACGGCTCTTTCTGGCCGTGCGAATAATAGAGGTCTTTTTGACCCGATAATTTGATTGATTTCTAAACTTATCAGCCGCTCAGCTGCTGCCAAACTGCACCCCTCAGGCTGAGAAGGGTTCCTATGACCTCTCTTCTAGCCCTGAGCAGGGGTCGGCGGCACCTTCGTCTCGCGCTCCTGTCAATACGTGTTAGTATGAACAATATATTCTGAATATATAAACATAAGTTAGACACACTTACCACGCGACTATCTAAATGCAAGTGGTTATCTTGGTCGTGATTGTGCTTCTTATCAACCCCTCTGCACCCCCAAGCCCTGTTGGACTTAACTTTGAACTCATCGCTAGCTCAGTACCTACAAAGGGCCCGGTATGCATCGAACCGACCCTGCAACTAGCTCACGTGGCCATGCACATACTTGTAGGTCATTAAAAATATAGTCAACAAAATTATTAGAAATAATATTGACTACACCGCACATACCCACGCGTACTCCTCCTCCGCCAAATGTTTGTCGCTCTCCTGCTGGAAGTGTTGCATGTTGTGCTGAATTGCCTTCAACTACTCTTTGATAACTTGAATACGAGCGTTCGACAAAGCTTGACGAACCACCTTCCCAGCATCGAAGTGAAACACTTTCCTCGCATGCTCAAACATGCGAGGGTTGTCGGGGTCCTCTAAAATATACCTTTCCTATAATAAAGAATATATTGAAGAGATATTCATTAATATTTAAAAGAGATTAAGAGTTCAAACTCAGAAATTTTATTTAATGTACGTACCATATAAAATCAGCCCATACGGCCTCCTGAACATTGCGGTGCTCCTAGTGAGGGGCGCATGCGTAGTCCTCCCACGATGTAGCAGGCATCTCATCGATGACCACAAGATAGTGCATACGCATAATCCAGGCTGTTTGACCTTTCCGATCACATCTTCATGTCCATATCTCTTCACCACGCCTTGGAACTATGTTGCCACGTGTTGGCGCTTGATCCTGCAAACACAGCGAGAAGGTGCCACCCGGCAGGCCAGCGGCTCCTTCGCGCTCATCACGTGACCACACCTGTGATTTTCAAGCAAATCACCAAAGAATCTTCACTAACGCGGAAGACGTACAAACAATTTACAATAGAAACCGCTAAAGGTCTGTTGGTCCTAGCGTAAAATGTAAAACTGAAAGTAAAAGTATCTTTTGTCAAACTGTTGGAGAGAGTTCGGTCGTATCCCTGTAACTCATATTTATAGGGATGACTAGACTTAGCTAGGGCCAGTTAGAAAGAAAATCACTTGCCGCGTTTATCACGTACTACCATATATATACGATCGAATATTTGACAAGATATATATACTGCCATACATATAATTAAGATATATGTAGTTGGACAAATAAATTGTCGTACATATCCAAAGTATATTTAGGCAACCCATAGCCAATGCAAGTGATTAAAAATCAACCAGCCTTGACACGTACTAAAGCAGCATGCCAATTTTGACTATAAACACATGGACCCTTGCCTTTTCGCGAAGTCAGATTGCCAAAAGCACTTAAACATTTGCTCGATGTAATGATGCGGAACATAGCATTAAATTCTTAGGTCGATGACAAGCATCGGCCATGTGCAATCACCTCAAGCATCTTGGCAAATGCTTGGGAAATATTTTTTTCAAATACTTCCCATTCAGTGCTCGAGGTGAATTCTCACCTTGCAAGTTTTGCACCATGTAGGAACTACCTGGCACAATCATAGAAACTCTATAAGGACCCTCCCAGCTCGGTGACCACTTACCGAATCTATTACTTTTCGATCCGATGGAAAGAATTGTTTTCCAAACCAAATCTCAAACCGGAAATGATTTGTCCTTCACTCGTTTGTTGTAAGCACGAGCTACTCTCAGTTTCTCGTTTTCGATCTCGCCCAACGCTTCCAAGCGTACATCAGTCACATCATTGATCTGGTCAATCATAAAACTGTAATAATCCTGACCCAACAAATTATGTTGTTTGGCCATCGGGTTGCATCCAGATTTACCTCTACAGGTAAAACGGCCTCTTGTCCGTAGACCAACTCATACGGTGTCACCTTGGTAGCGCCATGCTTAGATACTTGATGAGCTGACAATGCCTCACATAATACTTCCTGCCATCGCCATGGATGCTGCTCAATCTTTTTCTTAATGAGTTTAATTAAAATTTTATTACTTGACACAGCCTGACCAATAAGCCTGAGCATAGTACTGTGAATAATTAAGCAATTTAATCTTATAAGACTCCACAAACTCACATACCTGGTTGGAAATAAATGACGCAATCTGATCCGTAGTTAAAGTTTGCGCTATACCAAACCGATGAATGATATGCCCAAGAATAAAATTAATAACTTCCACATGTGTCATATTCTTGAGAGGTGCTTCTTCAGACCATTTAGTAAAATAATCAGTGGCAAGAAGGATAAAACATTGACCCTTTGAGGAAGGTAGATTAATCTGGCCGATAAAGTCTAAACCCCATCCTCTAAATGGCCATATTATAATAATAGGATGCAAAGAAGCCGCGGTTACAAATTGTATATCACCAAATTTTTGGCACGCTTCATATCCCTTGTAATACCCGAAACAGTCCTTTTGCATAGTCGGCCAATAGAATCCAATCCTCTTGAGCGTCCATTTCATCTTATGCGCTGACTGGTTTGTGCCACGTATGCCCTCGTGGTCCTCACCCATCGCAATGCATGCTTCATCCGAACCAAGACCTTTGAGTAACATTCCATCTATGGTTTGGCAGTACAGACAATCATCCACCAGAACGTATTTGCATGCCTGTCGTCTAATTTTTCTAGGAACTGACTGTTTAGAATCTCTCAGGTAATCTATCAATGGAACCCTCCAATAAGTTGAATCAACAATGTTCTCATTACTATTAACAACCGAATCCATACACCTATCAAGATAGCTATTTAAAAGCCCATCTAAACATTGGAAATTTCTAGCAACCTGCTGAACCACTAACAATGAGTCACCCAAGGCTTCTACATGTTTCACGCCCATGGAATGTAAAAGTTGTAAACCAAGTAATAAAGCCTCGTACTCAGCCTGATTATTAGTGCAAGGATATTATAAACGTGCTGAGGCTTCAAACATTGCACCACTTGGGGAAATTAACACAAGTCCAGCCCCATGACCGTTCTCACAGACAGGGCCATTAAAATAAAGCTTCTACGGATGATTCGCGGTATAGACAATCACTTCTTACTCAGTCAATACTATGATCCACAATGAAATCTGCTCCAACTTGGCCTTTCAAACACTTTAGAGGCTCATAAACCAAGTCATATTCAGTAAGTGCATATGCCCATTTTCCGATCATACCAATCAGGATCGACTTGTGAAGCATGTATTTCACGATGTTAGTATGACAAGTCACAAGACATGTACCAGCCAAAAGGTAGTGTTGTAACTTGATGCAAGCATAGAAGAGAGACAAACGTAATTTTTTAATAAACAAGTATTTAGTCTCTGCATCCAGTAAATGGCGGCTAAAATATGCTATAATATATTCCTTGTTGTTTTCTTCTTGAGTTAAAACAGTGCCTATAACAGATTGCTCCGCCGCAATATAGAGCTGAAATGGTATCCCTGCTTTTGGCGATCTAAGAACAGGAGGTGTAGACAAGTATCTTTTTATTTCATCAAATGCTTGCTGTTGCTTTGCCTCCCAAGAAAATTCAGCTTCATTTTCAGCCGAAGTGTCAGAGTAAAGCAGAGACTTTGCCGGCCACATTAGCAATAAACCTCCTAAGATAATTGATACTTCCCAGTAATTCCCGTGCGTCATTCTTGCACTGCGGCGGGTGCAGCTTCACAATTTCTCTACTTTAGTGGGGTCTACCTCAATTACAATCTCATGGATAATTAAACTCAAAACATTACCGGCAGACAAACAGAAGGCACATTTAAGTGGATCCATTTCAATCCATAACGACGCATTCTTTCGAAAGACAAGCGTAAATCAGCCAAATGATGCTCCATGTTGCCTGATTTAACTACTATGTCGTTGATGTAAACTTCTAGAACAATTCCAAGTAGGTCATGAAAAATTAAGTTCATCACCGGTTATATGTTGCCCTAGCTTTTTTCAAAACGAAAGTCATGACCACCAACTCAAAAAGACCAACAAAACCGGGACACTGGAAGGCGGTTTTGGATGTATCCTCCTCGGTCACAAAAACTTGATTATACCCAGCACTGCCATCCAGAAAGCTAATTACTCGATGCCCGGAAGCTTCGTTAATCAGCATATCGGCTATTGGCATGGGATACTCATCTTCAGGTGTGCCTCTTTTTAACATTCTAACTTCAATGCAAACACGGAGTTTACCACTACTTTTCTTCTCTACTGGCACAATATTGGAGTCCCATTCAGCATACCTACATGGCCTAATAAATCCGCTTTTAGTTATCGACTAATATATTCCTTAATATGGCCATAAATATTAGGATTAAATCGACGTGGTGGCTGTTTGAAAGTCCTAAAACCATGTTTAATAGGGAGCCGGTGCTCGACTAACTCTTGTCTCAAACCAAACATCTCATGATATTCCCAAGCAAAACAATCAATATACTCACGCAAGAGATCAATCATTTTATTTTTATGCTCAAAAGACATATTTTTGTTCACAAACGTCGGCAGTGGAACAAAACCGTTACCAATGTCTTCTTCCTCTAGAGGATCAGCTGACAAGAACCCTTGCCCAAGCTTATCTGAACTATCAAACTCTTGAATGGCTTCGGCAATGTCATCGATATTTGATTTGTATTGTTGCGCCCACTGCCGAAGCCACTCTAAGTTCAAATCAGCATTACTAATTAAATAAAACAATAGAACTTAGCCTGACTGCATCAGTGGGTTGTACAGACACACGACCAAATCTATCTCTAGTAATTCTAAGAAAATCATATTCCAAAAGATCTATTCCGGATAAGCATTGTACTCCCTCGTGCTGCCAATCACCTTTAACATTGGCCAAGGCAATGTTTGCCGATGTATCCGCATAGATAACTTTTACATCGTCACCAACCCACTGTACTAAACATTGATACCAAGTAGATGGGATGCAGTGATAAGCATGAATCCAATCTCTACCTAGTAGTAAACTATAGTTACCTTCCACTTCTGCCACGAAGAATGTCGATGGTATGGCCTTGCTGCCGATCATCAACTCCATGGAGATAACCCCCTTAGCCTCCATCTGCTTGCCGCCAATTCCATTAAGCGTAAGGTTATTCATCATAAGCTCATTGTCTTCTTTTCCTAATTTTAAGAAATAACATAACACTACAGGAATCCCGATCAATTATGTCGGCGAGAACCGACATAATTAAAGCTTAAACCAACGTAAGTTACTTAATTATGTCGGTTTAACCTTAATTACATTGGTTCCCGGCCGACGAAGTAGTTTGGACGTGATTAAGGTAACTTACGTCGACTGCCGACGTTAGTTACTTAATTACGTCGGTTTTCGTCAACCCACGTAAGTTACTTACCGGGATGGGCCGCGCGCTGGACCGGAGTACTTACGTCGGCCACGGCAGGCCGACATAAGTTAAGTGGTGTAACTTACATCGGTTGCACAAAACCGACGTATGTTAAGTGGTTTAACTTACGTCGGTAAGGACATACCGACGTAAGTTAAACAGGGTAAACTTACATCGGCATGGCTACAACGTAAACTTACGCTTGGGGCTTCTAACTTCAAATTTAGCGTTGTAAGTTAAGTTTTTGAAATTTTTTTTGAAAACAAAAATTGACTACCTCTCTCAATGGAGAGAACACAGAACACATACATATAATATCCAAAACAGATACACAACAAAACAGTTATAAAATTATCCAAAACATCGACAATAACACAATTTCAAATTAAGTTCCATCAGGCTACACGCTAGCCCCTCCACTGCCTCCGGGATCATCTCGGCGCGTTCTCGAACCCTGCAGAAGAAGCAACCAACCAATTATGATTTAAGAAACCAACCATTTTCTCGCAGCATCATACTAACATATTCTGATTTAAGAAACCAACCAATTTGACTTTTGAGAAAGTTCATTTAACTAAATCACTTTATAAATGGCTGCACAAAACTGCATTAAGTTTTCAGTACTTTGGCTACAACTTCAGTTTCAACCAACGCTAAATTTGAAGTTAGAAGCCCCAAGCGTTTACAGGTGAGGTCCTAATGTTCTTGGCTAACAATTTATCTATGACTAAAAGCATTTTCTCATGACTATCATAAATTTGCATGTGATGATCTAATTACTTCTATGGTTTAATCAAAATAATGTGGACAGAGAAATTGTACTAGGACTAAAAACAAATTGTCATCAAGGATTATATACAGACTTAATTCCTAAATTTGAACAGAAACATGGGAATATATATACATGTTTGGAAAGCTTAAGGAGTCCTTTAACAATTTTCTATTCAACACCAAGGCTAAAACTCACAATAACAGGGTGTACAGATATCAAAGAAGAGGGATAGACATATATTACGTGCTCCGGTGTTTGCTACGGTGGAAGCGTAGGAATCTCGATATCCTAACTGTTGTGTCGAGCAAGAGCCTGCCATAGCAAAACATAAGAAGATATATGTTATTGAAATGCTATGAAATTTAATTGTGGTACTTTAAATTACTTACCGCCACCGCTGCTTGCATCTAGGCCATCATTAAGGCCATCCTCCGATGCTCCTCTCTCAGCCTCTCCAGCTCTGTCTGGGTCTGCGTCAGCGTCTCCTTCAAAGCGAGGAGCTCTGGCTGGATCTACGAGAGACGACCACTGGTGGTCCCAACGGACGAGGCCTGCGATGATGAAGCACCTCTCAAAGGTCGCGTCGACCTCGAGTTGACAACTCCATCAAAAATGGCAAACCTGCAAAAGAATGAAAACACTAAGTAGAAGAAGATTAATTGACAGAGAAATGAAACACATGAAGAACTCACCATCAATGGGCCTTCCCACCTCCGCTTTGCGTACACGGCTTGGGGGTCGATCGATGCGCTTTCCCAATCGTAATCGGCACCGTGTATCTTTGCAACCTCCTCCGCGTACTTTGCCTACAAAACAAAGAAATCTTGTGAGAATGTCAATAATAGTATTAGTTATAATGGAATTGATAAATTTTGAAAACTTACCAGTCGGTCAGCTGCGACCTGAGTACAATGCCCTGACTGAGAAGGGCCACTTCCCTTGTGACCTCTCTTCCAAACCTGGGTCAGGGTCGGCTCGTGACCCATCTCTTGCTCCTGTATAGTCGTGTTAGTGAGATAAATATATTAGGAACACATAAATAAATTGAAAACTTACTTACCATGCGTTTAGCCAAATGCAACTAGCCGTCGCCGTCATAGTTTGCTTGCCGTCGGACCCCATGCGGCACTCTCTAGCCTTTGTGGACTTATTGATGAAAGCATCACTAGCACAGTACCGATAGAGAGCTAAGTACACCTCGATGTTACTCTGTAACCAGGAAATAGTAACCGACACATATTTCATTTTTCATCAATGTAGTTAACATAAATTGATATTGTAAATATGTAACAATATTAAAAATTTACCTCCGCGTATTGCTCCTCTGTCAAGTACGCGTCGGAGTCCTTCCTAAATGGACCCCTTTGCTGCTCCTGCTCCTGCTCCCGGGGGTGCTGCTTGTAGTACGCGTTGATGGCCTGAATCCGGGCGTTCGACAACGCCGCTGTCGTGAGCTTCCGAGTGTTGTAATGGAACATGTGTCTCGTGTGGTCCTCCATGATCGGCTCCTCTACTTGGTACCTCAGCTTTAATCAAATAAAAATTTAAGTAATATGCATTAACAATTCAAATGAGTTGAAAAACTAAAACAGTTATACCATAAAATCGTGCCACATGGCTCCCTGAGCCGTGCCGTGGACCGGGTGAGAGACACGAGCGTAGTCGTCCCACGATAGGGCAGGGAAACTGTCAATGACACCAGGGTAGTGCAACTTCACAATAGCACCCAGGACACTGTTAACCTGCCTGTGGTGTTTCTCGGCCCCCATGAACAAAAAGTCATACCAACATCTGCAAAATATATTAAATCACTAAGTAAAGGAAAACAACATCTAATATTTAATATACTATATACAGTTTTTACCTGTCACCGATAGGACGGATCCTGGTCTGTTGAGAACTAACCAGAGGAAGAGCCGCAAAGTGGGTCCTCCTCGTCCGTCACCTCTGTTGCGACGCCGCCGCATCTTGTGACCCTGAAGGCTCTGCAGAACCACTGGAGTCCAAAGGAAAGCTAGCAGTAGTCAGCTGTAGAGGAAGGCTAGCGCTAGCCGGCTCCAAAGGGAGGCTAGCTCTAGAGGGCTCCTGTAGCAGCCCCGCCTATGAGTCGGGCTCCTGTAGCGGCCCCCTAGCCTTTGACTCAGACTCAAAAGACTCTGAGTCGGACTGCACAAAAGAAAAAGATTGACAATAAATAATTATTAACAACTGCAATTTATAAAATAACTTTATTGTAAACTAAAATTTACCTCCGTCCGCTAAAAGCACATGACAACTAAGGGTGGAGAGTGCGCCAGAAAGAGGGAATGTCGGCTCGAAGGTAACGAGGTCCCTGAGCAAGGGTCTCGTGGCAGCTGAAACCCTCTCACTGGCTTCCCCTTCCCATTTGATGACATCCTGTTGCAATGAATAAATTATTAATATGCAAAGATAATATACAAAATTAATGTTAAGTTAGTGAATAAAACGTTACATCAAAATTCATCAATATCACGGTCATGCACTTTACTCCTTAAACCAGCCCATCGATCTTCTTCTTCCGCATATCGTTTTCATTTGCACAAATCAGCAGGTTCGACTAAGTCATCGATATCTTCAGTTTCCGATTTTGATTCTATTTCTGCTTTTGTGCCAGTCTCGATATCTTGACCGTCTCCAACTAAGTCATTGAGTCCTACACCGGGCTCGACTGAGAAGGAGTCTGGCAGTTCTTCCTCTTGGTAGACCACATCAGCCTCAGTTTCCTCATGGTAGTCATCATCTCCTGGAGCATATGAGCGCTCACGAGCATTCACCTTATGTACCACCCACCAAACTTTGAATTTATTGCATGGATAAGGTAGATAGTACACTTGCTCTACTTGGTGTGAAAGAACTAATGAATCGAATCCTTTCAACCGTTCCTTGTGTTTTACTTCGACCATGCCAAATTCATTTACTTGAAATCCATGAATGGAATCAAACCATTCGCAGTCATAGAATGTTGCTCAAATTGTCATGTTTCCGACAAAAGTGAATTTAAGGATTCTTTTAATAATTCTGTAGTACTGAGTTTCATTTTCTTGCAAATCGATTGCCCATATCACAACTTCGGTATTACATGTTGCCGCGAGAGGACAAAGAGATTCAAATTGAATTGTACGGAATTGAAAGCCGTTGGCATCATATCGACCATAGCTTCTAACATTAACCACTCCACAAGATAGTTGTCGCAAATCTTCATGGACGTTGGCATCTTTTTTGCAATGGCCAAGATATGAAGTTATTAGAAAACGTAAGAATTTTTAAGTTATAACAAAACATTGTTAGCATTGATAAGTTAACAATAAAATGTTACATGATCTCAAAACCAGGAAAGAAAGTTAGATCCCCCGTTTATTCCTTCACGTTGAATCTATTCTATTTGCTTGCTCCTGGGTTGATGTCTATGTCTCCAATTTTGCTTGTCGAACATACTACACGAAAAGTGAACCTTGTAGAATACATGTGTTGGAAAAGATGGTGAAAAGCACAAGTGTAGGAGAAACACTTACTGGAAATATTCATTCATTTCTTCCATATTAGCATACATGTAGAAGAAAGCAGCACGCCTTTCTTTTTTCACTAACATCGTAGTAAGTGTAACTAGCAACAATAGTGCCTCTTGTTGCAAAAATGGAGCGATCGCTACAAGGAGGTTGCTCATCCATACAGCATTACCGAAGTATTAACATTGCATTCCTCTGCAAAGTAAACACTTGAGAAGTATCCTACTTCCTTAAGAGTAAAAGCTTCGGCGATGCAACCTTCAACCCTTGCCCTATTACCAACCATTGGTTTCAGATATATGAGTGCTTTTTCAATATGATACATCCACCTATATTGCACGGGACCGCCCACTTTCGCTTTCAATGGAAGATGAATTAAGAGATGTTGCATTGGATTGAAAAATCCTGGAGGAAATTTTTTTCCATCTTACACAAAAGTACTGGAATCTCCTTCTCCAACCGAGTCATCATCTCTGGCGTGATTTCTATAGCACAGAGTTGCCTATAGAAGTTGCTATGCTCGGCTAACACCTTCCACACCGCATCGTCAAAGTAGCCTCGAAACATAACAAGCAGAAGTCTTTCCATGATTATGTGATAATCATGACTCTTCAACCAAATGAGCTTTCCCGTTTTCACATTCATGCCTCGTCTCAAACTAGCTGCATAATCATCTAGGAATTTAAACCTTTGCAACCATTTGAGAACTTCTTTCTTTTCTTTACATCGAAGACAGAAAGGAGCGCGTGGTTTACCACCATTTTCGGAGAGCTCAAGAGTTTGACAGTTACAAAGCTCGAAGAGATCCTTTCGAGCCTTTAACTTGTCTTTTGTTTTGCCCGTCATGTCCATGCATGTGCTTATGATACATTTGACCATGTTACGCTCTTGATGCATGACATCAATGTTGTGTCTTAGAATCAACGACTTCACATACGGTAGCTCCCAAAGTCCACATATGTGAGTCCATTTGTGTTTGTCTCTGAAACCTTCAAAATATCCAGGATGACCTCCATCTGGCACCAATGACGTTTCGGTGGTCCTGTAGTGACAACGGTGTTCTTTCTAAAGACATTACTCTGTTGTCTAAACAAGTGATTCGGAGGCAACCAACGTCTATGACAATCGAGGTAAGATATATTGCGTCCATGGGTAAGTCGAAAGCAATCGGTATCCGAGGCACATATCGGACACGTCAACTAACCATGAGTGCTCCATCCACAAAACATGCCGTATGCCAAAAATCATGTATCAACCATAAATAAGCAGCTCGAAGGTTGAATTTCTGCTTCTTGTAACAGTCGTACGCTTCGACTCCTGTCCACAACATTTTCAGCTCTTCTATCAACGGTTTCAACATCACGTTGAGACGTGACCCAGGATGATCCAGCCCAGGTACAATAAGGCTAAGAAACATGAACTCATTCTTCATGCAAAAAGCCAGTCGAAGATTGTAAGGAATGACAATGACGGGCTAATAGGAGTATGGTGCAGTGTTTGTTCTGAACGACGTGAAACCATCTGTCGCCAACCCGATGCGAACATTTCTTGCTTCACGACCAAATTCTGGGTTGAACCGGTCCAGCGCCTTCCATGCCTCACCATCGAACGGGCGCGTCATGACTCCATTGTTCTGACGCCCACCTTCTTTGTGCCATCTCATGTGTCTGGCTGTTTTTTTAAAGGAACCGCCACTTCAACCTCGGTGTCACGGGTAAATAACAAAACTGCTTACTGCGACTTCCGTCGTCACAGTATCACCATCGTTATTAACAACTTCGACAAACCTCGGTTGACCACATTTGAAACATTTGTTCTCATTGGCATGCTCTCTCCAGAAAGGCATGCAGTTGTCCGGACACACATCAATCTTCTCGTAATTCATAATGAGACCGGAAAGATTTTTCTTCGACTTATACATATCTTTAGGCACTTTTTTGGGATGTGGAAGGGCATTGTTGAACAAATTGATGAGCTCGTTGTAATAGTTATTAGAAAAGAAGAACTTAGACTTAAATGCCATAAGTCTAGTCACAAAATTGAGGATTGTCATTTTAGTGTGTCCATGCAGCAGCTCTTCTGAATCTTTGAGATGTTTGAAGAACTGAAGAACTTTTTAACCTTTGTTGTTTGAGGATCCTCTGTAAGCTCTGGTCTTATAGCTTCTAGCATCTCATCCATCATATCAACCTCCGTGGCATCATCATTGTCCGCTTCCACTTCTTGTACAGCTTGAGAAGCTGTCTAGTCGTGGAAGTTCCACAACTCATAATGTGACACGTAACCGTTTTGACACAAGTGCATCGTAAGCTCCACTTTGTCCAAAAAATGTTCCGTTTCGGCATTTCGTACATGGGCACCGCGCCTTATCGCTATTTGACAACGAAAAAGCTCGTTCCACAAAAGCTTCTGTCTTAGCGTACCACTCATCTGAGTGACCACCAGTTCTGCTCTTTCAACCAGTATACATCCAACTACAGTCTTCGCCCATGTTTGACTGTGCAATTTAAAGCCGGACAAAATTATCGTTAGTTTCTTCTTAATTTATAAACGATAGAGAAAATAATGAGAGAGACAGTGAACTGGGTCTGTCAGGGTGCGCCATACACATGTGCGATGATTTAGTCGCATACTTTATGTTCACACTAAATGGGCCACGACTATAGATGGCCCAATGGGCCAGGCCAAACGGGTTGGCCCGAAGCACGATAAAACAAGCACGACACAAGCACGGCTCGACATGAAAAAATCAGGACCGGGCTGGCCCGAAGCCCAACAAAGGCCCGTCTCAGGCTTGACCTGAAGACTGTCGAGCTAGCCCGGCACGGCCTGGTTAATGGCGGCCCGATCGGCCCGTCCATGTGGCCCGATGAGCCCAACTGACCAGCCCAACCCGACCATGACCCGTTTAGCCCACTTAGCATATAAAAGTAGTAACCTGAAATTCCAAACCCTACAACACCTCCCACTCCTCCTGTTTGGTCGCCGCCCCCACATCCAGCTGTGGGGACCGGGGTCCGCACCTCCGAGGATCTCATTGGGTGGTGCCGTGCGATGCGGCACCTAACAGCACATACGAAAAGAATACCAAGATATACAAAATTTTCATTTCATAATTATATTCAAAGTTTACAAAATAGTGTACATCAGAAGTACACACGCAGTGGAATTACATACACATATTCTCACCTATCTAAGCATAAGAGAAAACGTCCATGCCCTAGGACGCTTCTCACTAGCAACATGACGATCATTTAGCAGCGGCGTGGTTCACATAAGATTTATCTCCATAACTCGAGGCTCATGTACAACCTGAACAGCAGAAATAAAACTAATACCTGCAAAAATTGTTAAAGCGCAAACGTGAGCATAAGGCTCAGCAAGACTTAACCGTCTCACTAGACATATGCAGGGGTAAGTACTAAGCATGGGTAAGGAATACCATAAAGGACTCGCCTACAAGTGGATCCTTATATTCATGTTTTAAGTAGCAAATGACATTCTTCAGGCACGGAACATCATAGACTCCACAATCAAACAAGAAACGCTTTGCCGATGATATGACATACCCAAAGCACATAATGCTATTACAGCTAAAGTATGGGGAAGCTGTAAACTTTTAATTGTACTATGTCTAAGCCAAACAAGGTTGCAATACAATGATTAAGCAGATCGTCAATATTTATCATCATTCCATTACTCTTATTTACTACGTCACAACTCAGTGAACAAGTGGTACTCTATTACCGCGAGGGACGGTGATTTCAATCAGGACACACCCGGAATACACGACACATATGCCCACTCGAAAGTACCTTTCACTGTACTCCACTCCCACGTCGTATGTGGCCACCTTTCACCCGTCATCCCGATCTCGAACCAGTTCTACCGTCCCAAAAGTGAGGTCCCTAACCGAGCACGTCGAAGTTGCTCTATAGAGGTTCCACCTTACGATCATCTTCCCCCGAAGGACGGCAGTATAAGTTTCAACATGAGGGTGCTCGAGCTACATCAGTTTAATGGAGCCCATTAATCCATTATTTAACCGGTACTGTTCAAAGTTGCTCACCATAGCCGCACACGAGACGGTCCTTAACCGACACAGACGGGGCTACAACCAACCTCCACATTTGCCTTACCCTCACCGGCCTAGGCCCAAATGTGGTCGCAAGCATTGTCCCCCTCATCCGGGATCAGACAACCTTGTGCGTCCCGTCCTACAGGAACATTCCCGTCCACATCTCCAATTATTAAGAGTGAACATTTTGGTAACATCTCGCGAGTAGGTTTCCCTTACTCGACTTCTCTCGCAAGTAGAATTCAACTACTTGACTTGTGATCAATAAATTGTGATCCTCTCACGAGTAGATTCCAACTACTCGACTTCTACCGGATTTCCTATACCTTAGCAAAGCAGTTACTACAGGTCAAACTGTAAACTGTTCCAACCAATCCTTGGGATTTGTGGTCATGCAAGTGGAGTATCAATCACCCTATACATAATGCACATATCAAACTTAAGACATAATGTGAGAAATACTGCAAAACTCTGTAAAGCTTTTAAATGCAAACCGGGGCTTGCCTTAGTTTGTGCTAAGTCAAAGATTCAGTGGCTTGATGCTTCACGAACAGGTCCTCTTCGACTCCTTTTCGTCACGGCGTCTATCGCAATGAAGATGCATATAACATACAATATACTTTAATAACTTAACTAATGAATATGCATACATTATGCAATGTCATACTCAAAATAGAAGTATGTTTGTAATTCAAGAATGAATAAAGTGTACTGTTGGGTATTGAATTGGATTTGGGTAGGTTAATTTGATATTACTTCATATTCTAAGAATGTACATAAGAGATTTCTATATAGTCATGGATATTAGGAAACTATACAGAATTAATTCTTATGCATATGAGTTCTTTTGGCTCTGATAATTTAACTCTTGTATACAGATGTGATGAAGAAATTCTCATAAAAATTTCAGAGAATTTGATGGTAGAAAATGATCCACAAAATTCTATCAAGCTTTCATCATTTAGGAATTTGCAGATAAAACCTGAGGTTTTATCACGTCCATAAATGGCACGGATAGATAGTACTGATCAAAAGGAAACTACCAAAATTGGTTTCACAATTTTTCAAGCTTCCTACAGTAAGATATTGAATTTACAAGTTCTTATGAATTTCTGGATTTAATTTGTTATTTTCTGGAATTATAATTAACCTAGGCAAAGACATTGAACTAAACCCTCTTAAACAACTTTGTTATGCCTGAAACTTTTACTGGATCTTCTACATAACAAAATGTTTGGTTTGGTAAATATCCAGAATTATCTGAATAGAATCCTATTTTCTATATTTTCCACAATGTATTATACTAATTGATTTATAGAATATTCTCTAGGGCTTTTCATTTAATTTGGAGCATCCTAGCCAAAGTTATAGCATTTCAAAGTTTAGGCATTTTCTATGGAATTCTTTTTGAATGGAAAAGACAACCCCTTTAATACGCTGACACGTGGCATCTAAATTTTTCCACCCAGCCGATGCCACACCGGGGCCACAGAATTTAATCGTGTTGGCACATTAAATCCCGGCGCCACGGAAAATCCCGTGGGGTGTGTCTTCTCCTTCCTCCCGAATCCGGCGGCCTGTGGCGGCGCCATGGTCGGAGAACGACCGGTGACTCGCCGGAGCACGCCGAATCACCCTCCCCGTGGTTGGGACTTGCCACCCGGGGGTTTTCGACCCTCAGGAACTCACTGGTGTCCTCCGTTTCGACTGAAAAGCCACAGAAAAGTGTCTACACCGGCGACCGGCGGAACCCGATGATCGGCGACGGCGTTCTCGGTGTACAAGGCATGGGAGAAGCTGATTTTTGCTCTGGAAGCTTCGTGGTGATGCTCTCATCATTGTACAACACTATAATCGGATTGAAATCGGCCGGAGGATGGGGACACCGTGGAGCAGATTCTAGGCGGCGACGAGATTTGAAATCCCGGCTAGCCGGAGTGGGGCTATGGCTATCTAACGCCTCGGGAAGGTTCGCACGTAAGTGTGGATGCTGGGGGCGGCTGGAATTGTGGAGCTACTCACCATGGAGGAAGGACCTCGGTTTGTAATCGAAGAAGGTCGTCGGCGCGCCGGGGGAAAAACCCGCGATTCCTTCCGGGACACTAGGTTCGGCGGCAGCCTCGGTTCAGGGACGTCGAGAGTGTATGGGCGCGCACCACATCGACGCTTTGCTCGAGCAGGGGCGACTGTGATTCGGGCGGCCGAGTGGAGCGATGCCGAAGGACGAAGAAAAGCCGTGCGCTCGATCCCCTTTTATAGGCCGACGAATGAGCGGGGCAGGTGGCTTCGGGCCCTCGGTGGCGCGCAGGCACGAGGCAAACCGTCGCGCTGGAGGTCGCGGTGGAGACCTGCATGCCGCTGCTGCTCAGCGCTGGTGCACATGGGTACGTGAGGTGAGACAGAGCGGTTTTGCTTTGGGCTCCTCTTACAGGTGGGCCCCACTCTGCTCTTATCCCCTCCATTCTGTTATTTCTTTTTGGTTACTCAAGTCTACATGTGATAAGGACTCAAATTCAGAAGAGAAATGGTCCTGCTACATTTAAATGGTTTGACAATTTGAATATCCAATTTGGCCAATTAGAATTTGAATTAGATTCAAATTTGAACTCATAACTTTTATGCATATATTTTAACCTACTCAATTATTGCCTTTTTAATGGTCAAGGGTTTCCAATAATGTGCTCAATAATTAGTCCAAATGCAGATTTGAAATTGAGCACTTAATTTGAATATATTTTCTATTCCACATATAACATGTTTGGTTAAATTTGAAGTAGATTCAAATTAAAATTTTATAATCTATATGCATGTCATTTAATTCTTTCCACTAATGTTAATGTATATATTGTCCTATGTTTTTAATTGCCTAACGTGACCAAATGGAGAATATGTTTTTGTACCTTGATCATTGACTTGAATATTTTGTACATTTCCATATATACTTTTATTCACTCATGTTTGTTTTATTTCTTTTGATTTTTCCCTTGTGAGCAAAGCACAAAATTTTAGGTGTTAAATTTAAAATTCAAGACCTTTGGAAATTTGAGCTTAGCTGAATTTAAAAAGGGATCCTAGGTTTTATCTAGAGCTTCACATTAACAATTTTACTCATGTCCATATGAACTTTATTGGCTCTCATATGACCTTAGTCTTCAATGTACATGTTTACAACTATTATTTCATGTGCCATACATTGGAGACAACTATTATTTCATGTGCCATACATTGGAGACAAAAGTTTCCAAAAGTTTGGGATTTTACATTCCTCCCCCCTTAAAAGAATCTCGTCCCGAGATTACAAAAGAAGAAGAAATGTCGGAGTGTATCACCGTTGATATGACGATAGCAACTCCAGATAGTTGGAGCGAAGATAGTCTTCACTCTCCCAGGTAGCTTCTTCAACGGTGTGGTTCTTCCATAACACTTTATAGAACCACAACAATTGGTTTCTTGTCTCTCTCGTCTTCACATCAATAATTCGGATTGGTTGTTCAGCTTCAGTTCTTCCACGTTCTCAGATATGACTTCTGTTGGAGTTTTGAGACACCTCCTTAACTGTGATACGTGGAATACGTTGTGTACTCCAGACAAGGACGCGGTTAACTCCAGCCGATAGGCTACGGGTCCACATCTTTCCGTGATGGGGAATGGCCCGATAAATCTTGGAGCTAACTTCCCCTTTAATCCAAAGCGATGAATTCCTTTCATCGGAGAGACACGAAGATACACGTGGTCTCCGACGTTAAAGCTCAAGGGACGACGTCGCTTGTCAGCATAACTCTTATGCCAAGACTGAGTTGCTCTGAGGTTTGCCTGAATTAGCTTAACTCGTTCTTCGGCTTCATTAGTGAGATCCAATCCGAAGAATACCCTCTCTCCTGACTCACACCAATTGAGTGGTGTGCGGCACTTCCGACCGTAGAGAGCTTCAAAAGGTGCCATCTTGATACTGGACTGATAACCGTTGTTGTATGAGAATTCTGCCAACGGTAAATGATCATCCCACTTCTTTCCATGATCTATGGCACATGCCCTTAGCATATCTTCTAGGATCTTGTTTACCCTTTCAGTTTGACATCAGTTTGAGGATGGTATGCCGAGCTTCGGATTAACCTATTTCCCATTGCTGCGTGTAGTTGCTCCTAGAAACAAGCAACAAACAATGATCCTCCGTCAGATACAATGGTGCGAGGAACTCCGTGTAAGCACATGATCCGCGACATATACAGCTCATCATACTTTTTTGCATTATACGAAGTGTTCACTGGAATAAAGTGTGCTGAGTTGGTTAATCGTTCTATGATTACCCAAGTAGAATCGTGCTTGTGGAACATGAGAGGCAATCCAACAATGAAGTCCATACTGAGATCCTCCCATTTCCATGCAGGAACACTTAAAGGTTGTAGTGGTCCCGCTTTCCTCATATAGTCAGCCTTCACTCTTCTGCATGTATCACACTCGGATACATACTTTGCAATATCTCTCTTCATTCGTGTCCACCAAAATTTCGTCCTAAGATCTTGGTACATCTTATTGCTTCCTGGATGCATTGAATACTTCGACAGGTGAGCTTCATCTAAGATCTTCTTTCTGAGTGTCATGTTCCGGGGTACTACTATACGATCGTTGAACCATAGAGTTCCTTGTTCATCTTCCCAGAAACATTTCACCTCTCCGTCTCTCATTCTCCTCCGAATGTGAGACATAGCCTTGTCTTTCATCTGAGCTGCAATAATCTCCTCTCGGATTGTAGGTATGAGAGCAAGATTATATAGAGTTCCGTAGGGAACCAACCGTAGACTTTGTTCTTCCTCTTCATCCGGAACGATGGTTATGTTGTGAACATGAGATTTCCGACTCAAAGCATCGGCAACTACGTTTTCTTTGCCCGGATAGTAATGGATCTCAAGTTCATAGTCCTTTATAAGCTCTAACCATCTTCTTTGCCTCATATTCAAATCCTTTTGAGTGAATATGTACTTGAGGCTCTTGTGGTCTGTGTAGAGATGCACTAGATTTCCCATTATGTAGTGTCTCCACATTTTCAATGCCATTACCACGGCAGCCAACTCCATGTCATGAGTTGGATAATGTTGCTCATGAATCCGGAGTTGTCTTGATCCATATGCGATTACACGTCCTTCTTGCATAAATACTCATCTCAGACCAGTGCCTGATGCATCGCAATAAATATCAAATGGCTTTGTCATGTCTGGTTGAGCTAGAACTGGTGCCGTTGTGAGATGGTTCTTCAATATCTGGAATGCCGCTTCACAGGCTTCACTCCAGACATACTTGTTTCCTTTCTTCAGCAATTCTGTCATAGGTTTAGCCACTTTGGAGAAACTTGGAACAAATCTCCGGTAGTAGCCAGCTAAACCTAAGAAACTTCTGACCTCATGGACGGAGGTCGGAGATTTCCATTTGAGTACATGTACCACTTTGCTTGGATCCACAGCAATACCGTATGCTGAGATAACATGACCCAGAAATGGTACCTTGTTAATCCAAAATTCACATTTGCTAAATTTGGCATATAGCTTATGGTCTCTCAATCGTTGAAGCACGATATTTAGATGTTCGGCGTGTTCTTCTTCTGATTTGGAATAAACCAAGATGTCATCTATAAAGACCACCACAAACTTCTCCAACTCCGGCATGAATACTGAATTCATTAGATACATGAAGTGAGCCGGTGCGTTGGTGAGACCAAAAGACATGACAAGATACTCATACAGCCCGTCTCTTGTCGAGAATGCTGTCTTAGGTACATCTTCAGCCCGTATCTTGATCTGATGATAACCGGACCAAAGATCCATCTTCAAAAATACCTTAGCACCCACTAATTGATCGAATAAAATGTCAATCCGTGGAAGTGGATACTTGTTCTTTATAGTTACAACATTCAATGGACGATAGTCGACACATAGCCTTAGTGTCTCGTCCTTCTTCTTCACGAATATCGCTGAGCATCCCCAAGGTGATGAGCTGGGATGTATGAATCCCTTCTCAAGTAACTCATTCAACTGTTCTTTTAGCTCCGTCAATTCCTTGGGTGCCATCTTGTAAGGTCTACGAGATATGGGTGTGGTTCCTGGTGTGAACTCAATCATAAATTCCACATCTCGCTCAGGTGGTATGCCTGGCAGATCGTAAGGAAACACATCCGGGTAATCCCGAACAACTGGACTGTCCTCTAGCTTTGTGGCTTCCGTGTTATACACTACTAGAGGTTGTGGTGTCACATTCTTCAGGACCAAAGTATGCTGCTCGTGCCTTTTAGAATTTAGCTGCACGGTACGAGAACTGCTATTGAAGATTGCTTCATGATGTGTCAACCAGGGCATTCCCAGGATAATGTCAATCTCCTGCACATCCAATATAATGAAGGTGGTAGGGTGAATCCTACCATCCAAACATAGAGGTGCTCGGGCAATAATCTTGTTGGCTGACATCTTTCCTCCAGGTGAATTTATTGTATACGGTGTTGATAGCGTTGTTGATGATAATTGACGCTTCAACACGAACTCCTTGCTGATGAAATCATGTGTTGCTCCAGAATCAAACAACACAAATGATGGTTAAGCATTCAAGCTGAACATACCCGCTAACACAGGTTCTCCTACTGGAATATCCACGACAGCTATAAAGTTGAGGCTGCCGACTTTTATCATCTTCTGTTGTCCTCGAGATTGAGTATTTCTCAGAGGAGCAACTTCTAGACTAAGGTCTTGTTTAGTTGCAGGACCTCCTAGAACTAACTTCTCTTTATCACCACCACTCTATACTGTCCTTTGCATTGCCTGCAGTGGAGTAACATTTCGTGCCGCTCGTGGAGGTGGTGTACACGAACTCACTTGCTGCTGCATCTCAGGTGCTTCAACCCACTGCAATGTGGTGGCCAACTCTGCATCGGTGGTTGTCTTGTAATTACCCGAACTTCCGGTTCGGCTCGTAAATGACATACCAGTTGATATTTCCGAAGAGTACCATTAATATCATCCATTGCTGTGATGCTCTTCCTCATCTCTGCCTGACAACGAAGAGAAGCATATTCCTAATATATAGCGTTACTGACCAATTCGTTATAGTCTCCTTTGTTGAATAGGACCAATCTTTCACGAAGTTTGACATTCAAGCCTCGGAGAAATAGGTCACACCTCGAAGCTTCTGTTCTCACATAGTTTGGTGCATATTGTGCTAACCGGTTGAATTCTCTGGAGTACTCAAGAGCACTCCTCCCCCCTTGGGTCAATTATACAAACTATTCAAGCTTCGACTTGATAATCCCCCTTGGAATATATCGAGCACAGAACACATCATGGAATTAATTCCAATTAACGTGATGTCCCTCAATGGTCATGGCGAGATACTCTGCCCACCAAGCTCCAGCAGATCTATGAAGCTACTGAACTGCAAAGTCCACCTTCTGATACTCGTCACATTGGATCAAACCGAGTTTAGCTTCAATAATCCGAATCCAATGATGTGCCTCCAACGGATCTGTTGCTTCCGTGAAGACAGGCGGTTGAGTTGTCAGAAAATTCAAATACGAACTTTCATTCAGATCCCGTTGTCGTGATGCTTGAATAAAACTTTGTTGCACCAATGTCTGAAGCAGCTGGTTGTTCTCACGATGAGACTCAACCATTTGTGCCATAACCTCCGTCAATCGGGTCGACGGCAGTTCTTGCGGTCGAGTCAAGACATTTCCGCTGTGACTAGACTCTGCCATTTCAGCGCCGGAATGAGTGCGAACCATACTGCAAGAGTGACCAATTACGGTTACTCTCCAAGATTGAATGACTGTCGATGCTTGAAAAACATTAACCGTATATGAATCATAAAACTTTGCATCATATTCATACATGTTCAAACGACACTCTGATTCTAAACTTCTTTTAGACCTCTTAATGAGTTATTTCCAATGCTCCAGTTTCATAAACTGATCATACATACATCTTGACATGTTGCACAACTTTGGCAAGTTTCGAACATGCCTATCCATAAACAAGTTTCCATTTCGATTGCATTGGCCAATCTGCTGTCTAAAATTGACCAGTTTGCAACAAACTCAGATTCTACTACAGTAAGGAGTAGAATCAATCCTGAACTTGAATACCAAAGTTACAGTCAACTTCATTAGCTTTCGAAAAACAAATCTTATGTTGCTTCCTGATCAGCTCTGGATCAAAAGTTATGATATTTCAAAGTTGACAGAATTCTGGAAAAATTTCAACAGCACCTCCTTTGGAAGTGGCTGATTTGAACATCACTTTCCATACAGTTCTGCCCCAAATTTGGAAAAACTTTGAATTACAAAGTTGTAACACATATCATAAAATTCCCAACGAAATCACCTAGGATCTATAAAAATTTGTCTACAGGAATATGGTTGAAAAACCGAAACATTCCAGAGAGGTTTTAACAGTTCTGTTTCCAGCAACAGTTTCTACCAATCTGGAATTTTCACCAATTAGAAGATTGATTCAGTTCTGGCAGTCTAAAAACAAGTTGTAAAGCACTTCAAGACCTTTCCAAAACTGTATTTCACATCCACATTGGTTAAACCTAGCAAGAGTTATGCCCTGTACAAATCCAGCAAAGATTCTGCCAGAAAAACAGGGGACTCCGCTTTTGAATCTTTTTGAAAATCACTCAACTCCAATTGAATCTTGGTTCAACATCAGAGTTCTGTAGTTAATATAAGATTCTAAAACTTTCTTTTGGTTCTCAATTCAAAATTTTTCTTGTCTTCAACAGAAAAGATTTTTGGGGTGATGTAAGGTGTGAATATCACAACAATTATGTCGGTACTACGTTACCTCACAAACTGAAAATCTTTACCGGATTCTTAGCCGGCATAACGTACTATAGGTGGCACTAAAACGATCACTCGCAAACGTATTTCACTCGCGAAACATCCAACGTGGTTAGTGTACTTCTCACTACACTCAAACTACTGATCAATCATATGGTACCGTACGGTACAGTCTAGCCCGCATGGGCTATCAATTTACAAAAACATATATGAGACTAAAAACATTCGTCTCGTATCATTCCATACGGGCCGTCTCGAGTTAAGCCACGTCTCGAGGTACATGACCGGGTTTTCTACCACCTGACGGGGTCCCACGTCTTTGCCTAATGCTGCACCAGTAGGAGGTGCATCGGCTTATATCCCACCCGACGGGAGCTTCCACTAATTTTGTGTCACGCTGGGGTACCGCGTGTCATATGCTCTCAAAAACATGGAAAGTTTCAGAGACTCATATTGACATTTCCGTGTCAAGCCACGGAAATAATCACATGCTACCTCTCGCATGGTGAGCTTACCGTAATTGATCCGCTTGCGATGGCGTACCTTACCTCTTACCTGACATCGGAGCGTCGTTACAGAATATAATAACACATATGTTAGATTTGCCACCTTAAGTACTAATACTATAATAGACCTTATGTGGGCATATAACTAATCCTCACTCGACTACTTCGTAGTTTTCAAAAATAGACTCTTTTTGAGTGTGCTATTCCCAATGAAGCTCTGATACCACGTCTGTGGGGGCCGGGGTCCGCACCTCCGTGCGATGCGGCACCTAACAACACATACGAAAGAATACCAAAATATACAAAATTTTCATTTCATAATTATATTCCGAGTTTACAAAACAGTGTACATCAGAAGTACACATGCAGCGGAATTACATACTCATATTCTCACCTATCTAAGCATAAGAGAAAACGTCCATGCCCTAGGACGCTTCTCAATAGCATCATGACGATCATTTAGTAGCGGCGTGGTTCATATGAGATTTATCTCGATAACTCGAGGCTCATGTACAACCTGAACAGCAGAAATAAAACTAATACCTGCAAAAATCGTTAAAGCGCAAATGTGAGCATAAGGCTTAGCAAGACTTAACCGTCTCACTAGACATATGCAGGGGTAAGTACTAAGCATGGGTAAGGAATAGCATAAAGGACTCGCCTACAAGTGGATCCTTATATTCATGTTTTAAGTAGCAAATGACATTCTTCAGGCACGACACATCATAGACTCCACAATCAAACAAGAAACGCTTTGCCGATGATATGACATGCCCAAAGCACATAATGCTATTACAGCTAAAGTATGGGGAAACTGTATACTTTTAATTGTACTATCTCTAAGGCAAACAAGGTTGCAATACAATGATTAAGCAGATCGGCAATATTTATCATCATTCCATTACTCTTATTTACTACGTCACAACTCAGTGAACAAGTGGTACTCTATTACCGCGAGGGACGGTGATTGCAATCAGGACACACCCGGAATACATGACACATACGCCCGCTCGGAAGTACCTTTCATTGTACTCCACTCCCACGTCGTATGTGGCCACCTTTCACCCGTCATCCCGATGTCGAACCAGTTCTACCGTCCCAAAAGTAAGGTCCCTAACCGAGCTCGTCGAAGTTGCTCCTTAGAGGTTCCACCTTAAGATCATCTTCCCCCGAAGGACGGCGGTATAAGTTTCAACATGAGGGTGCCCGAGATACATCAGTTTAATGGACCCCATTAATCCATTATGTAACCGGTACTGTTCAAACTTGCTCAACAGGGCCGCACACGAGACGGTCCTTAACCGACACAGATGGGGCTATAACCAACCTCCACATTTGCCTTACCCTTACTAGCCCAGGCCCAAATGTGGTCGCAAGCATTGTCCCCCTCATCCGGGATCAGACAACCTTGCGCGTCCCGTCCTACAGGAACATTCCCATCCAGATCTCCAATTATTAAGAGTGAACATTTTGGTAACATCTCGCGAGTAGGTTTCCCTTACTCGACTTCTCTCGCAAGTAGAATTCAACTACTTGACTTGTGATCAATAAAATGTGATCCTCTCGCGAGTAGATTCCAACTACTCGACTTCTACCGGATTTCCTATACATTAGGAAAGCAATTACTACAGGTCAAACTGTAAACCATTCCAACCAATCCTTGGGATGTGTGCTCATGCAAGTGGAGTATCAATCACCCTATACGTAATGCACATATCAAACTTAAGACGTAATGTGGGAAATACTGCAAAACTCTGTAAAGCTTTTAAATGCAAACCGGGGCTTGCCTTAGTTTGCGCTAAGTCAAAGAGTTAGTGGCTTGATGCTTCACGAACAGGTCCTCTTCGACTCCTTTTCGTCACGGCGTCTATCGCAATGAAGATGCATATAACATACAATATACTTTAATAACTTAACTAATGAATATGCATACATTATGCAATGTCATACTCATAATAGAAGTATGTTTGTAATTCAAGAATGAATAAAGTGTACTGTTGGGTATTGAATTGGATTTGGGTAGGTTAATTTGATATTACTTCATATTCTAAGAATGTACATAAGAGATTTCTATATAGTCATGGATATTAGGAAACTATACAGAAATAATTCTTATGCAGATGAGTTCTTTTGGCTCTGATAATTTAACTCTGGATACAGATGTGATGAAGAAATTCTCATAAAAATTTCAGAGAATTTGATGGTAGAAAATGATCTACAAAATTCTATCAAGCTTTCATACTTTAGGAATTTGCAGATAAAACCTGAGGTTTTATCACGTCCATAAATGGCACAGCTAGATAGTACTGATCAAAAGGAAACTACCAAAATTGGTTTCACAATTTTTCAAGCTTCCTACAGAAAGATATTGAATTTACAAGTTCTTATGAATTTCTGGATTTAATTTGTTATTTTCTGGAATTATAATTAACCTAGGCAAAGACTTTGAATTAAACCCTCTTAAACAACTTTGTTATGCCTGAAACTTTTACTGGAGCTTCTACATAACAAAATGATTGGTTGGGTAAATATCCAGAATTATCTGAATAGAATCCTATTTTCTATATTTTCCACAATGTATTATACTAATTGATTTATAGAATATTCTCTAGGGCTGTTCATGAAGTTTGGGATGGACCACTGGAATGTACAGATCCTAAAGAGAACTACAAAATTTGTTTGATTTAATTTGGAGCATCCTAGCCAAAGTTATTGCATTTCAAAGTTTAGGCATTTTCTATGGAATTCTTTTTGAATGGAAAAGACAACCCCTTTAATACGCTGACACGTGGCATCTAAATTTTTCCACCCAGCCGATGCCACACTGGGGCCACAGAATTTAATCGTGTTGGCACACTAAATCCCGGCGCCACGGAAAATCCGATGGGGTGTGTCTTCTCCTTCCTCCCGAATCCAGCGGCCTGTGGCGGCACCATGGTCGAAGAATGACCGGCGACTCGCCGGAGCATGCCGAATCACCCTCTCCGTGGCTGGGACTTGCCACCCGGGGGTTTTCGACCCTCAGGAACTCACTGGTGTCCTCCGTTTCGACTGAAAAGCCACGAAAAAGTGTCTACACCGGCGACCGGCGGAACCCGACAATCGGCGACGGCGTTCTCGGTGTACAAGGCATGGGAGAAGCTGATTTTTGCTCTGGAAGCTTCGTGGTAATGCTCTCATCATTGTACAACACTCTAATCGGATTGAAATCGGCCGGAGAATGGGGTCACCGTGGAGCAGATTCTAGGCGGCGGCGAGATTTGAAATCCCGGCTAGCCGGAGTGGGGCTATGGCTATCTAACGCCTCGGGAAGGTTCGCACATAAGTGTGGATGCTGGGGGGCGGCTGGAATTGTGGAGCTACTCACCATGGAGGAAGGACCTTGGTTTGTAATCGAAGAAGGTCGTCGGCGCGCCGGGGGAAAAACCCGCGATTCCTTCCGGGGCGCTAGGTCCGGCGGCAGCCTCGGTTCAGGGACGCCGAGAGTGTATGGGCGCGCACCACATCGACGCTTTGCTCGAGCGGGGGCGACTGTGATTCGGGCGGCCGAGTGGAGCGATGCGGAAGGACGAAGAAAAGCCGTGCGCTCGATCCCCTTTTATATGCCGACGACGGAGCAGGGCAGGTGGCTTCGGGCCCTCGGTGGCGCGCAGGCACGAGGCAAACCGTCGCGCTGGAGGTCGCAGTGGAGACCTGCATGCCGCGGCTGCTCAGCGCTGGCGCACATGGGTCCGTGAGGTGAGACAGAGCGGTTTTGCTTTGGGCTCCTCTTACAGGCGGGCCCCACTCTGCTCTTATACCCTCCATTCTGTTATTTCTTTTTGGTTACTCAAGTCTACATGTGATAAGGACTCAAATTCAGAAGAGAATTGGTCCTGCTACATTTAAATGGTTTGACAATTTGAATATCCAATTTGGCCAATTAGAATTTGAATTAGATTCAAATTTGAACTCATAATTTTTATGCATATGTTTTATTCTACTCAATTATTGCCTTTTTAATGGTCAAGGGTTTCCAATAATGTGCTCAATAATTAGTCCAAATGCAGATTTAAAATTGAGCACTTAATTTGAATATATTTTCTATTCCACATATAACATGTTTGGTTAAATTTGAATTAGATTCAAATTAAATTTTTCTAATCTATATGCATGTCATTTAATTCTTTCCCCTAATGTTAATGTATATATTGTCCTATGTTTTTAATTGCCTAACCTGACCAAATGGAGAATATGTTTTTGTACCTTGATCATTGACTTGAATATTTTGTACATTTCCATATATACTTTTATTCACTCATGTTTGTTTTATTTCTTTTGATTTTTCCCCATTGAGCAAAGCACAAAATTTTAGGTGTTAAATTTAAAATTCAGGACCTTTGGAAATTTGAGCATCCCGAATCCTGCCATCCCCGGCCCTTCTCTCTCCTCCCCGGCCGTCGAGTCCCCCGGACCCCGCTCAGCCGCCCTCGGCTCCCTCGCCTCATATTGAGTCGCCGATCGCCGCCCACCATCTGCAATGCCTAACCCGATTCTTCCTCGAATCTACGAGGATGTGAGGCGAGCCTGATGAGCAACAACTCCTATTAGACTCCCATGCAGAGGAGGCGAGGACCCCGCTAGGTCTACGGCGAGCCGACAAAACTATTGGCGAAGAAGTTGCGGAGGAGGCGACGAGGCGCGAGGAGGTGACCATGGCTCGGTCTGGCTTCGGGCCGGCACAACACGCTCGTCCCGCGAACGGGCCCGCCACAACCTGACAGGGGAAAATGAGATCCGTCGTGCTTGGCCTTGGCTTTTGGCCCGTCGTCTCGGCCCGGCCTGGCATGACAA
Source organism: Tuctoria greenei (assembly GCA_036927565.1). Taxonomy (NCBI): domain Eukaryota; kingdom Viridiplantae; phylum Streptophyta; class Magnoliopsida; order Poales; family Poaceae; genus Tuctoria; species Tuctoria greenei. Next base: position 127,738,503 of record JAYESD010000003.1, on the reverse strand, counting down.
ATTTGCGGGCCGCGCCGGGCCTAATGCATACACTACACTAATTAAGCATAATCTACACTTAGGAAATTAATCATAATTAAGCAACTTAAGCACTTCAGCATAATTAAATAAACATAATCTAGAACGGCAAACTTGCAATGAACTACAGCAAGCTCGTGGTGACCTGCAAGCAAGTCAGTTAGAGGTGCAGCAACAGCAGGAGCAGCTGTTGGTAGTCACTGAGGAACGAGACACAGCCATGGAGGAAGGCTCAAAATTGGGAGTATGAGGTAGAACAACTTCAGGATAACGTGATTGAGTCCAAAGCACAATTGCAATCAGTGGTGTATCCACCGGCCCATGATGTACCACTGAATATTGGTGAACCAGTGCCTTCGAATAACGAAGAGGAAGAAGAAGATCCTGAGGAACTCGAGTACGTCGAATAGGATGTATCGATGGGGGATGGGGCAACACTTCTGCCATCACGGGGCAACATATAGTTTAGTAGTTGCTCATGTTAATTTTGTGGCCATGTTTGTATCATATTAAGAATAGTAGTGTGTATGTATAAGATGACAAGATGTGTATGACATCTCATGGGGACCAAGTATGGTAGAGATGCACTTCCGTAGTGGGAGTCCGTCGTTTTGGAGTTCACTACTATAAACTTGGTCATGAGATAATATATCTTATATAAAGTTTGTACTTTATCAATATATGTGAATGTTATGCATTTATTCCCTTGTCAATATTTGCACTACTAAAAATGAAGTGGGTGAAGGAAAAAAATGTGTTGATTTTAAGTCATATGGATGCAGAATGTTGCGTACGCGCTCGATGCCTAAAATGAGAGGTTCAAGACGTGGTCGTGAGGACGAATCTCCGACCCATGAGCCAGCTGCGACACTGCAGCAACAAGTTCCTCCACCCCCACCTCCTGAACTTCCAAGCAGTCTAGCAGAGGTTCTCGCCATAGTGCTCGGCTCGCGCGACGAGCAAACTGAGTTACTGCGGCCCGTCAATGGGGGCGACTAGATGCGGGTCCACGATAGCCTTCTCCGAGTTCATACTCGGACTTCGTTTCAATGCACCCGCCGGTCTTCATGGAGGCCGATGAACCGTTGGAGGCAGACAACTGGCTCCGCTCCATCGAAGGGAAGTTCGGTTTGCTACGAATGACTAGACATGAGAAGACCCTGTTCATGGCCCAAAAATCACAAGGGTCTGCTGGTGCGTGGTGGGCAAATTGTCTTGCCGCACAAATAGTCGGCTATGCCGTGAGGTGGGAAGAGTTCTGGGAGGCGTTTTACACCTTTCACATACCTCTCGGTGTTATGAGGAAGAAGCTTCAAGAGTTCATGGACCTGAAGCAATGAGGAAGGAGTGCTTACGAGTACTCCAAGGCATTCAACCACTTGGCCCAAAATGCTCAGGACCAAGTGCGTACTAAAGATCGGAAGCGTGAATACGTCTATCGGGGTTTGAACCCCAAGATGAAGGACAAGCTTGCCTTGTTCAACAGCGGCATCTTCAACAACATGGTCAATGCCGCGATCGCGCAGGAGGACGCTACTAGGGAGCTGTTCTCCGACAAGAAGAAAAGGAGTGCTCCATAGGGCAGCGGAGGGGGTGCTCCTCGAAAGTATCGAAGGGTGTATTGATCACCATCCGACCAGAGGTGGCAGCCGCCATCGCCACCAACGATGTTTTGTGGTCACCAGTTCAATAACGCCGGCTTCTGCATGCACACGTGCACCGGGATTCCTTCCTCCCTTCCGTGCCGGTTAGACCCCGTACACGTGTTTCATGTGTGGACGTACGGGGAACTTCGCCAACGACTGCCTGCAAAGCGGAGGACAGTCATCGTAACAGGGGCCACACCATCCCCGCAACCAGCCCAAGAAGCCAGCCACCAGAACCGGCAACATCCACCACCTCGCCATCGAGGACGTTTTGGAAGGTGCACCCGTACTCACGGGTACGTTCTCTCTCATTGGTCATCCCGTAGTCATCCTTTTTGACTCCAGTGCTTCCCACAACTTTATTAGCGAGTCTTATGTCATTCAATATCAGTTGCCTATCTTTTCCACAAAAAACCCATATGTGATTTGTTCTCCGGGAGGGAAAGTGGTAGCAGATAAGATGGTCCATAGGGTACCTCTTAATCTGGGTGGGAACATATACCCTATCTCTCTCATTATTCTAGAACATCAGAAGCTAGATATCATCTTAGGGGTGGCATGGTTGCAATACAACTGTGCTATTATAGACATCGTTCCTCAGAGGATATATCTAAATTCTCCGGACCACTCTCCCCAAACTCTCACTCTTGAGAGTAATATCCACGTGACTCCAACTAATTATAACACCGACGCTTGTAAACTTGTAGACATTCCAGTAGTATGTAAGTATCCAGACATATTTTTCGATGATCTTCCTGGTATGCCACGAGAAAGAGATGTCGAGTTTAAGATTGAACTTGTATCGAGAATAGTGTTGATCTCGAGAAAGCCGTATAAGATGGCACCTAAGAAACTTGCAGAACTGAAAGAGCAGCTGAAGGGACTTTTGGACAAGGATTTTATGCGTCCAAGTTCATCACCTTAGGGCTGTTCTTCATTGTTCATGGAAAATAAGGATAAAACGTTGAAACTATGTATGGACTATCGTCTACTCAATGCTGTCATGATCATGAACAAGTATCCACTACCACGCATTGATATTCTATTCGATCAATTAATGGGTGCTAGGGTATTTTCAAAGCTTGATCTTCGCTCTGGATATCATCAGATCAAGATTCGACCAGAGGATATACCTAAGACAGCATTCTCGACGAGGTATGGATTGTATGAGTACCTTGTCATGTCCTTCAGATTGAGCAACGCAACGGCCCATTTCTTGTATCTCATGAATTCGGTGTTCATGCCAGATTTGGACAAGTTTGTCATGGTCTTCATTGACAACATCCTTTTATAGTCGAAATCCGAAGAAGAACATGCAAAACATTGATGTTTCCTTGCTCCCTGCTCCTCCTTATCCATTCTACGGTGGTCATTCTCCCTCTCTCACCTGGCATTGCTGTTTCCTCGCTCCTGTGCGAAATTTCTGACCGCCGGCGCTGCGCGGCCGTTGTCGGCCAACCGGAAGGTCCTCTCGCCGAGCTCTTGTTCCCCACTCCCTCCTCTATCCTCTGGTTCATTCCCTTTGCTATTTTGTTGATGTTTTGGCTGGTATTTTGAAGCCAAACCGGAGCTCACCGCCGAAGTTGTCGTGCGCCGTCTCTGTTCCATGGTGCCAAGCTGCTGCAAGCCGTTTTGGTCTTCGACTCCAACAGCAAGAAGATGCGCCCAGGAACCCTATAGCTAACGGTGAAAGCCATTCCGCATTTACGTGAGTATCGAGCAAGTTATCCATGTTTTACTCTCACCCGAAGCTTATGAACTAGCTGGGTTTTTCATTCAATTCGGTTTCCACAGTTAATCACTCTTCACAATTGCTAGCAAATAGTTTCTTCACTCCCTTGTGCACCATCTCGAACTGGAATTACCAAAAATGATAGACCGTAGCTCGAGAATCACGAGTTCTTCCCTCCGCCATCGAAAAGTCACCTATGTCGCCATCGACGGTTGTTTGCCGGCCGTTACACGACGATTTCACCTCCCTATCACTTCTCTCATGGTTCCAAGAGCTTTCCCCAGCCTTTTTCCCAAGATTTTAAGCCACGGGGCAGCGGTTCCGACATGGCCGTAACCCTAGCCGCCGCAGCCGCCGATGTGCCGCCGTTTCCGGCCGTCGGCAAGCTTCACCGACCCCACCATCGTGCTCAGCGCATGATTTTAGGGTTGGGCGCCCAAAACTAGGCGCTTTGGTGGCCGGGAACTCGGTTCCGGCGAGGCTCGCCGGAGCGCGCCGCCGCGGGAACCGCAAGCGCCGCCCGCGCGCTGCCGGCCCGAGGAAGACGAAGGTGCGGCAGGGTCCACACGTCAGTGAGTGTTTCCCTTTGGTTCGTGGATCTGCTGTGGCTGCGGCATTGAGATTAAGTTCAAACTTAGAAAATCTATAACTCTGTATATTTATCCAAAAATCGTCAAACAAATTTTGTTTGAAAGCCCTTGAGAGTTTCCTTTAGTGACAATCAATGTCCATGAAAATAATTTTTCATTTTTGGATAAATATTTTTCTTCAAACATTCCTGGAATTTTTACAACAAATCCTTCCAATGGACAAATACCCAAAATTCACATAAAATACTTTGTCCTGTTATTGGATACCAGAAAAAATTTGGAAGTCATTGAACCTGTCTAACTTATCCAAATTTAAAATTACTATCTGTTGTTCACTTATAAAGCAGAAACTGTAACCAGCAATTAATTCAAGTTGCTAAATTCAATTTCTCCTAGTAACCTTGCTCTATAAATCTCCAGTAAAATCCTGAATGACTCTTATGCTCTGAACTTTCATGTTGTACAAGTGGTTTGGTATTAAAACCAGTATAACTTTCTGTATAATTCAATTACCTTTTTCAATCATTGAATTGTTATAGATGTTCAGTTTCCTTGTTATGTCCCAAATTTGACCTAAACATTATTTTAGAAATTTACCAACTCCAGTAAAAGTTTCAGATTTAATTTGCATAATCTTCTAATCCAAATTCAGTTCCAAACCTAGATAATAATTGAAAGTCTAATTTCAGTTATAATATAATTGCAGAAATTCCTAGCAACTGTAAAATTCAATATCTCATGTATGTTTAGAAAATCATGAAACCAGTTTTGCTAGAACCAGGACAACCTCCTCTATCATTATCATCAACTGGTGGCTATGTAAAAGCTACAGTTTCCCCTCTAAAATTCTGGAAATGTTATTGCTTGCCATAATTTTAGAGACAACAAACTTCCTTGATCATCTCCTGTTCTTTGCAAGAGTCTCCATTATAGTCCCTAATATCTACCATAAAAATTCCAAAGCCAAGTAAGATCATTCACTCACTATAACCATAGTTAGAAGCTTATGAACTATATATACATTATAATTTCACTAGCATTCATATAGATTCTATATGCATGTCATGTAGTGATCGATACTGACGAGAGGTGTCGCTTGGAGAAGAAGGCCAGGGTGTCCACTTGAAGTCCTTAGCGGAGTATTCAGAGGAGGACCACTAATAATTGACATTTAATCGAGTCGCAAACTAAGGCAAGCCCCGGTTTGCATTTAAGAGGTTTTCAAAGTTTTCCCAATTTTATTCACTTACGTTTTCAATTGATATTGTGCATTATATATAAGGTGTTTGATACTCCACTTGCATATCCACAAATCCTATGGGAGGGCTGGAAAGGTTTATAGATTGACATGTAGAACTACCAAAGCTAATAGTGTAGATATACCTGTAGAAGTCGAGTAGTTGGAATCTACTCGCGAGATAGTAATAACAATTCATATGAGGGTGAAAGATGAAAGAATGGTTTATTCAATGAATCCAAGACCCGCCAGGTGGAATAGGAGTCGGTCAGATGGAGTCTCGGGCGCAAAGCCCTGCCTGTGTTGCTTGAGGACCGTGCCGTACGCGGCACCGTTGGGCAAGCTTGAACTGTACCAGTTGCATAATGGGATATGGGCCCAATAAACTGATGTAACTCCAGACTGTAGTGTGGAGACTCCTCGGTTGTCCTTGAATGGAGATGCGAAGGCATGAAGGTGTAAATCTTCTAGCGGGCAACTTCGACGTGTCCGTATAGGGGACCTTTTGATTGGGATGAAGAGGTTTGTCGACATTGGGGTCTTGGGTGAAAGGTGCCCGCGCATAACGTGGGGAGGAGAGCACGTAGGTGTCTCCCACGTGGGTGTGTGTGTTGTGTAGTCCGGGTGTGTCCTAATTGCAATCACCGTCCCTCATGGTTATTTGAGTACCACTTGTCCGTTGCTGTCATGACATGGTAAATACTAAAGAAGCCAGAGGAATACGATGTATGGAATTATAATTGCTTTGCATCCTTGTGTGGATTAGAGATAGCACAATTAAAAGTTTACAATTTACCCATAATTTAACTATAATAGCATTATGTGCTTTGGGCATGTCATATCATTGACAAAGCGTTTTGTGTTTGATTGTGGAGTCTATGATGTGCCATGCGTAAAGAATGTCATTTGCTACTTAAAATGGGATTATAAGGATCCACTGGTAGGCGAGTCCTTTATGCTATTCCTTACCTATGTTTAGTATTCACCCCTGCATATGTCTAGTGAGACGGGTTAGTCTTGCTGAGCCTTATGCTCACGTTTGCAGTTAACAAGTTTTTGTAGGTCATACGATTGATGAAGGGCCTAATGACGATGCCTTACCCTTTAGGGTTTATGGCTGAATGGAGGCCCTACACGCCGCCGATATCTGTTAGTGCTGCTAGTGTAAAGCGTCTGAGGGCATGGACAACTTTACTCATGCATAGCTAGTGCTGAGAGGGTAGTATGATGTATAGACTTCTTTCCTACGTTATAAATTGTAAAACTTCCACTGTGTTTATAAATCAAAGACTTAGTATTGTATTTTATTCTCATTCTTTTCTTGTATATTGTTGGGTGTCGCATCACACGACACCACCCAATGAGATCCTTAGATGTCGGGACCCCGGTCCCCACAGTTCTATGTGTACCGAAGTGTTGTAGATAATTGGGATAAATGATCTACGACATTCCTCGCCAAGTTTTTCCCGTTGGGCAAGACCAGTGCCCTACGTGGAAGAATTTACAGCTTTAGCAAGATACCAAGGATTCTATTCCCGAGACTCAGGAAATGCTTCAACAGTACATCCTAGCCTGTCCCACCATGGAATGGATGACTGGTTCATCATCAAAACCTTCTACAACGGCATGACCCTTTCTGCCCGTGACCATGTTGATGCTGCTACTGGACGTGCCTTTTTCTCATTGATAGTGTCGAAAGCCAAAGATTTGATTAAGAAGATGATGTCAAACATGGGTTGGAGCGTCTCCATACCCGCTAGCGAGGTATGCACACCTTGAAGGAGGTGACGTGATCGATGCCAAATTGGACCTCCTTATAAAGAAGATTGATGGGCAAGGCAATGGTGAGGTATGTGGCAATGCCTATGCCTTAGACTCTCACATCACTTGTGAAGTCTGTGGCAAAATGGGACATTTGAGCAATGATTGCCCAGAAACGCGTAAAGATTCCCTATTTGTAGCCAACAACAGAAACAACAATGTCTATCATCCCAGAGGTCAAGGGTGGGGCCATCCAAATCGATTCTTTCAAGGAGGGTGCAACAACAATGGCAACAATGGAAATCAACCCAACTTGAGAGAACTTGCCACTGGCCAGCTGAAGATCAATGAGGCTATATCCAAGAAGAAGTCAGCCAATGATAAGACCCTAGAGAGCATAAATGCCAAGATTGAAGGACTATCCTCAACCTTCAAGAATCAATTGAGTTTCAACAAGATGTTGGAAACTCAGTTGGCTCAACTGGTAGCTGTTGTTCCTCTAGTGGAGAATGGAAAGATGCCAGGACAGCCCGAATCCCCAGTGCGAAATGTCAACATGATTTCTCTTCAAGGAGGCAACTAGGTGAAAGACCCTAGATGTCCTACAATATCATGCTCAAATGGGGCATACCACTTTGACAAGACCTTTTTTGACCTTAGAGCAAGTGTGAGTGTGATGCCTAAGGTGGTTTCCGACCAGCTAAACTTCACGGAACTCACTCCAACACCAATGCATCTCCAGCTGGCTGATTCCTCAGTTCGTTATCCGGCGGGTATTGCTGAATATGTCCCAGTGAAAATCTGAAACTGCTTCATACCCATGGATTTCGTGGTGCTCAACATGGAGGTCGAGAAGGATACGCCACTCATTCTTGGGCACCCATTCCTAAGCACCACAAAGACTCACATAGATGTGGGTGTTGGAGAAATCCACTTCCATATCAATGGCAAGGAGGAGAAGTTTAACTTTCGCCCAAAGATGGACCAATGCTCCATGATCCGTATCAAGTATGGACCGAATGTTAAACACATTCAAGAGGTTGAAATCACACCTCCAAGGTGGACCATCTCATTGCATTTATGAGGAATTTGATCTATGTGGAAATCTTGTCTTATCGTCAACACCGACAACCCAAGAAGACAGAGAAGCCCGGGCCTCCCCAAGGGCCCAAGTCCACCAAGCCGCCAAAGAAGGTATGGCAGAAGAAGCAAGACAAGCCGTACGAGGCCATCCCTCCGTGCCTGGTTGTCAAGAAATGAAGAAGAATGAATGTCCATCTTATCGGACGGTGTTGATACCTAGCCAATAGGTTAAATCGGTAGTTACCCTTTTCTTTGTTTTTCTTTTCTCTTTATTTGGTTTTCCACATTTACTTTGATTTTCCCCACTGCATATTTGATTTTCCTAGTAAGTTGAGAATCTTATATTCTAAACTATCACTTCTATTTCTTTATTTTTTCACAGAAATAAAATTGTTAGGTTTTGAAAAAGGACTTTTTATTTGGAAAAAAAATTTGAGCTGTAAAAGTGGTATTTTACCAACGTGCTAATTTCATAGCCATTGGGGAGCCACCTGCCAAAAGGGGGAACAGGGAGGCCCAACATTCAAGTCGGCCGACCACCCTGTTCGTCCAACTAGGGGAAAGAGCCATTTTGGCTCTCTCTCTCTTCCAATGGCTACATTTGGTTCCCTAGTGACTGTTGAGGATTGCACACTATAAATGGTGGTCGTGAGGATCTCTTCTCCTCACACTTCACCTCATTTCATACCTCCCCAATGTCACTCTTGTTCACATTGTTTTCTTGCTCTTCATTGGAGCACTCTTGCTCAAATTCCCAACTCAAAAAGATTTGCTTTTGTTTGCATTTGCAATTTCCTATCAAGTCCTTCAAGGGAAAATTCGTCGGGGTTTTGCTTTCACAAATATCACCTCTTTTGAGTTTTTCCTTGTTGTGTTCTTGTTGTTTGTGGCCATGAAAGGAATGAAGAGGTTGTTTGGAAAATGAAGGAGACTGCAAGCTCAAGCCATGGTGGAGACCCAAGTGCACGCCCCTCTTTTGTTGCTACACCAAGTTCACGATGGAGGAGTGTAGGAGACGTCACTCCCATGGGTGAGCGGAGCAACCCACACCAACTTCTTCACGACAACGGCCTCGACATCCAAAGTGAATTTATTGATCAAGCATGTAAGCTCCTCCAAGATCGTGAGTTTTCTCATACGAAAGCTAATGATCCGGATGTGATCTCCAAAATAGGTATGGATTCCGAATTCTTTTCCATTTGGTGTGCATTAGGATGGGGAAACATTGCTCACATAGAGGAGAAAGATTCACACCTTCTCTCCATACAATTCCTTTGCACACTCAAAATAGGATTTGATGGTATTACTTTGAGATTATTTCAAAAATAATACACTATCTTATGTAAATATTTAAGTGAATTCTTAGGCTTCTATAAATGTTATTTGCTAGATTTAGACACTTTTCCTAAGTTTAACAAACAAAGTTTTTTGCAAGATTTAACTGGTGAGCTCAGATGTAGTGCACCTAAAAATAGCCACTTGCACAACCCAACTTTATGCTTCATGCATAGATGGGTGGCTACGACTATGTTCCCTAGAGGAGATGTAAGTATAATATGTGATGATGAGCTGAAAATTTTATTTGCCATTATTATTAAGATAAAAGTTGCTCCAATTATTGTCATGATGACACAATGGTTAGATTACATTCCAAGGGTAGGGCCAATTGATTACCTGTATTGCTACTAGGGTAGGAGCACTAGAATATTCTTCATTTGAGTATATTGAAAATGAAAGAGAATTAATTGATGAAGATTATTTAGTGCAAGGACATACCCTTAAGCATGATCAGGACAACTCTTTGATATTTTATTATCACGACTTTGTCAATGAAATTCGGTTACCTAACCCGAAGTATCATTTGTACAAATGCCGGAGGCTAACCATTGACCTTCTTCCCATCAAAGAAGCCGGAATAAGTAATGTCTCTAGCAGGGTAACTAGAAGCCGTACAAGGAGAGCGACTATACCTCCGACAACTTCCAAGGTCCATGAGTATGAAGAGGAAGAGAACCCAACAGGTGATGCATTCTGATGGACTCAAACTCCATCATATGAGACCGAAGGTCCGTCTATGCATGGATGGCCAGGTGCCGCATGGGAGCCACCCCTATCCACATCAAGCTCTAGTAGCTTGCCTCCATCGTCTATGAGAAGATGTTGTTCTTCTTTAGCTAGAAGTCATGATGACTATAGCCAAGGAATCACGGATCTCACTAGACGTATGGATTTGCTTGAAGTGAGAATGGATGACGTCTACAACACTCTCCAAAGGCATGCCCAAGGTACCCAAGACTGGTAACAACACATGAACGCTCAATTCATCAACCTAAACTCCACGCTACAACAACAACAAGTCGATCTAACGGCATACTTCCATCATCAAGGGTTCAACCCTCGACACAGAGGTGAGTGAAGAACAAGCTTGGGGGAGGACCCCTACTTGAGGTAAATTGTATCAACCCCTTTGCATATTTATTTTCCATTAGACCATCATTCACCATGCATATAAAAAAAGAATAATGATAATAAATTTTAGGATAGATTTGTTTTTCAATAAAATAAATGATGTGTTGTAAGAATGGTTTGGAATTTACATAGATGAAATGATGAATAGTTGCTCTATTTTAATTTTCCTAAGTCCCTAGTTTACAACTTACTGCTCTCCAACATATTGCTCTCATTGGCTAAAATTTCTTTTGCCTTGATTTGGAAATTGTGGGTAGCAAAAGCTTAATCCATTCTAAGTTGTTGTGAGATATGATATTGTGATAGGTCTGCTATTACTAGTTTGAAAGTGAAACTTAGATTTCCGAAGAAATTCTAAAAAGAATTAAGTTACTCTCATTTGATTGGAAATACCTACCAAAGCCATATGATACATTACATTGATAGACCTTATGCATATGCTATTTGTCTTCACATTGAGCTTTGTCAAACTAGTATAGTCATATGTGCGATTTCGTTCATTACTTTTATAATTCAAGACTTCACTAGCACATGCTATACTTCTACAATAGAAGTAAGCAAATTCCACCATACCGCCATTCCACAATAAAAAGAGGGACTCCATATCATTCGTGCTTAGTACTATCTCCAAAATTTATTGCATAAAAGGGGAGTAGATGACATGGATAAAAGAAAAAGAAAATGAAAAAGGAAAAAAATGCATGCTTACATCATAAGCATGAGAAAAAAATAGCCATGTTTCATCCCTGCAAAATAAGAGAGTGGACTAAAAAGGAGTCATCTCAAGATCCACATCCACTCGATTCCATCACACATGCACAAGTATGAACCAAATTGTTTTGAATTCATTTCTTCTAAGTCTTACTCTTTTGACTTAGCAATATTATGTGTTGCAAATATGCCTACTATATTCCCTACCAAGCTCTACATAAAAGACTTATGTAGAGTTAGGACGAATTTAGGCAAAATGCCTTGATGAGGATATATTTCCAATACACACAAATGAGAGACTTGAGAGAATCAAATTGAGATACTTAAAATCTAAATTAAAGTCAGGAATTTGAGTGGAATGTGATTTCTATTGTATGTGTGCTCCATTTGCTATTCTATCTTTCCACCACCCATGAATAGGAGATAGCATAAGCCCCATAATGACTTAAAACGGGTGATGTACCATGCCAATTTTGCAATACAAGGTAGAGTATTTTGTTTTGCACATGGTACTTTTGAAAAATAGAACATAGTAACAACTCCTGATCATCAATCTAAAGTCTTGACTTTGGTCAAGACGACCAAAGGATAAGCTTGGGGGAGTTTGTTGACGGCTGATATATTCCAATTTCACCCGTCAATATAACTTAATTATGAGAAGGAAATATCGTTTCTCGCACACATCACTTTTCTATTTAACATATTTCAACTTGTCATTGGAGAAAGTAGTGCATGTAGGGATTCTATGCAAAATTGAAGTGAAACAAGGGGATGGATCCTATAAAATATCATTCCAACCAATCAGACGACGCCGTGTGGAACCTCATGGATCAAATGGGCCACAAACAAAAGTATCCGAGGCCATCCAACAGTGTAGCACCAATATCAGTCAATGGGACCCACCTGGCGTAAACCTGGAGGAAGCACAACGCAAAAGGAGCCAAAAACAGTTTGGCGACCACCCTTGTCGGCCGACTAGGTCCTGGCGTCTTTCGCGGTCAAACGCCACGTGTTGGCTTCTCCCTGCTTGAAGAGGTCATTGGTGACTGATTCGCGTGCTTTTGGGGGCGGGAACCGACCCTTCTCCAAGCTATAAATAGGACCCCTCACCCCTCACTTCAACACACACCACTTGAGTATTCATCCATTGTATCCACTACTCTCCATAGGTTTAGAGGAGTATAGGCTCTAGAAAGGAGAGTCTCTAGTCCATAGTACAAGTAGGAGGGGAGTAGAAGGAGTCTCTTCCCAATTTCAATTGGTAAATGTATGTCTCCTATAGTCCGATTTGTATTTGTTACTTTATTCTTAATAAAGATGTTATTTTAGTCTTCCATTGTTCATATACTTGGATTAATCTTTTCTTGTTTGATTGTGGATTCCATGTATGTGGTAGGAGTAGTATTTATGATTATGCTATACCATTATCATTATATCATGATAAACACTATAAACCACCACTATAGTCTAATTAGCTATGACATGATTATGTTAACACGAATCACTTGTGCTATGAATTAACATTGGTTCAACAAAGATTTAGTTCATTGACTTAGGATGGCTTGTGCCTAGGCTCTTAAGTAATTACTTAATATGCTAGCATGATGCTAGGATAGAGAGTAGCGTTGAATGTCTCGTATGCCAACGGATTGAAGAGGTAGGCAGTAGTTGGTGACAGCCATATCTGTCCTTTGTAATCCTCGATGTTCGGTTATGCCACAGGCTCTTGGCGGGAGTCGTCCTAGTATTGCTAGGGGTAAACTCGTGCCCGATATGTTAATCCACATAGCATGAGAATTCATAATTGACATGATCATTAGTAACTAACCTAGGCTATGTATATGTACATTAGAAGTATTGTAGGAGTCTCTACCTAGTTCTTAGCCTTGTCCCTCTTTACCCCATATTATCCCCTTAGGATAGAATGCTCTTATGTGTGTCACACTACCTCAGTTACCCTTTATCTATCCTTGCTAGAACCCTACCTAGGCCAACCTAGCCTCTCCACTTGATGATTGTTTTACTTCCATATTGCCTTGCCTTGGGAGAATATAAATGAGACCCTTTGGGAATACTCTTAGAGGAGAAATGCTACATCGATAGTTTCCGTGCACTTGCAGGTTTACATGTATAATCTAAAATCTATTAACAAACATTTCTGGCACCACTGCTAGAGATGAGTTGTTAGTAGTGCGTAGGAACCATAAAAAACCACATCATCTGATTCCTTATGATACGAGTTTTCTTCTGAGTGATGTGTATTCAATTACTTGAGGTAGGCAAGATTGGACTGCAGAGTCCATGTCTTTTCCATGTAATTCTCTGACAGTGCTCTGAAGTCTTGATCTTTACACCTAAATGACATATCATTTTTCTATAAGGAAGACATATTGAACTCTAGAGTCTTGGCTTCGATCATTTATTTCCTTGCTTGAAGACTTACTGTTCTAATCTTGATTCGAATATTCCATCCTTGTTCTTAGAGTTTCTTTATCACAATGATTGCTTCTATAGAAGGTGTAGCTATCCTCACTACTTACTTTGTTCTGGTTGAGTCGTTAAGGATTTGACTGTGTATTTTTCTCAAAGAGACATCAAGGTGTAATGTGAGATTCAAACAAGGAATGATTGTCTCGCAATGAATGATTATGTCAACAAGTAGGTCAAAGGAGGAATTGCTTTGCACTGACATAAGAGAAATTAAGGTATGGTTCTATCATGTCATCAAAGTACAAAGACGCTCAATATATGGTAACTACAAGGCTGTTGGACAAAGCAATGTCACCATGCATTACAAGTCAAGGAGTTCCATCCCCTTGGAAAGCAAGGAACAATCCCGCAAGTAGAGAGAATGCAAGGTGCTCGCCAATTTGAGAAGTCACAAGGAAACTCCTCGCAAACTAAAAAACATTATTTTTTAACAATCAAGGTACTTGAGTCTCAATAAGTCAAGGAATAGACACTCAACTCGTGTTTGATCCCAAGGGTCTCAAGTAAGTGATACCCTTGTATCACTCAAGATAACAAAGCAAGTCGGTGGCGTTGTGAACGATAAAGTTGTTCATAGCTCAAGAATATTAGACACTACTTAAGTATTTCAACAGGGTTAGATATTCTTGCTCAAATTTCAGTATTAATCATGTTTCATGATGCTTGACAAGTTGGATGATGATGCGCATATGCAATGCAATCCTGGGCGGGTAGAGATACAAAAGGTATGATGCATTCATTCCTATGATTTGAACAAAAACCTGTAAGAACTTCCAAACACGCTAAAAAGTATCTTAGATACACAAGGATCTAGTGAACTTGGTCATGAAAGATGCTAGAAAAGGAATGCTACTTTCATGGCTCGACCATGTTTGATGGTGTCAAGATAAGGGTGTTAGCAAAAAGTTCCCTTAGACCTTCTAACCACCACCTGGAACAAGGGAATTGTGGTGTATTAGCAAAAGTTCTGGTTTCTCATCTTGAAGTGTTCTTACCCTACTATGTCTACCTTTAAGTAGGTGAGGTGGGTTACCCTCACAAGTGACAAAAAGAGTAGCCTTCAAAAAGCAAGTATCTAACATCTACTTCACTAGGTTTCAATAGGTGGTTGGCAATGGACTATGTTTGAGCAACAGTCAGTGTTAACAACTGAAGTCATCACCAAAGAATCACAAAGTTACACTACCTACCCATGGTTCCTTGTCTTAGAAGATGAAGCATTGGAGCTTTTCAACGTAAAAATCAACTAACTGCCTTAACTCAATGGTTGAGTACCACTAAGCATTGGGTTCAAAGCCACTAGAGTGATCTGTAGTGGCAGTTCTTCCTTTCTCCTTCTTTTTGATCTGATAAGTTGATGTCGTACTTTCCTTGCTTACTTGAGATCAATTCCCAACTTGTTGGTTCGTTGTTGATATAAACTAGGTGTAATACAATGGTGTCCATCACTTAGTTATTAGGGGGAAGGAGTGCACCCTAATAACTAAGTATCCTCCGTCTGTAGGAATGGGGAATCCATTTTTTGTGAGCATGTAATTGAATCAAGTCACATGTACAATCCATAGTAAAGGGTATACCAATATCCAACAAGGGAGTGTGAACCACATAGTTGCAACATTCCCCTCAACATTGCTCCTGTATTTGTTTGCCTTCTGTCTAGCCCGATCAGGTTGCATTCAAACTCGAATTTGACAATTCTAATGTCATTTTCATGACATGATCAAATTATAAATGTTGTATCTGACTCTCAAAACATTCCAACAACTACTCATGTAACTCCACTGTATCTCTGATTTGCGAGTTAGGACGTTGCAAAGACAACAGATTTCTTGGTATAATTTGGCAGAACCTCCCTTAAAAGTTGGGTTTTCGTCCACAATTCAAACAGATTTAATATTTCACAATTTGAAGTATCTTTCAATTAAAACATTGTCACACCAAATATTACCTTCCCATAAATTCTCACCTTTCCATCTTTACAACATTCACACAGGTCACATTTCGCAAATGACACGTGGTGCTCAAAACTGTCCAGATTCTGGACTGCCAGCATAGCTTTGACGATTCTTTAAATTACACATTGTTACAGCAAGTTTTATATTTTGTGTTCAATAGAAACCTGATAGGATACTTCTTAAATTTTCATAAAGGTATATATATGCCTATGTTACTTTTCTATCTTAGGAGATATGGCTGTTCAAAGTTCAACTATTTTCTCGCTGATTCTGATAGCACCAATGCATATGCATCTGTTTGAACTCGAAATTCCAATTTTTTATGAGCAGAATTCAAACAAAATTTTAATTTAAAAGTCGTAGAACATTTACTCCCCTTTATATAAATGTATCTCATTACTCTAGAGGAAGTTTCCTCTAAGAAATATGGCAAAATTACAGAGACTGGTCCATTAAGCATTAGAGTTGTAGCAGTTTTAGTCATGGTGCATTTTCATATTATTACAATGGTTTTCTGGTCTGGAGGTCAGTAGAATATTTGTAGAGGACTGCTTCCTGTTTCGGTCCATATATACTACAACTAAAATGACAAAACCTACTACGAGATATGTACTTCCAAATTTCAGCATCTTGCTGCCAGAGCCAGACAGCAAAATGCAAATTTGCTAGATGGTGTATTTAATTTATTTCATGCTTCAACTATGGAACTCTGTCATTGGATTTATCCAAAAACTTGTATATTAGAATTACATCATCGACATGTGCTTGAAGGGTCAATGTGTTCGACGTAACTCAAATGACATGTCGGTACTACGTTCCTCATAAAATTAAAAATCATAACCGCATTACCTCTAGCATATACATCTTATAGGTGGCACTAGAATCGAACACTCGCTGTTCTACTCGTAATACGTTTAACGCGGTTAGTATACCTGCAGAAGACACACAATGTCCATTTCACAGGATGCACCACAAGGGCGAGCCATATGGGTAGCACGACACACAGTTACAATATAATAAATCAGTTTTCAATCTAACGCTCTATATCATTCCATACAGGCCATCATCGAGAAGAACACGTCTTGATAAACGTGATCGTGTTTCTAAACCACATGACGGGGGACCCGAGTAATGCTCGAACGGGTCATCACGGTTGAGAATTTTATCAACCCAACATATACCACCTACTACCCCTACCTCACAGAGGCACGTTAATGGCGGGTGCTGTGTATGGCTCATTTAACATGAATTGTCCAAGAGTTGCATACTATTGTGTTCTTGACCACATGATGGGGTATCCACACTTTTGCCTGAAGCATGCCAGGGAGCAGAATTTTCATATGTTCCCAAAACCATGACAAGGTTCAGAGACTCATATTAACTCTCGTGCGAAGCCACGGGGGACAATCACCGTACTACCTCTTGTACGGGGGAGCTTACCGCGATAGATCCGCTCGCGGTGAAGTACTTTACCCCTTACCTGAGCATAGGTGCATTGTTACAAAATTAAAAACACATGTGTTAGTTTGCCACCTTATGTAACTATGCTAATATCAGTCCTTATGTGGGCGTAGTACCCAATCCTCACTAGTAAGTCTATAATTTTTGAAATAAGTTCCTTTTTAGGTGTGTTATTCCCAATGTATCTCTGATACCATACTGTGAGGACCGAGATCTAGACAAACCAGGAATCACATTGGTTGGTGTCATACGATGCGGCACCCAATAGCACAACAAAGGAAAGAACAAGGAACTCATAACATAAGTGAGCAACTTATATTAATGTCAGAGTTTTATGCTAAAGAGCTTACATCAATTAAAGTGTTCATACTACTCTCTCGAACCTACACTACATCAGTAGCGGTCGTATCCAGCCGTGGATACTCCACTATGGTGTCACAGAAGAAAGCAACAGCGTCCAAGACATACTTTGGCTATATACCCCGACGAGTGCAAAGCCTAGGAACATTTCATAGCTATATACCTGCAAAACTCCTATAAATGCAACCTTGAGCACAAGGCTTAGCAAGACATAACTGTTTCTCCTAAGCATGGGAGTCGACATGCTGGGAACATAAGACTTGAATTTAAACTGCAACAAGTAAATGTTAACTATTAGTAGATCCTTGCTTTAGTTTTATAATAGCAGGTGAAGTTGCGTAGAATCATAACTTCAGTTCTCCCATCAACTACTTTAACCAAGTTGCTTAACCATACAACAGGTCCCACCATGTTCCAGTTGTTACTACGTCACAACGTATTGAAGAAGTATGCTCCCTTCCGTGAGCGACGGTGATTCGAATCAAGATACACCCGACTTGCACGACATAAAAGCCTGTCGGAAAGAGATGATCAACCAATTCTGTTGATGTCATGTATGGCCACCGTTCACAAGACACCCAAGCATTGAACTGGTCCTACCGTCCTGGAAATGTAAGCCCCAACTACTCGGGGTTGTAGGTAGTGGTGTTACCCCTTACTTTCCTATTGTCTAACCGCCTAAGACGGTGGGGTATGCCTCAAAACCAGGGTTAACAAGTTACATCTGTTTGTTGGATCCACTAGAGCCAGTATTTACCCGGTACATATTCAAACTTGTCCTGCAGGGCTGCACACGGTACGATCGTCAATTGACATAGCCAGGAACTATACTCACAGAACCACGTTCTTGAGCATCCTAATCTCCCTCCTGGGTCACAGATTAACCATTCCATCTTCTTCCCTTTCCTCAAACCAATTCCATCCATATTCCTCAACTTTAATATAGCAATTATAATCATATAAAGTCCTATTCTACCCAGACTCTAGGAAATCTTTGGTCATACATGTGGAGTATCATAGATCACTAGACTTAATGCAACAGTCCATACTAGGTTGCGGCTAGTGTAAATGTCAATAAGTCAGGACTTGATCTTCCAAATGAATCTTCTCGTCGTTCTTCTTCTTTCCATATATTTCGTGTTGCTTGGTCAAATCTTCCTTGTAGCGGGTCCGCACTTGTCCTCCTCCTCCGATTAGTGCCCCCCCCCCCCCCCCGTCGATCTTCGTCATCCTAGGGATCGGTCGATATGAATATCATGCATTAGTGTACTATACAATGTATATATGAACAAATCTAAAGTAATTAATCCACACTATTCTTGATATACTTATATAGATTTCATCAGTTCACATGGGATTTAGGACAAAAAGGCTTAACTGGTTGCAAGGAGAATTATACTCATGAGAATATGAGTAAAGTGCCTACTAGAAAAAATCATTCTATGAAACTAGCCATGCTCATCATGTGAAACAGCAGGATAAAATGATAGATGATATTATGAGGGTGCTAGGGAAATATTTTCATAATTTTCTGACAATTCTATAGTTCATAATTCATTTTTGATGTTTGAATCATTTTTTCTGGAATTCTACTGGCATTTTCTGCTATTTTCAGCAAGGATGAGACAACTCACTAGATTTAACCAAGCTATGTTGAGAATGATGGTACCATCTGCTCGGGATGGGGATGGTCGGAATCCCGTGTGCGACGGCGGCGGCGGAGATTAGGGTTCTGGCGACCTTGGTTTTCTTCATTTCTCCATGAACAAACAAGCGACAAGGTCGGGGAGCTTCCTAGCAGGATGGGGAACACGAATATGTGGTGTAAATCAAGTGGAATGGCCTGCAACAATTGATGCGTCGGTGACCTAGCCATATTTTATCCTCCGGTGGCAAAACTCGATGAACTTCACCTACGGTCGATGATTTTCATTGGTTTCTGGTCGAGGGTGTGTGCTAGTCTACCAGGAAGATATATATTACAGCCATGATCCATGATCAAGCCTGTACAAGGAATTAGAGCTAAACCGATGTTCTTCTTCATATAAACATGTTACAAAAACTTATTATATGCAGGCTATAGGGAACGAAATGAAAAATGGTTTTCACCATGACCATGAGCGTGGAGGGGCACTTCTTTTTGATGAAGGGAGCACCCGTGACAGTGCTTCGTTCGCCGGAGAGACATTGAAGCAGAGAGGCGGCACCCGTGGCTTCACCACGAGCTTTGGCGGCGCTTCAAAATAACCAGCACAGAGGTGAGGAAACGCTGCAATGATTAAAGGAGAAGATAGATGGGAGCTTTGCGCTACATTTTTCCGTTGGGAAGGAAGTGCAACACGGTCAGGGGTGCTGCTTCTCGGGGAGGCAGCAGGGGCTCTGTTTTTGTGAACTGGGAAAGAAAGAAAACATCGAGGAGAAGCACCAGGGGTTTAAGTAGGGCAGATTGGAGCTCAATGCCATGCAGATGCTGCTTGCATGCAAGTTTTCTGCGGTGGAGCATTCTTCCGGCATTGAGCGCGGGGAGCAGAGAGCAGAGGGGGTACCTCTGTTCTCTGTCTCTATCCAGTGGGCCCCCACCATGCCCCCTACTCATTCTTCTCTGGACAGTAACTTCCGTCACCTATGTTTGTTCAAATATGCAAGATTTTTTTGGGGAGGCATAATGAACTATCTGGAAATTGATTTTAAAACCCAATACCCCATTTGGACAAGTTTTTTTTGAATTCAAATTTGAATTTTTAAAATTGGATGCAATTCCATGTCTCACCTAATTTAAATAGCAAACAAGCCTAAAAAATCATGAAATTTTGCATGAGAGCTATTTTGAATATTTGAAACCCATGGGCAACTCAAATTTTTATTTTAACAAAGTTTGAACAGGCGCTATTTTGAATTTGAATTCCCCACTTAGGGTTTTAATTCATTTGATTTTTCAGTTGCTATTTTTTCTTTCTTTTGGTCACTTTGTCTTTCAAAGCTGAGATGACTCTCAAATTTAGTGAAAGTGAATCTAGGCATCCCTTGTGGGTTTTGGTTGATTTATGACAAACAAATGAGATCCTAACAAAAATGTTGAGATGAGCGCAGGCTTTAACGAAATTTGGAAGAAAGCGCAAAAAGGAAGGATAATGAGGATCTAAAGGGGAAAAAAACTCAAGAGCTGAAAAGATTAGATCATTGTGTATGGAGTGTGTTGGAGAAACACACCCCAAGAGCTCAAGTTAACAAACAATTTAGCTCACTGCACAATCCACAGGAAAACCTGACTAGTCCGATATATACCGGACTAGTACGATATCTCTCTGACTAGAATCAGACTAGCCCCCCCCCCCCCCCTTGTGCGGACTAGTCCTTAGCACTTCACTCTTGCACAACAAACGTACAAGTCCGATATCTATTGGACTAGTCCGATAATCTTCTGACTAAAATCGGACAAGTCCTCCAAGTCCGGACTTGTCCATTAGCCCCACAATTTTTCACGACACTGGACTAGTCCGATATCACCACGGACTAGTCCGAAAACTCTCTGGCTAAGATCGGACATGTCCTCGTAGTGCGGACTTGTCCTTAATTCTACATGAGGTTCACCACACCGGACTAGTCCAATATACACCAGACTAGTAGGAACACTTCCAGAGCCCAGATCGGACTAGTCCAGACACTTACGGACAAGTCCAATATCTCAGAACACTTAGGGTTTCCAACACGCCGCACACCGGACTAGTCTGGACATCGCAAACCCTAACAGTATCTTTTGGAAACCCTAGTATAAATAGAGGTGTTCAGCCCTACAAACACAACTCTAGATCCCTTGCACTGCGACACCTTCCAAGAGCCCAAAATACACATCTCTCCACACACTCTAACCCTAGAAAGATCAAATCTTTGAGGATTAGCATTGATCAAAAGTAGAGACTAGTTTCACACGATCTTGAGCTCTTGGGTTTGAATCTCTCGCACACTCTTGTTGTTTATTGCATATTTTTTAGTGTGTTTGGTTGTGTTCATCATTGTAGATCTTGGGGAGCCCTCAACTTGTGAGAAGGCCTCTTGAACAACGTTATTTGCCCCTTTGTGGTTAGTGGAAGAGGATTGGCCTCCGTGACGATTTGACAAGGGTAGGGTTGGTGAAGACCCGGTCCTCCGTGGACTCCTTAACGTGGATGTAGGTTTCCTTTGTGGGAATCAAACCACGGGATAAAATCGTGTCTCGTGCACCTTTGTTTTACTTTTCATCATAATCTAATTTTAGTCTAGTGTTGTGAAATTCACCTTCAAACATTGTATCATACTTGTTCATTGCAATATACTGATTCATTTGTTCAATACACTTTACTTATAATCTGATTTTTGCTGCATAGTGTTCTAGATGTAGAATTATTAATTTAGTTTTATCATTTAGTCCACGCACACCGGACTAGTCCACACAATATCGGACTAGTCCGATTTTTCTGTATTTGATCGATTTGTTACTTGTTTCAAGATCCAACAAAAGTTCAAAAGGCCGATTCACCCCGCCCCTCTCTAGGCTACATTAAAGAGGTATCAGTGCTGGGTTCTTCAAAAGAGACTCAATGCTCAAAGAGAAGATGTTGGACGACAAGGATGTACACAAGAACTTTAACAACGAGAAGGGTGATGAAGAAAGAACTCAAAAGCTAGAGAAGCTTCTTGACGCCATCCAAGATTGTGAGGATGATGATGAGGAGATGCTTGAAGTCAAGGCACTCTTAAGAAAGAAGGCACTCTCCCCAAAAGGGAAGAAGAAGATCGAGGATGAAAACAATAAGGGGAGTAGTCACACTGACTACTCTCGATATTCTTTTAATTATGATTGGTTAAATTCTAACAATAATCATTACTTGTCAATTCCTCTAGGGAAAGCACCTTTCTTTGATGGCAATGATTATTCTATGTGGAGACAAAACATGAAGATGCATCTCATATCTCTTAACACCAGTTTGTGGTATATAGTGTGTACAGGGATAGATATCCTGAATGATGATGAAGAGCTCACTCCAAACCAAGAACAATCTATTCATCGGAACGCTCAAGCTACAGCTGTTATCACATCTTCACTGAGCCGAGACAAGTTCACCAAGGTGTATGGACTCGAAATTTCCAAGGAGATATGGGATACTCTACAAACTGCACATGAAGGTGATCATCATGTACGGGAAGCAAGATTGAAATGATTGAAGGCCGATTGGGAAGATTCGCCATTGAAGAAGATGAGTCACCACATGATATGTACAATCAATTGAAGAATCTTATCAACAAAGTCCGAGCATATGGCAGCAAGAAGTGGAATGATCACAAGGTCGTAAAGCTAATTCTTATATCATTCATGCCTCGCAATGTGGGTCTTTGCTCAATGATTAGAGAAAGCCCTGGGTATTGGAAGATGACCCAGGATGAACTTCTTGGCAATATTATCAACTTTGAAATGATGGAGAAGCAAGGCAAGCACATCAAGGAAATTGCTGACCTCACCTCGGCAAAGAAGAGAAGACTTGCTTTGAAGTCAACTTGCAAACATGTATCAAAAGAAGCTTGAGAAGATCATGGAGACGACGATAGTGATGATGAAAGTAGTGACATCGATGAGGAAGACATGATCTTATTCATGAAGAAGTTTATGAAAATGATGAAAAGAAGGCAAGGTGGTAGCTCAAATGAAGGAATACATAGGGACAAACCAAGACAAAAGATCAGGCGGGCATGTTATAACTGTGGGGAGTATGACTATTTCATAGTAGACTGTCCACATGAAGAAAATAAAAGGAAGACTAAAGACAACAATCCTCAACCGAAGAAAATGTTCAAGAAGAAGATACAATTTGGCCAAGCGCACTTAGAGAAAGAGTGGGACTCAACTGATGAGTCCTTGTCCGAAGAAGAAGAGGAGATGTCCACCATAGCCATCAAGAGGACTTCCAAGAAATCCACTCTCTTCCCAACCATGAGCGCATGGAAAGACACCAACAACACTTGTGTAATGGCCAAGGAAGGTAAAAGAAAGGTAACAACTAAATATTCCTCTTTGCATTTTTTTCTAGTTATATTGATGATTCTATTGATGATGAAGATATGCTTAGGTGTTTAGACAACAAAACTGCTGCTAAGATGAAATTTCTAATGGATAAGCTTGTTGATAAGGAGGATCTAGTTGATCGTCAAGAAGATATGATCATCCTCCAAAAAGAAGAATATATTAAGATCAAAAAGCTCCTTGAACTTGAAAAGGAGTGAAGCAAATCACTAGAACTTGAGTTAGATTCAAGCAAGGAAGCTTGCTTGAAGTTAAACGACTCAACCGCCACCATCAAGAATGAACTTGCTAACTTGACCAAAGTTAACAAGATTCTTGAGGTACAAGTTGAGTCACTCAAGCAAAATGGTTCTTCATCCTCTTCAAGTTTACCTTCTCAACATATAAGATCTAACACTTTTATTGCTTGTACATGTGCTAAAAGTGACACTAACTTGAAAGAAAAGTCAAACTTGACAAAAGACAAACATCCTTCCCGAAGTGGCATAGTTGACAAGGAGAAGGTCAAGAATGCACGCAGTGCATACTTGGTCACAAGACCTCCTAATGTCAAATATGGCATTGGGTATTCTTGTGGTGAAAAGCAAAATGCTAGAAGCCACAAGAATAACAAGAAACACATTGACTTTGTCAAGGGAAACACTTCTCATGTTAGAAAACTTAATAATCTTGATAAGTTTAACATTGTGAACACATATGAATAACAAGTTTTATTTAGAACATTTGATGCTTCATATGTACTTATGAAAAGTAATATTGGAAGAGTTTATGCCAAATATGTTTGGCGATGCCATGGGAACACTAAGTTTCATGTGTGGGTGCCCAAATCACTTGTGACTAACCTCAAAGGACCCAAGCAAGCTTGGGTACCTATGACCAAGGCATAATTTGTCTTTTGCAGGCCTATTCATCCGGTGGAGCTAAATGGATGCTAGACAGTGGATGTACCAATCACATGACCAGAGAAAGAAGAATGTTTGTGGAATATGAAGAAAATGAAGATCCAAGCGAAGGCATTTACTTTGCTGATAATAGTCAAGGAAGGGTGCTTGGTACTGGTAAAATTGCAATTTCATCGAAGCATACTCTTTCTCATGTTTTACACGTTGAATTCCCTGGATTATAACATTTTGTCCATATCTCAATTATGTGACAAAGGTTATAATTGTTTATTCACTAATGAGGTTGTGATCGTCTCTAGAAGGAGTGATAACTCAGTTGCATTCAAGGGTGTGTTAAAGGGAAAACTTTATCTAGTTGACTCCAACATGGATAAAGCCAAACTTAACACATGCTTGATTGCAAAGACCAACATGGGTTGGCTGTGGCATAGACGACTAGCACATGCTGGTATGAGGAATCTTCAAAAACTCCTTAAAGGCGATCACATCCGAGGTTTAAAGGATGTGGTTTTTTAGAAAGACACGCCTTGTAGCGCGTTCAAAACCAGAAGCAAGTAGGAGCACCACATATCGCGAAGAATGTCATGACTACAACAAGACCGCTCGAGCTCCATCATATGGACCTCGTTGGTCCAATTGCTTACATAAGCATCTGCAGTAACAAATACGGTTTAGTCATTGTTGATGATTTTTCTCACTTCACGTGGGTTTTCCTTTTGCATGATAAGATAGAAAATCAAGGAACCCTCAAGAAGTTTCGCAAGCGAGCTCAAAATGAATTTTCATTGACGATCAAGAACATACGAAGTGACAATGGAACGGAGTACAAGAATACCCAAGTTGAGGAGTATCTATATGAAGAAGGGATAAAGCACGAATTTTCAGTACCATATTCTCCTCAACAAAACGGAGTAGCCGAAAGGAAGAACTGAACCCTCATTGAGATGGCGAGGACAATGCTTGATGAATAAGAGACTTCAGACCGGTTTTGGGCCGAAGCGGTTAACACCGCTTGTCACGCCATAAACCGACTCTATCTTCATCGTTTGCTCAAGAAAACTTTGTATGAACTACTCATGAGTAACAAGCCAAATATTTCATATTTCCGAGTCTTTGGTATAAATGTTATATTTTGAACAAGAAGCCTAGGACACAAAGTTCGCTTCGAAGTTCGATGAAGGTTTCTTACTTGGCTATGATTCGAACTCCTACACCTATCGGATCTTCAACAAGGCCTTTGGACTTGTTGAAGTAGCACGTGACGTGGAGTTCGATGAAACTAATGGCTCTCGAGAAGAACAAGTTGATCAATGTGTGCTCTCGGGATGAAACTTAAGGCTTACAAAATGAAATTAATTCATTCAAGAAGAGAGGATTTCATTCATATGAAGGATTGGATTACAAAATGAGGATTACAAAGGAAAATGCAAAAGAAAAAGGTCCTATCTACTGGAGGTCCTAAAATTCTATGAAAATGCAAGACACCTTTTTTTTGCAGCTTCTTGAACGTTGTCCTTGACATCATCTTCCTCTTCCGTGTAAAATCCCACTTAATCCTAAATATGAAATTCAGTTGTCAGTTAAATTTAAATTTCATTGGGTTCAAGAAATGGTCATGTACATAAACCTGAACGTATTCAATTCCTTTTTCTTCTCATGTTTTAAATTTTATTAACATGAGAAACATACTTCACCAATAATCTTAAAATAATTCAAATATCATCTCTGCAAAATTTTGGAATATTTGAATGGGGTTTGCTTGGGCAAATCAAATTATAGTACCTCATGTACTCAAATAAACAAATAGCATATAGCTATTGTATACACATGCCCTGTCAAGAACATTCAAATCTGAGGCTATAAATTTTTCTATAGTCTTCTAAAATTGCAAATAAGCTCCTTGAAAAGTTTCATGAATTTTGGAGTCCATTTGTTATTTTATGTGAGACGATCAGCAAATTTGAATCAAGTTTAAATTCAAATTCAAAATCTGGTCAATTATACTTGAACATAAAGATCTAAACACACCATTGTGTTCATCACATTTTTCTTGACTTATCCATGAAGTTTCATGATTTTTGGAGTTCATTTACTATTTCTAAATGAATTACTAAAATGGCAGTAGCTGTAAGGCTGAGTGACGGGGCCCACCAGTCAGCAGCCACGTGCGCCGCAAACCAGCGCGCGCTGCGCGTGCCACCGCAATGGCGTGCATGCCCAGCGCGACAGCAGCAAGCTACCGCCGTTTGAGCTCTATAAATATCGCCCTTGGCTGCTCCGTATCGCTCCACGGTCGCTCTTATCGCCTTACTTCCCACTAAGCCGACGGGCTGCGCCATTTTCGCCCCGCACGCAAGATTCCAACCGCCGACGCCGCGCGCCCGTTGCCGGCCAGCCGAAGGCCTCTCGCGCCAAGCTTTCAACGGCAAGGTTGTTCCCCACTCTCTGCTCTAGCCTCTGGTTCACTCCTGACGTTTGTTCGTTGATGTTTTGGCCGGTATTTTGAAGCTAACCCGGAGTCCGCCGTTGTGTTCACCGTGCGCCGTCTCTGCTCCATGGTGCCAGGCTGCTACAAGCAGTTTCGTGACTCCAATATCAAACTAGTGCGCCTGGACACACTCTGCACGACGGTGAAAGCCGTTCCTTGTTTACGTGAGTATCGAGCAAGTTAGCTGAGTTTTATTCTCGGCCGAAGCTTATGAACTCGCTCGGTTTTTCATTCAATTCGAGTTCCACACTTAATCACTCTCCACAATTGCTAGCAAATAGTTTCTACACTTATTTGTGCACCCTCTCGAACTGGAATCACCAAAAATGATCGACCTTAGCTCGAGAATCACAAGTTCTTCCCTCCGCCGTTAAGAAGTTGCCTCTGTCGCCGTCGATGATGGTTTTGTCGACCGCTACACGACGATCTCACCTTCCCATCACCTTCCTCGTGGTTCCAGAAGACTTTCCCAGCCTTTTTAGAAGAGTTTTGGCCACGGAGCAACGGTTCCGACATGGCCGGAACCCTAGCTGCTGCCGCCGTCGATGCGCTGCTGTTCCGACCGTCGGCAAGCCTCCCCGACCCCACCATCATGCTCAGCACAGGAGTTTAAGGTTGGGCGCCAAAGATTAGGTGCTGCGGTGGACGGGAACTCAGATCCGGCGAGGCTCGCTGGAGCGCGCCGCCGTTGCAGCCCCGCGCGCCGCTCGCGTCGGGGGATTGAAGACGGCGCAGCAGGCCCCGTGTGTCAGCGTCTTTTAACCCCGTCGGATCAGGTGTGGGCCGGGATCTGTTGTGGCTACTAGGTGTATCTCTGTGGTCCCCGTGTGGTGTGAATGCCATTGGTCCATTTTAAAACGGTGGGGTCCACGGTTTAATTCAATTCAGGATTTAATTCCAGATTTGACTCCAACTTAGAAAATCCATAACTTTCTATAGACTGCTCCAAAAATCTTCAAACAAATTTTGTTTGAAAGCCCTTGAACTCTAGTTTCTGTTAGTACCAATGACTTTTATGAAACTTACTTTAAATTCTGCAGAAAACAAACATTCCAAATACAAATCCAATTTTTCCCGATGAACTGTCCACTGGAAAAATCCCCAAAATTCACATAGAATACATCATCCTATTCTTGAGTTCCAGAAAAAGTTTGGGAGCCATTACACCTATATAACTCTCTGTATAATTCAATTACCTTTTTCATTCATTGAATTATTAGAGATGTTGAGTTGCTTTATTGTGGCCCAAATTTGAACTGGACACTCCTTTAGTAATATACTAACTCCTTTAAAAATTTTAGATTTAATTGACTTAGTCTCCTAGTCCTAATTCTGTTGCCAACTTAATGTTAGTTGAAAAGCTAAAATTCAGATATAAAATAATTCCAGAAATTCTTGCCAACTTTGAAATTCAATATCTCCTTCACCAAGGCTTAGAAATTTATGAAAATAATTTTTCTAGAACCAGGACAACATCCTCTATCATGATCATCAACTGACAGCTATGTTCAAGCTACAGTTTCTTCTCTAAAATTCTTGGGAATTTATTGCTTACCATTATTTTAGAGACAACAAACTATTTTGATGATCTCCTGTTCTTTGCAAGAGTATTCCTTGTAGTCCCTAACATCTACCATAAAAATCACAAGACCAAAGAAAATCATTCACTCACTATGACCATAGTTAGAAACTTATGAACTATATGTACATTATAATTTATTAGCATTCCTATATGCATGTCGTGTAGTGATCGATATTGACGAGAAGTATCGCTTGGAGGAGGAGGCCAGGGTGTCCACTTGAAGTCCTTGGCGGAGTCTTCAGAGAAGGACCCTTAACAATTGACATTTAATTGAGTCGCAAACTAAGGCAAGCCCTGGTTTGCATTTAAGAGCTTTTCAAAGTTTTCTAGTTTTATTCACTTACGTCTTCAGTTGATATTGTGCATTTACGTATAAGGTGATTGATACTCCACTTGCATGACCACAAATCCCAGGGTTTGGTTGGAACAGGTTACAGTTTGACCTGTAGTAACTGTTTTGCTAATGTATAGGAAATCCGGTAGAAGTCGAGTAGTTGGAATCTACTCGCAAGATAGGAATAATAGTCCACATGAGGGTGGAAGATTAAAAATGGCTTATGAAATGAATACGAGATCAGGCAGGGGGAATAGGAATCGACGAGATGGAATCTCGGGTGCATAGCCCTGCCTGTGTCGCTTGAGGACCATGCTGTATGCAGCATCGTTGGGCAAGCTTGAACTGTGAAAGCATCTAGGCCCCATGAGGTACGGTTTCGGTGATTAATGACAACCATTCGGTATTACTAATGAATTTGTGAATGCAAGGTCCCAATAACACTCAATCAAATGAAATCAAAATTACATTGGAGACCCATATAAAATCAACGAGTGAGATCAAATCAAATCATATGAAGACAAGAAGTGAAAGCTCTAACTTGACATCACCCAAATGCTTGAAGACAATCAAAACAACATTTCAAACAAGTGTCAAAGAGGTCACAAGTTCAAATTCCAAAAGAACAACTCAAAACAACTCGAAGTCAACAAGTTGAACACACCGGATCATCCGATGGTTTTTGAGTTGACTGCATCGGTCGAGTTGTGTCAACAGAAGAAGAAGACCTCAGAGCAAAGAACTCACCGGATCATCCGATGTGAGTGGATCAGTGACATCGGTCCATCATCACATATTGCAACACCATTGGACCAAGTGAAGCACCGGATCATCCGATGTGTAGACTTACACACATCGGTCGATCACTCCAGTAAGCTTCAAGATCAAGCAAAATTCTGGAGGAAGAGCCACCGGATCATCCGATGAGAAGACAGCTCAACATCGGTCTAACAACGGTCATATCTGACAC
This sequence comes from Tuctoria greenei, assembly GCA_036927565.1. Taxonomy (NCBI): domain Eukaryota; kingdom Viridiplantae; phylum Streptophyta; class Magnoliopsida; order Poales; family Poaceae; genus Tuctoria; species Tuctoria greenei. Next base: position 127,708,659 of record JAYESD010000003.1, on the reverse strand, counting down.
AGTGACATCAGCTAATTTGGCTTTAACCGATGTTAACTGAAGGGGAGACATCGGATCATCCGGTGTTCGCAGAGAAGTGATGTCAGCCTACTTTTCCAATGGCTATCTCGTGGAGACTGGCTATTTATACCCCTTCAACCTGTCAAATCGACAAGACTTGAAGTCCAGACATACTCTACACATCCTAGAGCATTCAAGCAATAGAGCTACCACTTTCACATCATTTGATCATCATTTGTACACCAAGAGATAGGCTAGAACTAGCTAGAGATAGTGCTTGGGTGCCTCCACTCTTGGTGATTGGAGTCTCTAGTGTAGTGAGAGCAATAAGGGAGTGTCCCTTGGTGTGTGTGACTTCCGGAGCTTGCCAAGAGGATTGTGGAAGCCTGGAGGATTCCAAAGTGTACAAGGCTTGAGCTCCACCTTGCCAAGGTTGGCGAACGGAGAAGAATAGTGAAGACCCCCTTGTCTCGGTGACTTGGGAGTGGCAAAACCCCTCGGTGGGTGCCACAACGTGGATGTAGGAGGATCCTTGTGATCTTACCGAACCACGGGACAAACTCCGTGTCCCTTGAGCGTTTGCATCCCTCTCCCTTTTTACACTTATGCAATCTTCATTCCGCAACTTTAATTTACATTGATTGCATAGTTTAATCGCATAGGGAATTGGGCTTTAGGTTGTTAGTTTTTTTTAATTGCCTTAAAATTTGAAAGAAAGCCCAATTCACCCCCCCCCCCCCTCTTGGGCGTTTCGATCCTTACAATTGGTATCAGAGCGAGGTTGCTCATTGGATCATTGTAGCTTCACCGCTAGAGAGCTTAAATGGCCAAGAATGGGGGTTCGGTTCCCACCTTCGAGGGCAAGAACTTTGCCTATTGGAAAGCACGCATGCGTGCCTACCTAGAGGCTATTGCTCCCGAAGTTTGGGAAGCGACCCATGCGGGATTTGGAGATCTCAATTATGTTGGTGATCAACTAAAATGGGATGCTAAGGCTAGAAATGCCATCTATGAATGTATAAGTCAAGACGTATTTGCTAGAATTGCTAGTAAAGAGAAAGCTTGTGAAATTTGGGCATGTTTAATTGAAATTCATGAGGGCTCATCTCGTGTTAAAGAACTCAAATATCACTTGCTTAAATCCAAGTATGATGAATTCAAAATGCTTCCTCATGAGAATGTTAACCAAATGTTTTCTCGTTTAAATGTGCTCATTGAGGAGATTAACGCACTTGACATTGCTTCTCTTGGTAAGGGACTTATCAACCGCAAGATCCTCATGCTTCTACCCAAGCCCAAGTACAACATTATCAATTCAATGCTCCAAAAGGAATCACTTGACAACATTGAAGTCTCGGAGCTCATTGGAGAAATTCATGCTCATGAGATGAGCGTACTTGGAATGATGGAGGAGTCATCGTCAAAAACCATTGCTCTCAAGGCTTCAACTAAGAAGACAACTTCCAAAAAAAAGAAAGTGGTTGAGCCTAGCTCAAGCGAAGAAGAGCAAGCAACAAGCGAAGATGACGATGATGAGCTTGCGTTGATGATGAGAAAATTCTCACGTCTAAACTCCAAGATCGCAAAGAAGGGATACTCTTTTGATCCAAGAAGAAAGCCTTCCTCCCAAGAAAAGATGAAAATAAGACATGCTATAATTGTGGTGATCAAGGCCACATATCATATGATTGTCCAAGATCGGACAAGAGGAAAGACAACCATAAGGGAAAGCATAGAAAGCTAGAAGAAAGCGATGAAGATGAAGAAGAGATCAAGCCCAAGCGTTCCTTTGGAAAGAAGAAATTTGACAAAGGCAAGAAGACCAAACTCTTTCCAAAGAAGAGAAGAGGGCCTCAAAAAGTCTTCATGTGTGAGGCAAATGAGTGGATCACGGATGAAGAGTCAAGCGACGAAGAGAGTGAAGATGAAGAAAACTTGGCGGGTCTTGCCATCGTCGACAAGGACAACTCACCTCTTCGTCCACCTCCTATGTGCCTCATGGCAAAAGGTAACACTAAGGTATGTGACGACTCTAGCGATGATGATGATGAGCTCTCCCCCGATGAATTAGCATCCATGATTAATGAATACCATGTCATCATAAAAAGGGAAAAGAGCAAGGTTAAGGCACTTGAACAAACTTGTGCTAAGCTTGAGAGTGCGAAACTCGATTTGCATGACAAGTATGTAACCATACTTAAAGAGCATGACACGCTTAAAACATATGTCAAGCAAATCGAGGAGGAAAATGCTCAAATCAAGCTTGGTCATCATGAGCTTGACTTAGCAAACCAAGCACTCTTGAGAAAGCACAATGACTTGGTTCAAGAACATGAAGTGCTTAACCGTTCTTATGAGGCAATTGAGCTAAAAATGAAAAACATGAAAAAGGAAACCCTTGATGGCAAAGTATCAACTATTTCACATGCCACTAATATGTTGGATAAGTCTTTGCGTTTGAAAGCAAGCCTTAGGGAGAAGGAGTTGATAGACGAGATTGAAAGTCTCCGCACTAGTGTGGCAATACTCTCTAAGGGGGAGGACAAGCACAAGGAAATCCTCTACCAACAAGCTAAAGGCTTCAACAAGAGAGGACTTGGATCCTTCCCGGTGCTCAACAAATGGAAGGTGCCCTCACCGGAGCTTAGGACGAGCTTCATCAAAGAAGTTGGTTCCTATTGCCAACATTGTGAGGTCACCGGACATCACACGAGGGAGTGTCCTCTTCCCAACCGTCCTTCTCCCAAATTGCCTCCTAACTACAAATCTACTTTCAATGATTGCCACTATCTCTTGAGCAAAGTAGGTGGCAAGGTGAAGGCAAGGTTCATCGGCAAAGACATTAAGGGCATAAAGGGGAAGCTCCCCAAGCAACTTTGGGTCCCAAAATCACTTGTATCACACATACAAGGACCTAAGTTGGCTTGGGTGCCTAAACTCAAAAACTAACTTCATGTGTGTAGGTGAACTACAAAGCCGGAGGAAAGCATTGGGTACTCGATAGCGGGTGCACTCAACATATGACCGGCAATGATGGTATGTTCACTACCATAGAGAACCCCGACAATCATGAACAAGTCACCTTTGGTGACAACTCAAAGGGGAAGGTAATTGGTTTAGGTAAAATTGCTATTTCACATGATCTGTCCATTTCCAATGTACTATATGTTAAGTCACTTAGTTTCAATTTACTTTCAATTGCACAACTATGTGATCTTGGACTAACATGCACCTTTGACAAGAATGGTGTTGTAGTAACCAGTGAATCAAGCAAAAAACTAATCTTCAAAGGCTTCCGGCATGGACATCTTTACTTGGTGGACTTCTCCAACAAGGATGCTAGCTTGACCACTTGTCTTTTCACCAAGACAAGCTTGGGTTGGCTATGGCATCGACGCATTGCTCACATTGGCATGAGCAAGCTCAAGAAGTCGTTCAAGCTTGGGATGGTGACCGGCGTGAAGGATGTCACATTTGAGAAGAACAAGCTTTGTAGCGCTTGTCAAGCCGGGAAGCAAGTTGCTTCACACCACCCAATGAAGACAATGGTGTCAACCTCCAAGCCACTTGAACTACTCCACATGGACCTCTTCGGACCGTCCACATATCAAAGTCTTGGTGGTAACTTCTATTGTCTTGTTATCGTTGACGATTATTCTCGATATGCTTGGACTTTGTTTCTAGGTGACAAGGGTGAAACTCCGGAAGTTTTCAAGACCTTTGCTAAACGTGCTCAAAGGGAATTTCAACTTCCCATCATCAAGGTCCGGAGTGACAACGGCACCGAGTTCAAGAACTACAACATTGGGGAGTGGTGTGATCGTGAAGGCGTGAAGCATGAGTTTTCGGCCACATACACCCCCCAACAAAACGGTGTCGTTGAAAGGAAGAACAAGACCCTTATCACCCTTGCTAGAGCAATGCTTGATGACTATGGCACGTCGGAGAAGTTTTGGGCTGAAGCAATCAACACGGCGTGCCATGCCGCAAATAGGGTCTATCTTCATCGACTACTTCAAAAGACCCCATATGAGCTCCTCATTGGGAGAAAGCCAAACATCTCCTACTTCCGAGTCTTCGGGTGCAAATGCTATATCTACCGCAAGAAAAGGCTCGGTAAGTTTGAAAGAAGGTGTGATGTTGGTATCTTTCTTGGTTATGCGTCAAACTCAAAAGCATATCGAGTATTCAACCAAACCTCCAGGTTAGTTGAAGAAAGTTGTGATGTTGAGTTTGATGAGACTAATGGCTCCCAAGAGGAGAGTTTTGGTCATGATGATATAGATGATGAGCCTCTACGAGAAGCCATGAAAAACATGACTATTGGAGACATCAAGCCCGAAGTTGAGGAGAGCCATGATCAAGGGGGAGCATCAAGTTCCAACATCAACACCTCCATGGCGCCTCAAGTTGATGAAAAAGAAGAGAAAGATGATCCATTGCCAATGCAAGATTCACAAGCCACACAACACCAACAACAAGAAGAAGAAGTCCAAGATCAAGTCCAACCACAAGACGCGCAAGATGCTTCACCACCGCCAAGTGCCTCACAATCACTTATGAGGCATGGACGCATCTCCAAGGCGCATCCGATTGATCAAATCATCGGAAGTTCGTCACGGGGAGTTAGTACTCGTTCTCGCCATGTCGCTTCATTTTGTGAGCACTACTCTTTTGTTTCGTGTGTAGAACCCACTCATATAGAGGAAGCACTCCAAGATCCAAATTGGGTGATGGCCATGCAAGAAGAACTCAACAACTTCACCCGCAATGAAGTTTGGGTGTTGGAGGAGCGACCCAAGGACAAGAACGTCATCGGAACGAAGTGGGTGTACCGCAACAAGCAAGACGAGAATGGCGTCGTGGTCCGCAACAAGGCAAGACTTGTGGCCAAGGGTTTTTCACAAGTTGAAGGACTAGACTTTGGAGAAACATTCGCTCCGGTCGCTCGGTTAGAAGCTATTCGCATACTCCTTGCTTTTGCTTCACATCACAATATAATGCTTTATCAAATGGATGTTAAAAGTGCCTTTCTTAATGGTTATATTAACGAGCTTGTTTATGTTGAGCAACCTCCCGGGTTTGAAGATCCGAGGAATCCTAACCATGTGTATAGGTTACACAAGGCGCTCTACGGGCTCAAGCAAGCACCTAGGGCGTGGTATGAACGTCTAAGTGATTTCTTGGTCATGCAAGGATTCAAGATCGGGAGGGTGGACACTACATTCTTCACCAAGGACATCGACGGGGATTTATTCATTTGTCAAATTTATGTCGATGATATCATTTTTGGCTCAACTAACAAATCTCTTAGCCATGAGTTTGGCACCATGATGTCTAGGGAATTCGAGATGTCAATGATTGGAGAGCTCAACTTCTTCCTTGGATTCAAAATCAAGCAACTTTAAGAGGGAACCTTTGTCTACCAAGAGAAATACACCAAGGACCTCTTGAAGAAATTTGAGATGGGAGATTGTAGCTCAAGAAGCACTCCAATGGGAACAAATTGCCATCTCGACGCGGATAAGGACGGTAAACCTATTGACCAATCTCACTACCGCTCTATGATTGGTTCATTGCTTTATCTTACCGCATCTAGGCCCGATATAATGTTTAGTGTATGCCTATGTGCTCGCTTTCAAGCGGCTCCTAAAGAATCGCATAAGAAGGCGGTCTTTAGGATACTTAGGTATCTTAAGCATACCCCTAGAATGGGCTTGTGGTACTCTAAAGGTACAACCTTCCAACTCTTGGGATACTCGGATTCGGACTTTGCCGGATGCCGCGTAGATCGCAAGAGTACCTCCGGTGGGTGCCACTTGCTTGGGCGTTCCCTAGTGTCTTGGTCTAGCAAAAAGCAAAATTTCGTGGCTTTGTCCACCGCGGAAGCGGAGTATATAGCGGCCGGTGCATGTTGTGCCCAAATTCTATATATGAAGCAAACCCTTTTGGACTTCGGAATTAAAATTGGTTGTGTGCCTCTCCTTTGTGACAATGAAAGTGCGGTTAAGATAGCTAGAAACCCCGTTCAACACTCCCGCACTAAGCACATTGATATTCGCCATCACTTCTTGCGGGATCATGAGGCTAAAGGAGACATCTCTTTGCAAGGTGTTAGATCCGAAGAACAATTGGCGGATATCTTCACTAAACCACTTGATGAGAAAACCTTTTCTAGACTTAGAAATGAATTATATGTGCTAGATGCATCTAACGTCATGTAAGTTGCCATGTTCATGTAAGGATGCATATCATATAGGTCTTGTCTAACTCCCAAAGGATAGGGGCGAGCTAGAAATAGTTTTCCCTGAGGAAGCCTTTGGAAGGTTTAAACTTGGCAAGATAGATTTATTTTATGCCTTGCATGATCCCTGCCATATTAACATGCACTCATTTAATCTCTTGCACTATAATTTGTTTGGCATTGCATACGGTAGATTGTCACAAAGGGGAACCCACCTCGTGAGAAGGAGACTTGTTTGAAATACAATATCTCAACTCATATAAGGTGGAAAGAACAAAATGTTAGGTACGTTAATGCCTAGAGGAACATGCTTCATTGAGATAGCAGTCTTCATACTCTACCTCACAAAGCATGGGCCTTACATTTCATTTGGATATTTTTCCCTCTATTTTTCTTGGTGTTCCATTTGCATTAAGGCCTAGCCAAGCTATTGGCATATAAGCTTTTTGAGGGGTAAGGGGTTGCCCAAAAAGTCCTAAGACATGTGTTTCTCTTCGATTGTTTGTTTGGTCAAAGGACATATATGGGATGTTTTCGTTCTGTTGTCATCGGATTATCCGATGCCTATGTCAATCCCTCATTGGTCCAATAGGTGTTCAATCTTCAAAGCCCAATTCTGTCTGAATTTCAAATGATCCGACGCGTTCATTCCGAAAAACATCGGTCCATCCGATGTTCACTCTTCTGGAGCTGTGGTCAATTCAACCGATGTTCACTTCCTCCAACGTCGGACCATCCGGTGTCAACTTCACTCTTTTGAACACCCTTACTGTGCTATTCGACCGATGATCAAAACCCTAGACGACGGTCCATCCGGTGTCAACTGCTATTCTTGAATACCTTTCTGTGGCATTCGACCGATGTTAACTTCACCTAGCATCGGTCCATCCGGTGTTAAATTTTCGGCTAGGGTTTGGGTCCCACTATTTAAACCCGCGCGCCGCCGCCGTTTTCTCTCTCCCCGAACTTCCCTCTCGCCCGCGCACCGCCGCCTCTCCCTCCGTCCGCCGACCACCGCCGTTGCCGCCCTAAGCGCCACCGCCGTTGTCCCCGGCCGCCACTCCTCTCAGCGCCGCCGCCCAGCGTCGCCGCCGCCCGCAGCACCGCCGCCTAGCGCCGCCGCCACACATCCGCGCCACCATTCACCAGCGCCGCCGCCCACAGCACCGACGCCGCCGCCTCTCCTCACCACTCGCCGCCTCCACCGCCGCCGTCCACGCGCCGCCTTCACCACCGACGTCTCCACCGACCTCGTTGCCGCCTCTCCTCGCCGCCGTCGTTTCAACTTCGCACCCGGTCCCCGTTTGCTCTCCGTCGCCTAGGTTTGCTCCGTGTCGTGCGACGTCCATCGTTGTTTTCACCGTCCTTCCTTTCTTCGTCATTAACCCTAGCTCTCCATTGCTTTTAGATGGGTCGCGACCGCAAAGGAAAGGGAAAGGCGATCGCGGAGCCCACCGCGAAGAAGCGCAAACTGTCGAAGGATGAGAAGAAGGCCCTTATGGCCGCTCGCGCCGCCGAGGAGCGTGAGCATGGCCGAGGGGGTTCCCTGAGGATCCGCGAGGCTCGTCCGAGGCAGCCTCCCGTGGTCGACGACTCCGACGCCGAAGAGGAGCCGGTTTAGCCTCTCGTCCGCCGGCGCTCAGCCCGGACGCGTGGGGGTCACACCGAGGCTGCTCCTCGTCCGAGACCAACGGCTGCCGACCGCCGTGAGGACAGGGAGGCCGAGAGGGCCATCTACGAGATGGACACGGCCGTTCGTGTCGGTGAGGGAGTTCGTCTCACGGACTACCGGAAGATGAAGGCCAAGCAGCTACGCAAGCTTCGATGGAGCGTGCTGCTTGAGGAGTGGTACCCTCAGCCCCGTGAGGCTCTTGTGGACAGTCGCTTCTGGACTGTCACCCAGGTGTCTCTCTACGAGACCTACAGACGTCGGGGGCACAAGCTTTTTCAGCACAACTACCTGGACTGGGGGCAGCTTGCAGTGGCAGCAGAGACAGAGGTTCGTTCATACTTTGAGCGGTACAGAGGTTTGGTACAGCTGCTTGCTTATGAGAGAAGTGCATATGTGGAAGATTGGGTCCGTGTCTTCTATGCGACCCTGTACATCTCTGAGGGCAGGAGGTCAATCGACTTCATGTTTATGGGACAGCGTTACCACCTCTCGAGACAGACTTTGGGGCAGCTTCTTGGTTTGGACCTGCACGACACCTGCGTGCACGAGAAGGTATATGGGCAGGCAGATCCACCAAGGAGGCCACTTACTGGAGGGGTAGCACCACAGCTTGACGAGATCCGGTCCCTGTTTGGCCCCACGTTCTCTCTGGACCAGCCGAGAGTTCCAGCTTTTCTGACCCCAGCTGCGCGCATTGTGCACCTCGCTTTGCGCTGCACGCTCCTGCCGAGGTCAGGATACTTGGAGGGGTTCACTAGTCTGCAGCAGACCCTCCTGTTCTACATCATGAACGGGATGGATTTCGACATTGTAGACATCCTCCTGTGCGAGATGGAAGACGTGATCACAGATGGGGTTGGCATGATGAGGCAGATGGTCTACGAGCACTGGATCAGTTACATATGCTCTATGATGGTGCCTGAGGGGGATGCAGCACAGGCCAGGCTTGCTGACGAGAGTGTGACACGGTTCAGACATTACTGTGCCCCTGCTCCTGGAGACCGCCGCCTTGGTCGTCTAGTTGAGCGCCAGGTCAGGGCCCGCTTGACTGAGGAGGATTGGTCTGACCTCGAGAAGGAAGATGAGCGTATGGCTGAGGCAGAAGCTCAAGGTGGAGACTTGCAGCACGTCTGGTCCGAGAGCGACACAGACGAGAGTGTCGAGGAGTACTTCCCTCCTCCTCCACCCTCACCGAGGCAGCACGACGCCGAGGCAGGAGGATCAGCTGCTCCGCCACCGACACCACCTCCTGTGTCCGAGGCGCAGGTGTCACAGCCGTCAGAGCTATCGTCTCTTCTCCAGCAGATGATCGAGCAGCAGCGCCAGGACAGGCTCGCTGCTGAGCAGGCCAGAGCAGAGCAGGCTGCTCACCTGGCACAGCTGCAGCGGCAGCAGCAGGAGCTCCAGCTGGAGATCGCCCGTCAGAGGCGAGAGGATACGGACCGGTTCACCAACTTGGTCGATCAGATGCACCGCCGTACCCTCGACCAGCAGCAGCAAACCCAGCAGGCCATGATGGGGATCCTAGGGTTGATCACCAACCTTTACACTCAGACCGGGATCGCCCTTCCTCCACAGCAGCCTGGACTGGGACTGGCTCCAGGTGTTGCTCAGGTGCCTACTACTCCTATCCCTTCGATCAGTATGTCACCACTTCTAGCACCCAGCGCACCAATTCACTCACCACTGCCGGCAACGACTCTGTTCCAGCAAACGCCGGCGTCCGTGGTGAGCGCTCCACTTCCTCCAGCTCCACCGGCACCTCCAGTACCTGCTTCCTCTCCTCCAGCACCGGCAGCGGACCCTCCAGCTCCCTCCGCTCCGGCAGCTCCTACGATCGGCGACTCCAGCTCCGACGACTGCGATGGTGACCAGTTCGTCTTCGCACCCAGCTCTCAGGGTCTGTAGGCTTTCTGATCCCTTTTTGGTGTCTTGATGCCAAAGGGGAGAAGAGGTAGAAGAGTCAGGGGGAGTGGTAGTAGTAGTCTCAGGGGGAGTGTGTGTTTATCCTTTGTATTCGTGCTTGAGTACTCTTTTGTAATTTTAATTAAGCACTCTTCCGCTTGTCTCATTTGCTTATGGTTTTAATCAATTGAGCTTTTCGCACCATAAATTTCATTTGCTTTTTACAAGCTTAATGTGTCTTATCTTGTATTCATTGCATATCTACTTGAGTATTGTATCATCAAATTCATTATTATTGCGCTTTAAATTATTGTGTTGTCATCAATCACCAAAAAGGGGGAGATTGAAAGCATCTAGGCCCCATGAGGTACGGTTTCGGTGATTAATGACAACCATTCGGTATTACTAATGAATTTGTGAATGCAAGGTCCCAATAACACTCAATCAAATGAAATAAAAATTACATTGGAGACCCATATAAAATCAACGAGTGAGATCAAATCAAATCATATGAAGACAAGAAGTGAAAGCTCTAACTTGACATCACCCAAATGCTTGAAGACAATCAAAACAACATTTCAAACAAGTGTCAAAGAGGTCACAAGTTCAAATTCCAAAAGAACAACTCAAAACAACTCGAAGTCAACAAGTTGAACACACCGGATCATATGATGGTTTTTGAGTTGACTGCATCGGTCGAGTTGTGTCAACAGAAGAAGAAGACCTCAGAGCAAAGGACTCACCGGATCATCCGATGTGAGTGGCTCAGTGACATCGGTCCATCATCACAGATTGCAACACCATTGGACCAAGTGAAGCACCGGATCATTCGATGTGCAGACTTACACACATCGGTCGATCACTCCAGTAAGCTTCAAGATCAAGCAAAATTCTGGAGGAAGAGCCACCGGATCATCCGATGAGAAGACAGATCAACATCGGTCTAACAACGGTCATATCTGACACAGTGACATCAGCTAATTTGGCTTTCACCGATGTTAACTGAAGGGGAGACATCGGATCATCCGGTGTTCGCAGAGAAGTGATGTCAGCCTACTTTTCTAATGGCTATCTCGTGGAGACTGGCTATTTATACCCCTTCAACCTGTCAAATCGACAAGACTTGAAGCCCAGACATACTCTACACATCCTAGAGCATTCAAGCAATAGAGCTACCACTTTCACATCATTTGATCATCATTTGTACACCAAGAGATAGGCTAGAACTAGCTAGAGATAGTGCTTGGGTGCCTCCACTCTTGGTGATTGGAGTCTCTAATGTAGTTAGAGCAATAAGGGAGTGTCCCTTGGTGTGTGTGACTTCCGGAGCTTGCCAAGAGGATTGTGGAAGCCCGGAGGATTCTAAAGTGTACAAGGCTTGAGCTCCACCTTGCCAAGGTTGGCGAACGGAGACGAATAGTGAAGACCCCCTTGTCTCGGTGACTTGGGAGTGGCAAAACCCCTCGGTGGGTGCCACAACGTGGATGTAGGAGGATCCTTGTGATCTTACCGAACCACGGATAAACTCCGTGTCCCTTGAGCGTTTGCATCCCTCTCCCTTTTTACACTTATGCAATCTTCATTCCGCAACTTTAATTTACATTGATTGCATAGTTTAATCGCATAGGGAATTGGGCTTTAGGTTGTTAGTTTTTTTTAATTGCCTTAAAATTTGAAAGAAAGCCCAATTCACCCCCCCCCCCTCTTGGGCGTTTCGATCCTTACAAACAGTACCGGTTGCATAATGGTATATGGGCCCATTAAACTGATGTAACTCCAGACTGTAGTGTGGATACTCCTCGGTTGTCCTTGAATGGAGATGCGAAGGCAGAAAGGTGTAAATCTCCTAGCGGAACATTTTGACGTGTCCGTGTAGGGGACCTTTTGCTCGTGATGAAGAGGTTTGTCGACATTGGGGTCTTGGGTGAAAGGTGGCCACGTATGACGCGGGGAGGAGAGCACGTATGTGTCTCCCATGCGGGAGTGCGTGTCATGCAGTCCGAGTGTGTCCTGATTGCAATCACCGCCCCTCGCTGTAATAGAGTACCACTTGTCCATCGCTGTCGTGACGTAGTAAATACTAAAGAAGCTAGAAAAATATATTGTATTGAATTATAATTGCTTTGTAACCTTGTGTGACTTAGAGATAGCAAAATTAAAGTTTACAGTTTCCCCATACTTTAGCTGTAATAGCATTATATGCTTTGAGCATGTCATATCATCGACAAAGCGTTTCTTGTTTGATTGTGGAGTCTATGATGTGCCGTGCTTGAAGAATATCATTTGGTACTTAAAACATGATTATAAGGATTCACTTGTAGGCAGGTCTATTTATGCTATTCCTTACCTATGTTAGTACTCACGCTTGCATATGTCTAGTGAGACGGGTTAGTCTTGTTGAGCCTTATGCTCACGTTTGTGCTTTAACGATTTTTGCAGGTATTAGGTTTAATTCTGCTGTTTAGGTTGTACATGAGATCTCGAGGTATCGAGATAAATCTCATGTGAACCACGCCGCTGTTGAATGTTCTTCTTGTTGCTAATGAGAATCGTCCTAGGGCATGGATGTCTTCTCTCCTGCTCAGTTAGGTGAGATTATGAGTATGTATTTTCTGCTGCGTGGGTACTTCTGTTGTACACTCTTTTGTAAACTCTTCTTATTATGAAATGAAAACTTTATATGTTTTGGTATCCTTTTCCTGTGTGATGTTAGGTGTCGTATCGCACGGCACCACCCAATGAGATCCTCGGATGTGTGGACTCCGGTCCCCACATTCCGCAATGGGCCCTTCAAACACCAGATCTAGAGAAAGTTGGGGTCTTGGCTTTTGAAACATGTCAGCACAAATTCAGCGACGTTCTTAGCCAGAGACTTTCCCTCTGTCTCCAGTTGCTGAACGATGACGTTACCCATCACGTCTAGCTTGTTGCTGGTAGACCTCAGTGCCACCATCGCCTTGTCCAGCTCCGGCTGTGGGTCATCAGGACGTACCGGGCTGAAGCCAAGCAGCACCAGAGCCTTGTTAGAATGTCCCAGGAAGTCCCAAAATTACTGAGACTCTGTCGCCCTCGCATTCTTGAGTTCCTCCAGAGACCTTCTGGTGGCTGCAAGCTCCGAACCTTCCCGGGCGATGCGCTCGACCTCTTTGGCATGTTGCTGAATACTATCATCCACTATCTTCTCGCGGTCAGCAAGCACCGACTCTCGGAGGTGGACGCGGTTCTGGAGGTTCGCCACGTCCTTCTCCCTGCCTTTTACCTTTTCCTCCCTGGTGGCGACATCAGCTTCTCTTTTTAGAGCTCCTATCCCATCTTCCAGTGCTTCTCCTCCTCCTGCTTGCACCACTGCTCTAATTTTTTAGTGCGGTCAGCCAAGCCTTGTTCTCCCAGAGACGGTCTCTGGGAGAGCTGCTACTCCCTCTACATAATATCCTCCTACTTCTCTAGGAGATTCTCCTCCCTTTCATCGAGGTCCCCTCGGCGCTTCAGGAGAATCTCATTCAGCATGTTGAGGTTGTCCTGAGGATCGTCAACAGCCTCACTACTCTTCTTAGCATGCTCGAGAATCTTACGAGATTTCACGTCGAGTGCCCTTATGGAAGCCTCCCGCTCATCCAGCAATTCGCCCCAATATATCAACCGGGCTTTTTCCTTTTTTATCCACTCCCACTGATTCACAAGCCTTGTTTGCGCCAGCTTGGTCTCGAAGTGAAGTATGTTGCACCAATGCCTCAAGGTGTGGTGCTCTTCTTTGAGGACCTTGCTGTCACGGTCGAAGGTGAGCTGAACTTGACGGAGATAGGAACAAGCGTTGTTAATAGATAACGCCAAAGGAATTGGCTCTGGACCTGCAGGGATCTGCTCCACCAGCTCCAAGAGGTCTTCTAACACAAAAATTGGATCCCACGGTACAAGAGTGGTCCCCTGCATCTCCATGACAATAGGTCCGACTTCCAGAGTTGATGAAGAAGGTCCTCCCGCTGGATCTTCAATCATTGGCTCTGGGGTGGAGGACTTGCAGCTTACTCTTGTGGGTGCTCCAGCTCTGACATAGACACCTCCAGAGTAGTCACGTCTGGGTGGACGTTGCAGCTTCAACCAGGGCTCCTTCCACCTCCGGCTCAGATGTCGGGAATACAACTTCTTCCGGCTCGGGTGCTGGAGCTTCGGATACCTACGAATCAGGTGTCGGGGCTTCTGCAGTCTCTGGCTCCAAGGCCGGGGCTTTAACTATTTCTGGCTCGGGGGCCAAAGCATCAGTTACCTCTGGCTTGGGCAATGGAGTTTCTGCCAACTCCATCCCGAAGTAGAAATTTCAATCGCCAGCGCCGAAACTATTGGTGATTCTTCACGAACATGTCCCTCGTGGTCTGGCACTACCATGGGAGCTTTTAGTGATGACTCTAATCCATGTTCACGACAATTGGCACCGGAACTACTGTGTCTTCAGCCACCACTTGGGGAGAAACAAGGGTTAAAGCCAGATCTTCCGCACACTCAGCCTCAGTTTCTGCAGCAGGGGCTGAAGCCTCGGTCTTCTTTCTCGACACCCTGGAAACAAAAGATCAGGAAAATTTAAGACATGAAAAAGACAAGAGTAGCACCTCGAGGTGAGATGACAATGCTTACCTGGGAATCTATTGCCCCAATCGCCGCGTAATTTCTTCTTCTGAGGCACAAATCCAGAGCCCACCAGATCGGGTGAGGCAAAAACCTCGGACCTTAGCCGGGAGCTAGTCGCAGCAGTTGGAGTCACTGGGACCTCCCCCGGCTGGGAAGGACCATCGGACCTAGAGCCCACAGCTAGCACCGGAGCAAGAGTTGATTTGCTAGAGCTTGCGCCCTTCGAAGGCGCCTACTCTGAAGAGGGCTTGACCGCCAAAGTTCTATTTGGCCGAGGAGTAGGAGCTGCTAGAGATGGAGCTGACATGAGGGAGCTCCTGTCAGCATGTCTGAGCTGCCTCTTCCGAGTGGAGGATTCGGCTGGTTCCTTGCCCTTGCCTTTGCCCTTGCTGGCATCATTGACCTTCCGGCTTGGAGTGGCGGTGAGAGCAACCCTCTCCAAAGCTCCAGGAATGGCGACCCTAGTGGTTCTACGCCTCTCCACCAGGCTGAGATCGTCTAGCTCTGGATATCCCTTCCGAAGCTCCCTCCTGACATCCGGAACCATATTCAATGGGAGGAAGTCCACATGAGGTGTCAATGAGTCATAGGAGATAGCCGCGTGTTAAAGTTTTTGGAGGTTGAGCTTCAAGGACCCATCATCTAGGTTGGTCCGGAGGCCAACTTCAATTCGGTTGTGGTCTATCTCGCTGTCAAAAGACCAGGCGATCCATTCTCTCTTCATTAGTGGAGCCTATCGGTTCATTAGAAAGTTCCCGAAGACCATCTGAGGGGTCACTCCACCCTCCACACACCGACGAATCCTGGTCCGTATGGGCTTGTATGCTTTTGGTAGCTCCGAAGCTGTATTCCAGGCATCGGTGTCAATATTGGGGAGGCCAGTCGGCGACTCCAGCCTGTCGTGATGATCCACAATGATAATAACCCAATCCTTCTTCTAGTTGTCCCACATGCCGGAAGGGAAGGTACTCAAGTACTTGAAGGGACAGTTCTTGCGCTTCACGAAGGAGTAGAAGCCCAAATACTCATCATTCTTCCTGATGGTGTGGACCGTGAAGATGGTCCGAAAGATCTCAATACACAAAGGCACACCCACTCACATCTTGCAGAAGTGGACGAAGGTCACAAATAGCAAGAAGGTGTGGGGGCCGAGGTGATGAAGCTAGAGGTCGTAGAAATCCAGCAGCATCAAGAGAAAGTTTGAGAAAGGCGGGATCAGACCCACCATGGCGTACGGCGAGAAGTACACCATCTCTCTGATGTGCTCCTTCTTGAAGGGGAGTTTGTGCAGTGTATGTTGATGTTGAAGGAGTCGCTGGACCACCCCATGTAGGTTCGGACCCTCTTCAGATGTTCATCACTAGTGATCTTGCTGCAGTGAAGACCCAACTCCATCGTGCCAAAAGGGAGCAAAATGTTGAAAGGGCTAAGCAAAGGTTGGGAGGCTCTGAGCGAAGTTCGAATGAAAGCGCAAAGAGTCCTCAAACCATGGGGGCTTTCCTTCTTAAGTAATTCTCTGCAACGCTTGGATGGAAACCGCAGCGGGATCAAGATCACACTTCAAAAAACTACCCCATCAATGATAAATGGGCCCGGGTCCACTTCGGCTGAAAAGCCGAAGTTAATACCCCAGGTGGATCGTTGTCATGATGGGAAGTTGGAAGCCCGAGGGTGGCGGCCTAACAGGGCACTCAGAACTAATATGATTTTTGTATTGGGAATAGGCGACCTTCAATTATGTGAGATCCGCACGCCAGGATCTCACCTACCGCATCAAGAAGAGCCACACGGCGGTGGTTTAACTACGAACCTTCGCCCCAATGGCCCATGAAAAAACCTTTGAAGCCGCAACGCGGGTCTTCGAAGATGGCCCACTCTGGTAGAATAACATAACCCAAAGTGTTCCTCTCAGATGTGGGCCCAGGCACCACTGTTCGTACCCTGCGTACTTGGTACCCCATGATACCGCAAGAAAAGTCACAGAGTTCCACCCGTCCAAGTTGAAGACCTCCGAAGGATGCAGTGTTACACCACGCTGGGCCCGCCTCCCTCGTCTGGGTAGCTCTGACACTACCACGTGTAACACAAGGCCGGACCCAGCTCCCTTCAAAGGGAAGCTCCAGTCTTGCCGCGTGTCCAGTTACCCCGAACCTAACCCCCAGTAGAGGGAAGCTCCGATGCTGCCATGTGTATAGTGGCTCCAGACCTGCCTCCCCATGATGGGAAGCTCCGAAGCTGCCACGTGTCAGGCCTTCGGACCTAAATCTACAACGGAAAGATTGGCGAATCTCCAATGGCACGGACATGGAAGGGGCAATTAAAGCTACCGTTACAAGACCTGATTGCATGTCATTAATGTCATATTAATGACACGCGATCAGAATACTGTTAATACTGGTAACACCACCATTAAGGCGCGTTATCAGTCTGTTAACTACATCTAATACATGCAGATCGTGTATTAGGGAATTAATTAACGCCAGTGCCACATGTTGGGCCAGGCTGATGTAATGGGCAGTCCTTAAAATATAAAAGGGTTGCACCGCACAGTACAAAGACAACTAAGCTCATACGCACACAATCCACTTCGTACTCAAACATCAACACACATCCCGTGGAGTAGGGTGTTACGCTCAGGCGGCCCGAACCACGTAAAACTCCTCGTGTAATTGTCTTGTTCGTAATCTCACACGCGCCCCAACCAATCACGAACCTCCGTGGGCTACAATCTAGTAGTACTGGGGAAGTGTCGATCAAACACTTAGACAGAAGGCATGGCTACAAAAAAAAGAAACAAAAAGAATAAAATATGCTCTCAAGGAACGAGCATGAGAAAAAAATGAGAGAAAAAAAAAAGAAAAGAAAAGTAGCCATGCTTCATCCGAACAATGAAGACAGTGCATAAGGATCCATCTGCCACCACCACAAATATTTCACCACACTTGCACAATCTTGATCTAGAGGTATGATTTGTTTTCTCCTAAGGCTTACTCTTTTGACTTAGCAATATATGTGTTGTAAATATGCCTACTCTTATTCCCTACCAAGATTCACAAAAAAGACTTATTTAAATGTAGGACAAGAAAGACACTGCCTTGGTGAGGACAACTCCACTTACACAGAGGAGTGATTGAGAGTATCATTAGAGGAACTAAAGCCTAATATTGAAAATCAATTGAAATTCTCCAGTATTTGAGTGTAACTTAAACATTAGAAATAATGCATGCCTTCTGAACTGTTCTATCTTTCAACCACCCAAGGTGAGGAAAAGGCAAAAACAACATGATGACTAAGTTAAAGGGTGAGTACCATTGCCAATTTTTTCAATACAAGGTATAATGTTTAATTGTGCATTTGGTACTGTTGAAGCATAGGACATAATAGCAACTCCTAATCAACAACCTAAATCATTTACTTTGCCTCGGGACAAGTAAATGATAAGCTTGGGGGATTTTGTTGACGGTCGTTAAGTACCAATTTCGATCGTCAATACATCTCAATTATGTGACAGAGTAGACATTTCTTACACGCATTGCTTTTAGAAATAACCTAGTTCCACTTGTACTTGGAAAAAATGGTGCATGAAGGTATTTTATATGAAATTGAATTGAATTCAAGCGAGGAATCCATAAGAATACATTCCCAGCCAATCAGATGCTGACATGTTGAAATACATGGATCAAATGGCCCACCTATAGGAGTATTCGAGGGCATTCAACTACGTAGCACCCCGATATGGTTAGAGGACCCACCTGTCGGCCACCTAGAGAAAGCACACCACATTTGGCGCCCAGACCAGGTTGGCCAACTTGGTGGCTCGACCGACCTCTTCCTGGTGCCAAATGTGGTCAACTTTCACGTGTCGACTCCTTGCGATGAGCTGATAACGATGGTGACTAATTCGTGTGCTTTTGGTGGCGGGAACCGCCTCTACTCCATTTATAAATAGGGGGGACAAGCCTCACTTCACTTCACACGCCACACCCAAGCATTCTCTCTTGTAGACACTAGTTCTCAATCTCCTAGGTCCTTTGTGGAGGTTAGGTGTAGAGAGGAGCCTCTAGTCCCAAGTCCAAATTGGAAAAGATATGGCTCATGTATATTTCTTTCTTCGTTTGACTTTATGCAATATAATAATATTATTATTACTCTCTCTTTATTCATATACTTAGGCAAAGCGTTTCTTGTTTGATTGTGGAGTCCACGTATGTGCTAGGTGTAGATGTTATTATGGTCTAGTCATAATGCTCATATCATGTTATCACAAACATCATACACCACCACTATAGTCTAATTAGGTACTAGCATAATTATGTTAATATGAATAAGTTAGTGCTTGGTCCCAACATTGGTTCATGATGTTTAGGTTAGTCATTGCCTAAGGTTGGTACTTGTAACCGGTCCCTTAACGTATTTACTTAACATGTAATCATTGTGCTTAGATAGTTAAGTAGCGTTGGATGTCTCGTAGACCCACTGGTTATAGAGTAGGCGGTAGGTGATGACAGCCCCGTTCGTCCTTTGTAGTCCATGTTCAGCTATGCCACAACCTCGAGGCGGGAATCGTCCTGATGTTGTCAAGGGTAAACCTAGCCCCTTATGTTGGACCACTAAGCCCTAGTATTCACCATTAGCATATTTATGTGTACTCTATTAGGCTTTGTATATGAGTAATTAGAGAACAGTAGGCTTTGCCTGTAGCTTAACCCTCACTAGAACAACCTTACCCCTTAGCGTAGATTGCTTAGGTGTGTGTCACACTACCCCTATTACAATCTTATCCCTGTTGTGATAAATATATAGTAGCCTATACCTTGACAATGAGAATAGTGTTTACTTTACTTCACCCTTCCTTTGGGATAAATACGATATCCTTGGGAATACTCTTGGGTGAAATGCTACAACGGTATCTTCCGTGCGCTTGCAGATCTTATTTTCTATTGAAGAAGATCTGTCGTGTCAAGAAATACAAACACCCGCCTGATTGAGTATTCCTCCAAGGATCAAGGAGTTGACCTAAATTTTGTGCTCAAAATAGAAGGCAGAGGTTGAGAACTCACTCGATATTCTTCAGATGAGCTCACCCTTTGTAAAATCCAACATCTGAAACGAATGACAATGCAAAAATCTGAACCTAAAGATTTTAAAGTTCAATTAGAAATTCAAATGTACATGGAATAAGATATTTATATAAAGTCATGTGTAAATAGGAATTCTTAAAATATTTAACATGTTTTATGATTGCATGCCTGGATGTAGTCAATTAAAAACAACACTGAGAAATAAAGTAAGAGAATATTTGAATCCCATAGGGAGCAATCATTTAAAATCAAAACCCTAAAAGGTGGAGATTCAAATTCAAATTCAAACTTTATTTAAGAATTAATATTCTCGAAATTTCAAACTTATTTCACATTTGAGTTCCTTATATTTTGTTTGGCCACCCTATTAAGTTCCATCAATTTAGTAGTTCATTTTCTATTTCTTTAATGGGGTTTAATTCGACGAACATTAGCAGGTGCGACCCATGGCTCTGCTATGTTTCCCATGGCTTCTCAGCGCCCCACGGCACAGCGCAGGAGCTCCATGCAGCTACATGCTTTTGACGGTGAAAACAGCTCATCAATCGTTGCCTTGATCTTTCTAGTCCTCCATATGTCTGTGTGTTGTTTTCCTTCATTCCTCTCTGGTCTACGGTGAACTCACACCCTGCTCGGCTGTTTTTGCCACCCTCGCTGTCCCACGGCGCCCGTCGGGTTCATTGGCCAACCCGCTCAGCTGAGCTCGCTGGAGGCTGCTCCAGCTCACCCTCAAACCCTCTTAGGTGCCAAGCACCTGCCCTCTCTGTTCTATCAGCTGCCACCGCCTATTTTCCTACTCTGCATGGAGCCACTGTACACCACGGCTCTCCGTTGCAGGGCGCTTGTGGCCACTCGCTTCCTGCTCCAAGCTCACTGACGGTTGCACGATCATCTTCCACACCTCCTGACGCAAGCACGCGGTGCCATCCCGAGCCATCCATGGGCAACAAGCAAAATTGTTATTCATCATATCGACTTGCGGCTGCCCTCTACTTTTCTTCGTCACCTAGCAAAACTAGGAGCTTTCCACTTGATGTCAGCGCGCCAAAAGGTCCTAAATGCTCTTCTTTCCATGTTCCTTAATCGGACTGAACTCAGGCAAAGCTGTTTAGCCGGTACCTCCAAATTTGTGGCCGCCATCGGTGGACCTAGGTCGCCGTCGATAACTTAGTTTCTGCCATTTCCCAAACAATTAAAGTTGGGATTCGAGCTCCCCATAACTCAAGGGTGTTCTAGGGTCTAATGCGAGCTGTTTGGCCTAGTATCCTAGCGGTACCCCCATGGCCGTCAGCTGGCCAGCCGCCGCCGCCGTCGTCTATCACGGTCCTGTGGTCGCCGCACTTTGTGAATTTGCCAGAGAGGTGTTCCATTGTCCTGTGAGACTTTCTTGTTTTGGTGTGTCGCCTGGGGTCGCCCTCCGGCAATTGCACGGCTGCACGCCGCCGGGGCGCCGCCATTGGGGGCAGTTGTCCTGAGGTTGAAGATATCCTTCCATTGGGACCCCCCCTGTCGGCCAGGGAAAGTCTCACCTGATCTGGTGTGGCAAGAAGATCCTTTGTGGCTGAATGTTATAAACTGTGGCCCACTATGTTGCCCCCTCCTGCTTGGGTTATTTTAAACCCAGTGGGCCAAATCACGGTTTAAGCCATTTTTGGTTAGAAAATAAATCCAAGCGCCATTCAATCTTCGAAAATCAATATATCCTAATGGAAGTGTACAAAAATTATGAAACAAACTCTTTTGGGTTCCTTTTAACCAATAATTTGCATTGGTGCAAAAGAATTGGCATGAAAAGCCCTGCAATTTTCTGATTAATTCCACTTCTCCAAATCTTTGAGAATTAATTCCAGGAGAGTCTTTCAATGAAAAATTCTCAAACTTGGCCAGTAGATTCTTCATTTTATAGCGGAATGGCAGTAGAAATTTCAGCCCCATTTACCTTGATTAATATAGGTTAATTAATCAATTTTGCTCAGCTTAGTGAAAATACAAGAAAAACAACAGTAGCATTTTCAGAAAAATGCTAGAACATTGTAAAATCAATATCTCCCAATTGGAAGCTTAGAAAATTCTGAAACCAATTTTTTCGGACTTATATTGACCTCCTATTCACATAAAACCAAATTGTGCCTATGTCAAAACTCCAGAACAGACATGAAAATTCAGACAAACCTAAATTTTATTGAATTTTGTTGACCACAGTAGGCCATTGCTTTAGCTGAAATTTTGCCAACACCTTCGATTTGAACGGTGTCAGTCGCTATAAAAATACTAGGTTCATTAGGCTTTATCTTTATCAACATTATCTCGTTGTACCTTTTTCCATACATGAAGGTCATATTGACATTTCTAAATCCACTTGTTTCGAAATTAAATTTCTAATTCATTATTTCCCGTAAGAAATTAGTTACAACAGTGACCTTCCATTAGAGTGATACAACATGTGGTCTTACTCTTGACATTCATAAAATTCCATCTTTGCTAAACTATTTCCTCTACATGAATAACACATCGAAGTTCATAATTCTATTGCTTCCATTTTCACTTTGCTAGAACCCCAATCTGTCCACCATAATCTGGAATACAGCAGCAGCCATTATGTAGTTAGTGCAAAACATGTTTAACTCTTCATGACATACATAAAGCTTTTCATACAGGCGAATGACGACAGAAGGTGAAAATCTGCTAGAGGACAACTCTGACGTGTCTATGTAGTGGACCTTCTGTGAGGAGCATAGAACTGGTTCGACGTTGGGATGATGGGTGAAAGGTGGCCACTTATGACGCGATGAGACGAGCACCGACGTGTGCTTTATGCAGGCGTATTTGTCGTGCACACCGGATGTCTACTGATTGCAATCACCGTTTCTCGCAGTTATTAGTGTACCGCTTGTTCACTACTCTGTGACGTAGTAATAAGGAGTAGTTGGAATATTACTTATTTGCTGCAATGATTATTATATTGTATTGCAACCATGGCTGAATTATTGATAGCACAATTAGAGTTATCATTTCCAAACATTTAACTTGAATGAAGCCTATGGAATTTGGGCAAGTATCACCGTTGATGAAGCATTTCTTGTTTGATTGTGGAGTTCATTTTGATGCAAGCCCAAAAGAACTTTATATGCTACTCTAAAATTGAGAACTAATGATTTACATTCGGTGAGTTCATTTCTGCAAATTTTAGCTTCCTATCTTTACAGTTTCCAACATGTACAGTTTTATGTTTAGGTTAGACGGTTAAGTCTTGCTGAGCCTTTGTGCTCATAGTTGCTATACGTGTGGTTTTGCAGGTTATGTTATTTCTGTTGCTTTCGTGGTTGTTCGTTAGACCTCGGACCTTCCGAGGTGTATGGCTCATGAGAGGCTCCATTGCTGCCTTATCTTCTTTGTGTTGCTAGTGAGAAGCGTCTTTGGGCATGAGCGTCACCTCTCATGCTTAGATAGGTTGAGAGTTTGAGTATATTCTTTCCGCTGGTTATGTACTCCTTATGTACACCATGTTGTAGACTCGATTATCTTATAAAATAAAGATTTTGTATGTTTCACGTATTCTTTGTGTGTGTGTAGTTGGATGTCAAATCGCATGACACCACCCAATGTGATTCCTAGAATGTCGGGATCCCAGTCCTCACAGTCTGGTATTAGAGCTGCATTGGGAATAACACACGTGAAAAGAGCCTATTTTTTAAAGCTTCTAAGTAGTCGAGTAAGGATTAGTCACTATGTCTACATAAGGTCTATTATAGCATTAGTTACTTAAGATGGCAAAGCTAACATATGTGTTGTTATATTCAGTAACGACGCTCCGATGTCACGTGAGAGGTATGGTACGCCACCGCAAGTGGATCAATTATGGTAAGCTCACCATATGAGGAGTGTATGTCATTGTCCCCCGTGTCTTAGCATAGGAGTTAATATAAGTCTTTGAACCTTCTCATTGTTCTGGGAACATATGAAAATGTTGCTCCCCAGCGTGCTTCAGGCAAAAGTGTTGATACCCCATCATGTGGTCAAAACATGAAGTATGCAACTGTTGAAGGTTCAATGTTCAAAGGGCCATACACAACGCTGATACCTAGCACAAGAGATAAATTACGTGGCCACATATCCTACGTTGAAAAGCACGTAGTGTTTATTTTTTAAGAAACACCGCCTCCTACTAGTGCAGCATTAGACAAAGACGTGGGACCCCCCTTGGGTGGTGGAAAACCCGGTCATGTACCTCAAGACATGGCTCAGCTCATTGCGGCCCGTATAAAATGATACGTGATGGATGTTCTTACTTTCATATATATTACTGTGACTATCTGAAATGATGGCCCATGCGGGTTGTGCCGTACGACACCATAGTGATTGTTCTGTAAATTTAGTGTCTTATGGAAGTACATGAACCGTGTTCATCATATTGCGCTTAGAACACGTTTGCGAGTGATTGTTCTTAGTGCCACCATTGAGACGTATGCTGGAATAGCGGTTTAGGATTTTCTTTGGTGAGGACATAGTACCGTCATTGCATTTGAGTTTCAACGGGCACGTCGACAACGATATCCGTGCTTGATATGTGACTCATAGAATAATGAAAATGTACAAAGAAAGTGTAACAATGCACGTATTAGTTATCGATCTCTTATTTTGACTAGTTTAAAAGTTGGAGTAGGTTTTAAACTCATATGTTTCAAAAACTACAGTGCTCTGGTTTTCTGCCAGCATTTGACCTAACTTTGAAAGCCATAACTCCCAGTAGAAAAATCCAAAGAAGATATAACAAACATGGTTGGAAATATTAGAGAGTCCGTAAAACCCTTTTGTTCATTACCAGAGCAGTATCTCCTTGTAACCTATGGAAAGGTTTAAATTTCTAAACACCCCCAAATCTGGACAGAAACTGGAACAGTTTCTATACCTTCTACCGTTTCTGTCATATCTCCTAGTAGAAACATCGAATAGATTCATCTGATACATTTCTGGAATCCTCACAAGATATAAAACAATGTTTTAATTTAAATTTCTATCAATTTTTGAATATATTTATATCTAAAACTGTGGCCAAATCCACAACATACAAAGGAGGTGCTGTCAAAATTTTGCTAAAAATCTGGGAACCTTGTCAAACTTTGAAAATCCATACCATTAAGACCATAGGAGCTATGAAAGAAAATAAATACTTTTTTGGAAAGCTATTGAAGTCCTCTACAATCCATATATTCACTCCAAGACCAGGATCCCAATCTAAATTGGTTAAAAGTCCAGAAAGTTAGAATCTGCTCAGAAATGCCAATTCTGGACAAAGTTTCTGTACATTTCGGTAAATTTCTCATAACTTCCAAAATAAAAATCAGTAAGAGGCATATAAAATAGTTTATAGAAATCTTTTGAGTCAGAATAACACTTTGTAGTTTTTATCTTTGCTTATTTTGGAGAACAAGTGTATGCAAAAAATGGATCAAAGTAAGTACCTCCAAATGGAATGCTGCTGCAAGACTCCAGAAAATTGTCAACTTTGCAAAGTCATATCTCGTCAACCACAACTGATCGGGTAGCACACGAATACTTTCTGGCAATTTTTGAAGTTAGCTACAACTTTGTTATTCACCTCAAGAGCTGATTCTACAGTTAGCTAGCTCAAAATCTTTGTCAAGTCAAACTGGTCGTTCCGGACAATGAGGTAGTCAGCAGAACCAGTTTCAAAATTTCCAATTCATTCAAGTTTGGTTTCACTTCCTTGATCACACAAAACCATCCCGTGTTGATTTTTGGAGTAAGTTTCTCGATTACCTAATTTGAAACTTAAGGGGTGTTGGTGATGTGCCCAAGAGGCAATCATAACAATTCGGGTTCAGGCCTATTGGATATTTGATCCATAAGCAATTAGGGTACTAATGGGCCTGCGACCTAAAAGCCCATTAGTACGCCTATAAATATGAGAGGTAGGGTTAGGGGCTAATCATCCCACCACGTGACAGCCCTAGCCGCCACCCCTCGCAGGCCTCACGCCGAGACCCTTACCGCGCACGCGGTGCTAGCACACTGGTGCACGGCGTTCCTCTCCGTACGTGTGGACTCCGTGGAGGCGTTGCTGCTACTGCTGCGCTGATCGGCTACGACGATCGTGATCGTCTACCTGCTGCTGTGACGAGGACGAGGAGAAGACGAACGAGATCGTCTACTTCCCTTACACCGACGCGCATCAACGTTCCGCTGCGCTGCGCATCTAGTGGTAACGATCCATGACCGCTGTACTCGCATGTTTCTTGGGTGATGCGGTAGAGTTGCTAGAGTAGCTTTCCGCTGATTTCCTAACAGTGGCATCAGAGCCGACTTGCATAGTTTTTGGTCTGGATCTACTGCAGACATGTTCATACGATGAATTTTTCGCACGGTTTTTGGGGTTTGGAATTGGTTAGAGTAGATTGCGATCGTATATGACTAAAGGGTCAGTTCGTGCTCCTTCTCTGCTGTGTGCGCAACCTGTCCCTACCGGCTGGAATCACCATCGGGACTAATCACGTACATAGCTAACAGATTGAGCCAACAGACCACGGTCATGAGTCGCGATCTACTCATGAATAACCGATCACATTGAAAATTTGAGACATTCTGAATGTCTCGGATTCGGGGTGATTTGATCAATCCGATGAGATTTTCATAGTGATTTCATAGATGTGATCTATGTAATTCCGTTTGGTGTTCAGGGCGCTGCCGTTTTGCTGTCTGCTATAGCGATTACATAATATCGTTTTGCGCTAGAAACCGTTCTACGCTTAACTCGTTTTTGCAGGGAATGATGTGAATGGTATGGCCTAATGTGATGTGATAATCTGTGTGTAATATTCGTGCGGCCTGCGTGCTGCAAAATTAACACAACCGGGTTGAGGTTGTCACATAATTGTATAACGTCCTGCGTGTCGACCTGTGATGCTTGATCTCTCTTGTAATTTATTTGGTAGCTATTAATTGTATTAGCTTCTTTTATTATCATGGAGATGTCCTCAAGCATGGTGGAGATGGAGATCACCACAAGAAGGGAAGCATGGCAGCTCAGATCTTAATGGAACCATGGCGATGGAGACCATTATGATTCTAAAGGCCATACTATTCACAATGTGATATTATCATATGCCTGTGATGCTTATTACTTTCTTTTCATGCTCTTCATATGGTGGATGTTTTGTCATGATAGAATAGCTTCCCTCACAAAAGTTGAGCATTTGATGCCATTTACCAATAGCTGCACCTATGTTATTTTGATCGTTGTGTGGTAGGTTTGCCAAAGCAAAGTACCATCATCTATCATAATTCATAGGGTGAATGTTGGACATTCACATGCATAGTGTTGGTTTACTCAACAAAGCTATCAAAACGGTTTTGGGCTTTATGGCATAGAGTTGGGAGCCGGGGCATTGGATGTCACCCAACAAACAAGAGTCATATAGGGATATGATTAACAATTGTTGTTTACCTATGTCACTATTTTCCTAGCCGTGAAGCCAAAGCTCACTAGGAATTAGTGAATATGGATCTTGAACCACTATATATCGTTAGAGGGAAGACGATGATAATATAGTGGTAATATCTTTTATTAAACTGTTAATAGAAGATTGGTACATAACATAGTGCTAAACCTTGCATATTTATTTTCTATTGTAGATCATGTCTGCTAGTAACAATTCCGGTTTCAATTTGCGATCTGTGCTTGAAAAGGAAAAGCTCAATGGAGCTAACTTTATCGATTGGTACCGCAACCTGAGAATCGTTCTCAGGCAAGAGAAAACCGAGTACGTTCTTCTGCAGCCTTACCCTAATGACCTCCCAGCTGATGCAACTAATGCAGCACGTAGAGCTTATACGAAGCACTGCGATGATGCGCTTAATGTAAGCTGCCTCATGCTTGCCACTATGTCCCCTGATCTACAAAAACAGTATGAGCATACAGATGCTTATTCTATGATTGAGGGACTGCGTGGAATGTTTGAGAATCAAGCAAGAGCTGAAAGATACAATATCTCAAAGTCCTTGTTCTCATGCAAGCTGGCGGAGGGTAGCCCGGTCAGCCCTCATGTAATCAAGATGATTGGTTACATTGAAACTTTGGGCAAACTTGGTTCTGAACTCAAGGATGATCTGGCTATTGACGTTGTTCTCCAGTCGCTCCCACCGAGCTACGAGCCATTCATATTGAATTTTCAAATGAATGGCATGGAGAAAACTTTGGCTGAATTGCATGGGATGCTTAAAACAGCCGAAGAAAGCATTAAGAAAAATGCCAATCATGTGATGATGGTACAAAAGGAGAATAAAAAGAGGAAGCGTGTGACGCATCCTAAAGGCAAAGGCAAGGGAAAGGTTCCCGATGAGCCCTCAAGCTCAAAGTCTAAGCCAAAGGGCAAATCTGGCCCTTCTCCTGATGATGAATGCTTTCACTGTCATGGTAAGGGACACTGGTCTAGGAACTGCAAGAAGTACTTGGAGGATATGAAGAAGAAGAAGGGAAGTGAGACTTCCACTTCAGGTATAAATGTTATAGAAATTAACATTGCATTATCTTCTAGTGAATCATGGGTATTTGATACCGGATCGATGATTCACACTTGCAAATCATTGCAGGGTCTAAGTGAGACTAGAAGATTTGCAAAAGGCGAGTTGGATGTTCGTGTTGGCAATGGAGCAAAGGTTGCGGTCATAGCTGTCGGAACTTACCACTTGTCATTACCCTCAGGATTAGTTTTGGAATTGAATAATTGTTATTGCATTCCTACTTTGAGCAAGAATATTATCTCTTCTTCGTGTTTAGAAGAAGTTGATGGTTATGAGATTGTAATAAAGAACAAATGTTGTTCTATTTATTACAATAATATTTTCTATGCTCAATGTCCATTGGTGAATGGATTATATGTTCTTGATCTTGAGGATAAAACTGTTTGTAACATTAATACCAAAAGGGCTCGTCATAATGATCTAAGTCCCACTTTTATTTGGCATTGTCGCTTAGGTCATATAAATGAGAAACGCATTGAAAAACTCCATAAAGATGGTTTACTAAGCTCATTTGATTTTGAATCACTTGACACATGCGAATCTTGTTTGTTTGGGAAGATGACCAAAGCACCCTTCACTGGTCAAAGTGAGAGGGCGACTGACTTGTTGGGACTTATACACACAGATGTATGTGGACCAATGAGTTCAATTGCCAGAGGTGGTTTTCAGTACTTCATCACATTTACCGATGACTTTAGTAGATATGGTTATGTCTACCTAATGAGGCACAAGTCTGAATCCTTTGAAAAGTTCAAAGAATTTCAGAATGAAGTACAGAATCAATTGGGCAAGACAATCAAATTTCTACGATCTGATCGTGGGGGTGAATATTTGAGCCATGAATTTTATGATCATTTGAAACAATGTGGAATTGTTCCACAATTGACTCCACCTGGAACGCCTCAATGGAATGGGGTGTCCGAGCGGAGGAACCGAACCTTGTTGGACATGGTTAGGTCGATGATGAGCCAAGCAGATCTTCCACTATCCTTTTGGGGTTATGCTCTTGAAACTGCTGCGTTTACACTAAACAGAGTCCCAACTAAGTCTGTTGAGAAGACACCATATGAGATGTGGACCGGGAAACGTCCCGGATTGTCTTTCCTCAAAGTTTGGGGATGTGATGTTTATGTCAAACGTTTGACGTCAGACAAACTCACTCCAAAATCAGACAAATGCTTCTTTGTGGGATATCCTAGGGAAACCAAAGGGTATTATTTTTATAATAAAGCAGAGGGTAAAGTGTTTACCGCTCGCAATGGTGTCTTCTTGGAGAAAGAGTTTCTCTCAAAAGGAGTTAGTGGGAGCAAGGTGCATCTTGAAGAAATTCAAGAAATACCTGAAAATGTTTCAACACCCACCGATCCTATACAGGATGTACAAGATGTTGTGCAACCAGTTGATGAAACACCAGCCCCACGAAGGTCTACGAGGGTACGTCGTGCGACTGAAAAGTTAACGCTTCTAACCACGGAGCAGCATGACATGGTATTGTTAGACAATAATGAGCCCACGACCTATACTGAAGCAATGATGGGACCCGACTCTGAGAAGTGGCTTGGAGCCATGAAATCTGAAATTGAATCCATGCATGAAAATCAAGTTTGGAACTTGGTTGATCCAATCGAAGGTGTGAGACCTATCGATTGTAGATGGATTTTCAAGAAAAAGACTGATATGGATGGAAATGTTCACATCTATAAAGCGCGATTGGTAGCGAAAGGTTTCAAACAAATTCAAGGTGTTGATTATGATGAAACTTTCTCACCCGTTGCAATGCTTAAGTCTGTTCGGATTCTTCTAGCAATTGCTGCATATTTTGATTATGAAATATGGCAAATGGATGTCAAAACAGCCTTTCTTAATGGAAGTCTGACTGAGGATGTGTACATGACACAACCTGAGGGTTTTGTCGATCCTAAAAATGCTAGTAAAATATGCAAGCTTCAAAAGTCCATCTATGGACTGAAGCAAGCATCTCGGAGTTGGAATCTGCGTTTTGATGAAGTAATCAAAGGGTTTGGTTTCATCAAGAACGTAGAAGAACCTTGTATTTACAAGAAGTTTAGTGGGAGCACACATGTATTTCTGGTCCTATATGTAGATGACATATTATTGATCGGAAATGACATTTCAATGCTTGATGATGTTAAATCCTCATTAAGGAAAAGTTTCTCAATGAAGGATTTAGGAGAGGCAACGTATATTTTGGGCATAAAGATCTATAGAGATAGATCTAAAAGGCTAATTGGATTAAGTCAAGATACATATATTGACAAGATATTGAATCGGTTCAATATGCAAGATTCCAAGAAAGGTTTCTTGCCAATGTCACATGGCATTACTCTAAGCAAGAGTCAGTGTCCTTCGACACCTGATGAGCAAAAGAGGATGAGAGCGATTCCTTATGCTTCGGCTATTGGATCCATCATGTATGCCATGCTATGTACACGCCCAGATGTATCTTATGCTCTAAGTATCACGAGTAGATATCAATCAGATTTTGGTGAGGCTCATTGGACCGTTGTCAAAAACATCCTTAAGTACTTAAGAAGAACTAAGGATGCATTCTTAGTGTTTGGAGGTGAAGAAGAGCTGGTTGTAAAAGGTTACACTGATGCCAGCTTCCAAACTGATAAGGATGATTCCAGATCGCAATCCGGTTTTGTATTCTGCCTCAATGGAGGGGCAGTGAGCTGGAAAAGTTCCAAGCAAGATACAGTAGCAGATTCAACCACAGAGGCGGAGTATATTGCAGCTTCTGAAGCTGCAAAGGAGGCTGTTTGGATCAGAAAATTTGTTTCTGAGTTGGGTGTTGTTCCTAGCGCGTCCAGTCCTGTGGATCTCTACTGTGACAATAGTGGAGCCATCGCACAGGCAAAGGAGCCTAGATCACACAAACGATCCAAACACATACTACGACGCTATCACCTCATTCGAGAGATCATCGACCGAGGTGATGTGAAGATATGCAAGGTGCACACGGATTTGAATATTGCAGATCCGTTGACAAAGCCTCTTCCACAATCAAAGCATGAGGCACACACGATATCTATGGGTATTAGATACTTACATCAGTGATCATAATGTGTAGTGGGAGACTTGTGTCACAGCTATGTTTATGTACTATTAAATAAATTGTTATATGAGTAATCATTATCTACATTGATCATCAAGTATGTGACTTGTTCGTGAAACTCTTTGTTAAAAGTAATGTTACTCTAGATGATCCCTAGTCTATATCATTATATGAGATAATGATTGCATACAGACTAGCACATGTATTAATTGATGATCACGTTTCACGGATCATAGATATAGAGATATCAAATTAATAATGTGAACACATGTTAGTGAACATGGTGTTGGATTGACCCACTCCAAGACACTGCTGGGATTGTTATTTCCATATGTGCCATCAGTTGGTCTTGAGTGATACACCTGCTAGATCCTTAGACCTGAGATCACCATTGTTTCTCACTATGCATAGTTGTGTACTTTGAGACTACCAAACGCTACTCCGTAACTGGGTAGTCATAAAAGTAGTCTTCGGGTATATAATGAAACATAGAATGTGATGTGCGCGGATCAAGATGGGATTTGCCCCTCCTAAATAACAGGAGAGATATCTATGGGCCCCTCGAGATAGTTGGATTTGAAAGTGCATGGCCATGCCAAGGTGATTAAAGGTTAATCACAATGACTAAAAGTTAGTCACGGAATGAATCCACTATTTGATCGAGTGAATGGTCGAGCTATCACAAGGATGGCACACATCTCGCCTTGAGCTTGACTGGTATCGTGAGGCAAAGGGATTAGCATGTTGAATGTATCTAGGTTCGGCCGATATGATCTTTATGTACAGTCGGGAGTCAATATGTCCTGCTAGGTACCTCTACTGACTTGTGGTTGGAAATGGTTTCCATTCACAACCGACTGCTCATGAACCTAACGGGTCACACACTTAAGGAGTTGGAATATCGAAAATCTTGGCTAGATGATTGTCTCTAGTGCAAGTGGGAGATTGTTGGTGATGTGCCCAAGAGGCAATCATAACAATTCGGGTTCAGGCCTATTGGATATTTGATCCATAAGCAATTAGGGTACTAATGGGCCTGCGACCTAAAAGCCCATTAGTACGCCTATAAATATGAGAGGTAGGGTTAGGGGCTAATCATCCCACCACGTGACAGCCCTAGCCGCCACCCCTCGCAGGCCTCACGCCGAGACCCTTACCGCGCACGCGGTGCTAGCACACCGGTGCACGGCGTTCCTCTCCGTACGTGTGGACTCCGTGGAGGCGTTGCTGCTACTGCTGCGCTGATCGGCTACGACGATCGTGATCGTCTACCTGCTGCTGTGACGAGGACGAGGAGAAGACGAACGAGATCGTCTACTTCCCTTACACCGACGCGCATCAACGTTCCGCTGCGCTGCGCATCTAGTGGTAACGATCCATGACCGTTGTACTCGCATGTTTCTTGGGTGATGCGGTAGAGTTGCTAGAGTAGCTTTCCGCTGATTTCCTAACAAGGGGAAGGTGTGTGTTCAAGTAACTTAGTGTTTAATCATGAACCTTATTTACATTGAAAAGAGTCAACAAGGAAGAGATCAAGTGGGACTATGTCTTCGAGAAAGCTCAGCTCCAAGCACGAGACTGACTCATCATAGAGGGAGTATGACGTCAACCCCGGAAGAGCTATTGAATAAGACATCAATCACCACTACAAGATCGAAGAGAAGATTAAATAAAGCATCATTAAGAATGACTTTAGTAGCCTCAACCTTATGTCTATTGACACTAGATTATCGAGGTAACCTAGTTAGTGACTTCTATCCTAGAAATAACTTCAGGAGTCGGCAAGTAACTCAAAGACCAAGGTGACGAGATAAATAAGTGGATCAGAATAAGCACAAACCTGGAAAAAGTAAGAGGGTGTAATATATTTTCCCACATTCCTTATCCATACTCTAGATATGTATTCCTTGGCAGTGGTCGAGTTATGAAAGTGACTTTCCTTATTTAGTGCATTTCACAACCACGGTATTCAACCCTTGCACATCATGAGATATTTCTTATTCTTGTGGAAGTGGTTTTACCATTCTTGCTCAAACCTAAAAGATGATGCACCATATGTGGGGACAGGAGTCCCAACATTCAAGGAAGCGCAATTGGGTGGTGTCGTGCGATGCGGCACCCAACAGCACACATAAAAAGGTATATCATATTACATAAAACAACATAGTGTTATACAAGCTTTGTCTTTTACAAATAATATACATTAAAATACACTATAGCGGAAGATAAGTTCATAGCTCTTGACACTCAAGCCTAAGCTATGCAAAAGTAATTCCGTTCAGCCCGCAAACGTTAATCACACTAGCAGCACACAAGTGAAACTCACGGCGGCATTCAGGGTTCCCACTCAGCCGTGTACCACGACGCGGGCAATGCCTCACCGGTGTACCCATCATCATATACATCATCATCTGCAGCAAGAACTTAAAATAGCAACCGTGAGCACGAACGCTTAGCAAGACTTAACCATCTCCACTAACCATGGAACTCTATATGCATAATGAACGTAATATAGGACAACTATTTGCAATAAAAGACTCGCCTAAATTTTAGTCCTTACTTTCAGCTTTTAGCATCAAATTAAGGCTTCATGAATCTGAAATTTAATGAGCAATCTGTTCTAAAGCATACAAGTATCAATAAATAATATTTCATAAAGCATGATTCGATAATATTCAACTCCAAATAGTTAACTACGTCACGACTCAGTGAACAAGCGGTACTCAATAACTACGAGGGATGGCGGCTCGAATCGATACACACCTACAAGGATACCTGAATATCATGACACATACACCCACACTCGGAGCTGCGAAGGCACACTCTACTGGTGTTGTATGTGGCAACCTTTCACCCGCTACCTACACGCAAAACCGGTCCCATCGCTATGAGCAGGATGTCCCTACACAGAGTACGACGTACCCGCTAGCAGGTTTACACCTGGCTGCTCTCAACCTGCACCTATAAGGCGGTGGGGTATGCCTTGATGCTAAGATGATCAAGATACATTGGTTTACTTGGTCCCATATATCCAGTATGCGTTCGATACATTCTAACTTGCTCAACAGGGCCGCACACGGATCGGTCCTTGACCGACATAGGCACAACTAAAGCTCACAGACCCCTATGTCCTGCTGCTCCTACTCCATGCCCGGTCTCATATTTAACCAAATAGTGAATCTCTCACTCGACCAATCCTGTGTGAACCCAAATCTTGAACTCGTGAGTAGATTCCAACTACTCAACTTTTACCGAAGCAACTATAACATTAAGCATAGCATGGACACATCAAGAACTTAACCAACTACCCTTTTATCATGGGTTCTCTGGTCATGCATGTGGAAACCTCCAAGAAAACTTAGACTTAATGCACATACATGCTAACCCATATAGTGCGATACGAATTGAAGTTTAAAACACTGTTAAATGCAAACTAGGGCTTGCTTGGCCGTGAGACGGGATTAAAGTTAGTCTCTGGGTTGATGACTTCCAGTGGCTATGGGGTCTCCTTGAGCTTTGCAACTATTCGATATGAAATGAATAATGCAAGGTAATCAATATTCGGATTATTACATAGCTGAATAGAACTACAGTTAAGTATATTAAATAATGGCCACTGGTTCTTGAAATTTTACAGAGGACACTAGGTGATATGAGTGAGGTCGCCAAAATTGGGCTAAGTTCATGGAAGTCTCTGTTGTCTAAAATTCAATGTAGATAAACATTCCCATAATTTTCATGGGAAATCTGGGACTTTAACATGGCCAAAATTTAGTGTTCTGTTTATAGGAGGTCAAGAGTGACTCAACAAACTTGGTTTCATAATTTTCTACGCATTCTACTTTGAGATATTGGATTTAAGAGTTTGGACGATTTGATGGAAATGTTTCAGGACATTTTGTAATTTTCAGGTACATACTGATTGGAAACATAATTTGGCTATTCAAATAAAATCAAATTGACCTGAAACTTTTACTGGAACTCAAGGGAACTATGTGAAATGATGTGGCATAGTTTGGGAATTTTTGGAGGCATGGAGCATCAGGAATTAATTTCAAAGACATTTTCTCATGGAATTATTGAGGACAGATTAGGGATTTTCATACAGATCCAAGTGCACAGCTTCAAAAATATTTATTTTGTAGGCAAATATGCTAGGAGATATTTATTGTCAAACTTGGAGCAAAATCTGGAATTAAATTCCAATTGGAAAGTTTGAATTATTGGCTGGGCCAACGGGTTTAAAATCATACAATAGAAATTAAACCACATGGGGCCACACGGATCTGAGTTGTAGCCACACTGGATTTTAGTGCGACACCAGATCCGGGCTGGTGCAACAGAGGCTGACGGCCGGGCCCCACCAGGGCCTGTCTTCAACCTCGCGCCAGCGACACTCAGACACCCGACGGCGGCCGGTGGTGGCGCCTCGCCGCAGCCCAACCTAGGCCATCTCGGCCTCCCAGGCTCTCCGACCCCACCTAAAAATCGATGGGGAACTCGGTGGTGCAGCTCCGGGCGGCGATAGATGGCCGGAGAGGGGCACCCGAATGCGGCGGCAAAACCTAGGGTTCTGGCCATGTCGGTCGGGCCCTACGGTGCACCATTTTGCATGGGAATACCTCCAAAATGCTCCTGAGAACATAGGAAATGTGGGAGAGGGTGCCAAAGTGGTTGAAACGTGCTTGAACAATAAAATAGATGGTGAGCAGATATGGTGAAACATGACAATTGGGAAAACTTCTATTCTGCCCTGTTCACTCAATGAAATTTGATGGTTCCTTGTCCAGGTGGTGCGCCTAGACATCTAGTTGATAAAGTCTCACGGGCACGATGATTAATCTCACATAGAAATTGAATTTAAATGATGACCTAGCTCAGTTCATACCATGAACTTGTCGGGAAAATAGCAAAAACTCGAGCCAGGAGGGACGACACGAGCTCAAACTTTGCGAGCAGAAACTAGGAGTGTTGGCACACCTTTCATCTTCAAGGATCAAGGTGAGATGATTGCTGTATCATTGGGATGACCGTGGAGCATAGAGCGACCTCCACGGCAGCCGGAAATCATCGCCGGAAGACTTCAAAATAAGGAGCGCACGAGTGAGGAACCAGTGAGCTGGATAGAGGAGAGGGAAGAGCAGAACGTTTTGCATCTTCTTACTTCTTACGGGGAGGTGAGACTCGGCCAGGAACAGCTGCCGCAAGGGAGCACAAGTGAGGTGGTTGCTGGGCATGAAGAAAAACGTAGGAGGAGAAAGATTGCTGCTGTGTTGCACCGTGAGCAAGTGAAAGGATCAGCTCCCCCCTTATCTGCTGCTCAGCTGGCTTCACAACCAAGGCATGAAGCAAGCACACAAGCAGTTGGGTGGATTTTTCATGTCGTGAGGTGTTGCTCTGTGATGAAATAGGCGAAAACAGAGGAGATGTCTATGACAGGTGGGTCCCACTGCTTTTATCCTTATCTTAAATGGACAATCAATTTCCCCCACCTAGATTCATTCAAAAATTGCTAGATATTTGTAGGAAGTCCAAATTTAATATGCAGAATTTAATTCTGAGTTCAGATTATTGATTTGACAAAGTTTCATTCGAATTCAAACATGAATTTGAATTTGTGTGGAATTCAATGTAGCCATTGAAGTAAATAGCAAACATGCTTCAAAAATTATAAAATTCGCAGGGAGACTATTTGAAATATTAGGAATCCAATGGTTAGCTTAGATTTGTATTTTGTTCAAGTTTTAACAGTAGCTAAGTTAAAATTTTTGAATTCCATCAAATAGGTTTGAAACTGATTTGATTTTTGGCATTTGCTATTGTTATTTATTTTCTAAACTTGGGTCTCCTAGCTGAGATGATCCTCTAAAATAGGGCTTTTACACCATACATGTGCACCATTTGCACCATACATGTGCACCATTTGCACCATACCATGTGCATTTGCATTGCACCATACCACATGGGATGCAACATGAAACACCATTAATAATGAAATAAGAAGGATAGGATGCATGATTAAAACTAAACATCTGAGAGAGATTGTGTACCACCATTCAAACTATTAAGGGGTGTGTAGTCACCTTGGTCTTTTGACAATTCGTGTGTTATTCACCAATTTCTTATTTCTTTCACATTGAGTAATACAAGGGTACCCATTAACACACATACCTTGTAGCTAAGCAAAAGCTTGAACATTCGTCCTTGACTTGTTTAGGTTTGAGTACCTTAATTGTTACAACTATACCATCCGTTCTCTTGTGATCACATGTTAAGTGATCATGCTTGTGAAATCCTTGACTTTCTTTATTCGTAAGAGTGGCATTTGATTGTTACCTCGCAAAACTCCTTGAGCTACATCTGAATTCTTGAATTTGGTATATGGTAATGTTGTTACATTGGCCACCTTGTAGTTACCATAAGATTGAGTTCTTTGCTATCCTGGAATCATATAGAGAACTGAATATTAAATTCCCATATGCCAGCGCTATGAGATTCCATCCTGACTCCTATTATATGGTGACGTTGACATCTCCAAAACATTGTAGTTGCCATACATCTAGTGACATGCTGTTTTAACCACATAAGAGCACCGAGATTTTTACTACTCTTATGTCCAAGCTAAGGGATTCATACTTTTGTCTAAAAACAAGATGAGGTTATTGATTTGTTGGTTAATCTCGCAAATCACCTTGATTCATGATTCGGAACATACTACAAGAACTTTATAAGGACTTGTGCAAAACCAAGCAAGGCAACAAGAACAGTGTATGGTTAGTTCAAGGATATCCAAATGATCAAAAGAAGTAAAGAGCAATTTTTGAATTCTTCAAGTCAAGATTAGGAAAGTAAAGTACCTCCATCCGATGTTAGAGAAAGTATTGCAAGACAATAAGAGAATGTTGAGCACGCTGTCAAGATTATCAACAAAAAGACTCGAGTCACTGAAGACAAACATTTTGGTTCTCCAAAGTGCACCAAGTATTCACTATCTCACAGGAAATGTGCATGGCAGCAGGAAGACTTTCTCAAACCCAATTCTTCAAGACTGTCGTCATCTTTTCTTAGTCGACGACCTTTTTTTTTCTTTTTTACCAATTGTTCCCTAATCATTTCCGTTATTCTTTTCAATAGAATTATGGAACGAGATTGCTTTAAGATGGAGGAATTGTAAAATCCCACATCTGAAAAGAATGAAAATGCAAAAATGTGAACTAAAAATTTTAAAGTTCAATTAGAAGTTCAAATGCACATGGAATAAAATATCTATATAAAGTGATGTGTAAATAGGAATTCTTAAAACTTTAAACATGATCTGTGATTGCATGCAAGGATGTAATCAATTAAAAACGACCTAAGTAAGAGAAAATTTGAATCCCATAGGGAGCAGTAATTTAAAGTCAAAATCCTAAAAGGGAAAGATTCAAATTCAAATTTCACTTAAGAATTAGTTTTCTCAAAATTTCAATCTGATTTCACATTTGAGTTCCTTATATTTTGTTTGGCTACCCTATTAAGTTCCATCAATTTAGGAGTTCATTTGCTATTTCTTTAATGGGGTTTAATTTGATTGACATTAGCGGGTGGGACCCACATGTCAGTTCAGCTTAACCGACTCTGCTCTGTTTCCCGTGGCTTCTCAGCGCGCCACTGCACAGTGCAGGAGCTCCACGCAGCTACTTGCTTCCGACGGTGAAAATAGCTCATGAATTGTTGCCTTGATCTTTCTACTCCTCCATCTCTCTGCGTGCTGTTTTCCTTCATTCCTCTGGTCTACTGTGAACTCACACCCTGCTTGGTTGTTTTTGCCATCGTCGCTGTCCCACAGCGCCCGTCGGGTTCAGGAGCCATCCCGCTCAACTGAGCTTGCTGGAGGCTGCTTCAGCTCACCCTCAAACTCTCTGAGGCACCAAGCACCTGCCATCTCCGTTCCATCGGTTGCCACTGCCTGTTTTCCTCCTCTGCATGAAGCCACGGCACCACCACGGTTCTCTGTCGCCCGGTGCTTGTGGCCACTTGCTTGCTCCTCCAAGCTCACCGACAGCTGCACAATCATCTTCCAGACCACCTGACTCAAGCATGCGGTGCCATCCCGAGCCATCCACGGACAACAAGCAAAATTATTCTTCGTCATCGACTTGCGGCCGCCCTCTACTTTTCTTCGCCGCCCAGCCAAATTAGGAGCTTTGCACTTGATCTCAGCATGCCAAATTGTCTGAAATGTTCTTCTTTCCATGTTCCTTAATCGGATTGAACTCTGGCAGAGCTGTTTTGCCGGTACCTCCAATTTTGTCGCCGCCATCGATCAACCTAGGTCGCCGTCGATAACTTAGTTTCCGCCATTTTCCAAACAATTAAAGTTTGGATTCGAGCTCACCATCACTAAAGGGTGCTCTAGGGTCTAATGTCGAGCTGTTTAGCCTAGCATCCTAGCGGTGCCCCATGGCCGTCGGCCGGCCAGCCGCCTCCGCCGTCGTCTATCATGGTCCTGTGGTCGCCACACTTTGTGGATTTGCCCGAGAAGTGTTCCATGGTCCTGTGAGCCTTTTTTGTTTTGATGCGCCGCCCGGGGTCACAGTCCGGCGACGGAACGACTTCACGCCACCAGGGCGCCGCCATTGGGGGCGGTTGTCCTGAGGTTGAAGATAACCTTCCTATGGGACTCCCTTCTCGGACAGGGAAAGCCTCCCCTGATCTGGTGTGGCAAGAATATATTTTGTGGCTGCGTGTTATAAACTGTGGTCCACTATGTTGCCCCCTCCTGGTTGTTTTATTTAAAACCCAGTGGGCCCAGTCATAGTTGAAGCCATTTTCAGTCAGAAAAAAATCCAAGTGCCATTCAAATTTGAAAATCTTTATCTCCTAGTGGAAGTCTGCAAAAATTATGAAACAAATTCAGTTGGTTCCTTTTTACCAGTAATTTGCATTGGTTCAAAATAATTGGTATGAAAAGCGCTGCAATTTTCCTATTAATTCCACTTCTCCAAATCCTTGAGAATTAATTCCAGGAGAGTCTTTCAATAAAAAATTCTCAAACTGGGCCAGAAGATTTTTCATTTTATAGTGGAATCCCAGTAGAAATTTCAGCCCCATTGACCTTGATTAATGTAAGTTAAATAATCAATTTTGCCCAGCTTAGTGAAAATACCAGAAAAGCAACTGTAGAATTTTCAGAAAAATGCTTGAACATTGTAAAACAATTTAGTTGGACTCCTCTTCATCTCCTCTTAACAGAAAATCGATTTGTGCCCATGTCAAAACTCCAGAACAGTTCTGAATGGACAAACCTAAATCTTTATTGAATTTTGTAGACCACATTAGGCTATTGCTTTAGCTGAAATTTTGCCAACACCTTCCATTGGACAAGTGTCAGCTGCTATATACTAGGTTCATTAGGCTTTATCTTCACCAACATTATCTCAATTGTACCTTTTTCCCTACATGAATGTCGTATTGACATTTCTAAATCCACTTATTTCCAAATCAAATTGCTAAGTTCATTCTTTCCCATAAGAATTTAGTTACAATAGTGACCTTCCTGTAGAGTGATACAACATGCCATTCATAAATTCCATCTTTGCTAAACTATTTCCTCTACATGAATAAGACATTGAATTTCATAATTCTATTGCTTCCATTTTCTGTTTGCTTGAACCCCAACCTGTCCACCAGAATCTGGAATACAGCATCAACATTATGTAGTTAGTGTAAAACATGTTTAACTATTCATGACATCCATAAAGCTTTTCTCTATTTACTAAACTTTGTTCTCTTGTCTATGAATAGTCATATCGAATAGTGATCATGATGGAGAAGCTCGACGAGGAGCATCATATGGAGGAGAAGGGAACAAACTCGGACTTGCTGCAATGAGGGCGATCTAGAGCAGCAGAAAGGACACTTGATCAAAGACTTTGACTCGAAGGTCCCCCACAAGATCAAGAGCTGACTATTTGAGTTTTACATAGTTGCAACCCAAGGCCAGACCTGGTTTGCATATAAGCGCCTCTATAAAGATTTATTTTGTATACATTATAGGTATGATGTATGTATTGTGCATTAGATCAGGTTTTGTTGAAAATCCACATGCATGACCCAATGATTCTTGGAGTGGCCGGGTAGGACATTACCCCATCATATTATATTGTTATGCTAATGTCTTATTGGAATTGGTAGAAGTCGAGTGGTTGGAATCCACTCGCGCAACAAAGATTAGGGTTCACATGGATTTAGTTTGAAAATGGTTTATGAATCTGAATATGAGACTGGGCAGTACAGTAGGAAGCAGCAGTGGTGCATAACCTTGCCTGTGTCGATTGAGGACCGATCCATGTGCGGCCCAGCTGAGCACCTTTGAACTGTACCGGTTGCATACCGGCTATATGGACCCCAGGAAACCAATGTAACTTGGGCACCCTCGTGTCAAAACTTATACCGTGCTCCCTTGGAGGAAAGACGACAGAAGGTGGAAATCTGCTAGCGGGCAACTCCGACATGTCTGAGTAGTGGACCTTCTATGAGGGTCATAGAACTGGTTCGACATTGGGATGATGGGTGAAAGGTGGCCACTTTTTACATGATGAGAAGAGCACCGACGTGTCTTCCATGCGGCGTATGTGTCGTGCACACCGAGTGTCTAATTACTGCAATCACCGCCCCTTGCGATTATTTGAGTACTGCTTGTTCACTTCACTGTGACATAGTAATAAAGAGTAGATGGAATATTATGAATTTGCTGCAATGGTTATTATATTGTATTGCAACATTGGCTGAATCATAGATAGCACAATTAAAGTTATCATTTCCTAACATTTAACTTGAATGAAGCCTGTGGAACTTTGGGCAAGTATCATCGTGGATGAAGCGTTTCTTGTTTATTTGTGGAGTTCATTATAATGCAGGCCCAGATAATCTCATATGCTACTCTAAAACTGAGCACTAAGGATTTACATTCGGCGAGTTCATTTCTGCAAATTTCAGCTTCCTGTCCTTAAGTGTTTCCAACATGTAGAGTTCCATGTTTAGGTGAGATGGTTAAGTCTTGCTGAGCCATTGTTCTCATGGTTGATATATGTGTGGTTTTGCAGGTTATGTTATTTCTGCTACTTTTGTGGTCATACGTGAGACCTCAGACCTTTCGAGGTGTATGGCTCACGAGATGCTTCGCCGCTGCTTTATCTTCTTCGTGGTGCTAGTGAGAAGCGTTCGCGGGTATGGACATATTCTCTCTTGCTTAGATAGGTTGAGAGTTTGAGTATATTCTTTCCGCTGCTTATGTACTGCTTATGTACACTATGTTGTAAACTGATTATCTTATGAAATAAAGATTTTGTATGTTTGATGTATTCTTTGTGTGTGTGCTGTTGGGTGTCGCATCGCACGAGAACATCCAATGTGATTCCTAGAATGTTGGGACCCGGTCGCCACATCCTTAGCCACCATTCTATGTCATATTAGAGGAGCACAAATGCGAGTCCTGTATAATCCCTATGTTGGAGGAAATATCATTTCTGATACTTGTGCTCTCGCCATTTTGGGTGACTTGTCTGTGGCACCAACACAAAAATCCTTTTGAGATGTGGTAGTATCGAAGAGCACGTGAAAAGCTACCAGAGGGGGGTTAATGGTAGACTAAAACTTTTTTAGCGGAAGCAATAAAATCCCCTCGGCAGAAAAACAATCTGATAAATAAACCGTGTGTGCAATTGATCTAAACGGGTTCAACCGTGACAAAACTAGTAGATATTATAAAGAATCAAGTCATGAAGACACGACCAAAAAAATCAAGAAAAACCATCGAGAAAAAATCATGTTATGATCAAAAGATCGAACAAGGACCAATCTGTTCTACCCGTGTAAAAACCAGATCTGCAACACTACAAAGAAACTCGTGTAGATCAACAACCACAAATCCAATGACTATGATACTTCCACAAATGATAGAAAATTGAGTTGTGAAGACAAGACAAAAAGAATCACATCAATTGGATCATTAAAACAAGTTATGATCAAAGCACTGAGGCAACATTGTGCTGTCCAGAAACTCGACGAGAAAGACTTGACGAAAACAAGTGAGACGAACAAGGCACAAAATCTCCTACAAACTATGAATTTTATTGATCAAAACACAAGAGGAACAACCCAAAGTTTTCTGCCCACGAGCTCTGGCCTCCCTTGCTTATATAACTAGCCATAAGGCCAACCCAATCCTAACTAAGACTCCTACTCCTACTAGTTTCAACCGAAACTTTCCATAACTACTCAAGACTCTTCCATGCGAAGATAGAAGCAATCTTAAGACTTCAAAACACCATAGGAACGTCCTAAACATTACTAAAACCGCTCAACTTTGTGACCCACATGAAATCTAAACTTTCTATAAATGAACCATAACCACCTTAGTCGCAGCCTAAGGCATAATCCAGGCGGTTGTACCTTTCCGGCCATATCTTCACGTCCACTTCTCTTCATCATGCCTTGGAACAATGTAGCCACGTCCATGCACCACTTTCATACGTGCAAACACTTTCCAATTACGTCCACGATACCTTCATATGCATTGTTCTTGACCCAAACCTGCTGCGTGACCCCCCGATCAACTCAACCACAATTCCTCCAGAACTTGGTTGTTGAAACTCATCTTCTCCCTAAGACTAGTTCAATAGATCCTATCACCAGCCATTTCTTGACGTCAAGCAACACCTGCACATGAATAAACAACCATTCTTTGGGAGCCCAAGTCCTCGACTTGACTCTCATTAGTCTTAAAACCACAACACCTTACGTGAGCACCTCACATAAGCATGTTGCAAACCATTGCAAGATAATACCAGCCTTAACCATCAAAACACACAAAAAACTTAGCAAATGAATACTAAGCAAACCTTACCATAAGCAATAAGCAATTTTGAAACATTGCGAGGTAAAACAGAGCAAAACAGAGCAATTAAACTCAATATAGAGACTCTGCACAATAACAGTTACTCTAGATATGAATATTGAAAGTTCGGACAGTCCAAAAACCATCAAGGGTAACATTACTCCCAAAAACACGTTTGTAAAGATCGACCGTGTCGGCTCACGTGCCTCTCACGTGTGTAAAAGTTCGAACAGTCCTAAGTGTCAAACATGTGCATATCACATGAGAAAACACGTGCAACTCACATGTGATGGAGCTCAGAAAGTGCAAAATGGATTCACACAAGTTCGAACAATCCGAAGTGATATTTTTAGCAATATTCAAAACTTTGTGTGTGAA
Source organism: Tuctoria greenei (assembly GCA_036927565.1). NCBI lineage: Eukaryota > Viridiplantae > Streptophyta > Magnoliopsida > Poales > Poaceae > Tuctoria > Tuctoria greenei. The sequence continues at coordinate 127,664,256 of JAYESD010000003.1, read as the reverse complement.
CCCTCACTTTTATTTAAATTGCCAATGTATTCAGCACACAAAGGTCTAACAATCTCTTCCTTGATGATTGCATTGGAATCACCACTTAGAATCCGAACATTGTATCATTCACATGAAAAGTTTTGAAAACAATTCTCTATCTCTTTTGAAAATCAAATATGAAACGGGAAAGAAATTTCAAAAAGAAAATTGTCCCCCTGAGAAGAAAATGTAAAAACTTGTGAATGTGCAATGTGTGACATATTTCTCCCACTTTGACAATGTATCCAACAAGGTTCAAAAGAGAAATTTCAATTGTTATGAGCATATTATAACATATGCATATAAAACAAAGCTCATACAAGTCATACTATCAATTAACTTACATTATCACATCAATGAGATACATAAAGTAGTGTAAACCATGCTAGAGATCATGTGTAATTTTTCAATTTAAGCAAGTCATGATCTCACAAAATCGACTATTTCAAAACTTGAAAGCATGACACATGTTGCTGTTTTTTATTTTTCATTATCATTTAAAGCACAAATTTTGACATATGACATTTGCAAGAGATTATATGTCGCGTCAGCCTTATTCTAATCAACCAAGCCAAACCTATGTCATTTGACAATCAGAAGCTTAAGAACATGGTTTTAATCAAACAAAACATCTTCCAAGTTCATATCAAAGTGTAATAATAAGCAGTGTCGAAAGAAGAAATGCAATGCATACATATTCTCTTGATCTTTTCAGATTTTTATTTGATCATAAAAGCTCAACATATGGGCTATTGATTGATTATTTTTCATGATTAAAAGCACTTGTGAGCATGCAACAAGTTCAAAACAGCAAGAAGTTCGATCATGACAAGATTTATTTTAAGTAATTATTCCAATTACTAGTACCGGCAAAAACTACAAAATGTATAACACAAGTAATGTAGTAAGAACTTTCAGCATGTAAAAAGAATCACAAAGTCATATATGTATAAAATACTACGCTCATATTGTTTTAAATTCAAATTCACACATAGACTTCCAAGTTTCAAAACTCCCCCTCTATTTAAGCCATGAGGATGCATAACCCCTATTTCACTATGAATAAAACAAAAACGGGTGAAATCCAAAGGTTTTATGAAAATGTCAGCCACTTTTTGTTTGGTGTCTATATGGTGAAACACAATGTTTCCTTTTTCAACATTATCATGGAGAAAGTGATACCTAATATCAATGTGCGTTGTTCTAGAATGTTGCACGGGGTTTTTAGCAATGAAAATGACACTAGTGTTATCACAAACTAGTGTAACACTATCTAGATCAACTCCATAGTCTTTAAGTCTATGAAACAATCCAAAGAATTTTTTAGCAAGCGCTAGCACCAGCTGCGTATTCAGATTCAGCTGTGGATCATGCAATTGAACTTTATTTTCTAGAGGACCAAGCAACAAGTGAATTACCAAGAAAATGACAAGCACCCAAAGTACTTTTGCTATCGGTCGGTGGTTTGGATCCGGCAGATCTCCCAACACTACTAAAGTGTTAGAGGAGTTTGTGGTTCGGTGTGGGCGCGCGGAGATTCAAGAAGGTGAATTAAAAATGACACAGGAGACACGGAGATTTACGTGGTTTGGGCCGCCTGAGCGTAATACCCTACTCCACGGGCGTGTTGGTGTTGTATTAGCTGTATGAGCTTGTGACGAGTATCAATAGCGTGTGTGTAGCCCCCCTGAACGTGTTGTCGGCCTGTCCTTTTATAGTACAAGGGCAGGCCGTTACAAGTTAGCCTGGCCCGACATGTGGCCCCGGCGGTTACTAGTATTGATATTCATTCAACATGTTTAATTGCCCTTAATGACCGGGTAATGGGCTTTGACAGCATCGTTACTGGTAATTAAGGTCATCCGACCGTGTGTCATTAATATGGTATTAATGACACTTAATCGGGTCTTGAAGTCCTTGATTCCCCTTTGAAGATCCGGAGCCGTTGTGGAGTCTTCCGGAGGTTAGAGGCTGAAGATCCGACGGTTGGACACGTGGCAGCTCCGGAGTGTACTGTGGGAAACAGGTAGCTCTGGAGCTACCTGACACGTGTCAGGTCCAGAGCTTCTCTCGGTCTGGGGTTAAGTCCGGAGGTGCCATTTCGGTACATGGCCCAGAGCTTCCCCCTTGTGGGCGGTAGCTCCGGTTTGATAGTACACGTGGCGACCCTGGGATTAACCATGTTGGAGAAGCGGGTCTGGATATATCTGACATGTGGGCCTTTGAAGGTCTTCAAATCAAGTAGATGACTTTCCTTTGAGATCTTTGTAACCTCAAGGGGTGTACGGTTTCCAGGGTACCGACAGTGGCCCCCTGGACCCACCTCTGGGGAAGATTCTTTGGGTGAAGTCATTCCGCCGGAAGTGGGTCCATCCTCGCGACTTTTGAACTGAGTCTTCAAAGGTCTCCGGATGTGCCGTTGGTGATGGTTTGGAGTTAAATCCTCGCCACGTGGCGTATCTCGCGTGCGGCAGATGAGATCTTTGGCGTGCGGATCTCACTCAATTGAAGGTCGCCAGTTCCCGATATAAAAACTGTATCGGTTCCGCGCGCCTTGTTGGGCCGCTGCCTTTGGGCTTCCCGCCTCATGATGACAACCGTTCACCTGGGTAAGAACCTCGACTTGATCGTCGGGGTGGTCTCGGGCCCCCTTGTCATCGGCTGGGTGGAATTTTTGAATGGTATCTTCAACTTCCTTGCGGTTTCCATCCAAGCGTTGCGAGGGCTTACTTAAGAAGGAAAGCGCGCACCGTCGGGAGTTCTTTACGCCTCTCATCTTTTCTTGTGCTCAAACTCCCAACTTGTGCTTCGCTTTTCCTCTCTTGCCTTATTGTGCCGCGATGGAGTTGGGTCTCCGCGAAAGCCGTTTGAAGACCGACGGTGACCTGAAGAAGGTCCGGACCCTCATGGGATGGTCCTCGGACTTCTTCAACCGCTCGGTCCGCGCCGGGGGAGAGCTCTCGTTTGAGAAGGAGCACGCCGGCGAAATGGTGTACTTCTCTTCGTACGCCATGGTGGGATTGATCCCACCTTTTTCTTCCTTTTTCCTGATGCTGCTGGACTTTTATGGTCTGCAGCTATACCACCTTGGCCCTCACTCCATTCTCCTTGTGTCTATCTTTGTCCACTTTTGTGAGATGTGGGTGGGCATCCCCCCTGCATTGAACTCTTCCAGGCCTTCTTCACCGTCCATACCACCGGTAGGAGCAATGAGTACCTTGGATTCTACTACTTCGTGAAGCGCAAGAAGTGCCCATTCAAGTACCTCCGGTCGTTTTCCTTTGGGAATTGGGATGACTGGAAGAAGGACTGGATAGTCATCCAGGTGGAGGAGCACGAGAGGCTGGAGCTGCCCGAAGGCCTCCCCAACATTGACACGACGATCTGGAGTGAAGCTCCGGTGCTGGCGGACGCCTTCAACCCTGTTCTGACCAGGATCCGCCAGTGCGTGGAGGGGGGATTAACCCCTCAAGCGGTGTTTTGTAACTTCCTGGTCAACAGGTGGGCACCGCTGAAGAAGAGAGAGAAACTCGCTTGGGCCCTCAACAGCGTGATGGACGACGACCGGGTCGAGACCGGGCTGAAGTCCAACATGGTGGGGACAACCTTGGAGTTCCACCTCAAGAAGTTCCAGCACGGCATCGACGTCGAGGGTAATGACTTGACTCCGCCATCGGCTTTTCTTCCTCTGAACGTGGAAGTTGAGTTCAGTAGGGAGCTCCGGTGGAAGATGCCCGTGCTTGACGACCTTGGTGTCGTCGAGAGAAGATCAACCACCAGGGTGGCGATCCCTGGAGTGTCCGAAGGTGGCCCTGCCCCGAAACCGAGGGTCGAAGTCGTCGGCAAGGGCAAGGAGCCAGCGGACGAATCCTTGAGCCGGAAGAGGAAGCTGCAGCATGCCAACAGAAGGTCCGTCAGGGCTGCCACCTCTGCATCGGCTCCTTCTCCCCGGAGGGGGAGGTATTCTTCGACCGCGGCGACTGTACCCGCAGTGGGATCCTCCCGGGGAGCTAGCTCCGGGCATGCGACTCCAGCACCGGGGCCGGTTGAGGCCTCCAGGTCTGGGAGTTCTTCCCGGTCGAGGGGAGCCTCGACCAGGGAAATGCCCGTGGCTGCTACGAGTTCCGGGGGGCCTTCCGGAGCTTCCACGCCGGCTATGACCAGCCCAGAACGCCCAGGAAAGAGGTTTCGCGCGAGCTGGTGCGGAAGCCTCCCAAGGTAATTTTTAATCTTTACCTTGGACAGTTGTTTTGTTGTAGTAACTATTATTTTTTTTAAAGTTTCTTCATCCATCATCTGCAGCGTTCCCAAGAAGAGGAGTGAGGCTCCACCCTCAGCCACAACAACTGAAGCTGTGAGGGCGGAAGCTTCCGCTCCTGTCCCGGTGCCGCCCCAAGTGGTGGCTGAAGCTGCGACAGCTCCGGCGCCGGCTGTCGTGGTCATGGACCTCGACTCATCCCCAGAGACTCCCGTGGTAGCGCCAGACCGCGGGAAAGAAGATGCGCCAGCGGCACTTGTCCCGGAGGTTGAAGCTTCAGGTCCTGGTGCTGAGATGATGGAAGCTCGGGTTGTTGAGCCGAAGGAAGCAGTAATTCCGGCCTCTGAGCCAGAAATTGTCGAAGCCCCGGTGGTTGACCCGGAGGTGATTGAAGCCCCGGCGTGCGCGCCGGAAGCTGGGGAAGTTCCGACAGTTGGGCCTTCTACCTCTGAAGGACCGGCCGCAGAGCCGGTCATTGTTGGAGCTCCAGTCGCAGGGCCGGTCGATGTTGAAGATCTTCCGGCTCCCGAGCCGGTTGTTGAAGAGGTGTTGGAGCCCGAGCCCCCATCGGAGGAAGTGCCCAGACCGGAGCCAGCAGCGGCCCCTACTCCGGAAGTGACGACGTCAGAGGTACCTGCGACCGAGCCGGAGTGCCCAAGCGAAGTCGCTGGCCCTATGCCTGAGGGGGTGAACGAAGACCTGGCGGCGGGGCCTTCCTCGATGGCGACTGAGGCCATCTCGGAGGACGGCCCTAGTGCCATGGAGACCCAGGGGACCACTCTTGTGGAGTGGGACCCAATTTTTGTATCTGAAAACCCGCTGGAACCAGCGGAGAAGACTCCAGCAGGTCCGGAACCTATCCCGTTGTCGCTGTCTATTGACAACGCATGTTCCAGTCTGCGTCAAGTCCAACTGGCCTTCTTCCACGATAGCAAGGCTCTTGAAGAGGAGCCCCAAACCCTTAGGCGGTGGTGTAACCGGCTCTACTTCGAGACCAAGCTGGCGCAGTCGAGGCTAGCGGATGACAAAGAGTGGATCAAGCGGGAGAAGATCCGCCTGGAGTACTGGAGCAAGTTACTGGATGACAGGGAGAGTATGACTCGTGCCCTCGACGCTCAATCCCGGGAGATCTACGAGCAGACCAAAGCAGCTAACAGTGCGGCCGATGAACGCCAAGAAAGGCTTGAGGCCGTTAACACTACACTCATCAAGCGCTGGGAGGCACTTGAAGAGAGGGAGAAACGGCTCAAAGATGAAGAGCAGAAACTCCTAGAGCTGCGGGATGATGTCCGGAGGAGGGAGGAGGAGCTCACCGAGAAGGTGGCTCTGGCTGACAAGGGCCTCGAGGAGCGCGCCAAGAAATTGGATGAGCGCTGCATTGAGGAGGAGAAGAAGGCCTGGGTGCGAGGGCAGGAGCTCCATGAGCGGGAGTGTGCCCTTGTTGCCAGGGAAAAGAAAGTGAGGGGCAGGGAGAAGGACCTGGTTGACCGCTGGAACAAGATCCACCCCCGGGAGGAGGAGCTCGGAAAACTCGAGAAGCGGGTTGCTGAGAAGATTCAGCAAAACGCCAAAGAAGTTGAGCGCCTCGCCCGCGAGAATTCTGAACTGGTGGTGGCCAGAAGATCCCTGGAAGAATTAAAGGGTTTGTGGACTACGGACTCCCTATAGATTTGGGAGTTCCTGGGCAAGGCCAACGACGCGCTGACACCGATGGGCTTCAGCCCCGTGTGCCCGGATGATCCGGAGCCAGAGCCGGACCTGGCATTGCAGGCGTTGAGCTCGGCAGGCAGCAAACTCTCCAAGGTGGGCGGTGTCATCACGGACCAGTTGGAGGTTGAGGGGCAATCCCTGGCGAAGAACGTCGCGGAATATGTGCTGACGTGCTACACCAGCCAGAACTCTCAATTTCCTCTGGACCCGGTGCTCAAAGGTCCGGTTGAAGGAGAAGGCGAAGCTGCCCGAGCCAACGTATCGGAAGTTGCCCAAAAGGTCGTCCAATTCTTCCATTGGGTCTAGGACCATCTTTGTAATTCTCACTTGTATTTTCTCTTCTTCTTCCTCAATTTTGTAATCCCTTGTCTCTAGATGTAATCCCTTGTCTCCAGATGAATGAAATCCCCAAATTTTTGTGAATTTCACTTTTTGTCTTCAACACTTTTGTCTTCACTTGGCCCCCTGGTAGATATACACAATTCGATTGTAAACATGTACCAAGAGGATATTGTGTTTGTTGAAGACTCATTTGCTCCGAACTTGTAGAATTTAGGTCCGAAGTCTTCGATAGTGAAGGCCCCCTGAGGTTGTCGGAGCTTAGAAGCTCCGGCTTTGTCTATCGTCGGAGGTTAGTAGCTTTGGCAATAATCCCTATCAATGCATAGAGCATTGATAGTTAGTCCTCTGGGGTGTTGGAGCTAGTAGCTCCGGCAGTGACCTTTGCCAACATGTAGCTTGTTGACAGCAAACTCCATTTGCGGGGTCTTCTCACCATCTTTTATTTAGCATCGGCGGTTGACCCCCCTAGCTTTACCGGAGCTTGATTACTCCAGTGATGCTCGTTTTCAATGCGTAACATCGATTACAAGCCACCTAGGGGAGTCGGAGCTTTGTTAGCTCCGGCTTTTCTCCATCAACGTAGATTTCATTTTTCCTGCACACTTAGGCTAAGAAAAATAGTAAAATTCATTTCTTGTTTATAACTTCGTCTCGGCTTACGATTCTCAAGAAGATTTTAAGACAAACGCGATTCTAAATATAACCGAATGCGTTGTCTTTTCTTCCAGATCCAACTGTACATGGACCCGCCTTACTTCGGCCTGCCGGGGTGTAGGTAGAGTGGCGTACTTAGGGTGCTTGACCAGGCTAAGTCGATAGCACACTCCAGTCCTAGATTGGCTTGGCGGCTTTCAGGCGAGTTGGTCATGAACGATATTTGAATCCAAAAGAATCGACAATACAACTCGTATCGTATATGAACCGGTAGAACTAAAATTTCTTAAGAATTGCACGTCTTTGTTATAGACAAGAAAGAGAAAAATAAAAAATGTTGAGCCTGTACAAAATAAATGCACGTGGACTCTGTTTCACATGAAGATGTCTTTCATTATAGGTCCGGGGTACATGGGAAACAAGTACACTCTTAGGGTACGGAACCAGGCTAAGCGTGTTTCATTTCTCGTTTGACCCAGGGTAGCTAGCCACACTTTTAGTCCTGAGACTGTGACAAGTGTTGCATGAACTTTGCGGACCTTTCAGGAAAGGTCCGACTGTTCTCCCGGAGGAACTACCCAACTCTGTACAATGACTCTATAACATACACCCCAAGTTACTATAGACTCACCTCCGTGATATTAAGTGTAGAACTTACGGAGGTGCTCAATGTTCCAAGGATTTGGGAGAGGTGTACCATCCTCGGTAGCCAAGCGAACGCTCCCAGGACGGGATACTTTAATCACTCGGAAGGGTCCCTCCCAGCTGGGGGAGAGTTTGTTTAACCCTTCTCTAGATTGTATTCTTCGTAGCACCAGGTCGCCTTCCTCGAGCTGTCGGTTGTGTACATGCCACTGATGATAGCGCCGAAGGGCTTGGCGGTATCGGGCATTCCGAACAGCTGCTTGGCACCTTCCCTCCTCCAGGAGGTCTAGGTCTTCACGCCGGAGCTGGTCCTGCGTGGCTTCATCGAAGGTCCGGACCCGGAGTGACCCCAAGGTGATTTTTGGAGGAAGGATTGCTTCAGCTCCATACACCAGGAAGAAGGGTGTCTCTCCAGTTGACCGGTTTTGAGATGTCCTGTTGGCCCATAAAGTGGGCGGAAGCTCTTCAATCCAGTTAGCTCCATGTTTTTTTCAAGCGCTCATAGGTGCGCGTTTTGAGTCCTTTAAGGATTTCAGCATTTGCTCTCTTGGCTTGGCCATTGCTGGCTGGGTGAGCTAGGGAGGCATAGCAAACTTGAATGCTGAGGTCTTCGCAATATCCTTGAAACGCAGATCTTGTGAATTGGGTCCCATTATCAGTGATGATTTTGTTTGGGATTCCAAATCTGCATACAATGGACTGCAAAAAGTTGATAGCAGATTGCTTGTTGATTGTCACAACTGGAGTTGCTTCCGGCCACTTGGTGAACTTGTCAATGGCGATGTACGGGAACTTGTAACCTCCGACGGCTCTTGGGAAAGGTCCCAAGATGTCCATCCCTCACACAGCAAAGGGCCATATAGGAGGTATCATTTGTAGGGGCTGAGCCGATGTGTGAATTTTCTTTGCATGAAATTGGCATGCTTCGCATTTCTTCACCAGCTCAATTGCATCCTGGAGTGTTGTAGGCCAGTAGAAGCCATGCCGAAAGGCTCTACCAACCAGCGTGCGGGAAGACGTGTGGTTCCCACACTCGCCTCCATGGATTTCTGCGAGGAGCTCGCAACCTTCTTCCCTTGTGATGCACCGCATTAGGATGCCGTTGGCACCGCACTGGTAGAGATCGCCTTCTACCAACGTGTATCTTTTAGCCAATCTGACTACCCGGTCAGCGGACGCATCATCGTCAGGAAGGATGTTGTCTTTCAAGTAGTTCCGGATCTCCGAGATCCATGCATCGGAACTAACTTGAGCATTTGAGTCTTGCGTGCTGGGATGCTCGGAGCTTCCGGCAGCACCTACGACCCTTGATGGCTGCCATGGTAACAGGGCCATCGGGACCGTCAGCTTCGGGATGCTGATCTCGCCCCCTTTGCTCAGTTCGGCAGGCTGAGCTGTGGGTTTTGACAACCTCTGGACAAAAGTTCCGTCAGAAGCCGGAGCTCCGGTTGACGCTTTCGTCAAGAGTTCGTCGGCTTCAGCATTGTGGGCACGCTGGACATGGTGGAGATCTTGGACTTCGAAGTCCTTCTGAAGCCTCTGGACTTCAAGGAGGTAAGCAGCTAGCTGGAGATTGTTGCAGGAGCATTCACCCTTCACTTGCTTAATGATGAGCTGTGAATCTCCCTTGACCAGCAGTTGCTTGACACCGTATGACAGTGCCACCTTCAGCCCGTAGATGAGTGTTTCGTACTCCGCCATGTTGTTGGTCTCCTTGAAGTCAAGGTGTACCATGTATTTTACCTTCTCCCCGATTGGTGCAAGGAGAAGGATTCCAGATCCGGCCCCCTGCTTTTGCATGGAACCGTCAAAGTATAGGGTCCAATGAGGCTCAATGAAGACCGGAGCTTCGTGTTCCGGCTTCTGCTCACTGAGGCCCCCAGGGTTTGATGGAGAGGGAGTCCATTCCACCACGAAGTCTGCCAATGCTTGACTCTTGACTGCTTGCCTTGAAATGAATTCAAGATCGAATTCAGCCAATTCCGCAGCCCACTTTGCAATATTCCCAGTTGAATTGGGATTATGCAAGATTGATCGAAGTGGGTAAGAGGTCACCACTGAGATTTTGTGAGCTTGGAAATAATGGCGAAGCTTCCTGGAGGCAATAAGAACTGCATAGAGCAGCTTATGCACCTCTAGGTATCGAGTCTTGGCATCGTGTAATACTTCACTGATGAAGTACACTGGGCGCTGAATGGTCCGGACCCTCCCAGAGGGGCCAGGAGCTTCCTCTTCACTGACCCGGATCCTTCCGGAAGGATCCGGAGTTTCTTCGGGGACCTCCGGGTTCTGGCTGGAGGAACCCGGAGCTTCTTCAGAAGTGACCTGGACCCTTCCAGAGAGGTCTCGGTCTTCTGAAGTGGTTTCTTGTGGATTCGAATCTGGGAGCTGGGACCCAGACTCGCTTTCAAGAACCTTCGGACCCTCCCGAAGGGGTCTGGATTCCTGAGTATGGGGTAGCTCTGGTCTCTTCGCAACCAGAACCATACTGACGACTTCGTCAGTAGCTGAAATGTAAAACAACAAAGGCTCACCAGGGTTCGGAGCTACCAGAGTTGGTAGGGTGGTGAGGAACTATTTTAGCTCCTGGAACGCCTTTTCTGCTTCTTCAGACCATTGGAATGGTCCGGATTTCCTCAATAACTTGAAGAAGGGGAGTGCCCGTTCCGCCAGTCTTGAAATGAACCGGCTGAGGGCTGCTAGACATCCAGTTAGCTTTTGGACATCTTTGATGCGGGCTGGTGGCCGCATGTCTTCAATGGCTTTGATCTTCGCCGGATTAACTTCTATCCCCCGGTGACTTACCAGGAAACCAAGAAGTTTTTCGGAGCTAACCCCGAAGACACACTTGTCTGGGTTTAGCTTTGTGCGGGTGGCCCGCAGCTTATCGAAGATAGCTTGTAAGGTGTCAAGAAGTGACTCCTTGTTCTTGACTTTGACCACGATGTCATCCACGTACACTTCCACTATGTCTCTAATGAGGTCTTCAAAGGTTTTGTACATAGCTTGTACAAAAGTTGAAGCTGCATTCTTGAGACCAAATGGCATGGCTGTATAACAGTACAATCCATGTACTGTGATGAAAGAGGTATGCTCTTCATCCTCCCTAGACATTCTGATTTGATGATACCGAGAATATGCATCTAGGAAACATAGTAATTCGCACCCGGAGGTGGAATCCACTATATGATCTATTCTAGGTAGTGGGAATGGATCTTTTGGACATGCCTTATTTAGTGTTGTGTAGTCGATACACATCCGAAGCTTCCCGCTGGCCTTGGGCACAACGACTGGGTTTGCCAGCCATTTTGGATGGAAGACTTCTTGGATGAATCCAGCTTCGAGCAACTTCTTCACTTCTTGTCGAATGAAGTTTTGTCGCTCTACAGATTGCTTCTGGGGCTTCTAGTGCACAGGCCGGGCGTCTGGATAGATCTTCAGATTGTGCTCAATCACTTCCCGGTGGATCCCAGGCATTTGTGACGGTTGCCAGGCAAACACGTCGACATTAGCCCGGACGAAAGCAATGAGCGCGAGTTCCTATTTGTCGTTCAATCCTCCCGATATACAGGTGGTCTGAGAGGCATCAGAACCGATTTGGATGACTTTGACTGGAATGTCGGTGTCGCAGCTTGGCTGCACACGAGGTGCAGATGTCGAGCGTCATTGACGAATGCTCGGGGGTTTTGGAGCTTGCTCCTGCTTGGACTCCTCCTCTTGCGCCGTGGTAAGTGCATGGAGTTCTTCCAGAGCAGTTACTCCGGTAGTACGATCTCCGCGGATCCAGAGAACGCATACTGGTGTTGGCATCTTTAACACCAGGTAGCCATAATGAGCAGCTACCATAAATTTGTACAAGGCAGGCCTACCCAAAATGGCGTTGAAGGGTAAGTTGACTTGAGCAATGTCAAAGACCAACTTCTCGGTGCGATACTTCTCCCGTGTCCCGAAGGTAACTGGGAGAGTAATAGCTCCGAGTGGGGTAATGGCTCCCGGACCTACTCCGGAGAAAGGTCGGGAGGGGTGGAGATCCAAAGGTCAGAGCTGAAGCTTGGTGAAAGCTTCGAAGCTTATGAGGTTAAGCCCTAAACCCCCGTCTACCATGACATGGTGGAGCTGGATGTTATTGATGGTAGGAGATACCATCAAAGGCAACTGTCCTGCTCCAACCATGCTTCGAGGGCAGTCCGAAGCATCAAAAGTGATGGCTGTGTCCATCCACTTCCGAGGCTCCGGTCTGGCCGTAGGAGCTACAGCAGCCATGTCCCGACGCATAGTCTTGATGACGCGACGGGAGGTGATGTCCCATGATCCACCAAAGATGGTGTTCATGGTCTTACGGCGCCCGTTGTCAGAGACGTCGGAATCGTCATCGATGGAGGTGTATACGGCCTTCAGGACCTTTTTGGGATCCTGAAAACCTAACTCCTCCTCAGTCGGAGCTTCGTCGACTTTTTGTTTTCCTTCCCTCTGTCGGAAAGGAGTTTCTTCCTGACGCTTGTTGTAGCGCTCGGCAAGGTTTTGGACCTCTCGGCAGTCTTCCAAACTGTGGCTCCCCGTTTTGTGAATTGGACACCACACCTTGGGTTTGCCACCGTCTTCAGAAGACGGCCGAGGTCGCTTCTCAGGGCGTGGCCCTCGGCCACCCGGAGCTGCAGCAGCTGCAACATTGGATGTACCGGCCGACGGCTTCTTCTTGCCGTTGGTCTTCTTCTTATTTTTGCCACTCCCGGAGGTAGAGGCTTCTCCTTTGGAGGATTTCTTGTGATCCTCTGGAGTTGGTTTGGAGTGCATTTCACGGCCCTCCGCAGCTCTGGCACATTTGTCGGCCAAGCTGAAGAGTTCCGCGACACTGGTGATCTCCTTGATCGCTAGTTTCTCCAGCATCTTCTTATCCCGTACACCCTGTCTGAATGCCACAATGACAGAGGCGCTAGAGATAGAAGGGATAGTGTTTCGTACCTGAGAGAACCTCTGGATGATTGATCGCAGGGATTCTCCCCCTTTTTGCATGACTGTAAAAAGGTCCAGTTCTGTGCCTGGCCGGGTGTATGAACTCCCGAAGTTGGCAGTGAACTGCTGGCACAACTCCTCCCAACTGTTGATAGAGTTGGGTGGAAGGCTCATAAACCAGGACCTGGTGGTCCCAGTCAAAGCCATTGGGAAATAGTTGGCCATCACGGCCTCATTTCCTGCAGCTGCCAAGATAGTAGTGGAGTAGATCTGAAGAAATTCAATAGGATTGACGGTCCCATTGAACTTCTCCGGCAGGTGAGGCCGGAACTTCTGTGGCCACCTGACCATACATAGATGCATGGCAAGGGCTGAACAGCCTCCTCCCACTCCTTCAGGAGCAAGAACGTCCTGAGCTTCTCGTCTTTCACGAGCACGCTCAATATGGACTCGGCCGTCCTGTTGGCGGTATCGGCGATCAAGCTCTGCCCGGAGGTCATGAGTTGAAAGCCTGGATACCGTGTGGGTGCGTCGTGCCCCGGGGGGCAACGATGTCACCTGCTGTGATGCATCTCGTCTCCTGTTGTTGGAGACATGCGGACCAAGTCTACCAGACAAGGTCCGTCGCTGCGACGGGGCCCGTCCTGAAGGAGGAGGACCCTGGTTGCTGATGCGGTCGGCTGCTGCTGCAACCAAATGTTCCACATCAGCCCTCTACTGCTCCAGTGCATCCCGAGATGCATCCAGTGGTGGTGGGCGTTGGAGAAGAGCACGCGCTGCATGGAGCACGTGTTCCGGGTTGTCATGATTTCCCGACGCAGTGACTGACGCCGGTGCACCATCGCGTTATTTAGCTTGATTTGCTGGTGGAGGCGGCGGTGGTGGCAGTGTGACTCCTGCTGGCGCTGAGGCTCCTGCTGGTGGCTGCATATTGGAGGGATTGCCCCCAGCAGCTTGAGCAGCGAGATGACCGTTGGATGATCCAGCAGCTGAGTTCACCATTCTTGAAATCTCAGGCACCCCGTACCTGGCGTGCCAGCTGTCGGTGGTTTGGATCCGGCAGATCTCCCAACACTACTAAAGTGTTAGAGGAGTTTGTGTTTCGGTGTGGGCGCGTGGAGATTCAAGAAGGTGAATTAAAAATGACACAGGAGACACGGAGATTTACATGGTTCGGGCCGCCTGAGCGTAATACCCTACTCCACGGGCGTGTTGGTGTTGTATTAGCTGTATGAGCTTGTGACGAGTATCAATAGCGTGTGTGTAGCCCCCGTGAACGTGTCGTCGGCCTGTCCTTTTATAGTACAAGGGCAGGCCGTTACAAGTTAGCGTGGCCCGACATGTGGCCCTGGCGGTTACTAGTATTGATATTCATTCAACACGTTTAATTGCCCTTAATGACCGGGTAATGGGCTTTGACAGCACTGTTACTGGTAATGAAGGTCATCCGACCGTGTGTCATTAATATGGTATTAATGACACTTAATCGGGTCATGAAGTCCTTGATTCCCCTTTGAAGATCCGGAGCCGTTGTGGAGTCTTCCGGAGGTTAGAGGCTGAAGATCCGATAGTTGGACACGTGGCAGCTCCGAAGCGTACTGTGGGAAACAGGTAGCTCCGGAGCTACCTGACACGTGTCAGGTCTGGTGCTTCTCTCAGTCTGGGGTTAATTCTGGAGGTGCCATTTCGGTACATGGCCCGGAGCTTCCCCCTTGTGGGCGGTAGCTCTGGTTTGATAGTACACGTGGCGACCCTGGGATTAACCATGTTGGAGAAGCGGGTCCGGTTATATCTGACATGTGTGCCTTCGAAGGTCTTCAAATCAAGTAGATAACTTTCCTTTGAGATCTTTGTAACCTCAAGGGGTGTACGGTTTCCAGGGTACCGACACTATCTATCCTACAACCACAAAAATCAGCATCCAAAAAAGCTTTAAAAGTAACGGTTGAGGAAGAAGGAATAAAAATGCCATATTCTTGAGTTCCATGTAAGTACTTGAGAATTCTTTTGACGGTTTAAAAATGTGAAGCACGTGGGGAAGCTTGAAATCATGGACAAAGACATACGCTGAATTGTATGTCCGGTCGTGATGCCATGAGGTACAAAAGTGACATAATCATGCTTCAATATACTTTTTAATCCACGGGTTCACAATCTTTATCAAGTTTAAGTGTTGTTGCTGTTCCCATTGGTGTCCAAAGAGGCTTGCTTTTGTCCATGTTGAATCTCTAAAGAAGATCTTTCGTGTACTTCATTTGTTGCATAAAGGTTCCCTCCTTAGTTTACTTGATTTGCAGCTCCAAAAAGTACGTGAGTTCTCCCATCATACTCATCTCAAATTCTGAACTCGTCATATCTGAAAACCTTGGACAGAATATCATGAGAAGCACAACCAAAGATAATATCATACACATACACTTGAACAAATAGTGAGTCATTGCCATGCTTAAGCACAAAAAGAGTTTTATCAACCTTGCCCATGGTAAACCCCTTTTCATGTAATAAAGTTTTAACCTATCACACCTTGCTCTAGGGGCTTGTTTGAGACCGTACAAGGCTTTCAATAGTTTGTACACATGATTAGAAAAATCTGGATTTTCAAAACCCGATGGTTGCTTGACATAAACCTACTCATCAATGTAGACATTAAGAAAAGCACTTTTAACATCCATTAGATATAACATGAATCCTTTAGATGCATCAAAAGCTAACAAAATTCTTATGGCTTCTATTCTAGCAACAACAGTAAAAGTTTCATTAGTATATGGAACTTTAACTCGTGTGAAACCTTGAGCAACCAACCTAGCCATATTCCTAACCACAACCCCATCCTCACTTTGCTTATTTTTAAACACCCATTTAGTTCTAATTAAATTGTGACCTTGAGGTGGAGTTACAAGTTTTCAAACTTTGTTTGTTTCAAAATTGCATGGCAATAATCCAAGATTCATTATTGAGTGTGTGTGATATATTTTTGGGTTAATTAGAAGCAACAAAAGCAGAATGAGCATGAGAGTTTGGATCGCAAAACTTGGACCGTGTGACTCATTTGTGCAAGCTTCCAATGATTTGTTGTGGAGGATGACTATTAAGGACACGGAGGGGAGTAGACACTTCACAAACTCTTTCTTCATGTTTATCACAAATCAAAGAACTTGTGGCTCGAGGAAGATACGAGCCAGCGGAAATTAAACTTTATAGCACCGGAAATTAGAACAACTGATGAGATCACTTGAATTATAAATCAATATTGTGAAGTTACATGTGAAAAGCAATTACAATTCAAGTTACATGCTTGATCAATTATGTGCTCTAATTACTGAAGATGCAAGAAACACGGGGGAAACCGATTTTTACTGAGGTTCGATCTCACCAAAGAGACCTACTCCTCATTGAGGAAGCCCACACAGAGTCGGGTCTCTTCAAACCCTTTCCCTCGTCAGATCACCACACAAGGCCTACTTGATTCCACTATCATGGGTAATCACTGAGTTTATGGGGCAACCTCACATGTTGAGGGCTTCCACAAGAATTACAACGAGAAGATGATCAAATACACTCAAAAAGATTACAATAAAAAGCACGAGTGTGAAGAGATCAAATCTCAAGAGCTCACTGTGTGGACAATGATATCGCAACCCCAAATCTGAATACTCAATTGATTTTCACCTTTGAGGACTTTAGATGCGTGGAGAGATGTGTTTTTGTGCTCTTAGGACAAGTGGCAGTGCTAGGGTTTCTGAGTTTGGTAGTAGGAATTGAAATTTCTAGTTATGGGGTCGTGGATCTCCTATTTATAGTGTTTCCAAAATTGTTACCGTTAGGGATCCCAAACGACAAGACTAGTCCGTACCGAGGACCTGACTTGTCTGGTGTGCTGTGTAAAAGTCAGCGTAAAATATGCAGCACACTAGAAACCATAATTGTGTGAGGTATGCCGGACTAGTCTACTATGTGTCCGACTTGTCTGGTGTGAGGACCGGGGTCCACACCTTTCAGGAATCGCATTGGGTGGTGCCGTGTGCTGCGGCACCCAACAGCGCACAAGAAAAGCCATACAAATTAACCAACATAATATTTTATTTCACTAGATTCTCTTTTACAATATAAGATACAACGGAGTGGAATATACATACTCATACTCTCAACTATCTATGCACAAGAGAAGTC
The DNA here is from genome assembly GCA_036927565.1 of Tuctoria greenei. Taxonomy (NCBI): domain Eukaryota; kingdom Viridiplantae; phylum Streptophyta; class Magnoliopsida; order Poales; family Poaceae; genus Tuctoria; species Tuctoria greenei. The sequence continues at coordinate 127,647,503 of JAYESD010000003.1, read as the reverse complement.
GTCCATGCCCACAAACGATTCTCACTAGCAACACGAAACAGATACTACAGCGGCAAAGTCATCTCGTGAGAGATACATCTCGACCAACTCGAGGTCTAACAGACAGCCACAATATAAGCAAAAGATATAAATGCATGCAAAAACCACAATATAGCAACCGTGAGCACAAGGCTCAGCAAGACTTAGCCGTCTCACCTAAAGCATGAAACTCTACATGCTGGAAACTTTAAAGACCGGAAAGCTAAATTTGCAGGAATGGACTCGCCGAAAGTAAATCCTTAGTGGTCAGTTTTAAAGTAGCATACACAGTCCATGGGCATAGCATCATTGTGAATTCCACAATCAAACAAGAAACCCTTCATCCACGATGATACTTGCTAAAGGTTGCAAAAGCCTTATTCAAGTTAAATGTTTGGAAATTGTAAATTTAATTATGCTTTCTCTATAGCAGCCAAGGTTGCAATACAAAGCATTATTCGTAGCAGCATATTCATAATCTTTTCGTTACTCTTTCTTACTACGTCAAGACTAAGTGACCAAGTATGCTCAATCCATAACCGCGAGTGACGGTGATTCGAATCGAAACACCTAGACTGCACGACATGTACGCCCATACTCGGAGTTGTGTCGGCACACTCCACTTATGTCGCACGCAGTGAGCTCCCCACAAGGTGCACCTCCGCTGTGAGATGTTCATAAGTGAGTTAACTCCCACTGTACTACTAGCCAAATGCTTAAGACAACTGAAAAGGTTCCAACATAGGATCCTCAAGGTACATAGGTTTCCTGGGTCACATATAGCCAGTATGCTTTCCGGTACAGTTCAAACTTGTTCAACAGGGCCATGCAGGAGACGGGCCTTACTTGACACAGATAGGGCTACCAATCCAGCTCCCAACACCTGCCTCGCCATTACCAACCCAGGCATGATGTGGGCAAACCAACCTACACAAATCCCCGTCCACATCTCATAATAAAGAGTGAACGTTATAGTAACCTCTCGCGAGTAGGTTTCCCTCACTCGACTTCTCTCGCAAGTAGAAATTCAACTACTTGACTTGTGATCAATTAAATGTGACCAATCTCGTGAGTAGTATCCAACATACTCGACTTCTACCAACCTTCTAACTAAACATTAAGCATAGCGAACAAAATACAATGGAGTCTTATTCTACTCATCCACTCCAAGGATTTTTTGGTCATGCATGTGGAGTATTCAATCAACATAGACCTAATGCACATATCAATTCTATTCAACATGGTGTGTATAAAGCAAAAATTTAAAAAGACAGTTAAATGCAAACCGGTGCTTGCCTTAGGTTGCGACTAGGTAAATGCCAATAGTTAGAGGCTTCATCATTTGAATGTAGCTTCTCATCACTTTTCTTCTTTTCTTGACTTTAATACTGTTTGGTCAAATCTTGCTCGCAGAAATGTCCACACTTGTGCCTCCTCCTCCAAGTGGTGCTCCTCGTCCATTTCCACTCGTTGAATGCCTTCATCGTGTTCACTATCGAATCGAATATGCAGATTAGAAGATTAACTCAGTAACTTGATGATTAAATGCAAACTCAAGAATGATGAAAACTGAATGGTCTGGACATGCTGGACTTTGTTATGTATAGACAACAAAGTAAGATGCAAACGGAACATAGAAAGATCAAGGTGTGAAGTGAAATATGCACATGAGAATATTGCAACTTAGCAAATCCAGAAATGAAGTTGCACAAACTCAAGGAGTAACCCAGTGAGGAATAAGAGGTATGCTGCTGTGGAGTACAGGAACAGGGAAAATATCAAAGTGAGATATAGGAGATTTGGACAATAAGTGGAATATGCACTCTATTGTACTTAAGCAAATCATCATTCAAATTCTTGTGTTAAACAGGTCCACTGGTGCTGTAATTTTTACAGGGGATTCCTAGGGTCATGGAGAAACAACCCTAAATGTTTCAGCTATATCTCAGGAATACTTTGGTCTACAAAATTTGCAAGTGTTTAATTTTCTCTGAATTTTCCTGACTGAAATGAAGAATTTCGAATGGTCGTATGTAGAACTTCCACCTTCTCCAAGGAGTTTCTGCAGAGCGAGAGCGACCTCCGCCGGTGAACCCCCTGGCCCCGGCAGCGACCCCCGCCGGTGACCACCCGGTCCTGGCAACCGCCCACCCACATTCCCATCCACACCATCTCTCTTCCACCGTACCTCCTTGCTCACTAGGATCTTTTCCGTCCACTGAAACCATCTTTCCATTACCACTGTCAATACCTATACCTCCAGTTTTGACTACTAGATGTCTCATATTGATCATCTACCGGTGAGCCTGCATGGCTGGGATTTCAAGATAGGACGCGACTTCGAAGCTAAAGTGTTGGATCACTTCAGGTCCATGGTTTGCCATATTTCGCCCTCCCCTGAGGGTTCATTCTTTCTACTTGTGGTGTTCAGCAGGCACACCTTTAGACTCTCTGAAGTCTCGGTGGGTTGGGTTCTCCATTCTATCCTCAGTGGTTCACCTTATGGTTTTCACGTTCATTCAGCGTGTGATCGACACTTTTGTTTCTCGGTTGCCTCGAAACATGTTGGATTCTGGATTTGCTCACCGGGAAAGATCACCTCGAAGCACTTTGATGTCTCCTTCCACTTGTGCAGAGATGGAGGTCCTAACTGGTAAAAGGAATTGAAACTATGGGAGGAGGAGGAACGGAGGTCTTGGCAATTGGTATCCCACGGTCATTCTCATCGGACTTCTCAAGATAACTTGGATCATCTTTGGAGAAAGCCTAAGTCAGCATTCTATAAGAGGAAATTGACTCATTCACCTCTAGGTATGTATTATCGTGACTCCAGATTAGACAATCCTGCTGTAGGTGGATTAATCAAAGTATCTCAAGCATTCTCATCAATTCAGAACTCCTGGAGATCAATTGTGAATTACGCTAATGATGATCAAGGAAGCTTGATAGAGCAGAGTGCAGAATTATGTAAGACTCCACCTGGAGCTAGGGTTCCAAATTCAAATCGGACCAATCTATGGGTTTCCGACCGTTCAAGCTTAATGGTGAGAGGGGCTATGTCAGAGCACATGATGGCGCATACCAGATCTTCCTCAATGAACCAGGCTAAGGAGAAGAGAAGAGAGGATATCTCGACCAAATCTTCCCAGGCAGGGGGTATTAAGCGGATGTGGCTTCCCAAGAAGAGAAATGAAGACGATGTTACTACTCGTAGGGGAGGAGCACAAGCATTGAATGACTCATTCTCATCTTAGGGCAAAGTTAAATCCATTGGGTGTTTTTGTTGCTTAAGCCCTTCACACTACGTTAGATTCTGCCGGTCCCAAGTCCGATGTCGAATATGCTATAGATATGGTCATAAAGATAGAATCTGCTTTAGACGAATAGGGGAAAAGTAAGAGGCAGATATGGAAGGTCAAGAGTCAGCAGACTAACTCTGGTCCCACTAGTCATTCGAAGCTGGAGCACGTGTGTAGTACATCGGGTGAGAAATGTGGACATGCGGTGGCTTCTAGGTGCCAAGGTGGAGGCTTTAAATCACCCTTGCCGTCATAGTGCAAAACCGCAGGGGCTCCCCACTCCAAAACTCTTGCTCTCCTCCCCACTGATCTCTCCATCCAAATGGCAAATTTTCCTGTCGACCCGACTCGCTTCATCCTAGATGATGCTTTCCAAGTAGAGGATGGAGGGGAACATAGGATCCCTAGAACGCTGGTTCATCTCCCTGGAGAGCTAGTTGCGAATCATGAGCAGTTCGTGATAGCCGAGGACATGGATCGTGTGCTTGAGGAGAATGCCTACGCTGGGTTCATCCCACATATTGTCCACCACCTGGTGCAGGTTCTCCACCTCACAGTACGCTCTACTGGACTCACCTCGTTGGGAATAGCCCTCATTGGCCTGGATTGCAGTCTGTAATGTGACATTCTCTTACTGAACAATCCTATTGCGGTAGCTGATATCCATGTCCGCTTTGTTTGTCATGATTTTGGTATTAATCGACGGGAGAGGGAGTTCTCTGCTGTAGGATGGCTCCTTATCTTGGATTTCCCGCAAGATTATCAGACAATGGATAATATTGATATTTCCATTTCCTCATTTAGCAAGCTTATCAGTTGGCACACTAACCCAGCTGCTTTAGGATATGTTCTTGTCAAGTGTTTGCATCATGGCACAGGTATGGTGCCTAGAAGTCCGGTGTTTCCCCACGGCTCTAGGGATGGTAGAGCGGTGTCCTGGTCCTACCCGTTGGTGGTAGTGAACTCCCAGCACCCGGATGTAGTAGCTAACTTTGAAGATGATGTCCTGGACAATGGAAACCCTCATCCCATGTCTGGCTTGAAAAATGAGGAACCGAAGAATCAGTGGAACCAGTGGGCTCCAGAGCCACAAAATGGAGACCCCGTATGGGACGAAGCAGTTCAGCAACAACAACATATGGCAGACCTGAACCTGGGTTGGGCCCCTTGGTCAGAGCTGGCCGATGCTCAAAATGTTTAGAATGTTCTTCCTGAACAGCAGGAGATATCGGATGTGGAGACAGGTTCCAATGGTCCACTGTCAGGATCATCTACAACGGTGTCAAACATTGGTATGGAAAAGAACTATGTATGCCATTCGAGTCCATTAAGCTTCTTTGAATCCGAAGACTTCACCAGGAAGCCAGACTGGATCTCCCCGTTTGACTCAAAGGCGTCCAGGCAGCTGTTGGCGGCATCATTTCCACAGCTTCCTGGGGCATGGTGGCATTCCGCGCAATTGGCACCCATTAGTGGTTCAGCTATGTCAGTCATGCTCATGGGAGGAGACACGGGTTCCAGCTCTCAGGAGGGTCAAGCCAAATATAAACTCATGATTGAGGAAATCAAGGACCAGAACCCCCAGTAGAAGCAATTGAGTCTGGCTCCAGAGCCAGGAAAGAGGAGACATAGTTCCCCGCTGAAGCTACCTCGCCTACAAGCAGAGAAAAGGTATGGCATTGTTTATGCTAGGAACTTTAAGAGGACTACGAAAGCTCCCATGAGTTTGCAGGGCGGTTCACAGCAGGAGGTCCGAAGAAGCCCTCGCATTGCCTCCAAATGCTCGGTCTTCAAGCAGAGTTCTGAAGGTTGTCAGAGACTTCAATCTAAGAAACACCAAAATAAGGTTTGCTTTGTGGATCCTGCAGACGTGGAGGCATCTCTATCAGACAACGCTTTCACTGGGCCGGTCAAGTTTCCCACCATTGTGGAACTGAAGGACAGGGAAGAGCCTTACCCGGAAGTCTCAGCCCAAGAGTTAGCTGCTGTGGCTGATGCATGCGGCGTGCCACCTGCGGTAGTACATCTTGAATTCACTGCTGGAGAGTCCAGCAGTAACCAGGATAACAATCTTCCATGAGGATCATAAGATGGATAAGGGGGGTGAGGCACGCCCTAGTGCATGTGGATGGGGATCGGTTCTGCGGTGTTCCTTGGTGTGGCGCTTGTGCAGCTTCATTTATCTTGTTTCTTTTAACTGTTGTTAGACGCTGCCTTGCCTGGGCCCCAGTACGAGGTCTGCATTCTGAGGGTCTTATTTTGGACCGTGTTAGTCTTGGTGTTTTGTTGGCTTGTTGTCTTATTGTGTTTGGTGTGCTACGGTATGTCCCTGATGTGATATCAGGTAGACTGTTGACTTGTCAAATGATCTATCTTATATTTCAATGTCGACTCATAATTGCCAATATAACATTTTGAGTTGGAATATTCGTGGGATCAATGATGCTATGAAACAACAAGCAGTTAGAGCCAAGTTGGAGGAAAGCTCGTGTTTGGTATATTGTTTACAGGAAACAAAGAAAGAATTATTTGACTCATCATTTATTAAGAAATTCGCTCCGAAGAGGTTTCGTAAATTTGCCTATTCACCCTCCACAGGCTCCTCTGGAGGCATTATAATGGGATGGAACGGACACTTGCTAGATGGAACTGTCATGGAAATATTACCTTTTGCTATCATAGTTAAATTTCGTACAATTCTGGACAACAAAATCCGGTTCCTCACCACCATATATGGCCCTTGTTCAGGGCAGGCCGGGTTAGATTTCATGACCTGGCTCAACCCGCTGGTAATGCAAGAGGATGAGCTTCATATGTTTATTCGGGACTTTAATTTCTATAGATCACATGAAGATAGAAACAGACCAGGGGCCAATTCCTCTGATATGTTTTTCTCTAATAACTGGATTAACTCACTGAGTTTGGTTGAAGTGCCTCTCAAAGGCAGAAGATTCACGTGGAACAATATGCAGGGAGATCCGTTACTCGAACAACTGGATTGGGGTTTCACCACATTGCAATGGTCGATTTGCTTCCCCAATACAATGTTGATTCCTTTGGCCAAGATTACCTCTGCTCATGTACCTTGTGTAGCTCAGATTGGAACCAAAATTCCAATGGATGGCATCTTCAGATTCGAAAATCACTGGTTGAGGCATGAGGATTTTATGGAGGTAGTCCGATCTACTTGGCATCAAACTAAGAGATTCCAGCGTTTCTCAGATAGTGTGAAGAATCTCAGTGCTAAGTTTAAAGCCCTGCGTCAAGCCCTCAAGAAATGGGCAAAGGTAAGAACAGATGGTCCCATATGATCAAACAATCTAACAAGGCCCTTACTGTATTGGATAAAATGGAAGAAGGGTGACCTCTATATACATATGAAGGGACCTTGAGAAGAGTATTAAAGGATCATGTTGCCAATATTCTGCTTGAACAAAATGACTACTGGAAACAAAGATACACAACAAGATGGACTAAACTGGGGAGGAAGCTACCAGGTTCTTCCACTTTGCAGCCACAGATCGTAATCAAAAGAATCATATTACCATGCTAACAATGGAGGACGGTCGGGAGGTGTTCAACCATGAGCAAAAGGCTGCTTATATATGGAGCTGTTTCGAAGAACGTTTGGGCACATCAAACTCGGTTCACTCTTGGTCGATGCCAAATGATGTATCTTCGAATACGGCGGAGCTAGACCACTTGGTCAATCCTTTCATGATTAATGAAATTGAGGAGACAATCAAGGAAATGCCGAATGAAAAAGCGCCTGACCCGGATGGTTTTAACAACAATTTTTTTTAAAAAGTGTTGGCCCATCATTAAAAATGATATTATTTAGGTATGTGATGATTTCTTCCAATGCAAAACTAGTTTGGGACCAGTGAACAGTTCCCTCATCACGTTGGTTCCAAAGGTGCCTACCCCAACATCTATCAATGACTTCCGCCCCATCTCTTTGTTGAACACAATTGTCAAACTAATTATGAAACTCATGTCCAAAAGGTTGCAGCAAGGTATTACACAATTAATTCATAGAAATCAGTATGGCTTCATAAAGTCAAGATCCATACAGGATTGCCTCGCATGGTCTTATGAGTATATTCATCAATGTAAAAAGTCAAGGCAGGGAATGATTATTCTCAAGCTGGACTTTGAAAAGGCTCTCGATACTATGGAGCACAAGGCTATAATTCGCACAATGGAGAGACTAAACTTTCCAAGAAAACGGATCAGCTGGTGTAAGGATATACTGTCCTCGGCCACCCCCTCAGTGCTATTGAATGGTACTCCTAGCAAGCCTATTCATTGTAAAAGGGGAGTCAGACAAGGCGATCCATTATCCCCGCTGCTGTTTGTGCTTGCTGCTGAAATCCTCCAGCACATGTGTAACTGGGCTGCCTCTATAAGACTGCTCACTTTCCCTCTGGGGGGCACTGGCTCGATGGATTTCCCTTGTGTTCAATATGCAGATGATACTTTGCTCATACTTCATGCCTCACAGAAAGAACTCTTCTTTGTCAAGTCGTTGTTGTATTCCTTTGGAGAAGCCACAGGTCTGAGAGTAAATTACAGTAAATCCTTTCTTGTACCTATAAATATATCAGAAGAGGTTTCTTCAACTTTAGCCGGGACTTTGGGATGTCAGGTGGGCTCCTTCCCTTTCACATACCTTGGACTACCAATGACGCCGATGAGACCAAAGGTACAGGATTTTGACCGCATCATCCTAAATATGGAAAGGAAAGTCTCTTCTTGTTCCTCCTGGTTATCTATGGCTGGGAGATGTATTCTGGCTAACACGATACTATCCTCTACTCCAATTTATGCCATGTGTACCTTAAAACTGAGACCAACGGTGGTTTACAAATTGGATCAGATCAGGAAAATGTTTCTTTGGAGAGGAACAGATGTGATGGGAAGAGGTCTCCCTCTAGCGGCGTGGGATCGAGTTACACGGCCCCAACAAGTAAAGGTGGTTTGGGTTTGATTTCCATCACACGACTAAATGCTGCTCTATTGCAAAAATTCTTATTCAAAGCTTATAACAAGTTGGACATCCCTTGGGTGGAACTCATATGGAGTAAGTATGGAGGTAATGAGCAGCCTATGCAGGGCACATGCAACGGGTCCTTTTGGTGGCAGGATGTCCTATTCAATTGGTATATTTTCAATAATAACATGTATGTAAAAATGGGTCCGGGTAATACCATTCTCCTTTGGAAAGACAGGTGGGACAACAACAATATCCTGTCTGAAAGGTTTAGTAGGCTTTCCTCGTTCACAAGAAACCCAGATATATCTTTGGCACAATATATGAAAGAAAGAGATATAGACCGATTGTACTATACCCCTTTATCTCAGGAAGCTCTTATGGAGTTAGCAGAATTAAAACAATTGATCTCAAATAACAGGGATAGAAGCCTGGACAAGGACTGTTGGTTTCAATGGGGGCACTGGCTCGATGGATTTCCCTTGTGTTCAATATGCAGATGATACTTTGCTCATACTTCATGCCTCACAGAAAGAACTCTTCTTTGTCAAGTCGTTGTTGTATTCCTTTGGAGAAGCCACAGGTCTGAGAGTAAATTACAGTAAATCCTTTCTTGTACCTATAAATATATCAGAAGAGGTTTCTTCAACTTTAGCCGGGACTCTGGGATGTCAGGTGGGCTCCTTCCCTTTCACATACCTTGGACTACCAATGACGCCGATGAGACCAAAGGTACAGGATTTTGACCGCATCATCCTAAATATGGAAAGGAAAGTCTCTTCTTGTTCCTCCTGGTTATCTATGGCTGGGAGATGTATTCTGGCTAACACGATACTAACCTCTACTCCAATTTATGCCATGTGTACCTTAAAACTGAGACCAACGGTGGTTTACAAATTGGATCAGATCAGGAAAACGTTTCTTTGGAGAGGAACAGATGTGATGGGAAGAGGTCTCCCTCTAGCGGCGTGGGATCGAGTTACACGGCCCCAACAAGTAAAGGTGGTTTGGGTTTGATTTCCATCACACGACTAAATGCTGCTCTATTGCGAAAATTCTTATTCAAAGCTTATAACAAGTTGGACATCCCTTGGGTGGAACTCATATGGAGTAAGTATGGAGGTAATGAGCAGCCTATGCAGGGCACATGCAACGGGTCCTTTTGGTGGCCTGATGTCCTATTCAATTGGTATATTTTCAATAATAACATGTATGTAAAAATCGGTCTGGGTAATACCATTCTCCTTTGGAAAGACAGGTGGGACAACAACAATATCCTGTCTGAAAGGTTTAGTAGGCTTTCCTCGTTCACAAGAAACCCAGATATATCTTTGGCACAATATATGAAAGAAAGAGATATAGACCGATTGTACTATACCCCTTTATCTCAGGAAGCTCTTATGGAGTTAGCAGAATTAAAACAATTGATCTCAAATAACAGGGATAGAAGCCTGGACAAGGACTGTTGGTTTCAATTGGTCAGTACAAGGACTCTTGCATTTTTATCAATAAAATTTGTAGTTTGACGGAACATTTGTGCCTTGTTCGTCCGACTTGTTTTCGTCAAGACTATCTCGTCGAGTTTCTGCATAGCACTACCTTTCTTCGGTGGATTTATCATAACATGAGTTTTATAGATCCGAGTGACGTGATTCTTTTTGGGTTGTCTTCACAACTTGATTCTATATCCTCCATGAAAATTTCACGGTCATTGTACTTGTGGTTTTGGATCTACACGAGTTTATTTGCAGTATTCCAGAACTGTTTTTCTTGGGTAAAACAGATCGACCTGTATTTGATCATTCAATCGTAACTTGAGTTTTTCTTGACGGATTTTCGTGATTCTTATTGTGACGTCTTTATAATTTTATTCTAAACAATATATACTTGTTTTGTTACAATTGATCACCTTTAGATTATTTGCACACATGATTTCTCTAACAGATCGTTTTTCTGCTGAGGGGTTTTTCGTTGCTTCCGCTGAAAAGTTTTAATCTACCATTCACCCCCCTCTGGTAGCTTTACACGTGCTATTCAATTCTACAAATGGTATTAGAGCCACAATGCTCTAATCTCTGTGATTCACACAGGTTTTTGACTAATCCACATGGATAAATACTCGGCAAAACCTTGTGTGTTTGTTGGTATTGATTTTTAGGTTTGGAAGGCACGCATGGAAGCTTTTATCCTGGTGCAAGGCTTCGCGATATGGGAACAAGTGTACAAGCATTACGACGTGCCACCGAACGATCAAGTCACATCTACAAATTTAAGAGATGTCGACAACAACAACAAAGCCCGCAACTTGATAGTCCAAGGATTAACTCAGAGCGACTTCAACCGTGTTGCGCACCTCCGATCGACGTACGATGTGTGGAGAGCACTTTGTGAATAGCACGAAGGATCCAACACGATCAAGGAGGTAAAGCGAGATATCTCCAAAAAGGAATACATGCGCTTCGAGATGCAGCCCAGTGACTCCATTGATGACCTTTTTGCTCGTTTTAATAAAATTCTCAGCAACTTGCGTAGTGTCAATGTTAATTTTTCAGACGCTGAAAATGCTAGGCAATTGTTAAGTGCATTAGACAAGTCAATTTGGGAGATGAAAGTCACATCTATTCGTGAATCTACTGTCATGAGTACACATACATTAGATGTTCTATATTCTAAATTGAAAACTCATGAAATTGACATAATCTCACGTAAGAACTCCAACAGGTCTCTTGCATTTGTTTCTCAACGTGATATGCCTAGCTCCGTCAATCTTCATCAAGCAATACACTTGCTTTGCTGTCTTCACTAACCCTAGAACAGATTGAAGAATATCCAGAAGAGGAGCTAGCACTCATTGCTACTCGGTTCTCAAAAGCATTGCAAAAATGTGAGAACTGGAAAAAATGCTTTGAATGTGGTAAGACAGCACACTTTCGTACAGATTGCCCTAACCTTTCAGGTCCTTCTACCCATGATGAAAAGCAAAATAAAGTCAAGCCCTCTTCTGGCAACATCAACAAGAAAAACAAGGTTTTTACAGGACACAAACTGATAAACAGTTTCATCACCACACTTCAAGAACATGGCTCGAGTGATGTAGACATTGGAAGTGATGAAGATGAAGATGATCTGACAAACTTGTGTTTTATGGCAGGCAAATCAAGATCAAGTATGGAGGATGCAGAACACAACAATGCAACGAAGAGTTATGTCCTACTTGTGATGAAATGTGTGATGCTATTTACCGTGCAACTGTTATTGTTACGAAAAAGGATAAAAAGCTTAGGGACAATGCTGTTAAAATTGAGTCACTAGAATCTGAAATTAATGGTTTGAAAACTTTGATTCCTAGTAATGATTCTTGTTCCTCATGCAATTTAATATATAAACAATTGTCCTCCTTAAGAAGTGCACACTCCTCCACTCTTGATAAACTTGAGTTAGAGATTTAAAAGAACAAAAAGCTCGCTGCACTTAATGATAGAAAATTAAAAGATGATTCTTGTTCTACAATTGATTTGCATTGTTCTACCTGTAATGATCTTGAAAAGAATCTAAAAGATGCTATGAATGAAATTTTAATACTGAACAATACTTTACGTGCTCATGAAGTTAAATATTGTTCTAATTCCAAACTAAAACGAAAAAACTTCATGTGAAACCTGCCTAGAGTGGTCTAAGAAACTTGATGACATGAATAGGACACAAGAGAAATTTTGTATTAGGAACAAAAATCTAAACTTGCTGCTGAATTCATCCAATCTTGTAATGATAAAATTGGTTTAGGTTTTGATTCCCATGTAAAGCTAAAGAACATCCACCTAAAATTGTAGAGTCATTAGGAAGTTGTTTGATCAAAATAGTTCCTAAACCAAAAGAGGTGGTTTTTAAATATGCAGGAGTGTTGTCACATTCTGTTTCAAATAAACATAATGCATGCTCATCTAGACATGAATACAAAGATAAATTTCATTGTACCTATTGTGGTAGAGATGGTCATATCATAGATTTTTGTTATAGACCAGCTAAACAACATAAAAAGGAAAGAATGCAAGCTAGATCTTATAACTCTCATGCAAAATTTGCTGCACATACTAAACCGAATGTCAGGAACATGCAATCTGCTGTTATGATTCAAAAACATTCAAAGTTTATTTGCGGAGATTCAGTTTTTTCCTCTGGGCCTTCTGTAGTTACCTCTGGACCTTTTGTTTTTGCCTCCGGAGCTACTTATTTTTGAGATACACAAGTAACACCTTATAGGTCAGTAGTTAAGAAAAAAACATCTCAAACTTTGACTCATAAACCTGCTGTTTTATCTCAGCTTTTGCGTATTTTTTCTGCTGCATGTCATGTGACTCAGTACTAGATTTCTAAATGCCCTTTGACTAACCCCAGTATTGAGTCATCGACGTATTATTCTTCTATGTAGCTTACACGCTTCAGGAAGAACATTTGGACTGTGGATTCAGGTTGCTCACGCCACATGACCGGTAACAAAGAATGGTTCTCCTCCCTCTCTTTTGTGTCACGTGTAGAGAGTGTTACTTTTGCCGATAATTCTTCAACTCCTATAATTGCTAAGGGTTCGGTCAGAGTAAATGATCACTACACTTCGAAGGATGTGGCACTTGTTAAAAATTTGAAATACAACTTGCTTTCTATTTCACAACTGCTAGATGAAAATCTGGAAATTATTTTTACTAAAAATTGTTGCAAGCTGTAAATTTAAATAGTGAGCTTATTTTTAACATGTCTCAGTTTGGAAGAGTTTTTAAATCTGATTTTGATATGTCTCCCGTTAAGCATAGGTGTCTAGTTGCTAATGATTCGAATGACTTATATTTTTGGCATTGTAGACTTGGTCACATAGGCTTTGATCATCTAACGCGTGTTAGCGCTCTTGATTGCATACATGGGCTGCCTAAGCTTAAAGGGGACAAATAAATTGTGTGCTCTTCTTGTAGACATGCTAAGATGGTTGCAGGTTCACATACTCCTCTTACAATGATCATGACAACTGAACCGGGTCAACTTTTGCACCTTGACACCGTAGGACCTTTACATGTTCAATCCTTCGGAGGTAATTGGTATATTCTTCTGATATTTGATTATTATTCTAGATACTCATGGGTTTACTCTATGTCATCTAAGAATGAAGCTTTTAACCACTTTAGAACTTTATTTCTTAGATTATCAATTGATCACGCAGGATCTTTAAAAGCAATTAGAGGTGATAATGGAACCGAATTTAAAAATCAATCTGTTGATCACTTTTGTGCTGAAAATGGAATAGATCATCAATTTTCTTCACCATATGTACTTCAACAAAACGGTGTTGTAGAAAGAAAGAATAGAACCTTAGTTGAGATGGCTAGGACTATGCATGATGAATATCAAACTCCTAGAAAATTTGGGGCTGAGGCAATTGCAACCGCTTGTTATGTCTCAAATCATGTTTTCTTGCGTGCTAAGCTAGGTAAAACACCATATGAGCTTCGGTTTGGACATAGGCCTAGTGTCACACACTTTCTGGTCTTTGGATGCAAATGCCTTGTTAAGTAACATGGTAATCTTGATTAATTTTAACCTAGATCCATTGATGGCATTTTTCTTGGTTATCCATCTCATACTAGAGGCTACCGTGTGCTTTTACTTGATACTAACAAAATTGTCGAGACTTGTGAGGTGTATTTTGATGAAGCTAGCACAGGTCCAAGCTCAAAAATTGCAGGTCCGGATCCATATCTGCAGGGGGAGAGCATTTTTGTTGAAGATGAGGAAGAAGTAGAGCTGCTGCCTGAAAATTCAGCAGCTAATGATTCTAGTTCAGCTCCGGATGTTGATTCTCAACCAGCACCGACAACCATCATTGCTAATCCAGATCGTCCTCAAGTCACAAGCTCATCGATTTGTGATGAACATGAAGAAGAAGAAACTTATGAAGTGTCTACTCCCCTCCGGATTCTCAAAAGTCATCATCCACAACAAATGATTGGAAACTTGCACGAACGAGTCACACGGTCTAGGTTTTGTGATCCAAACTCTCACGCTCATTCTGCTTTTATTGCTTCTTCTGAACCCAAAGATATTTCACACACACTCACTAATGAATCTTGGATTATTGCCATGCAAGAAGAGTTAGAAAATTTTGAAAGAAATAATGTTTGGAAACTTGTACCTCCAACTCAATGTCACAATTTAATTGAAACTAAATAGGTGTTTAAAAATAAACAAAGTGAGGATGGGGTTGTGATTAGGATTAAGGCTAGATTGGTTGCTCGAGGTTTCACACAAATTGAAGGTCTAGATTTTGACGAAACTTGTGCTCCTGTTGCTAGATTAGAAGCCATAAGAATTTGTTAGCTTTTGCTGCATCTAAAGGTGTCAAGTTATATCAAATGGATGTAAAATGTGCTTTTCTTAATGGATACATAGATGAGGAGGTTTGTGTTAAGTAACCACCAAGTTTTGAAATTCCAGATTTTCCTAATCATGTTTACAAACTGTCCAAAGCCTTGTATGGTCTTAAATAAGCCCCTAGAGCATGGTATGATAGGTTAAAATATTCTTACTTGAAAAGGGGTTTACCATGGGCGAGGTTGATAAAAATCTTTTTGTGCTTAAGCATGGCTGTCGGTACCCTGGAAACCGTACACCCCTTGAGGTTACAAAGATCTTAAAGGAAAGTCATCTACTTGATTTGAAGACCTTTGGAGGCCCACATCTCAGACATAACCGGACCCGCTTCTCCAACATGGTTAATCCCAGGGTCGCCACGTGTATTATCAAACCGGAGCTACCGCCCACAAGGGGGAGGCTCCGGGCTATATACCGAAATGGCACCCCCAGACCTAACCCCAGACTGAGGGAAGCTCCGGATCTAACACGTGTCATGAAGCTCCGGAGCTACCTGTTTCCCACAGTATGCTCCGGAACTGCCACGTGTCCAACCGTCGGATCTTCAGCCTCTAGCCTCCGAAAGACTCCACAACGGCTCCGGATCTTCAAAGGGGAATCAAGGACTTCAAGACCTAATTAAGTGTCATTAATACCATATTAATGACACACGATCGGACGACCTTAATTACCAGTAACGGTGTTGTCAAAGCCCATTACCCGGTCATTAAGGGCGATTAAACGTGTTGAATGAGTATCAATACCAGTAACCGCCAGGGCCACATGTCGGGCCAGGCTAACTTGTAACGGCCTGCCCTTGTACTATAAAAGGATAAGTCGACGACACATTCAGGGGGGCGACACACGTTCCATATACGCTCGACACAAGCTCATACAACCAATACAACACTAACACACCCGTGGAGTAGGGTATTACGCTCAGGCGGCCCGAACCACGTAAATCTCCGTGTCTCCTGTGCTATTTACAATTCACCTTCTTGAATCTCCGCACGCCCACACTGAGCATCAAACTCCTCTAACACTTTAGTAGTGTCGGGCGATCTGCCGGATCCAAACCACCGACAGTTGGCACGCCAGGTAGGGGCGCCTGAGATTTTGAGAATGGTGAACTCAGCTGCTGGATCATCCAACAGTCATCCTGCTGTTCAAGCTGTTGAGGGCAATCCCTCCAATATGCAGCCACCAGCAGGGGCCTCAGCGACAGTAGGAGTCACACTGCCACCACCGCCGCCTCCACCAGCAAATCAAGCTGGACAACGCGATGGTGCACCGGCGTTAGTCACTGCGTCGGGAAATCATGACAACCCGGAACACGCGCTCCATGCAGCACATGCTCTTCTCCAATGCCCACCACCTCCGGATGCATCCCGGGATGCACTGGAGTAGTGGAGAGCTGATGTGGAACATTTGGTTGCAGCAGAAGCCGACCGCATCAGCAACCAGGGTCCTCCTCCTTCAGGACAGGCCCCGTCGCAGAGGCGGACCTTGTCTGGTAGACTTGGTCCGCACGTTTCCAACAATAGGAGACATGCTGCATCACAGCAGGTGACGTCGTTGCCCTCTGGGGCACGACGCACCCACACGGTATCAAGGCTTTCAACTCATGACCTCCGGGCGGAGCTTGATCGCCAATACCGCCAACAAGACAGCCGAGTCCATATTGAGCATGCTCACGAAAGACGAGAAGCTCAAGATGTTCCTGCTCCTGAGGGAGTAGGAGGAGGCTGTTCAGCCCTGGCCATGCATCTGCGTATGGTCAGGTGGCCACAGAAGTTCCGGCCTCACCTGCCGAAAAAGTTCGACGGGACCGTCAATCCTGTCGAATTTCTTCAGAGCTACTCCACTGCTATCTTGGCAGCTGGAGGAAATGAGGCCGTAATGGCCAATTATTTCCCAGTGGCTTTAACTGGGACCGCCAGGTCCTGGTCTTTGAGCCTTCCACCCAACTCCATCAATAGTTGGGAGGAGCTGTGCCGGCAGTTCACTGCCAACTTCGAGAGTTCATACACCTGGCCAGGCACTGAACTGGACCTTTTTGCAGTCGTGCAAAAAGGGGGAGAATCCCTGCGATCATTCATCCAGAGGTTCTCTCAGGTAAGAAACACTATCCCTTCTATCTTTAGCGCCTCTGTCATTGTGGTATCCGGACAGGGTGTACGAGATAAGAAGATGCTGGAGAAAATGGCGATCAAGGAGATCACCAGTGTCACGAAACTCTTCAGTTTGGCCGATAAATGTGCCAGAGCTGCGGAGGGCCGTGAGATGCACTCCAAACCAACTCCGTAGGATCACAAGAAATCCTCCAAAGGAGAAGCCACTACCTCCGGGAGTGGCAAAAAGAAGAAGAATACCAACGGCAAGAAGAAGCCGTCGGCCGGTACATCCAATGTTGCAGTTGCTGCAGCTCTGGGTGGCCGGGGGCCACGCCCCGAGAAGCGACCTCGACCGTCTTCCGAAGACGGTGGCAAACCCAAGGTGTGGTGTCCAATTCACAAAACAGGCAGCTACAGTTTGGAAGACTGCCGGGAGGTCCAAAACCTTGCCGAGCGCTACAACAAGCGCCGGGAAGAAACTCCTTTCTGATAGAGGGAAGGAAAACAGAAAGTCGACGAAGCTCCTGTTGAAGAGGAGTTAGGTTTTTAGGATCCCAATAAGGTCCTGAAGGCCGTCTACACCTCCGTCGACGACGATTCCGACGTCTCTGACAACGAGCGTCGGAAGACCATGAACACCATCTTTGGTGGATCATGGGACATCACCTCCCGCCGCGTCATCAAGACTATGCGTCGGGACATGGCTGCTGTAGCTCCTACAGTTAGACCGGAGCCTCATCGGAAGTGGATGGACACAACCATCACTTTTGATGCTTCGGACTGCCCTCGAAGCATTGTTGGAGCAGGTCAGCTACCTTTGATGGTATCTCCTACCATCAATAACATCTAGCTCCACCATGTCATGGTAGACAGAGGTTCGGGGCTTAACCTCATAAGCTTTGAAGCTTTCACCAAGCTTCAGCACCGACCTTTGGATCTCCACCCCTCTCGACCTTTCTCCGGAGTAGGTCCGGGGGCCATTACCCCACTCGGAGCTATTACTCTCCCCTTTACCTTCGGGACACGGGAGAAGTATCACACCGAGAAGTTGGTCTTTGATGTTGCTCAGATCAACTTACCCTTCAATGCCATCTTGGGTAGGCCTGCCTTGTACAAATTCATGGCAGCTGCTCATTATGGCTACCTGGTGTTAAAGATGCCAACACTGGTAGGCGTTCTCCGGATCCGCGGAGATCGTACTACCGGAGTAACTGCTCTGGAAGAACTCCATGCACTTACCATGGCGCAAGAGGAGGACTCCAGGCAGGAGCAAGCTCCAAAACCCCCGAGCATTCGTCAACGAGGCTCGACATCTGCACCTCGTGTGCAGCCAAGCGGCGACACCGACATTCCCGTCAAAGTCGTCCAAATCGGTTCTGATGCCGCTCAAACCACCCGTATATCGGGAGGATTGAATGACAAATAGGAACTTGCGCTCATAGCTTTCCTCCGGGCTAATGTCGACGTGTTTGCCTAGCAACCGTCACAAATGCCTGGGATCCCCAGGGAAGTGATTGAGCACAATCTGAAGATCTACCCTGACGCCCGGCCTGTGCACCAGAAGCCTCGGAAGCAATCTGTAGAGCGACAGAACTTCATTCGACAAGAAGTGAAGAAGTTGCTCGAAGCTGGATTCATCCAAGAAGTCTTCCATCCAAAATGGTTGGCAAACCCAGTCGTTGTGCCCAAGGCCGGCGGGAAGTTCGGTTGTGTATCGACTACACAACACTAAATAAGGCATGTCCAAAAGATCCATTCCCACTACCTAGAATAGATCAAATAGTGGATTCCACCTCCAGGTGTGAATTACTGTGTTTCCTAGATGCATATTCTGGGTATCATCAAATCAGAATGTCTAGGGAAGATGAAGAGCATACCTCTTTCATCACAGTAGATGGATTGTACTGTTATACAGCCATGCCATTTGGTCTCCAGAATGCAGCTTCAACCTTTGTACGAGCTATGTACAAAACCTTTGAAGACCTCATTAGAGACATAGTGGAAGTGTATGTTGATGACATCGTGGTCAAGGTCAAGAACAAGGAGTCACTTCTTGACACCTACAGGCTGTCTTCGATAAGCTGCGGGTCACCTGCACAAAGCTAAACCCAGACAAGTGTGTCTTCGGGGTTAGCTCCGGAAAACTTCTTGGTTTCCTGGTAAGTCACCGGGGCATAGAAGCTAATCTGGCGAAGATCAAGGCCATTGAAGACATGCGGCCACCAGCCCGCATCAAAGATGTCCAAAAGCTAACTGGATGTCTAGCAGCCCTCAGCCGATTCATTTCAAGGCTGGTGGAACGGGCACTCCCCTTCTTCAAGTTATTGAGGATGTCCGGACCATTCCGTTGGTCTGAAGAAGCAGAAAAGGCGTTCCAGGAGCTAAAACAGTTCCTCACCACCCTACCAACTCTGGTGGCTCCGAACCCTGGTGAGCCTTTGTTGCTTTACATTTCATCCACTGACGAAGTCGTCAATATGGTCCTGGTCGCGGAAAGACCAGAACTACCTCATACTCAGGGATCCAGACCCCTTCGGGAGGGTCCGGAGGTTCTTGAAAGCGAGTCTGGGTCCCAGCTCCAAGACTCGAATCCACAAGAAGTTGCTTCAGAAGACCCAGACCCCTCCGGGAGGGTCCAGATCACTTCTGAAGAAGCTCCGGGTTCCTCCAGCCAGAACCCGGAGGTCCCCAAAGAAAATCCGGATCCCTCCGGGAGGATCCAGGTCAGTGAAGAGGAAGCTCCGGGCCCCTCCGGGAGGGTCCGGACCATTTAGCGTCTGGTGTACTTCATCAGTGAAGTACTACATGATGCCAAGACTCGGTACCTAGAGGTGCATAAGATGCTCTATGCAGTTCTTATTGCCTCCAGGAAGCTTCGCCATTATTTCCAAGCTCACAAAATCTCAGTGGTGACCTCTTACCCACTTCGAGCGATCTTGCATAATCCGAATTCAACTGGGAATATTGCAAAGTGGGCAGCGGAATTGGCCGAATTTTCATTTCAAGGCAAGCAATCAAGAGTCAAGCATTGGCAGACTTCGTGGCGGAATGGACTCCCTCTCCATCAAACCCTGGGGGCCCCAGTGAGCAGAAGCCGGAACACGAAGCTCCGGCCTTCACCGAGTCTCATTGGACCCTCTACTTCGATGGCTCCATGCAAAAGCAGGGGGATGGAGATGGAATCCTTCTCCTTGCACCAACCGGGGAGAAGGTAAAATACATGGTACACCTTGACTTCAAGGCGACCAACAACATGGCGGAGTACGAAGCACTCATCTACGGACTAAAGGTGGCACTGTCATACGGTGTCAAGCAATTGCTGGTCAAGGGAGATTCACAGCTCATCATTAAGCATGTGAAGGGTGAATGCTCCTGCAACAATCTCCAGCTAGCTGCTTACCTCCTAGAACTCTCGACGAAAGCGTCAACCGGAGCTCCGGCTCCTGACGGAACTTTTGTCCGGAGGTTGTCAAAACCCACAGCTCAGCCTGCCGAACTGAGCGAAGGGGGCGAGATCAGCATCCCGAAGCTGACGGTCCCGATGGCCCTGTTACCATGGCAGCCATCAAGGGTCGTAGGTGCTGCCATAAGCTCCGAGCAACCCAGCACGCAAGACTCAAATGCTCAAGTTAGTACCTATGCATGGATCTCGGAGATCCGGAACTACTTGAAAGACAACATCCTTCTTGATGATGATGTATCCGCTGACCGGGTAGTCAGATTGGCTAAAAGATACACGTTGGTAGAAGGGGATCTCTACTGGCGCGGTGCCAATGACATCCTAATGCGGTGCATCACAAGGGAAGAAGGCTGTGAGCTCCTCGCAGAAATCCATGGAGGCGAGTGTGGGAACCACGCGTCTTCCTGCACGTTGGTTGGTAAAGCCTTTCGGCATGGCTTCTACTGGCCTACAGCACTCCAGGATGCAACTGAGCTGGTGAAGAAATGCGAAGCATGTCAATTTCATGCAAAGCAAATTCACACACCGGCTGAGCCCCTACAAATGATACCTCCTACATGGCCCTTCGCTGTGTGGGGGATGGACATCTTGGGACCTTTCCCAAGAGCCGTCGGAGGTTACAAGTTCCTGTATGTTGCATTGACAAGTTCACAAAGTGGCCGGAAGCAACTCCAGTTGTGACAATCAACAAGCAATCTTCTATCAACTTTTTGCAGTCCATTGTATGCAGATTTGGAGTCTCAAACAAAATCATCACTGATAATGGGACCCAATTCACAAGCTCTGCATTTCAAGGATATTGCGAAGACCTCGACATTCAAGTTTGCTATGCCTCCGTAGCTCACCTAGCAAGCAATGGCCAAGCCGAGAGAGCAAATGCTGAAATCCTTAAAGGACTCAAAACGCGCACCTATGAGCGCTTGAAAAAACATGGTTCCAACTGGATTGAAGAGCTTTTGCCCACTCTCTGGGCCAACAGGACATCTCCAAACCGGTCAACTGGAGAGACACCCTTCTTCCTGGTGTATGGAACTGAAGCAATCCTTCCTCCAGAAATCACCTTGGGGTCACTCTGGGTCCGGACCTTCGACGAAGCCACGCGGGACCAGCTCCGGCGTGAAGACCTAGACCTCCTTGAGGAGGGAAGGTGCCAAGCAGCTGTTCGGAATGCCCGATACCGCCAAGCCCTTCGGCGCTATCATCAGCGGCATGTACACAACCGACAGCTCGAGGAAGGCGACCTGGTGCTACGGAGAATACAATCCAGAGAAGGGTTAAACAAACTCTCCCCCAGCTGGGAGGGACCCTTCTGAGTAATTAAAGTATCCCGTCCCGAGAGCGTTCGCTTGGCCACCGAGGATGGGACACCTCTCCCAAATCCTTGGAACATTGAGCACCTCCGTAAGTTCTACAGTTAATATCATGGAGGTGAGTCTGTAGTAACTTGAGGTGTATGTTATAGAGTCATTGTACAGAGTCGGGTAGTTCCTCCGGGAGAACAGCCGGACCTTTCCCGGAAGGTCCGCTAAGTTCATGCAACACTTGTCACAGTCTCAGGACTAAAAGTGTGGCTAGCTACCCTGGGTCAAACGAGAAATGAAACACGCTTAACCTGGTTCCGTACCCTAAGAGTGTACTTGTTTCCCCTGTACCCCGGACCTATAATGAAAGACATCTTCATGTGAAACAGACTCCACGTGCATTTATTTCGTACAGGCTCAACATTTTTTATTTTTCTCTTTCTTGTCTATAACAAAGACGTGCAATTCTTAAGAAATTTCAGTTCGACCGATTCATATACGATTCGAATTGTATTGTCGATTCTTTTGGATTCAAATATTGTTCATGGCCCACTCGCCTGAATGTCGCCAAGCCAATCTAGGGCCGGAGTGTGCTATGGGCTTAGCCTGGTCAAGCACCCTAAGTACGCCACTCTACCTACACCCCGGCAGGCCGAAGTAAGGCAGGTCCAAGTGCAATTGGATCTGAAAGAAAAGGCAACGCATTCGGTCGTATTTAGAATCGCGTTTGACTTAAAATTTTCTTGAGAATCGTAAGTCGCGATGAAGTTATAGGCGAGAAACGAATTTTACTATTTTTCTTGGCTTCAGTGTGCATGAAAAATAAAATCTACGTTGATGGAGAAAAGCCGGAGCTAACAAAGCTCCGACTCCCCTAGGTGGCTTGTAACTGATGTTACGCATTGAAAACGAGCATCATCGGAGCAATCAAGCTCCGGTAGAGCTAGGGGGGCCAGCCATCGACGCTAAATAAAAGATGGTGAGAAGACCCCGCAAACGAAGTCTGCTGCCAACAAACTAAGTGTTGGCAAAGGTCACTGCCGAAACTACTAAGCTCCGACACCCCGGAGGACTAACTATCGATGCTCTATGTGTTGATAGGGACTATTGCCGGAGCTACTAAGCTCTGATGATAGACAATGCCTGAGCTTATAAGCTCCGACAACCTCAGGGGGCCTTCACTATCGAAGACTTCAGACCTACACTCTACAAGTTCGGAGCAAATGAGTCTTCAACAAAACACAAAATCCTCTTGGTACATGTTCACAATCAAATTGTGTACATCTACCAGGGGGCCAAGTGAAGACAAAAGTGTTGAAGACAAAAAGTGAAATTCACAAAAAATTGGGGATTTCATTCATCTGGGGAAAAGGGATTACAAAATTGAGGAAGAAGAAGAGAAAATACAATTGAGAACTACAGAGATGGTCCTAGACCCTATGGAAGAATTGGGCGACCTTCTGGGCAACCTCCGACACGTTGGCTCTGGCAGCTTTGCCTTCTCCTTCAACAGGACCTTCAAGCACCGGGTCCAGAGGAAATTGGGAGTTCCGGCTGGTGTAGCACGTCAGCACATATTCTGCGACGTCCTTCGCCAGGGATTGCCCCTCAACCTCCAATTGGTCCGCGATGACATCGCCTACCTTGGAGAGTTTGCTGCCTGCCGAGCTCAACGCCTGCAATGCTAGGTCCGGCTCCGGCTCCGGATCATCCGGACGCACGGGACTGAAGCATATCGGTGTCAGTGCGTCGTTGGCCTTGCCCAGGAACTCCCAAATCTGTACGGAGTCCGCAGTCCTTAAGCCCTTCAATTCCTCCAGGGATCTTCTGGCCGCCACCAGTTCAGAATTCTCGCGAGCGAGGCACTAAACCTCTTTGGCGTTTTGCTGGATCTTTTCAGCAACCCGCTTTTCGAGTTTTCCGAGCTCCTCCTCCTGGAGGTGGATCTTGTTCCGGCGGTCGACTAGGTCCTTCTCCCTGCCCCTCACTTTCTTCTCCCTGGCAGCAAGGGCACACTCTTTCTCGTAGAGTTCCTGCCCTTGCACCCAGGCTTTCTCCTCCTCCTCGGTGCAACACTCTTCCAATTTCTTGGCGCGCTCCTCGAGACCCTTGTGAGCCAAAGCCACCTTCTCGGTGAGCTCCTCCTCCCTCCTCAGGATGTCATCCCGCAGCTCAAGGAGTTTCTGCTCTTCATCTTCGAGTCGTTTCTCCCTCTCTTCAAGTGCCTCCCGGCGCTTGATGAGTGTAGTGCTAATGGCCTCAAGCCTTTCTTGGCGTTCATCGGCCGCACTGTTGGCTGCTTTGGTCTGCTCGTAAATCTCCCGGGATTGAGCATCAACGGCACGAGTCATACTCTCCCTGTCATCCAGTAAATTGCCCCAGTATTCCAGGCGGACCTTCTCCCGCTAGATCCACTCTTTGTCATCTGCTAGCCTCGACTGCGCCAGCTTGGTCTCGAAGTAGAGCCGGTTACGCCATCGCCTAAGGGTTTGGTGCTCCTCTTCAAGAGCCTTGCTGTCGTGGAAGAAGGCCAGTTGAACTTGACGCAGACTGGAACATGCATTGTCAATAGACAGTGACAACGAGATAGGTTCCGGACCTGCTGGGGTCTCCTCCGCTGGTTCCAGTGGATTTTCAGATACAAAAATTGGGTCCCACTCCACAAGAGTGGTCCCCTGGGTCTCCATGGCACTAGGGCCGTCCTCCGGGATGGCCTCAGTCGCCATCGAGGAAGGCCCCACCGCCAGGTCTTCATTCACCCCCTCAGGCAGGGGGCCAACGACTTCGCCAGGGCACTCCGGCTCAGCCGCGGGTACCTCCGACGTCGTCACTTCCGGAGCAGGGGCCGCTGTTGGCTCCGGTCTGGGCACCTCCTCTGATGGGGGCTCGGTCTCTGACGCCTCTTCAACAACCGGCTCGGGAGCCGGAAGATCTTCAACATCGACCGGCCCTGCGGCCGGAGCTCCAACAATGACCGGCTCAGCGGCCGGTTCTTCAGAGGTAGCCGGCCCAACTGCCGGAACTTCCTCAACTTCCGACGCGCACGCCGGGACTTCAATCACCTCCGGCTCAACCGCCGGGGCTTCGACAATTTCTAGCTCTGAGGCCCGAATTACTGCTTCCTCCGGCTCAACAGCCGGAGCTTCCATCATCTCAGCACCAGGACCCGGAGCTTCAACCTCCGGGACAGGTGCCCCTGGCGCATCTTCTCTCCCGCGGTCCGGCGCTACCACGGGAGTCTCTGGGGATGAGTCAAGGTCCATGACCACGACAGCTGGCGCCGGAGCTGTCGCAGCTTCAGCCACCACTTGGGGCGGCACCGGGACAGGAGCAGAAGCCCCCGCCCTCACAGCTTCAGCTGCTGTGGCTGAGGGTGGAGCCTCACTCCTCTTCTTGGGAACGATGCAGATGATGGACGAAGAAACTTAAAAAAAAAACAGTTACTACAACAAAACAACTGTCCAAGGTAAAGATTAAAAATTACCTTGGGAGGCTTCCGCACCAACTTGCACGGAACCTCTTTCCCGGGCGTTCTGGGCTGGTCATAGCCGGCGTGGAAGCTCCGTAGGCCCCCCCGGAACTCGTCGCAGCCATGGGCGTTTCCCTAGTCGAGGCCCCCCTCGATCGGGAAGAACCTCCGGACCTAGAGGCCTCAACTGTCCCTGGTGCCGGAGTCGCATGCCCGGAGCTAGCACCCCGGGAGGACCCCACTGCGGGTACAGTCGCCGCGGTTGCAGAAGACCTCCCCCTCTGGGGAGACGGAGCCGATGCAGAGGTGGCAAGCCTGACGGACCTTCCGTCGTGTAAGACCTATATGTGCTGAATACATTGGCTTGTGGTGAATACACTTGGCTTTGATGATAAAAGTTTTAAATATCACCAAAACACCTTTTTGTCAAGGTCCGACTCTAGCTCCGAGCTACAACAAGGTCCGACAGTAGGTCTGGCTTGTTTTGGGTAGCTCCGGTTACGTTAGATGATAGGTCCAGCTTCTTGGTAAGGTCCGACTAGCTTTGGTTAGCTCCGGTGAGCTTTATCTTTAGCTCCGGCATGTCTTTGATAGCTCCGGCATATACTTTGTCTAGCTCCGGTTTTGGGTTGACTAGTTTTGACTAGGTTTTGGTAAGCTCCGACGCTAGGTTCTACTAGCTTTTGATAGCTCCGGCACAAGCTCCGGGTTGCTCTGGCAAGGTCCGAAACTTGACCGAAGTGCTTCTGCTTTTTATTTGAAATGTTTCGTACTTGCTTTACATCGTTGGAAAGATTGCTTAGTATTCATTTGCTATGTTTTTGGTGCGTTTTGGTTGATATGGACGATATCGTATTACTGTGGTTTTGCAACATGCTTATGTGAGGCTCTCACGAAAAAGCAGAAGCACTTAGGTCAAGTTCCGGACCTACATTGTTGGAAAGATTGCTTAGTATTCATTTGCTATGTTTTTGGTGCGTTTTGGTTGATATGGACGATATCGTATTACTGTGGTTTTGCAACATGCTTATGTGAGGCTCTCACGTAAGGTGTTTTGTTTGGAACTAACTTGAGTCAAGTCGAGGACTTGGGCTTGTATGGATTGTTTGTTTTTTCATGTGCAGGTGTTGCTTGAGTTCAAGTCATGGCTGGTGACAGGATCCATTGGACTAGTCTCAGGAGGAGATGAGGTTCCAACAACCAAGTTCGGGAGGAACTGTGGTTGAGCGGGTCAGGAGGTCACGCAGGATGATTGAATCAAGGGCAGTGCATATGAAGGTCAAAGGAAGGTGTTCGCACGTAGGCATGCAGTGCATGACGTGGCAATATGCTTCTAGAGACGGATTATGGAAGGAAGATCTGATCAGAAGGATCGGATCGTATCGGTTGAAGACTTAGGCTGCTAGCTGATTCGGTTATGGCTCGGTATGGAAAGTATCGAGTTGATTATGTTAGGATTTCGTGTGGGTCATGAATTTGAGATGTTTAGGAATGTGGGATACGTTCCTAAGGTATTTGGAAGTCTTAATATTGCTTCTATCTGCGTATAGAAGAATCTTGAGCAGTTATGGAAAGTTAGGATTCGTGATCTGATTAGGATTAGAGTCCTAGTTGAGATTGGGATGGCCTAAGGGCTGGTTATATAAGCAAGAGAAGGCCAAAGCTCGTGGTAGACGACTTTGGGGCTGTTCCTCTTGTGTTCTATTGAATAAAATTCGTAGTTTGCAGGAACTTTTGTGCCTTGTTCGTCCGACTTGTTCCAGACAAGTTTTACTCGTCGAGTTTCTGGACAGCACTACCTTTCGTCGGTGGTTTTATCATAACTCGAGTTTTATTGATTCGATTGATGTGATTCTTTTGGGTTGTCTTCAAAACTTGATTGTCTATCATCTGTCAAAATTGCACGGTCATTGGATTTGTGGTTTTTGATCTACATGAGTTTCTTTGCAGCATTCCAGAAACTGTTTTTCTCGGGTAGGTCAGATTGACCAGTGTTTGATTTTTTGATCATAACTTGAGTTTTTCTCGACGGATTTTAGTAATTCCTTTTGTGTTGTCTTCGTGACTTGATTCTCTCTGATAACTATCACTTTTGTCACGGTGAAACACGTTTAGATTAGTCTCACACACGATTTCTTTAACAGATCATTTTTCTACCAGAGGGATTAGCGTTTTATTGTTTCCGCTGCGTAAGATTTTTAAATCTACCATTCACCCCCCCTCTGGTAGCTTTTCACATGCTCTTCGATCCTACAATTGGTATCAGAGCCACGGTGCTCTAATATTTGTGATTTTCACATGTTTTTGACTAATCATCATGGAGAAGTACTCCGCCAAACCTTGTGTGTTTGCTGGTATTGATTTTCAGGTTTGGAAGGCACGCATGGAGGCCTTCATCGAGGCACAAGGATTTGCAATATGGGAGAAGGTGTATAAGCCTTATGAAGTGCCACCAAATGATCAAGTCACAGCCACAAATCTATGGGACGTCGACAACAACAACAAAGCCCAAAACTTGATCATCCAAGGACTCACTCAAAGCGACTTTGATCGTGTCGCGCACCTGTGGTCAGCATACGATGTTTGGAGAGCTCTCTGTGATTATCATGAAGGCTCCAACACAATCAAGGAGGTAAAACAAGATATGTTCAAAAAGGAATATATGCGTTTTGAGATGCAACCAGGTGAGTCTATCGATGACCTCTTTGCTCGTTTCAATAAAATTCTCAGCAACTTACGTAGTGTCAATGTTAATTTTTCTGATGCTGAGAATTCTAGGCAACTTCATAGTGCATTAGACATGTCAATTTGGGAGATGAAAGTAACATCTATTCGTGAATCAACTGTCATGATTTCTCTTACATTAGATGTACTTTATTCTAAACTAAAAACTCATGAAATTGACATCCTAGCACGTAAGAACCCAAATAAGTCTATTGCATTTGTTTCACAACGTGATATGTCTAGCTCCAGCCAATCATCATCTTGCAATACTCTTGCTTTGTTGTCCTCACTAACTCTGGAACAGATCGAAGAATTTCCCGAAGAGGAGTTGACACTCATCTCTACTAGATTCTCAAAAGCATTGCAAAATGTGAGAACTAGAAGGAGAGGAAGCTCCGGACCTCAACGTTGTTTTGAATGTGGTAAAATAGGACACTTTCGTACAGAATGCCCTAATCTTTCAGGTCCGACCACTCGGGAAGAAAAACAAAGCAAGGTCCGGACTTCCTCGGGAAACTCCAACAAGAAGAAGAAGGGTACCATAGGACGCAAAATGATTAACAGCTTCATCACCGCACTTCAAGAACTTAGTTCAAGTGATGTAGACTTTGAAAGTGATGAAGATGATGATGATCTGGCCAACTTATGCTTCATGGCGGGCAAAACCAGATCAAGTCAGGAGGATGCAGAACACAGCAGTGAAGACGATGAGGTATGTTCTACCTGCAATGAAATGTGTGATGCTATTTCTCGTGCAACTATTATTGTCAAGAAAAAGGACAAAAGCTTAGGGATAATGCTGCTAAAATTGAATCACTAGAATCTGAAATTAACCGTTTAAAAACTTTGATTCCTAGTGATGATACATGTCCCTCATATGACTTAATCTATGAACAATTGTCCACATTAAGAAGTGCACACTCCTCCACTCTAGATAGACTTGATGAAGAAATTAAAAAGAACAAAGAGCTTGCTGCACTTAATGATAAAAACTTGAAAGATGCTAGCTGTTCTACAATTCACTTGCATTGTTCTACTTGTGATGATCTTGATAAGAAACTACAGGATGCTATGAATGAAATTTCTATATTGAACAATGCTTTACGTTCTCATGAAGTTAAATTTTGTTCCAATTGCAAATTAAAAGGAAAAACTTCATGTGAAAATTGCCTTGATCTATCCAATAAACTTGATGACATGCATAGGACATTAGATCGGTTTTGTAATGGGAATAAGAACCTAAATTTGCTGCTGAATTCTTCCAAGTCTTGCAATAATAAAACTGGTTTAGGTTTTGATTCTCATGCTCATGCTAAGGCACATCCACCTAAAATTGTAAAGTCATTAGGAAGTGGTTTGATTCAAACAGTTACTAAACAAAAAGGAGTGGTTTTCAAATCTGCAGGAGTGTTGCCTCATTCGGTTTCAAATAAAAATATTACTTGCTCATCTAGACATGAACACAAAGTTAAATTTCATTGTACCTTCTGTGGTAGAGATGGTCATGTCATAGATTTTTGTTATAGACTAGCTAAACAACAGAAAAGGGAAAGAATGTCTGCTAGATCTCATAACCTTCATGCTAAACCGAAAATTAGAAACATGCAACCTGCTTTAATGAGTCAGAAATTTGAAAAGGTAGCTTCTGGAACTTTTGGCAAGAAATCTACAAAGGCAGCTCAGGTAGTTCTGATAGCTCCGAGAGCTCCCGGATCTTCTGTAGTTCCCTTCGGATCTTCAGTTTTTGCCTCCGGACCTTTTGCTTTTACCTCCGGAGCTACTGGTTTTCACTCTAATCAAGTAACAACTTCTAAATCAACTGTTAAGAACAGAAAACCTCAACCTTTGACTCATAAACCTGCTGTTTTATCTCAGCTTTTGCGTGTTTTTCCTACTGCACGTCGTGTGACTCAGTACTGGATACCTAAATGCCTTTTGACTAACCCCAGTATTGAGTCATCGACGTATTGTGCTTCTATGTAGGTTACACGTTTGAGGAAGGAGAACATTTGGATTGTGGATTCAGGTTGCTCATGCCACATGACCGGTAACCAAGATTGGTTCTCCTCCCCCTCTTTTGTGTCACGTGTAGAGAATGTTACT
Organism: Tuctoria greenei; assembly: GCA_036927565.1. Lineage (NCBI taxonomy): Eukaryota > Viridiplantae > Streptophyta > Magnoliopsida > Poales > Poaceae > Tuctoria > Tuctoria greenei. The sequence goes on along the minus strand of JAYESD010000003.1, from coordinate 127,617,626 downwards.
TTTGCTGATAATTCTTCAACTCCTATAATTGCTAAGGGTTCGGTTAAAGTAAATGATCACTACACTTTGAAAAATGTGGCACTTGTCAAAAATTTGAAATACAACTTGCTTTCTGTTTCACAATTGCTAGATGAAAATCTAGAAATTATTTTCGATAAAAACTACTGCAAAGTTGTAGGTTCAAACAATGAGCTTATTTTTAACATGTCTCGGTTTGGAAGAGTTTTTAAATCTGATTTTGATATGTCTTCCTCTAAGCATAGGTGTCTAGTTTCTAATGATTCAAAGGACTTATTTTTTTGGCACCGTAGACTTGGTCACGTAGGCTTTGATCACCTAACGCGTGTTAGTGCTCTTGATCGCATACGTGGGCTACCTAAGTTTAAAGGGGACAAAGAAATTGTGTGCTCTTCTTGTAGACATGCTAAGATGGTTGCAGGTTCACATACTCCTCTCACAATGATCATGATAACCGAACCATGTCAACTTTTGCATCTTGACACCGTAGGACCTTCACGTGTTCAATCCTTCGGAGGTAAATGGTATGTTCTTGTTATTGTTGATGATTATTCTAGATACTCTTGGGTCTACTTTATGGCGTCTAAGAATGAAGCTTTTAGTCACTTTAGGACTTTATTTCTTAGATTATCAATTGATCACCCAGGATCTTTAAAGGCAATTAGAAGTGATAACGGAACTGAATTTAAAAATCAATCTTTTGATCACTTTTGTGTTGAAAATGGAATAGATCATGAACTTTCTTCACCATATGTACCCCAACAAAACGGAGTTGTAGAAAGAAAGAACAGAACCTTAGTTCAGACGGCTAGGACTATGCTTGATGAATATCAAACTCCTAGGAAATTTTGGGCTGATGCGTTAGCAACCGCTTGTTATGTCTCAAATCATGTTTTCTTGCTTGCTAAGCTAGGTAAAACACCATATGAGCTTCGGTTCGGACATAAGCCTAGTGTTACACACTTTCGGGTCTTTGGTTGCAAATGCTTTGTTAAGAAACATGGTAATCTTGATAAGTTTGAACCTAGATCCATTGATGTCATGTTTCTTGGTTATCCATCTCATACTAGAGGCTACCGTGTGCTTTTACTTGACACTAACAAAATTGTGGAGACTTGTGAAGTGTCTTTTGATGAAGCTAGCCCAGGTACTAGCTCCGGTGTTGCATGACCAGATCCGTATCCTCAGGGGGAGGGTATTTTCGAAGATGAATAAGAGCCGGTGATACTGCCTGGTAGTTCTGAAGCTGACACGTGTCCAGCTCCGGACATTGAACAAGGTCCGGATATGAACTCTGCTGGTCCTGATCGTCCAGAAGTCACAAGATCATAAATCTACGATGAACCTAATGAAGAAGAAGCTTGTGAGACATCTATTCCCCTACGTTTTTACAAAGATCATCCCCCCACAACAGATGATTGGAAGCTTGGACGAACGAGTCACACGGTCCAGGTTTTGCGATCCAAACTCACATGCTCATTCTGCTTTTGTTGCTTCTTTTGAACCCAAAGATATATCACACGCATTCACTAATGAATCTTGGATTATTGCGATGCAAGAAGAGTTAGAAAATTTTGAAATAAATAATGTTTGGAAACTTGTACCTCCACCTCAAGGTCACACTTTAATTGGAACTAAATGGGTATTTAAAAATAAACAAAGTGAGGATGGGGTTGTGGTTAGGAATAAGGCTAGGTTGGTTGCTCAAGGTTTCACTCAAGTTGAAGGTCTAGATTTTGATGAAACTTTTGCTCCTGTTGCTAGATTAGAAGCCATAAGAATTTTGTTAGCTTTTGCAGCATCTAAAGGTTTTAATCTATATCAAATGGATGTTAAAAGTGCTTTCCTTAATGTCTACATAGATGAGGAGGTTTATGTCAAACAACCACCGGGTTTTGAAAATCCAGATTTTCCTAATCATGTTTACAAACTGTCCAAAGCCTTATACGGTCTCAAACAAGCCCCTAGAGCATGGTATGACAGGTTAAAAACATTTTTACTTGAAAAGGGGTTTACCATGGGCAAGGTTGATAAAACTCTTTTTGTGCTTAAGCATGGCAATGACTCATTATTTGTTCAAGTGTATGTGGATGATATTATCTTTGGTTGTGCTTCTCATAATCTTGTGTCCAAGTTTTCAGCAATGATGAGTTCCAAATTTGAAATGATTATGATGGGTGAACTCACTTACTTTTTGGGGCTGCAAATCAAGCAAACCAAGGAGGGTACCTTTGTGCATCAAACAAAGTATACCAAAGACCTCCTAAGGAGCTTCAACATGGACAAAAGCAAGCCTCTTCGGACACCAATGGGAACAGCAACAACACTTGAACTTGATGAAGATGGTGAATCCGTGGATCAAAAAGAATATAGAAGCATGAACGGATCACTTTTGTACCTCACGGCATCAAGACCGGACATACAATTCAGAATATGTCTTTGTGCACGGTTTCAAGCTTCCCCACGTGCTTCACATCGTCAAGCCGTCAAAAGGATTCTCAGGTACTTACATGGAACTCAAGAATTTGACATTTTTCTTCCTTCTTCCTCAACCATTACTTTGAAAGCTTTTTCGGATGCTGATTTTGGGGGTTGTAGGATTGATAGGAAAAGTACTTCCGGTGCTTGTCATTTTCTTGGTAATTCTCTTGTTGCTTGGTCCTCTAGAAAACAAAATTCAGTTGCACAATCCACAGCCGAATCTGAATATGTAGCTGCGGCTAGTGCTTGCTCACAAATTCATTGGATTGTTCAAACACTTAAGGACTATGGGGTAGATCTAGATAGTGTTCCACTGTTTTGTGATAACACTAGTGCTATTTGCATTGCCAAAAACCCCGTGCAACATTCTAGAACTAAGCACATTGATATTAGGTATCACTTTCTCCGAGATAACGTTGAAAAGGGAAACATTGTGCTTCACCATGTAGATACCGAACATCAATTGGCTGACATTTTTACAAAACCTTTGGATTTCACTCGTTTTTGTTACATTCGTAGTGAAATAGGGGTTATGCATCCTCATGGCTTAAATTGAGGGGGAGTTTTTGAAACTTGGGAAGTCTATGTGTGAATCTGAAATTAAAATAATATGAGCATAGTATTTCATACATATATGACTATGTGATTCCTTTTACATACTGAAAGTTCTTACTACATTACTCTTGTTATACATTTTGTAGTTTTTGCCATGTCTAGTAATTGGAATAATTACTTACACTAAATCTGGTCATGGTCGAACTTTCTTGCTGTTTTGAACTTGTTGCATGCTCACAATTTTTTTAATCATTAAGAATTAATCAAGTAATCAACTCACATGTTGAGTTTTTATGAACAAATATAAATTGAGAAAAGATCAAGAGAATATGCATGCATCGCACTTCTTCTTTTGAGATGGCTTGTCATTGCACTTAGATATGAACTTGGAAGAAGTTGTGTATGACTAAAACCATGTCCTTAAGCTTCTGATTGTCAAATGACATAGGCTTGGCTTGGTTGGTTAGAATAAGGCAGATGCGCATATAATCTCTTGCAAATATCGTATGATATAAATTTATGCTTTGAAAAATACTAAAATGCAGCAACTAGTGTCATGCTATCAGTTTTGAAATAGTTAAGTTTGTGAGTTCATGACTTGCTTAAATTGAAAATTACATTTGATCTCTAGCATGGCATACACTACCTTATGTATTTCATTGATGTGATAATGTAAGGTACTTGATAGTATGACTTGGATGAGCTTTGGTTATATGTATATGTTGTAATATGCTCATAAAAACTAAAGTTGGAGAGAAAATTTGTTTATATGCTCATGACTTGTTGAATACATTGTCAAAGGGGGAGAGATAAGCATGAAGAGAAAGAGAATATGGGCATAAGGAGAGATAATAAAGGGGGAGATATTTTCATTTTTTTCTCTTTTTACTTTTGATTTACAAAGGGGGAGAAATTTTTTTCAAAAACTTTTATGTGAATAAGCCAATGTTCGGATTTTAAATGGTGTTGCCAATGCATTCATCAAGGGGGAGATTGTAAGACCTATATGTGCTGAATACATTGGCTTGTAGTGAATACACTTGGCTTTGATGATAAAAGTTTTTAATATCACCAAAACACCTTTTTGTCAAGGTCCGACTCTAGCTCCGAGCTACAACAAGGTCCGACAGTAGGCCTGGCTTGTTTTGGGTAGCTTCGGTTACGTTAGATGCTAGGTCCGGCTTCTTGGTAAGGTCCGACTAGCTTTGGTTAGCTCCGGTGAGCTTTATCTTTAGCTCCGGCATGTCTTTGATAGCTCCGGCATATACTTTGTCTAGCTCTGGTTTTGGGTTGACTAGTTTTGACTAGGTTTTGGTAAGCTCCGGCGCTAGGTTCTACTAGCTTTTGATAGCTCCGGCTCAAGCTCCGGGTTGCTCTGGCAAGGTCCGGAACTTGACCTAAGTGCTTCTGCTTTTCATTTGCAATGTTTCGTACTTGCTTTACATTGTGGGAAAGATTGCTTAGTATTCATTTGCTAAGTTTTGGTGCATTTTGGTTGATATGGACGTTATCGTATTACTGTGGTTTTGCAACATGCTTATGTGAGGCTCTCACGTAAGGTGTTGTGTTTGGAACTAACTTGAGTAAAGTCGAGGACTTGGGCTCGTATGGATTGTTTGTTTGTTCATGTGCAGGTGTTGCTTGAGTTCAAGTCATGGCTGGTGACAGGATCCATTGGACTAGTCTCAGGAGGAGATGAGGTTCCAACAACCAAGTTCGGGAGGAACTGTAGTTGAGCGGGTCAGGAGGTCACGCAGGATGATTGAATCAAGGGCAGTGCATATGAAGGTCGAAGGAAGGTGTTCGCACGTAGGCATGCGGTGCATGACGTGGCAATATGCTTCTAGAGACGGATTATGGAAGGAAGATCTGATCGGAAGGATCGGATCGTATCGGTTGAAGACTTAGGCTGCTAGCTGAGTCGGTTATGGCTCGGTATGGAAAGTATCGAGTTGGTTATGTTAGGATTTCGTATGGGTCACGAATTTGAGTTGTTTAGGAATGTGGGATACGTTCCTAAGGTGTTTGGAAGTCTTAATATTGCTTCTATCTGCGTATAGAAGAATCTTGAGCAGTTATGGAAAGTTAGGATTCGTGATCTGATTAGGATTGGAGTCCTAGTTGAGATTGGGATGGCCTAAGGGCTGGTTATATAAGCAAGGGATGGCCAAAGCTCGTGGTAGACGACTTTGGGGCTGTTCCTCTTGTGTTCTATTGAATAAAATTCGTAGTTTGCAGGAACTTTTGTGCCTTGTTCGTCCGACTTGTTCCAGACAAGTTTTACTCGTCGAGTTTCTGGACAGCACTACCTTTCGTCGGTGGTTTTATCATAACTCGAGTTTTATTGATCCAATTGACGTGATTCTTTTTGTTTTGTCTTCACAACTTGATTTTCTATCATCTGTCAAAATTTCACGGTCATTGGATTTGTGGTTTTTGATCTACACGAGTTTCTTTGCAGAATTCCAGAAACTGTTTTTCTCGGGTAGGTCAGATTGACCAGTGTTTGATTTTTTGATCATAACTTGAGTTTTTCTCGACGGATTTTAGTAATTCCTTTTGTGTTGTCTTCGTGACTTGATTCTCTCTGATAACTATCACTTTTGTCATGGTGAAACATGTTTAGATTAGTCTCACACACGATTTCTTTAACAGATCGTTTTTCTACCGAAGGGATTAGGGTTTTATTGTTTCCGCTGCGTAAGATTTTTAAATCTACCATTCACCCCCCCTCTGGTAGCTTTTCACGTGCTCTTCGATCCTACACGTCGGCATGTTGCAGCTTCCTCTTCCGGCTCAAGGGTTCGTCCGCCGGCTCCTTGCCCTTGCCGACGACCTCGGCCCTTGGCTTCGGGGCAGGGTCGGAGCCACCTTCGGACACTCCAGGGATCGCCACCCTGGTGGTTGATCTTCTCTCGACGACACCAAGGTCGTCAAGCACGAGCATCTTCCGCTGGAGCTCCATACTGAACTCTACTTCCATGTTCAGAGGAGGAAAAGCTGATGGCGGAGTCAAGTCGTCACCCTCGACGTCGATGCCGTGCCGGAACTTCTTGAGGTGGAACTCCAAGGTTGCCCCACCATGTTGGACTTCAGCCCGGTCTCGACCCGGTCGTCGTCCATCACGCTATTGAGGGCCCAAGCGAGCTTTTCTCTCCTCTTCAACGGTGCCCACCTGTTGACCAGGAAGTTACAAAACATCGGCTGAGGAGTTAATCCTCCCTCCACGCACTGGCGGATCCTGGTCAGAACGGGGTTGAAGGCGTCTGCCAACACCGGAGCTTCACTCTAGATCGTCGTGTCAATGTTGGGAAGGCCTTCGGGCAGCTCCAGCCTCTTGTGCTCCTCCATCCGGATGACTATCCAGTCCTTCTTCCAGTCATCCCACTTCCCAGAGGGAAACGACCCGAGGTACTTGAATGGGCACTTCTTGCGCTTCACGAAGTAGTAGAAGCCAAGGTACTCATTGCTCCTACCGGTGGTATGGACGGTGAAGAAGGTCCGGAAGAGTTCAATGCAGGGGGGGATGCCCATCCACATCTCACAGAAGTGGACAAAGATAGACACAAGGAGAATGGAGTGAGGGCCAAGGTGGTATAGCTGCATACCATAAAAGTCTAGCAGCATCAAGAAAAAGGAGGAAAAAGGTGGGATCAACACCACCATGGCGTACGAGGAGAAGTACACCATTTCGCCGGCATGCTCCTTCTCAAACGGGCTCTCCCCCAGTGCGTACCGAGCGGTTGAAGAAGTCCGAGGACCATCCCATGAGGGTCCGGACCTTCTTCAGGTCGCCGTCGGTCTTCAAACGGCTCTCGTGGAGACCCAACTCCATCACAGCACAGCAAGGCAAGAGAGGAAAAGCGAAGCACAAGTAGGGAGTTTGAGCACAAGAACAGATGAGAGGCGTAAAGAACTCCAGACGGTGCGCGCTTTCCTTCTTAAGTAAGCCCTCGCAACGCTTGGATGGAAACCGCAAGGAAGTCGAAGATACCACTCAAAAATTCCACCCAGCCAATGACAGAAGGGCCCAAGACCACCCTGACGATCAAGTCGAGGTTCTTACCCAGGTTAACGGTTGTCATCATGAGGTGGGAAGCCCGAAGGCGGCGGCCTGACAAGGCACACAGAACCGATACGGTTTCCGTATCGGGAACCGGCGACCTTTAATTGCGTGAGATCCGCACGCCAAAGATCTCATCTGCCACACGCAGGATACGCCACACGGCGAGGATTTAATTCCAAACCATCGCCAACGGCACATCCGAAGACCTATGAAGACTCAATTCAAAAGTCGCGAAGATGGACCCACCTCCGGCGGAATGACTTCACCCAAGGGGTCTTCCCTAGAGGTGGGCCCACGGGGCCACTGTCGGTACCCTGGAAACCGTACACCCCTTGGGGTTACAAAGATCTCAAAGGAAAGTCATCTACTTGATTTGAAGACCATCGGAGGCCCACATGTCAGACATAACCGGACCCGCTTCTCCAACATGGTTTATCCCAGGGTCGCCACGTGTATTATCAAACCGGAGCTACCGCCCACAAGGGGGAGGCTCCGGGCTATATACCGAAATGGCACCCCCGGACCTAACCCCAGACCGAGGGAAGCTCCGGATCTGACACGTGTCAGGAAGCTCCGGAGCTACCTGTTTCCCACAGTATGCTCCAGAACTGCCACGTGTCCAACCGCTAGATCTTCAGCCTCTAACCTCCGGAAGACTCCACAACGGCTCCGGATCTTCAAAGGGGAATCAAGGACTTCAAGACCTGATTAAGTGTCATTAATAACATATTAATGGCACACGATCGGACGACCTTAATTACCAGTAACGGTGCTGTCAAAGCCCATTACCCAGTCATTAAGGGCGATTAAACGTGTTGAATGAGTATCAATACCAGTAACCGCCGGGGCCACATGTCGGGCCAGGCTAACTTGTAACGGCCTGCCCTTGTACTATAAAAGGACAAGCCGACGACACGTTCAGGGGGGCGACACACGTTCCATATACGATCGACACAAGCTCATACAACCAATACAACACTAACACACCCGTGGAGTAGGGTATTACGCTCAGGCGGCCCGAACCACGTAAATCTCTGTGTCTCGTGTGCTATTTACAATTCACCTTCTTGAATCTCCGCGCGCCCACACCGAACATCAAACTCCTCTAACACTTTAGTAGTGTCGGGAGATCTGCCGGATCCAAACCACCGACAATGGCAATGACTCATTATTTGTTCAAGCGTATGTGGATGATATTATCTTTGGTTGTGCTTCTCACGATCTTGTGTCCAGGTTTTCAGCAATGATGAGTTCAGAATTTGAAATGAGTATGATGGGTGAACTCACTTACTTTTTGGGGCTGCAAATCAAGCAAACCAAAGAAGGTACCTTTGTGCATCAAACGAAGTATACAAGGTACCTTCTCAAGTGCTTCAACATGGACAAAATCAAGCCTCTTCGGACACCAGTGGGAACAACATCAACACTTGAACTTGATGAAGATGGTGAACCTGTGGATCAAAAATAATATTGAAGCATGATCGGATCAATTTTGTACTATATGACATCAAGTCCAGACATACAATTTAGCGTATGTCTTTGTGCAAGGTTTCAAGCTTCCCCACTTGATTCACATCATTAAGCCATCAAAAGAATTCTCAGGTACTTACATGGAACTCAAGAATTTGGCATTTGTTCCTTCTTCCTCAACCATTACTTTGTAGGCTTTTTCAGATACTGATTTTGGGGGTTGTAGGATTGATAGGAAAAGTACATCCGGTACTTGTCATTTTCTTGGTAATTCTCTTGTTGCTTGGTCCTCTAGAAAACAAAACTCAGTTGCACAATCCACAGTCGAATCTGAATATGTAGCTGCTGCTAGTGCTTTCTCACAAATTCTTTGGATTGTTCAAACACTTAAGGACTATGGGGTTGATATGGATAGTGTTCCACTGTTTTGTGATAACACTAGTGTCATTTGAATTGCTAAGAACAACGTGCAACATTCTAGAACTAAGCACATTGATATTAGGTATAACTTTCTCCGTGATAATGTCAAAAAGGAAACATTTTGCTTCACCATGTAGATACCGAACAACAATTGGCTAACATTTGCACAAAACCGTTGGATTGCACTTGTTTTTGTTACATTTGTAGTGAAGTAGGGGTTATGCATCCTCATGGATTAAATTGAGGGGGAGTTTTGAAACTTGGGAAGACTATGTGTGAATCTGAATTTAAAATAATATGAGTATAGTATTTCATACATATATGACTTTGTGATTCCGTTTACATGCTGAAAGTTCTTACTATATTACTCATGTTATATATTTTCTAGTTTTTTTACCATGACTAGTAATTGGAATTATTACTTACACTGAATCTGGTCATGATCGAACTTTCTTACCGTTTTGAACTTGTTGCATGATCACAAATGCTTTTAATCATAATGAATTAATTAAGTAATCAACTCACATGTTTAGTTTTATGAACAAATATAAATTGAGAAAAGATCAAGAGAATATGCATGCGTCGCACTTCTTCTTTTGAGATAGCTTATCATTGCACTTAGATATGAACATGGAAGAAGTTGTGTATGACTAAAACCATGTCCTTAAGCTTCTGATTGTAAAATGACATAGGCTTGGCTTGGTTAGTTAGAATAAGGCATATGCGCATATAATCTCTTGCAAATATCGTATGATATAAATTTATGCTTTGAAAAATAATAAAATTACAGCAACAAGTATCATTCCTTCGGGTTCTAAAATAGTTAAGTTTGTGAGATCTGTAAAATCTCAATTTTTCCCTTAATATTAAGTTCAACTATCAGTTTGTTTTCAACCATAATGAAGATCAAATGTGGTTGTGCATTTGAACTTGAGATCATTAAAAATTGTTCTTTCACCCATTCTTAAATTTTATTAACATAAGGGATGAACTTCACCAATGACCTTAGAATTATTTAAGTGACTCTTCTACAAGTTTTGGATTTTATTGAATAAAAATTTTAAGGACAAATTACTATGCAGTACTAATTATATTCAAATTCATTTGAATATAGCACTGTACATGTAGGCCCTGCCAAAATATTCAAATCTGAGGCCATAAATTTTTCCATAGCCTTATAATATTCCAAAAGGACTTCCTTCCAAATTTCAAGATTTTTGAAGTCCATTTGCTATTTTATTTGAGACGCTTAGCAAATTCAAGCCATATTTAGAGTTCAAATTTTGAATTATATTCAACTTATTTGAACATCAAGATTTGAACACACCCTCATGGTCAGCATGACTTGCTTGACTCATTTCCAAAGATTCACAATTTTTGAAACTCTTTTGCTATTTAATTCAGTGACCCCATTGAATTTCATTCAATTTCAAATTCAAATTTTAAATTCAAATGAAACTTGTTCCAATTCAAAATCCAATTTCAGAATCAAGTTCCAGATAATTAATTGAGCCTCTCCACAAAAATCTGGAATTGTTGGATCAAGTTTGGTAGGAGAATTGATTTTGCAGAGAAGGGAAGAGGATAAGAGAAGGTGGGACCCACTGTCAGCCTGACATACTCGAGTGAACCGACGGAAGTGCTCTGTATCCGGCTGTCCCCACCAATCGACGCCGGGAGCGCTCGACACCGCACGTATGCGAGCTCCACCGAGCTGCCTGCTTGCTTGCGCCGTGGCAAGCTCCCCTTGTCCCTCTATGCCTATAAAAACCACCCCCTATCCGTCACCGTCGAGCTCCACCTCAGTTTCGCGCCATAGCCGCCGCCTCTGTTCTTCGAGCTTTTGGCCGAGGATTGAAACAGTTTCTCGCCGAGCTGTTAGTAGATGAAAGTCTTGTAACAAACTCCTCTACGTATTCTATGTGGTCATTGATCGTGACATAGCTTCTACTGGAGGTATTTCAAAGTTTTCCAATCGCCGTCGAGGAAGCCACCGGGAACGTTCACTTTAAGCAAAAAGGTTCACAATCCTCTCTTGTTTATGCTCACCAAATTTAAGTCCATGACATGAAGTGTAGCTCGAGTTTTTATTCGACAACCGAATCATTGTTCAATAGAACAGCAAGGCTTCATGCTTAAATTCGTTTCATTCTTGCAATCATCCTTTAATCTGGTTAGCGGATAGCTCCTATATATCCTAGCACAAATCCCTGCCCAAGGGCCCCAAAAGTTATCAACCGAGCACCTTAGATTTCGAGATTTCGCGGCCGCCGGTTGAAAAATCGTACTTCGCCGTCGAGCTCATATCTCGCGGTCATTTCCTCTCTTCCCTAGTCCAGATCCTTGAACCTTGAGGTCCCGGGAAAATTTTGGAGTAGTTCCCAAGGTGTTTGAGCTTGAGTTGATTGAGTTCAAGCAGGCCCGAGCTCTCACCGCTGCCGCCGCCGTCGCACAGGTTGTTCCGGTCCGTTTCAGCCAATGCCGACCTCACCGACGTGCTCACCGCCCCCGAAAACCCCCAAGCGGTGAGTCTTGGCGAGTTTGGCGCAGCAGTTTGGCCAGCGGCGAGACCGCCGGTGAGCTACCGCCGCGGGCGCCGCCGCGCGCGAGCGCCAGCCCGAGGTTGAAGAAAGCCGTGGAGCCCACATGTCAGTCACTGTGGGATCCGGTTGTGGCCGAGGATCCACTGCGGCTACGTCGGTTAACCCCATAGCCCCCGGTGCGTCCCTGCTGTGATTGGTTGGTTTTAAACCAGTGGGACGGGCTGAATTATTTAAGTGTTTCCCCGTTTGAAAATAATTCCAGGAATTAACCAAACTTGGAAAATCCATAACTTCCAGTAGAATTGTCCAAAAATCTCCAAATAAATTTTTTAGAACCAGCATGAAGAATACTTTCCAGTGGTGCACTTTGACATGTATTAAAATTCATAGAAATTTCTCCATAATTTACATAAGCAAAATGCTAATAGAATTCATTCCCACAGTTTTGTTAATTGGAAAATTCCCAATTTTGGTTAGAAACTATTATTAATACAGTTAATCTCCAGTAAAAATTTCAATTTCATTGGACTTCAATTACTGGGTTTATTAGTGTTCCAAATCTCTATGTTGTTATAAATTTAGAAAAATACAAAATCAATTTCAGAAAGTTCCCCAAACATGTAAAATCAGTTTCTCCCTGTAGGAAACTTAGAAAATTGTGAAACAAATTTTCCTAGAACCAGTGAGACCCCCTCTACATGGTACAACCACTGGTAGCCATGATAGGTCTCCAAAATTTCAACCAAAATTTAGAGAAGGTTATTGCTTACCCTAATTTTTTAAAGAACAACAAACCTCCTTGATCATCTCCTGTTCTTTGCAAGAGTCTTCACTATAGTCACTAGTATCTACCATAAAAGTCCCAAAGCCAAATAAGATCATTATCTTATTTAGATCCTAAGATATTAAATTATAACCTTAAGCATGTTAATTATTTTCAAAGTCATTCATATATAGTATATGCATATTGTGTAGTAGCTGAAATCGAGGAGCAGCCGAAAGCTTTGGAAGTCAAGCTGTCAGAAACTAACGTAGACTTAGACTCGCATTCAGGCAAGCCCCGATTTGCATTTAAGTTCCTTACAGTGTATTTGCAGCTTTCATTTCACCTTTCGTCTTCAGATGATTGTGCATTACGTTTAAGGTGTTTGATATCCACTTGCATGGCCCACAAATCTCATGAAGTCTTGGGTAGGACTACAGCCCGTTGAGTAGAAATTGCTATGCTTATGCTCATAGGAATTCGGTAGAAGTCGAGTAGTTGGAATCTACTCATGAGATAAGAATTTCATCACACAGGGATGAATTGGATCAATAAATGGTTTATGATTATGAAATTGAGACCGAGCAGCGGGTACGATGCAGCGAGACGTGGTCTCACGTGCGTAGCTCTGCTCGTGTCGATTGAGGACCGTTTCGTGTGAGGCCCTGCTAGACAAGCTTGAATTGTACCGGTGACATACTGGAGAAATGGGCTCCAGTAAACTGACGTAGCTACATACTAGTTTGTTGAGGCATTCTATTCCGTTTTATTGGTGTGGGTTGAGGGTAGCAAGGTGTAAATCGGCTGGTGGGCATGTCAGAGTACGCCCCATGCAGTGACCTCCTGCTCGTGACAGATCAACCGGTTCGACATTCGAGTGTCTAGTGAAAGGTGGCCATATACGACTAGTACTGAAGTGTTACGTAGGTACTGTTGTAAGAACTCGCTGACATTTCCAAAAGTGCGTATGTGTCATGATGTTCCGGGTATGTCCTGATTGCAATCACAGTCCCTCGCGGTAATAGAGTACCACTTGTTCACTCTACTGTGACGTAGTAAATACTGAAGAAGTCAGGAGAATACGATGTATTGAATTACAAATGCTTTGCAACCTTGTATGGCTTAGAGATAGTACAATTAAAGGTTTACAATTTCCCCATACTTTACCTGTAATAGCATTATGTGCTTTGTGCATGTCATATCATCGGCAATGCGTTTCTTGTTTGATTGTGGAGTCTATGTGCCGTGACTGCAGAATGTCATGTGCTACTTAAAATATGAATATAAGGATCCACTTGTAGGAGAGTCCTTTATGCTATTCCTTACCTATGTTTAGCATTAATCCCTCATATGTCTAGTGAGAGGATTTGTCTTGCTGAGCCTTAAGCTCACGTTTGCAGTTAACAAGTTTTTGCAGATTATACGACTGATGACGGGTTCGATGACGAGGTTGCACCCCCTCTAGGGTTTACAGCCGAGTGGAAACCCTACACACCGCTGTAAGTTGGGTGTTGCTAGTGCAAAGTATCCAGGGCATGGATGACTTTGCTTGCATAGCTAGTGCCGAGAGCGTAGCTATGATATATAGTTCTCTTTCCTTTCGTTACTATTGTAAAACTTCCGTTGTGCTTTTAAATAAAGACTTGGTATTGTAATTTGTTCTCGTTCTTTTCTTCCATACTGTTGGGTGTCGCATCACACGACACCACCCAATGAGATCCTTGGAGGTCGGGATTCCGGTCCCCACAAGATCATGACTTGCTTAAATTGAAAATTATATTTGATCTGTAGCATGGCTTACACTAATTTATGTATCTCATTATTGTGGTAGAGTAAGTTACTTGATAGTATGACTTAGATGAGCTTTGTTCTATATGTATATGTCATAATGTGCTCATAACAAATTAAAATTTCTCTTTTTTACCTTCCTGAATACATTGTCAAAGGGGGAGAAGTATGCAAGGGCGAGAAAAAAGTATAGGGGGAGAAATTTATTTCTTTCTCATTTGATTTTCAAAGAGGTGGAGAATTTTTTTTCAAAACTTTTCATGCCAAGGTTCGTATTTTAAGTGGTGTTGCCAATGCATCCATCGAGGGAGAGATTGTGAGACCTATGTGTGATGAATACATTAGCTTGTGCTGAATACATTGGTTTGATGATAAAAGTTTTGAATACTATAAAAACACCTTTTTAACAAGGTCCGAGGTAAGGTCCGACTTTCTGTGGCTAGGTCCCACTAGCTTTGGTCAGCTCCTGTGCTAGGTCCAATTAGCTTTGGTCAGCTCTAGTGCTAGGTCCGACTAGCTTTGGTAAGCTCCAGCGCTAGGTCCTGCTAGCTTTGGTAAGCTCCGGCTCAAGGTCTGGTTAGTTTTGGCAAGGTCCGGAGCTAGATTGCAATTATTCTGCTTTTACTTTGAAATATTTCAAACTTGTCTTACATCTATGGAAAGTTTGCTTAGTGTTCTTTTAGTAAGTTTTTGGTGTGTTTTGGTGGGTATTGCTGTTATCAATTTTCTATGGTTTGCAACATGCTTATGCGAGGTGCTCACGTAAGGTGTTGTGGTTTCAAAACTAATGTGAGTCATGTTGAGGACTTGTTCTTAGAAATATTGGTTGTTTATTCATGTGCAGGTGTTGCTTGATTTCAAGACATGGCTAGTGACGGGATCCATTGAAGATGAGGTTCAACAACCATGTTCGGGAGGAATTGTTGTTGAGTTGATCGAGAGGTCATGCAACATGTTTGTATCAAGAACATTGACCATGAAGGTATCGTGGATGTCATTGGAAGATGTTTTCACGTGTGCAACGAGTGCATGGACGTGGCTGCATGGTTCCGAGGCGTGATGAAGAGATGTGGACGTAAAATTGGTCGGAAAGGTCCAACCGACTAGGTTATGGACTCAGGCTGCGGCTGAGTTGGGTTTGACTCAAATATGGAAAGTTTTAAGTTGGTCATGGTAGGATTTGGTGTGGGTCACGAATTTGAGTTGTTTTAGGAACGTGGGATATGTTCCTAAGGTGTTTGGAAGTCTTAATATTGCTTCTATCTACGTATAGAAGAGTCTTGAGCAGTTATAGAAAATTTTGATTCGTCAATTTAGTAGGATTTGAGTTCTTGTTAGGTTGGGTTGGCCTACGGGCTGGTTGTATAAGAAAGGGAGGACAGAGCTCGTGGAGACTACTTTGGGTCTGTTTCTCTTGTGTTTTGGTCAATAAAATTCATAGTTTGAAGGAACTTTTGTGCTTTGTTCATCCAACTTATTTTCGTTAAGTCTTTCTCGTCGAGTTTCTGCACGACACTACCCTTCTTCGGTGGTTTTATCATAACTTGAGTTTTATAGATCCGATTGACTTGATTCTTTTTAGGTTATCTTCACAACCTGATTTTCTGTCATCCATGAGTTTGTGGTTTTTGATCTACATGAGTTTCTTTGCAGTATTCCAGAACAGTTTTTCTTGGCTAAAACATATTGACCTTTGTTTGATCTTTCGATCGTAACTTAAGTTTTTATCGGCGGATTCTCATGGTTCTTGCTGTGATGTCTTTGTGATCTGATTATCCACAATATATACCTGTTTAGTTACAATTGATCAGCCTTAGATTAGTAGCACACATGATTTCTCTAACATATCATTTTTCTACTAATGGATTTTTCGTTGCTTTCGCTGAAAAGTTTTAATCTACAATTCACCCCCCTCATGTAGCTTTACATATGCTCTTTAATCCTACAAGTTCCTTTGTAGGTGAGTTAGGAGTAGAGGGGACAGTGTAGATAGTAGGCTTCTAGGGCCTGAGTCCAGTATGAGGAACATCCTTGACAAATTCAAGTCTTGTTAGCTTCTCAATCATATACATGATGTAGGGTGCATAGCCACGGGACTTGTTAGGTGTGATGAGGATGTTCACAATGTCATTGTACATGTACTAAAAGACGTTGAAAGTCCTTTTCTTGCTGATGACTTTCATCAATGTGCTGAGGATCCTCTGAATTGTCCCTGCATCTCCCTCCTTGGGAGCTATGGTCTTCCTTAGGATCTTGTTTAGCACAGCAAAGAAGGGCTTCAGTACTTTGTGGTTGGAGACTTGAATGGCATCCTTGTATCATAGAGAAAGTCGAGTTTATCTTTCTCCAGAGGCTTCACATTTTTGGTTATGATGTCATTCTCCATAGAATCTTCTAGGTGAAGAATTTTGGCAAAGTCCTCATACGTGACACTGTACTTTGCTCCATGTGTCATCCAAATAATCCTAGCACTGTCATCACAAGCAAAATAGAGAATTCAGTAGAACTGAGTTATCACCTCATTGTTCCAGCCCCACTGGAAGGAGACTAGATCCTTCATTCCATTAAGCTCCAAAGCTTACAAAACCTCTTGATAGACTTGACATCTCTTGGACTGGAGGTTAGTGACGTCGACCCATTGACTCTCGATAACTGGGTTCCTCATCTTCAGATACACATGCTCATAGTAGTCAGCATGGAAATTGCTCCAGAATCTTGGATCAACTGACTGTTTAGACTGATCATAAACCTCTACTTTTCTGAATTTATCAGCCAGCTCACCCCCTTTGCCAGGGAAATCTGCACTAGCTAGTTGTCAGTTGCAGTGAGTTGGTGCTTTCATCTTCAGAGGGCCAATAGGACCACTAGCAAGCGCTTTGCCCTTGTTGAGTGTTCTCTTTGGCCCCGATGAACTCGCAATGACATCCTTGCTCATGGGTTTCTTAATAACCACTTTCCTCTTCTTGGGGAGTAAATCATCGGGAGGAGAGGAGTGAGCACCGAAATAATGCCTTTTCTTCATCACCCTCTCCATGTATCTTTGCACTCGAGCACGCTCTACATCTTCATCATAGTGAAAAGAACTGTCCTCTGAACCTGAAGACATTGTGCTTGACAAGTAGGTTGAGGATTAGATAAGGATTTATTTGAGACTATGTGCAAATAGGAATTTAGAAGTTCAAAATGTCAGGTACCGGACTTATCCGTTTTCTGAGTGAAGACTTGTCTGGTGTACTGGACTTGTCTGCACTTGAACACCGGACTAGTCCGGTCTGGCATAAGAACCCTAACTTCCTATTTTCAACCAATATAGCTCGAATCAAATCACAAAGACTAGGAAACTATAGAAATTCATCTAGAAGAGTACTTCATGCCCTAGGAATCAAGTAGAATAGGCAAGAATCAAGAAGAGTTGAGAGCTAGAGTTTGACTGAGATATTATCGAAAAGTTGAAGATTTGGGTTGAAGGAGCGGATTGAGGGCCGAATTAGTCTAGGGTGGAAAAGCTTCGCGCTGAGGGGAAGATTTCCCTTGTAGAAACCCCAGTTTTTGATGGCTAGAAGTGGAAATCGCCTTTGGATCTCACGGAGGAGGAGAGAGAGTGTAAATGAGATTGTAGAAGGTGGAAGACGAGCTCCTGGTGTCCGGTTAGGGTTAACCCCGACATGTCTGGACTAGTCCGGTCAACACCGGAAAATTCTAGTATGTCAGACCAGGGATGGACTAGTTGGTTGCAACAGACTAGTCCGCTGCTGATGCCGGACAAGTCCGGTGTCAGTAGTACAGAACTGGATTGAATCAACTAGATTTTGGTTGTTTGATCTATAGTGATCTCAAGGACATTATTTCACAATTAATCTGGATGAACATGATCAGTAAGCAATCAAAAATCATACAATGGCCATAATTCTCCAAGATTCACTCATTTAAATAGTTTTCAAGAAGAAACCAAGATAAGTGGCAAATTTTTGCAAAAGTAAACTTTGAAATCACAATCAAGTGTGCAATGTTTCAATCCACATTTCGAGAGTCAAGTATATTTAGCTCGTTTCTTAGCTCGCAAAACCTCTTTTCATCTAGTGGCTTGGTGAAAATGTCTGCAAGTTGTTTTTAGTCCTAACATGTTAGATTACTATGTCACCTTTTAATGAATGATCTCTTAAAAAATGGTGACTAATATCTATGTGCTTAGTTCTTAAGTGCTCTACTGGGTTGTGTGCAATTTTTATAGCACTCTCATTATTACATAGGAGTGGAATATGGTTCAGATTGTAACCATAGTCCCTTAGAGATTGTCGCATCCAAAGTAGTTGTGCGCAATAACCACCGGCTGCAACATACTTCCCTTCGGCTGTGGAAAGAGCAATGGAGTTTTGCTTTTTAGATCACCATGAAACTAGGGATCTGACAAGGAATTGGCAAGTCGCTGACGTTTTGTTTCTATCGACTTTGCATCCTGCATAGTCGGCATCGAAATAACCTATCAAGTTAAACTTGGATCTACGGGATACCAAAGGCCCAAGTTGGGTGTGTGCACAAGGTATCTTAAGATTATTTTTACAAATGCCACTCTTTGGGTGCGGCTTGAAACCTTGCACACATACACACACTAAGCATAATATCTGGCCTAGATGCACATAACTAGAGTAATGAGCCACTTAGAGACCAATATACATTTTAATCCACATTTGGACCATCTTCGTTGAGATCGAGATGTCCATTAGTTGCCATGGGTAGCTTGATGGGCTTGTCCTTGTCCATATTGAACTTCTTGAGGATATCCTGTGTGTACTTTGTTTGGCTTATGAATGTGCCATCTCTTAATTGCTTTACTTGGAATCCCAAGAAGAACTTCAATTCACCCATCATTGACATCTCAAACCTATCTATCGTAATCTTTCTAAACTCTTCACAAACTTACTTGTTAGTAGAACCAAAGATGATATCATCAACATAGATTTGACGTACAAATAGATGATCATCAAAGTGTTTTGTGAACAAAGTATAATAAGCTTTTCCAATTTGAAATCCATTTTGAATCAAAAAATCTCTAAGGCCCTCATACCAAGCTCGAGGAGCTTATTTGAGGCCATAGAGAGCCTTACGCAGTTTATAAACATGGTTGGGGTGCTCTTGATCTTCAAATCCTGGTGGCTACTCCACGTACACTTCCTCCTTAATTGGTCTGTTGAGGAAGGTACTTTTGATTTCCATTTGATACAACTTGAAATTATGGTCAGTAGCATATGCCAATAAAATATGATTGGACTCAAGTCTAGCTACGGGAGCAAAAGTTTTGTCGAAGTCAAAACCTTCGACTTGTGAGTAACCTTTAGCCACAAGTCTAGCTTTATTTCTTGTTACCACTCCATGTTTATATAGTTTGTTACGAAAGACCCATTTGGTTCCAACAATGTTCGCCTTTGGTCTTTCCACCAGTTCCCACACTTCATTTCTCTTGAAGTCGCTTAGCTCCTCTTGCATTGCAATCACCCAATCTGGATCCTTTAGTGCTTCTTCTACCCTGTATGGTTACAAAAAAGAGACAAAAGAGTAGTGTTCACAAAAATTTTCTATGCGAGATCTAGTAGTTACTCCCTTAGAAATGTCTCCAACGTTGTTGTTGACAGGATGATCTCTTTGTACACTATGATGTACTCTTGGATGAGGGACTTGTGAAGTTGCTTGTTCTTCATGGTCTTCATATTCATTGTCTCCACCTAGATCATTGCTTCCATGGTTATGTTGATATTCTTGATCTTCCTGATCTTGATCTTGTGCATGAGCTCCCCCTTGATCATTGCTTTCCTGTTGAGATTCATCTTGTGGTTGCTCTTGAGGTAAAATATCACCAAGTGCCATCCTCCTCAACGCTTGACCTGGGGCTTCTTCGTGATCTAGCACACACTTATCAACTTGCTCCACTTGGGAACCATTAGTTTCATCGAACACTATGTCATGTGCTACTTTAACAAGGTCAGAGACTTTATTGAATACACAATAGGCGTAGGCGTTCGAATCATAACCGAGCAAGAACCCTTCATTAGATTTTGAAGTGAACTTCGAAGTCGTCAGTTTCTTATTCAGAATAAAACATTTGCAACCAAATACATTAAAATATGAGACATTGTTTTCTTACCAGTGAGAAGCTCGTATGGCGTTTTCTTCAAGAGACGATGAAGATACAAACAGTTTGTGGCGTGACAAGCAGTGTTCAATGCTTCAGCCAAAAACCAGTCTGATGTCTTGTATTCATCCAGCATTTTACTCACCATCTCAACTAGTGTTCTATTTTTCCTTTCGGCCACCCTTTTTTGTTGAGGGGAGTAGGGTGCCGAAAATTCGTGCTTTATTCCTTCTTCATCTAGGTACTCCTCAACTTTTGTATTCTTGCATTCTGCCCCGTTGTCACTTCTGATGTTCTTCACAGTTGAGGAGAATTCGTTCTGAGCTATTTTCAGGAATTTTTGGAGGATTCCCTGAGTTTCAGATTTATCATACAAGAAAAACACTCAGGTGAATATTGAAAAATCATCAACAATAACTAGATCGTATTTGTTACCGCTGATGCTTATATAAGCAATTGGACCGAAAAGGACCATGTGAAGAAGTTCCAGCATTCTTGTGGTAGTCGTCACGTTCTTGGCGGGGTGTGGTACTCCAACTTGTTTTCCCGCCTGGCAAGTGTTGCACGACCTGTCTTTCCCAAAAACAACATCCTTTAAACCTTGGATGTGACCACCTTTTAGAAGTTTCTGCAGATTTCTCATCCCAACATTGGCTAGTCATCTATGCCACAACCATCCCATGTCGGTTTTAGCAATCAAGCAAGTGTTGAGCTTTATATTTGTTGAAGTCAAGAAGATAAAGCTTTTCCTTCAACATTCCTTTTAATGCAATTGAGCCATTGCTTCTTCTAAAAACGGTCACACCCTCATTAGTGAATAAACAGTTATAACCTTTGTTGCATAGCTGAGATATGGACAGAAGGTTATAATCTAAATAATCTACATGTAAAACATTCGATAGAGTATGTTGAGAAGAGATTTCAATTTTACCTCTACCAAGGATCTTTCCTTGGATGTTGTCTCCAAAGTATATACCTTCACTTGGATGTGCGTTGCGCTCATACTACACGAACATATTCCTCTCTCCGGCCATGTGATTAGTGCATCCGCTGTCTAGAACCCATTTTGATCCACCAGAGTAGTAGGCTTGCAAAACAGAATCATTCCATTGTTTTAGGTACCCAAGCTTGCTTGGGTCCTCTCAGGTTAGTCACAAGTGTCTTGGGTACCCACACACAAGTTTTTGAGTTCTTTTGGTGTGTCCCTGCATATTTACCAAATACATGTCCAAACTTGTCTTCACAAGTACATTGGAAGCATCAAATGTGCGAAATAGTATTTGCAAGTCAGATTCATGTGAAGTTTCCTTAACAAAAGTTATTTTTTTCTTAGCATGAACATTGGTGGACATGTGTTTGTTCTTGTTAAACCCAAGACCATCTTTGATGTTAGGAGGTCTAGTAGCCATATATGCACTATGTGCATATTTGATCTTCTCCTTGTCAAATATGCCACTTCGGGAAGTATGCTTAGCATGAGAAGTAGAGGAATCAAGTTTTACAACATTTTTCTTAATGGAACATGTGCAAGTTGCGATAGTTGTTGTACTTACACCTTTGGAAGGTGAGATTTTGCAGGAGGAGGAAGAGTCACTTTGCCTGAGCAACTCAACTTGCATTTCAAGAATCTTGTTAACTTTTGACAAGTTAGCAAGTTCATCCTTGATTGCAATGTGTGAGTCTTCTAGCTTTGAGTAAGTTTCCTTACTCAAGGCTAGCTCATGCTCAAGTGACTTGCTCTTCTCTTTTTCAAGCTCAAGGAGTTTCTCAACCTCTTGATACCTCTTCCATTCACAGATGAGCATATCTTCTTGTCGGATGACAAGATCCTCCTTCTCAAAGATTTCATCCGACAACATTTTCAGTTTCTTCAATGCAATTTTACTTAATCCCCTAAACATCTCCTCATTTTCACTAGAGCTGTCAAAATCATCAATAGAGGAATTTAGCGATGGGGGGAGTAAGTCGAACCTTTTTCTTACCTTCTTTAGCCATAAGGCAAGTATGATTGTGTGTCTCCCGTCCCCTCCCATGTTCGGGAAGAGCGTAGACCTCTTAGTAGGCTTCTTGATGGCAATGGTTGCCATCTCCTCTTCTTCATCGGAGGAGGACTTGTCGTTTGAATCCCACTCCTTGGCAATATGCGCTTGATGAGCTTGCCTTATTTTTTTGAATATTTTCTTTTCTTGAGGCTTCGTTTCCTTCTTCCTCTTATTCTCTTCATAAGTGCAGTCAACCATGAAGTGACCATACTCGCCACAGTTATAGCAGGCACATCGAACCTTGGATTTTTCCCTTTTTTGCTCTTCCCTTCATCCGAGTTGCTGCCATTTCTTCTATTCATCATGCGCTTGAATTTCTTGATGAAGAGTACCATTTCTTCATCATCTAGGTCAGTTCTCACATCACTTGTGTCTCCTTCGTCTTGAGCTTCACGGGTTTCCTTTCCTTTAGACTTGCAAGTTGCTTTGAGAGCAACTTCCTTCTTTTTGGAGGAGGTGAGCTCAGCTAGGTCTTTGACGTATTGGGCCTCCTTCTCCATCATCTCATGGTTTATGATTTTGCCCAATAGTTTATCTGAAGTCATTTTGTGAAACCCCGGGCTTTCTCGGATCATTGATCATAAGGTGACATTTCTTGGCATGAAGGCTTCAATCATCCTTTTGACCACCTCATGGTCAGTCCACTTCTTGCTTCCATAGGCGCGTATCTTGTTAATAAGTGCCTTCATCCAGTTGTACAAGTCTTGAGGTGATTCGCCTTCTTCAATGGCATATCTCCCCGATTCTCCTTCAGACATCTCAATTTTGGCTTCTCGGACTGACCTATTTCCTTCATTTGATGTTTTAAGTGTATCCCAGATTTCTTCTGCACTTTCTAATCCATCAATCTTGGTGAACTCCTCCCAGCTCAATGATGATGTAATCACTGCAATAGCTTGTGCGTTGCGGTTTATTTCTTGTTCTTGTTATGAGTTTAGTTTTTTTTCTTCGCATCCGGGATATCTACACCTGTACGCACAATATGCCAAAGAGTGGGATTTAAAGAGATTAGATGCATTTTCATATTGTATTTCCACATGGTGTAGTTGTTTCCATCGAATTGCGGAGGCTTTCCCTTGGTAATCGGAAGATAATGATTATTTATATTGAGACGATTATAGTTGTAAGGTATCGAGAGTAGTCTTGATGACCACTCCCCGTTGGCTTCTTGTCTTCTTTTCCCTTTTGGCTCAGAAGTTTCTTCCTTAGAAGTGCCTTGTGTTGACACACTTCTTCATCATGATGTGGATTTTCCCTTAGTACATCGAAGGCTTTTGTATCTTGCTCTTCTTCGGTGTTGAGCACCTTCGGTATCTCGTTGTTCTTCTCAGAGGCCATTGATGTCTTCAAGAGGTGAGTTTCGTCGATGGAGAACCTGCTATGATACCAATTGGATGTGGCCTAGAGGGGGTGAATAGGCTTTTGAAAATTTCTGGCACACTTAATCAAATGGTCAAATGCTTGATAGACCGGACATGTCCGGTTCAAGGTGCGGACTTGTCCGGTGTGCTAAATGTGTGTCGAGTTGATTAAGTGCAAATTCAAGAATTAAACTTTATAGCAGCAGAAATTAGCACAACTGATGAGATCACTTAAATTATCAATAAATATTGTGAAGTTACACATGAAAAGCAATTACAAATCAAGTTACAAGCTTGATCAATTATGTGTCCTAGTTAATGAAGATGCAAAAACAAAGAAGCACGCAGGACATTGATTTTTACCTTGTTTCGATCTCACCAAAGAGATCTACACCTCGTTGAGGAAGCACACACAGAGTCAGGTCTCTTAAAATCCTTTCCCTCGTCAAGTCACCACAAAAGGCCGACTTGATTCCACTATCACGGGTAAACACTGAGTTTATGGGGCAACCTCACACGTTGAGGGCTCCCACAAGAATTACAACGAAAAGATGATCAAATACACTCGAAAAGATTACAATGAAAATCACGAGTGTGAAGGGATCAAACCCCAAGAGCTCAATGATGTGTGGACAACAATCTCCCAACCCCAGATCTTACTCAATTGATTTTCACCTTTGAGGACTTCAGATGCATGGGGAGATGTGTTTTTGTGCTCTTGGGATAGGTGGCGGTGTTAGGGTTTCTGAGTTTGACAATAGGAATTGAAAGTTGTAGTTGTGGGGTCATGGATCTCCTATTTATAGTGTTTCCAAAATGTTTACCGTTAGAGATCTCGATGAACGGACTAATCTGTACCGGGGACCGGACTTGTCCATTGTACTATGTAAAAGTCGGCGTGAAATGTGCAGCACACTAGAAACCCTAATTGTGTGAGGTATGCCGGACTGTGTCCAGACTTGTCTGGATCCCTATGTAATTGAACTCCAGGGAGTTGAACGGACTAGTTCGGTCCAAGAAAGGACTTGTCCGGTGCTATGTGTTATAGAACATCAGAGAGTTCAACTGACTATTTCGGTCCTATGGACGGACGTGTTCGGTGTGTAGTGTAATGGGTTTACAGGGACTTGAACAGACTAGTCTGGTCCAAGATCGGACTAGTTCGGTGTACTGTGAAATGTGGCTCCAGAAAGTTTATCGGACTAGTCTAGTAAGTGGTTAGACTAGTCTGCTGCACTGTGTATTTGGAAAACAGAGAGTTGAAAAGATTAGTCCGGTCCATGAAGGGACTAGTCCGATGCTCAGTGAATTTTTAGGTGATTTCAAGCCCTTATCCCATTGCAAAGACTTGAGCTCTTGGGATGTGTCTCTCACACACATCCTATACATGTAAATCTACTTTGCGCTTCAGTCGTCAGTAGGGCTTTTCTCTTTTTCTACACCACTTCATTTTTCACTTTTTGAGAGCACCAAACAATCTCATTTGAATTCACCTGCAGTCATCTCAACAAGTTCATTCGGATCTCATTTGTTTGTCATCAATCGTCCAAAACACACAATGGATTGCCTAGATGCACTTTCAAACATCAAGAGCTGGAACGTCATTGTTTATTTCTGAAATTTCAAGCAGCAGTACCACTCCTTCATTTGCAATTAAAATACTCTCCTCCTGCAAATATGGATCTGGACCTTTATTATTAGAGCTAGTACCTGGCTAGCTTCATCAAAAGAAACCTCACAAGTCTCCACGATTTTGTTACTATCAGTAAAAGCACACGTTAGCCTCCAGTATGAGATGGATAACCAAGAAACATGCCATCAACCGATCTAGCCGCAAATTTATCAAGATTACCATGGTTTATAACAAAGCATCTGCATTCAAGGACCCTAAAGTGAGTGACACTAGGCCTATGTCCGAACCAAAGCTCATATGGCGTTTTTCCTACTTAGCTCTCAAGAAAACATAGTTTCAAACATAACAAGCTGTTGCAATTGCACCTGCTCAAAATTTTCTAGGAGTTTGATATTCATCAATTATAGTCCTGACCATCTTAAATAAGGTTCTGTTCTTTCTTTCTACAACACTGTTTTGTTGAGTTACATATGGTGAAGAAAATTGATTATCTATTCTGTTTTCAGCACAAAAGTTAGCAAACAATTGATTTTTAAATTTGGTTTCATTGTCACTTCTAATTGATTTTAAAGATTTCGGGTGATCAATTGATAATCTAGGAAATAAAGTCCTGAATTGACTAAAATCTTCATTCTTAGATGCCATAATGTAAACTCAGGAGTATCTAGAAAAGTCAACAACAATTACAAGCACATACCATTTACCTCCAAAAGATTGAACACGTTAAGGACCTACGGTATCAAGGTGCAAAACGTGACCTAGTTCAGTTGTCATGGAAATTGTGAGAGGAGGATGTGAACCTGCAACCATATTATCATGTCTACAAGAAGAGCACACAATATCATGGTCTCGTTTAAGCTCAGGTAGCACACGAATGCGATCAAGACCACTAACACGTGTGAGGTCATCAAAGCCTACGTGACCTAGTCTATGATGCCAAAAATATAAGTCCTTTGAATCATTAGCAACTAGACACATATGCTTAGAGGATGACATATCAAAATCAGCTTTAAAAACTCTTCCAAACTGAGACATGTTAAACATAAGCTCACCATTAGAATCTACAACCTTGCAACAATTTTTAGTGAAAATAATTTTTTTGATTTTCATCTAACATGTGTGAAAACAAAAACAAGTTGTATTTCAAAGTTTTGACAAGTGTCACATATTTCAAAGTTTAGTGATTATTTGCTCTAACCGAACCCTTAACAATTATAAGAGTTGAAGAATTATTGGCAAAATTAACATTCTCTACATGTGACACTCAAGAGGGAAGAGAACCATGTGGGGATCGGCGTCCACACATCCGAGGATCTCATTGGGTGGTGTCGTGCGATGCGACACCCAACAGTTTACAAGAATAGAACCAGAATAAAGTACAAGACCAAGTCTTTTATTTAATACACAGCGGAAGTTTTCACAATACTAGCGGATGTAAAGAAATATATACATACCATAGCTACGCTCTCAGCACTAGCTATGCAAAAAGCAAAGTTTCCCATGCCAGGGATACTTTGCACTAGCAACACTCAAACTATGGCGGCGTGCAGGGTTCCCACTCGGCGGTACACCCTGGAGGGGGTGTTGCCTCATCGTCAAACCCATCCTCAATAGGATAACCTGCAAAAACTCGTTAACTGCAAACGTGAGCATAAGGCTCAGCAAGACTTAACTGTCTCACTAGACAGATGCACGGGGACACTAAACATAGGTAAGGAATAGCTTAAATGGACTCGCCTACAAGTGGGTCCTTATAGTCAGGTTTTATGTAGCATAATGACATTCTTCAAGCACGGCACATCATGGGTTCCACAATCAAACAAGAAACGCTTTACCAATGA
Organism: Tuctoria greenei; assembly: GCA_036927565.1. Classification (NCBI taxonomy): domain Eukaryota; kingdom Viridiplantae; phylum Streptophyta; class Magnoliopsida; order Poales; family Poaceae; genus Tuctoria; species Tuctoria greenei. Next base: position 127,590,518 of record JAYESD010000003.1, on the reverse strand, counting down.
TATGACATGCTCAGAGCACATAATGCTATTACAGCTAAAGTATGGGGAAATTGTAAACTTTTAATTATACTATCTCTAACTCATACACGGTTGCAAAATACTTACAAATCAATATAATATGAATTTCTGACTTCTTTAGTATTTACTACGTCACGACACAGTGAACAAGTGGTACTCTATTACTGCGAGAGACAGTGATTGCAATCAGGATACACCCGGACAACACAACACATACGTCGTTCGGAAGTGTCAGCGAGCACACCTGTACCTACATAACACTTCAGTACTAGGCGTATATGGCCACCTTTCACAAGAAACTCAAATGCTGAGCCCGTCTCACCTCCGCAACAGAAGGTCTCCGCACGGAACACCTCATGTGTCCGCCGACCGATTTACACCTTACTGTCCTCAACCCACCCCTATCGATGGTGAGTTAATGGGTCTCAACATCCCAGTTATCAAGTTACATCAGTTTATTGGATTCCATATGTCCATTATATTGCCGGTACAATTCAAGCTTGTCCAGCGGGGCCGCATACGGACGGGCCTTAATCAACACAGGCAGGGCTATGCGACCGAGACTCAATTCTCGCCGCTTCCTATCCATTCCCTACCCGGTCTCAGTTTCATTATATTAAGCCATGTTCTATTCAACCAATCCTGTGAGATACATCTCTCGCGAGTAGATTCCAACTACTCGACTTCTACCGGATCTCCTATGCATTAGCAAAGCAGTTACTACAGGTCAAACTGTAACTCGTGCCAAATAAACCCCTGGGATTTTTTTTGGTCATGCAAGTGGAGTATCATTCACCCTAAACGTAATGCACAATTCATATACTATTCATCATAGTGATAAAGCAAAAGCTCATAAACGACTTAAATGCAAACCGGGGCTTGCCTTGTTGCAGGTCAGGTTCTGAGTTAAAAATTGGAAGGTTCTCTTCCAAGGCTTCTGGCTCCTCCTCGACTTCAGTCACTATACGATATGCAGATAACATGGATATATAAATGACTTTGAAAATTATTTATTTTAAGACCATAATTTAATTCATGGTGATCACTATATGACAGGGACCTTAATTGGCTCTGGAACTTCGATGGTAGATACTAGGGAATATGATCAAGGCTCTTGCAAAGAACAGGAGATGATCATAGCAGATTGTGGTCTCCGAAAGTATGGCAAGCAATCAACTTCCAAAAATTTCCGAGAGGAAACTGTAGCTTGAACCTAGTTAACAGTTGATAATCAAGATGGAGGGAGTGGTTCTGGTTTTAGCAAAATTTGTTTTCATAATTTCCTAAGCTGTGGGGAAGGAGTTATTGTATTTCTAATTCGGCAAGAATTTCTGGATTTACTTTATAATTGAGTTTCTAGACATTAAATCAATATTTGGTTTGTATCTGATTTAGGACTAGTATAGTAGGTTAATTAAATCCAAGACTTTAACAGGAGCTAGGGTATGACTAAAGGAAGACTCAGTAAAATTTTGGGACCTAATAAAGCAACCTAATAGCTGCGAAAATTCAATAACTGAAAAAGGAAATTGAATTATCCAGAGAGTTAAACAGGTGTTATGGCTCCCAAACTTTGCCTGATTATCAAGAATAGGACAATAAATTTTATGTGAATTTTGGGGAATTTTCCCGTGGATATCTTGTCTGGAAAAATTGCATTTGCGTTAGGAAAGATTATTTTCTACAGAATTTAACTCTGAGTTCCACAGAACCTAATTGGTATTGACAGAAACTAGAGATCAAGAGCTTTCGAACAAAATTTGTTTGAAGATTTTTGGAGTATCCTACAGAAAGATATTCAATTTAGAAGTTTGGATAAATTTCTGGAATTAAATAAATCCCAAAGACCACGTGGCACATTCTGGTTGAGGCAGCACCGGGGTCCACAGAATTAAAGCGCGCAGCCACACTAGATCTCAGCCGCACCGTGATCCCGCAGTGAATGGCAGGTGGGACCCGATGGGGTCATCGTCTACCTCGGGCCGGTGCTCGCGCGGAGCAGCACCCGCGACGGTGGCTCGCCGGCGAGCTCGCCGCCGGCCAATCCAACGCACCAGATTCGCGGAAACTTGCCGCCTGGGGGTTTTTGGGGTTGCTGAGCACGATGGTGAGGTCAGTGGGTCTTGAAGCTCGCCGGAAAAGGTCGTGCGACGGCGGTGGCGGCGATGAGCGCTCGGGCAACATAGAACTCTCTATAGAGTAGCTCAAATCACTTGGGAATTGCTCCAAAACCTTTCTGGGATGATGGAGTTCAAGGATATGGGCGCAGAAGGGGAGTGAGTCGCCGGGAATCATGAGTTCGACGGTGAGCCGAGGTTTTCTCACCGGCGGTGAGCAAAACTCGAAATTCAGAGCCGTTGCTTGATGATCCTTAAAGGTTTTTGCTCAGACAGGAGCGCTAGGGCCTATAGAAACTATCTCTAAGTAATTGCAAAGGATGATTGCTTGCCGAAAAGGAATTTGACATGAAATCATAGCTAGCTATCTACCCTCGGCCGCAGAGGAAACGAACAATAACTCGCTCAGGTTTCAACGATAAGGGAAACGGTTTGTACCATGAGCTAGAGTTTGATCAGGCGCACCTTTTTGCTCTTTGGAGTTAGGCTTGAAACGGCGCGGAACGGCGGCACGCCGCGGAGCAGTGGCGAGCGGCGGCGATGGCGCGCGGCGGAAGAATAGTTGCGAGGCAGAGGAGCTGTGATCGGGGATGAGAAGTAAAGGGAGCTTCGGCCGGCCTTTTATAGGGCCGCGGCGAGCAAGCAGGCAGCTCGCTGGAGCTGCATGCGCGCGCGCGGTGTCGAGCGGGGGCGCGGCGGTGCAGAGGTGGCGGGGTTGAGCTGATCCGTTTAAAAAGGGGAGCTGACATGTGGGGCCCACTGTCCAGTGATTCTTCCCACAGTTCAGTTACTAATTCATTTAAAAATAGAAGATCAACTCCAAAAATCATGAAATTTTGTGGAGATGGCAAATGAATTATTCTGAACACAATGGTGAACTCAATTCTTATGTTTAAAGAAGTTGGAGAAGAATTAAAAATTCAGATTTGAATTTGATTCAAATTTGCCAAGCACCTCAATAAAAATAGTGGATGAGTTTCTAAAATCTTGAAACTTTGTAAGCATGCTATTGAGGAATTTAGGAGCTCATGGAAAAATTTAGAGCCCTTAATTTGAATATTTGGTTTAGAGCTTATTAGGGCTTCATTGTGCATTGCTTACTAATCCTTATCCAAAAATTCTTATTCTTAAAAGGTGAATAGAATATAATTTGGATTCATGGTGAAGTTTAATACCCATGATAAAAGAATCTAACAAAGAGTGCAAGAAAGTTTTGGATGGCATATTTCATGTGTACCATTATATTGGAGATCCAAAATAGTTGAGCACAAAACCCATATGAACTTAACATGCCATAAAAGTGGGGTTTTACATTCCTCCCCCCTTAAAAGAATCTCGTCCCGAGATTACAAAAGAAGGTAATGGAAAAAGGATCTATCGAACATATGCCGCTAACAAGTCCGGATAGTTCGTTCTAAGATACTCCTCGCTTTCCCATGTGGCCTCTTCGGCACTGTGGTTGCTCCACAAGATCTTGTAGAAACGCAAGGTGCGGCTTCTTGTGGTGCGAGCCTTTTCATCGATGATCTGAGTCGGATGCTCGGAATAAGTGAGATCTGGTTGGAGAGCTTCCAAATCCTCCATGCGGATATCAGATGGAGCCTTAAGACATTTCCGCAATTGGGAAATGTGGAATACATTGTGGACTCCTGAAAGTGACGTTGGTAACTCCAATTGATATGCCACAGGTCCGTATCTTTCGATTACTGCGAATGGCCCAATAAAGCGGGGAGCTAGCTTCCCTTTTACCCCGAAGCGATGGATACCCTTTGTAGGGGATACCCGGAGATAGACTTGATCTCCAACTTCGAAGTGAAGAGGTCGACGTCGCTTGTCCGCGTAGCTCTTCTGTCGAGACTGAGCAGCTTTGAGATTCGCTTGAATAGTGCGAACTCGATCCTCGGCTTCATTTACTAAGTCGATGCCGTATACTGCCCGTTCACCTGATTCGCACCAGTTCAAGGGTGTGCGACACTTCCGGCCATAAAGAGCTTCATAAGGTGCCATCTGGATGCTAGCCTGGTAACCGTTGTTGTATGAAAACTCCGCCAAAGGTAGATGATCATCCCAGTTCTTGCCCTGGTGGATGGCACAGGCACGAAGCATGTCTTCTAGCACTTGATTCACCCGTTCAGTTTGTCCATCAGTCTGAGGATGATAGGCCGAGCTCCAAATTAACTTGGTTCCCAGTGCAGCGTGGAGATGCTCCCAGAATCGCGAAACAAATACAGCCCCACGATCTGAGACGATGGTGCGGGGTATTCCGTGGAGGCATACGATTCTGGCAATATATAACTCCGCGTATCTTGAGGAATGATAGTTGGTATTGACGGGAATGAAATGCGCCGTCTTAGTCAGTCGGTCAACTATCACCCAAATTGAGTCGTGCTTATGGAGAGTGGGAGGCAACCCAACAATGAAATCCATGCTGATATCCTCCCATTTCCAAGCTGGTATGCTTAAAGGTTGAAGCTGTCTTGCTGCTTTCATATGGTCGGCCTTCACTCGCCGGCACGTATCACACTCGGATACATATTTAGCTACTTCCCGCTTCATCCGAGTCCACCAGAACTTCTTTCTTAAATCTTGGTACATTTTGTTACTTCCCGGATGAATGGAATACTTGGATAAATGAGCTTCATCCAGTATCTTCTTCCGAAGTTCCATGTTTCGGGGTACCACTATACGGTCGTTAAACCAGAGGGTACCTTCATCGTCACTTCGGAAGCATTTCATCTCCCCCTTCTTTATTCTTTGCTGAATATGTGACATCCCCTTGTCCGCCTTCTGAGCTGCTATAATATCCTCCCTGATGGTAGGAATGAGAGCGAGATTGTAGAGCGCCCCATATGGAACCAAGTAGAGACTCAGTTCTTCTTTTCCCTCCCTCGAGGTAATGGAAAGATTGTTGATATGGGACTTGCGGCTCAGAGCGTCTGCGACTACGTTCGCCTTGCCTGGATGGTAGTGGATCTCAATTTCATAATCCTTGATCAATTCTAACCATCGCCTTTGTCGCATATTCAAATCCTTCTGGGTGAAGATGTATTTCAAGCTTTTGTGATTAGTGTAGAGGTGTACTAAATTACCCAGTAGATAATGCCTCCACATCTTCAATGCTAGCACCACAGCAGCCAGTTCAAGATCATGAGTCGGGTAGTGCTGCTCGTGGTTCCGAAGCTGTCGCGATCCATACGCGATCACTCTTCGCTCTTGCATTAACACACAACCTAAACCAATCCCAGATGCATCGCAATAGACATCAAATGCTTTGGTAGTGTCTGGTTGGGCTAAAACTGGTGCCGTTGTAAGGTGTTTCACCAATGCTTTGAAACCTGCCTCACATGCCTCAGTCCATACATACTTTTGTCCTTTCTTCAGAAGTTCTGTCATTGGTTTAGCTATTTTGGAGAAACTGGGTATAAACCTCCGGTAATATCCTGCTAAACCCAGGAAACTTCAGACTTCATGTACAGACTTTGGAGACTCCCATTTGAGGACTTGCTTGATCTTGCTTGGATCAACTGCAATACCTTCTGCTGAAATGATGTGCCCTAAAAATGGCACCTGGTTGATCCAGAATTCACACTTGCTGAACTTAGCATACAACTGATGGTCCCGTAATCGCTGAAGCACAATATGCAAGTGTTGAGCATGTTCTTCTTCGGATTTTGAATACACAAGTATGTCGTCGATGAAGACCACGACGAACTTGTCCAATTCCGGCATGAACACTGAGTTCATGAGATACATGAAATGAGCCGGGGCGTTGGTTAATCCGAAGGACATAACCAGATACTCATACAGTCCATACCTTGTTGAGAATGCTGTCTTGGATATATCTTCTGGTCGGATTCTAATTTGATGATAACCAGAACGAAGATCCATCTTCGAAAACACTTTAGCACCCACTAATTGATCGAAAAGAATATCAATGCACGGTAGTGGATACTTGTTCTTGATGGTGACAGCATTAAGTGGACGATAGTCTACACACAGCCTCAAGGTCTTATCTTTCTTTTCTACAAACAGGGCAGAACAACCCCATGGTGATGAACTTGGACGAATAAAACCTTTGCTCTCAAGTTCAGTTAATTGTTCCTTCAGTTCTGCAAGTTCCTTAGGTGCCATCTTGTAGGGTGGTCTTGAAATTGGCACTGTTCCTGGTGCAAGTTCAATCTTGAACTCTATATCTCTCTCTGGGGGCATACCAGGAAGATCTTCAGGAAATACGTCGGAGTATTCACATACTACCGGAATATCCTCTAGTTCCATAACCTCGGTATTGAGAATAGATGGTTCCAATGGAATGATGTTCTTAAGATTGAGAACTTGGGGTCGATGGAGTGGAGAGTTTAGATAAATCTTTCTAGGAATGATATCAAGAATAGCACCATGGTACTGCAACCATGCCATACCTAAGATGATATCAAGCTTTTGATGCTCTAATATCAGAAACGAAGTAAGATATATGGTCCCATCTAGGTTAAGTGGGATTCCAGGAACCAATTTATTTGTTACCGTTTTCCCGGCTGGAGTGTTAACCACATACGGGGTTTTTGTGGAGATAACAGGCAATTGACTTTTAACGACAAAAGATTTACTAATGACATTGTGTGAAGCTCCGGAGTCAAAGAGTATGACTACGGGTTGATCGAAGATAGAGAACGTACCCGTGAGCACGGGTGCGCCTTCTGGAACGTCCTCGATGGCGAGGTGGTGGATGTTGCCGGGTCTGGTGGCTAGCTTCTTGGGCGGGTTGCGGGGTTGGTTGGCCCCCTGGTAAGATGATTGCCCTCCACCTTGTCGATTCTGCGGACAATCCTTGGCGAAGTGCCCCGTACGTCCACACGTGAAACACGTGTACGGGGTTTGGCCAATACGAAGGGGAGGACGGAATCCCGGTGCACGTGGTGGAGGTGGAAGTGCACGTGGAACCATCCCCTGTTGTTGCTGCGGCCGAAATCCGCCGTTGTTGAACTGACGATCACGGAACATTGGTGGTCGCGATGGCGGCTGCCACCTCTGGCCGGATGGTGATCGATACACCATATGGTACTTCTGAGGTGTACCACCTCCGCTGCTCTGTGGAGCACCCCTCTTCTTTTTATCGGAGGACAGCTCGCGCGTAGCGTCCTCCTGCATGATAGCGGCATTGACTATGTCGTTGAAGTTGCCGCGGTTGAACAGGACAAGCTTGTCCTTCAACTTGGGGTTCAAACCCCGGTAGAAACATTCCCGCTTCCGATCTTCGGTATTCACTTGGTCCTGAGCATATTGGGCCAAGTGGTTGAATGATTTGGAGTATTCGTATGCACTCCTTCCTCCTTGCCTTAGCTCCAAGAACTCTTGAAGCTTCCTCCTCATAATCCCTGGAGGGATGTGGTAGGCGCGAAATGCCTCCCGGAATTCGGTCCAGCTTACAACATGGCCTGCGGGGCGTGCGGCAAGGTAATTGGCCCACCACGCACCGGCAGACCCCTGCAGTTGTTGCGCTGCAAACAATGTCTTCTGCTGTTCGGTTACCGCGAGTAAACCGAACTTTCCTTCAATGGTGCGGAGCCAGTTATCCGCGTCCAACGGTTCATCGGCTTCTCTGAATACCGGTGGGTGTGTCGATGAGAAATCAGAGTAGGAACTCTGAAATTGCTGACGCGGTCCATCATCCTGTCGTCCCCCTTGAAGGGACGAGTGCTGCACCAACGTCCGCAGTAACTCGGTTTGCTCGTCGCGCGAGCCGAGCACTGCAGCGAGAACCTCCGCGAGACTCCTGGGGAGTGTGGTTGGAGGTGGTGGAGGTGGTTGCGTCTGAGGCGTATTCTGCCCCGGGGGTGGTGTGTCATCCCCCTGTCCTCCACTAGATCCTCCCACCTCTGAGGCTATACGAGTACGCACCATACTGCAATATAATGAATAACACGGTAAGTCCCATTGCCTCAAGTTTATCCTCCCTTAGAAATGCGGTAGACAATAATAGACAATGCATAACATTTACATATATTGATAAAGCACAAACTTTATACAAAATATATCATCTCAAGACCAAGTTTACAGTAGTAAACCCAAAATGATGGACTCCCTTTATGGAAATACATCTCTACCATACTTGGCCTTCCTGACATGTCATACTCATCTCATTAGCTAGACACCACAACCATTACTCTTAATATGACACAAACATGGTCACAAAAGAGAAACACTAGCAACCATTTAACTATATGCCGCCCGATGTTGGCGGAAGTGCTACCACATCTAACTTCAATACGCTCTACTCGACGTATTCAAGTTCCTCTGGGTCTTCTTCTTCTTCTTCATCTTCAGGGCTAGGCACCTCTGATACGGGTGCTGGAGTAGAAGTTGATACATCGTTCAACATCAACGTCTTCTTGGCAGCCATAGCTTGCCAATCTGCCTGTATCATAAACATCCCCCAGGCCTCATTCTCTTGCTGAGCCTGTTCACAGCTGGTCTTCCAGCTCTGAGCCTCTACTCTGGACTGATCCCTGTCTGCAGTCACCACGTTCAACTGTGTGTCCCGTTGGTGCCCATAAAGTAGGCTTGCCTCCAGATCAATATCTCTCTCTAGAGTCTCCTGGCGAGACGCGGCCAAATCCATAACAGCGTCATGCCATTGATTCTCCCTAAGGTTCAAACGATGATTAAGAGGAGCCATCATATCCCTAAGTCCGTCATTTGCCCACTCAAAGTGATTTGCTCGCTTCATGGCTTGCTTCAGATTGTTTGTCAATTCTTTTATGCATGTCCTTTGATTACCTTTCTCGCGATGTGAGGCTGCTGCATACATCGCTAAGGCTGTTGCGGATGTTTCGCCATGCTCTCCCACCTCCGCAAGCAAGCGGGTTGCCCAGGCTTCAGAAGACCTGCCGTTGACTGGAAAGAACTCATACGGAGTACCCACCAGATGACGGTAATGGAGTTTGCAAAACCTCCCTATGGCAACACTTGCGGCGTAGCTCCATGTTTCTTCTAATATCAATCCTTTGATCTTGATGGAGTATGGAGCCCATCCGAGGTGCGGGGGACCGGCAGGCACATCGACGTAGATGGTGCAACTCCACATACCGCCCTCCTGGAACTTCTTGCCCCAATAGCTAGGTAACACCAAATAGCCAAACTGGCCGAGCAACCGTGCAAACACGTCCGGGAAACCGGCGTGCCCGGTGCATGTTGAGAACACCCATCCATTAGGCAACTGAATTCTTGGTGCTGCCATCTGTGGACAAATATACCCGAATGTCAATACACCGTTTAAGTATTCGACCCAATCACTGGTGATGTGGGACAAAAAGAAATATCCATAATCAATTGGTTCAGTCAAAGCTGCAATCTGGAAATGAGTACAGTTCTGGTTTATCTGACCTGTCTGCAGTAACCCGTAAGTTTCATACAGAAGAAGTCAGAACTAAACTTTATGTTGAATACAAAAATTGTAGTACACTTCAAAACCTTTCCAGATTGTACTCATACAGCCACTGTTGAACTAGTATGAATGACCTATACCAGTTTTAAGTTGACTCAAGGGTTCTGAAAATTTCGACAGAACCTCCCCTGTATATGGGCTTATCTCCACATTCTATACAGGTTCATCATGATAAGATATTGAGGTAGTGTCAAAATAAACATTGAGTAACATCGTGTTAACAATCCAGAACTAAAGAAGTTCCACCACGACAACCTTGTCATGAAGGTATTATGCATCAATTCACAATTATGTGCAAACTGTTCCAAGTTCTGGACTGCAGGAACCAAATTTGCGACAAATGGAATTAGGCATAGCTACACCTAGATTCAGGTCAGGAGTGATAAATAAAGTTGATAGATGACTTCCTAAGCTTTCCAGAAATGTACATGCGTAACCATATCACTGTTCTGGATTAGGGGTTATAATTATCCAAACTCAACAGTAAAGCTGACTGGTTTGCATCAGCAGTCATGCAGTTTACTGTGCTGACTTCCCAATTTGGTTAAACTCCAATTAAAATCAGGAAGGACTCCCCAAAACAAACTCGTGAATCTCCACCTACCCTTCTCAAACATATATCCCAATAAGGTAGTGGATTTTTCTACAGTGAGTTATGGCAAGAATACAGAAACGGTACAAAGGTGGGTTCATGTGGAGTAATTACAGTAAACCCCAGTTTTCAATAGATTAACAAGCTTTTCTGTCTTTATGGTCAACGGAAAAGTTGGAGAGACCTTCACGAGCTTTCCATTCATGTAGGATATGCTTATGTTATCTAATTACTAACGAAGATTACAACCTGGCGAAGTTGAGCTACTTCTACCAGAAAGCAAGAATCTTGGTTCTATCCATTTTATCAAGTCGAGCCCGAAATTATCAGTATCTGATAGTCGGACTTTCTCAAAACACAATGCAACCATTCTGTCGGTGGGGAGGGTCTAGTATCATGTTTGATACTGACGGTACTACGTGCCTCACGAAAGGAAATTCTATCCGGTACATCCGGTTACGTCTATAGGTGGTTCCTATATCGTTCACTCGCAAACGGCTTCTACACGGGTTGCTACCGGAGTTAGGTTACCTGCAGAAGACAAACAATCCCCTTTCACACCTTCGCACCTCAAGGGCGGCACGGGGAAACACGGTAGGCAGTCACAATAATATATAACTAAAAGTAAATGCATACGACTCTGGCGTGAGTCGTCCTCGAGCGAGGCCATGTCTCGAGGTACATGGCTGTAAATACGTCTGTACAGCAAAGACTCCCGTACGATCCGGCTTATACACGCTCGGGCATACGTGTTCGCATGTTCTCATAGATATGAGAACACACTATCGGGTTACATACCACCCGACGGGGTTTCCCTCTAACTTTGTGTCACGCTGGGGTACCGCGTGTCATATGTTCTTAGAAACATGGAAAGTTTCAAAGACTCATATTGACTTTCCGTACCAAGCCACGGAAATTTCACATACCACCTCTCGTATGCTGAGCTTACCGAGATTGATCCGCTCTCGGTGGCGTACCTTACCTCTTACCTGATGTTGGAGCGTCGTTACAGAATATAATAACAGATAGTTAGTTTACCACCTTTATATCTTATACTAATAATACTCCTTATAACGGCATATAACTAATTCCTCACTCAAGTTCCTAATTTTTGAAAATATGGTCTTTTTCGGTACACTGTTCCCAATGAAGCTCTGATACCATGTCTGTGGGGACCGGCGTCCACACATCCGAGGATCTCATTGGGTGGTGTCGTGCGATGCGACACCCAACAGTTTACAAGAATAGAACCAGAATAAAGTACAAGACCAAGTCTTTTATTTAATACACAGCGGAAGTTTTCACAATACTAGCGGATGTAAAGAAATATATACATACCATAGCTACGCTCTCAGCACTAGCTATGCAAAAAGCAAAGTTTCCCATGCCAGGGATACTTTGCACTAGCAACACTCAAACTATGGCGGCGTGCAGGGTTCCCACTCGGCGGTACACCCTGGAGGGGGTGTTGCCTCATCGTCAAACCCATCCTCAATAGGATAACCTGCAAAAACTCGTTAACTGCAAACGTGAGCATAAGGCTCAGCAAGACTTAACCGTCTCACTAGACAGATGCACGGGGACACTAAACATAGGTAAGGAATAGCTTAAATGGACTCGCCTACAAGTGGGTCCTTATAGTCAGGTTTTATGTAGCATAATGACATTCTTCAAGCACGGCACATCATGGGTTCCACAATCAAACAAGAAACGCTTTACCGATGATATGACATGCTCAGAGCACATAATGCTATTACAGCTAAAGTATGGGGAAATTGTAAACTTTTAATTATACTATCTCTAACTCATACACGGTTGCAAAATACTTACAAATCAATATAATATGAATTTCTGACTTCTTTAGTATTTACTACGTCACGACACAGTGAACAAGTGGTACTCTATTACTGCGAGGGACAGTGATTGCAATCAGGATACACCCGGACAACACGACACATACGTCGTTCGGAAGTGTCAGCGAGCACACCTGTACCTACATAACACTTCAGTACTAGGCGTATATGGCCACCTTTCACAAGAAACTCAAATTCTGAGCCCGTCTCACCTTCGCAACAGAAGGTCTCCGCACGGAACACCTCATGTGTCCGCCGACCGATTTACACCTTACTGTCCTCAACCCACCCCTATCGATGGTGAGTTAATGGGTCTCAACATCCCAGTTATCAAGTTACATCAGTTTATTGGATTCCATATGTCCATTATATTGCCGGTACAATTCAAGCTTGTCCAGCGGGGCCGCATACGGACGGGCCTTAATCAACACAGGCAGGGCTATGCGACCGAGACTCAATTCTCGCCGCTTCCTATCCATTCCCTACCCGGTCTCAGTTTCATTATATTAAGCCATGTTCTATTCAACCAATCCTGTGAGATACATCTCTCGCGAGTAGATTCCAACTACTCGACTTCTACCGGATCTCCTATGCATTAGCAAAGCAGTTACTACAGGTCAAACTGTAACTCGTGCCAAATAAACCCCTGGGATTTTTTTTGGTCATGCAAGTGGAGTATCATTCACCCTAAACGTAATGCACAATTCATATACTATTCATCATAGTGATAAAGCAAAAGCTCATAAATGACTTAAATGCAAACCGGGGCTTGCCTTGTTGCAGGTCAGGTTCTGAGTTAAAAATTGGAAGGTTCTCTTCCAAGGCTTCTGGCTCCTCCTCGACTTCGGTCACTATACGATATGCAGATAACATGGATATATAAATGACTTTGAAAATTATTTATTTTAAGACCATAATTTAATTCATGGTGATCACTATATGACAGGGACCTTAATTGGCTCTGGAACTTCGATGGTAGATACTAGGGAATATGATCAAGGCTCTTGCAAAGAACAGGAGATGATCATAGCAGATTGTGGTCTCCGAAAGTATGGCAAGCAATCAACTTCCAAAAATTTCCGAGAGGAAACTGTAGCTTGAACCTAGTTAACAGTTGATAATCAAGATGGAGGGAGTGGTTCTGGTTTTAGCAAAATTTGTTTTCATAATTTTCTAAGCTGTGGGGAAGGAGTTATTGTATTTCTAATTCGGCAAGAATTTCTGGATTTACTTTATGATTGAGTTTCTAGACATTAAATCAATATTTGGTTTGTATCTGATTTAGGACTAGTATAGTAGGTTAATTAAATCCAAGACTTTAACAGGAGCTAGGGTATGACTAAAGGAAGACTCAGTAAAATTTTGGGACCTAATAAAGCAACCTAATAGCTGTGAAAATTCAATAACTGAAAAAGGAAACTGAATTATCCAGAGAGTTAAACAGGTGTTATGGCTCCCAAACTTTGCCTGATAATCAAGAATAGGACAATAAATTTTATGTGAATTTTGGGGAATTTTCCCGTGGATATCTTGTCTGGAAAAATTGCATTTGCGTTAGGAAATATTATTTTCTACAGAATTTAACTCTGAGTTCCACAGAACCTAATTGGTATTGACAGAAACTAGAGCTCAAGAGCTTTCGAACAAAATTTGTTTGAAGATTTTTGGAGTATCCTACAGAAAGATATTCAATTTAGAAGTTTGGATAAATTTCTGGAATTAAATAAATCCCAAAGACCACGTGGCACATTCTGGTTGAGGCAGCACCGGGGTCCACAGAATTAAAGCGCGCAGCCACACTAGATCTCAGCCGCACCGTGATCCCGCAGTGAATGGCAGGTGGGACCCGATGGGGTCATCGTCTACCTCGGGCCGGTGCTCGCGCGGAGCAGCACCCGCGACGGTGGCTCGCCGGCGAGCTCGCCGCCGGCCAATCCAACGCACCAGATTCGCGGAAACTTGCCGCCTGGGGGTTTTTGGGGTCGCTGAGCACGATGGTGAGGTCAGTGGGTCTTGAAGCTCGCCGGAAAAGGTCGTGCGACAGCGGTGGCGGCGATGAGCGCTCGGGCAACATAGAACTCTCTATAGAGTAGCTCAAATCACTTGGGAATTGCTCCAAAACCTTTCTGGGATGATAGAGTTCAAGGATATGGGTGCAGAAGGGGAGTGAGTCGCCGGGAATCATGAGTTCGACGGTGAGCCGAGGTTTTCTCACCGGCGGCGAGCAAAACTCGAAATTGAGAGCCGTTGCTTGATGATCCTTAAAGGTTTTTGCTCAGACAGGAGCGCTAGGGCCTATAGAAACTATCTCTAAGTAATTGCAAAGGATGATTGCTTGCCGAAAAGGAATTTGACATGAAATCATAGCTAGCTATCTACCCTCGGCCGTAGAGGAAACGAACAATAACTCGCTCAGGTTTCAACGATAAGGGAAACGGTTTGTACCATGAGCTAGAGTTTGATCAGGCGCACCTTTTCGCTCTTTGGAGTTAGGCTTGAAACGGCGCGGAACGGCGGCACGCCGCGGAGCAGTGGCGAGCGGCGGCGATGGCGCGCGGCGGAAGAATAGTTGCGAGGCAGAGGAGCTGTGATCGGGGATGAGAGGTAAAGGGAGCTTCGGCCGGCCTTTTATAGGGCCGCGGCGAGCAAGCAGGCAGCTCGCTGGAGCTGCATGCGCGCGCGCGGTGTCGAGCGGGGGCGCGGCGGTGCAGAGGGTGCGGGGTTGAGCTGATCCGTTTAAAAAGGGGAGCTGACATGTGGGGCCCACTGTCCAGTGATTCTTCCCACAGTTCAGTTACTAATTCATTTAAAAATATAAGATCAACTCCAAAAATCATGAAATTTTGTGGAGATGGCAAATGAATTATTCTGAACACAATGGTGAACTCAATTCTTATGTTTAAAGAAGTTGGAGAAGAATTAAAAATTCAGATTTGAATTTGATTCAAATTTGCCAAGCACCTCAATAAAAATAGTAGATGAGTTTCTAAAATCTTGAAACTTTGTAAGCATGCTATTGAGGAATTTAGGAGCTCATGGAAAAATTTAGAGCCCTTAATTTGAATATTTGGTTTAGAGCTTATTAGGGCTTCATTGTGCATTGCTTACTAATCCTTATCCGAAAATTCTTATTCTTAAAAGGTGAATAGAATATAATTTGGATTCATGGTGAAGTTTAATACCCATGATAAAAGAATCTAACAAAGAGTGCAAGAAAGTTTTGGATGGCATAGTTCATGTGTACCATTATATTGGAGATCCAAAATAGTTGAGCACAAAACCCATATGAACTTAACATGCCATAAAAGTGGGGTTTTACAAACCATTCTTTGTTACTAATCATGTGGCATGAGCAAACTGAATCCACAAGCCAAATATTCTTCTTCCTCATGCGTGTAACCTACATTGAAGGACAATACGTCGATGACTTGATACTAGGGTTAGTCGAGAGACATTTAGGAATCCAGTACTGAGTCACACAACATCGACCAAGAATAATACTCGAAAGCTGAGATCACAGCAGAATCATATGCCAAAGTTTGAAAGTTCTCGTACGCAACTACTAATTTATGAAGTGCGTTGTGTAGCATGAAAAACATAAGGTTTGGGATCAAACTTTGCATGTTTTCGACTAATCATAACTTCTCGCAAGTTCCTAACATTCGATTCAGCATGTGCAGCTAATTTTTCATGATTGTTATGATATCTAGCTAGCATTCTTTCATTTTTCTGTTGTTTAGCTAGTCTATAACAAAAATCTATGGCATGACCATCTCTACTACAGTAGGTACAATGAAATTTTACTTTGTGTTCATGTCTAGACGAGCAAGCAACATGTTTATTAGCAACCGAATGAGACAACACTCCTGCATATTTGAAAATCACTTCTTTTTATTTATATGTTTGAATCAAACCATTCCCTAATAATTTTACAATTTTAGGTGGATTTGCCTTAGTACGAGCATGGGAATCAAAACCTAATCCAGTTTTATCATTGAAAGAGTTAGAAGAATTTAGCAGCAAGTTTAGATTCCTATTCCCACTACAAAACCGCTCTAGTGTCTTATGCATGTCATCAAATTTATTGGACAGATCACGGCAATTTTCACATGAAGTTTTTCCTTTAATTTGCAATTAGAACAACAATTAACTTCAAGAGAATGTGAAACACTATTCAAAATAAATATTTCATTCATAGCTTCATGTAGTTTCTTATTAAGATCATCACAATTAGAACAGCTAGCATCTTTCATGTTTTTATCATTAAGTGTTGCAAGCTTTTTGTTCTTTTCTATTTCTAACTCAAGTTTATTAAGTGCGAAGGTGTGTGCACTTCTTAGGGAGAACAATTGTTCATACATTAACTCACAAAATGATCAATAATCATCATTAGGAATCGAAGATTTCAAACGATTAATTTTAGATTCTAGTGATTCAATTTTAACAGCATTGTCCCTATGTTTTTTGTGATTCTTAAGTATAACAGTGGCACGAGAAATAGCATCACACATTTCTTCGCAAATGGGACATACCTCTCCATCGTTGCTGTTGTGTCCCGCCTCCTCCATACTTGATCTTGAGTTGCGCGATATGAAGCACATATTTGCCAAATTCTCTTCATCTTCGTCACTTCCTATGTCCACATCGCTCGAGCTAAAATCTTGAAGTGGGGATTCAAAACTGTTAACAAATTGGCGCCCTGTAAAACCCTTCTTCTTGTTGTTGTTGTTGTTTGCAGAGGACGACTTGAACTTTGTTTGCTTCTCATTATGGGAAGTAGGATCTAGAAGATTAGGGCAATCTGTATGAAAGTGTCATGTCTTACCACATTCGAAGCATCATTGAGAGCTGTCACTTCTTCTCCTTCTTGTTCTAACATTTTGCAATGCTTTTAAGAACCGAGTAGAGAGAACTGCTAGTTCCTTCTTTGGAAACTCTTCAATATGTTCAAGGGTTAAAGAGGACAGCGAAGCAAGTGTACCACATGATGAAGATCGGCCAGAGCTAGGCATATCACATTGTGAAACAAATGCAAGAGACTTGTTGGGGTTCTTACATGATGTTATGTCAAGTTCATGAGTTTTTAACTTAGAATATAGCACATGTAAAGTAAATGTACTCATGATAGTGGATTCACGAATAGATATAACAACAGAAGAAACAAAAAACCCTTAGAAGAAAAAGAATCTTATAAAGAAACCGTGTGTGCAACTGATCTAAACGTGTTCATGTAACAACCTTATTTTCATCCATCGTGTATTCCATTCATTCTTATGCATGTCTAACATAATGCAACACAATAAGGAACATGATTAAAATGAATTAGAACTAAAACAACAATTAAAAACCTGGCTTAGTACGGACTTGTCCGGATTGGACCCCGGACTAGTCCGATTTAGCTACTGTTGTTCCCTAGACTTATCCGATTCTTGCTACAGATTAGTCCGGAAATAGTTTTTGATGTTCTTTAGACTTTTGTTCGTTAATTTTACGGATTAATCTGATTTTTGTTCTATTCTTGTCTGGACTTGTCAGTCACATATACGGACTAGTCCGATGAACGCTGCTGGAAACTCCCAAAAGCTTGGTCGAGATTTGAAGCTGGAGACACCCCAGACTTGTCCAGCCTAGCACCGGATTTGTTCAATCAACTTTCTATTTGATGACGGATTTTTCCGGCTTGACACCGAACTTCTCCGATGAACTTTTTGTTCCCAAACAAACTTGTCCGGCCTTACTCTGGACTAGTCCAATATGTAGGGTTTCGATTCGGATTCTATTTTTTCTCCGCGACGAGTTATTGGGTAATTGCCTTAACTGGGCCCAAGAATGTCGTGCCTCACCCCCGAGGAGCCCAAGTGGTACCCAACCAAGGCCCCTACATGTCCCCACTGCCTCCTACCTAGATTCTACCCTAACCCCACCCCTCTTCTCCTATATAAACACCCTACCGCCCACCTTTTATCCTTTGCCACGTTTGAGAAACCATTAGCCCCTGTCACGCTGTGAGCCGCCATCAAGAGGAGTTCACTGCAAGGGAGAACAAGGAGGAAGAGAAAGAGGAGGAGAAGGAAGGAGGGTGAAACGAGATCGTCGCCGCTGTTCCGATCTTCTTTTTAAATTCTTCAATGTCAACTTTCTTCTTCTCCAATCCTTCGTCTTCATTGATCTAGATGTCATGTTCTCGCGTTTCATTGAATCCTGAACCTTTGAATCCTAGGATTCACGGTAAATACCTTATATCCATATTTCCAATGTCAATCTTGGTCCCATACTTAATTCAACCATGCTCTAGTTAGAAATTTTGCAAAAACCTTGTCATAGCGGACTTGTCCCGTCAACCGCAGACTAGTCCGTTGAACTTTCTGGTCCAGAATGGATATGTTCAGCCCATGGTGCGGACTAGTCTGATCTTTCAATTCTGGAATTCCTAGAACTTTTCCAACTTTCTCCGAAATGATTCCAAACTTGCTGTAACATGTAAAACTTAATTGTAACTAGATGGTAAGCAACAATAACAACATAATAACATGTATGACATCATAATTGCTTGTTCATGCATATCATGTCATATTAAGTACTATATGAGCATTTATTGGTTGTAATGCTTGTTTCACATGATTTTCACGCGAAATAGAATGTAACACTCTAAAAGGTTCTTATGAGGACCTTCAGCACCAAAACTTCGAAGCTTTTGATCCAAACTAGCCGCATGAGCAAGGCAAGTGTCCTTGACCATTTTGATCTTGCTTTCAAAAGTTTTGTTTGAAAAACTGCATGCTTGTGTCAAATTGATGGGGAACCCATGATAGGTGTTTACTAGATTTGTATGACTACCCTTGTCACTTGGAATATATTATAAAGAGTAGAGAAGGGTATTTTTCCAATATTGCTTTGCTTTGCTTAATTTGGGATTGGAAATAATCAAATGACTAATTATTAACGAATATACATAAGGACTATGTGAATTGATAATAATTATGACTTAAGTAATTTGGAACTGGGGTTATCTAAGCAAGCTTGCGTAGTGCACTGGGTTGGATGATATGATGGTTTCGCTTGCCTTAGATCTAAGGATTGGCTCATGCGAGAATAAGCCAGGACAACAGTGCCGCCACAAGGCCAAGTGTGGGCACGGCGTAGCTGAATAACTGGGTGTGCTGCTAGTGTTGTATGGACCATTGGCTGGCGCGGGGAATGGGAGCGAGGAGGGCTACCGAGGGATCTACATGGCACACGAGGGGGCCTGTGGTTGGGATAATGGAGATTTGAGCCTGCTGGTGAAACGTTAGGGGGTTCGTACATACTAGTAGTCCCTTCTGAAAGGCTATTTTGTGATCTCTTGGCCACACACAAACGGAAGTGTGAGATGGCATAATTGTGGTTCCTTAGTCACCGAAAGGTGATGAAATCATGAACATGTGGGGAAAGTGGTACAACCTCTACGGAGTGTTAAAAACTATCAAGATGGCCGTGCTCCCTATTATGAACACATGGACAACTTTCATGATTAGAGTTGGACTTGGGATTTGGGATTGTTCGGATATGGTTATGAATTAGGTTATGTCGTATGAGTATGGTTTGTTATGAAGGTTTGAAATTTTCATATGATTGAGATAAATTGATGGATGAGGTATGACGATAATTGAGACTGATGGATATGGACTATGATGTTAATTGGAATATGATTGGAATTAATCCCACCTAGACAATTTAGACTGTTTTTACATAATTGTGAATTTAAATGTACTTTTCTGCAATTAGTCATTTATTATCATCCTTGTTTTTAGCTACATGTCATACTTTCCCATACTTGTTGAGTACGACTTGTACTCGCCCATATTCCCCCACTAAAACAGTTACAAGTGATGCTTGGGAGTACCATGAGGATCATTTGGAGTTCTAGGTTGCATGCTATCGTCAATTGCCTGTGGAGTGGAGTCGCGCTGCTTAGTTTTTTTTCCGTTGCAATAATTAGAGACTTGTAATTCGTGAACTATTGGATTATTGTAATAAGGTACCCATTTAATTTTGAGACGTGGTTATTTTCTGTATATTGTTTGTGATGCTCCCTTGTATGTGTCACGAACATCCTGTGCAAAAATATGTGTCGCGCTTGGTTCATTTTCGGAATGGGGTATCACAGTTCAACCTTGACAAATGTAGTAGATATTTTATAGAATCAAGTGATGAAGACACGACAACAAGAAACAAAAAAAACCGTTGAGAAAAACTCATATGATCAAAAGATCGAACAAGGATCAATCTGTTCTACCCGAGTAAAAACCAGATCTGCAGTACTGCAAAGAAACTCGTGTATAGCAGAAATCACAAATCCAATGACCGTGAAACTTCCATAGATGATAGAAAATTGAGTTGTGAAGACAACACAAAAATAAACACATCAATTGGATCAGTAAAACTCGAGGTATGATCAAAATACCCTGGCAATGTCATGCTGTCCAGAAACTCGAGGAGAAAGACTTGACGGAAACAAGTAAGATGAACAAGGCACAAAGCTCCACTAAACTACATTTTTATTTATAAAAAAATAAGAGGAACAGCGCAAAGTCATCTTACCACGAGCTCTGACCTCCTTTGCTTATATAACCAGCCATAAGGCCAACCCAATCCTAACTAGGACTCCTACTCCTATTAAGTTTCAACCAAAACTTTCCATAATTGCTCAAGACTCTTCCATACGCAGATAGAAGCCATCTTAATACTTGTAAAGACCTTAGCAACGTCCTAAACATTCCTAAAACAACTTAACTTCGTGACCCACATGAAATCTAACCAAAACAAACTCTAAACTTTCTATAAACGAACAATAACCACCTCAACCGCAGCCTGAGGCATAATCCAGCCGGTTGGACCTTTCCGACTATATCTTCATGTCCACATCTCTTAATCACACCTTGGGACAATGTAGCAACGTCCATGCACCCATTTAATAAGTGCAAACAGTTCCCAACTACGTCCATGATACCTTTTCATATGCATTGTTTTTGACCCAAACATGTTGCGTGGACACAAAAATCCTTTCCAGATACCTTTGGAAATATTCTTGAAGCATATGAGATTTTGCAAGAAGTGTCAGTAAGACACAAAAATGTTGAGTTCTTCCTTGATTTCCACATGTTCAATTTCCAAGACATCAACATTATGATTGAAGTACCGATTGAGAAATTTCTCATGGAAATCACCTCTAAAGAAAACCTCAAAATAAAACATGGAGGGAACAAAATTTCCATTCCCATTGTGCATTCAAGAATCAATCTGTGGAACCACCCCTCCAAGATGAGCCAATTGAGAAGGTTAGGACTCTTAAATGTTTGGAACCACCTGAAGGAGAAGGGAAAGAAGATTTCATCAAATAGGAGGATGTACTTCAGGAGACATTTGATTTGGCAAAAGTAGAGCTCACATCGAAACCTCCTATTGTGCTTAAAATCTTGCCTCCAGGCTTATCCTATGCTTTTATATGGAGACTGGAAGCCCCTGTCATCATAAGTGACAAGCTTACCCATGAGGAAACTCTTAAACTTATAGCCTTGTTAGAAAAGCATAGGACTGTATTTGGCTACTCACTCCAAGATCTCAAGGGCACTAGACCTGCTCTTTGCACCCATCGCATTCCCATTGACCCCGAGAATACCCCATCACGGGAGCCTCAACGGTGGTTAAATAATGCAATGCGTGAGGTTGACAAGAAGGAGGTCTTGAAACTCTTTTATGCCGGGATTATTTATCTCGTGCCACATAGGGAGTGGGTTAGTCCAGTCCAGGTAGTGCCAAAGAAGGAAGGAATGACGATCGTTAGAAATGAGAACAATAAATTAATTCCTCAATGAACCATCACTGGATGGAGGATTTGTATAAACTACGAAGGATCATTTTCCACTACCCTTCATCGATGAGATGTTGGAACAATTGCCAAAACACTCCTTCTTTTGATTCCTTGATGGATATTCAAGCTTCAAATCCCCATACACCTCGATGATCAAAGTAAGACCACATTCACATGTCCATATGTGACATACACCTACCGGAATGTCTTTTGCACTGTGGGATGCACCCGCTTCTTTTCAATGTGTCTATCTTTCTTGACATAGTTGAGGAAATTACGGAAGTCCTTATGGACGATTTCTCCGTCTATGGATAAACTTTCGGTCATTGTCTGGAAACTTTAGACAAGGTCTTACAAAGATGCCAAGAGAAGGACCTGGTGCTAAATTGGGAAATGTCCTACTTTATGGTCCGTAAAGGCATCATTATTGGACACATAGTGTCTGAGAGGGGGATAGAGGTGGACAAATAAAAAATTGAAGTTATTGAAAAACTTCCACCTTCTATCAACATAAGGGGAATCCACAGCTTTTTAGGTCATGCAGGGTTCTATCGATGACTTATCAAGGATTTATCAAAAACTTCTAGACCCCTGACAAACCAGTTAACTAAGGATGATCTCTTTGATTTCAATTAGGAGTGACCTAAATCGTTTGATACACTTCGAATCAACCAACCCCCTGATTGGATGCTACCCTTCGAAATCTTGTGTTAAGCCAGCGATTTTGCTGTTGGTGCGGTCTTAGGCTGAACCAAAGATAAAAAGCATCACGCCGTAGCCTACGACAGAAAGACTGTAACAGGAGCACAACTCAATTATGCCACTAAAAAAAAGAACTCCAATTTGGTTGGAGTCAAGGTCATTTTCTACACAGACCATGCAACCTTTAAATTTTTGCTCACCAATAAGGATGCTAAACCTCGCCCTTTTGCTTTTCCTTCGGCTTGGCTCCACGAAGGCTCTGCCTAGACTTGGAGCACCACTCATTTTCAAAAGGTGCCCAGCACTCAAGACGATGATAATAAGTAGTTAGGCTGCCATTTTTCATAGCCTGGTATCAGAGCCGCGTTGCGAATAGCACGCTCGAAAAGAGCCTAATTTGAAAACTTAGAAGTAATTGAGTGAGTATTAGTCAATATGGCCACGTAAGGATTATTATAGTATTAGTTACTTAAGGTGGCAAAGCTAACATATGTGTTATTATATTATGTAACAACACTCCAACGTTAGGTAAGAGGTAAGGTATGCCACTGCAAGTGGATCAATTGCGGTAATCTCCTTGTATAAGAGGTCGTACGATGATTGTCCCCCGTGGCTTGGCACCAGAGCTAATATGGGTCTCGGAACCTTCCCATGGTTCTCGGAACATATGAAAATGCTGCTCCGCCATGTTGCAATAACGAGGATACCGCCACTATAAGGACTCCGCCATGTTGCAATGATTGTACTGCAACTAATCCTAAATCGTTGCTTTGGTCTTTTGTCATGATTCACTAGTTCGTGGCATTAGCATCTATCGCCACGGAACACGATAGTTGAATTAGGATATGTTGCCACGATTCACTAGTTTGTGGTATTAGGATCTATCACCATGAATTTGTTGCCACGATTCTCTAGTTCGAGGCATTAGCATCTATCAGCACGAAACATGATCGTTGCATTAGGATTTGTCACTACGATTCAATAGTTCGTGGCATTAGGATCTATCGCCAAGAATCTGTTGCCACGATTCACAAGTTCATGGCATTATCATCTATCGCCATAGAAGATGATTGTTGCATTAGGATCTATTGCCAGGATTCACTAGTTCGTGGCGTTAGCATCTATCGCCACTGAACACGATCATTGCATTAGGATTTGTTGACACGATTCACTAGTTCATGGCGTTAGCATCTATCTCCACAGAACACAATCGTTTCATTAGGAACTTTTGCCACGCTTCACTAGTTCGTGTGGATAGGATCAATCACCACAAAACACAATCGTTGCATTAGGTTCTGTTGCCACAAAATACCGATTCGTGGCGTTAGGATCTATTGCCATAGAACATAATCGTTGCATTAGGAACTTTTTCCACGATTCACCAGTTCGTGGCATTAGAATCTATCGCCACGAAACAAGATCGTTGCATTAGGAACTTTTGCCACGCTTAACCAGTTTGTGGTGTTAGGATCTATCGCCACGAAACATAACCGTTGCATTAGGATCTGTTGCCACGATTCACCAATTCGTGGCTTTCGAAGGGTCAATGTGACACTTCCCCCGGATCTGGTAAGGAGCAGCCCGCAGAAGATCTTGTTCGGCGGGGCTTAGGCCTCAAAGTAGTGTTCGAGCTGAAGATTATGAGTCAGTTGTTTTTACATGGTTCGGGCCGCAAGGAGTGTAACACCCTACTCCACGGTGGATTGTATTGCTTGGTGAGTTTGTATGCGTATGTGTGTGTAACGGGGATTCTGAGTCTGGTCCTTTGTATCGGAGGCGGTCCGAGCCTTTTAAAACCAAGACTGGAGGCCTTACAAGTGGGGTCCTGTAAAAGCCCGCTTTTCGGGAGAACAAAAACACAAAAATGCGAACTTAAAAATTTTTGTAAGTGGACTTTGGAATCCGGACTCATATCAACAATAATAGTTAACCAATGTTCATGAAATTAGGAACTTGTTAAAACTATAGAGCATTAACTGGAAATTGTCACATGAACTGATAAAGCTTCGTGTGTTACTTCCAAATCCTGTTCAACCTCCTCATAAGTACCTCCATTAAGTTCTCCAATACATTGAGAAGTCTAGTATCTCTGAGAGCTTTTGTCATATTCATTCAGACGGAATTGAGCGGATAGCATCTCACGTGGGGCCCACTTGTTGAGCGGCCACCGGTCAGCTTTCAACAATCGATGTTTGGTTTCCGACCTCGCTTATGCTTATCACGATCCAACGACACATTGCGATGTGTCGTCTTTATCTCAGAACACCGCACGATCTTTCTCCCAGCCTCGACGCTAGATATTTTCTTTCAGGCCTCCACGTCGTTGTTCACCGCGCGGGGTCACTTCAGCCGCTCAAAAATCAATAGTGCTTCAAACCAAACGTAATAATAAGAAAAGAAGTTAAAATAATACTTTTTAAATTAGTGTCCACACCACTCTTGGAAATTGGTAGGTTAAATAAAGACAAGGGCATAAAGGTGAATTCTAATTTAAATTTGAATACAAAAATCAAAGTTGTCCACTTCAGGTGGTTTTCAAAACTGAATTACATTATGGACAATTATCACCCTGCTTCAATTCCCATTTGATGAGATTCGTTTGTCAGCTCTAAATTAGATTTTGGGGAAAAGAAAAGAATAAGAGATAATCCAACTGGTGGGACCCACATGTCAAAGGACGTTGCAGCAAGCAAATTCCTTTTCTCTGTCTCAGTGCACGCCCTTATCCTTCCGTGCTCATTCTTATCGATAGCAGCAAGAAGACTTCACCGCGCCTCCTCCCAGCTCCAGCGCATGGCGCCCCACCCCCGCTCGCCCTTCCTCTCCCGGCCTGGTTGCCGTCCGCCTGCCTCGGCCGACGCCACGCTCGACTGCCCCACGCCGGCCGCTGCTCGGCAGGAGCCGCACCACCGCGCGGACATGACTCCACGACCGCCTTTCCAGCTTACCTGCAGGTCTGCCCGCTCGCCCTGCCTCCCTCCGACGCCCACACGACCGTCGGCCCGCGCGCCTCCCTTGCCCGCCACCCTGCGCGCTGCTTGCCCGGCCGCCACGCCGCGCCCAGCTTGCTGCCCTACGCTCCTGCTCGCCGGCAGACTGCCATAGCCGTGCTGCCAGATCGGCCCCTGCTCCACAGCGCCCTGGTCGAGCTTCCAGCTGTCCGAAATGCTGCCTCCGACTTGGCCCAAGCCGCCACAACGCTCACCTTCTTCTGGCACCCGCGCCTGCGCCGCCACGGTGCCGGTCATCGCGCGCGCCTCGCGCCCACGCACAAACTGCGGTCCAGAGTGTCGCAGCCGTCGACCTCCTGCCACGGTGATGCTCTGGTAGCGCTCTGCTCCGTCCCCATCGTCCTCAAGGTGAGTGTCTTGGCCCGTGTTCCTCTCCTCCACCTTGCCGCCTTTCGGCGCCTCCCCCAACCCTTGCTGACCCATGCAGCGCCGTGCCCCTACGTGCCTCGCCCCGGTGTCTCGCCTTCATGCCACACCGCGCGCTCCACGCCACAGCATCGTCCAGGGCCAACTGCGCATCCGACAGCCGCGCCAGAGGCAGCCCAGCTCAAGCTCGCGTGCTGCCCCACGCCACAACCTTGCCTCCATGCCACATCTTGCATCGTGCAGTGCCTGCTCGACGAAATGCCGCTATGATGCTACACTGCTATGTGTCGTGCCACTGCTCGTCGCGCTCTAGTGTACCATGGTCATCAAAGTGTCGCAGTGACCATCACCGTGCTCACGATGTCATGGTTACTGCACATTCTTATTCTCATCCACACCGGTCATGCTTTGTGATTCCCTTGTGTGTGTCACGTCGCCACCAGGGTTGTGTTGTTGCCCTTCTCGTGCCATGGTCACGCCCGTGCGTTGACCATGGTGAGCGTGTCGCCTACTTTGCATCATAACTTTGATGCACAAAGGGGAGCCTAACATATTGCATTGTGCCGCTACATCCTGCAAATCCACTACAGTGCCCTTAGGTCATTTACCTTTCACTTGGCACCCCAGCTCAAGCCAATGTTTTGCCGTTGTCATCCGCTTGACGTCGTCACGACGTTCCACGTCATGGCTGTGTCCTGGCAACGAGACAAGGAATGCCTGAGATATAGATAGTGTGGGAACACAACCATGACACATCGTGCGATGGCTGTTTGGCCAAATTAGGGTTTGGTCAGGGCGAGATTCATCAAGTCCTAGGTGTAGCCAGGGTGCTCGATGAAATGCCTTCTAGGTCAAACCAAGTGGTTCGATGATCACCGATGACCTGGGGTAGAGGTATGCAAGAACGTTGCGACCAACAAGGAGAACTAGACCAAGGGGAACCTTGGATAAGAGTTCCTTGGTTATGTCGAGGATGTTCTCTAACCGATCACAGAATTGGTTAACTTGGTGTACCACTTCATCGACGACAGGTTCTTCGAGTCGCTTATGAACAACCGAGTCGACATCACTAGCCTTAATACTCACAAGGTGGTGTTCGGGATTCCGCTCACCCCATTGACAAGTCTGGGTTGATGTGGACCTCGCTAAGACGATCTTCCCGTGATGGCAAAGCATGAGCGTCACGACAAGGTCTCACATCATGTTCGAGTTCCAGGAGTTCACCGAGCTCTTCTGGACAATCTTCAAAAGACACTGCAATAGTGTCATGTAAGCACTTGAACGATGCTCGAGAAGCTTGCTGTAGAAACTACTTTACCTAAAAGTCATTTGACGTTGTCTTGGTACTCATGCTAGGTTAACAGTGCTTGTAACAACTTCTTAAGTCCAAGCCATGTTGATCTCAATTCAGTCCCAAGTGTCGTTAGGTTCCATCATGGTTCATCCTATGTCGGTACCCTACGACACCACTGCTCACTTAACTAGGTTTATTCCTTTATGAGTTAAGTCAAGTTCATTGGTCGACTGCTAAATCGCGACCTTCGTCTTGTACACTCCACTCATACTCAAGCTTTCAATGTCCCCCCTTGATTCCTTAGTCATCCTTACACTACCAGTCCAACACTTCCACACCATTCTGCTTTATCGTCCTTGAGTGGCATAGCGTCGAGTGTTGAATGCCAAGTTGCAATGTGTGCTTACATTGCACCTTTCAATTCACATCTCGATACTACTATGACCACTTGACTCCATCCTTTGTTCATCCACACAACAAAGGCATATATGTCCTTCCTAGTCAAACTCCTAGTTCTTAAAGTTTACACAACCCCGTGGAGTTTATTATTAAATTACTTAATTACTTAATTACTTATGTGCATGTCATGTCGATAGGAACATGATGATAGGTGATCGACGAGAAGTTTTGCTTGGAGGAGAAGGCCAGGGTGTCCACTTGAAGTCCTTGGCGGAGTCTGCACAGAAGGACCACTAACAATTGACATTTATTCGAGTCGCAAACTAAGGCAAGCCCCAGTTTGCATTTAAGAGCTTTTCAAAGTTTTCCAGTTTTATTCACTTACGTCTTCAGTTGATATTGTGCATTACGTATAAGGTGTTTGATACTCCACTTGCATGACCACAAATCCCACGGTTTGGTTGGAACAGCTTACAGTTTCACCTGTAGTAACTGCTTTGCTAATGTATAGGAAATCCGGTAGAAGTCGAGTAGTTGGAATCTACTCGCGAGAGATGTAGGACATATCTCACAGGATTGGTTAGATAAACAATGGCTTAATATAATGAATCCAAGACCGGGAAGGGGATGGTTAGGAAGCGACGAGAATTGGAGTCTCGGTCGCATAGCCCTGCCTGTGTTGCTTGAGGACCGTGCCGTATGCGGCACCGTTGAGCAAGCTTGAACTGTACCGGTTGCATAATGGCATATGGGCCCATTAAATTGATGTAACTCCAGACTGTAGTGTGGAGACTCCTCGGATGTCCTTGAATGGAGATGCGAAGGCATAAAGGTGTAAATCTTCTAGCGGGCAACTTCGACGTGTCCGTGTAGGGGACCTTTTGCTCGGGATGAAGAGGTTTGTCGACATTGGCGTCTTGGGTGAAAGGTGGCCACATATGACGTGGGGAGGAGAGCACGTATGTGTCTCCCACGCGGGTGTGCATGTCGTGCAGTCCGGGTGTGTCCTGATTGCAATCACCGTCCCTCGTGGTAATAGGGTACCACTTGTTCACTGTGTCGTGACGTAGTAAATACTAAAGAAGCCAGAAAAATCATATTGTATTGAATTATAATTGCTTTGCAACCTTGTATGATTCAGCGATAGTACAATTAAATGTTTACAGTTTCCCCCTACTTTAGCTGTAATAGCATTACGTGCTTTGGGCATGTCATATCATCGACAAAGCGTTTCTTGTTTGATTGTGGAGTCTATGATGTGCTGTGCCCGAAGAATGTCGTTTGCTACTTAAAAAATGATTATAAGGATCCACTTGTAGGCGAGTCTATTTATGTTATTCCTTACCTATGTTTAGTGTCCCCTTTTGCATATGTCTACTGAGACGGGTTAGTCTTGCTGAGCCTTATGCTCACGTTTGAGCTTTTACGATTTTGGCAGGTATTAGTTTTATTTCTGCTGTTCAGGTTGTACATGAGACTCGAGGTGTCGAGATAAATCTCATGTGAGCCACGCCGCTGCTGAATGTTCTTCATGTTGCTAGTTAGAAGCGTCCTAGGGCATGGACGTCTTCTCTCCTGCTTAGTTAGGTGAGATTATGAGTATGTATTTTTCCGCTGCTTGTGTACTTCTGTTGTACACTCTTTTGTAAACTCTTCTTATGAAATGAAAACTTTATATGTTTTGGTATCCTTTTTCGTGTGTGTTGTTAGGTGCCGCATCGTACGACACCACCCAATGAGATCCTCGGATGTGTGGACTCCGGTCCCCACAGGTCCCAGGGCCCGACAGGTGGCCCCGTGGCGATTTTATCCTAAAAGAGCTATAGCTTCCCGCATAAGCTTCTCTGAGTGTTGCAGTGGAGACTCGCCGTCTTGCCGCCTTCCTTGTCAGTAGCCCATGCGCCATTGCTGACGGTGGAAGAAGGTGTCCCTTCAGCCTGTCTTGTTGACGCAAGCTACCCACTTGGCCAAGTGGGATAGGCCTACAGCGCCTTCATTGTGATTTGATTAGTCATAGTGGCCTCTAACCGTTTGCGTGCTCCGTGTCGTGTGTCAGAGGTGGGTGCGGACCTTCAATGCCTGTCTGAGTGGAGCGCTCCAGCTTTTAACTCCCGCACCTTGCCGTCTAGGGGGTCCTGCGAGACACGTGGCAGCACTAGGGCTGGTCCTCGCCAGAGAGGCTAGCCTCGGTCCTTCGTGGCACATGGCAGCTTCGGGGCTTCTCAGGCCACGTGCGAGCTCTGCTCTCTCCTAAGAGGGAGGGCGCTTGGTCTGGCGCTCCAGGCTACGTGGCAGCTCTGGAGCTTCTCCGCCGCGGTTGGGCAAGGTCTCCCCTCAACACGTATCGCCTTGGGAGGTCATCTCCCTTGAGGGTCTTTATCCATCCTTTGTGCCCCACGTGGCAGCACTGGGGCTGGATCTTGCGGGAGATTGAGGTATTGACAACTTCTTAGACACGTGGCGCTACCGGACATGCCTCGGTGTCTTCATCCTGTGTGCGAGGGTACCGGTCTGCAGGGTACCGACAGTGGTGTTAGGATCTATCGCCACGAAACACAAATGTTGCATTAGAAACTTCTACCATGATTCAGCAATTCATGGCAATAGGATCTACTGCCACGAAATACAATCATTGCATTAGGATCTGTTGCGACGAATTACCAGTTTGCAGTGTTAGGATCTATCACCACGAAATAGAATTGTTGCATTAGGAACTTTTTCCACGATTCACCAGTTCGTGGTGTTAAGATCTATCGCCATGAAACACGATCGTTGCATTGGGAACTTCTGCCACACTTCACCAGTTCGTGGCGTTAGGATCTATCGCGATAGAACAGAATCGTTGCATTAGGATCTATTGCCATGATTCACCAGTTCGTGGCATTAGGATCTATCGCCACGAAAACACAATCTTTGTGTTAGGAACTTTTGCCATGATTCACTAGTTCGTGACGATAAGATCTATCG
This sequence comes from Tuctoria greenei, assembly GCA_036927565.1. NCBI lineage: Eukaryota > Viridiplantae > Streptophyta > Magnoliopsida > Poales > Poaceae > Tuctoria > Tuctoria greenei. Next base: position 127,559,908 of record JAYESD010000003.1, on the reverse strand, counting down.
CCACAAAACACAATCGTTGCATTAGGATTTGTTGCTACAAATTACCAGTTCGTGGCATTAGGATATATCGCCACAGAACACAATCGTTGCATTACAAACTTTTGCCATGATTCACCAGTTCGTGGCGTTAGTATCTATCATCACGGAACACAATCGTTGCATTAGGAACTTTTGCCACGATTCACCACGGTTCAATATCGGCTTGCTTCTAAGCTTGCTGTTAAATAGAATAGTGGCTTCTATCTTTTAAAAAAAATCAAATAGTTCACGTACAGCTAGCTCACACAATACTTATATAAAAAAAATGATCATCTTCGCTGCCACCCCCCCCCCCCCAAATTGGAGGTACAATACCGTCATTGATATATGTATCATCATCGTCATCTTCATTTTCTGATGAAACTCTATGTGCCTCAAACTGATCACATGTTCTTATTTGAATAGCGGAAGCATCACCAGTTGCTCCATCAATGTCATTCCTATCCCATGCGGTCCTATCCTCATTTATATCAGTAAGTCGTCGATCATGAAATGTCTCAACCTCCATCGTCTCAGTGACATTATTTTCACTGTCTTAAGGGGGCATGGCAAAAAGGTTTCATGGCTCCGTTTTAACAACTGTACCCCATTTAGGTTGCGTCACACTTTCAACAAAAAAAAACTTGTTTATCTTGGGTGGCTATAATGTAAGGCACATACTTAAATTGAGAAAGAGTAGTGTCAACATCTATCATTCCGTATCGATCCATTTTGTAGCCTCTGCTTTGGCTTTAACCGGAACGAGGCCGAGCAAACCAGTCACATTCAAATAACAGAAACTCTTGATTTTTTTCAAAATCAATAGAAATCATTTTCTTGATTATTCCATACCACTCATGATCACCATCCCGAACAACAACACCACTATTTTGCGTCCGTAAATCTTTTTCCACCTCTGTTGTTCGAAAGAAGAAGCCATTTATGAATGATTGACTAAAAAAACGTGTCCGATGAGCAGGTCCTCTAGATAATACATACAAATAATCGGTTACTTTGCCTTCTTTGTGTAATATCGTAATCTGCACGCATTAGTATAAAAGGGGTCATCAATAAACCTACTTCAGAACACATATTTGTTCAATATTTCATCAAAGTAATAACTTGCATGTACTTACTCGTTTCTAAAACCAATAAACAAACTCATCTCTATGGCGTTTTTCAACATCACGAGAATGAATCTTTTTCAGCTCTTCAAAATGCTCACTGAAAAGGGTACAAAATTAAATTAGTCATCTACAAAAAGCATGATCCAATATAGTATAGAACATCTAAGTTCTACGTACTTGATCCATGAAGCTGTCTCTTCAACATTAGAAATAATATAATTCCTGATGTTATTAAGTTCCACCATAGTTAGCTGGTCCATTTAAACACTTTTTTTAGAATTATCAACTTCTGTAAATATATTAGACTCGAGAGAAGGTTCATTCCTATCTGCAGCTTCATGACATTCTGGACTATTAAGATTGGTGCTGATGTTATCCAAAAACTGACTACAAAAAGTCATACACTCTTCCATAATATATCCCTCAGCTATAGAACCCTCCGGGTGAGCTCTGTTACGTACATACCTCTTAATGTACCAAGGTACCTCTCAATTGGATACATCCATCTGTAAGAAACAAGTCCACCCAAGCGAGCTTCTTCGGTAAGATGGATTGGAAGATGTACCATGATATCAAAGAAAGTGGGAGGAAGAAACATCTCAATCTTACAAATTGATTCGTGAAATTGTTTGATCATCTTATCAAAATCCGGTTCAGCCAATTCTTTTGAACAAATTCCAGAAAAGAATCTGCTAAACTCAATTAAAAGTGCATCAACCTTTTCAGGCAGTATGTCACGTATTGCAATAGGAAGCAGCTTCTGAAATAAAATATGGCAGTCATGAGTTTTTAGACCTGATACCATACATGTTGTTATGTCCACACATCTCTTGATGTTTGAGGCATAACCATTGGGCATCTTCACATCCCCCAAAAACTTGCACAAGGTGGTCTTCTAATCTTTATGCAAAGTATATGATGCTGATGGACAATCATACTTCCCTTTCGTACCCATCGGATGTTGCTTTGGCCGTATACCCATTTCCTGCATATCATGACGAGCTTGTAGACTATCTTTTGTCTTACCATTCATATTAAGCAATGTCCCCAATATGCTATCACAAATTTTTTCTCAATGTCCATGACATCCAAGTTATGCCTTATTAGCAATATCTTCCAATACGGGAGCTAAAAAAATATACTTCTCTTCTTCCAACTATGCCACCCATCTTCCTCAGTGTGCTTTCTCTTATTATTTGTCTGTCCAAAACTCACTTGATAAAAAGTCTCGTATTTTTTTAGTACTTCATGACTAGAGAGTAATGTTGGAGCCTCTCTATTCTCTATCTTGTTGTTGAAAGAAGCTTTGTCTCGACGCCACCTATGATTCTGAGGTAGGAAACGACGATGACCCATGTAGCAATACTTTTGTCCATGTTTCAACCACAAGGCGTCAGTGTTTACGTGGCAGTATGGACATGCTAGCTTACCTTTTGCGCTACATCCACATAGCATTGCATATGCTGGAAAATCATTTATTGTCCACGATGTAGAAGCTCGCATGAGAAATGTCTCTTTCTTTGAACTGTTGTATGTTTCAACACCATCAGACCATAATTTCGGTAGCTCATCAATCAAAGGCCGCAGATACACATCAATGTTGTTTCTAGGTGACTTTGGTCCAGGAATTATCATTGACATCAACCAATAAGGTTGCTTCATACACAACCAAGGTTGTAGCTTATAAGGGATTAGAATATCAGGCCATGTACAGTAAGAAACATTCATTACTCCAAAAGGTTTGAAACCATCAGATTCTAGCCCAAGTCTTATGTTGCGACGATCAGATGAGAAATTTGGGTGTATGCTATCAAAATGCTTTCATGCTTTCAAATCTGCAGGATGGCGTAATATTCCATCATCAATGCATTCTTCTTTTGGCCAGTGCATGTTTGATGCCGTTGATTCTGCCATATAAAAGCTTTGAAGACGGGGAATAAAAGTAAAGTATCGTAGAATCTTGTGTGCTACAAGCTTCTTGGCTTTTCCAAAATGTAAAGCCTCTCTTGCATCCCCACCCGTACTATTTTTCCATCTTAATTCACCACATTTTGGGCATTAACCCAGTAGAGAATAGTACTTTTGGAATAACACACAATCATTGACACATGCATCAATCTTTTCGTAGCTCATCCTCCAGGAGCGTGGTGGTCAACAGATGTTCCTCCAAGCGCGTTTTGTACAATCAGGAGAGGGGCCGTTGTAAATCGAAGGGTCCCACAGGCAGGCAGCCAGCACAAAGCGTATGTGAAGCTATCACAGTAGGCCCAACACTGCGCTAGGCCACTTGTTATTCGTAGGCTGAAACCACGCTGAGTCACTTTGTATTTGTGAGCCGAAACTACGCTGGGATGCTTGGGGTTCGTCCCCATGACGCGTGAGCCCATCTACGGGCACGCGTCTGGCTATGGCAATTTGTTATCTAAATAAGTTAATGTAGCAATGGGGGTGGTATTCCGATCAAAATAAAGCATACGCATAAAGTCTCTTGAACTGCAGCAACATAGTGATACAAACAAGGATAAAATACTACAGTAGATATAAACATCGACAAAACCAAACCATAGTGTTCAACGTACCATTCCAGGCAAGAAACTAATCAACAGAACTAGTTGTTATATAATCCCCAATAAAAACAAAATAAACTAATCGACACATATAGTCCGCAGCACTTCCCTTCAAGCTGTTGTCGCTACCTGTTTTGTTTTCCTGTTAGTATTGTATACTACGTACATTACAGACCGCTTTGTAGGCCCTGCTACTGGCAATCTTCTTTGGCACCTCATGCAGCTAAAGTACTATACCGACCACCTTAGAGGCTACCGGCGGTGTGGAGGGTCGTTTATTAACAGAGAATACAGATATAACAGATAGTTCACTAAACAAACAGATAGAAAAAAATAACAGTTGGAACAAATGAACAACATTGAGTACATCAACATAAAGAATTACTACAAAACAAGAAAACGACATCATGAAACAAGAAAAACAACATCACAGAGCCTTATAAGTCTTTTTTTATATAGGCCATACCGGATAACACCTCACGCTAGAATGTGAAATGCTCATGTTGAATCATACTGTCTTCACTACAGAAGACCCTATAGGCGCCCCACACTCGCTTCCCGCAGCCGACAGCCCTACACGGTGAACGTCCTTGTTGGGCAGCGACGCTAGCGACGGTCTCAGAGGTGGGCACGGATGTGCCCACATCGGATTACGGATTTCATCCAGGGATTGAATCCAACACCGCCTGCACTCATTGTTGGTCATCATGATGGTGACGGACACGGCCGCTTTCTCACCGACGTCGACCTCTCCTTTGAACTGCAGAATATACTCGACGGCGTCAGGGCCCCGCTATCGGCGTCGTAGCGGAGGAGGCCAAGGATGTAGGCCGCCTCCATGTGGCCGGCCCTGTCCCCCCGGGGGGGGGGGTGAAATTGGGCGCCCTACTGCGTGCAATTGACCATAAAGACGAGCTTGAGCCCGGTGACGTAGCACGCATGAGGGTGGCCGACGATGGCCATGTTCTCCACGAGGGCTTTGTACCGCTCCGGTCGTGCCACATCCTTCAGGTCACCGGCTCCAGCGCCACGCGCCTGGCCACAACGCCATCTCGGCATGCCACATCCATGGCCTTGTATGTGGCAAGCATACTGGAGAGCTTTTCCAAGGGGCGCAGGAAGCTTTCGGTGACGCGCCCCGCGATCTCGACCACAATATCGTGCGTGAAAGCCAACTCCATAGGCTTTGGCATCACCGAGCTGCGAAGGGATCCAATGATGGTGCGCGCGGCAGAGACAAAGAGGAAGCTAGAGTACGTGCGGAGAAGACGGTGGTGCGTCTATAGAGTTCGAGCAGAGACAACAATGGAGATATTATATAAAGACACACGCCATCGCCGCGAGTACTGATGGGGTCGTGCACAGTGATGGTTCGCCTTCCGGTGGTGGAGGATTCCACATTATCTGCGGTACTGCAGGTGCATTAAGGGTGGCTGCCATGTGAATCCACAGCCCATGGGACCCACGCTTCTCGCATGCACTGATGGGACGTGTGAAGTAATGGAACCGCTCTGTTTTCAACATCACCATAAAAATAATATCCTATCATGAATAGAGATAACATACTATGTTTGATAGTAATCCGTGCCAAACATTTCCTGTTTTATAGTTTGGTTCTCCACGCTCTTTCACCTTAATTCGTACGTACGTACTACCTATGTTTTTTTAACATTTTTGTCGTCCTTTCTTTTCTTTTTTCTCTGTTCATTGTCTCCATCTCATTCCAGTCGTTGCTAATCGACAGAACTAGCTATTACATAATCCCCAACAAACACAAAATAAACTAATCAGCACATCTAGTGCACTTCCCTTTAAGTAGGGGTAATAACTTCTGGCCGCGTATAGGAGTAGTGGTAATGGTTACACTGCGTATAGTGACATAGGGCAAGTGGTACATTGGAGTTCTACCTATATTTTTCCAACATTTTTCTCGTCGTTTCTTTTCTTTTCTCTCTATTCATTGCTCCACTTTTCTTTTCAGTCATCGCTATCTATTAGTATTGTATACTACTTTACAGGCCGCTTGCTGCGGGCGATCTCGTGGCACCTCCAGTGGCTAAAGTATCGTACAGGCCACTTTAGAGTCCACCGACGGTGTGGAGGGTCATTCATTAACAGAGAATATAGATAGAACAGATAGTTCACTAAATAACAGATAGAAAACAAAATAACATATGGAACAGACACACAACATTGAGTTCATTATCATAAAACATTACTCCCTCCTTCCTATATTACTTGTCGTTATTAGAACAAGGTTTTTAGTTCATATTTGAACTAGAAAACTTGTCCTAATTATTAACGACAAGTTATATGGGAAGGAGGACGTACAAAACATGAAAAACAACACCATTAAACAAGGAAAAATAGGACATCACAAAAATAAGAAGAGAAAAACATGACGACTGGATTATTCTGTGTCAAAAGATTTCCTGTTTTAAAGTTGGGTTCAACTAGAATGTGATCAGATGTTTGGCGCAATCGTGCAATCAACCATATTCAACTGTTGGATCGATCTACATTACGGTTGCTAAATTTTTTTATTCAACCCCCTCCACGAGGTGGAGGGGTGGTGGTGGTGGTGGTGCTTGTCGAAGGGTTTAAATGAAAAGATGTAATAACCGTTAGATGTAGATACAATGAATGAACTTTTCGAGCTTGAGCTCATCAAGTTGGCAAGATCAAGCTTGGCTCATTTAGAATTGGCACAATACTCAGCTTCATTCTCAAACTTTCAATCAAAACTCAGTCTGATCCTTGAACTTTCAAATGGGTCAATTATTTAGTCCATCAACTTCAAACAACCATTTCACTTTTTCCTTAGTCTGAGTTGGACATCCACATTCACGTGCCACATAAGCTATATCATCTACCGCGGTATATCATAGATGAGGTATGCATGTTAGTTAATCATACGTACGTACAAATCATAGATGGTTATCCATGTTAGTTTTGTACAACATGATCGAGGGCTTTTCTATGTCTAACATGCAAGCACCCCAAACATGATCAACTGATACGTACGTGTTTTGTCTTTTTGATGATGGATATCATCAGAGTTTGAGGCCTTGTCCATGCATGCTACGCCCAAACGATGCATGATCAACAAGCCTACAACTCTATATGATATCCAACATCAAAAAGAAAAATTACACATAGTATATAATTCACATCGACATGAAACATACATGATCGAGGTCTTTCATACTCTGCTAGTAGTCCATGCACATGCTATATGCCCCAAAAATATGATCAACGATCCCCAAGCAATAATATATAAGAGAAAATTAAGACGACGTGTACGACACATCTAAGCATAATTGCATTATTTGTCGTGATGATCATGTAGGCTTTGTTTGGGTAACATCAATCCACTTGTATTGGAGTTTATTGAAGTGGAAAATGAACTAATTTTTATCTCAATACTCTCCAATCCACTTTGATTTGGATCCACTCCTATCCAAACGAGGTAGTATGATGGTCGAACATGACTGGGCTAACGCCAGGATTAATTCCAGGAATCGTATCCTCATCACTTTCATGCTGGTACCTGGGCCCAGGTTGTGCACTGGCCACTAGGCATCTTCCCTACATCAGCCCCCGCGCGCGGTGTCCGTATTGAATTCGTGCGAGCAATTTTGACAAGGTGTGAACGATTTGTCCCACCTCAAAAAGTTGAGCTCGTTGCAACAAGAATATAAGGCAACGCGCACTATCGTTGTTACACATTCGATTGAAAAAAAGATGTCGTACAAGACTCAGCACCGCTCCGTTCGACAGCGTGCGGATGCTGTCGAACAACACGTGGAGGAGGCTTGTACGGGGCAGATGTTTTTTGTATAAGCCCTGGGCCCTTTCCGTGTCAAATTAAAAAACTGCAGTGAAGCCGATGGGATGCGTCGAGCCGTTGCAATTACCGAGAGGGATGCAAACCGCGATTTTTTATAAGCATAAATTTTTTTTCCCCGCATACGCTAGTCTTTGCGTTTGAAATTAAAAATTTCTCCTTTTATCGAAAAAATATCCTTTAACGATACCAAATTTTCCACTTTAACCCACATTGTGCGTGAATCGAATTGTGTGGCCCTCCACACCGGGGGCCTCTAGAGTGGAGACAATGAACTCTAGAAATGAAAAGAAAAGTGGAGACAATGAACTCCCGAAAAGAAAAGAAAGGAAGAGAAAAATGTTAGAAAAAATAGCTACACATATCATAGATGACAACAATAAATGAGCTTACTCGAACTTTTCGAGCTTGAGCTCATCAAGCTGGCAAGCTCAAGCTTGGCTCATTTAGAATTGGCACAATACTCAGCTTCATCCTCAAACTTTCAATCAAAACTCAGTTTGGTCCTTGAACTTTCAAATGGGTTAATTATTGAGTCCATCAACATCAAACAACCGTTTCACTTTCATCCTTAGTCTGAGTTGGACATCCACATTCGCATGCCACATAAGCTATATCATCTACCCTGGTATATCATAGATGAGGTATGCATGTTAGTTAATCATACATGTACCTACATATCATAGATGAGGTATGCATGTTAGTTTTGTACAACATGACCGAGAGCTTTTCTATGTCTAACATGCATGCACCCCAAACATGATCAACCAATACGTACGTGTTTTGTCTTTGTGATGATGGATATCATCAGAGTTTGAGGCCATGTCCATGCATGGTACACCTCAACGATGCATGATCAATGAGCCTACAACTCTAGGCGATATCCAACATCAAAAAGAGAAATTACACGTAGTATATAATTCACATCGACATGCAACATACATGGTCAAGTTTTCTCATACTCTGCTAGTTGTCCATGCACATGCTATACGCTCCAAAACATGATCATTGAGTCTCAAACAATAATATATATGAGAAAATTAAGATGTGTACGACACAATATCCAAGCATAATTACATTATTTGTCGTCATGATCATGTAGGCTTTCTTTGGGTAACTTCAATCCACTTGTATTGGAGTGGATTGAAGTGGAAAATGAACTAATTTTTATCTCAATACTCTCCAATCCACTTAGATTGAAGTGGATCCACTCCTATCGAAACGAGGTCGTATGATGGTCGGACATAACTGGAATAACACAAGGATTAATTCCAGGAATCGTATCCGCGTCACTTTCATGCTGGTACCTTGGCCTAGGTTGTGCACTGGTCACCTGACATATTCCCAACATCACCCCCCGCGCTCGGTGTCCGTAACAAATTTGTGCGAGCGATTTAGAAAAGGTGTCAACAATTTGTCCCACCTCGGAAAGTTGATCTCGTTGCAACGAGAATATAAGGCAACACGCGCTATTGTAGTTACGCATCCGATTGAAAAAGATGACGTACAAGACTCGGCCCCACTTTGTTCGACAGCGTGCGGACGTTGTCGAATGGAACGTGGATAAGGCGTGTACTGGGCGGATGTTTTTTATATAAGCACTAGGCCCTTTTCGTGTCAAATAATAAAACTGATAGCAAAGCCGATGGGACGCGTCGAGCCGTTTTGATAACCGGTAGGGATGCAAACCACGATTTTTTATAAGCATAAATTATTTTTCCCCACATACGCTGGGCCCTTTGCGTGCGAAATTAAGAAACTCTCCTTTTATCAAAAAACATCTCCTTTAACAACGCCAAATTTTTCACTTTAACCCACTTCGTGTGTGAATCGAATTGTGTGACCGTCCACACAGAGGGCCTCTAGAGTGGAGACAATGAACTCCAAAAAAGAAAATAAAAGTGGAGACAATAAACTTTAGAAAAGAAAAGAAAGGAGGAGAAAATTTTTAGAAGAAAATAGGTACTATGTACGAGATTTAAAGTGAAAGAGCATGGAGAACGAAACTGAAACTGTACAACAGGAAATCGATTGACGCAGATTAATCCAAGTCGTGATGCTGTGTTTCTTTTCTTGTTTTTTGATGTTTTTTCTTTTCACGTTTTGTCATGTTGTTTTCCTGTCAAAATTTGAACAGTCGCGATGTTATTATTGCAAGGACTGGAATAGGCCGGAAGTTTGACCACTGGCCCTATGCCCCTATACATGGTGTCATCATTGTCACTACTCCTATACACAGCGGTTCCATATGGTGTCACCTCTAGATACCACTACTCCTATACCCTTTGTTCCTCTCAGGCATATTTGTTTCTTCGTGGCAAGTTGCTCATTAATGGCAAACTTCTCCATCGACCTACGTCGGTTTTGTCCGCGGCTGATGATCCCTGAAGATGGTGGTCTGCTGTGACACATATCTGGCAAAATCACGAAGAAAAAATGAGGAATATGCTGAATGTATCCTCCGGAATGGAACACTGATTTCCTTTGTGCCAAACTACTGGTTGAATGTTTTCACTTCTGGAAGAATCCATTACTTTAAACTGTCCAGTGAGTTTCCTTTGATGCAAACCGGGCTAAACAAAAGACGAGCGCGCATAGGGGAAACACACCAAGTGCAACATTCATCAGAGACGAGCGCGCATAGGGGAAACACATCAACATGTCTTAGTCTATTTTATATACTCCCTTTGTTCTGTTTTAATTGGCATTGGGAGAACTAGGGGTGCATCATATCCAAAAGGGAATGGAGGGAATATAACCCAAACTGTACAATGCCTCACGGCAGAACCGGTCATGCTCGTGCTTAATCCTATAGTTCTCAGTACAGAAGACTCTCCACTCCTCCCACCCTTGCCTGCAGCAGCGGGCAGTTCCCTGGTTCCCCCCTATTGGGCAGCGCCAAGCGTCATCGTCAATGTTGGGCACCGCCATCGGCGGCGGTCCCGAAGGAGACCTGCCCAGGAACCTTCAGGAGACACCATAGACACTCTCCATGGCTTCATGCGGACACCAGCAGCATTCCGTGTTGGTCCACATCATCACGATGGACCCGACCACATTGTAGCCGACGTGGGCCTCACCTTCGACCTGCCAGATATACTCGAGGGCATTGTGGGCCCCGCAGTCAGCGTCATAGCGGAGCATGGCGAGGATGTAGGCCGCCACCATGTGGCTGTTCGCGGCCAGCCGGACAAGGAACCAGGTGCCCGGCTGCGCGCCACCGTCCTTGAAGACGATGTCGAACCCGATGACATAGCATGCGTGAGGGTTGCCGACGATTGCCAGGCGCTCCACGAGGGCGTCGTAGCTCCCCTTGCAAATTCTCTCCCGCTCCAGCGCCACACGCCTGCCCACGGCACGATCCTAGCATGTCGCGTGCATGGCCCTGTAGGTGGCGCATAAACTAGAGAGGTTGTCCATGGACTGCGGGGAGGTTGTGGTGACCCACCCCGCGATCAGGACCGCGATATCATGCGGCAAGGGGAACTCCATGGGCTTCGCAGGGAACAAATGAGGGCGCATGAGACGAAGACGAAGAGGAAGAGTACGCGCGGAGAAGAGGATGGTCGGTTTGTGTTGCAGAGAAGAGGATTGTGTGTCTTTAGTACGCACAGAGAAGATGATGAGACACGCGAAAACATGCAGTGATGGTTATGGCTTTTAAACAACATATGAATATCTTTCCTTTCCAGAGGATTCTATTCCTTTAAACTGTCTCGTGAGTTTCCTTTGATGCAAACTGGGCTATACCAAAGACGAGCACCGAAGTTATGGCTTCTAAAGTGCAGCTGTACACTACTTTAGCCATTGGAGTTGCCAGGAGGAAGGAGATCGCCCACAGCGGGGCCTGCAAAGCGGTCTGTAAAGTACTCCCTCCGTCCCAACTCAACTCTATTTTTAGCTTTGGTCAAACTTACCTTTGACCAATGATTTCTTGCCTAGTCCTTATCCTGATGATCAAGGTCCTCCACCTGCTGCCCCAGATGACTTGGGGCCGAATGATCCTAGCGACCAGAATGAAGTGTCGTGTATGTTGTCCATGGCGCAGGATTATTCAACACAAGCAAAAGGTAGCATATCCTAATCTTTCTCCTCATATATAGCGTGTTAACTAATTTTTCAGCCCCAAATGATCTAGAAAAATTACTCTAGATTTGATGATGCCATAAACTAATTGCTGCTCAAAATAATGACGGTGCTCATTAAGCTCGCAAACTCTTGGCTCGTTTAGAATTGGCACAATACCCAACTTCATCCTCTAACTTTCAATCTTCACTCGACTATTTCACTTTCATCCTTAGTCTGAGTTGGACATCCACATTGGCATGCCACATAAGCTATTATGCCACATCATCTACCCCGGCCACCTCACTTAGAAAAAGATAATAATTTTTTATCATTTTAAAAAGTAACTAGCTAATTAATTCATGTGGATTTACGTAGTTGCATGGGATATACATATTTCTCCTCAATGTTTTTTGCGAAACTATCAAGTGATATATCCTATGTGCACGTTACATATGTAAAAATATTGTAATATATAAAACTTTTAAGCCTAGGGAAGAGAAAACAGGAAGGATGAGGAAACTTTTAATCCTAGGGAATAAAATATAAAATGAAGCTACACGGCTGGCCGGGTACACGTACGGTCCGGGTGTGCTGGTGCACCATAACCTCTGTCGTGCATCCCATGTCAACTCTATTTTATTCTCCCTTTGGATTGAAGGAATGGCAAAGGAATTTTGAAGGATAGAATTTTTAAAGGGTTTTTTCCTACCAGACCATTTGGCTCACAGGAAAAACAAACGGTAGTTTCTATAGGAATGGATTCCTTTGCTAAATTTTGTAGGAAACATAACATGAGCTTGGACCTCTTTTTTCTTTCCTGGCTTATGTTGCAGGTTCCTTTGTTTTTCCTATGATGTTGCCAGAGGGCTTCTCATCTCAATTCCTATATTTTCAATTCCAATAGGATTGCAAAAACATACAATTTCAATTCCTATGTTTTTTCTATTCCTGTGTTTTTCAATTCCTTATCCAAATGGAGCCTTAGGTTTTGTCAAATCTATCTTTGACCAATGATTTACGTAATTTTGATCTGTTTTAACAATACAAGGATTGTACTTTTATATTTACCATGAAAATATTTGCATAATATACAATCTAGTACTTGTTATTGAAGTTAATAAATTCCATATAAATCATTGGTCAAAGGTAAGTTTGACCAAAAGAGAAATAGAGTTGAGTTGGGGCGGAGGAAGTATTATATGTTGTTGTTTGTAGCATAAGGTTTGGTCCTTAAAGCCATAGCCATTTGTACACGCAGCTGATGCGACCGGGTGCACCGAGCTTACATGCGCGCCATGTACCGAGGCGCCTTAACGCGCGCAACTCATGTGCATCTTTAAATTCAATTGGAACCACTCCGTGTTTTATCACCACTACTGCGCGCGTCGAGAGACGAACTACTATGCTGCTACTACTCTATAAGATCAACCGGGCACGCCATCATCTTCTCCGCACGGTCACTCTTCCTCTCTTCCTAAAACCGCAACAAGAAAACGCTGCTGCCAAGCCCGCTGAAGGACGCCAAGGGGAAGCATCACCAACCAGACTTCCACCCGAACAAGGAGTGGGCTCTTCGGAAGATGGCGCGCGATGTATTTGACAATACATTGTGCTCCATGCATCGCCTTGGGATCGGTCCCTTTACAGATTATACTGCAATGGGGACCATGGGCCACTACATCTTTGGCATGATGCACTTGGCCGGTTGCCTCGACGTCCTCTGGGAGACAGTGGCGGACGACCTCGGCGTCGCTTGCCGCGACAACCTGGTTGCGGCGATGTCTAGTAAACTGGGCTTCCTGTCTCTGCTGCGAGAGACGCCCCTGCCCTGCCAGGAGCCCAAGAAGGAGGAGGAGGAGGAGGAGGAGGAGGAGGAGGAGGAGGAGGAGGAGGAGGAGGAGGAGGAGGAGAAGGAGAAGTAGGTGGAGGTGGAGGTGAAGAAGTTTTTTTTCTTGTTCTTAGTCGTGTTGTTTTTCTTTTCTTATTTGTAGTTTGTGTTTTTCTTTTTTTTTGTTTGTAATTTATCTTCTTAAGGTGATGAACTTTATTTTGATGTTCATTGGTGGGCAATAATAGTTCTAATATTGTTGTTCTAACGATAAACTAGTTGACTATTTATCTCTTTTATTTTTTAGAATGGAATATATTTCCACTTCCAACTCTACTGAGTTGGAGATCCAGAAATTGACTACCACCTAGTTTGTCTAACAGCACCAGCAGGGAGAACCTTCCCCCTCACCCTGTGCCCACTCTCTATGTTCAAACCCAACACGGATCCAACATAATGAGCAATCAAACAGCAAAGTACGTAGTAAATCACAAAAAATGCTACAACAGTTTCTAGAGTATCAACATTAGACCACATTAAATGCTCGTGGGTGTCATTGCAAAAGGGTGAAGACAAAAGAGACTTGATTCTGATGGCTTGCAAAGACATACTAGAAGTCAGGGTCATCGAAGTTTTTGCACGATTTGGATTGAGTCATAGTTATAGACTTCAACAATAATAAAATATTTCGGGTGTTTTACTTTCACTAGTGTGTTGGGTTGAGTCTTTTGTTGTTGATCTTCACAACTTGGTGTATCAGTGTGGTCGTACTCTGTACTGAGGAAAAGGTCGGTTTAATGGCAACGACTACTATGCAATTTGGACTCTTGCGCAAGCTTGCAATCCGCAAATCTCAACCATTGGATAGACATCTAAAGAAGGTTACCATTTTACACATAGATTCTTCCTTTTACATAGGCAGGTGGAAGGATTTATGTGTAAAATGTTAGCCGCCATTGTATGTCCGTCAAATGGCTTAAATTTGTGGATTGCACGCTTGCGCGAGAGTCCAGATTGCACATCAGTCGTTGCCCGGTTTAATTATTTCCATTATATAAAAAAATTTAGCCCAGATTAAAAAAGCGTCGTCCACCGAGCGCCGTCCTCACTCTCGTCGTGCATGTTTGACATGAAGAATGTTCCCCCGAGGCTTCGAGGATAGATCACTATGTACGTGGTTGATCAAATAATTTGCATGCCTTGCACAGTACAATATAATTCCAAACCAAGTTGTACCCGTCTATTCGAAGAAACAACAACCATAGGCGCTAGCCGCTACGTGTTTACATTTTAGGAACAAATGAACACACTTGTGAAAACACGTACGCCACATCCGAACCTCAACATCATCAAATTCAACAAGGGGATCAACGTTTCTCCACGACGTTCCGCCTGGTGTTGCACACATGGCTCTCGCCTCATGGCGGCCACGTATCCTGATCCAACTGTACAACTTCAAATAAAGGAGGTCTTGAAGATTGGTGGAAAAATAGTACATATAAGAAAAAAGGGAAGAAGAAAATGGATGGCACGTGTTTCGATACATGAACCGTGAGACTTCTGACTTTCATCTTCATTGTCCAGTTCTCGATTCCGCTGATCTCTCCAGCATGCATTCACACTAGCTACTCTCTGGTGGCTGGACCCATGGTATCCCGTGGCCCACACGGCATGCCCAGTGGGTGGGCCCCGAGAAATGTTGTTGTTGTTGTACGTAGTGTTTGGTTGAGACAATGCAACTTGTGGTCATAACGATAAGAATTAAAAGTTTGGAAGAGTATATCAGATTCAAAAATCTTCATTACTCTCTTTACTTCGGGACCGGGCCTGTCAAATTCGAAAACTCCTCCGCTCATATAGTAACTGCATCAGTTATATATCCAGGCCAGTTTGCAATTAAAATCCAAACTAAAGGTGTAGGCGAAGGTTTGCACAAGAGAGAAGTTGCGCCGCGCCGCCGCATACGGCAACCGTAGGGACGACAAGGAGAGAGGACCCAATGGCGAGGACTCAAGTGTACAACATGACGCTCGAGGAAGACGTGATCACCACCACTGTGACGTCCGCCGGCGAGGCCGTGGAGGACTGGCTTGACAAGGTCCTCTCCGTCCTTCGTCGGCGCCTTCACAAGCTTGTCGTCGGCTCGATGTCGAGTGGCGCCCCAGCTACTCCGCCGACCAGAACCCCATTGTTTTTTGCAGCTCTGCGTTGGACGTCGCTGCCTCATCTTCCAGGTCATCCACGCTGAATACTTCCCCGACGAGCTGGAAGATTTCCTCGGCGATTCCGACTACCACTTCGTCGGCATGGGCGTGGAGGGTGACGCCGACAGACTTTGGAAGGACTGGCAGCTGAAGGTGGCCAAAACAGTGGACCTGGCCGAGCACGCGGCGGAGGATATGGATTGCTCGAGCCTGCGTCGTGCGGGGCTGAATGACACCGCGAGCATCGTGATGGGAACTGACATGGAGAAGCCTTACCGGGTGAGGACGAGCAACTAGGACGCGCACAATCTCTCCAACGAGCAGATCAGCTATGCCTGCATCGACGCCTTCGTCTCCTTTGAGGTCGGTCGCAAGCTGCATTCCGGCGACTACTGAACTAACCACCGAGTTTGCGGTCGACTGCCGTCGATCATCCCGGCATGGAATTCACAGGTGCATCGCTCTAGTTCTAGCTTTTCTGCTTGTGTGCACAATCTCTCATAAAATTATTTTTTCTTGAGGAAACACTATATATTGCTTTCAAAAACATGCATGTTATTTCACATGCATCGAGGTCATGCACATGCATGTTAGTTGTCCATGCATGCTACGCCCCAAACATGATCAACGAGCCTCAAACATGATGATCTCTCAACAAAAAGAGACACCACGTAATGTCATCAAACAAGATCTAGGTCTTTCACATGGATGTTAGACGTACATATGCATGCTACGGCCCAAATATGTATTCCAAGAATAGAATATTTTCTACCATGTATATATATTTCTATATTTATCATATTCTCTAACATGCATGTGTATCCTCTCAACCTATATGGAAGTTCATCTACCACACTAATGAAGAATATTATCCTGTCATCAATAGAGATAACTAATTTCACAGAAGGATGTTCCCTCGAAGGTAGGAGGATAGAATGTGGACTACCATCGTCTAGTAAGCACACAACTCTCACAATGTACGTGGTTCATCAAATTAATCGATCGCATGCTGTCATTATGTATCGCTGTACTCGTCTTTTGAAGAAACGATAGGTGTAGGCGCTAGCCGCTATGTGTTCTGATTTTAGGAACAAATGGACACACTTGTGAAAACATGTACGCCACATCTGATTCTCAACGTCATCAAATTGACATGTTCCGCAAGAAGGGGGCACAAAAATCCTCAACACGTGACCAAACATACTTGATCGCGAGTCTGTTTCACATGCATTATATTCATGTCCACCATCATACATGATCATGACAATTATCTTCGGTTCGATATGGACTCTCGGTCGGCAACGATGGGATCCTTCAAAAAAAAAGATATGGACTCTTGGTCGATTGCCACTCGCGTTCACGTCAATCTCCGCACCTCATTTAAATCATTTGCATGAAATGTTATGAACAATACGGGACGGACCTACAAAGTATGCCAGGTAGGCCATTGCATATCCTGGGCCCTTTGTGTGTCAAAATAAAAAATTGGGCGATGGGACGTGTCGAGCCGTTGCGATAACTGAGAGGAGGCAAACTGCGGTTTGGAGTAACTCTGATCATCGATTCAAAAGCACAATTTTTGAAGCGTCTGATCGTCTACACATACGCGCTTAGACGACGAACCGCTATAAAGGCATACCGTCCTCTTCTTCTCAGCCGCACCTCTTGATCGTTTTTAGCCTCCAAACTTCTCTACTTGCTTCTCCGCCGCACCAATGTCGACCACATCTCTCTCTTTGTTCGCACCTCCATTGCTGCACAAATTGGTAGCCCTGCACTGGTGCGCTCCAGGTTATCGACGTCCTTCGAACCCCTTTCTCCGTTTCCATCGCCGCCAATGCCGGTGGAACTGGAGGCAGCGCCCGCACCTCCTCCACCCCCGTCTCCGCCCGTGGTGCCCTGTAACACCCTCATTTTCATGCATCATGCCTTGCATACACTCATATACATGTTTAACATTAACCCACATAAAGAGGAACGAGTTTAAAATTGATTTGGAGCAACACCGCACTTAAAGTACAGGAAAGTGCGGACTAGTCCGATTTTTCTGAGGACTAGTCCGATTTCTCTCTGACTAAAAATGGACTAGTCTGTTTTTGCCGCGGACTAGTCCGATTTTGCCTCTGGAAAATTTTGGACTTGTCCGATTCTGTGCGGACTAGTCCGATATTCCAAGAATCCTTGAAAATTTGCTAAGTCCCTGGACTTTTCTAGACTAGTCTGGTGTTCCAGCGGACTTGTCCGTTTCCTCCCTAACTAAAGTCGGACTTGTCCAATTTTTGCCCAGACATGTTTGATTTCTCTCCGGACAACTTCGGACTAGTCCGGTCCTTTCTGGACTTGTCCGATATTTCACGACTCCGAGTTATGTGTTTTATGACTTGTTTCTTGGGTATCACATTAAGTGGGCCTAGGGACGTCGTGTCTAACTCTTTTAGAGCCCATGTGGGACTCTAAACCGGCCTCTACTCCTCTCAAACTCGAAATCCATCTAACCCTAGCCTCCACCTCTATATAAACAACCCCACCCCTTGGCTTGACATCTATTTGCCACTTTTCCACCCCACCCAAACCCTAGTTCGTGGAGAGCCACCATCAAGGAGAGATGAGGAGATCCCAAGCAAGAAGAAGAAGAGGAGGAAACGAAAGAGGATCAAGATCTCCACCAAGTCTTTGTTCTTCATCACCAATTCATCTCCAAGTTCATCCCCAACCGTAGATCATCAAGATCCAAGTGTTATCTCCAAGTTTCTTGATTCATTGGAGTCCTAAACACCTGGTTTACCTTCTATTCTCTTTTTCTTACGTGAATTAAACCCCTAATCTCCAAATTTACGTTGATCTAGAAAACCTTAGTTTGCTAGTTCTGTGAAGTGCGGACTAGTCTGGCCTTCTGCAGACTAGTCCGATCTTCCTGGTTAAATTGTGTTGAATTGATTCTAAAAATTTGATCTAATCAACTCCAAACATGTATAAACTTGTTAAATTCTATTATAACTAGCTAGTGATCATTAAAAGCAATCTACTAACAAATTCCACCTTGCATTTGCATTAATCATGCATGTCATGTCATATTGAGTAATATTTGTGCACTCTTTGATTGTGTTTCTTGTCCTATATGTTTATTGTGTGGATTAAACGGATTTGCACTAGAGAGTGTCGCAGAGGATCTACAACACCAAGATTTTGAAGGCTTTGACCCTAATCAACCGCAGGAGCAAGGAAAGTGTCCTTGAAGCATATTGATCCTATTTTTAAAGTAAATGTTTTGTTTGCAAAATTGCATGCTTGTGTCTATTTGATGGGAACCCTATGGTAGGAAGTTTACTAGCATTGTTTGACCACCTTGTCGCCTGGAATTTATGGTAGAGAGTCGGGAAGGGCTTTATACCTTTTTGCTTCGCTTAATTAATTGGGATGGGAAAACGACACTACACATTTAATTATGCATTAATGATATTCTGGTTATTGTGAACTGGTCATTATGATATGGTAATGGGTGATCTAAGCAAGCCTGGTATGTCGATGGGTTGGATGATATGGCGGTTTGCTTGCTTTAGATCTAAGGACCGGTTCATGCGAGAATAAGCCAGGACTACAATGCCACCACGAGGCCAAGTATCGGTGCGGCGTAGCTGATTAATTAGGTCTTTGCCAGTGCTATTTGGACCATTATGGATGCTCGGGGAAGTGGTAGTCGGATTGGGTTTGTTGATGATTGGTGGGACAACCCTGGGATCCGAATGGCTCAAGAGGGGGGCCCTTGGTTGAAGATGTGCTCCATGGGAGACATCGCCACCGGTGAATCCTCAGTGGGGTCTAAATAGGCTAGTAATCCCTTTGTAAAGGCTATTATGTGATCTCTTGGCCATACACCAAAGGAAGTGTAGTTGGCATAAGGAAGGTTCTTTAGTCGCCGACGGGTGATGAAATCACAAACACGTGGGTAACGTGGTACAAACTCTGCAGAGTCTAATAAAACTATCATCATAGCCGTGCTCCTGGTTATGAGCACCTTGACAACATCCATGATTAGAGGGAAATTGGGATTTGGGATGGTTATGGTTGGTATTATGGTTATGGATGGTTATGAATTAAATTTTGGTATTGAATATGGATATTGGTATATGATGATGGATATGGAATATGGACTGAATTATGATTTCTACATGGCTTGTGATGGGTTTCATTCACATACATACAATATATTGCTTTTCAAATGTTTTAATGTACTTTTCAGCACTCAGCCATTATTATTGTCGTCATTTGAATCAGCCACATGTCATACTTTCCACACTTGCTGAGTACGACATGTACTCACTCTTGCAATCCCCCCCCCCCCCCCGACAGTTGCAGGTCAGGATTGGGAGTTTAATGGCGATAATGCGGAGTTCTAGGTCGTGTCTACCGTCTGCTTTGCCTGTGATGTTGCATGGAGCTGCGCTATACCCTATCGCTTATGCTGCTTAGCTGTTTAGTTTGCTTATTTAGTTTATTTCCGCTGCATTAGTTGAACTTGTCATTAATATTCATTAGAGCTTGTATTCGAGGATAATATGGTTTGTGTAATAAAATTTTGTTAATTAATCTTGTTCTGTGGTAATTTTCTGTATACTCTTTTGTGATGCACTCGTGTATGTGTGTTGAACATCCTGGGGACACATATGCGATCACTTGGTTCATTTTCGGAACCGGGTGTCACAGATTGGTATCAGAGACTCAGGTTGACCGTAGGATGCAGCCTAGATAGAATGGACACTTTAGAGCACATGGGAGCACTCAGGAATCGATTTCATTTTGTCGGCTTGCTGTTTGCTATATATATTTGTTGCTTGTGTGTTTAATAGAGGATTTTGGGGTGCTTTAGCATTGCCATGTCCACATAGGCTATATAGTTGTTTAGTTTCATATCCCTTGATGCATATAGTTGGGGACGTTCTCTAATTCTTACCTATTGCTTTTCTCGAGATGGTGAGGACTCGCAACCAGAGGGATGGCAATGATGAGGAGGAGAACCATGGAGTACCTCAGAACAATAATGGACAAGGACCTGCTCCTGGAGCTTACAATATTGAACAGCTACTGGCTATGCAGAACCAGCTCATGCAGACCATGATACAAACTATGGGACAGCTGTAGGCTGGCAATATCAACAATCAGCCCCACATGCCTCCACCGCCGCCCCCACCTCATCATAACTGGTCGGGAGAGTTTAGGAGGACTAGGCCACCCACCTTTGCTCAAGTCGCTGACCCTATGGATGCGGATGATTGGCTCAAGTCCGTGGAGAAGAAGCTTGCTATTGTCCAATGCAGTGACCGGGAGAAAGTGCTTTTCGCTTCTCATCAACTAGTTAGAGCAGCTGCGGATTGGTGGAATTCACTATGCAATGCTCATAAGAACCAAGAGAAAATTACCTGGGCGGAATTCAAGGAGAGTTTCTGTTCTCATTATGTGCCCGAAGGTGTTATGATCTTGAAGCGGCAAGAATTTGAGAACATAAGGCAAGAAAGATCAAGCGTGAGTGAATATCTAGATAAGTTCACTCAACTCTCAAGATATGCGCCTTAGGATGTTAGTCGGGACAGCCGGAAGCAATACTTGTTCATGAGAGGCTTGAACAATGAGATCCAAGTGCAACTACTCAATTATGATTATGCCAATTTTCAGAAGCTTGTGGACAAAGCAATCATGGTTGAGAACAAGATTCGTGAGATGGAGCAAGAAAATAAGAGAAAGGTGCCATATCAAGGACAGCAACAAAGAAGTAATGTGATCCCTCGCTTTGCGCCGCCCAATGCGCCTTATTACAGCTCTCTATTCCTGTTCAGCGCTCTGTTTATGCACCGCACCCAACTGAATTTGTGCAGCAGCGTCCTATCATGCAAGAACCTAGGCCTCCAATGCCCTATGCACCTCGCGCTAAATTCCCTCTATGAGTGTTCAAAACCAAGCTCGTCCGAATAATCCTGGTGGAGTTAAGAAGTGCTATACTTGTGGAGAAGTTGGACACTTTGCGCATCAATGTCCTAAGTCAGGCCTTGGTCAAGGAAGCAATGCACCGAGGCAAAACCCAAGACCCAATGGAGGACAACCACAAGGGAACCGTGGAAAACAGAATTTTGCTCGTGTCAACGTGAACCATGTCTCCACGGAGGATGCTCAACAAGCGGATGACGTGGTCATTGGTATGTTTCTCGCCAACTCCAACCCCGCGAGTATGTTATTTGATTCTGGAGCATCACATTCATTCATTGCATCGAAGTATGTTGCCAAGTATAGTTTGTTTATCTCTCATATGAAGTTTACTCTATTGGTTAAGTCTCCTGTAGGAGAGATGAGGACAAATATGGTATGTCCAAAAGTAAGCCATAGAATAAGGGGGGTATACTTCTCCGCCAACCACATTGTTTTGGATTCTCAAGGATTGGACATTATACTTGGTATGGACTGGTTGAGGAAGCACAATGGAGTTATTGAGTGTGCCACGAAGACGGTGAAGTTGACCAATGAAGAAGGGACCACCGTAGAGTTTGAAGCATCTCAAACCGCATCGAGGCAATTGGAGCTGAATCATATGGACGGTGCTGCAATCGAGGAGATTCCGGTGGTGTGTGAGTTTTTGGATGTTTTTCCGAATGAGTTGCCAGGTATGCCACCTAATCGGGACATTGAGTTTGTTATTGATTTAATACCTGGAATTGCACCTATATCTAAGAGGCTGTAAAGGATGCCTCCTATGGAATTAGCGGAGCTGAAGAAGCAGATTCAAGAGCAAATACAAAAGGGTTTTATTCGCCCAAGCTCTTCACCCTGGGGAGCGCCCGTGCTGTTTGTTGACAAGAAGAATGGAACCCAAATGATGTGTGTGGATTACCGAGCTCTCAACGAGGTGACAATCAAGAATCAGTACACCTTGCCACGCATATAAGACTTGTTTGATCAGATGAAGGGTGCTTGTGTCTTCTCTAAGATTGATTTGAGGCCGGGATACATTCAAATGAAAATTAGACCATCAGACATACGCAAGACAGCTTTTAGGACGCAGTATGGATCTTATGAGTACACCGTGATGTCCTTTAGATTGACCAATGCGCCTGCCTACTTTACATACCTTATGAATAAGGTCTTCATGGAGTACTTGGATAAGCTCGTTGTGGTGTTTATTGATGACATTATGATCTACTCGAAGGATGAGAAGGAACATGAGGAACACTTGAGGCTTACGCTACAGAAATTGAGGGAGGATCAATTGTATGCCAAGTTCAACAAGTGTCAGTTTTTGTTGAGAGAGGTGTCGCTTTTGGGTCATATCATCTCAGGAGGAGGAGTATCGGTTGACCCCGAAAAATTGAGAGACGTGTTGAAGTGGGAGCCCCCGCAAAATGTAAAGGAGATCAGGAGTTTTCTTGAGATGGTTGGATATTACCGTAGGTTCATCAAGGACTTTTCCAAGATAGCCAAGCCTATGACGGAGTTTCTAATGAAGGGAAGGGCTTTCCAATGGACTCAAGCTTGTCAAAATAGTTTTTAGGAGTTGAAGAAGAGGTTAACAATAGCCCCAGTTTTGGTACTGCCGGATGTAAGCAAGAGCTTTGACATATTTTGCGACGCATCAAGACAAGGACTTGGATGTGTTCTTATGCAAGAAGGTCAAGTTAGTAGCCTATGCGTCAAGACAATTGAAGAAACATGAGCAGAATTACCCAATGCATGATTTAGAACTTGCAACTGTTGTACATGCCTTGAAGATTTGGAGACACTACATCCTTGGACATAGGTGTGAAATTTATACAGATCACAAAAGTCTTAATTATATTTTCACACAAACGGATCTGAATTTGAGGCTACGAAGATGGTTGGATCTCATCAAAGAATATGATTTGGAAATCAACTATCGTCAGGGGAAAGCTAACGTAGTGGCCAATGCTTTGAGTAGAAATGGAGTAAGTAATCAGCTCATGGTTCGAGAGTTGCAATCCGAGTTATGTAAGGAGTTCGAACGGTTGAAACTTGGATTCGTAAATGAGATGGAGATGATGGAGTTAAACCCAACCTTGGAGGAAGAAATTTGAGAAGCACAAACAACAGATGAGGAGATCAAGGAAATCAAGGAAAGGACCGAAGAAGCGAGAGAATTCATATTTGATGAGGATGAACATGGTACCCTATGGCTCAGAAAAAGGATTGTCGTGCCCAATGTGAAGAATATTCGGGAGATGATATTAAAGGAGGCACATGACTCGCCATACTCGATTCACCCCGGTTGTAAAAAGATGTACAAAGACTTGAAGACTTGCTATTGGTGGGATAGCATGAAAAAGGACATAGCTGAATATGTTGCATTGTGTGATGTGTGTCAATGAGTCAAGGCGGAACATCAAAGGCCAGCTGGATTATTGCAACCATTGAAGAAGCCGGAATGGAAGTGGGAAAAGATTGGAATGGACTTCATAGTTGGGTTACCACGTACTCAGTCCGGGCATGACTCAATTTGGGTAATTGTGGATCGCTTAACCAAGTCAGCTCATTTTGTCCCTGTGAAGACCAAATATATAGCTGCACAATTGGCCAAAATATACATGGAGCATATTGTGTGTCGACACGGAGTACCGAAGAAGATAGTCTCGGATAGAGGTTCTCAATTTACCTCTAGATTTTGGCAGAAATTGCATGAAGCTTTAGGAACAAGGTTGAATTTCAGTTCGGCATATCACCCTCAAACTAATGGACAAACCAAGAGGACCAATCAAATTTTGGAGGACATGTTAAGATCTTGTGCTTTAAAGCATGAGAAGAGTTGGGACAAAAGCTTGCCATACACCGAATTTTCATACAACAATAGTTACCAAGCGAGCTTGAAATGTCACCATATGAAGCGCTTTATGGAAGGAAGTGTAGGACACCTTTGTTCTGGAATGAGGCAGGAGAAACTCAAGTATTTGGTCCAAATGTGTTGCAAGAAGCCGAAAAACAAGTCCACATAATTCGTGAAAACTTTAGGGCTACCCAATCAAGACAGAAAGGCTATGCGGACAATAGGAGAAGGAAATTAGCCTTTGAAATAGGAGATTTTGTTTACCTGAAGGTGTCACCAATGAGAGGTCATAAGAGGTTTAACATAAGAGGCAAGCTAGTACCTTGTTATATTGGACCATTCAAGACTTTGGACAAAAGAGGAGAAGTAGCGTATAATTTGGAGATGCCAGCTCATCTCTCGGACGTCCATGATGTCTTTCATGTTTCCCAGATCAAGAAATGCTTGAGAGTACCGGAAGAACAAGTAACAATGGAAGAATTGGAACTAGAGGAAGATTTGACTTATGCCGAGCAACCGGTTAAGATTGAAAACCAAGGAGAGGGTCACAAGGAACAAGGTCATTCGATGGTGTAATGTTCAATGGAAGCACCACACAGAAAAAGAAGCAACATGGGAATTGGAGGATGAACTCAAAAAGGAATTTCCCTATTATTTCTCTTTTGCATCGAATCTCGAGGTCAAGATTCATTTTAAGGGGGGTAGGTTTGTAACACCCTCATTTTCATGCATCATGCCTTGTGTACACTCATATACATGTTTAACATTAACCCACATAAAGAGGAAGGAGTTTAAAATTGATTTGGAGCATTTAAAATTGATTTGGAGCAAAACTGCACTTAAAATGCAGGAAAGTGCGGACTAGTCCGATTTTACTGAGGACTTGTCCGATTTCTCTCTGACTAAAAACAGACTTGTCCATTTTTGCTGCGGACTAGTCCGATTTTGCCTCTGGAAACTTTCGAACTTGTCTTATTTTGTGCGGACTAGTTCGATATTCTAAGAATCCTTGAAAATTTGCTAAGTATCTAGACTTTTCTGGACTAGTCCGGTGTTCCAGCGGACTTATCTGTTTTCCTCTCTAACTAAAGTCGGACTTGTCCAATTTTTGGCCAGACTTGTCTGATTTTCTCTCTGGACAACTTCAAACTAGTCCGGTCCTTTTCGGACTTGTCCGATATTTCACGACTTCGAGTTGATCTTTTGTTTTACGACTTGCTTCTTGGGTTTCACGTTAAGTGGACCTAGGGACGTCGTGCCTAACTCTTTTAGAGCTCATGTGGGACTCTAAACTGGCCTCTACTCCTCTCAAACTCGAAATCCATCTAACCCTAGCCTCCACCTCTATATAAACAACCCCACCCCTGGGCTTGACATCTATTTGCCACTTTTCCGCCCGACCCAAACCCTAGTTCGTGGAGAGCCACCATCAAGGATGGAGGAGGAGATCCCAAGCAAGAAGAAGAAGAGGAGGAAACAAAAGAGGATCAAGATCTCCACCAAGTATTCATTCTTCATCACCAATTCATTTCCAAGTTCATCCCCAACCCTAGATCATCAAGATCCATGTGTTATCTCCAATTTTCTTGATTCATTGGATTCCTAAACACCTGGTATACCTTCTATTCTCTTTTTCTTACGTGAATTCAACCCCTAATCTCCAAATTTATGTCGATCTAGAAAACCCTAGTTCGCTAGTTCTGTGAAGTGCGGACTAGTCCGGCCTTCTGCAGACTAGTCCGATATTCCTGGTTAAATTGTGTTGAATTGATTCAAAAAATTTGATCTAATCAACTCCAAACCTGTATAAACTTGTTAAAATCTATTAGAACTAGCTGGTGATCATTAAAAGCAATCAATTAACAAATTCCGCATTGCATTTTCATTAATCATGCATGTCATGTCATATTGAGTAATATTTGTGCACTCTTTGATTATGTTTCTTGTCTTGTATGTTTCTTGTGTGGATTAGACGGATTTGCGCTAGAGAGTGTCGCGTAGGACCTACAGCACCAAGAGTTTGAAGGCTTTGACCCTAATCAACCGCAAGAGCAAGGCAAGTGTCCTTGAAGCATATTGATCCTGTTTTTAAAGTAAATGTTTTGTTTGGAAAATTGCATGTTTGTGTCAATTTGATGGGATCCCTATGGTAGGAAGTTTACTAGCGTTGTTTGACCACCCTTGTCACCTGGAATTTATGGTAGAGAGTCGAGAAGGGATTTTTACCTTTTTGCTTCGCTTAATTAATTAGGATGGGAAAACAACACTACACATTTAATTATGCATTAATGATCTTCTGGTTAATGTGAACTGGTCAATATGATATGGTAATGGGTGATCTAAGCAAGCCTGGTATATGGATGGGTTGGATGATATGGTGGTTTGCTTGCTTTAGATCTAAGGACCGGTTCATGCGAGAATAAGCCAGGACTACAGTGCCACCACGAGGCCAAGTATGGGTGCGGCATAGCTGATTAATTAAGGCTTTGCCAGTGCTATTTGGACCATTATGGATGCTCGGGGAAGGGGTAGTCGGATTGGGTTTTTTGATGATTGGTGGCACTACCCTGGGATCCGAATGGCTCAAGAGGGAGCCCTTGGTTGAATATCTGCTCCGTGGGAGACATCGCCACCGGTGAAACCTCAGTGGGGTCTAAATAGGCTAGTAATCCCTTTGTAAAGGCTATTTTGTGATCTCTTGGCCATACACCAAAGGAAGTGTAATTGGCATAAGTGAGGTTCTTTAGTCAATGACGGGTGATGAAATCACAAACACGTGGGTAAAGTGGTACAAACTCTGCAGAGTCTAATAAAATTATCATGATAGTCGTGCTCCCGGTTATGAGCACCTGGGCAACTTCCATGATTAGAGGAAAATTGGGATTTGGGATGGTTATGGTTGGTATTATGGTTATGGATGGTTATGAATTAAATTCTGGTATTGAAATTTGATATTGGTATATGATGATGGATATGGAATATGG
This sequence comes from Tuctoria greenei, assembly GCA_036927565.1. NCBI lineage: Eukaryota > Viridiplantae > Streptophyta > Magnoliopsida > Poales > Poaceae > Tuctoria > Tuctoria greenei. Next base: position 127,532,447 of record JAYESD010000003.1, on the reverse strand, counting down.
ACTGGTATTATGATTTCTACATGGCTTATGATGGGTTTGATTCACATACATACAATATATTGCTTTTCAAATGTTTTAATGTACTTTGCAGCACTCGGCCATTATTATTGTCGTCATTTGAATTAGCCACATGTCATACTTTCCAAACATGATGAGTACGACATGTACTCACTCTTGCAATCCCACCCCCCAACAGTTGCAGGTCAGGATTGGGAGTTTAATGGCGATAATGCGGAGTTCTAGGCCGTTTGTACCGTCATCTTTGCCTGTAGTGTTGCATGGAGCTGTGCTATACCCTATCGCTTATGCTGCTTAGCTGTTTAGTTTGCTTATTTAGTTTATTTCTGCTGCATTAGTTGAACTTGTCATTAATATTCATTAGAGCTTGTATTCGAGGATAATATGGTTTGTGTAATAAAATTTGGTTAATTAATCTTGTTCTGTGGTAATTTTTTGTATACTCTTTGGTGATGCACTCGTGTATGTGTGTTGAACGTCTTGGGCACACATATGCGATCACTTGGTTCATTTTCGGTACCGGGTGTCACACGCCTGCACCTCTTCCGTCTGACTATGATGAGTCTATCCACCTCATTGAGTAACGCATCGACAAACTCGATGGCAAGCTTAAGGAGGTCACGGACAACCTATTCACCGCCGACGTGCAAGCAAAAGCACTCGACAAAATGGTGCAGGATGTATTTGACAATACATCTCACTCCTGTCGCCGACTGGGACTTGGGATCCTTTCCCACCACACCACCATGGACTCCGCCGGCTACTACATCTTCGGGTTAGGCTTTGTGGCCGTGCGTCTCGATTGCCTCTACGAGACGATCGGTGAGGAGGCTGGGGTTGAGTTTCGCGAGCAACTGGTGAACGCAGTCGGCCGGAAGAAGTTTGATCTGGTGTTGGAGGATGCTCCACCGGCGGTTGTGGCGGAGGTGGAGGCGCCGCTGGCAGATGTGGAGGTGGCGGAGGAGGAGGTGGACAAGTAATCCTCCGAGTAGAGTAGGATTAGTAGTAGTTTTTTCTTTTGTTTTCTATGTTTTTCTTTCTTGTTTCTAATATATGTTGTTTTTAAGTTAATGAAAATTGTCTTTTATTCTATGCACTACTGGAAAATCGATAAATTACGTTGGTCGGGGCCGACGTAATTAAGGCTTGGACCGACTTAAGTTACTTAATTATGTCGGTTTTACCTTAATTACGTCAGCGGCCGGCCGACGAAGCGGATTGGACGTAATTAAGGTAACTTACGTCAGCCGCTGATGTACGTTACCTTAATTACATCGGTCTACGGCAACCGACGTAAGTTGCGTACCGAGATGGACCGCGGGCTGGGCCGGAGTACTTACGTCGGCCACAGCTGGCCGACGTAAGTTAAGTGGTATAACTTATGTCGGTTGAAACTAACTGATGTAATTTAAGTGATTTAACTTACGTCGGTCAGGACAGACCGACGTAAAATAAAATGGGCTAACTTACGTAAGCACGACCATAGCCGACGTAAGTTAAGTTTTTGTTTTTTTAAAAGAACAGAAACTGACTACCTCGCTCGATGGCGAGAACACAGAACAGATACACAGAGAATATACAGAACATATACACAGCAAAACAATTGCAATTAAGTTCCAAAACATCAACAACAAAAAAACATCCACTAGGCTACACGCTAGCCCCTCCACTGCCTCCGAAATCTTCTCGGTGCATTCCCGAACCCTGCAAAAGAAACATAATCACTAGTAAACATCAATGTCAACTCAGTGATATCATCAGAGTCCAAGAACATCAGTGATAATTGTTAGAGTTGGATTGCTTCACATTAAGTGGTCTTTGGTATTGCATACAAAAGAAGGAAGCATGTTGTAGTTTCAAATGAAGTAATGTTGCATATATAAACAGCAAACTAGCAGGTATCAGAGTTGGAGACTTTAGGTAACAGGTCAAGCTTATGAACCACTAGCCCTTTGTTAACTGGAAGCACTGACAACTTATTAACTATATACTAATCATTTCTTCCATGGTCAAAAACTATTAAAGCTTGATTACACTTTACTTCCTCACCACTATAGGAATCAATATCTGACAAGTCATCAAGATCTACCTCTATGTTCTACCTCCTTATCTCTCTATGTAAAATACTAAAATGGATACAACAATATTAAAGAGAGAGTTTATCACTTGCTCTGGTGTCTGCTGCGGCGGAAGCGTAGTAATCTCGATATCCTGATCGCTTTGTGGAGCAAGAGCCTGCCATTGCAAAATATTAGAAAATATATGTTATTGAAGTGTTGTGAAATTTAACTACGGTACTTTAAATTACTTACCGCCACCGCTGCTTGCATCTGGGCCATCATTAAGGTCGTCCTCTGCTGCTCCTCCCTTGCCTCTGCTCTTGTCCTCTCCAGCTATGCCTGGGTTTGCTTCAGCGTCTCCTTCAAGGCCTGGAGCTCCAGCTGGGTCTGTGAGAGACAACCACTGGTCCCAACGGACGAAGCCTGCGACTATGAAGCGCCTCTCAAAGGTCGCGTCGACCTTGAGTCGACAACTCCATCAAAAATGACAAACCTACAAAGGAATGAAAACACTAAGTAGAAGAAGATTAATTGAAAAAGAAATGAAACATGAACAACTAAACGTCCGTGGGCCTTCCCACCTCTGCTTGCGTATGTGGCTTGGGGGTCGATCGGCGTGCTTTCCCAATCGTAATCTGCACCGTGTATCTTCATGGCCTCCTGCGCGTACTTTGCCTACAGAACAAATAAATCTTGTAAGCATGTCAATAATAGTATTAGTTATAATGAAATTGCTAAATTTCGAAAACTTACCAGTCGGTCGGCTGCGACCTGACTACACTGCATTGGCTGAGAAGGGTCACTTCCCATGTGACCTCTCTTCCAAACCTGGGTCGGGGTCGGCTCCTGACCCATCTCTCGCTCCTGTATAGCCATGTTAGTGAGATAAATATATTAGAAAGACATAAATAAATTGAAAAGGTACTTACCATGCGTTTAGCCAAACGCATGTAGTCGTGGCCGCCATAGTTGTGCTTGCCCTCGGACCCCATGCGGCACTATCTAGCCTTTGTGGACTTATTAATGAAAGCGTGCTAGCCCAGTACAGACATATAGCTAAGTACGCCTCGATGTTACCCTGTAACTAGGAAATACTAACCTACACATATTTCATTTTTCATCAACGCAGTTAACATACGTAGATATTGTAAATATTTAAAAATATTAAAAACTTATCTCCGCGTACTGCTCCTCTATCAAGTACGAATCGAAGTCCTTCCTAAATAGACCCCTTTGATGCTCCTACTCCTGCTCCCGGGGGTGCCGCTTGTAGTACGCGTTGACGACTAGAATCAGGGCATACGACAATGCCGCCGTCGTGAGCTTCTAAGCTTTGTAATGGAACACACGTCTCGTGTTGTCCTCCATGCCCGGTTCCTCTACTTGGTACCTCAGCTTTAAGCAAACAAATATTTAAGTGATATGCATTAAAAATTCAAACGAGTTGAAAAAATGAAACAGTTAAACTTACCATAAAATCGTGCCACACGGCTCCCTGAACCGTGCCATGGACTGGGTGAGAGACACGAGCGTAGTCATCCAACGACAGGGCAGGGAAACCGTCAATGACACCGGGGTAGTGCAACTTCACGATAGCACCCAGAACACTGTTAAGCTGCCTATGGTTCTTCTCGACCCCCGTGAACGAAAAGTCGTACCAACATCTACAAAATATATTAAATCATTAAGTAAAGGAAAACAACATCTAATATTTCATATACTATATATAGTTTTTATCTGTCTCCAACAGGACGGATCGTGGTCTGCTGAGTAGTAACCAGAGGAGGAGTCACAAAGTGGGTGCTCCTCGTCCGTTGCCTCTGCTGCGACACTGCCGCGTCCTGTGACCCTGAAGGCTCTGCGGAACCACCGTAGTCCAAAGGAAGGCTGGTGGTAGCCGGATGCAGAGGGAGGCTAGCGCTAGAGGGCTCCCATAGTGGCCCCCTAGCCTCTGACTCGGGCTCCTGTAGCGGCCCCCTAGCCTCTGACTCGAACTTAGAAGTCTCTGAGTCAGACTGCACAAAAGGAAAATATTGAAAATAAATAATTATTAACAACTGCAATTTCTAAAATAACTTTATTGTAAACTAAAATTTACCTCCATCCACTGAAAGCACACGACAGCTGAGGGTGGAGCGTGCGCCAGAAAGAGGGAATGTCGGCTCGAAGGTAACGAGGTCCCTGAGCAAGGGTCTCGGGTGGCTCGAACCCTCTCACTGGCTTCCCCTTCCCCTTCCCCTTTGACGACATCCTGTTGCAAGGAATAAATGATTAATATGCAAAAATAATATACAAAATTAATGTTAAATTAGGGAATAATATGTTACTTGCTCGATATCTTGAGCGCCTCCAACTAAGTCATCGAGTCCTACACCAGGCTCGACTGAGAAGTAGTCTGGCAACTCTTCCTCTTGGTAGACACAATCAACCTCAACTTCGTCATGGTAATCATCATCTCCTAGAGCGTATAACCACTCACGAGGATTCTCCTTATGTACCACCCACCAAGCTTTAAATTTATTACATGGATAAGGTAGATAGTACACTTGCTCTACTTGGTGTGCAAGAAATAATGAACCGAATCCTTTCAACCTTTCCTTGTGATTTACTTCGACCATGCCAAATTCGTTTACTCGAAGTCCACGAATGGAATCAAACCATTTGCAGTCAAAGAATACCGCTCGAATTGTCTTATATGCGAGAAAAGTGAATTCAAGGATTTTTTTTAATACTCCCATAGTATTGTGTTTCATGATCTTGCGAATCGATTGCCCTCATCACAACTCCGGTATTACATGTTGCCGTGAGAGGACGGAGAGATTCAAATTGAGTTGTACGGAATCGAAAGACGTTGACATCATATCGACCATAGCTTCTAACATTAACCACTCCACGGGATAGTTGTCGCAAATCTTCATGGACGTTGGCATCTTTTTGGCACTGTGCAATATATGGAGTTATTATAAAACGTAAGCATTTTTAAGTTATATGAAAATGTTGTTAACATTGATAAGTTATCGAGAAAACGTTACATGATCTCAAAACCAGGAAAGAAAATTAGATCTCCTATTTATTCCTTCCCGTCGAATCTGTTCTATTTGCTTGCTCGTGGGTTGATGTCTATGTCTCCAATTTTGCTTGTCGAACATACTACACGAAAAAGAGAACCTTTTAGAATACATGTGTCGGAAAAGATGGTGAAAATCATAAGTGTAGGAGAAACACTTACTTGAAATATTCATTCATTTCTTCCATATTAGCGTAGATGTAGAAGAAAGCAACACGCCTTTCTGTTTCGCTAACATCGGAGGAAGTGTAACTACCAATAGTAGTGCCTCTTGTTGCAAAAAATAGAGAGATCGCTACAAGGAGGTTGCTCATCCATATTGTACCGCATTACCGAAGTATTAATATTGTGTTCCTTTACAAAGTAAACACTTGAGAAGTATCCTACTGCCTCAGGAGTAAAAGATTCGGCGATGCAAACTTCAACCCTTGCCTTGTTACCAACCATTGGTTTCAGATATCTATGTGATCTTTCAATATGATACATCCACCTATATTGCTCGGGACCACCCACTTTCGCTTCAAATGGAAGATAAACTAAGAGATGTTGCATTGGGTTGAAAAATCCTGGAGGAAATTTTTTTTCCATCTTACACAAAAGTACAGAAATCTCCTTCTCCAATTTAGTTATCATCTCTGGCGTGATTTCTTTAGCACAAAGTTGCTTATAGAAGTGGCTAAGCTCGGCTAACACCTTCCACACTGCATCGTCAAAATAGCCTCGAAACATAATAGGCAGAAGTCTTTCCATGATTATGGGATAATCATGACTCTTCAACCCAATGAGCTTTCCTGTTTTCGCATTTACGGCTCCTCTCAGACTAGTTGCATAACCATCTTGGAATTTCAACCTTTGCAACCATTCGAGAACTTCTTTTTTTTTTCTTTAGGTTGAAGGCAGAAACGAGTGTGTGGTTTACCACCATTTTCGGAGAGCTCAAGAGTTTTACGGTTACAAAGCTCGGCAAGATCCCTTTGAGCCTTTAAATTGTCTTTTGTTTTACTCGTCATGTCCATGCATGTTCTTATGATACATTCGGCCATGTTACTCTCTTGATGCATAACATCAATGTTGTGCCTTAGAATCAACGACTTCACATACGGTAGCTCACAAAGTCCACATATGTGAGTCCAATTGTGTTTGTCTCCGTAACCTTCAAAATATACAGGACGACCTTCATCTGGCACAAATTTGTCCAACATATCAGATATTTCTGACCCGTTAAGACATTTCGGTGGTCCTTTAGTGACAACGGTGTTCTTTCTGAAGACATTCCTCTGTTGTCTAAACAAGTGATTCGGAGGCAGCCAACGTCTATGACAATTGAAGTAAGATATCTTGCCTCCATGGGTAAGTCCAAAGCATCCGAGGCACATATCGGACACGTCAACCGACCATGATTGATCCATCCAGAAAACATGCCGTATGCCGGAAAATCATGAACGGACCACAAATAAGCAGCTCGGAGGTTGACTTTCTGCTTCTTGTAACAGTCGTACGCTTCGACTTCTAGCCACAACATTTTCAACTCTTCGATCAACGGTTTCAACATAATGTTGAGACGTGACCCAGGATGATCTGGCCCAGGTATAATGAGGCTAAGAAACATAAACTCATTCTTCATGCAAAAAGTTGGTGGAAGATTGTACAGAATGACAAAGACGGGCCAACAGAGTATGTTGTGGCGTTTGTGCTGAACGGTGTGAACCCATCTGTTGCCAACCCGATACGAACATTTCTCGCTTCACGAGCGAATTCTGGGTTGAACCGGTCCAGCGCCTTCCATGCCTCACCATTGGACAGGTGCGTCAGGACTCCATTGTTCTCATGCTCACCTTCTTTGTGCCATCTCATGTGTCTGGCCGTTTTTTTTTTTTTGAAAGGAACAACTGCATCAACCTCGGTGTCACAGGTAAGTAACGAAGCTTCTTACAGGCAACTTCCGTCGTCACAGTATTACCATCGTTATTAACAACTTCGACAAACCTCGGTTGACCACATTTCAAACATATGTTATCATTGGCATGCTCTCTCCAGAAAAGCATGCAGTTATCCGGACACACATCAATCTTCTCGTGCTTCATATCGAGACCGGAAAGATTTTTCTTTGAGTTATACATATCTTTAGGCACTTTGTTCGCATGTGGAAGGGCGTCTTTGAACAAATCGATGAGCATGTTGTAACAATTGTTAGAAAAGAAGAACTTAGACTTAATTGCCATATGTCTAGTCACAAAATTGAGGATTTACATTTTATTGTGTCCATGTAGCGCCTCTTCTAAATCTTTGAGACATTTGAAGAACCCTTTAACCTCTGCTGTTTGATGATCTTCTATAAGCTCTGGTCGTATAGTTTCTAGCATCTCATCCATCATATCAACCTCTGTGGCATCATCATTGTTCGCTTCCGCTTCTTGTTCAGCTTGAGAAGCTGTCTCACCGTGGAAGTTCCACAACTCCTAATGTGACACGTAACCGTTTCGACACAAGTGCATCGTAAGTTCCACTTTGTCAAAAAACGTTCTGTTTCGACATTTTATACATGGGCACCACGCCTTATCTCTATTTGACAACGAAAAAGCTTGTTCCACAAAAGCTTTTGTCTTGGCGTACCACTCATCTGAGTGACCACCAGTTCTGCTCTTCCAACCAGTGTACATCCAACTACGATCTTCGCCGATGTTTGACTCTGCAATTAATAGCCGGACAAATTTCCATTAGTTTCTCATTAATTTATGCATGATAGAGGAAATAATGAGAGAGACAGTGAATTGGGTCTGTGCCAGTTCGAAGCCTGACACAGGCCATGCTCGGGCTTGACCTCAGACCCCGCTCGGCGAGCTCGACGAGTGACAACTCCTAGACTCTCGTCCAGAGGAGGTGAGGCGAGGACATCGGCGAGATGACGAAACAGTTGGAGAAGAAGCTGTGGAGGAGGCCACAACTACAATGGTCTACACGGCATGATCACACTTATTGCGTGTCGTTCCCATCTGTGTTGGTCTACACGACGAAAATGTTTGATTGTCATCCGTCTCAGAAATCACAAAATTTTGGCAGCATAACGCTACATATTTAAACATACACCCCCCCTATCCAGTGCAGTTCTTAAAGTAGAAAGGGTGGCAACTGGTTAGCTCGGAAACATGTTGCCTTACGGATGTTGTGAGTCAAGGACAAATACTCGCAACTACGTTTTCGGAGTTTTTATGGACTTATACGTACTCACAAACACGCGCGATGTTAATGGGTGGTCTTGCACTGAAGAGATACCTAGCTACATACTTTTAGGGTTAGTAATTGGCAGCCTGACCCATATACACTTAACCCTAACGATTCACCTCATGTCACCAGTCACGGGTCATGATCGTGACCCACACTGCGAATAAACGGTAGGGTTGGGCCCGATAGGCCGTATATACGCTACATATATACCACGGCTCGGCCAGGCTTCGGGCCGGCATGACACGCTCGGCCCGTGAACGGGCCCGACACAGCCCGACAGGCGAAAATGGGATCCGTCGTGCTTGGTCTTGGCTTATGGTCCGTCGTGCCGGCCCGGCTCGACACGGCAAATTTGCGGGCCTCGCCGGGCCTAATGTTTTCATGCACGAGACTAGCCGGGCTCGGGCCAGGCCGGCCCGGCACAGCCCAGTGGCCATCTATAGCCACGACAGAACCTAAGTGCCCCGACAACCGGCCGCCACCAACGCCGCCCTCGACATAAACCAATTAAGCATAATCTACACTACACGAATTAAGCATAATCTACACTAAGCAAATTAAGAAAAATTAAGCAACTTAACCACTTAAGCATAATTAAATAAACATAATCTAAAGTAAGCAAATTAACTAATTAAGCATAATTAAATAAAAAATTAAGCAATTTAAGCATAATTTAAACAATTAAATTCAATTCAATTTCAAATTTAAACAATTCAATTCAATTCAAATCAAATTTAAACAATGCAATTCAATTAAATTCAAATTTCAATGGAGGGGGAGGGGTCTGTTGAGGGGAGGGGGTGGGGTGGTGGGGTGGGTCTGTGGAGGGGAGGGGGGTGGGGGGTTTGTGGAGGGGAGGGGAGGGGAGGGGGAGGGTGGGGGGATCTCTGCAGGGTAGGGGAGGGGGCCGGGGAGGGGAGGGGGAGGTGGGTTGGCGCTCGCGGGGGAAGGGTAGGGGGAGGGGGCGGCACTCGACCGTGGAGGGGAGGGGGAGGGGAGGTGGAGGGGGAGGGGTGGGAGGGCAGGACGTCGGTGGTCGGCCGGGGAGAGCGGGGTAGCGCTCGGGGAGGGGCGGGGGGGGGGGGGGGTTCGGGCTGGCAGTCGGGGAGGGGAGGGGAGGAGTATACATGGCGGCGGTAGTGTCGGACAGCGCCGGGCGCGGCTGCGCGGCGGCGGGGAGTGACAACATCAAGCGCGGCAGTGGGTAGAAGAAAGCAAAGCAGCGCATGGCGGGGAAGGAATAAAAGAGAAGGTGTGCGCACGGGGGTTAGGTTAAAATACATAACTTACATCGGCTAAATAGTAAAATTACATCGTCCTATTTAACTTACATCGGCCATCCTCCCAGCTGACGTAAGTTAAGCCTAACTTACGTCGACCATTTTATTCACGTCGGCTAGTTGTCCAGGCCGACTTAAGTGTACATTTACTGCTATCGGTCTACTAATTTACGTTGGCGGCCGACGTAAGTTAACTAACTTACATCGGTTTTTTCTGGCCGACGTAATTGTTAGCATTTACTATAGTGATGTTCATGAACAATTTGTCCTACAGTACAAGTATTAACGAAAAACTCCTTCTTTTATCGAAAAACATCGCATATGGAAAATTAACACATTAGTAATATTATATATAATAAATAGTAAACACATTAGGATGTACGTAGTAGAATTATATTTCAAAAAATTACGGAAATAAAAGCTAGATCGTGTAACTGTACATCGCATCCGGATGATGCAAATATTAATTAATTTTATTTCATTTCTCTTTACCAGCTGTCATCATGCCCCCCCCACTAGCCTGGCCCTAGGCAGTAGCCCCAACCGCCTAGGCCCAAAGTCAGGCCCACCTTTAAGACCATCCATAATTGTTCGCGGTAAAGCTTACTGGACTACTGCCTGTGGATCAGATGGTCTTATCTCTTAACCCCTTGGTGCAGAAATCGATTTCTCAGATGCCCTGCCGCACTGCTGTCTCTGTGCGACCCTGCCTAGATGGTTGCCACGTACGTTGACGCACTGAATCATACAGCCATACAGCCAAGGGCGCACTGCACGGTTCACGCGACTGTGCCACCCTGCCCTGATGATTGCCACGTACGCAAACGCACTGAATCTTGCAGCACACATGGGCACACAACTCCACGTCCGAAATTTGCTCAGCAATCCGAATAACTAGGGGCTCGGTGTGCACGATCCATCAGCATGCGCACGAGCACGACGTGGCCAAAAAGATATGTGTTTGGTTGCTTGTCTTGGATTGAAATGACTTGGATTAATTGGATGGTCCAGTCATGTGTTATTTGTTTCGCGGTCAGATGGACAGGGTGATCCAGGTACGAGGAATATAAAATATTCCTCACAGATGCTGGATGAGATGGTCTAGGATATTTGGTTGGATGTGAGCCCATCCATCTTATCTAATTATGCTTCTTAGTAATGTAATTAGTGATAACTAACTTGTTTGTTGTTGATTAATAATTACAATTATGATATTAACATTAATATATGCTAGTAATATGATAATTAGTATATAAATAATTAATGTTATGAAATTATGAACTTAGATGATTCAATAATCCACCCAAGTTTCATGCAACCTACCAAACAAAAAATTGGATCATCCAGTCCGTCAAACCAAACGTTAATATGGATGATCCAATACATAAATAAATGGATGATCCTATATCTCCAATCCAAATTAGACGTCAAACCAAACACATTTAATGACTGAGCACTTTGTCACATATCACTAGAGTGTACGCACAAATACACGGCCTCAACACCGGGGTTAGGGTGCATCATGGACTAACCACATCATCCGCCCAAACACTCACGTAATTAGCATACACCTGCAAGAGCAACTACCTAGCTGCATCCTTTGCATACGAACGGCAACGCCAACAACCTTTTACTTTTTGTACTACGTACAAAGAATATTCCTTGTCCATGAGCAACTAATAATCAGCATGTGACCAACAATACACACACACACAGACACAGACGCACACACACACACACACACACACACACACACACCTTGCGATCATGTGTGTGTGTGTGTGTGTGTGTGTGTGTGTGATGATCTTTTAACAAAAAGAGAAAACACGTAATGTTGTCATCAAACATGATCGCAAGGTTTTCAAGTGCATGCTGTTACATGTCCATGCTTGCTATGCACCAAACATGATCAACGAGCCTCAAACATGACAATATTTCAACAAAAAGAGAGAAAAACACGCGTAACGTCATATCTTACATGATTGTCGACGTCTCTCTCAAATTAATGTTAACCCCCCGAACATAAGATCAACGAGCCTCAAACTTGTCGCTTTGTAGTTACAAAATGAACTACAAAGCGACAAGTTCATGGAGACGGGGGTGTATATATATGTATATGTATATGTATATATATATATATATATATATATATATGTGATCTTTAAACAAAAAGAGAAAAAACACGCGTAACGTCATCATATATGATCATCGAAGTCTCTCACACATGCATGTTATAGTTTTACATGCATGCTATGCTATGCCCAAAACATATGATCAACGAGCCTCAAACTATATATATATATATATATATATATATATATATATATTTATATATATATATGACGATCTTTCAACAAAAAGAGAAAACTATATATATAACATGTTAGTTGTCACGCCCCAAACATGATCAATGAGCCTCAAACTATATATGACGATGTTTCAACAAAAAGTAGATAAAACACGTAATAATGTTGTCATCAAACATGATCGCGAGGTTTTCAAGTACATGTTACTTGTCCATGCTTGCTACACCCCAAACATGATCAACGAGCCTCAAATATGACGATCTTTCCACAATATATATATATATATATATATATATATATATATATATATATATATATATATGTGTGTGTGTGTGTGTGTGTGTGTGTGTGTGTTTGTGCGCGCGCGCTAATGAATGAATGTGTGGTATGTTCATTGTCTTGTACTTTTTTCTTGTGTTTTGTGACGATCTTTCAACTATATATGACGATCTTTCAACAAAAACAAAAAAACACGTAACATCATGAAACATGATCAAGGTATTTTGGGTGACAAACTGAAAAAATGGAACATTGCGTATACCTTGGGCGGGTCGGCCCTTTGCGTGTCAAACATAAAAACTGGAACTGAAAAACTAAAACACCGCTAGACGGACCTACAAAGTATGCTAGGTGGGCCACTACATACCCTTGACCCTTTGCGTGTCAAATTAAAAAACTGCCCGTGAAGCCGAGATGGGACGCGTCGAGCCTTTGCGATAACTTAGAGGAGGCAAACCGCGGTGTGGATTAATTCCGACCCACCGACCGATTCGAAAGCGCAGTTTTTGAAGCGTCCGATCGTCTCCACTTGCACGCTTAGACGACGACCCACTATAAAGGCACACCCGTCCTCTTGCATATCCGCTGTACCACTCCATCGATCGTAGCCTCCAAACTTCTCTTGCTTCACCGCCGCACCATCACCAACAACCTCTCGCTCTTTCTATGCACCTCCGTTGCCGCAAAAATGGGTAGCCCCGCACCGAATCGCTCCAGGCCGTCGATGTCCTCCGAACCCCCTTCTTCTCTGTTTCTGTCGCAGCCAATGCCAGTGGAACCGGAGGCGGCGCCCGCATCTCCTCGGTCCTCTTCTCCGCTCGCGGCGCCTACACCTCCTCATCCTATTTGGGTTTAGGTGATTGTCTGCCTCGTCGAACACCGCTTCGATGAACTTGATCAACGCATGAAGGAGGCCACCGAGCACCTTTCCGCCACCGCTGGGCGTGCAAAAAAGCTCGGCAAATTGGACGGGATGTATTTTTCGATACATCTCGCTCGTGTGACCATCTGTGTCTTGGGAAACTTCCCGTCTGCACCAGCATGGACACCGCCGGCTACTACTACTTCGGGTTAGGGTTTGTGGCCGGTCGTCTCAACGTCCTCTACAAGACGATCGGGGAGGTGGCTGGGGTGGAGGGCCGCCAGCATATTCTGCAGACTGTCGCCTGGAATCTTCAAACTCAATTTCCCGAGGAGTGGGCAGCAGCGACGGCAGCGGAGGAGGCGGCGGCGGCAACGGCGAAGTAGGTGTAAAATCCCACATTTTCCTTCATATGAGGTTCAGTTGTAATTTGGTTGTTAATCCTACTGGAGACCAATTATAACCATACTTATAAACTTGATCTCATCAAATCTTTTCTTCTACTCATGCTTAAATTTATTAACATGGGGAATGAAGTTCACCAATAAACTTAGATTAATTCTTTCAACCTCTCTTCAATGTTTGGAATTATTTGAAGAAAGATTGCTAGGCCAAATTAAATATGCAGTACCAAATAGATATTCAAATTAATATAAATTGAATATATACTACTATATATTTGGCGCTGTCAAAATTATTCAATTAAGAGGCCATAAATTTTTCTTTGGTTTTCTAATATTCCAAATGTACTTCCTGCAAAGTTTCATAAATTTTGGACTCCATTTGCTATTTTAACTGAGACGCTTAGCAAATTCAAACCATGTTTTGAATTCAAATTTTGAATTCTGTTCAACTAGTTTGAACATTAAGATTTGAACACACTCTCATGGTCAGCATAACTTGCTTGACTTATCCTCATAGTTTCAAAATTTTTGGAACTCAATTGCTATTTCAATCAGCGACACCATTGAATTTCATCCAAATTCAAAATTGAATTTGAAATTCAATTGAAACTTGCTCCAATTCAAAATCCAATTGCAGAATCAAATTCTAGATATTTATTTGAGCCTCCCCACAAAAGCTAGAATTTTTTGACAAAATTTGGTATGAGAATTGAAGTTACAGAGAAGGGAAGTGGATAAGAGGAGGTGGGGCCCACTGTCAGCCGAAGCACTCGAGTGAAACCCACAGGGGGGTGCTCTGTCTCCAGCTCGCCCCGCCAATCGACACCGGCAGCGTGCGACACCGCGATGCGCATGCATCCACCGAGCTTCTTACTTGCTTGCGCCGTAGCGCGCTCCCTTCTCCCCTCCGTCCCTATAAATACCCCCCTTGGCCGTCGCCATTGGACTCCATCCCGGTTCACGGCATTTCTCTGCCCCTGTTCGATCGAGCTCTCGCTGATGATTGCAGCGTTTCTTTCCGAGCTGTAAGTAGACAAAAGGCGTGTCATAAATTCCCCTACGTATTCTCTTGAGTCGTTGATCGTGACATAGCTTCTGCTCGGCATATTTCAAAGTTTCCGAGTCACCGTCGAGGAAGCCGTCGAGAACCTTCCCTGTGTCGCCGTAGAACTCCATTCTAGGCCATCTCCAGCTTCGATCCTTTAAGCAAAAAGTTTCGCAATCCTCTCTAGTTCATGCTCACAGAATCTAAGCTTATGACCAGCAGTGTAACTTGAGTTCTTGATCGAGGACCGAACGATTTCTCAATAGAACAGCAAAGCTTTGCGCTTAAATTCATTTAATTCTTGCAATCATCCTTTAATCTGGTTAGTAGCTTCTATGTGTCCTAAGGAAGCTCCATGCCCAAAAACCCTGAAAGTTATCAACTGGGCATCTTAGATTTCAAGTTTTCGCGGCCGCTGGTTGAAAAACCGCACTTCACCGTCGAACTCAGCCTTGCCGGCGATTTCACCCCAATCTGACCACCAAATTATACTCCTGGTGATCCCAAACCCCCCCCCCCCCCCCCCCGACATTTTCCCGAGCCTATTGAGCCATTCCCGAGCATTTACGACGAAGGCTGAAATCCAAGCTCCGCCATCACCGTCGCGCTGCCGTCTCCGGCCATCGCCGGCGTGATTGGACACCACCATCGGCATGCGGGGTCGATTTTAGGGTTGAGAGGTCACAGCGAGGCCGAAAGGAGGTCGACGCACCTATGTCCAGTGAAGCACCACCGCGGTTCCGGCGAGAAGCGCCGTCGCGTCGCGAGATAGACGAAGGCCTATGGGCCCCACTTGTCAGCGCCTATTTCAAACGCCCGGGATCAGCTGCGGCACTATATCCGATGCAGCTGCGCGGTTGAACCCCGTGGCCCCCAGTGTGGCCCATATGCGATTGGCCCATTCAAATAAAGTGTGACCGACCCCTTTTATTTGAAATTTCCAATAGGAAAATAAATCCAGATTCAATCCAAACTTAGAAAATCCATAACTTCCAGTACAATTATCCAAAAATTTCCAAATAAATCTCGTTAGAATCAGATTGAAGAATACTGTCTAGTGGTTCACTTGGATTTGTATGAAAAGCCATAGAAATTCCTCCATAATTCAGATAAACAAAATGTTTAAAGAATTTATTTCCACAGTTCTGTTAATTGGAAAATTTCCAATTTTGGTCAGAACACTATTCTTAATACCTTTGATATCAAGTAAAAGTTTCGATCTCTTTAGACTTAAAATACTAGGTTGATCCTAATCCCAAATCTCTATATAGTTATAAATTGAGAAAATGGAAAAAATCAATTTCCAGAAATTTACCAAAACTTGAAAAATCAATTTCTCGACGTAGAAAGCTCAGAAAATTGTGAAACAAATTTTCCTAGAACCAGTGAGACCCCCTCTACATGATACAACCCTTGGTAGCCATAATACATCTCCAAAAAGTTCAACCAAAATTTAGAGAAGATTATTGCTTACCATAATTGTTAAGAATAACAAACATCCTTTATCATCCGTTGTTCTTTGCAAGAGTCTTCTCTATATCTCTAGTATCCACCATAAAAATCCCAAAGTCAATTAAGATAATTATGTTATTTTATCTTAATATACTCACCCCACCTTAAGCATCTTAATTATTCACAAAATCATTTATACCTATTATATGCATATCGTGTAGTAGCTGAAATCGAGGAGCAGCTGGAAGCATTGGAGGTCCAGCTGCCAGAAACTAACATAGACTCAAACTCGCATTCAGGCATGCCCCGGTTTGCATTTAAGTTCCTTACAGTGTTTTTAAAGTTTTCATTCACCTTACATCTTCAAATGATTTTTCATTACGTTTAAGGTGTTTGACATACACTTGCATGGCCCACAAATCCTATGGAGTCTTGGGTAGGTCTACGGCCCGCTGAGTAGACACTGCTATGCTCATACTCATAGGAATTCGGTAGAAGACAAGTAGTTGGAATCTACTCGCAAGATAGGAATTTTATCATACGGGAGATACGGGAATAAGAAAATGGTGTATGAATATGAAAGTGAGACCGAGCAGTGGATAGGATGCAGTGAGACGTGGTCTCACGTGCGTAGCCCTGCATGTGTCGATTGAGGATTGTTTCGTGTGCGGCCCTGCTGGAGAAGCTTGAATTGTACCGGTTACATACTGGAGGAATGGGCTCCAGTAAAATGACGTAGCTTGATATTGGTTTGTTGAGGCATTCCGTTCCATTTTATAGGCGTGGGTTCAGGGAAGCAAGGTGTAAATCAGCTGGTGGGCACGTCAGTGTATGCCCCACGCAGTGACCACCTACTCGTGATGGATCGACCGGTTCTACATTCGAGTGTTTAGTGAAAAGTAGCCATATACTACTAGTACTGAATTGTGTAGGTACTGCTGAAAGTACTCGCTGGCATTTCTGAAAGTGCGTATGTGTCGTGTTGTTCTGGCCGAATACTGATTGCAATCACCATCCCTCGCAGTAATAGAGTACCACTTGTTCACTACGCTGTGACGTAGTAAATACTGAAGAAGTCAGGAGAATATTATATATTGGTTTACAAATTGCTTGAACAACCTAGTTTGGCTTAGAGATAGTACAATTAAAAGTTTACAGTTTCCCCATACTTTACTTGTAATTGCATTATGTGCTTTGTGCACGTCATATCGTCAGCAAAGTGTTTCTTGTTTGATTGTGGAGTCTATGATGTGCCGTGCCCGAGGAATGTCATGTGCTAAATAAAACATTACTATAAGCATCCACTTGTAGGCGAGTCCTTATGCTTTACTTACCTATGCTTAGTATTCACCCTTGCATATGTCTAGTGAGACGGGTTAGTCTTGCTGAGCTTTATGCTCACGTTTGCAGTTAATGAGTTTTTGCAGATTATACAACTGATGACGGGTTTGACAACGAGGCTGCACCCCCTACAGGGTTTACAGACGAGTGGGAACCCTGCACACCGCCGTGAATTGTGTGTTGCTACTGCTGAGAGCATGGATGATTTTGCTTTTGCATAGCTAGTGCTGAGAGCGTAGCTATGATGTATAGTTCTCTTTCCTTTCGTAGTACTTTTAAACTTCCACTGTGCTTTTAAATAATGACTTCGTATTGTAAATTTGTTCTCGTTATTTTTCTTGTATACTGTTGGTTGTCGCATCGCACGACACCACCCAATGAGATCCTTGGAGGTCGGGATTCTGGTCCCCACAGTAGGCGGCACAGCAGCATCGCCAGAGGAGGAGGCGGCGGCGACGGAGAAGGAGTTGAAGGAGATCTCCTCTGACTCCAAGTAATTTAGTATTTGTAGTTTTTCTTTTTCTTGTTTTCTAGGTGCTTTCGTAGTTCTTATTTGTAATATATGTGTTGTTTTTATTTTAATGATATATGTCTTTTCTATTCATGAACAATGCGTCCTATGCAATATCGAAAAATAACTCCTTTATGAAAAAGTGGCAAGATAACTGTTGTTTAATATCTAGCAAATAATTTGTTGTGTTGCGACAATCGACGACTCATGGTTGAAACTCCATTGAGATCGTGGTTGAGGCTACATTTCTCCTCTTTTGTGTTTTTTCACTCAATTTTTTTATTTGTAGTTGGCGCATCTGAAAATGTATTTTTAGTAGTAGTATATACTACATGTTATCATTTCATTGTGATTAATGTTACAAAATACCGATTGTTCGCCGTGATCCTTTCGTGGACTTGGGTGTTCTATATTTGCATATTTTTTTGCATTAGCACATA
The DNA here is from genome assembly GCA_036927565.1 of Tuctoria greenei. Classification (NCBI taxonomy): domain Eukaryota; kingdom Viridiplantae; phylum Streptophyta; class Magnoliopsida; order Poales; family Poaceae; genus Tuctoria; species Tuctoria greenei. Next base: position 127,514,157 of record JAYESD010000003.1, on the reverse strand, counting down.
TACATTTGGCGATTTATATTTTTGTTCGTATTCTTTTGGAATGTCCCACTAGCTAGCAGATGACTTCTTTTAGATTTTGATCTCCGTGCATGACAACAAAGATGAATTAAGAAGCGAGCATGTTGTCTGAAGAAGTCTACCCGTCTAGCTACACGCACTATGGCCAAGAATCGACGCGACATGACATGTAATTAATCATGATTGCATGCGTGCACAAGGGCACGACTAGCATCTCAACGCCTGCGAAATTTTGTTCGTTCTTCTTGGCATGCCACAATTGAGATTTTAACAATTCAATTTTCATTGCCTGCACCTCCAATTTTAGTCCCACCTATTGTAACCCTATTTCAGCCACGATGAGTATAAATGGAAACACTGGCCTCTGTCCTCGACAACCGTTGCCCCGCCCTTCCGGTGATCTCGCAGTACTCCAAATGTTTTGTCTCTCTATCCTGTGTTCCATACTTGTATTCCTAAGAAATTCCCATGTTTTCATTTTCCATGTTTTTTACAATTTTTTCCCCACGGATCTCGTAGTGACGCATCAAATCTCTTGGAGGTGTTCACTCTTGGGTACAATGTCGGGAGACCATGTTTGACGGGCTCTACCAAACCTCTTCGTATCGCAGACTCCAATTTTGTGCTAGGTAAACTACACGATCCATGCTGTCTTTTTATATAGCTATATTGGCTTAGTTCTACATGATCCATGTAGTTTTGGGCTAGTTAAGTTCTACATGATCCATCCTGATATATGAAGATTAAATAAATTAACAAAGAAGAAATGTGATCTTTTGTTTCACGAATTTAGTTATATATATATATATATATATATATATATATATATATATATATATATATATATATATATATATATATATATATATATATATAGCATATAATACATCTATCCCGAAATAAATGTCGCTCCGATAGCTTTTTACGGTAGTGTATTTCTAGTTCAATTCCTGGTAGGGAACAACAAATACTAAAAATCAGAGGTAGTATGTAATTTCTGGATTCAGAAGTAAATGATGCATGGGTTATCTAATCAACCACTCCAAATATTATACTCTCATTCATGTTTTACAAATTTGTATTCCTAATATTTTCAGTTCCCACGGTTTTTACACTTTTTTCTTTCTTGTGGCTTTCTCGGATCGTACGTTTTTTTTCTATTCCATCATTTCAAATTCCTCCGTTCGAAACGAACACTGTAGTTTATAGAAACCACACCGTCCGATCAACAATCTACGTCGGTCATGTAATCTGACGTTATCACTGTTATTCGAAATGACTACTTACAATGCTCTTGACATTAAGAAAAAAGACATCAAACTGTAAGGTCATCTACAAGCATTCATGGTGGCCAACAAGCACCTGGTATAACTATAAATGTGTTGACTATCAAAATTTAAAAAAAAATTAGAAAAAATTAAATCCTTTGCATGGTATGCAGAAAATATTGCAGCACATGATGTTCAGGAACCCTGAGGTTCTTCACTCCCTGGTACTATGATGCATGAACCAACAGCAGGTATAGATATACAAACCCGAAATACTTCTTCCTCCCCAGCGTAACTTTACTTTTGGAGCTTAAAAAATGTCCCACTCCAACACTAACGGTATCTTCCAACTACCCATATCACATCACATTACTACCTGCCTCTCTACCGTGCAATTGTTTTGGTAGAGCGTGTTAGTTTTTTACTCCTTTGGCATTGAATTTGGAGCATTTCGAGAGACTACGTTTTGTTCTTTAGATGTATTGATGATGGGTGTATCATGGTCATTTGCTTTCTTTCCTAGGCTCTACTAATTGTTCTAGCATGCCTTGCGATTCTACTTTCTTAGTAGTCGTAATAGTTAACAATTCATCAGCTTGTGTGATGGCTTGATTTTTTGATGCCTCCATGCTGTGCTCTCTTGCCGCCAGCCACTCCAGCCGGCACGGCACCCACGCCCTTCTGCTGGCCACTTCAGTGTCCTCCCCGACGCGTCTCCCTCGCCAATCACCACGTCCCGTCCTTCGTGTGCCATGATGACCCGCCGCTAGAAAATCCCTGGCCATTACTCGCCCTGCCACCAATCCTCCTCGAGAGTTGCTCCTGGTGATCTCGCCTAGACTGAACCCTCGCTTTGTTAAGCATCGCAAGCTCGGACTATGCAGTATTGCACCTGCAGTAGCCGCCACTAACAAGTGGACCCTATGTCTCATTGGCCCACATGTCAGTGGCAGCTAATGCAGGTGCAGTACTGCAGAGGATTTCAATCCCGCAAGCTGCATGCCTTATTTGTCTTGCATTCGCCACCTGCTACCGCCACTGACTTGTGTACCTGATGGCTCGTTTTAGGGTATGAACAACAACAAACAAGTCAAAAATGTACTCCCCCCGATCAAAATAGTTGTTGTTTAGACAGTCCTAAATAGTTCATTTTTTATTATTTGTTGATCTGATACGACAATTAATATAAACCAGGAGGGAGTAATACAAAACAAAATGCTGCTTGGACGCAGTCCTCCCACGCTCGTATTTGCCGCACTCGTTGTGAAGATGGTACGAACATCAGACTTTTCTTCTTTTCACACAATTTGTACATGATACTAAACTTGGTCAGGCGGTAATTTGCTTTAATCGTTTACCATTTGAATCAATATAACAGAGGGAAAGAAGTTTGGAAGAAGTGTGGCTAAATGACTTAAGGTTGCCAGAATACGCTATGCATCCTAAGTTAGTAGAACGGAACATGTGAAGCTACAAATTCAGTTCTCCACTAGGTTGGGTGCTGCGGTTGGTATTAACTAGCAGCACTTTGTTGATGATGTGATTATGTTCACATAAAGACATGCATCCCTTAGCAGTGCAAGCAAGTGGGTAGAGGTTGGCCATAGTAACAAGAGAGATATAGTATGAGACATTCTGGTTAGCGTTGTCACACCCCCACACAAGTATTTTTTTTCTCGCAATATCCATCTTGTACGTTTGAAGCAACTTGTTATACAATGTACAAGATTCCTGGGACATGGAGACACACCGGAGAGCGCAAGAAAGATTTTGAAAATTGCTGGCGAGCGCTACAAGGGGTGGCGCTCAACTTTGCATGCCACCTATAAGAGTTATTCCGCCGATGAAGAACGTATACGAAAGAAGCCTACTGATGTAACAACGCCCGAGTGGTTGCACCTAATAGAATATTTTGGGTCTGAGCGATTAAAGGTCACCTAACTTTTTAATAGCTTCGCATCATACAAAAACTATTTGATTTACATTCATTTGTAGAATTAATTCTTAAAATTATTGTAGTTAATAAGCAGGACCAATTCTCAAAATTGAAGAAGACAAAAGGCGAGTCACTTGCTTGGCTCCAAATCCTACGCCCAACTTAGTTACGAGAAGGTATGAAAAATAAATCATGCTTTTACTTTGCATTGCAAACAATATGTATACCGACATGTTGAATTTTACTTGTATTTTATGCAGCAAGACCCAGAGACTAGAGAAGAACCCGATGACATACAGCTTTGGGAGGCAAGCCATTTGTTGAAGAATGGTGACTTGGCAAACAAGCAGGCAGAAGTTGTACATATGAGTAACACTTTAAACAATCCATAATTAAATAAATATTTGCTATTTACTTGTGACTTTTCTTTTCATATATAGATCCAGGCACGTGCCCATGTGGACGACATGGAAGCTGAGCAGGGAGGCCCAATTACAAATGAGGAGAGAAACCATAACTTGCAGCGATGTTATAGACCCTCAATCGGTTGTGCAGGATCACAGGTTCAGGGGTGTGGTTATATGGCTTACCCCACTGGTCCTGAACGTGAACGTATGCGTATCTTGATGTCTGAACACCTCAACGATCAAGTTCAAAACATAGAAGATAGAAATGCAGGCCTCAATCACATAGTGCAGGAGTTGGAAGGAAGAAATGATAGCTTAACCATCCAGATGGACTGCATAAACCAGAAGAATGAAGAGTTAAACATTCAAGTCCAGAACCTACAAGGTCAGATAGCAACTGATCGTGAATAGACAGCTAAGGAAATGCAGGACATGCGTGTCTCAATGGATGAAATACAGAAAATGATGATGGAGACCACTCCAAAAAAGGTCCAACCAAGGAACCGCCAAAAGCCACCTGCTGCAACAATTAGTCCCAGTCAGCTTAGGCAAATTTACATCCAAACACGTCGCGACCGTAATACTTGAGTGTTGTTATGCGTGTTGCAATATCAATTGATGGATGTTTATTGTTAAACCCGTGATTCTGTTGCCACTAATTTTCAAACCTGGTGCATTAGGATTCTACTACCGCTAATTATATAACGTGGCATTACAAATTTCTTGTCACGAATGATAATTGTTGCAATAGGAAGCTATTGCAACAAATTATGAAATGTTGCAGTACAAACATTTGGCCATGACTCAAAAACGTTGCACTAGACTGCTATTGCCACAACACAGAAAACGTTCCATTAAAACACTATTGCCATAGATGAGAAAACGTTGCATTACACCTCTATCACCACAAATCATTAGACGTTGCATTACAACCGTACTGCCACATATCAGAAAGCGCTGCATTATGAACCTATTGCTATAGATCAGGAAACGTTGAATTAGAAACCTATTGCCATAGGTCAGGAAACGTTGCATTACGAACCTGTTGCCACTGATAAGAAATCGTTGCAATACCCAACTATTGACCACATATGTGAAATCGTTGCAGTACCATACTATTTTTCACGGATCTGAAATCGTTGCAGTACACTACTATTCGCCACGTTTGTGCACTCGTTGCAATAACATACTATTTGCTATGGACGTTAAACCGTCGTAGTACCATATTATTTGCCACGGTTGTGACATCGTTGCAGTACCATACTATTGGCCACGAATGTGAAATCGTTACAATACCGTGATTTTCATTGCAATACCATAAATCGTCGCAATACCATAAATCGTTGAAATATCGTACTATTTGCCACAGCTGTGAAATCGTTGCAATACTGTACTATTTGCTACGAATGAGAAATCGTTGCAATCACATACTATTACCACAAATGTGAAATCGTTACAATATCATGCTATTCATTGCAATACGTTAAATCATCGCAATACGCTAAATCGTTGCAATAACATACTATTTGCCACGAATGTGAAATCGTGGCAATACCATACTATTGTCACGGCTGTGAAATCATTGCAATCACATACAATTACCACGAATGTGAAATCGTTGCAATACCATGCTATTCGTTGCAATATGTTAAATCGTCGCAATTTGCTAAATCATTGTGATAGAATACTATTTGCCACAAATATGAAATCGTTGCAATACCGTACTATTTGCCATGATTGTGAACTCATTGCAATACCGTACTATTCCTTGCAATACGTTAAATCGACGCAATACGTGAAACCGTTGCAATAGCGCACTGTTTGCCACCGATGTGAAATCTTTGCAATACCATACTATTTGCCACAGATGTCAAGGTGTCGCAATAACCTAACGCCACGGGAATTATTATGACGATTCGTAAAAACTATCACCATGCTCCTTTTCGTTGCAACAGTGACCTATTGCGACGAATTTTTTCGTTGCGATAAAGTAGAATCCTTGTAGTGCCCACCGTGTGGTCAAAAACATGAAATATGCAACTCTTGAACGTTCAATGTTCAAAGGGCCATACGCAGTGCTGATCCCTAGCGCAAGAGATAAATTACGTGGCCACCTATAGTGCTATTGAAAAGCATGTAGTGTGTTTTTTAAGAAACACGCAAAAGCGCCTCGTACTGGTGCAGCATTAGCCAAAGACGTGGGACCCTCGTCGGGTGGTAGAAAACCCAGTCATGTAGCTCGAGACGTGTAACACCCTCATTTTCATGCACCATGCTCTGCATCCATCATTAAACATGGTTAACATTGAGTAACATAAAAAGGAATGAGTTAAAATGGATCTAGAGCAAAACCGCAATAAAGAATTATGGGAAGTGCAGACTAGTCCGTTTTCGGCGCGGACTAGTCCGATTTCTCTCTGACTTCAATCCGACTTGTCCATTTTGCTGCGACTAGTCTGCTTTTCTCTTTGAACACTTTTAGACTTGTCTTGTCCACTGCGGACTAGCCCGGTGTACCGAATCCTTGGAAATTGACTTGTTCAGACTAGTCCGGTATTCCAGCTGACTTGTCCATTTTTCCTCTGTCTAAAGTCGGACTTGTCCGATTTTGGCCGGACTTGTATATTTTCCCCCTGCATAGGTTCAGACTTGTTCGATGTTCAGTCCGGACTTGTCCGACATCTCTCTGTCTAACTTTGGACTAGTCCGGCCTTTTTCGGACTTGTCTGATACATCACGACTCCGATTTGATCTTTTGTTTCACGACTTCTTTCTTGGGTTTTACGTTAAGTGGGCCAAGGGACGTCGTGCCTAACTCTTTTAGATCCCATGTGGGACTCTGAACCGACCACTATTATTCTCAAACTCGAAATCCACCCAACCCTAGCCCTCCACATCTATATAAACAACCCCACCCCTTGGCTTGACATCTATTCGCCACATTTCAACCACAACCAAACCCTAGCTTGTGAATAGACGCCACTAAGGAGGGAGAAGGAGATCTAGAGAAAGAAGAAGAAGAGGAGGAAACGAAAGAGGGTCAAGATCTCCATCAAGTTTCGTTCTCCCTCACGAATTCACCATCAAGTTCTTCATCAACCCTAGATCATCAAGATCCAAGTGTTGCCTCCACTACCCTTGATTCTTTGGAGTCTTAGACACTTGGTATACCTTCTACTCTCTATTCCTCACGTGAATTCAACCTCAAATCTCCAAATTCACGTCTATCTAGAAAACCCTAGTTCGCTAGTTTTGCGAAGAGCAGACTAGTCTGGCCCCTGCGAACTTGTTCGATTTTCCTAGCAAAATTTTGTTGAATTAATTCTAAATTGATTCGAATCAACTCCAAACCTGTATAAACTTGTTAATAACCATTGTAATTGATTAATAAAAATTACTAACAACTCATTAACTAGTTTTTCTTTGCATTTGCATTAATCATGCATGTCATGTCATATTGAGTAATATTTGTGCACTTTTTGATTGTAATTCTTGTCTTGTATGTTCATTGTGCGGATTAGATGGATTTGCGCTAGAGAGTGCCGCGGAGGATCTACAGCACCAAGAGTTTGAAGTATTTGATCCTAACCAATCCCAAGAGCAAGACAAGTGTCCTTGAACATATTAATCCTGTTTTGACAATAAATTTTTTATTTTTAAACTGCATGCTTGTGTCAACTTGATGGGAATCCTATGATAGGAAGTTTACTAGCTTTGTTTAACCAACGTTGTCACCTGGAATATATGATAGAGAGTGGGGAAGGGCTATTTACCTTTTTGCTTCGCTTAATTAACTGGGATGAGAAAACAACTATACCATTTAATTATGCATTAATGAGATTATGGTTAATATGACATGGTAATGTGTGATCTAAGCAGGCATGGTGTGTGGATGGGTTGGATGTTATGGTGGTTTTGCTTGCTTTAGATCTAAGGACCGGATCATGGAGCGACCATCCAGGGTTTACAATGCCACCACGAGGCCAAGTATGGCTGCGGCGTAGCTGATGCTAGTATTGCTTGGACATTTGGCGCACCGGGGAAGGGTAGTCGGATTCGGTTTGGATATGGTTGGCGGGACTCCCTGGGATCCGAATGCCACGAGAGGGGGCCCTTGGTTGAAGATGTGCTCAGTTGGAGACATTGCCACCGGTGAAACCTTAATGGGTCTGTACGTGCTAGTAGTCCCATTGTAAAGGCTATTTTGTGATCTCTTGGCCACACACCGACCGAAGTGTGAGACGGCATAATAAAGGTTCTAGTCATTGAAAGGTGATGAAATCACAAACACGTGGGTAAAGTTGTACAACCTCTGTAGAGTGTCTTAAAAACTATCATGATAGTCGTGCTCCCGATTATGAGCAACCTGGACCCTCACATGATTAGAGGGAAATTGGGATTGGGGATGGTTATGGTTTGGTACTAGTTATTCTATTATGGTCTATGGTATTGGATATGCATAATGGTAATGGTGAAATCTGGTATAATGGTCATGGATGTGACATATCGATGTGACATATCGATTTATTCTATGATAATCATTGTGGGATACAATGGGTTTGCTTCACATATTTATAATATACTACTATTCAAATGTTTTATTGTACTTTTCAGCACTTAGCCATTATAATATTCATCATTTGTATCAGCTACATGTCATACTTTCGACACTTGCTGAGTACGAAATGTACTCACCCTTGCAATTCCCCCACCAACAGTTGCAGATCAGGATTGGCAGTGCAATGATGATAATGTGGAGTTCTAGGCTGTGTCTACCGTCAGCTTTGCCTGTGGAGTCTTGGAGCTGTGCTATCTCTTCTGCTTAGTTGCTTAATTAGTTTATTTCCGCTGCATTAGTTGAAACTTGTCATTAATATTCATTAGAGCTTGTATTCGAGGATATTATGAATTTTGTAATAAAAGTGGTTAATTAATCTTTTTTGTGGTAATTTTCACTTTATCCTTTTGTGAATGCACTCGTGTATGTGTGTTGAACTTCATGGGCACACATATGTGTTTGCTTGGTTCTTTTTGGAACCAGGTGCCACAAATTGGTATCAGAGCCACAGGTTGACCGTAGACGCAGCCTAGATAGAATGGACACTTTAGAGCACATAGGAGCACTCAGGAATAGTTGGGTTCTTGTTTGGTTTGCTCTTTGCTATGTATTTTTTGCTTGTGAGCTTAATAGAGGATTTTGGGATGCTTTAGCATTGCCATGCCAACATAGGCTAGTATAGGTACTTGCGTAGTTTCATATTACTTGATGCATATAGTTGGGGACGTTTCTAAATTCTTATTTCTTGCTTTTCTTTAGATGTTGAGGACTCGCAACCAGAGGGATGGCAATGATGAGGAGGAGAACAATGGAGTACCTCAGAACAACAATGGACAAGAACTCGCTCATGGAGCTATCAATATCGAGCAGCTATTGGCTATGTAGAACCAGCTCATGCAAACCATGATACAGACTATGGGACTGTTGCAGGCTGGTAACATCAATAATCAGCCACACATGCCTCCACCGCCACCCCTACCTCCTCATAACCGATTGGGAGAGTTCATGAGGACTAGACCACCAACCTTTGCTCAAGCTGCTAACCCTATGGACACCGATGATTGGCTCAAGTCTATGGAGAAGAAGTTAGCTATTGTTTAATGCAGTGACCGGGAGAAGGTTCTATTCGCATCTCATCAACCTGTGGGAGTAGCTGCCGATTGGTAGGATTCCTTATGCAATGCCCATGAGAACTAAGAGAGGATCACTTTGGCGGAATTCAACGAGAGTTTTCGTTCTCACTTCATGCCAGATGGTGTTATGATCTTGAAGAGACAATAATTTGAGAACCTGAGACAGGGAAGATTGAGTGTGGGTGAATATCTCAATAAGTTCACTCAACTCTCAAGATATGTGCCTGAGGATGTGAGATGGGACAGCCGGAAAAAATACTTGTTCATGAGGGGCTTGAACAATGAGATCCAAGTGCAATTGCTCAATTGTTGTTATGCCAACTTCCAGAAGCTTGTGGACAAGGCAATTGTGGTTGAGAACAAGGTCCGTGAGATGGAGCAATACAACAAGAGGAAGGCACCATATCAAGGACAGCAACAAGGAAGCAATGTGCGCCCTAACTTTGCACCACTCAACGCGCCATATTTCAGCTCATCCGCGCCTGTTCATCGCCCTGGTTATGCACTGCGCGCAGCTCAGTTGGTGCAACAACACCGTGTCATGCAAGCACCTAGGACTCCAATGCCTTTTGCACCTCATGCCAACTTTCCTGGTGCAAATGTTCTGAATAAAGCTCGTCCAAATAATTCTGGTGTAGCGAGGAAGTGCTATACATGCGGAGAAGCAGGACACTTTGCACATCAATGTCCTAAGTTAGGCCTTGGTCAAGGAAGCAATGCTCAAAGACAGAACCCAAGACCCAATAGTGGACAACCGCAAGGGAATCAAGGACAGCAAAATTTCGCTCGTGGCAACGTGAACCATGTCTCTACGGAGGATGCTCAACATGCGGATGGCGTGATGATGAGTATGTTTCTCGCAAACTCCAACCCGGCGACTATGTTATTTGATTCTGGAGTATCACATTCATTCATTGCATCAAAATACGTTGCCAAGTCTAGTTTGCCTATCTCTCATATGAAGTTTACTCTATTGGTTATGTCTCCTGGAGGAGAGATGAGGACAAATATAGTATGTCCAAAAGTAAGCCTTAGAATAAGGGGGGTAGACTTCTTTGCCAACCTCATTGTCTTGGATTCTCAAGGATTGGACATTATACTTGGTATGGACTGGTTGATGAAGCACAATGGTGTCATTGAATGTGCCACAAAGACGGTGAAGTTGACCAATGAGGAAGAGATCACCATAGAGTTTGAAGCATCTCAACATGCACCGAAGCAATTGGAGCTCAACCACATGGATGGTGCCACAATTGAGGAGATCCCGGAGGTGTGCGAATTTTTCCACGTGTTTCCGGATGAGTTATCAGGTATACCACCTGATCGAGACATTGAATTTGTTATCGATTTGATACCTAGAACTGCACCTATAGCTAAGAGGCCGTACAGGATGCCTCCTAAGGAATTAACAGAGCTCAAGAAGCAGATTCAAGAGCAACTAGAGAAGGGTTTTATTCGCCACAGTTCTTTGCCTTGTGGAGCACCCATTCTATTTGTGGATAAGAAGGATGGGTCGCAAAGGATGTGTGTGGATTACCGAGCTCTCGATGAGGTGACAATCAAGAACAAGTATACTTTCCACGCATATAAGATTTATTCGATCAGATGAAGGGTGCTTGTGTCTTCTCCAAGATTTATTTAAGGTCAGGATACTTTAAAATGAAGATTAGGCCATCGGATATACCCGAGACAGCTTTCAAGGCACGGTATGGATCTCATGAGTACACCGTGATGTCCTTTTGTTTGACTAATGAACCTACCTACTTTATGTACCTCATGAATAAGGTCTTCATGGAGTACTTGGATAAGTTTGTAGTGGTGTTCATTGATGACATCATGATCTACTTGAAGGGTGAGAAGGAACACGAGAAACACATGTGGCTTACGTTGAAGAAATTGCAGGAGCGTTAATTGTACGCCAAATTCAGCAAGTGCCAGTTTTGGTTGAAAGAGGTGTCGTTTTTAGGCCATATCATCTTCGGAGGAGGAGTATCGGTTGACCCAAGAATGGTGAGGGACGTGTTAAAGTGGGAGCCCCCGCATAACGTAAAGGAGATCCAGAGTTTTATTGGGATGGCTGGATATTACCGTCGGTTCATCAACGACTTTTCCAAAATAGCCAAGCGATTGAGGGAATTGCTAATGAAAGGAAAGCTTTCCTATGGACTGAAGTTTGTCAAAACAGTTTTGAGGAGCTAAAGAAGAGGTTAACTCCAACCCTTGTTTTAGTTTTGTCGGACGTAAGCAAGAGTTTTGATATATATTGTGATGCATCGAGACAAGGAATTGGATGTGTATTGATGCAAAAAGGTCAAGTGGTAGCCTATGCATCGAGACAATTGAAGAAACATGAGCAGGATTACCCAACACATGATTTGGAACTTGCAGCCGTGGTACATGCATTGAAGATTTGGAGACATTATATCCTTGGACATAGTTGTGTAATTTACACAGATCATAAGAGTATTAAGTATATTTTCACACAAACGGACCTGAATTTGAGGCAACGAAGATGGTTGGAACTCATCAAGGATTATGATTTGGGAATCAATTATCACACGGGAAAAGGCAATGTAGTGGCCGATGCCATAGCCGGAAAAGAGTAAGTCATCAACTTGCGGTTCAAGAGCTGCCATCCGAGCTATGCAAGGAGATTGAATGGTTGATCCTTGTATTTGTAAATGAGATGGGGATGATGGAGTTAAATCTGACTTTGGAGCATGAAATTCAAGAGGGCCAAATGAAGGATGGGGAAACCCAAGAAATCTAGGAAAGGACCCAAGAAGGAAGAGAATTCAGTTTTGATGAGGATGAACATGGTACGTTATGGCTTGGAAAAAGGATTGTTGTGCCTAATGTGAAGCGTATTCAGGAGACAATATTAAAGGAGGCACATGACTCACCTTACTCAATTCATCTCGGTAGTACGAAGATGTGCAAGGACTTGAAGACTTGTTATTGGTGGGATAGCATGAAAAAGGACATAGTTGAATATGTAGCATTGTGTGATGTGTGCCAATGAGTCAAGGCAGAACATCAAAGACAAGCTGGATTATTGCAACCATTGAAGATTCCGGAATGGAAATGGGAATAAATCAGTATGGACTTCATAGTTGGTTTACCACGTACCCAGTCCGGTTATGACTCAATTTGGGTAATTGTGGATCGGTTGACAAAGTCAGCTCACTTTATTCCTGTCAAGACCACCTTTAATGGAGAGAAATTGGCGGAACTGTATATGGGAAGAATAGTATGCTTGCATGAAGTTCCAAAGAGGATAGTGTCGGATAGAGGTTCTCAATATACCTCCAGGTTTTGGCAAAAAAATGCATGATGCATTGGGAACAAGGTTGTATTTCAGCTCAGCATATCACCCACAAACGGATGGACAAACCGAGGGGACCAATCAGATTTTGGAGGATATGTTAAGAGGTTGTGCCTTGAAGCATGTGAAGAGTTGGGACAAGAGCTTGCCATATGTAGAATTTTCATACAACAATAGTTATCAAGCAAGCTTGAAGATGTCACCTTATGAAGCATTGTATGGAAGGAAGTGTAGGACACCTTTATTCTGGAATGAGACAGGAGAAACTCATGTATTTTGTCCAAATATGTTACTAGAAGCTGGAAAGAAAGTTTAGATTATTCGTGAAAACTTGATTATGTGAATAATAGGAGAACAAAACTAGCCTTTGAAGTGGGAGATTTTGTTTACCTCAAGTTGTCACCAATGAGAGGTCATAAGAGGTTTACCATAAGAGGCAAGCTAGCACCTCGTTATATTGGACCATTCAAGATTTTGGACAAAAGGGGAGAAGTAGCATATAAATTGGAGATGCCAACTCACTTATTGGATGTTCATGATGTCTTTCATGTTTCCCAGCTCAAGAAGTGCTTGAGGGTGCCAGAAGAACAGGGGCCAATGGAAGAGTTGGAACTAGAGGCAGATTTGATTTATGGCGAGCAACCGGTCAAAATCTTGGAAACTAAGGAGAGAGTCACAAGGAAAAAGTTTATTCGATGGTGCAAAGTTCAATGGAAGCATCATACAGAATCAGAGGAGACTTGCGAGCTGGAAGATGATCTCAAGAAGGAATTTCCCTATCTTTTCTCTTCCGCGTCGAATCTCGAGGGCGAGATTTAGTTTAAGGGGGGTAAGTTTGTAACACCCTCATTTTCATGAATCATGTCTTGCATCCATCATTAAATATGGTTAACATTGAGTAACATAAAAAGGAATGAGTTAAAATGAATTTAGAGCAAAATTGCACTTAAGAACTCTAAGAAGTGCGGACTAGTCCGATTTCTCTCTTACTTCAATCGGACATGTCCGTTTTGCTGCAGACTAGTCTGTTTTTCTCTCTGGACACTTTCGAACTTGTCCATTTTTCCTCTAACTATAGTTGGTCTTGTCCGATTTGGCCAGACTTGTCTGTTTTCCCCTGGATAAGTTCGGACTTGTCCGATGTCCAGTCCGGACTTGTCCGATTTCTCTCTGTCTAACTTCAGACTAGACCGGCCTTTTTTCGGACTTGTCTGATACGTCACAACTCCGAGTTGATCTTTTGTTCCATGACTTGTTTCTTGGGTTTTACGTTAAGGCGGCCTAGGGACGTTGTGCCTAACTCTTTTAGAGCCCATGTGGGACTCCAAACCGACCCCTATTCATCTCAAACTCGAAATCCACCCAACCCTAGCCCTCCACCTCTATATAAACAACCCCACCACTTGGATTGACATATATTTGCCACTTTTGAACCACACCCAAACCCTAGCTTGTGAATAGCCGCCACCAAGGAGGGAGAAGGAGATCTAGAGCAAGAAGAAGAAGAGGAGGAAACAAAATAGGGTCAAGATCTCCATCAAGTTTCATTCTTCGTCGCCAATTCACCATCAAGTTCTTCATCAACCCTAGATCATCAAGATCCAAGTGTTGTCTCCAATACCCTTGATTCTTTGGAGTCCTAGACACCTGGTATACCTTCTATTCTCCATTCCTCGCGTGAATTCAACCCCAAATATCAAAATTCATGTCGGTCTAGAAAACCCTAGTTCGCTAGTTCTGCGAAGAGCGGACTAGTCCGGCCCTTGCGGACTTGTCCTATTTTCTTGGCTAAATTGTGTTGAATTAGTTCTAAATTGATTTGAATCAACTCCAAACCTTTATAAAATTGTTAATAACCATTGTAATTTATTAATAAACATTATTAATAACTCATTAACTAGTTTTTCTTGGCATTTGCATTAATCATGCATGTCATGCCATATTGAGTAATATTTGTGCACTTTTTGATAGTAATACTTGTCTTGTATGTTGATTGTGCGGATTAGACAGATTTGCGCTAGAGAGTGCTACGGAGGATCTACAGCACCAAGAGTTTGAAGTTTTTGATCCTAACCAATCCCAAGAGCAAGGCAAGTGTCCTTGACCATATTTATCCTATTTTGACAATAAATGTTTTGTTTTTAAACTGCATGCATGTGTTGACTTGATGGGAATCCTATGACAGGAAGCTTACTATAGTTATTTAACCACCCTTGTCACCTGGAATATATGGTAGAGAGTCGGGAAGGGATTTTTACCTTTTTGCTTCGCTTAATTAATTGGGATGGATAAACAACTATACCATTTAATTATGCATTAATGATATTATGGTTAATATGGCATGGTAATGGGTGATCTAAGCAAGCCTTGTTTGTGGATGGGTTGTATGTTATGGTTGTTTCGCTTGCTTTAGATCTAAGGACCGGTTCGTGGAGCGACCATCTAGGATTTACAGTGCCACTACGAGGCCAAGATGGGTGCAACGTAGCTGATTAATTAGGGTATTGCTAGTATTGCTCGGATCATTTGGATATGGTTGGCGGGACTCCCTGGTATCTGAATATCACAAGAGGGGTCCCTTGGTTGAAGATGTGCTCAGTTGGAGACATCACCACCGGTGAAACCTTAATGGGTCCGTACATACTAGTAGTCCATTTGTAAAGGCTATTTTGTAATCTCTTGTCCACACACCGACGGAAGTGTGAGACGGCATAATAGAGGTTCTAGTCATTGAAAGGTGATGAAATCACAAACACGTGGATAAAGTGGTACAACCTCTGCAGAGTGTCTTAAAAACTATCATTGTAACCGTTCTCCCAGTTATGAGCAACCTGGACCCTCACATGATTAGAGAGAAATTGGGATTTGGGATGGTTATGGTTTGGTACTGGTTATGGTATTATGATCTATGGTATTGGATATGATTAATGGTAATGGTGAAATCTGGTATAATGGTCATGGATATGGAATATGGATTTATACTATGATAATCATTGTGGGATATGATGGATTTACTTCACATACCTATAATATACTACCCTTCAAATGTTTTAATGTACTTTTCAGCACTTAGCCATTATCATATTCGTAATTTTGTATCAGCTACATGTCATACTTTCCACACTTGCTGAGTACGACATGTACTCAACCTTGCAATTCTCCCACCAACAGTTGCAGGTCAGGATTGGGAGTATAATGATGATAATGCGGAGTTCTAGGCCGTGTCTACCTTTAGCTTTGCTTGTGGAGTGTTAGAGCTGCGTTATCCCTTCTGCTTAGTTGCTTATTTAGTTTATTTTCACTGCATTAGTTGAAACTTGTCATTAATATTCATTAGAGCTTGTATTCGAGGGGATTATGAATTGTGTAATAGAAGTGGCTAATTAATCTTGTTCTGTGGTAATTTTCTGTATATCCTATTGTGAATTCACTCGTGTATATGTGTTGAACATCCTGTGCACACATATGTGTTCGCTTGGTTCTTTTCGGAACCGGGTTTCACAAGACGTGGCTCAACATGGGGCAGCCCATATGGAATGATACGGGACGGATGTTCTTACTTTCATATAATTATTGTGACTGTCTGAAATGATCGCTCGTGCAGGCTGTGCCGTATGGCACCATAATGAGTGTTTTGTAAATTGAGTGTCTTATGCAAGTACACAAACCACGCGATCGTATTGTGCTTAGAAAACGTTTGCGAGTGACCATTTATAGTGCCACCGATTTAGACGTGTATGCCGGTATAACCCGGTTAGGATTTTCACTTTTGTGAGGACGTAGTACCGACATGTATCCTATCAATGTATAATGAATATCAATGTAAAATGGACTTAAGAAGATGTAAGAATACCAGTATTAGCTATCTATCTATGATTTTGAACTAAGTTTCAATGTTTGAGTAGGTTTAAACACAAGTGATTCAAAAACCAGAGCCTCTGTTTTCTGTCGGGACTTTGACCTGATTTGAAGATCCATAACTTCCAGATGAAAACTCCAATGAAGGTGTATTTTACATGGATGGAACTATTAGGAAGTCTTCGATATCTTTTCTGTTTATCCTCAGAGCAGAGTTCCCCTCTAACATGTTCAAATTTCAAAGTTCCAAAATCTGCCAAATCTGGACAGAAACTGTAACAATTTATGCACCTGACACTATTTTTATCATATCTCTAAGTAGAAGACTCGAATGACTTCATATGATACAGTTATGAAATTCTCAATTTGTATACTACAATGTTGTAATTTAGAGTTTTGGTAAATTTTGATATTATCTATTTGCAAACTGTGTCCAAAAACCACCACATACAAAGGAGGTGCTGTCAAAATTGTCCCAAAATTCTGGGAACTTTCTCAAACTTTAAAAATCCATATATATATTCACCCAGAACTGATATGAGGGCATATGAAAACTCGTTGGGAAGATATTGAAGTTAAATTTAACTTTGGTATTCAACTTGAGACATGAATTGTCATCACTACGTAAGAAACTCAAATAGGAGACAAAGATGAGCGACGCGCTCATAGGCGATCGTCTCTGATAAGGTTAAGTGAGACGAGCCCGCTTCACCGAGGATTTGACATTACTCGGTTGAACATACAAGAAGATGCGTTACTATACAACCCATCTCAGTTAAGTAGGTATCTGAGACGTGACCTCCTCTTTGATAAACGGGAGACGCGCATGTAGCAAGGCGCGCCTCCTATTTGCGAAAGAAATGAGACGAGCTTTAGAGAAAGCACGTCTCCTTTGTCTTCGGTTACAGACAAACATGAACATATCACAGAATGATGAACACATTCATTCATTCATAGTTGAACAAATAAGATAATATTCATCATACAGTAAACAAAAATAACACCCATTCATTAACACTACATTACAAAATACAAGAAAAAAGTACAAGATACAAGAAAAGAAAAACAATATCAACTAAAAACAACAAAAGAAAACATAAATCCTACTCCCCCACCTCCTCCTCCCCCAACGGCCATTCGGCACAAGTGCAATAGGAGCCTTGGCCGGCTGCTCCTCCGGTTGCTGCAGCTAGTCCGGATCCAGTGGTGCAACCTCAAGACCGAGGTTCCTTGACCAACTCCAGTGCGACCGCTGCCTCTGTTCGCCATTACCATCGTCACCGTACTCATCGTAATTGTTTCATGTATGGGTTAGATATCACCCTGGCGTGTAGCCAACTAAAAGAGGAGCACTTGGCGTGGCGCAAGAATGATCCCCATGTATGTACATATGGCACACCGGTCGCATGGTTGTATATATGTAGCTCTGCAATGGACTGATGAACTTAACTATAGTTTTGTTTTTCTCTCTTGTTTGTTTTTGGTATTTCCAATTTCTCTTCGTAGGGTTTCTTTGCAACGCCTGAGTCGGGTGATTTATTGATGTGGTAGTGCATCGTCCCCAGTAAAGAAGGGTAAGTATAACCATCACCCTCTTATTAATGAATTTCTTTTGTACAATGACTAGGAAGGAGGTTACTACCCCCTGACAATCTCCTTCTCGGAGGACTATCCGTTGGTGCCTCCAAGATGCACCTTTTCACGTGGTTTCTTTCACTCAAATGTCCATCGCTCAAGAGCACATTGCCTTGGGGTTCTTGATCAAGAGACTGTAAGATACACTTATTTTGCTCAAGTAATTAGTAATTGTTGCTGAACTTATTTGAACTGGTTTCTTATGTTGCTTAAGTTGATATTTCGTAGGGGTGGTGGTAAGGTTTTACAATCAAAACTATACTACTTGAAGTTCAGCATTTGCTTCATCAGCCAAATATGCCTGATGTTGAAAATGATTGGTATAATCTACTTATCAAGGTTTGTAACTTTGTCTTTGACAACAACGTAGGTTATTCATTCCCCATTCGACATTTGTTATTTTCAGGCTCCAAGTGAATATAATGTACATGTTCGGGAGCAAGCTGGATGGTACAGTTTGGATTGATCGATTGGAGCTTCATAGGAATAAGTTTGGAATCGAAATTGTCGGTACCCTGTGTACCGGGTACCCCTCGGTACCGCAAAGAGTACAAAGGAGTTCTATCTGTCAGAGTTGAAGGTCTCCTCATGATGAGTACATCACTTCTATGGATACAAACAATACTACATTGAACATACAAGATGCAATCAATAGAGTTCATACACAACAATTAATTTCAGAGGTGAGCTCATTCTTATATGTTTCCAAATATGTTTTTTTAGAATAGATTGCTACCTAATGATTTAATTGTGATTATGATCCATGGAGTGGTTGAAGGAGTACTTGTAGGAAGTCTTAGAGACGTGGAGGACCAGATAATACGTTCAAAGAAGATGGAAACCGAGCCTAACTCAAAATCGTGTCCAACTCGGAGTCCAGGAGCAGTGCACACTAAAACGGACACCCAGGACGCATACAAACTCCGTTTTGGACTTTCTACATATGCACGGAAAGGGGAGAGGATAACCTTTCCAATGGTACTTGTCCCATGACAAAATTCCCACGGAATCGATGACAATCGTCGAAACAAAATCGAGTTCAGAATCTGTCAGGGTGCTGCACCACCGTATTGGGTCATTGGGCCTTGTATCAAGTCTAAGTCCATTATTTTAGTATCTTAGGGTTAGGTCACGACTGCAACACCCCCTTGGACGTCCTACCATATATATATACTCCATAGTAGCCGTCATGAACAATTGGGTTTGCTTAGATTAATCTGTTATACATAGTTTCACCGTTCATCGGTTTGTGAGACCCCAACTTAGCAATTCAGATTGCTTCTACCTTGTTCTTGCTTGTGTTCTCGGTTGCACTTGCAGGGATTAGCCTTCGTGGCGAGTTCAATCATGTGCAACACGGTTGATAACCAACGGAGCGGTGGTGTATTGATTGCAGGGGTTTTTTGTGTTCTACTCGAGAGCCTCGGATCATCAACGTCGAGATCTCCACCAATCGACTTATCCATTACCTTTTGGAAGATCGGGCCTAAACATTTTTTTTCTATCAATTGGTATCAGATTTCCAGGTTGCCCGTTAGGTAATTCATCTATCCATTACATTAGTTTTGTTTTTCATACCTGGAGTCCACAAAAAAGCCACAAAAAACTTGCAGTTTAGTAGATCTGTATATTACTTTGTCCAAACCACCATTGCAACTTTCGTTTTCAGTTTGGTTTTGTTGAGTTTGTGTCCGTTTTGAGTCATATTGCTGGTTTAGAAAGTATTTTTGGTCTTAGTTTGAGTTTTGCATTGTGTTGATTCATCCTTTTGAATCACATCATCACGTTCAGATTAGATTCGCCTCTGTCCAGTTCGGTATTTTCATCATATCTCGCTCATACGAACTTGAATTCTCGGTACTTTCTGGAAAGCTTAAGAAGTTATCTATAACTTTCATATTCATCATTTTCCCAGAAAGTGTAAAAGCCCACTTTTCGGAAGAACAAAAATGCAAAAATGCGAACTTAAAAATTTTGATAATAGACTTGGAAATCCAAACTCACATGAGCCATATAAGTTAAACCATGTTGACTAAAAATAGAGACTTGTTAAAACTTTACATACAGAACATGTTTGCTAATGTATATTGGAACTTAAGGTATAAAATCCTTAATTTCCAAGTATTCACATTTTCATTAAAAAAAAAATTAAAGGAGAAAAGAAAACAAAATAGAGAGAAAGAAAAAGGAATTATTCCAACCCTAAAATGGGACATCCAAAAATATTCAAATCTCATGCCGTAAATTTTTCCATGACCTTCTAATATTTCAAATAGACTCTCGGTAAAGTTTCAAAAATTTTTGAAGCACGTTTTCCATTTAATGGACACGTACTGAGAGTTTAATCAACGTCGACTTCAAATTTAAACTTTGTGCTCAACCTTGTCCAAATCAACTCCAAATTTTTCTTGAGGTCCCTTATGGTTCAAAAAGGTTAACCTCAAAGTTTCAGGATTTTTGAACCTATTCTACTATTTATTTCTTTGAGTCAAGTATCACCACTTGAATTCGAATTCAATTCTAAGTTCAAATTCAACTTGCTCAGTTTTGAAATCTGATTGCACCATAAAATTCTCCATATTTTAATTAGTCATTGGGCCAAAGTTGAATATTTTTGAAGTATGTCTGCTAGCTCCATTTCAATTTTAAAAGAGAAGGGAGTAGACAGTGGGACCCACATGTCATACTTATCCTCAGTACTAGGAAAAAGGTGGGCCCCACTGGTAAGCTGCTCAATGGATGAGATATTTTACATCTGGACTGAAGTGGATAAGAGGGAAATTGGAGTGGGCCCCACATGTCATTCTTAACCAAAACTCAAGTTTGCTTCTCTCTCTGTCCTTACCACGCGCGCCCTCCTTCCTTATCCTCTCACTCCCGCCCCGCTTCCTCTCCCAGGCCGCACCGCCGCTTGCCCCCGGCTCCTCCCGTCGGCAGTCCACGGCGACTGCGCCTAGCCCGCGCTCGGCAGCCCACGGCGCCACCAGCTCGCGAGCGCTCCACCGCCCCGGCGCTTCGCCTCCCCGCTCGCCTGCCAGCGCCGCACCTCCATCTCGCCGCGGTAGCGCGCCGCCATCCCGCCGCTCGACCCCGCGCCTGCTCTTGCTCGGCCACGGCGCGCGTCGCCTCCCAGCTACGCCCGCGCGACGCCCGACGACGGCGCTGCCCTTTCCCCGCCTCTGCTCCCGACGGTGTCCGGCCCACGGCAACTCGCGTCGCACCTCCTCCACGCCGGCTCGCGCGCCGCCCCACCTCTGCTCCGGCGCCCGAGCAGCACCAGCCGCGCCGCTTCCTCGCCTCCCTCCGGCGCGTGTCCACGCGCCGCCGATGCCGCGCTGCTGCGCCCCACGCCCGGAGCCGCACCACCCTGCCGGCCGTCCGTTCGCCGGCGTCCCAGCAGCGCCCGCACCTTGTCCACGCCTCGGCCGCGCCAGCCGCGTCGAGCGTGCTCCCATGTCCGCGCGGCCGCGGTCGACTCTCCACTGCTCGTCGAGCTGTCGCCTCCCACCGCCGTCCTGATGCTTGCCATCCGCTCCAACACACGCCCTGACCTGCGACATGCCACGCCTGTTCTTTGTCTGCGTGCGCTCGCCGCCCTCGGTACGTCGTCGCGACGTTCCACACCATGGCTGCACCCAACCAGCGAAGCGAGTGACCTGTGAGATGTGTGAGATGCAAGAACACGTGGATGACACAACGGCGACGACAATTGGCTCAAGGTTAGCTCTGATTTGTGCAAAGGTTAGTTGGGACAGAGCTGCCGCCTAGGTATTCGATGAAATGTTCACAAGGAAAGAACCAACTTCGTTGATGTTTAGAGCTAGTCTTGATGCAGGGGTATGGTGATGTGGCAACTCGACAAGCCCAAGTGCCAAGATACCCTTTGAATGGTGATGACGCGATGGAACTCAAGTACGCACCCAAGATGTTCGGCGAAATGCCTACAAGGTGAGCCTTGCCCTGAAATACCTTGCTTGATGTCACCGACGTCCGTTCGTCGTGATCGCTAAGGTTACTCATATGTCGTCAAGCCGTACGTCCATGTTCCGCGTTAATATCATTTCTATAGGAGTCCCCAAGTTGACCTCCTTTGTTGTTTGTATCACGTTGGCATGTCCGTGCGTGCTCGTGATGCTCCACCATGAGCCGCGTCGACGTCGTTGACCATATGACGTCGTCGTGACGTTCCGAGCCATCATCGTGTCCTGGCATCGAGATGAAGGATGCCTATAACGTACATGATGCTGAAACACAACCACGACACAACGGTCGACAGTCGTTTAGCCAAATTAGGGTTTGGTCAAGGCGAGACTCTTCGAGTCCTAGGTGTAGCCTAGATGCTAGATGAAATGCCTTCTAGGTCAAACCAAGTGGTTCGGTGATCACCGATGACTTGGAGTAGAGGTATGCAATAACGTTGCGACCAACAAGGAGAACTAGACCAGGGGTAACCTTGGATAAGAGTTCCTTGGTTGTGTTGAGGATGTTCCCTAACCGATCACAGGATTGGTTAACTTGGTGTACCACTTCATCGACGGCAGGTTCGTCGAGTCCCTTATCAACAACCGAGTCGACATCACTAGCCTTAAGACTCACAAGGTGGTGTTCGAGATTCCGCTCACCCCTTTGACGAGCCCGGGTTGTTGTGGACGTCGCTAAGATGATCTTCTCGAGATGGCGAAGCATGCCTTCACGGCAAGGTCTCGCATCATGTTTAAGTCCCAAGAGCTTATCGAGCTCACCTGGACAAGCTTGCGAGAGACACTACATTAGTGTCGTCGTGTAAGCACTTGAACGATGCTCGAGAAGCTTGCCGTAGAAACTACTTTACCAAAAAGTCATTTCAATGTTGTCTTGGTACTCACATTAGATTAACAGGGCTTGTTACGACTCTTTGAGTCCAAGCAATGTCGATCTCACTTCACTCCCAAGTGTCGCTAGGGTTTCACCCTGGTTCATCCTTATCAGGACCCTGCGACCACACTTGTCACATAATTAGGTTTACTCCTTAATGAGTTTGTGTAACTTCATTGGTTGACTTCTAAGTCACAACCTCTTGTTGCACAGTTCACTCATGCCTTAAGCTTTCAATGCTCCATCTTGATCGCTTAGTCTTCCTTACATCACACAGTCCAGCAATACTTCTTCACCATTATGCCTTATCACTCTTTGTGCGGCATAGCTCCAAGTGTTGAGTGCTAAATTGCGATGTGTCATTACATTGCACCTTTCAGTGCTTATCTCGACACTACTATGCCACCTTGACTCTTAGGTCATCCTTACCCTACCAGTCCAACACTTTCACACCATTCAGCTGTATCGACCTTGAGTGGCATAACGTCGAGTGTTGAGTGCCAAGTTGCAATGTGTGCTTACATTGCACCTTTCAATTCACATCTCGATACTACTATGACCACTTGACTTCATCCTTTGTTCATTCACACAACAAAGGCATATTTGTCCTTCCTAGTTGAACTCCTCATTCTTAGAGTTTACACAACCCCGTGGAGTCTTTTCTTAAATTACTTAATTACTTATATGCATATCATGTCGATAGGAACGTGCTGATAGGTGATCGACAAGAAGCTTCACTTGGAGGAGAAGGCCAAGGTGTTTCCACTGAGGTTCCATGGCAGGTCCTCCGGAGGAAGATCAAGCCCTAACAATTGACATTTGTTCAGTTGCAAACTAAGGCAAGCCCCGGTTTGCATTTAAGTCGCTTATAAACTTTTGCTTTATCACTATGATGAGTGGTTTATGAATTATGCATTACGTTTAGGGTGAATGATACTCCACTTGCATGACCAAAAATTCCAGGGTTTATTTGGCACGAGTTACAGTTTGACCTGTAGTAACTGCTTTGCTAATGCATAGGAAATCCGGTAGAAGTCGAGTAGTTGGAATCTACTCGCGAGAGATGTATCTCACAGGATTGGTTGAATAGAAAATGGCTTAATATAATGAAATTGAGATCGGGCAGGGAATGGATAGGAAGCGGCGAGAATTGAGTCTCGGTCGCATAGCCCTGCCTGTGTCGATTAAGGCCCGTCCGTATGCAGCCCCTTCGGACAAGCTTGAACTGTACCGGCAACATAATGGACATATGGAATCCAATAAACTGACGTAGCTTGGTCACTTGGGTGTCGAGGCATACCGTTCCGTTTTATAGGTGTGGGTTGAGGGTAGCAAGGTGTAAATCCGCTGGTGGGCACGTCAGAGTACGCCCCACGCAGGGACCTCCTACCCGTGACGGATCGACCGGTTCGGCATTTGAGTGTCTTGCGAAAGGTTGCCATATACGCCTAGTACTGAAGTGTTATGTAGGTACGGGTGTGCTCGCTGACACTTCCGAACGACGTATGTGTCGTGTTGTCCGGGTGTGTCCTGATTGCAATCACTGTCCCTCGCAGTAATAGAGTACCACTTGTTCACTAAGCGGTGACGTAGTAAATACTAAAGAAGTCAGAAAAATCATATTGTATTGAATTATAATTACTTTGCAACCTTGTTTGGTTTAGAGATAGTATAACTAAAGATTTTCAATTTCCCCATACTTTAGCTGTAATAGCACTATGTGCTTTGGGCATGTCATATCATCGGTAAAGCGTTTCTTGTTTGATTGTGGAGCCCATGATGTGCCGTGCTCAGAGAATGTCATTTGCTACTTAAAACTTGATTATAAGGATCCACTTGTAGGCGAGTCATTTATGCTATTCCTTACCTATGTTTAGTGTCCCCTTGCATATGTCTAGTGAGACGGTTAAGTCTTGCTGAGCCTTATGCTCACGTTTGCGCTTTAACGATTTTTGCAGGTATTAGTTTTATTTCTGCTGTTCAGGTTGTACATGAGACTCGAGGTGTCGAGATAAATCTCATGTGAGCCACGCCGCTGCTGTTTGTTCTTCGTGTTGCTAGTGAGAATCGTCCTAGGGCATGGACGCCTTCTCTCCTGCTTAGTTAGGTGAGATTATGAGTATGTATTTTCCGCTGCGTGTGTACCCTTTTTGTACACTCTTTTGTAAACTCTTCTTATTATGAAATGAAAACTTTATATGTTTTGGTATCTTTTTCGTGTGTGCTGTTAGGTGCCGCATCGCACGGCACCACCCAATGAGATCCTCGGATGTGTGGACTCCGGTCCCCACAGACATGGTATCAGAGCTTCATTGGGAATAGCACGCTCGAAAAGAGCCTATTTTCGAAAACTCCGAAGTAGTCGAGTGAGGTTTAGCTATACGCCCATTAAGGACTATTACTAGTATAAGTTTTAAAGGTGGTGAACTAACTTGTTATATTATTCTGTAACGACGCTCTGTCTTCAAGGTAAGAGGTAAGGTACGCCGCCGAGAGCGGATCAATCTCGGTAAACTCTGCATACGAGATATGGTATGTGAAATTTCCGTGGCTTAGCACGGAAAGTCAATATGAGTCTCTGAAACTTTCCATGTTTCTGAGAACATATGACACGCGGTACCCCAGCGTGACACAAAATTAGTGGGAGCCCCCGTCGGGTGGTGTATAACCCGATAGTGTGCATCTCTAGAACTATTCATGTTCTATGGGATCATGCGAAACACGTATGCCTGAGCGTGTATAAGCCGGATCGTACGGGAGTCTTTGCTGTACAGACGTATTTACAGCCATGTACCTCGAGACATGGCCTCGCTCGAGGGCGACTCACACCAGAGTCGTATGCATTTACTTTTGATTATATCTTATTGTGACTGCCTGTCGTGTTTCCCCGTGCCGCCCATGAGGTGTGAAGGTGTGAAAGGGGATTGTTTGTCTGTTGCAGGTACACTAACTCCGGTAGCAACCCGTGTAGAATACGTTTGCGAGTGATCGATATTAGGACCACCTATAGACGTATCCGGATATACCGGGTTAGACTTTTCTTTTGGTAAGGCACGTAGTACCGTCAGTATCACAATTGATACTTTGACCATCCCTCACGAGAGAAATGGCTTCATATTCATATTAAGTCCAAGTATCAGTTGCTGATATCTTGTGGACAAAGTAAAATGTTTCTTTTCAAGAGTAGGTGAACCAAAGTCCTTTGCTCCTGGAGAGAGTTTAGCTCGACTTCGCCGGAGTAAGACTTTGGTTAAGTTTGAAGATCCATAGTGATATGCTATGGATAAGAAGGTCGTCAAGTCTCTTTTAAGATTCCATTTGGTTCTAAAGGAAATGATTAGTTGTGAATCAAGTTCTAGCCATCGGACTTGAGTTTTGAGCTAAGTTTCAAAATTTGAGATTGTTTCCAAATTCTTGTGTTTCGAAGCCGGTGAGTTCTGTTTTCGAACAGAATGGACCTGACTTTGAAATTCCATATCTCTTCAACCTGGAGGGCTTTGGAGGCAAGTGAATACTTTTTGAAAAGCTTTTGGAATCTTCTAATATTTTCCTATTGACCTCCAAGCCAAAAGATGCTTTTATGGTGATGAAAATGCACCATTATCACAGCAGCTGCTGTTCTGAAACTACACGGACCAGCATCTGCATTTTTGTCATATTTCCTTGGAGAAAGCTCTTATATTCCATTATGATACATTTCTGGAAAGTGGAAGAGCTATTCTACAACTTTGTTATTCAGTGATACCTCTAATTCAGTTTAAAACTAATTAAAAACAGAGTTGAAGATAGTACATGTATACCGATGCTATCTGAAACAGCCAGAAAAATTTTTGAACTTTAAATAGCCATAACTGTTAAACTACAAATGCAACCTATGCATGTTTATACATGTATGGAAAACTTAGAGAGTCCTCTACAACATTTCTATAGAACTCCGTAGCAGGATCCATCTCTAACATACTCAAAATTTCAGATTTCTAGACTTGATCAAATCTGGACAGCGAGTAGACAGTCCGGTATACAGTTACTGTTTCTCGCATAACTCGCTGTATAATTGTCGAATGGCTTCGTATTTTACATTTCTGGGATCCTGAGAATTTTTGCAACAAGTTTTCTATGTATTACTTTTGCAAATATTGATGTTTGTATATCTGAAATTGTGGACAAAATCAGCCTTAAACAAAGGAGGTGCTGTCCAAATTTTCAGAAAAACTGTCAACTTGCAAATGCCGTATCTTCTCAACCAGAAATGCTACGAGGGCAAGTAAATACTCTTTAGAAAGATTTGGAAGTCCTCTACATGTTTTCTGTTCAACACCAGACCAGAATCCTTTTCTAAATGGGTGAAATTTGGATAATTGCAGAGACTGTCCAGGCATACCCAAACTGGACAGCAATCTGTACACCTCTGAATTTAATCCATAACTCGCAGACCCTTGATCCAATGGTGTCGCGCGAGTAACCGTTGGAGAGGTTAGAGAGTCAGCTACAATTTTTGCAATTGGCTCCAGACCTGAAACTGTCATCTACCTACTCCAAATCGAGTTTAAATACAGAGTGGTCAATCTGAACTGAATTCAATTCTGAATGCTGAAATTTTACCCAACTTCAAAAATTCATATCCTTTGAACCAGAGCTTATGTGAAGACAAGTAAGTACATTCTGGAAAGCTTATTACACTGGCTACAACTTTGTAAATAAGAATATTTCCAGATTTCCATCAGAACAGCGTGAAAACTTTAGATCAAAACTGCTGCTGTTTAAGCAGATTCTGCTGAAAGTGCAGAGAAATCTGCTAACTTTAAAATTGCATAACTTGCAAACCAGAGATGATCTAGAGGCAAACCAATACTTTTTAGAAAGGTCTTGAAGTGTACTTTAACTTTGTTGTTCACCTCAAGATATGATTTTGCCATTTACTTGGCCAAAATCTAAGTTGCGTCCAAGCTGTTCATCCTCCACCAGGATTTAATCGGGTGATGACCCTTTAGGGTGTTTATGGATTTGGTTCTCGAGTTCAACTCGAGGAGTTCCATAACATCCCAGGTGTTGCAACCCAACAATATTTGCCTTTAGAGTTGAGTATTACACTAAGGCAAATCCCTTTTTGCTCGGATGCACATGCTAGTGTTTTGACTATGCAACCTTGCATCTCACACTTTAATTGTGCATTGAGCATGTATGACACTTCCCTTAGTTGGACGACCCTCCCCATAAATATTGCTTGGAGTAAGTTTCTTGCTCAGCTAGCTTGAATCTTAAGGGGGAAGGAGTTCATCTAGTAATTGAAGTGTTACGTTCACCTAGGTGTCATACCAAGGTACATCGACACCGAACCATCGTGCTGGGAGCACTGCTCAAGTAAGTGGACCGAGTACAGCATTGACTCATTAAGTCAATGCGAAGCTTAAGTAACGGATCACCTTGAACCCCGTTTCTTGTGGAACTCGATCAACGAGTTAAAGGAGTCAGTTGATTCTTCACGCTAAACCACTCCTTTGCTTCAGTCTTTGAGACGAGAAGCCATAAGTAAGTAATATGAGCTGGAAATTCTTTAGCAAGAACGTGGATTACTAACCAAGGTCGTGCCTAGCACAGTACCTTGTCAACCACTTAGTGCAACCTACGGAAGTGAGGAGAACCTTACTCTTCAAAGGTTACTCTCTTTGCCACTTCTGAAGGCAACCCTACCGCACCTTTTAAGGGGTAGACATAGTACTTTAAGAAAACTACGAGATGAAAAACCTGACCCATTGTTAAGGAACCACAATTACCTGTAGGTTGTGATTAACAAGCTTTAGGGAACTTCCGATCAACAAGAAGTTCAATCACTTTGTTCCATTTTGTACACTCCGTTGCCTTGAGATGAACCTCACCATTCCTTGCTAATACTTTTACCTTGAAACCATCGAACTTGGTCGAGATATGAAAGTAGCAAGTCTTCTCTAGCGCCTTTCATGACCAAGTTCAATCAATCCTCCTGTATTTGGGATACTTCTGACTGTGTTTGGATTGTCTTACCTATTTTTGCTCAAAACATAATACTGAATGCACCATATCTTGCATAATTATCCGCGGAGTTGCATTGTGTCTGCATAACATCATCCGGTTTGTAATGCATCATAAAACGTAATTACTAATGAGTTTTGAGCAAGAATATGTGACCCCGTTCAGATACTTAAGTAGTGCCTAACATTTTTGAGTTGTGATCAATTTTATCGTTCGCAACGCCTTCGACTGGTTTCATTATCTTGAGTAGCACAAGGGACACCTTGTGACTAAAACACAGTTGAGTCCTTGTCCTTGACTTGTTGAAAACTCAAATCGCCTTGAGTGCTTTCAACTAAACAAACACTTGGACTTCCATCCTGGACTTGTTAGGTTCAAGTACCGTGATTGTTGCAACTATACCGTTCATCATCGAGTGGTCATCAGTTCGATGATCAACCTTGTAAAATCCATGAAATCTCCCTCCTCGCGAGGATACCGTTCGATTGTCAACCTCGTGAAACTCTTTGGGTCCATCTAAGATCTTGCGTTGGTATATAGTAACCTTGATACTCCAAGAACCTTGTAGTTACCATATGATTGAGTTCTTTGCTGTGTTGAAACATATGAGGATACTGAATCCTTACATCCTCATGTGCCACCGCAGAAAGGTCTTCATCTTCTGCTTCTATTGTTTGAAGACGTTGATATACCCAGAAACCTTGTAGTCGTCATATCTTCAATATTCCTGCTGTTTTGATTACATAAGAGTGTTGAGTGTCTTGCTACTCTTATGCTACGGCTAAGGAATCCTATGGTTCACTAAACATCAAACGAGGTTAATGATTGTTGTTTAACCTCGTAAACCATCTTAACTCATGTCAAGGGAAATACCACATTAAGTTGAAAGGACCTATGCAAAACCAAGCAAGCAACTAAGAATCAATGCAAGAAAAGTTTCAAACTATCAAGGTGACCTAGAGAAGCCAAGAACAAGTGCAAATTCTTCAAATCAAGACTAGGACAGGACAAGATGTCATGTCAGTGCAAGAGTACAACAATAAAGGATCAGTAACAGACATGAAAATTTTACGATGTGATATTGTCATGTCGAGCATCCTGTCAAGGTTATCAACCTAAAGACTGGAATCTCCTAAAGCAGACTTTAGAATTTCTTAAGATGCCTGAAGATAATCACTATTTCGTAGAGCCCAAGTTTTTAAGGGCATTGCCATTTTCCTTAGTCAATGACCCTCTTTTACGGATCGTTCCCTCATCGTTCTGTTATTCTACCTATTAGAATCTCGGGACGAGATTCCTTTAAGGGGGAAGGATTGTAAAAGCCCGCTTTTCGGAAGAACAAAAATGCAAAAATGCGAACTTAAAAATTTTGATAATAGACTTGGAAATCCAAACTCACATGAGCCATATAAGTTAAACCATGTTGACTAAAAATAGAGACTTGTTAAAACTTTACATACAGAACATGTTTGCTAATGTATATTGGAACTTAAGGTATAAAATCCTTAATTTCCAAGTATTCACATTTTCATTAAAAAAAAAATTAAAGGAGAAAAGAAAACAAAATAGAGAGAAAGAAAAAGGAATTATTCCAACCCTAAAATGGGACATCCAAAAATATTCAAATCTCATGCCGTAAATTTTTCCATGACCTTCTAATATTTCAAATAGACTCTCGGTAAAGTTTCAAAAATTTTTGAAGCACGTTTTCCATTTAATGGACACGTACTGAGAGTTTAATCAACGTCGACTTCAAATTTAAACTTTGTGCTCAACCTTGTCCAAATCAACTCCAAATTTTTCTTGAGGTCCCTTATGGTTCAAAAAGGTTAACCTCAAAGTTTCAGGATTTTTGAACCTAGTCTACTATTTATTTCTTTGAGTCAAGTATCACCACTTGAATTCGAATTCAATTCTGAGTTCAAATTCAACTTGCTCAGTTTTGAAATCTGATTGCACCATAAAATTCTCCATATTTTAATTAGTCATTGGGCCAAAGTTGAATATTTTTGAAGTATGTCTGCTAGCTCCATTTCAATTTTAAAAGAGAAGGGAGTAGACAGTGGGACCCACATGTCATACTTATCCTCAGTACTAGGAAAAAGGTGGGCCCCACTGGTAAGCTGCTCAATGGATGAGATATTTTACATCTGGACTGAAGTGGATAAGAGGGAAATTGGAGTGGGCCCCACATGTCATTCTTAACCAAAACTCAAGTTTGCTTCTCTCTCTGTCCTTACCACGCGCGCCCTCCTTCCTTATCCTCTCACTCCCGCCCCGCTTCCTCTCCCAGGCCGCACCGCCGCTTGCCCCCGGCTCCTCCCGTCGGCAGTCCACGACGACTGCGCCTAGCCCGCGCTCGGCAGCCCACGGCGCCACCAGCTCGCGAGCGCTCCACCGCCCCGGCGCTTCGCCTCCCCGCTCGCCTGCCAGTGCCGCACCTCCATCTCGCCGCGGTAGCGCGCCGCCATCCCGCCGCTCGACCCCGCGCCTGCTCTTGCTCGGCCACAGCGCGCGTCGCCTCCCAGCTACGCCCGCGCGACGCCCGTCGACGGCACTGCCCTTTCCCCGCCTCTGCTCCCGACGGCGTCCGGCCCACGGCAACTCGCGTCGCACCTCCTCCACGCCGGCTCGCGCGCCGCCCCACCTCTGCTCCGGCGCCCGAGCAGCACCAGCCGCGCCGCTTCCTCGCCTCCCTCCGGCGCGTGTCCACGCGCCGCCGATGCCGCGCTGCTGCGCCCCACGCCCGGAGCCGCACCACCCTGCCGGCCGTCCGTTCGCCGGCGTCCCAGCAGCGCCCGCGCCTTGTCCACGCCTCGGCCGCGCCAGCCGCGTCGAGCGTGCTCCCATGTCCGCGCGGCCGCGGTCGACTCTCCACTGCTCGTCGAGCTGTCACCTCCCACCGCCGTCCTGATGCTTGCCATCCGCTCCAACACACGCCCTGACCTGCGACATGCCACGCCTGTTCTTTGTCTGCGTGCGCTCGCCGCCCTCGGTACGTCGTCACGATGTTCCACACCATGGCTGCACCCAACCAGCGAAGCGAGTGACCTGTGAGATGTGTGAGATGCAAGAACACGTGGATGACACAACGGCGACGACAATTGGCTCAAGGTTAGCTCTGATTTGTGCAAAGGTTAGTTGGGACAGAGCTGCCACCTAGGTATTCGATGAAATGTTCACAAGGAAAGAACCAACTTCGTTGATGTTTAGAGCTGGTCTTGATGCAGGGGTATGGTGATGTGGCAACTCGACAAGCCCAAGTGCCAAGATACCCTTTGAATGGTGATGACGCGATGGAACTCAAGTACGCACCCAAGATGTTCGGCGAAATGCCTACAAGGTGAGCCTTGCCCTGAAAGACCTTGCTTGATGTCACCGACGTCCGTTCGTCGTGATCGCTAAGGTTACTCATATGTCGTCAAGCCGTACGTCCATGTTCCGCGTTAATATCATTTCTATAGGAGTCCCCAAGTTGACCTCCTTTGTTGTTTGTATCACGTTGGCATGTCCGTGCGTGCTCGTGATGCTCCACCATGAGCCGCGTCGACGTTGTTGACCATATGACGTCGTCGTGACGTTCCGAGCCATCATCGTGTCCTGGCATCGAGATGAAGGATGCCTATAACGTACATGATGCTGAAACACAACCACGACACAACGGTCGACAGTCGTTTAGCCAAATTAGGGTTTGGTCAAGGCGAGACTCTTCGAGTCCTAGGTATAGCCTAGATGCTAGATGAAATGCCTTCTAGGTCAAACCAAGTGGTTCGGTGATCACCGATGACTTGGAGTAGAGGTATGCAATAACGTTGCGACCAACAAGGAGAACTAGACCAGGGGTAACCTTGGATAAGAGTTCCTTGGTTGTGTTGAGGATGTTCCCTAACCGATCACAGGATTGGTTAACTTGGTGTACCACTTCATCGACGGCAGGTTCGTCGAGTCCCTTATCAACAACCGAGTCGACATCACTAGCCTTAAGACTCACAAGGTGGTGTTCGAGATTCCGCTCACCCCTTTGACGAGCCCGGGTTGTTGTGGACGTCGCTAAGATGATCTTCTCGAGATGGCGAAGCATGCCTTCACGGCAAGGTATCGCATCATGTTTAAGTCCCAAGAGCTTATCGAGCTCACCTGGACAAGCTTGCGAGAGACACTACATTAGTGTCGTCGTGTAAGCACTTGAACGATGCTCGAGAAGCTTGCCGTAGAAACTACTTTACCAAAAAGTCATTTCAATGTTGTCTTGGTACTCACATTAGATTAACAGGGCTTGTTACGACTCTTTGAGTCCAAGCAATGTCGATCTCACTTCACTCCCAAGTGTCGCTAGGGTTTCACCCTGGTTCATCCTTATCAGGACCCTGCGACCACACTTGTCACATAATTAGGTTTACTCCTTAATGAGTTTGTGTAACTTCATTGGTTGACTTCTAAGTCACAACCTCTTGTTGCACAGTTCACTCATGCCTTAAGCTTTCAATGCTCCATCTTGATCGCTTAGTCTTCCTTACATCACACAGTCCAGCAATACTTCTTCACCATTATGCCTTATCACTCTTTGTGCGGCATAGCTCCAAGTGTTGAGTGCTAAATTGCGATGTGTCATTACATTGCACCTTTCAGTGCTTATCTCGACACTACTATGCCACCTTGACTCTTAGGTCATCCTTACCCTACCAGTCCAACACTTTCACACCATTCAGCTGTATCGACCTTGAGTGGCATAACGTCGAGTGATGAGTGCCAAGTTGCAATGTGTGCTTACATTGCACCTTTCAATTCACATCTCGATACTACTATGACCACTTGACTTCATCCTTTGTTCATTCACACAACAAAGGCATATTTGTCCTTCCTAGTTGAACTCCTCATTCTTAGAGTTTACACAACCCCGTGGAGTCTTTTCTTAAATTACTTAATTACTTAATTACTTATATGCATATCATGTCGATAGGAACGTGCTGATAGGTGATCGACAAGAAGCTTCACTTGGAGGAGAAGGCCAAGGTGTTTCCACTGAGGTTCCATGGCAGGTCCTCCGGAGGAAGATCAAGCCCTAACAATTGACATTTGTTCAGTCGCAAACTAAGGCAAGCCCCGGTTTGCATTTAAGTCGCTTATAAACTTTTGCTTTATCACTATGATGAGTGGTTTATGAATTATGCATTACGTTTAGGGTGAATGATACTCCACTTGCATGACCAAAAATTCCAGGGTTTATTTGGCACGAGTTACAGTTTGACCTGTAGTAACTGCTTTGCTAATGCATAGGAAATCCGGTAGAAGTCGAGTAGTTGGAATCTACTCGCGAGAGATGTATCTCACAGGATTGGTTGAATAGAAAATGGCTTAATATAATGAAATTGAGACCGGGCAGGTAATGGATAGGAAGCGGCGAGAATTGAGTCTCGGTCGCATAGCCCTGCCTGTGTCGATTAAGGCCCGTCCGTATGCAGCCCCTTCGGACAAGCTTGAACTGTACCGGCAACATAATGGACATATGGAATCCAATAAACTGACGTAGCTTGGTCACTTGGGTGTCGAGGCATACCGTTCCGTTTTATAGGTGTGGGTTGAGGGTAGCAAGGTGTAAATCCGCTGGTGGGCACGTCAGAGTACGCCCCACGCAGGGACCTCCTACCCGTGACGGATCGACCGGTTCGGCATTTGAGTGTCTTGCGAAAGGTTGCCATATACGCCTAGTACTGAAGTGTTATGTAGGTACGGGTGTGCTCGCTGACACTTCCGAACGACGTATGGGTCGTGTTGTCCGGGTGTGTCCTGATTGCAATCACTGTCCCTCGCAGTAATAGAGTACCACTTGTTCACTGAGCGGTGACGTAGTAAATACTAAAGAAGTCAGAAAAATCATATTGTATTGAATTATAATTACTTTGCAACCTTGTTTGGTTTAGAGATAGTATAACTAAAGATTTTCAATTTCCCCATACTTTAGCTGTAATAGCACTATGTGCTTTGGGCATGTCATATCATCGGTAAAGCGTTTCTTGTTTGATTGCGGAGCCCATGATGTGCCGTGCTCAGAGAATGTCATTTGCTACTTAAAACTTGATTATAAGGATCCACTTGTAGGCGAGTCATTTATGCTATTCCTTACCTATGTTTAGTGTCCCCTTGCATATGTCTAGTGAGACGGTTAAGTCTTGCTGAGCCTTATGCTCACGTTTGCGCTTTAACGATTTTTGCAGGTATTAGTTTTATTTCTGCTGTTCAGGTTGTACATGAGACTCGAGGTGTCGAGATAAATCTCATGTGAGCCACGCCGCTGCTGTTTGTTCTTCGTGTTGCTAGTGAGAATCATCCTAGGGCATGGACGCCTTCTCTCCTGCTTAGTTAGGTGAGATTATGAGTATGTATTTTTCGCTGCGTGTGTACCCTTTTTGTACACTCTTTTGTAAACTCTTCTTATTATGAAATGAAAACTTTATATGTTTTGGTATCTTTTTCGTGTGTGCTGTTAGGTGCCGCATCGCACGGCACCACCCAATGAGATCCTCGGATGTGTGGACTCCGGTCCCCACAGAAAGTATAGTTATCGATGTTTAAATTGCATTAGATCCGAATCTGTTATCGACCTAGAAACTCTGAACATTCTGTATTTCGGGGGCAATATCTCCTATTGTTCTTTTCCAAAATAGGCCTTAAATATATTGAAATTAAAGAGGAGAGATATATCTAGAATCTTTTTGTTGTTAGTTTTTCTATTTGGAGCCTCTAAGTATGCCTATTTGTCCTTGGAAGATTGAGTAGAAAATCTGCGACAGACACACAAGATATCTTTGATTACTTTTTATTGTGTTCTTCTTTTGCAGCAAATTTTGAGAAAAGGAAGAAAAAAAAGAAAAAGGCAAGTGCAAAACAAGATACAAAAGCCGCACAAAAAGAAAAGAGGAGAAAAAAACAACAAAAAAAAAACAGAAGTGTTTGCATCCTTTGTGTCATCTAGTTTTATCTCATGTCTTGCTTGCTTGAACTACTAGGAACACATTTAGGCCAGCAACATTGACATGTACTTTGGACACTTATTCAACTTTACTATCTGATTTTCATTGTTGCTAATCCTTGCTACATATAAAGTGCCATCCAAGCTACACCTTACTCTTGAGCATAATCGATACACCTTTGCAATCATCCCACGCTTCATTGGTTTCTTCATACCGTCCACCGGTTGCCACCTGAAGTGTCGGTAAGAACACTTGTAAGAGCGTGGTAAGACGCTTGAGAGTGTGTGATTCCACTTCCACTTTGTCATTATCCTTTGTAGTTGATAGGGGTAACATATTTTTATTGTCTCTTGTTTACTACTAACAATGTCAGGTAAAAGCAAAAATCATGCATTATATGCTGAGATGATTGACATGATGAAGATGATGATGGAGTTGCTCACTAAAAATCAACCATCAATCAAGGATTCACATGACATTCAGACCACCTTTACACCACCTTCCACAAGAAGTAATTACATTCTCCCATCTCTTCCTTCTTATGATGGTTTTGGTTACGATGAATATATTCCTTGGGAAATAGAGTTGGATAAAATTTTTGGACAACGGCATATGTGTGAGAGGATAAAGATTAGAAATTTTGCTAGTGCATTAGTAGGTTGTGCATTAACTTGGTTGAACAATTTAAATGATCTATAAAAACCTTGAACATGGAAGGATATGAAAATTTGTATGCGAGAATCTTTTATGAAAGTATCTAATTGCAAATATGAAGTGCATCAATTTGAGGAGAAATTTCTTGTTGTACCTCCTTTTGTGTCTAACGTTTTGCAGGACAATATAGAAAATAATGTAGATGATGCAAAAGAGAACGAGGCTTTCGACAACACTTGTGAAATTTTGGATGGATCATAATGCACTTGAAATCACTGCTGGAAATGGTAAGGCAAAACATTCTACAAATACAGAAGGTGAGAAGTTTTTGGATGTTCTGAATTTTTCCACCAATCATGCTATTTTCGAGGAGCAACTATTAGAATCGTTAATTTACGCACCATTGTCACATGTTGATTTTTCTGCTGATTGTTGCGCTAAGAAAGAGTTGTGTGCTGATAACTCTATTATGCCTATGCAAAAACATGTTAATGTACAAGATGATTGTGTTTTGGATTCACCTACTTGTTCTGAAATTCATAATTTGATCACCGCTACTGCTGAAAATGATGAGCTGAAATTTTTGTCTTCTCTAAATACTTTGGGTTATATTGAATTTGACACTCTTTGTGATCTAAATATTGTAGAGAGGAGAATATTTTCACAATCTGAATTGCCTTTATTATGTAGAATACTTTTCATGCTATAGGCAACTATGAAGATAGTGGTGAATTTATGGTGCATAAAGTTTACATATGTTCAAATGTGCAAGCTCCTTTCGTGCTGCAACAACATGGTGAAATGAATGGATGCACTAACACTAATAATGTATTGTAAAGTTTTTCTAGCATTTTTTATTGCAGCAAGGACAACAAATAAAAAAGAAGCATTGTTCGCTGCGGTTGTGCAATATGGACAGTGTTCATTCTACCCCCAAAGCAATCCTTTTTCCTGGACATACGAGCAAGCCGAGGACGGCTTGTCATAAAGAAGGGGAGAATGATGAGATCATGCACATTATTATTGCACCTACAAACATGACACAATGTTTATTTGTTTGGGATACTATCTCAAGTGAATGTGCACTCTTATTTGATGGACAAGATCAAGATGGCGCACTATGTCGTCCACCACCTTGGCCTCCTCCATTCATGCATACAAGAAGATTTGATGGCGTTGCACATTTGGACCAACACAAGAGAGGAGGTTAACTTGAGTCGAGGACGCAACTCCAATTCAAGACGGGGAGGATGATGAGGACATCACTTCTATGGATACAAACAACACTCCATTGAACATACAAGATGCAATCAATAGATTTCATACACAAAAATTAATTTCAGACATGAGCTCGTTCTTATATGGTTCCTTATATGTTTTTTGAGAATAGATTGCTACCTAATGATTTAATTGTGATTAGGATCCATGGAGTGGTTCAAGGAGTACTTGGAGGAAGTCTTAGAGACGTGGAGGAGCAGAGAATACGTTCAAAGAAGATGAAAACCGAGCCCAACTCAAAATTGTGTCCAACTCGGAGTCCAGGAGCAGTGCGCACTAAAACGAACACCCAGGACGCATACGAACTCCGTATTGGACGTTCTACATATTCACGGAAAGGGGAGAGGATAACCTTTCTAATGGCGCTGGTCCCATGACAAAATTCCTTCGGAGTCTACGGCAATCGTCGAAACAAAATCGAGTTCAGAATCTGTCAGGGTGCTGCGCCACCGTATTGGGCCATTAGGCCTTGTATCAAGTCTAAGTCCATAATTTTTGTATCTTAGGGTTAGGTCACAACCCCAATACCCCTTTGGACGTCCTCCCATCTATATATACTCCATAGTATCTTCCATGAACAATTGGGTTTTCCATAAATTAATCTGTTATACACTGGTTCACCGTTCATCGGTTTGTGAGACCCCAACTTAGCAATTCAGATTGCTTCTACCTTGTTCTTGCTTGTGTTCTCGGTTACACTTGCAGGGATTAGCTTTCGTGGTGAGGTCAATAGTGTGCAGAACAGTTGATAACCAACGGGGGGGTGGTGTAGTGATTGCAGAGGTTTTTCGTGTTCTACTCGAGAGCCTCAGATCATCAACATCGAGATCTCCATCAATCGACTTATCCATTACCTTTCGGAAGATCGGGCCTAAACCTTTTTTTCTATCACCTCAGGCCCCACATGTCACATTGCACCGGACCTGCTCCCCTCATATGGGTAGCTTTTGGGTAAACCCGTGTAAAGGAACACCGGAACTAAACTCCTAATGAAGGAAAACTTCGGTGACAACACGTGTACAATGACCTCGGACCTAACACCCAGTAGAGAGGAGCTCCGGTGCCGACACGTGTACAGCAGCCCCGGACCTATTCTCCAGCAATGGAAAGCTCTGGAGCATCCACGTGTGGAGTCTCCAGACCTGCTTCACCAACGAGTACATTGACGGATCTCCTTCTGCAGGAACAATCAAGGGCAAATAAAGAAGTTGTTACAAGACCTGATTACGTGTCATTAATACTATATTAATGATATACAATCAGTGTGCTGTTAATAGGGGTAACGCAGCTATTAAGGCACGTTATCACAATATTAATCATGCTTAATACCCAATAGACAATGTATTAGGTCATTAAATACGCCAAGGCCACATGTCGGGCCAGACAAGCTTTCCAACGGTCGGTCCTTAGAACTACAAAAGGGTTGTGCCGCACGAACCCAGGGACATCTGATCCAAGCTAACACGCATACTAGAGAACAAACTCATACAATACAACAATGAAAACCCCGTGGAGTAGGGTGTTAAGCTCAGGCGGCCTGAACCACGTAAATCTCTAGTGTCGCCATCTTGATCTTGATCTCTGCGTGCCCCAGCCATAACAAGAACCTTGGCGGGCTATACTTTAGTAGTACCGGGGGAAGTGTCATTGCTACACTTCGACATTTGGGTGCGCCAGGAAGGGGGGCTTCACAAGATCTAAAGATGGTGAGTTCTGCCGCAGGATCATCAAGTGGCAACCACGTTGGACAACTTGTTGGAGGCAATCCATTCAACGCACAGCAGCCAGTAGATGCCATTGTTCTGGCGAGCAATATGGCTCCACAGCCACCATCTGCTTCAGTCAACAACGTTGGGCATCAAGATGGTGCATCTGCGTCGATCACTGCATCGACAAACATCAATCCTGAGCATGCGCTCATTGCTGTGCGAGCTCTCTTACAACGCACACCACCTCAAGTAGCACCCCAGGGTGCCATGGAGCAGCGGAGGGCTGATTTTGACCATTTAGTTGCAACAGCAGCCGTTGGCCTCAACAATCAAGGCCGCCCCCCTTCGGGGCGAGCACTATCGCAATGACGGACCTTGTCAGGCCAACTTGGTCCACAAGTCTCCCAACCTAGGAGACGTGCTGCATCCCAGTAGGTGACTTCGCTGCCCCCGGGGTGCGACACACCAATACCATCACCAGGATTCTGACCCATGACCAAC
The DNA here is from genome assembly GCA_036927565.1 of Tuctoria greenei. Lineage (NCBI taxonomy): Eukaryota > Viridiplantae > Streptophyta > Magnoliopsida > Poales > Poaceae > Tuctoria > Tuctoria greenei. Next base: position 127,474,043 of record JAYESD010000003.1, on the reverse strand, counting down.
GATTGGAACTTGATTGCCGTTATCGGCAACAGGATGGCCGTGTCCATATCGAGTGGGCTCGCGAAAGGCGAGAGGCTCGGGACAACCCTGCTCTACAGGGAGTTGGAGGAGGCTGTTCTGCCCTAGCCATGTATTTACGCATGGTCAGATGGCCACAGAAGTTCCGGCCTCACTTGCCAGAAAAATTCGACGGAGCTGTCAACCCCGCCGAGTTCCTTCAAATCTACTCTACTGCTATACTGGCAGCAGGGGGGTGATGAAGCCGTGATGGCCAACTACTTCCCACTAGCCCTAACCGAGACAGCAAGATCCTAGTTCATGAGTCTCCCGCTCGACTCCATTAATATTTGGGCGGAGCTGTGCCAACAATTCACTGCCAACTTTGGGAGTTCTTACACCCAGCCTGGTACTGAATTTGATCTGTTTGCTGTAAAGCAGACATCGAGGGAATCACTGTGATCCTTCATCCAGCAGTTTTCTTAGGTACGAAATACTATTCCTTCAATCTTGAGCTCTCCTGTTATCGTTGCATTCAGACAGGGTGTTCGAGATAAAAAGATGCTGGAGAAGCTGGCTATTAAAGAAGTCACCAGCGTTCCGGATCTCTTTAGCCTAGCAGACAAATGCACTAGAGCTGCGGGGGGCCATGAAATGCACTCCAAGCCAGCTCTAGAGGCCAACAAGAATTCCTCCAAGACAGAAGTCACTACCACCGATAGTGGCAAAAATATAAAGAAGTACAACGGCAAGAAGAAGTCATCGGTCGGCGCACCAGCCGCTGCAGCTGCTGCAGCTCCGAGTGGCCGGGGGCCACGCCACGATAAATGACCTCGTCCTTCGATGGAAGACGACAACAGTTCAAAGGCGTGGTGTCCGATTTAATAGATGGACATACACAGCGTGGAAGAATGCCGTGAGGTCCAGAACCTTGTCGAACGCTATAACAAGCACCAGGAAGAAGCTCCTTTCCGTTAGCGGGAAGGAAAACAAAAAGTCGACAAAGCTCCGGCTGGAGAGGAGCTAGGTTTCTAGGACCCCAAAAAGGTCTTGAAAGCCGTCTACAACACTGTCGACGATGATTCCGACGTCTCTGACAACGAGCGCCGGAAAACCCTTACCACCATCAAAGGTGGTTCTTGGGACATCACTTCTCGCCGCATCCTCAAGACAATGCGACGGGACAAGGCCGTGGTAGCTTCCACTGCTAAGGCAGAGCCTCATCGGAAATGGATGGATACCCCTATCATTTTCGATGCTTCAGACTGCCCCCGAAACAAGATTGGGGTTGGTCAACTTCCGTTGATGGTGTCACCCACCATTAACAATATTCAAATTCACCACGTAATGGTGGACGGAGGTTCAGGGCTAAACCTCATAAGCTTTGAAGCTTTTGTTAAGCTTCAGCTCCGGCCTTCAAATCTTCGCCCATCCCGACCTTTCTCTGGGTAGGTCTAGGAACCATTACTCCTCTCGGTTCCATCACACTCCTAGTGACCTTCGGGACTCAGGAGAACTACAGAATTGAGAAATTGGTCTTCGACGTTGCGCAACTCATTATAGTTACTTAGTGTTGAAGATGCCAACACCCACGGGCGTTAACCGGATCCACGGAGATCGCACCGCAGGAGTTACTGCTCTAGAAGAACTCTATGCGCTTACCACAGCACAAGAGGAAGCATTCGGTAAGGAACCAGCTCCGAATCCTCCGAGCATTTGTCATAAAGGCGCTACCCTCGCACCTCGTGTGCAACAAAGCGGTGACACCGATGTTCCTGTCAAGGTCTTCCAAATTGGTTCTGATGCTTCTCAGACTACCCGTATATCGGGAGGTCTGAACAACAAATAGGAACTCGCGCTCATAACTTTCCTCCGGGGTAATGTCGACGTGTTTGCCTGGCAACCGTCACAAATGCCTTGGATCCCTAGGGAGGTGATTGAGCACAATCTGAAGATTTACCTAGATGCACGGCCTGTACCCTAGAAGCCTCGGAAACAATCAATCAAGCGACAAAACTTCATCCGACAGGAAATCAATAAGTTGCTCGAAGCTAGTTTCATACGGGAAATCTTCCATCCAAAATGGCTGGCAAACCCAGTTGTTGTACCAAAGGCCGGTGGGAAGCTTCGGATGTGTATCGACTACACCACCTTAAATAGGCATGTCCAAAGGATCCTCTTCCACTTCCTAGAATAGATCAGATTGTGGACTCCACCTTTGGGTGTAAGCTATTGTGTTTCTTAGATGCATATTCTGGATATCATCAAATCCAAATGTCTAAGGAAGATGATGAGCATATTGCCTTCATAACAGTAGATGGATTGTACTGTTATACTGCCATGCCATTCGGTCTTAAAAATGCTGCTTCAACGTTTGTGCGAGATATGTACAAAACATTTGGAGAGCTTATTAGAGACTTGGTGGAGGTGTACGTCGACGACATCGTTGTGAAGATCAAAAACAAGGAGTCACTCCTTGATAACTTACAAGCCGTCTTCGACAAGCTGCGCACAACGCGCACCAAGCTGAACCTGTACAAGTGTGTCTTCGTGGTTAGCTCCGGGAACCTTCTGAGTTTCTTAGTGACTCACCGAGGAATTGAAGCAAATCCGGTGAAGATCAAGGCCATATAAGATATGTGGCCCCCAGCCCGCATTAAAGATTTCCAGAAGCTAACTAGATGCCTAGCTGCGCTCAGCTGGCTCATTTCAAGATTGGCTTCAAACTATTGACGAAGTTCGGACTATTTCACTGGTCTGAAAAAGCAAAAAAGGTGTTTCAAGAGCTAAAACAGCTCCTCACCGCACTGCCGATATTGGTAGCTCCGAATCCTGGAGGGCCTTTACTGCTTTACATTTCAGCAACCACTGAAGTTGCCGGTATGGTCCTGGTTGCAAAAAGACCGGAGCCACAACCAGTCCAAGAGCCCAGACCCCTCCGGGAGGGTCCAGAATCACCTGAAGGCATGTCAGGGTCCCAGCTCCCAGACACGAAACCTCAAAACGAAATGCTAGAACATCAACCTCATTCGTCTGGGGAGGTTCACCTGGCTGACTAAGATGATCCCGATCCTTCCAGCAAGGTCCACGTTGAACAAGAAGTGCTTTTGGACCCCTCCAGCAGGGTCCAACAAGCATAGCCTGAAGGTCTGGAACCCTCCAACAGGGTCCAGATTGATGAAGAAGAAGCTCCAGGTCCTTCTGAAAGGGTCCGAACCATCCAACGCCCCATGTACTTCATTAGCGAAGTACTACATGATGCCAAGACAAGATACATTGAGGTGCATAAACTGCTTTACGCAGTTCTTATTGCCTCAAGAAAGCTTCGTCACTATTTCCAAGCCCACAAAATATCAGTGGTAACTTCTTTTCTACTGTTTGCTATTTTGCATAACCCTAACTCTACTGGGAACATAGCAAAGTGGGCAGTGGAGCTGGCCAAACTCGATCTCGAATTTGTGTCACAGCAAGCGACCAAAAGTCAAGCATTTGGCTGACTTCATGGTGGAGTGGACCCCCTCTACATCAAATCCTGGGGGCCACAGTGAGCAGAAACCAGAACCCAAAGTTCCGGTATTCACCGAGCCTCACTGGACTCTCTACTTCGACGGCTCCGTGCAGAAGCAGGTGGGCGGAGCTGGAATCCTCCTCCTCACTCCGACTGGGGAGAAGGTCAAATATATGGTTCACCTTGATTTCAAGGCGACCAACAACATGGCGGATTATGAAGATCTCATCTATGGACTCAAGGTGGCAGTATCCTTTGGTGTTAAACAACTGCTGGCAAAGGGAGATTCACAACTTATCATCAAACAAGTCAAAGGTGAATGCTGTTGCAACAATCCCCAACTAGCTGCTTACCTCCTTGAAGTCCAGAGGCTTCAGAAGGACTTCAAAGTCCCAGATCTCCATCATGTACAACATCTTCACGACGTTGAAGCTGAAGAACTCTCGACGAAAGCCTCAACTGAAGCTCCGGGCTCCTAATGGAATCTTCGTCCGAAGGTTGTCAAGACGAACAGCTCAACTTGCCGAACTGAGCGAAGGGGGGTGAGACCAGCACCCCGAAGCTGGCAGTCCAGTGGCCCTGTTTCCATGGCGTCCACCAAGGGTCGTAGGTGATGTCGGGAGCTCCGAGCAACCTATCACGCAAGACTCAGAAGCTCAAGTAAGCTCCAACACATGGATCTCGGAGATTTGGAGCTACTTGAAAGACAACATTCTTCCCGAAGACGGTGTAACCACTGACCGGATTGTCAGATTGGCTAAAAGATACACGTTGGTAGAAGGGGATCTCTACCGACGTGGTGCCAACGACATCCTAATGCGTTGCATTACAATGGAAGAAGGTCGTGAGCTCCTCGCGGAAATCCATGGAGGAGAGTGTGGGAACCATGCTTCTTCCCGCACGCTGGTTGGTAAAGCATTTTGGCATGGCTTTTACTGGACTGCAACACTTCAGGATGCAGTTGAGCTAGTGAAAAAATGTGAAGCGTGTCAGATCCATGCAAAACAGATTCACACACCGACTCAGTCACTACAAATGATACCTCCTACATGGCCATTCGCTATGTGGGGCATGGACATCTTGGGACCATTCCCAAAAGCCGTCGGGGGTTACAGATTCCTCTATGTCACCATCGACATGTTTACCAAGTGGCCGGAAGCAACTCTAGTGGTAACAATCGACAAGCAATTAGCAATCAAGTTCTTGAAGTCCATTATATACAGATTTGGAGTTCCGAACAAAGTCATAACTGACAACGAAACTCAATTTACAAGTGTTGCATTTCAAGAATATTAGGAAGACATTGGCATTCAACTTAGCTACGCCTCTGTAGCTCACCCAGCAAGTAATGAACAAGCCGAGAGAGCAAATGCATAAATATTAAAGGGACTCAAGATGTGCACGTACGAGCGCCTAAAAAAGCATGGAGCCAACTTGATTGACGAGCTTCCGTCAACACTATGGGCGAACAGGACAACACTTAACCGGTCATCTGGGGAGACTCCATTCTTCCTGGTGTACGGGGATGAAGCAGTCCTTCCTCCATAGATCACCTTTGGGTCCCTCTGGGTCCGGACCTCTGACGAAGCCACGTAGGACCAGCTCCAGCATGAAGACCTTGACCTCGTCGACGAGGGAAGGTGCCAAGCAGCTGTTCGGAATGCACGTTATCGCCAAGCGCTCTGGCGTTATCATCAAAGGCAACCGACAGCTTGAAGAAGGTGACTTGGTGCTTCGGAAGATACTGACCCATGAAGGGATGAACAAACTTTCCCCCAGCTTTGAAGGTCTCTTTCAAGTAATTAAAGTATCCCGACCTGGATGCGTTCGCTTGGCAACAGAGGATGGGACCCCGCTTCCCAATCCTTGGAACATCGAGCACCTCCGTAAGTATTATGCTTAGAATCACGGAGGTGAGTCTGTAATTACACATGATGTATGTTATAGAGTTGATAACTAGAGAGGGGTAGATCCTCCAGGAGAACATCTGGACCCCTCCGGGAGGGTCCGGGAAGTTCAAGAACACTTTATACAGTCATTGCACTAAAAGTGTAACTACCTACCCTGGGTTAGTACAGGATGTATAGCGCACTTAGCTTGGTCCCGCACCCTTAGTGTGTACTTGTCTCCCCTGTAATCCAGACCTATAATGAAAGATATTGTTGTGTAAAAATAGACTCCACGTGCATTTATTTTTTGTACAACGCTCGATCTATCAATTTATTGTTTTTAACCTTCTTGTCTATAATGAAGTTGTGCAATTCTTCTTGTGTTTTTACCCAAGTTATTCATATGCATTGCAAGTTATATTGTTGACCTTTTTGGGTCTTAACATGTTGTATAGTCTACTTGCCTGAATGCCAAGCCAACATAGGTCTGGAGTGAGCTATCGACTTAGCCTGGTCCTCCACCCTAAGTACAACACTCTACCTACACTCCGGCAGGCCTTAGTAGGGTGAGTACTAGAAAAGCATAGGAGTCCAAAAGGGTTATATAAATATACTTGTTATTGTATTGAGTTACTTCGGAATAAAACAAAAGTGAGAAAAATAAGTCATAAACAATTTATAGACAAGAGGACAAATTTTACTTTTTTCTTGTATTTAAGGTGCTGGAAAAACAGAAATTCATAGCGGTGGTGGTTGACGACGGAGCTACTAAGCGCCGACAACCCCTGGGGGGCCTAAATTCAACTATTCGTGCGGCGACATTAGGAGCTACCAAGCTCTAATAGCCAACGTTTATATGTTGATACTGGGTACTGTTGGAGCTATCAAGCTCCACCAATCCCAGGGGGCCTGCCATCGACGCCTCAGAATTGAAGACTTCGGACCTAAAATATACAAGTGCGAAGCGTTCAAGTCATCAATATACAGTCAAAACCTTTGGTACATGTACACACTTCAATTGTACACATGTACCAGGGGGCCAGCAAGACAGAGCACACTATATTGAAGATAAAAATAAAGTGAAGTTCATGGCAAAATGGATTTCATTAATTTGAAGAACTGGATTACAAAATTGGGATTACAGTAGAAGGCAAAAGGAAGAAGTCCTAGCTACTAGAGGATCTAAGTCCTGCGGAAGAATGTGGTGACTTTCTGGGCTACCTCTTGGACGCCGGCCTTGGCGGCATCTTCCTCTTCAGCAATGGGACCTTCAAGCACTGTGTCCAGGGAGAATTGGGTGTCTCGGCTTACATAACACGTCAGCACATATTCTGCAATGTTATATCCAAAGACTTCCCCTCTGTCTCGAGCTGGTCCGCAATAACATCGCCCATCGCGTAGAGTTTGCCGCCAGCACCATTGAGGGCCACCAGCGCTCGGTCCATGTCTAGCTCCGGGTTGTCCGGACATACGGGACTGAAGCTAGTGGTGTCATTGCGTCGTTGGCCCGCACAAATAAGTCCCACACTTGAATGGACTCCGTCTCCTTCAAGCTCTGCAGCTCCTCCAGTGACTTTCGGGTGGCTGCAAGCTCCAAAACTTCCCGAGCAAGGTGCTCGACCAATTTACCACGTTGCTGCATACTCTCAGCAACTTGCTTTTCACGGTCTGTCAGCTCCGTCAACCGGAGGTGGATGCGTTTTCGTCTTTCTGCCAAGTCCTTCTCCCTGCCTTTCACCTTCTAGGTGACCTCCGCCCTAGTTTCGAGAGCCCCTGCCCTAGTTTCCAGTACTTCTCTTTCTCTTCTTTGCTCCATAGATACAGCGGTTTGCTATGATCCACCAAATTTTGTTCACCCAGAGTCAACTTATAGGTGACCTCTGCCTCCCTTTTTATACCATCCTCCTTCTGCTCCAGGAGCTTCTCCACCCTTGCCTCTAGGTCCGCCCAACGCTTCAGGAGAACCTCGTTCATTTCATTGAGGTTTTTGTGATGCTCATCAGCGGCATCACACCTCTCCTTGGCTTGCTCAAGGATTTCCCTAGAGTTAGCGTCGAGCACCCAGATGGTGGCCTCCTTCTCCTCAAGCAGCTTGTCCCATTATTCTAACCGGGCTTTCTCACTCTTTACCAACTCCTTCAGGTCAGCTAACCTCATTTGGGCAAGCCTGGTCTCAAAATGGAGTCTCTTGCGCCAATGCCTCAAGGTGTTGCGCTCCTCCTCAAGGGCTTTGCTCTCATGATCGAAGGCATGTTGGACTTGTCAGAGACTAGAGCAGGTGTTGTCTATAGACAACACCAGAGGGATAGGCTCCAGACCTGCTGGGACCATCTTTGCAGGCTCCAAAGGGTTCTCCATTATAAAAATAGGGTCCCACTCTACAAGAGAGGACCCTTGAGCTTCTACGGCACTGAGACCGCTCTTGGAAAGCCCTTCAGCAGCAGCAGAAGAGGAACCCACTAGAGGAACTCCCGCCTCCGGAGCACAAGTTGAAGGTGCTACCTCTGGGCTTTCAGTTGTTGGCTCCGAGGATGGAGGACCCGTTGCTACTTCTTTGTGCTGCTCTGGTTCTAGCCCAGGCACGTCCGGGACAGCTACTTCCGGGGCAGCGGTCGGGGCTCCATCCGGCGCTTCTGCCATAACCGGTTCAGACATTGGCACGTTGGTTACATCTGGCCCAACGACTGGAACTTCAAGCATTTCCGGCTCAGCCGTCGGATCTTCGACATGTTCTGTCCCAAGGTTCGGATCGTCAACCATAACCGGCTCAATGGTTGCGGCTTCAATTACCTCTGACTCAGCGACCAGCGCTTTGACGACTTCCGGCTCAAAGGCCGGAGCTTCTCGCATCTCCGGTGCTGGAGCATTAGCCTCCACAACATTTGCCAGGGGTACATATTCGACTTCTCCCCTGTGGTCCGGCGCTACCACAAGAGCTTCGGGCTAGGACTCCGAATCTAAGTCCACGATAGCTGGCGCCAGAACTGTTGCAACTTCTGCCACCACTTGATGAGGAGGCTCGGCGCTTGATGTCGGAGCTTCGGCATGTGCAGCCCCGGTCGTTGCGACGGGCGCCGAAGTCCCAGACCCCTTCTTCGACACCTTAGAAATAAAGGGAAGAGAAGATTAAAGAAACTTCAAAAATAAGACTAGCATTTTAAGGTGGGCAATCAACTCTTACCTAGAGAAGCTACCACCCCGGTTGCCTTAAAACCTCTTCTTCTGAGGTCTGGAGCCAGAGCCCACCAAGTTTGGTGAGACAATTGCTTCAGACCTCAATTGAGGCCACTTGCAGCAACCGGAGTCTTCTCGGTCGGAGCTTCTCATGGCCAGGAAGAACTCTCGGACCTAGAACTTTTAGCTAGCACTGAGGCCAGGGTTGACTGCCTGGAGTTGGCGCCCCTTGAAGATGCCTGCGTCGGAGAAGGCGCGGTCACAAAGGACCGACCCTGCCGGGGAGAAGGAGCCGTCATAGAGGGAGCAGCCCTGACGGACCTCCCATCAGCGAGCTTCAGCTTCCACTTCCGGCTGAAGGGTTCGGTTGGCTCCTTGTCATTGCCTTTGAATGTGTCTTCAATCCTCCAGCTTGGGGCGGAGGCAGACCCTGCCTCGAAAGCTCTGGGAATCACAACCTTGGAGGTCGGACACCTTTCAACTTCACCAAGGTCATCAAGCGCCGGCATCTTCCTGCGAAGTTCCCTACTGAACTGCACCTCCATGTTCAGGCGGAGGAAAGCTGCTAGCGGAACTAAGTCATCGCCATCGATGTTTATTCCATGCTGGAATTTCTTGAGATGTAGCCTTAAAGCTTCGTCATCGAAGTTGGATTTCATACTGGTTTTAGTCCGGTCGTCATCCATCACACTGTTGAGGGCCCACACGAGCTTCTACCTCTTCCTCAGCGGAGCCCATCTGTTTACCAGGAATCTGCAGAAGACCATCTGATGAGTCACTCCACCTTCCACGCATTCGTGGATCCTGGTCAAGACACGGTTGAACGCATCTGATAGCATCGGAACTACACTCCAAGTGTCAGTGTCAACGTTGGGGAGGCCTTCGGGCAGTTCCAACTTCTCGTGCTCCACCGCTGCAATGATGACCCAGTCTTTCTTCCAGTCATCCCTCTTTCCGGAAGGAAATAACTTCAAGTATTTGAAGGGGCAGTTCTTGCGCTTCACGAAATAGTAGAAGCCAAGAAGCTCAGTCCCCTTGCCGGTGGTGTGGATGGTGAATAAGGTGCAGGACAACTCGATGCAAGGGGGGAATACCCATCCACATCTCCCAAAAGTGGACGAACATCGCCATGAGAAGAAGAGAATGGGGGCCAAGGTGATACAGTTGTAGATTGTAAAAGTCCAGGAGCATCAAATGAAAAGTAGAGAAAGGCGGGAGCAATCCCACCATGGCGTACGCTGAGAAGTACACCATATCACCATTGTGCTCCTTCTTGAACAGGAGTTCATTGGAGCGAATCAAGTGGTTGAAGGAATTGCTGGACCACCCCATATAGGTTCGGACCTTCTTCAGATCATCGTCACTTTTAAGGCGGCTCTTGGGAAGACCCAACTCCATCACGGCAAAGCGGAGCAAAGGAAGGGATGTTAGGCGGAGTTTGGGAGGCTTTGAGCGCAAATTTAATCAAAAGCATAAAGAGTCCTCAAACCATGCACACTTTCCCTCTTAAGTAAGCCTTCGCGACGCTTGGATGGAAAATGCAGTGAGAACGAAGGCACTTTTCAAAAGTCTACCCCATCAATGACGAGTGGGCCTAGGCCACCCCGATGAAGACATCGAGGTTCTTAACTTAGGCAAACCGTTGTCATGATGAGCGGCGGGAAACTCGATGGTAGCACCCCGACAAGGCGCGCGGAACCGATACGGTTTTCGTTTTGGGAACCGGCGACCTTCAATTGAGTGAGATCCTCACTCAGAGATCTTATCTGCCGCATTCATAATAAGCCATGTGTCGATGGTTCACTCTCGGACTGTCGCTCCAACAGCACATCAGAAGACTCTTGAAATCGAAGTGCGGGAATCGAGAATGGCCCCACCTCTGGTCGAATAACTTAACCCAAAGGATTTCTCCCAGAGGTGGGCCTGGGGGCCACTGTCGGTACCCCTCGATACTGCGAAGAGTGCAAAGGAGTTCTACCTGTAACAGTTGAAGGTCTCCTCAGGCCGCGCATGTCAAATTGCACCGGACCCGCTCCCCTCATATGGGTAGCTCCTGGGTAAACACGTGTAAAGGAAAACTCCCAATGAAGGAAAGCTTCGGTGACAACACATGTACAATGAACCCGGACCTAACCCCTAGCAGAGAGGAGCTCCGGTGCCGACACGTGTATAGCAGCCCTTGACCTACCCTCCCGCAAGAGAAAGCTCCAGAGCTGCCATGTGTGGAGTCTTCGGACCTGCCTCACAAACGAGTACATTGGTGGATCTCCTTCTGCACGAATAATCAAGGGCGATTAAAGCGGCAGTTACAGGACCTGATTATGTGTCATTAATACTATATTAATGACACATGATCAGTGTGATGCTAATAGGGATAACACAGCCATTAAGGCACGTTATCACACTATTAATCATGCTTAATACCCTTTAGATAGTGTATTAGGCCATTAAATATGCCAGGGCCACATGTCGGGCCTAGCAAGCTTTGTAACGATCAGTCCTTAGAACTATAAAAGGGACATGCCGCACGAACCCAGGGACATCTGATCCAAGCTAACCCACATACTAAGGAACAGACTCATACAATAGAACAACACAAAACCCTGTGGAGTAGGGTGTTATGCTCAGGCAGCCCGAACCACGTAAATCTCTGGTGTCGCCATCTTGATCTTGATCTCTGCGTGCCCCAACCATAACAAGAACCTCCGCGGGCTACACTTTAGTAGTACCGGGGGAAGTGTCGTTGCTACACTTCAACAAAAATGTATAGTTTAGGGGGCACACAATGTGTATATAATATGAAATTCAATGAGTTGCAAATTATCTCTGAATTGTCATTGTGATATTTTATCCTTGAATTCCAATTATATCCCTTAATTGCAATGTCATTGTGCTTATTTATCCCTGCAACGGACGATCATGATGTCGTGCGAGTGGCAAAAGGGAGACGAGCACATGAGAGACGAACATTAAATTGGAGCGTCTCCGATTTTTGACCTCCGGTAAAAGGGATACGGGTGAATAAGAGACAATTTGTATTAAGGCCCGTGGGAGAAGAGCAAATGCAAGATGTGCCTTACATGGGCCCGTCTGGGATTCACGCTGAATAACATTTATCCCACCTCAGAAAGCTGAGCGCAATGGAACGATCATACAAGGCATTACACATAGTTGCCAGTTGGACATGCCCGCATGCGAAAGATGGCGTCACACCCCGTGAACAACATCTTTTGCATCGATGTGCCCGTTCGGTCACAAAGTAATGCAAGACGAGCGTTATATATCCCTGAATTGCAATGTCTTGCTTTTGTTAATTTGTTTATTCCTGAAATTAGGATGCTCATGATGTTAACTCTGTGCGTGAGTTGCAACGAACGCTCACGATGTCGTTCAAGTGGCAAAAGGGAGATGAGCACATGAGAGACGCACTTTAAAAAGGTGCGTCTCCGATTATCGACTTCTGGCAAAAGGGAGACGTGCCATACTCGGGCACGTCTCTGATTCGTGTCAAAGATGTTTTGTCCCTCCACAGAAACCTGAGCGCGTTGCAACGATCATATAAGGCATTGCGCACAGTTTCCAGTTGGACGCTCCCGGATGCCAAAGATGTTGTTCTTGGCTTCAGCACACCGTGGCGCATCTTTGGCATACGGGGTGTCCGTTCGGCCATAAAATAATGCAAGATGCGCCTTACCTGAGCTCGTCTCCGATTCATGCTGAAGATCTTTTTTCCTACAACACAAAGTTGAGCGCATAGCAACGATCATATAAGGCATTGCGCACAATTGCCAGTTGGACATGCCCGTATGCAAAGATGTTGTTCCTGGCTTCAGCACATCGCGCCGCATATTTGCATACGGCGTGCCTGTTCGGCCACAAAATATTGCAAGATGAGAGTTATATATGTCCATCTTCGATTTTGACCTATTTTTAGCTCTCGCGCGCTCTCTGGCAAAAAAAATTTGCGCAAAACATTCTCGTGCGGGATCGACCAACGGGAGACGCTGAAATGAGAGACGAGTGTTATAGAGGCTCGTCTTCGAGTTTTGCTATTTTTATCTCTCGCGTGCTCTCTCCTGACACTTGGTGAAAATTTTTAGCTCTCGCACGCTCTCCCGACATAGAAACTGCAGCTCCTAAGCACGCCACCGCCTTCCATCCTCCTCAACTCACTCTTCATCATTGTTGTGTTGCCGCCGTCGACCATGACCTTCATTATTAAAGAGTTGAGCATGTTGGAGCACGCCGCCTCGTCCCATGTCCCTGGAGCACGCCGCCACCTCGACCCAGACCTCGGTAATTGGTATGAGTACGCCGTCGCCTTCACATGAGTGGAAAAGTTCTCCCTATCCCCAAAACACGTTGGCCTGCTATCATTAGAGAGTTGAGGAATAGCTGCTCTGGCGCCTCTGCCAGCTCGTCTCAAAGCACGCCGCCGCCTTGTCTCATGTCCCCAGAGCACACTGCCACCTCGACCCTGACCTCAGAGCATGCATTTCTGTGATTTTATTGAATTTGAGGATGTGCAATGAAGGCTCATCGTTAATGAAGTCATTGATCTAAATGGAGAATTTTCATTATGGTATACATTCATCTTCCTTGTTTATGTCCAATGCAGGAGTAATGTATTTGTTTTGACTATTAATGTATATAATGAATTCTGATTCGCAAACCCTTGAAACTGCAGGAACTGTGGTTGACACTAGTATTTGCAATCCCAGTGAGTTTGATTTCTACCTCTGCTCTGGAATCAAGGTACCTATGCTTTAATTGGTTTTTCTATCATGAGTTTTTGATATCAGGCTATTAATGCATTAGTGGAATGTAAATTGTTTGTTTTTTCAGGGGACAAGCACACCAGCTCACTATAATGTCCTTTATGATGAGAACAATTTCTTTGTTGATGCTTTGCAGGTGCTAACCAACTGCTTGTGCTACAAGTAAGCTCGGTTCTCCATTCACTAATAGTTCCTGTGTTTATTACAAATGTATACCAATTTGTTCCTAAGACTTCAGTTATTTGCTCCCTTATGTGAAGCGATGTGACTACAATTTGATAATGTTTATGACTTCAGTGATTTTATTTAATTTGAGGATGTATCAGTCAGAGCATTAGAGGCTATGAAGTCTCATTGTTAATGAAGTCATTGATCGGGTGAATTTTCATTATGGTATACAATACTAGATGATGACTGTTATGATGTGTGTAATTAGTTACTTTGAAATCAGGATGAACAGGGGGGGCACTCTTTGTTGTGTAATTTGTATACTTGATAACCATGATTGACATTTTGTTAATATTTGATTGGTTAATATAATTTAAGGTGTGATCTCTTTTGCTATATATATCTTCATGTATGTGTATGTTGTTGACACTGGCAATGTGGCTGCCAAATCCTGGCTAGCTCTAGAATGCAGCCGGCAAACAGGATAATCAGGGGTTTGGGCACCTAATACGAGACCGTGCTTGTAAACAATCCGCAATGAGCTATAACAGAGAGCATTTCGGATTACCTAAATAATGGAGACAAGCTTCCTTAAAGCCTGTCTCAGATCAGTAAACAAATCTGCAATGCACTGCAATAAAGCACATCGCAAATCAAACAATAAATTTGCGACATGCTATGTTAGTGCTTGTCTCGCATGTATGCTGATGGGCAATGCGCACGATTCACGTCTCCAATGACCCCGTAAAGAACGTTTGTTATGACTCAAAAAAAAAGAGACGCACTATCTTTGAGCTTGTCTCGCACTTAGGCTGATCGGCAATGCGCCAGCCACTCATCTCTGATGACAATGTAATGTGAGATGCGACGATGGAGATGCACAGTTTGTTTGTCTCCCTTCTTTGTTCGGGCACGTCTCGGATGAGCCTTTCTTAAGTACTACTCAAATCTGGACAAAATGTTGATTGGTTATAAACCATTTTGAACTTGTCATGGCCATTCAAGTGTCTATGCTTTGCAAACTTCCAGAATGTGCTCAAGAATTATCTAACCTCACTCTGGTAGTTGAGTGGAAGTATTTGACCAGTTTTATCGAGTTTTGAATCAGGTTTAAAAGTTTCTATTATTTGTTTACACCTTCGCATACTGCATTGTTTAAGTGATGTGTATTACGGTTCATGTTTTTGAGTTCAAGTTGACATTGCAACTTTTGATTTTAACCGTATTGCTCACTGTTGTAGCATGGATCACACTCATTCTGAGCATGAACTAGGTGGTCCCATTCGTGGAGAAAATGACTCGACACCGCGACCATCACCACCATCCTCATCGTCATTCCCGACTATGAATGCAGAGGTCATGGCAAGCGTGGTCGAGTCTAATCGCGAGAACAGGGAGTTACTCCAAAAATTGGTGCAACAAGGCAAAACATCGGAAGCTCAAATGCATAATTCAACTCGGAGTACTTATGTGGAGATTCTTTCAGCACAACCGCCGGTTTTCATGGAGGTGAATGATCCGGTGGAGGCCGACCAATGGCTTTGGGTTATAGAACGCAAATTTGGTTTATCTCAGTTCGATGAGTACCGGAAGACGTTATTGGCTGCTCAACAACTTCATGGGTCCGCTGTAGCCTGGTGGTCAGAATATCTCACCACTCCGCCTGTAGGACATCGTGTCGCATGGAGTGAATTCCGCGAGGCATTTTGTGTGGGGTCCGGAGTCCCGACGTCCAAGAATCTCATTGGGTGGTGTCATGTGATGTGGCACCTAACAGCACACACGATAGGAATACAAAACAAGCAAAGTTTTTATTTCACAATAAGAAAAGTTTACAAAACAATGTACAAGAGAGGTACACACGCAGCGGAAAATACATACTCATAATCTCACTTAACCAAGTAGGAGAAAAGACGTACATGTCCTTGGACGCTTCTCACTAGCAACATGAAGAACATTAAGCAGCGGCATGGTCTACATGAGATTATCCTCGACACCTCGAGGTCTCATGTACAACCTAAGCGGCAGAAATAAACTAATACCTGCAAAAATCGTTAAAGCGCAAACGTTAGCATAAGGCTCAGCAAGACTGACCCGTCTCACTAGACATATGCAAGGTAAAGTCTAAACATATGTAAGGAATAGCATAAATAGACTAACCTACAAGTGGATCCTTATGATCATGTTTTAAGTAGCAAATGAAATTCTTCAGGCACGGCACATCATAGACTCCACAATCAAACAAGAAACGCTTTGCCTATGATATGACATGCCCAAAGCACATAATGCTATTACCGGATAAGTATTTGGAAACTGTAAACATTTAATTGTGATATATCTAAGCCACACAAGGTTGCAAAGAAATTATAATTCAATACGTCATATTCTTCTGGCTTCTTCAATATTTACTACGTCACGATAGCGGCAGACAAGTGGTACTCAAATAACCGCGAGAGACAGTGATTGTAATCAGGACACACCTGGCTACACGATACGCACACCCGCGTGGGAGACACATACGTGCTCTCCTCCCCGCGTCATACGTAGCCACCTTTAGCCCAAGACCCCAATGTCGACAAACCTCTTCATACCGAGCAAAAGGTCCTCTACACGGACATGTCGAAGTTGCCCGCTAGAAGATTTACACCTTTATGCCTTCACATCTCCATTCAAGGACAACCGAAGAGTTTCCACACTACAGTTTGTAGTTACATAAGTTTATTAAGCCCATATCCAATTATGCAACTGGTACAGTTCAAGCTTGCTCAACGGTGCCGTATACGGCACGGTCCTCAAGTGACACAGGCAGGGCTATGAGCCTAGACTCCATGTCGTTGACTCCTATTCCCCTGCGCAGTCTCGTATTCATCTCATAAGCCATTGTTTTATCTTTCAACCCCATATGAACTGTCGTTCCTATCTCGCGAGTAGATTCCAACTACTCGACTTCTACTGGTATATCTACAATATTAGCATTGGCATTTCTACACGTCAAGGTGTAAACCCTTCCAACCCTCCCATAGGATTTGTGGATATGCAAGTGGAGTATCAAACACCTTATACGTAATGCACAATATCAGCTGAAGATGTAAGTGAATAAAACTAGAAAACTTTGTCAAGCTCTTAATTGCAAATCGGGGCTTGCCTTGTTTGTGACTCTATAGCAATGTCAGTTTTTATGGCTTGGTCTTCCTCCGGAAAATCCTCCAAGGGACTTCAAGATGGACACCCTGGTCTTCTCATCCGAGCAAAGCTTCTCGGCGATCATCTATCATCATGTTTCTATCGACATCATATGCATATAAGTAATTAAGGTAACTTAATAATAGGCTCTAAGAGGTGGTGTAAACTTTAAGAACAAGGAGTTTGACTAGGAAGGACAAGTATGCCACAGTTGTGTGGGTAATCAGAGGATGAGTCAAGGTGGACATAGTAGTGTCGGTATGAACAGAAAGGTACAATGTAAGACTACATTGCAACTTAGTAGACAACACTTGAAGCTACGCCACTTAAGAGGTATAAGATTAAATGATGAAGAAGTACCAGACTGAGTGATGTAAGGAGGACTAAGTGATCAAGGTGGAGCATTGAAAGCTAGGCATGAGTGAACTGTGCAACAAGAGGTCGTGTCTCAGAAGTGGACCAATGAAGTTACGCAAACTCATTAAGGAGTAAACCTAATTAAGTGACAAGTGTGGTCGTAGGGTTCTGAATTAGGACGAATCGACATGAAACCCTAGCGACACTTGGAAAAGAAGTGAGATCGGCATTACTTGGACTCAAAGAGTCATCACAAGCACCGCAAACCTAACATGAGTACCAAGACAATGTTCAAATGATATTTAGGTAAATTAGTCGCTATGACTATCTTCGCTAGCATCATCCAAGTTCTTACATGATACTATGTCACGACGACATGCTTTGCCATCTCAGGAAGATCATCTCATCAACGTTCACATCGACCCTGACTCGTCCATGGTGGGGAGCGGAATCCCGAACACCACCTTAGGAGTCTCAAGGTTAGTGATATCGAGTCGATCGTCGGCAAGTGACTTGACGAACCTGTCGTCGATGAAATGGCACACCTAGTTAAGAAATTCATTGGACGGATAGGAAACATTGTCGACATGATAAAGAAATTCTTATCCAAGGTTCCCCTTGATCTAGTTTTCCTTGTCGGTTGCGACGTTCTCGCATTACTCTACCACAGATCACCAACAACATTGGTTTGACCTGGAAGGCATTTTATCGAGCACCTTGGCTACACCTAGGACTCGATCACCCTCACATCGACTAAAACCTAATTTGGATTGACAACCGTTTTCCGACAAGTCGTGCTTGTGTTCCAGCACCACACACATCACAGGCATCCTTCATCTCGATGCCAGGACATGATGACGGCTCGGAACATCACGACGATGTCATAAAGATTGATAGCATTGGGACAGCACTTGTCGACCTGACATCAACACGCGTATGGTCTTGTTGGTGGCGCGGAGTTGGACTTGAAATGCGTTACAGAGGTGTCGTGAGGTAGATATGTGGCAGCGACGTCGTGAACTGTCGGCGTCGCGAAGGGAACGATGTGGACAGTAGTCACCGCGGCGCGGATGGTGCAACGCCGAGAAACACTGCATTGCAGCAGGCATGGCGAGGCGCAACAGTGATGGCAGCATGGAGCATGGTGGTGCCGTATAAGGTGTAGAGGAGCAGTTGCCTGGCGAAGTGCAAGCAGGCAAACTGCAGGATTGTGGTGCGCCTGCATGAGCGGCGAGTAGCGGGAGTTTGGTCAGGGCAGCCATGGCACACAGGTGCACGGTGGTAGCAGCAGCAAGGAGCAAGCAGCCGGCACAGCGGCTGTTGCAGTGGAACGTGGGTGTCTAGGGTGCAGTGCGTGGGGCACCGTATGGGCTTGAAGAGGAACCGGCGAGCCGGGGCGCGCACGATGCGACGAGGAGGCGCAGCAGGGGGAGCTTGGCCAGCGGCGCCCGACGCGTGCGACGGGCAGAACGCGAGTCGGCAGCGGGGTGGCGGATGTAGGTAGGGGACGAGCGTGGCGGTCAGGCCACTCACCTGTAGGGCGCCGGGGATGGATCAGAGCACTCTGAGGGCTTCACTGCACAAGGAGGTCGACAGTAGGGGTCGTCGATCGGCGAGGAAACTCGATCGTGGGTTGCGATTGGTGGCGAGGGATGAGCAGCGCGCAGGGGCGAGCGTGGGCGTGCGGGCAAGGCGTGGCGCATGGGGTGCGGCAGGGAGGCAGGCCGACGAGTAGGGCGCTGGAGTGCTGGATCGAGGGAGGGAGAAGCAGGGGTGTTGTGTTCCACGGGAGTGAGGAAGAAGAAGCAAAATCAGTTTTCTATCTCTGAAGATAAACATGACATGTGGGTCCCACTATTTCTCCCTTATATTCTTTTCCTCTTATATTTAAATTTAGCAAAGGTCTTCCATAATTACCAAAACTTGGCAACTAGGAATATTTCCATATGGTGATTCCACTAATAAATCCCAGTCTACGTTTTGAATAAAATTGAATGTGAAATTAAATTCCAATTTGAATTTTAAAACATCCTAATGGCTTTATTTTATTAACCTGGCAAACGATGCCTAAAAATATTCAACATTTGCAAGGCTATACTTAGAAACATAAGGAGTTTCTCTGTACATTATAATTAGTTGTTGTGACCAAATTGTATCTGGATTTTGAATTTTCACACCATTATTTTTGAGTGATCGGTGCGTCAGCATGCAGCGAATGATGACATGGCGGCATGCCGATCAAGAGTTGTGGTGGGGGTGAGCAAAACCAAGTGACGTGCGATGCTCAGAGATAAGAACGACGCTTCATGGTGTGTCGCCGGCTCTCGATAGGTACAAGCGGAAGAGAAAACCAAACGATGTTTGATGAGAACTGACGAGTGGGCCACCCGATAAGTAGGCCCCACCCATGATATTATTCTCACCGGTACAACACAATATTAGGATGGAAGTTTTCAAATATACTACATATCGTCAACGTAGCTGGGGACTCCATGATGTTGCTCCAGTCGATCATGGAACTTGAGTTTGAATTAACATTTGAATTGCTAATCTTTTAGGTGGAATAATCCAGTGAAGGCTTTAAGTTTTAACAAGTTCCTATTTTTAGTGAGCATTGCTTAACTCACAAAGTACATGTGAGTTTGGATTTCCATGTCCACTTTCAAAAAAATTGAAGTTCGTATTTTTGCGTTTTTGTTCTTTTGAAAAGTGGGATTTTATAATACTTCCCCCTTAAAGGAATCTCGTCCCGAGATTCTATGAAGTAAAATAACAGAAACGATTAGGGAACGATCCATAAAAGAGGGTCATAGACTAAGGAAATGGCAATGCCCTTAAAGACTTGGGTTCTATGAAGTAGTTATTATCTTAAGCCATCTTATGAAATTTTACCGTTTGCTTTTGGTTATTCCAGTTTTCAGGTTCATAATCTTGACAGGATGCTCGACATGAACATTTCACGTCGTAAAACTCCCACGTTTGTTACTGACTTTTATCGCTGTCCTCTTACACTGGCATGACATCTTGTCCTGTCCTAGTCTTGACAGGAAGAATCAACACTTGTTCCATGCTTCTCTAGGTCACCTCAATAGTTTGAAACTATCTTTGCATTGATTCTTGGTTGCTTGCTTGGTTTTTGCATAGGTCTTTATAACTCAATGTGGTATTTCCCTTGACATGAGTTAAGATGGTTTACGAGGTTAAACAACAATTATTAACCTCGTTTGATGTTAGTCAACCATAGGATCTCTTAGCTGTAGCATAAGAGTAGCAAAGCACTCAACACTCTTATGTCATCAAACAGCGGGAATACTGAAGATATGGCGACTACAAGGCTTTTGGGTATATCAACATCTTCAAACAATAGAAATAGAAGATGAAGACTCTTCGCAGTGGCATATGATGATATACAGATTCAGTATCCTCACATGCTGCCAACATTGCAAAGAACTCAATCATATGGTAACTACAAGGCTATCAAGGTATCAAGGTTACCATATACCAAGTCAAGAACTTAGGAACTTTAAGGAGTTTCGCGAGGTTTATAATCAAACGGAACCTTTGCTAGTAATGAGATCATAGATTGTACAAGGTTGATCATCTAACCGGTGATCACACAATGAAGAACGGTATAATTTCAACAACCAAAACACTTGAACCTAAACAATCAAGGACAGAAGTTCAAGTGTCTGTTTAGTTGCAAGGGATGTTGAGTGATCAGTTGCCCAGGTATCACTCAATGAAAGAGAGATCAACGATATAAGAAGTCAAATGAAGATGGTGAAATGATTGTAGTCACTAGACATCTTGGAATAGTCTGAATGGAAGTACATAATCTTGTTCTGAGTTTTAGTATTATCATGCATTCTATCATTCGTACTTCATTGGCAATGATGCTTCATGATGCGTCATATGTTGTATGGTGCAATCAATATGCACATGGTATGGTGCAAATGGTGCATATGTATGGTGCAAATGATGCACATGTATGGTCAGTAGCTTTTATAGTTTGAGCAAGACTAAATGAACCACGCACAAACAACTCAAGAACTAACTCATGATTTGCAAGGCTTGGATGTCGTGGTCGTGAGAGACACTCAATGAGTAGCGTTACTTTCATGACTCGACCACAGTTAAATAATTCATAACAGAACGATTGACAAGGAATGTGGGAAATATACTACCTTACCTCGACCTTTTGAAAGCTTGTCCATGAACTACTCAACTTGATTGTATATTCAACTAGGTCTTAGAGGTACCAGTTGACTCGAGGAGTAACTTCAACCAGAGAAAACGACTAACTACTGTCTCTAGTGATGCTTCACCTAACCTTCGCTTCAATCTGGGAGAAGGGACTGATATCCTTCTTGATTACTATAATGGAGTTGAAGTCACACTCTTCTTAGAGTAATTCAATATGGTTGTGGAGGTTGGATCCTCTTGAAATTGTAATCTCAAATGAGCGTCTTCTTGTTGACACGACTCGTTGTAACCAAGATTGATGGTTGAATACCACAATTACTTGAGTGCTCGCCTTCCCCCTTAAAGTTTCGAACCAGGATGTCGAAGCGTACTTCAGACAATCCTCATGGGAAGACGAGATGCAACTCGAGTAATTGCGACCTGCGTTCAACATCACAAGATGTGATGTGGCAACACACATAAATAAGACACAACCATGACCATCAAAAGAAATGGTGTTGAATCGAGTCAAGCACCTGATTTCCATCAGTAGATGGTTGAGTCACAACACCTGGTGGTTTCAAAGTTTCTCTAAATGAAGTTGAAGACCATTTACCTAACCAAAACGAAATGTACACAGTGATTCAGTTTCTGCTGCAATCAGACCAGCCTGTACGCAACTTCAGCTTTGGTTCAGCAGATGTCAAAATCAGATCTTAAAGTGAATAACAAAGTTAAAGTTCACTTCACGAACTTTACAAAAAGTATCGGTTTGCCTCCATACCATCCGTGGTTTGCAAGTTATGCTATTTTAAAGTTAGCAGATTTTTCTGCACTTTCAGCAGAACCTGCTTAAAAAGTAACAGTTTTGACCTAAAGGTTTCAGACTGTTAAGCTAAAAATATGGAAATATTCTTATCTGCAAAGTTGTAGAAAATGTTATAAGATTTCCATAATGTATTTATTTGTATGCATATCTGTCCTGGTTCAAAAGATATAAAGTTTTTAAATTTGCTAAAAATTCAGCATTCAGAAGAAATGGGGGTTCAGTTCAGACTGACCCCCTTGCATTCAAACTCGATTTGAGATAGGTAGATGACCGATTCAGATCTTGAGCCAATTACAAAAATTGTAGCTGACTCACTAAAATTTCCAACAGTTACTCGTTTGACCCTATTGGATGTAAGGTCTGCGAGTTATGGTTCAATTTCAGAAATAAACAGATTGCTGTCCAGTCTGGTTGATTCCGAACAGTTTCTGCGAATTTCGAAATTTCACCCACGTAGAAAGGTATTCTGGTCTTGAGTTGAATAGAAAACTTGTGGAGGACATCCACATCTTTCTAAAGAGTATTTACTTGCCCTCATAGCACTTCTGGTTTAGTATATATGGAATTTTAAATTTCGGCCAAGTTCCCAGATTTTTAACTGAAATTTGGCAGAGCTTCCTTTATATGTTGCTGATTTTGTCCATAATTTTCAAATAGAGAAAAATTGATATTTGCCAAAATAATATATTTAAAATATGTTACACACATCATCAGGATTCCATAAATGTATATTATGAAGTCTTTTGATGATCCTAATAGAAATTACGATCCAAACAGCAACTGTTTATATAACTGTCCAGATTCTGGACTGTTACGACACCTTAAACGATACTTCGATTTATACCTGGTTATTGTGAGTTTTAGCCTTAGCATTGAATAGGAAGTTGATATAGGACTCTTTATGCTTTCCAGACATAAATAGATATGCATGCTTTTCTAATTTAAGAATTATGGCTGTTCAAATTTAAAAAAATTTCTGGCTGTTTCAGATAGCACTGCACACAGGTACGAACTTCAACTCCAGATTCTAATTAGTTCTAAACCTAATTTGAGGTAAAAATGAATAGAAAAGATATAGAATTGCTCTTTCCCTTTCCGAAACTGTATCACAATAGACAAGAAGGGCTTTCTACACATAAGCAAGGCAAAAATTCAGATGCTTGTTCGTACAGTTTCAGAATAGCAGATGATTTAGTTAGAGAAGATTTTTATCACCTTACAACAGTCTATTGGCTTGGAGGTCAATAGAAAACATATAGAATACTTCAAGATTTTTTTTAAGAGGTATTCATTTGCCTCCATAGCCCTTCAGGTTGAAGAGATATGTATTTTTAAAGTTGGACACAACTACCAGATTTCATAAGTGAATTTGACAAAATTTACTTTATTTGTGGCTGGTTTGATCCTTGATTTTCAAACGGATAACATCACAACTTGACAGCAAGTTACATTACAAACTTGTTATACAGGTCGCAATGTTTCCGGAACTGTATTACACGAAGCTATCCGACCATTCTACCAAAAGTTATGGTCGAAATTGTGACTGCATACAGAACTGTCAGCTAGGTGTTCAGATTTGATAGAGGTTGGAACTTCGAGTTTTTCCTCAAGTTTCATGAGGATTCTGACCTGGAGTTCAATAGAGAAGATGTAGAGGACTTGCTACAATTTCTAACCAGGTATTATAGACCTTCATTGGAGAAGGCTACAAGGAGTTATGGACAAAATGGTGAAGGATTCAGATCTGATTCAGATGAGTCCAGCTCCAACAGGGTTTAAAATTCTGAACATTGGAATTGGATAGCAATGGAGTTTGCTGTCGAGGTACACAGGAAACATTAAGAAGACTTCCTAACCTTTTCAACAATGTAACATACACCTCTATTGGATTAATAAGCCAAGAGATATGGCTTTTCAAAGTCAGGTCAAATACTATTAGAAAATATAACTCACCGGCTTCGAAACCCATGAATTGGAAACAAACTCAAATTTTGAAACTTAGCTCAAAACTCAAGCTCCATAGATAGAACTTGTTTTACAACTAATCATCTGCTTTGGAACTAAATAGAACTTGAAAGAGAACTTGACAACCTTCTCATCCATAGCATATCACTATGGATCTTCATGCTTAACCAAAGTCTCACTCCGGCGAAGTCGAGCTAATCTCTCGCCAGAAACAAAGAAATTTGGTTCGCCTAATCTTTAAGAGATACATTTTCTATTGTCCATAAGATACCAGCAACTGATACTTGGACTTAATATGATTACAAAACCATTCTTTCGTGGGGGGTGGTCAAAGTATCAAGTGTGATACTGACGGTACTACATGCCTTACCAAAAGAAAAGTCTAACCGGTATATCCGGATATGTCTATAGGTGGTTCTAATATCGATCACTCACAAACGTATTCTACATGGGTCACTACCAGAGTTAGTGTACCTGTAGAAGACAAACAATCCCCTTTCACACATTCACACCTCAAGGGCGGCACGGGGAAACACGACAGGCAGTTACAATAATATATAATCAAAAGTAAATGCTTACTACCCTGGTGTGAGTCGCCCTCGAGCGAAGTCATGTCTCGAGGTACATGGTTGTACTACGTCTGTACAGCAAAGACTCGTGCACGAACCGGCTAATACACGCTCGGGTATACGTGTTTCGCATGCTCCCATAAAACACGAAAAGTTCTAGAGATGCATACTATCGGGTTATACACCACTCGACGAGGTATCCCACTAATTTTGTGTCATGCTGGGGTACCGCGTGTCATATGTTCTCAAAATATGAAAAGCTTCAGAGACTCATATTGACTTTCCGTGCAAAGTCACGAAAACATCACATACCACATCTCGTATGCAGAGCTTACCGAGATTGATCCGCTCTCGGTAGCGTACCTTACCTCTTACCTTGAAGACGAAGCGTCATTACAGAATAATATAACAAGTAAGTTAGTTCACCACCTTTATAACCTATACTAGTAATAGTCCTTAATGGGCATGTAGCTAATCCTCACTTGACTACTTTGAAGTTTTCAAAAATAGGCTCTTTTCGAGCGTGCTATTCCCAATGAAGCTCTGATACCATGTCTGTGGGGACAGGAGTCCTAAAGTCCAAAGATCTCATTGGGTGGTGCCGTGCGATGTGGCACCTAACAGCACACACGATAAGAATGCAAAACAAGCAAAGTTTTTATTTCACAATAAGAAGAGTTTACAAAACAGTGTACAATAGAGGTACACACTCAGCGGAAAATGCATACTCATAATCTCACTTAACCAAGCAGGAGAAAAGATGTCCATGCCCTAGGACACTTCTCACTAGCAACATGGACAACATTCAGCAGCGGCGTGGTCTACACAAGATTCTCCTCGACACCTCAAGGTCTCATGTACAACCTGAGCAGCAAGAATAAACTAATACATATAAAAGTCGTTAAAGCGCAAACATGAGCATAAGGCTCAGCAAGACTGACCCGTCTCACTAGACATATGCAAGGTAAAGTCTAACCATAGGTAAGGAATAGCATAAATAGACTCGCCTACAAGTGGATCCTTATAATCATGTTTTAAGTAGCAAATGACATTCTTCAAGCATTGCACATCATAGACTCCACAATCAAACAAGAAATGCTATGCCAATGATATGACATCCCAAAGCACATAATGCTATTACATGATAAGTATTTGGAAACTGTAAACTTTTAATTGTACTATGTCTAAGCCACACAAGGTAGCAAAGCATATATAGTTCAATACATCATATTCTTTTGGCTTCTTCAGTATTTACTACGTCACGACAGTGACGGCCATGTGGTACTCAAATAACTGTGAGGGACGGTGATTGCCATCAGGACACACCCGGCTACACGACAGGGACACCTCCGTGGGAGACACATACGTGCTCTCCTCTTCGAGTCATACGTGGCCACCATTCACCCAAGACCCCAATGTCGACAAACCTCTTCATCCCGAGCAAAAGGTCCCCTACTTGGACACATTGAAGTTGCCCGCTAGAAGATTTACACCTGCCTTCGCATCTCCATTCAAGGACAACCGAGGAGTTTCCACACTAAAGTCTGGAGTTACATCAGTTTATTGGGCCCATATCCCATTATGCAACCGGTACAGCTCAAGCTTGCCCAACGGTGCCGCATAGGCATGGTCCTCAAGCAAAACGGGCAGGGCTATGCGCCCAAGACTCCATCTCGTTGACTCCTATTCCCCCTGTCAATTCTTGTATTCATCTCATAAGCCATTCTTTCATCTTTCATCCCCATATGAACTGTCATTTCTATCTCGCGAGTAGATTCCAACTACTCGACTTCTATCGGTATATCTACAATATTAGCATTGGCATTTCTACACGTCAAGCTGTAAACCTTTCCAACACTCCCATAGGATTTGTGGATATGCAAGTGGAGTATGAAACACCTTACAAGTAATGCACAATAAGAACTGAAGACGTAAATGAATAAAATTAGAAAACATTGACAAGCTCTTAAATGCAAACCGGGGCTTGCCTTGTTTGCGACTCTATAGCAATGTCAATGGTTATGGCTTGGTCTTCCTTTGGAGAATTCGCCAAGGGACTTCAAGATGGACATCCTGGCCTTCTCCTCCAAGCGAAGCTTCTCGTCGATAATCTATCATCACGTTTCTCTCGACATGATATGCATATAAGTAATTAAGGTAACTTAATAATAGACTCTAAGAGGTGGTGTAAACTTTAAGAACATGGAGTTTGACTAAGAAGGATAGGTATGCCTCTATTGTGTGGGTAAT
Organism: Tuctoria greenei; assembly: GCA_036927565.1. Lineage (NCBI taxonomy): Eukaryota > Viridiplantae > Streptophyta > Magnoliopsida > Poales > Poaceae > Tuctoria > Tuctoria greenei. Next base: position 127,447,194 of record JAYESD010000003.1, on the reverse strand, counting down.
CAGAGGATGAGTCAAGGTGGACATAGTAGTGTTGGTATGAACAGAAAGGTACAATGTAAGGCTACATTGCAACTTAGTAGACAACACTTGAAGCTATGCCACTTAAGAGGTATAAGATTGAAGGATGAAGAAGTACCGGACTGAGTGATGTAAGGAGGACTAAGCGATCAAGGTGGAGCATTGAAATCTTAAGACATGAGTGAACTGTGCAACAAGAGGTCGTGTCTCAGAAGTTGACCAATGAAGTTACGCAAACTCATTAAGGAGTAAACCTAATTAAGTGATAAGTGTGGTCGCAGGGTTCTGAATTAGAATGAATCAACGTGAAACCCTAGCGACACTTGGAAAAGAAGTGAGATCGGCATTACTTGGACTCAAAGAGTAATCACAAGCACTGCTAACCTAACATGAGTACCAAGACAATGTTGAAATGATCTTTAGGTAAATCAGTCGCTACGACTATCTTCACAAGCATCGTCAAAGTTCTTACATGACACTATTGCAGTGCCGTTTGCAAGATTGTCCAGCTGAGGTCGGTGAACTCCTAGAACTCGATCATAAGGCATTACTATGTCATGATGTCGTGCTTTGCCATCTAGAGAAGATCATCTCATCGACGTTCACATCAACCCGGACTCATCCATGGTGGAGAGCGGAATCCCGAACACCACCTTAGGAGTCTTAAGGTTAGTGATGTCGACTCAATCGTCAGAAAGTGACTTGACGAACCTTTTTTCGATGAAACGGCTCGCCTAGTTAAGAAATTCTGCGAACGGTTAGGAAACATCGTCGACACGATCAAGAAATTCTTATCCAAGGTTCCCATTGGTCTAGTTTTGCTTGTTGGTTGCGACGTTCATGGATTCTTCTACCACAGATCACTAATAACCTTGGTTTGACCCATAAGGCATTTTATCGAGCACCTTGGCTACACCTAGGACTCGATCGCCCTCACATCGACTAAAACCTAGTTTGGCTTGACAACCATTGTTTGACGAGTCGTGCTTGTGTTCCAGCACCACACGCATCACAAGCATCCTTCATCTCAATGCCAGGGCACGAAGACGGCTCGGAACGTCACGACGACATCATGAAGATGGATAGCATTGGGAAAGCACTAGTCAAACTGACACGAACACACGTACGGTCTTGTCGGTGGCACACAAGTGGACTTGAAACGCGTTACAGAGGTGTCGTGAGGTAGAGATGTGGCAGGGACGTCGCCAAAGGTCGGCATCGTGGAGGGAACGATGTGGACAGCAGTCACCGCGGCGCAGAAGGTGCGACGCTAAACAACGATGCATTGCAGCGGGCACGGCGAGGCGCAATAGTGATGGCAGCATGGAGCACGATGGCACCGGACAAGGTGCAGAGGAGCAGTTTCCTGGCAAAGTGCGAGCAGGCAAACTGCAGGATTGTGATGCGCCTACGTGGGCGGCGAGTAGCGGGAGCTTGGTCAGGGCGGCCATGGCAAACGGGCTCATGGTGGTAGCAACAGCAAGGAGCAAGCAGCAGGCACAGCGGCCGTTGCATTGGCACGTGGGCGGCCAGGGCACAGTGCATGGGGCACCGTCGGGGCTTGAAGAGGCGGCGACAAGCTGGGGCACGCGCGGTGCGACTAGGAAGCGCATCAGGGGGGAGCTTGGCCAGTGGCGCGCGACGCGTTCGATGGGCAGAACGCGAGCCGGCCGTGGGTTGGCGGATGTAGGTAGGGGATGAGCGGGACGGTCAGGCCACTCACCTGTAGGGCGTCGGGGATTGATCAGAGCCTTGCCAGGGCTTCACCGAGGAAGGAGGTCGACGGTAGGGGTCGTCGAACGGCGAGGAAACCGGACCGCGGGTTGCGATTGGTGGCAAGGGACGAGCAGCACGCAGGGGCGAGTGTTGGCATGCAGGCGAGGCGCGGCGCGTGGGGTGCCGCTGGGAGGTGAGCCGGTGAGTAGGGCGCTTGAGTGCTGGATCGAGGAAGGTATAAGCATGGGTGTTGTGTTCCACGGTGATGAGTTGGTTTAGGCTCGATCTTTCGAAAGGTATGTCGATTGGGGTGGAGAACTCGACGTTGATGATCTGTGGAACTCGAGCGGTTCGAGTAACCTTGATTTCACTACACCACGGCTCCGTTGGTTATCAACCGTGCTGCACACGCTTGAGCTCGCCAAGAAGGCTAATCTCTGCAAGTGCAACCGAGAACACGAGCAAGAACGTCGAAGACAAGATCTGAAATCGCGAAGTTGGGGTCTCACAAACTGTAGAACTGTGATATTATTGATCTAAGCAAAACCCACCAAATCTGACCGGCGGCTGCAGTATTTTTAGGCTAGTGCTTGACCAAAATACGATTAGACGCGTCCCTAATGGACTCTTACGGGATACAAGGCCAAAGGCCTGATTCGGTGGTGCAGCACCGGACAGAAATCTGGATTCGACTTGTTTCGACGATTCCCAATGACCTTGGAGGAATATTAAGGTGGGACCAGAACCATTGGAAAGTTTATCTTCTCCTCTTTCCGTGCATATGTAGAACGTCGAAAACAGAGTCTGTATGCCTCCTGGGCGTCTGTTTTAAGGTGAACTGCTCCTGGACTCCGAGTTGAACTCGAGTCTGAGTTGTAAACTGTTTCCATCAACTTGTGCACGTACCAGCTGGTTCTCCATGCTCTCAAGGCCCCGTTCCTTCACTTGTTGAACTTCTCCATTATTCCTAATAACAATTAAATCATCACATAGCAATCTATTCTCAAACTCACATGCAAAAGAAGTTAGGAACGAATTCACCTGCTGATTTAATAACCGTGCTCGTGCACTTGTGATTGGTCCTTGCAGTTCAATGTGTGTCTCCGCTGTTGTGATGTCCTCATCATCTTCCCCCTCTTGAATTGGAGTCATCCTCGACTCAAGTTCATCTTCTTCTCCCAAGTACGGTCGCAAATCTGAAATGCTAAATGTAGGACGAACCTCAAAATTGGGAGGCAATTCAAGCTTATGCATTATCATTAATCTTTTCAACGATCATAAAAGTACCAGCAGCTCGTGGCATAAGTTTAGATTTTCTCAAGTGGGGAAATCGCTCTTTCTCAAATAACCACACTAAATCACCCGGTTCAAGTTTTACTTCTTTTCTACCTGTACTACCTGCAATCCTATACTTCTCATTCATCATTTCAATATTTTCTTTGTGGTTTCATGCATCTTAAGAACGAATTCAGATCGTTGTGTAGCATCCAAATTTATAGTTTTAGAAGGAGGCAAAGGTAGTAAATCAATAGGAGCACGGGGATTGAAACCATACACTACCTGGAATGGACTTACCTTTGTCGTGGAGTGAATGGATCAGTTGTAAGCAAATTCTATATGTGGTAAACACTACCCCCACAACTTCAAATTTGTTTTCAAGACAGCCCGCAACATAGTGGATAAAGTACGATTAACTACCTCGGTCTGTCCATCCGTTTGTGGGTGACATGTAGTTGAAAACAGCAACTTGGTTCCCAATTTATACCACAAAGTTCTCCAAAAATGACTTAAAAATTTTGCATCACGATCAGAAACAATGGTATTTGGCACACCATGTAAACGAACAATTTCCGTCATAAATTAAATGTGTGAGGCATTATCATTCTTATGACAAGGTATAAAGTGTGCCATTTTAGAAAAACGATCAACAATTACAAAAATACTATCCCTGCCCCTCTTAGTCCTAGGCAATCCAAAAACAAAGTCAATAGAAATATCCTCCCAAGGTACACTAGGAACAGGAAGAGGCATATAAAGACCATGTGGGTTAAGGCAAGACTTAGCTTTGTTGCAAGTAGTGCATCATGACACGTAGCGCTCGACATCACGCCTCATCTTTGGCCAAAAGAAGTGTGTGGACAGCACATCTTCAGTTTTCTTCACTCCAAAATGTCCCATCAAACCTACTCCATGTGCTTCCCGCAAAAGTAATAGACGAACGAAGCTAGCTGGAATGCATAGCTTGTTAGCACGATAGAGGAGACCCTCTCGCAGCACATATTTATTCCATGTTCTTCCTTCTCTACAATTTTCAAAAGCATCTTTTATGTCCAAATCAGTAGGATATAATGCTTTTATTGTTTCGAAACCAAAGATTTTATGACCAAGTTGGGACAGCATGGTATAATGCCTAGATAATGCATCGACAATGATATTTTCCTTCCCTTTCTTATGCTTAATGATGTATGGAAACGACTCTATGAACTCAATCCATTTAGCATGTCGTTTATTCAGATTGGTTTGACACTTAAGATACTTCAATGATTCATGATCGGAATGTATGACAAACTCCTTTGACCAAAGATAATGTTGCCAAGTTTGTAATACAGGCACTAAGGCATACAATTCCTTATCATAAGTAGAATAATTCAGAGAAGTACCATGAAGTTTTTCACTAAAGAAAGCAACGGGTTTACCTCCTTGTGTGAGAACGCCTCCTATAACAATGCCGCTTGCATCACATTCTAGCTCAAAGGTCTTGTCAAAATCAGGAAGTTGTAGCAACGGTGCTTGTGTAAGCTTCGATTGGAGAGCATCAAAAGCTTGTTGCTGTTGTTCGCCCCGTCAAAATGGAACTCCCTTCTTCGTTAGCTTATGTAGAGGTGTTTCAATGGTGCTGAAATCCTGCACAAAGCGCTGATAAAAACCTGCAAGACCAAGAAAACTACGAACCTGTATGACGGTTGTTGGGGCTGGCCAGCTGGTGATTGCTTCAATTTTTGCCTTATCCATCTCAATTCCCTGCAAGGAAACGGCATAGCCAAGAAACGAGACTCGATTGGTGCAAAAGATGCACTTTTCGAGGTTACCAAACAAACGTGCATCTCTCAAAACAGTAAAAACAGCACGTAAATGATCAAGATGTTCATCATATGACTTGCTGTAAATGAGAATATCTTCGAAGTAAACCACCACAAATTGTCCAATGAAAGCACGTAAAACCTCATTCATTAATTGCATAAAGGTGCTGGGTGCATTAGTTAAACCAAAAGGCATGACTAACCACTCATAAAGTCCAAACATGGTTTTAAATGCAGTTTTCTATTCATCTCCTAGTGCCATTCTAATTTGGTGGTAACCACTACGCAAGTCAATTTTTGTGAAGATGATAGCACCACTCAATTCAGCAAGCATGTCATCTAAGCGAGGAATAGGATAACGATATCGAATGGTGATGTTATTAATCGCTCGACAATCGACACACATGCGCCAACTACCATCTTTCTTAGGAACCAAAAGAACAGGAATGGAACAAGGGCTAAGGCTTTCACGAATGTACCCGCGGTCCAAAAGATCTTGGACTTGTCGCTGAATTTCCTTAGTTTCTTGTGGATTCGCCCCGTATGCTGCACGATTTGGCAAACTTGCTCCTGGAATCAAATCGATCTTGTGTTCAATGCCTCTCATCGGTGGTAAACCAAGGGGTATCTCGGATGGAAACACATCCTCAAACTCCCGCAAAAGGTTAGCAACAGCAGGGGGCAATGCAATAGACAATTCATGAAGTGAAAACATGACTTCCTTGCAAACTAAAGCATAGCACATCCCCTTAGCATCGAATAAGTCAGCAAGTTCAGATTTAGTTGCGAGCAACGATGGTGATTTTAACTTAATAACTTGCTGTTTTTCAGATTCTAATTTTGTTGCTTTGCCATCACGAATTTTACTCTTCTCAAAATGCACAATTTCAGCAGGAGTCATGGGGAGCAAAGTGATTTTCTTTCCCTTATGCGTGAGAGTATATTTATTGGTTCTACCATGATGAATAGCATCTGTGTCAAATTCCCAAGGACGACCCAATAAAAGAGAACAAGCATCCATAGAAACAACATCAAAATCAGCAAAATCATGGTATGAACCAATTGAAAAATTTATTCTCGCTGTTTGTGTTACCCGAACCTTACCGCTGTTGTTGAACCATTGAATGTGGTACGGATGAGGGTGTGCTCTTGTTGTCGAACCGAGTTTCTTGACGACGTCCGTTTTCACCAAGTTATTGCAGCTACCTCCATCAATTATAGTGTGTACACGACAGTCCTTGACGACGAGGAACATGTGGGAAATGTTGTGTCATTGTAGCTTGTCGTCGGTCTCCACTTTGGAGCTCAAGGCACGCTGCACAATGATGCTCCTATAGATCTCCGTCGCCGTTGTATAAAGTACCTCTTCTTCGGTTTGTTTATCATTTGGATCCGTGAAGTTAGTAGCAAGAGAATATTCATCTTCAACATCTGAAGTACTATCATACCCACCATCGTCACGTGCTGTGTATGCTCGTTTGCTCAGGCAATCTCTCATCATATGACCAAGTCCCTGGCAGCGGTGACACTTAATGTCGGAAGTACGACCCGTAGAAGGAGTGGACTACGAAGGCTTGAATGATGTCACCTTGCTACCTTCCGGCATGCGAGAAGGTGGAGCAGCATGTATAGTTCGTTGGCCGCCATTGGATGGTGTAGTCGCTACACGGGGGGTCGAAGATGGTGCTGTTTTGGATGCTGTAGTCACTGCACGCGGCGTGAAGTTGCTCCTCGTGCGTTGTTGCTGTTGTTGTCGGCCCTGCAATTCTTTTTCTGCCAACATATCAAGCTGAAACAATCTGTTAACAGTATCATATTCCTTGTAATCAACAATATCCTGAATTTCACGCCTCAACCCCCCATAAAAATGAGCTATTTTATCATCCATGTCCTCTACTACCCCACAACGCAGCATACCCTTTTGTAACTCTTGATAATACTCCTCTACGGACATGTTACCTTGGTCTAAGCGCTGCAATTTTTTGCGAAGGTCTCGCTGAAAAGATGGAGGAACAAATCGAACACGCATAGCTTCCTTTAATCTATTCCATGTTTGAGGATCAGTTCTAGTTTTAACAAGTTCATTCCACCATATGATAGCAAAATCCTTAAACTCACTAGTGGCTTGACGAACTCTATGTTGTTCTGGAGCAAGATGGGAATTAAATTTTTGCTCTACTGTGTTCTCCCAATCAAGATAAGCCTCAGCATCATAAGCACCAGAAAAAGAAGGTATAGTAAATTTCACTTTAGCAAAAGGATCATCAGGAGGACGATTATAATTGTTATGATTATTATTACCTCCCATGCCTCGACAAGAAAGTGGCAGTCTTCGCTGATTATTGTGATCTTCCAGTTCATCATAAGCATTGTCTTCTTGTCTTCCAGCGAGAGGCAACCGAGCCTAAAAAGTATTCATCCGAAGAGCAAGGTCATCAAGTTGGCGAGTCAAGTTCACCAATAACTCCTCCGTTGCTGCGTTGTATTTGGTGAACATATATGACATGGTATTCATCATATTACGTAACTCAGCATGTTGAACAGATTCGTCATCATTGTCTTCTCCTGCCATTGTTAGTAGGAAACAAAAGACAACAAAAAAAATATGTTATCCCTATTAACTACAGTGACAATGTGGAAGGTGGAAGAAAACAATCTCTCTCGCTCAAGCGTCTTACCACGCTCTTACAAGTGTTCTTACCGACACAGCAGGTGGCGTGGATGGTGAGATGAACCAATAAAGCGTGGGGTGATTGCAAAGGTACTGGTTATGCTCAAGAGAAAGGTGGAGCTTGGATGGCACAATATGGTGGCTAATAAGCAGGAAATCGTTAACAGGTAAACAAAGTTCAATAAGTATTCAATGCAAGAAACTGTTGCTGCTCAACCATGTGCTCTAGGGCCTAGCACAATACAAGGAAGTAGCAAGGCAAAAGGAAGACAGAACGATATAACCAACAACCACAGCACAAGTAGTATAGGCCAATTGCTTTAATATGCGTGCTCTTCACTATTTTTTTTCTTTTTTGTAATATTTTTTTGATATTTTTTCATTACTCAGGAGCACAAAGATATGAAGCACACAAATTTGCAGCTCAATTGGATGTAATATGCGGCCTATAGAAAATCAAGAAGATTCTTTAAAATTCGTGCTGAAACTCCGGAGGCCAGGTAGCCTATCTTCCGAGGGGAATTTGGGCAATCTAATTTCGCCGGACGCGACTACGAGCCCAAGTCCGCGACTTGACTCAAGTCAGTTCCGAACACAACACCTTACATGGGAACCTCACATAAGCATGTTGCAAAGCATATCAAAATGATATTAGCCATATCAACCAAAACGCACCAAAAACTTAGTAAAAGAACATTAAGCAACATTTCCATAAGTGTAAAGCAAGTTTGAAACATTTCATATGAAAATTTGGAACATTATGATCAAGCTCCGAACCTTGCCAAAGCTAACAGGAGCTTACCAAGGCTAGTACAACCTAGCGCCGGAGCTTACCAAAGATCGTACAACCTAGCGCCGGAGTCTAGCGCTGGAGCTAACCAAACTAGTCGGAACTAGTCATCCCAAAAGTCAGAGCTAGAAAAACATGTCGGAGCTAACCAACATAAGTCGGACCTATCAAAACAGATGTTATGGCAGCATTCAAAACTTTTATTGTCAAAGCCAATGTATTCAGCACACATAGGTCTCACAATCTCCCCCTTGATGAATGCATTGGCAACACCATTTAAAATCCGAACATTGGGATGAAATGTTTTGAGAACAATTTTCCCTTTTTTTTGAAAATCTAATGAGATAAAAATAAATTTCTCCCCCTATACATATTTCTCCACCTTGTAATATACATATTTCTTCCCCTTGCATAATTCACCCATATTATCTCTCCCCCTTTGACAATGTATTCAGCAAGGTTCAAAAGAGAAATTTTAATTGTTATGAGCATATTATAACATATACATATAAAACAAAGCTCATCCAAGTCATACTATCAAGTAACTTACACTATCACAACAATAAAATACATAAAGTAGTGTAAGCCATGCTAGAGATCAAATGTAATTTTCAATTTAAGCAAGTCATGATCTCACAAACTTAACTATTTCAATATCTGAAAGCATGACACTTGTTGCTGCGTTTTATTATTTTTCAAAGCACAAAATTTAGATCATATGGTATTTGCAAGAGATTATATGCGCATCTACCTTATTCTAACCAACCAAGCCAAGCCTATGCCATTTGACAATAAGAAGCTTAAGGACATGGTTTTAGTCATACACAACTTCTTCCAAGTTCATATCTAAGTGCAATGATAAGCCATCTCAAAAGAAGAAGTGCGATGCATGCATATTCTCTTGATCTTTTCCCAACTTACGTTTGTTCACAAAAACTCAACATGTGAGTTGATTACTTGATTAATTCTTTATGATTAAAAAAACTTGTGAGCAAGCAACAAGTTCAAAACAGCAAGAGAATTCAACCATGACCAGATTTAGTGTAAGTAATTATTCCAATTACTAGTCATGGCAAAAACTACAAAATGTATAACATGAGTAATGTAGTAAGAACTTTCAGCAAGTAAAAGGAATCACAAAGTCATATATGTATGAAATACTATGCTCATATTATTTTAAGTTCAGATTCACACATAGACTTCCCACGTTTCTAACCCCCCCTCCCTCAATTTAAGCCATGAGGATGCATAACCCCTATTTCACTACGAATGTAACAAAAACGAGTGAAATCCAAATGTTTTGTAAAAATGTCAGCCAATTGTTGTTCGGTATCTACATGGTGAAGCACAATGTTTCCTTTTTCAACATTATCATGGAGAAAGTGATACCTAATGTCAATGTGCTTAGTTCTAGAATGTTGCACAAGGTTTTTAGCAATGCAAATAGCACTAGTGTTGTCACAAAACAGTGGAACCTTATCTAGATCAAGCCCATAGTCCTTAAGTCTTTCAACAATCCAAAGAATTTGAGAGCAAGCGCTAGCAGCAGCTACATATTCAGATTCGACGGTGGATTGTGCAACTGAACTTTGTTTTCTGGATGACCATGCAACAAGTGAATTAACATGAAAATGACAAGCACCGAAAGTACTTTTCCTATCAATCCCACAACCTCAAAAATCAGCATCGGAAAAAGCTTTCAAAGTAACGGCTGAGGAAGAAGGAAGAAAATGCCAAATTCTTGAGTTCTATGTAAGTACCTGAGAATCCTTTTGACGGCTTGACGATGTGAAGCACATGGGGAGGATTGAAACCGTGCACAAAGACATACGCTGAATTGTATGTCCGGTCTTGATGCAGTGAGGTACAAAAGAGATCCGATCATGATTCTATATTCTTTTTGATCCATGGGTTCACCATCTTCATGAAGTTCAAGTGTTGTTTTTGTTCCCATTAGTGTTCGAAGAGGCTTGCTTTTGTCCATGTTGAAGCGCCTTAGGAGGTCTTTTGTATACTTAGTTTGATGCACAAAGGTACCCTCCTTGGTTTGCTTGATTTGCAGCCCCAAAAAATATGTGAGTTCTCCCATCATACTCATCTCAAATTCTGAACTCATCATAGCTGAAAACTTGGACACAAGATCATGAGAAGCACAACCAAAGATAATAGCATCCACATACACTTGAACGAATAATGAGTCATTGCCATGCTTAAGCACAAAAAGAGTTTTATCAACCGTGCCCATGGTAAACCCCTTTTCAAGTAAGAATGTTTCTATCCTATCATACCATGCTCTAGGGGCTTGTTTGAGACCGTACAAGGCTTTGGACAGTTTGTAAATATGATTAGGAAAAATCTAAATTTTCAAAACCTAGTGGTTGTTTGACATAAACCTCCTCATCTATGTAGCCATTAAGAAAAGCACCTTTAACATCCATTTGATATAGCTTAAAACCTTTAGATGCAGCAAAAGCTAACAAAATTCTTATGGGTTCTAATCTAGCAACAGAAGCAAAAGTTTCATCAAAATCTAGACCGTCAATTTGAGTGAAACCTTGAGCAACCAACCTATCCTTACTCCTAACCACAACCCCATCCTCACTTTGTTTATTTTTGAACACCCAATTAGTTCGAATTAAAGTGTGACCTTGAGGAGGATATACAAGTTTCCAAACATTATTTCTTTCAAAATTTCTAACTCTTCTTGCATGGTAATAATCCAAGATTCATTAGTGAGTGCGTGTGATATATCTTTGGGTTCAAAAGAAGCAACAAAAGCAGAATGAGCATGAGAGTTTGGATCACAAAACCTGGACCATGTAACTCGTTCCTGCAAGCTTCCAATAATTTGTTGTGGAGGACGAATTTTGAGAACCCGGAGGGGGGTGGACACTTCAAAAACTTCTTCTTCTTCATGTTCATCACAAATCGATGAGCTTGTGACTTGAGGAGGATCTGGACCAGCAATGGTGGTCGTCGATGCTGGTTGTGAATCAAAATCAGGAGCTCGAACAATGTCATTAGCTGCTGAATTTTCGGGCAGCAGCTCCACCTCTTCCTCATCTTTAACGAAAATGCTCTCCCCCTGCGGATGTGGATCTGGACCTGCAATGTTTGAGCTAGTACCTGGGCTAGAATCATCAAAAGACACTTCACAAGTCTCCACAATTTTGTTAGTGTCATGTAAAAGCACACCGTAGCCTCTAGTATGAGGTGGATAACCAAGAAACATGCCATCAATGGATCTAGGTTCAAATTTATCAAGATTACCATGTTTCTTAACAAAGCATTTGCAACCAAAGACCCGAAAGTGCGTAACACTAGCCCTATGTCCAAACCGGAGCTAATATGGGGTTTTACATAGCTTAGCGCACAAGGAAACACGATTTGAGACATAACAAGCGGTTGCAATCACATCAGCCCAAAATATCCTAGGAGATTGAAATTCATCAAGCATAGTCCTAGCCATCTCAATTAAGGTTATGTTCTTTCTTTCTACAACACCGTTTTGTTGAGGTACATATGGTGAAGAAAATTGATGATCTATTCCATTTTCAGCACAAAAGTGATCAAAAGATTGATTTTTAAATTCAGTTCGGTTATCACTTCTAACTGCTTTTGAAGATCTTGGGTGATCAATTGATAATATAAGAAATAATGTTCTAAAGTGACCAAAAGCTTCATTCTTAGACGCCATAAAGTAAACCCAAGAGTATTTAGAATAATCATCAACAATAACAATAACATACCATGTACCTCCGAAGGATTGAACATGTGAAGGTCCTAAGGTGTAAAGGTGCAAAAGTTGACCAGGTTCAGTTGTCATGATCATTATGAGAGGAGTATGTGAACCTGCAACCATCTTAGCATATCTACAAGAAGAGCACACAATTTCTTTGTCCCCTTTAAGCTTAGGCAGCCCCTGTATGCGATCAAGAGCACTAACACGCATTAGGTGATCAAAGCCTACGTGACCAAGCCTACGATGCCAAAAATATAAGTCCTTTGAATCATTAGCAACTAGACACCTATGCTTAGAGGAAGACATATCAAAATCAGCTTTAAAAACTCTTCCAAACTGAGACATGTTAAAATAAGCTCACTATTTGAACCTACAACTTTATAGTAGTTTTTATTGAAAATAATTTCCAGATTTTTATCTAGCAATTGTGAAACAGAAAGCAAGTTGTATTTCAAATTTTTGACAAGTGCCACATCTTCAAAGTGTAGTGATCATTTACTCTAACCGAACCCTTAGCAATTATAGGAGTTGAAGAATTATCGGCAAAAGTAACATTCACTACACGCGACACAAAAGAGAGGGAGGAGAACCATTCTTTTTTACCGGTCATGTGGCGTGAGCAACCTGAATCCACAATCCAAATGTTCTCCTTCATCAAACATGTAAACTAAATAGAAGCACAATACATCGATGACTCAATGCTGGAGTTAGTCAAAAGGCATTTAGGTATCCAGTACTCAGTCACACGACATGCAGCAAGAAAAACACGCGAAAGCTGAGATAAAACAGCAGGTTTATGAATCAAAGTTTGAGGTTTTTTATTCTTAACTACTGACCTATAAGATGTTACTTGTGTACACAAAAATCAATAGGTCCGGAGGTAAACTTTGAATGTTTTTGACTCATAACAGTAGGTTGCATGTTCCTAGCATTCGGTTTAATATGTGCAGCAAATTTTGCATGAAAGTTACGAGATCTAGCAATCATTCTTTCCCTTTTCTGTTGTTTAGCTAGTCTATAACAAAAATCTATGACATGACCATCTCTACCACAGTAAGTACAATGAAATTTAACTTTGTGTTCATGTCTAGATGAGCAAGCAATATCTTTATTTGAAACCGAATGAGACAACACTCCTGCAGATTTGAAAACCACTTCTTTTTGTTTAGGAACTGTTTGTATCAAACCACTTCCTAATGACTTTACAATTTTAGGTGGATGTGCCTTAGCATGAGCATGAGAATCAGAACCTAAACCAGTTTTATCTTTGCAAGACTTGGAAGAATTCAACAGCAAGTTTAGGTTTTTATTCCCATTACAAAACTGATCTAATGTCCTATGCATGTTATCAAGTTTATCGAACAAATCAAGGCAATTTTCACATGAAGTTTTTCCTTTTAATTTGCAATTGGATCAATATTTAACTTCATGAGAACGTAAAACATTATTCAATATTGAAATTTCATTCATAGCATCTTTTAGTTTCTTTTTAAGATCATCACAACTAGAACAATGCAAATCAATTGTAGAACAAGAAGCATCTTTTAAGTTTCCAATGTCAAGTGCAGCAAGCTTTTTGTTCTTTTCAATTTCAAGTTCAAGTCTATCTAGAGTGGAGGAGTGTGCAGTTCTTAGTGTGGACAATTGTTCATAGATTAAATCACATGAGGGACAAGAATCATCACTAGGAATCAAGGTTTTCAAACGGTTGATTTCATATTCTAGTGATTCAATTTTAGTAGCATTATCCCTAAGCTTTTTGTCCTTTTTCTTAACAATAATAGTTGCACAAGAAATTGCATCACACATTTCATTACAGGTAGAGCATACCTCATCGTTATCACTATTGTGTTCTCCATCCTCCTGACTTGATCTTGATCTTGTTTTGCCTGCCATGAAGCATAAGTTGGCCAGATCGTCATCATCTCCATCACTTTCAAAGTCTACATCACTTGAACCGACCTCTTGAAGTGAAGTGATGAAGCTGTTAATCATCTTGCGTCCTATGGTACCCTTCTTTTTCTTGTTGGTGTTTCCAGAGGTGGTCTTGACCTTGTTCTGTTTTTCTTCATAGGTAGTAGGACCTAAAAGGTTAGCGCATTCTGTATGAAAGTGTCCTGTCTTACCACATTCAAAACAGCGTTGAGGTCCAGAGCTTCCTCTCCTTCTAGTTCTCACATTTTGCAATGCTTTTGAGAACCTAGTAGAGATTAGTGCTAACTCCTCTTCTGGAAATTCCTCGATCTGCTCCAGGGTTAGTGAGGACAACACAGCAAGAGTATTGCAAGATGATGATTGGCCGGATCTAGGCATATCACATTGTAAGACAAATGCAATAGACTTATTTGGGTTCTTACGTGATAAGATGTCAACTTCATGAGTTTTGAGTTTAGAGTAAAGAACATCTAAAGTAAGTGTACTCATGACAGTAGATTCACAAATACATGTCTAATGCACTATGAAGTTTCCTAGCATTTTCAGGATCAGAAAAATTAACATTGACACTACACAAGTTTACTGAGAATTTTCTTAAAGCAAGCAAAGAGATCATCAATGGACTCACCGGGTTGCATCTCGAAGCGCATGTATTCTTTCTTGAACATGTCTTGCCTTACCTCCTTGATCGTGTTGGATCCTTCGTGATAGTCACAAAGTGCTCTCCATACATCGTATGCCGATCGGAGATGTGCAACGCGGTCGAAGTCGCTCTGAGTGAGTCCTTGGATGATCAAGTTTCGGGCTTTGTTGTTGTTGTCGATGCCCCATAGGTTTGTAGCTGTAACTTGATCGTTTGGTGGCACTTCGTTAGGCTTGTATACCTTCTCCCATATTGCGAAGCCTTGCGCCTGGATGAAAGCCTCCATGCGTGCCTTCCAAACCTGAAAATCAATACCAGCAAACACACAAGGTTTGACGGAGTATTTCTCCATCATGATTAGTCAAAAACACGTGCAAATCATAATGATTAGAGCACTGTGGCTCTGATACCAATTGTAGGATCGAAGGGCACATGAAAAGCTACAATAGGGGAGTGAATGATTGATTTTAAAAAAATCTTACGCAGCGGAAACAATTAAATCCCAACCGCTTCCGCAGAAAAACGATCTGTAAAAAAAATCATGTGCGAGACTAATATAAATGTGTTTCACCATGACAAAAGTGATATATATCAGAGATACTCAAGCCGCGAAGAAAACACAAGAAGAATCACTCAAATCCGTTGAGAGAAACTCAAGTTATGATCGAAAGATTGAACAAAGGTCAATCTGTCCTACCCGAAAAAAAACAGTTCTGGAACGCTGCAAAGAAACTCGTGTAGATCAGAAACAACAAATACAATGACCATAAAATTTTGAAATATGATAGATAATCAAGTTTTGAAGACAACCCAAAAAGAATTACGTCAATTGTATCTGTAAAACTCGAGTTATGATAAAACCACCCACTAAAGGTAGTGCTGTCCAGAAACTCGATGAGTAAAACTTGTCTGGAACAAGTCGGACGAACAAGGCACAAAAGTTCCTACAAAATACAAATTTTATTCAATAGAACACAATAGGAACAGCCCCAAAGTCGTGCACCACGAGCTCCGGCCTTCCTTGCTTATATAACCAGCCCTTAGGCCAACCCAATCTCAACTAGGACTCTAATCCTACTGACATCACGAATCAAAACTTTCCATAACTGCTTAGGACTCTTCTATACGCACATAGAAGCAATCTTAAGACTTCCAAACACCTTAGGACTGTATCCCACATTCCTAAAACTACTCAAATTCATGACCCACACGAAATCCTATCATAACCAACTCAAATCTTTCCATATTTGAGTCAAACCCGACTCAGCCGCAACCTGAGTCCATAACCTAGTCGGTTGGACCTTTCCGACCAATTTTACGTCCACATCTCTTCATCACGCCTCGGAACCATGTAGCCACGTCCATGCACTCCTTGCACACATGCAAACATCTTCCAACGACGTCCATGATACCTTCATATGCATTGTTCTTGATTCAAACATGCTGTGCAACCTCCCGATCAACTCAACCACAATTCCTCCCAAACTTGGTTGTTGATCCTCTTCTTCTCCCTAAGACTAGTTCAATGGATCCCGTCACCAGCCATGTCTTGAACTCAAGCGACACCTGCACATGAACAAACAACAAATCTGTACAAGCCCAAGTCCGTGACTTGACTCAAGTCAATTCCGAACACAACACCTTACGTGAGCACCTCACATAAGCATGTTGCAAAGCATATCAAAACGATATCAGCCTTATAAACCAAAACGCACCAAAAACTTAGTAAAATAATACTAAGCAACCTTTCTATAAGTGTAAAGCAAGTTCGAACATTTCACATGAAAATTTGAACATTACGATCAAGCTCCGAACCTTGCCAAAGCTAACCGGAGCTTGAGCCAGAGCTTACCAAAGCTAGTACAACCTAGCGCCGGACCCTAGTGTTGGAGCTAACCAAAACTAGTCGGAACTAGTCATCTCAAAAGTCGGAGCTAGAAAAATATGTCGGAGCTAACCAACATAAGTTGGACCTATCATAACAGATGTTATGGCAGCATTCAAAACTTTTATTGTCAAAGCCAATGTATTCAGCACACATAGGTCTCACAATCTCTTTTGCTTGAGCTCTTGGGTTGTGTTTATCCAACACACTTCATACAACATAAACTATTCTTATCAGCTCTTGAGCTCTTATCCTTCATTCCTCATTGCCCTTTCTTTTTGAGCTTTCTCCTAATTTTCTTTAAAACATGTGCTCATCTCAACAACTTTGTTAGGATCTCATTTGTTTGTCATAAATCAACCAAAAACCACAAGGTATGCCTAGATGCACTTTAAATCTCCCCCTTTTGGCGATTGATGACAACTAATTTAGATTTACACAAATATGATAAAAGTTCAGATTTTCATAAAGTGTGCACATATGAACTTTGAGCAAATTAGGCAATCTAGAAATAAGACATGTGTGCACTCTTTATGGTGGGGTGCAAAACTACATGTGTGTGAGCAATAATCTTGATGTGAATACGATGAAAGCATAATCATAATGACATCAAGAATCTCAAGCATACATAGCAGTTTCAAACATAAACCATTGATCGAAAGCATAACATAGTCATCATTTCACTGCACCTGTCCATAAGCATAATGAGAGCATAATTAAAGTTTTACAACACCAAAAGAAACACAAATAGAGCTCTCATCTCTCATCCTACTGCTAGGATCTAAGACTCCCCCTCAATCTCTCCTCCTTTGGCATCAAGGCACCAAAAAGAAGGAGAAGAGGTATCTAAACATTGTCGAAGGCTCACTTTGTGCTATCGGTCCTTTCGTCGTCTTCATCTTCAGGCTAAGAAGGATGAAGGTGAGAGCCACTCGTCGTGCCATAATGCCAAAGTAGGCAAGCTCGAAGGGTGAAAGAGGAGGAAGCTTCGAGAAGTCAGAGGCGGACTCCTCTGAGATGACTGGAGACCCAATAGGCTCAATCTCCAGTTTTTGACAAATAGCTTTGACATTGTTCTTCATGTATATCATTTGCTCTTTTCTTGCCTTTTTTGTCTTGTGAACCTTCACCTCAGTTTTGCAGCAAGAGCCAAAGATACCTGCCAGGTACTTCATGATTCCACTGGCTTATCCACTGTTAGAAGGAGGGGCCCTAGTGCCAGAGGATGGCCTTGTATCTCCTTGAGCTTTTTCTGGATGTTCCTCACTTGAGGCAGGTGAGGGAGCATCTGGGAGAGAGGCTTGAGGAGTCTTCTGAGGCCTTAGAGGAGTATGCTCTACATTCTTCACAAACTCAATTCCTGTGTCTTTTCAATCATAAACGTCAAGTATGGTGCATAGCCATAGGAGCAATTTGGTGTGCAGGAGATGTTCACCATGTCATTCTAGATGTAGTTGAAGATGTCAAACTTCATCTTCCTGCGAATCACTTTCATCAAGGTTCTCAAGTAACCTTGGACACTCCTAGCATCTCCATCCTTTGGAGCAATCGTCTTTCGGAGTACTCTATTAATAACCATGAGGAAAGGCATCATGTTCTTGGTTGAGGGAGGATTGTACTTGAGGCAAGTATCATAGAGAAAGTCCATCTCGTGCTTCTCCAAAACACCAATATTGTGAATAATGATCTCATTGCTGCCGGTGTCCTCAAGGTGTAGCGGCCTAGCAAACTCAATATAAGTAATAGTGTACTTGGATCCATGTGTCATCCAAGTCACTCTCTCTTCTTCATCACTGGCAAAGTAGCAGGTCACAATGAATTGAATGATGACCTCATCATTCTAGTTATACCTAAAAGCAAACAAGTCATTGAGGCCATGTCTCTCCACAACCTCTATCAGTTCATCAAAGGCTTGACAGCTCTTTCTCTCAAAGTTTTTCCAGTCGATCCATTGACTGCAGACTACTGGAGTCTTCAACTGAAGGTACACGGTACTGTAGTAGTCCGCGAGGAAGTTGCTCCAAAATCTGGGATCAATTGCCTTTTTGCCATCACTATAAGCATCAATTTTCCTCAGCTTCCAAGCCACATCACTTGCTTTACCATTTAATTTTTCCTCTGAGGGGTCCCTATTCCCTCGTCTTGGAGCAGTCATTTCGAGGGGGCCAATCGGGCCGGAGGCAATTCCTTTGCCTTTTCCCTTTGTTTGGCATGGAACTGGCAAACTAGGGCCAACCACATCTTGTGCTCTCAAAGCTGGTTTCCTCGCCGAAACCTTTCGACGCACCCTTGGTGGGGTGGGCGAGGGGTCAGCGGTACGATCTTGTCTCTTCTTGGCTTGGCCCATCAAAACACGTGGCAAGGTCTCTTGATCCATTTCGGCCTCCAAGTCAGAGATGTCAGCATTTGAGGTCGACATTGTCCTAACAAGAAGGTTATACATGACATAGATAAGGATTGGTAGCAAGGAAAGGCATTGAATTGAAGAAGATTAGGGTTTTGTTCAGCTAACATTGGACTTGTTCGTTGCTCAGGTGCGGACTAGTCTGGGGTACCGGACTTGTCTGCACTGATAATGAACTAGTCTGATATTCACCTGCTCGAACCATAACTAACAGGATAATGGAGTTTCTCAACGCAAAAACGGAGCAATGTAGTTGAACCACTACAAGGGAGCATGTATTGACAGGAAGAACTAGTCTATTTGAGCAAAAACAAGGCAAATCGAAGGTTTTAGTGTTTGGAGAGAAATTTTACCAATTCCTTCAATTTGCTGCGTTGAAGGAGTTATTGTTGCGGACAAGTTTGTGGTCTTCGATCCCCTTGCAATGGAGATCAAATCTCACCAAAACTTGAGTGGGTTTGATGGAGGACTTGCCAAATCGCCTTCTGAGCACTTGAGTGAGGAGAAAGAACATAAGAAGAGTTGTGAGGTAGAAGAAGATTAGGGTTGCGTCGGCCCTAGGGTCATGGAGTCAAAAAATTGGACTAGTCTGTGGTTTTACGGACTAGTCCGGTCTGGCGAACACTCTACGGACTAGACGGTAGTGTGCGTACTAGTCCGTGGTAACCAAGGACTAGTCTGTGGTCACCAGGACAGAAACAAATAGACCTTCCATATATATTCGAAGGTGCTAATAATAAAATAGGGGGCAAAACACCCAAATACTCTTGAAGAATATGATTAGTAAACATACAACAATCAAGCTATGACCATAATTCACCAAGATCAAGTAAATAACATGGTTTTTCGGAGAAAATAGAGAGTGATACTTTTTCAACACAATCAAATAAATTTTGAAGGTGGCATACAGGTATGCAAGTTTTCAAGCCACGTTCTGAGCATCAAGGATATTTAGTTCATTTCGGTGCTCATAAAAGCGTTTTTCATCAAGTGGCTTGGTAAAGATATCGGCTAGTTGTTTTTCAATGTTGACATGGGAAGTGGCTGTGTCTCCCTTCATTGAGTGATATCTCAAAAAATGATGTCAGATGTCTATATGTTTGTTTCTAGAGTGCTCAGCGAAATTATGGGCAATTTTAATGGCACTATCATTATCACAAAGGAGTGGAATACGGCTAATTTTGCAACCGTAATCCCTTAGAGTTTGTCGCATCCAAAGGAGTTGTGCACAACAACTATCGGCTACAACATACTCCGTTCCGGTCGTGGATAAGGCAATGAATTTTGTTTCTTGGAGGACCAAGAAATTATGGATCTACCTAGAAATTGGCAAAAACTGGAGGTACTTTTTCTATCTACCTTGCATTCGGCATAATCTGCATTGGAGTATCCAATGAGATTGAATTTTGAACCTTTAGGATACCAAAGGCCTAGGTTCAGTGTATGAACTAAATATCTCAAGATCCTTTTAACGGCTGTCAAATGACATTCCTTAGGATTGGCTTGAAATCTTGCACAAAAACATACACTCAACATGATATCAGGCCTAGATGCACATAAATAAAGTAAGGAGCCAATCATGGAGCGATACCCCTTTTGATCCACGTTTGGTCCATCTTCATTGAGATCCAAGTGTCCATTTGTTGCCACGGGAGTCTTTATTGGCTTTGCTTTGTCCATTCCAAACTTCTCGAGAATGTCTTGAGTGTACTTTGTTTAGCTTATGAAAGTCCCATCCTTTTGTTGCTTTACATGGAATCTCAAGAAGTATCTCAGCTCTCCCATCATGGACATCTCGAATCTATTTGTCATAATCTTACTAAATTCTTGACAAAAAGATTTGTTAGTTGAACAATATAATATCGTCACGATTTGGCAAATGAATCGATCATTATCAAAATGCTTAGTAACCAAGGTGTAATCTGCTTTACCAATCCTAAAACCATTTTCAATTAAAAATCTCTAAGGCAGTCATACCAAGCTCTAGGAGCTTGTTTAAGGCCATAGAGAGCCTTATGCAGTTTGTATACATGACCGAGGAACTCTTGATCTTCAACCCCGGGGGGGGGGGGGGGGTTGCTCCACGTACACCTCCTCCTTGATCAGTCCATTGAGGAAGGCGCTTTTTACGTCGATTTGATAAAGCTTGAAATCATGGTGAGTATCATATGCAAGTAACATACGAATCGATTCAAGCCTAGCTACAGGAGCAAAAGTCTCGCCGAAATCCACACCTTCGACTCGTGAATATCCTTTGGCCAAAAGTATTGCCTTGTTTCTTGTCACCACCCTGTGTTCGTCTTGCTTGTTGCGGAAGACCCATTTAGTGCCGACGTTGTTGAACTTGAGTCTTTCAACAAGTTCCCACACTTTGTTCCTTTTGAAGTTGTTCAATTCTTCTTGCATCGCCACCACCCAATCCGGATCCTTTAATGCACCTTCAACCCTGTGTGGTTCCAAAGAGGATACAAACGAGTAATGTTCACAAAAATTAGCTATACGAGATCGAGTTGTTACTCCCTTTTTGATGTCACCGATTATGTTGTCAACGGGGCGATCTCTTTGGATGCATTGATGTACTCTTGGATGGGGCACTTGTGATCTTGAATCTTCATTGTCATCACCTTCTACTCCCTCTGGATGGTTGCCTTCATTGATGTGTTGATCACCTTGGTCTTCTACAGGTCGATCTTGTGTGGAAGCTCACCCTTGATCATTGTCCTCCACTTGCGGTTCATCTTCTTCATTTGCATTTGGAGGTGGAACTTGTGGTCGAATATAGCCCAATGCCATTCATCTCAATGCTAGACATGGAGCTTCTTCTTGATCTATCACACATTCATCAACTTGCTCTTTGCGAGAGCCGTTAGTTTCATCAAACACCACGTCACATGCTACTTCAACAAGTCTACAGGCCTTGTTGAAGAAACAATAGGCGTAGGAGTTTGAATCATAGCCAAGTAAGAAACCTTTATCGGACTTTGAAATGAACTTTGAAGTCGTAGGCTTCTTGTTTAAAATATAACATTTAGAACCAAAAACTCAAAAAAGAAATATTTTGCTTGTTACCCATGAGAAGTTCATACGATGTTTTCTTGAGCAACTGATGAAGATAGAGTCGATTTATGGCGTGACAAGCGGTGTTAACCGCTTCGGCCTAAAACTGGTCTGAAGTCTTGTATTCATCAAGCATTGTCCTCGCCATCTCAATGAGGGTTCTGTTCTTCCTTTTAGCTACTCCATTTTGTTGAGGGGAATATGGTGCTAAAAACTCGTGCTTTATCCCTTTCGCTGTCTAGATACTCCTCAACTTGGGTATTCTTGAACTCCGTTCCATTGTCACTTCGTATGTTCTTGATCGTCAATGAAAATTCATTTTGGGCTTGCTAGAGAAACTTCTTGAGGGTTCCTTGAGTTTCTGTCTTATCATGCAAAAAGAGAACCCACGTGAAGCGAGAAAAATCATCAATAATGACTAAACCGTATTTGTTACCGTTGATGCTTATGTAAGAAATTTGACCAAATAGGTCCATGTGAAGGAGCTCGAGCGGTCTTGTTGTAGTCATGA
This sequence comes from Tuctoria greenei, assembly GCA_036927565.1. Classification (NCBI taxonomy): domain Eukaryota; kingdom Viridiplantae; phylum Streptophyta; class Magnoliopsida; order Poales; family Poaceae; genus Tuctoria; species Tuctoria greenei. The sequence goes on along the minus strand of JAYESD010000003.1, from coordinate 127,424,742 downwards.
CATTATTCGCGGGATGGGGTGCTCCGACTTGCTTCCCGGCATGGCACGCGCTACATGGTCTATCTTTCTCAAAAATCACATCCTTTAAACCTCGGATGTGATCGCCTTTAAGGAGTTTTTGAAGATTCTTAATACAAACATGTGCTAGCCATCTATGCCACAGCAAACCCATGTTGGTCTTTTCAATCAAGCATGTGTCAAGTTCAGCTTTATCTTTGTTGAAGTCAACTAGATAATGTTTTCCCTTTAACACACCCTTGAATGCAACCGAGTAATCACTCCTTCTAGAGATGGTCACAACCTCATTAGTGAATAAACAATTATAACCTTTGTCACATAATTATGATATGGACAAAAGGTTATAATCCAAGAAATGAACGTGTAAAACATGAGAAAGAGTATGCTCCGATGAAATTGCAATTTTACCGGTACCAAGCACCCTTCCTTGATTGTTATCACCAAAGTAAATGCCTTCGCTTGGATATTCTTTTTCTTCATATTCCACGAACATTCTTCTTTCTCTGCTCATGTGGTTGGTGCATCTGTCGGTGTTTGGATCCGGCAGATCTCCTGACACTACCTTTGGTATATTAAGGAGTTGTAGTTTGGTAATGGGCGCGTAGAGATTAAAGAAGGTGAAAGACAAGTGTACACAGAGATTTACGTGGTTCAGGCCGCCTGAGCGTAATACCCTACTCCATGGGGTATGTTGGTGATGTATTAAGCGTGTGAGTCTAGAAGAAGCTGCAGAAGAAGAAGCTCGTCTAGCTCAGGGAGTTCAGCAGTGTTCTGGAACCGTCCCTTGTGTATCGTCGACCAGTCCTTTTATAGTACAAGGACTGGCCGTTACACTGTTAGCCTGGCTCGACATGTGGCCCCAGCGATTACACATGCTTGATACACAATAAATGGGGTTAATTACCCTTAATAGCTTGGTAACAGGCCTTAACAGTGTCATTACCAGTATTAAGGGCCATCTGATCGTGTGTCATTAATATGGTATTAATGACACTTAATCGGGTCTTGAAGTCTTTGATTGATCCTTGAAGGTCCGGAGCCGTTGGGAGGTCTACCAGCCTGATTGTTGAAGTTGAAGGTCCGGCGGTCGCCATGTGGCAGCACCGGAGCTTACCGCTGTGGACGTGTAGGTCCGGTGCTACTGGACACGTGTCAGTACTGGAGCTTCCCTCTGTATGGGGTTAGGTCCGGGGGTGCCATACTAGTATTCCGACCGGAGCTTCCCATGTGTGGGTGATAGCTCCGGTCTTATGATACACGTGGCGTCCCTGGGACTAACCATGTCGGGGGAGCAGGTCCGGTTATGCCTAACATGTGGGGCCTTCAGAGGTCTTCAAATCTAGTAGATGTAGTTTTCTTGTGATCTTTGCAATCCAAAGGGTGATCCGGTATGCAGGGTACTGACAATGGCCCCCTGGGCTCACCTCTGGGAGAGACCATTTGGATGAAGTCACTTCGCCGGAGGTGGGTACATTCTTCGGTTTCTGAGCCATGTCTTCAAGGGTGTTTGGTTGTGACGTTGGCAATAGTTCATAGTTAAACTTCTGCCGCGTGGCGTATCTAGGAGATGGCAGGTGAGATCTCAGCGTGCGGATCTCACACAATTGAAGGTCACCGGTTCCCGATACAAAAATCGTATCGGTTCCGCGCGCCTTGTCAGGCCACCGCCTTTGAGTTTCCCGCCTTTCATGATGACAACCGTTCGCTTGGGGTAAGAACCTTGACTTGATCGCCGGGGTGGCCCCGGGCCCCCTTATCATTGGCGGGGTGAAATTTTTGACTAGTATCGTTGGCTCCTCTGTGGTTTCCATCCAGGCGTTGTGGGGGCTTACTTAAGAAGGAAAGCACGCACCGTTTGGGGTTCTTTACGCCTCTCAATCGATCTTGCGCTCAAACCTACCAAACTTTTGCTTGCCTTTCCTCTCTTTCCTCGCTGTGCCGTGATGGAGTTGGTTCTCCGCTAGAGCTGACTAAAGACCGATGACGATTTGAAGAAGGTCCGGGCCCTCATGGGATGGTCCCCTGACTTCATCAACCACTTGGTCCGCGTCGGCAAGCTTCTGTTCAAGAAGGAACAAGCCGACGACATGTTGTACTTCTCCGCGTACGCCATGGTGGGACGGATCCCACCTTTCTCCTCTTTCTTCTTGATGCTACTAGACTTCTATGGTCTGCAGCTGTACCACCTTGGCCCTCACTTCATTCTGCTGGTGTCAATCTTTGTCCACTTCTGCGAGATGTGGGTGGGCATTCCCCCCTGCATTGAGCTTTTCCGCACCTTCTTCACTGTCCAAACCACGGGCAGGAGTGACGAGTACCTTGGCTTCTACTATTTTGTGAAGCGCAAGAAGTGCTCGTACAAGTACTTGCGGTCGTTCCCTTCTGGGAAGTGGGACGACTGGAAGAAGGATTGGATTATAATTAGGGTGGGGGAGCATGAGAAGCTGGAGCTGCCAGAAGGCCTCCCCAACATCGACATGGCAGTTTGGAGTGAAGCTCCGGTGTTGTCGGATGCCTTCAACCCTGCTCTGACCAGGATCCGCCTGTGCGTGGAAGGAGGGGTGACTCCCCAGGCGGTGTTTTGCAACTTCCTGACCAACAGGTGGGCCTTGTTGAAGAGGAGGGAGAAGTTGTCTTGGGCCCTCAATAGTATGTTGGATGACGACCGGATCGAGACCGGTTTGAAGTACAACATGGAGGGTGCAACTTTGGAGTTCCACCCCAAGAAGTTCCAGCACGGCATCGACGTCGAGGGTGATGACTTGGCTCCGCCGGCGGCTTTCCTCCCTCTGAACATGGAGGCAGAATTCAGTAGGGAGCTCCGGCGGACGATGCCGATGCTTGACGACCTTGGTGTCGTTGGGAGGCGCTCGACCACCGGGTTGGCGATCTCCGAAGCTCCGGAAGGTGGCTCCGTTCCCGCCCCTAAGCCAAGAACTGAAGTCGTTGGCAAGGGCAAGGAATTGGCTGAGCCCTCGAGCCGTAAGAGGAAGCATGCCGACAGAAGGTCCGCCAGGCATACTTCTTCCGCGGTCTCTCCTTCTCCCTGGAGGGGGAGGTGTACAATGGCGGCATCTACTCCAGTAGCGGCATCTTCCCGGGGTACTTGCTCTGGCCAAGTGACTCCGATACCAGGGGCGGTTGAGGGCTCCGGGTCCGGAGGTCCTTCTCGGTTGAGGGGGGCCTCGACAAGAGCAACGCTGATAGCAGCAGCAAGCTCTAGGGCACCCTCTGGGACTACCACGCCAGTGATGGGCTGGGCCAGTCCGGAGCGTCCGGAGAAGAGGTTCCGTGCTAACTGGTGCGGAAGCCTTCCAAGGTAATTTTTGATATTTTACCTCAGTCAGTTGTTTTATTGTTAACTGTATTTCGAGTCTCTTCGTCCTTCATCCACAACGTGCCTAACAAGAGGGCTGATACTCTGGTCCCTGCAGCAACGGTTGAGGTTGTGCAGGCTGGAGCTCCGGTTCCGGTTCCAGCGCTGCCCCAAGAGGTGGCTGAGGCTGCGGTAGCCCCGGCGCTGGCTGTCGTGGTCTTGGATGACTCATCCCCAGAAGCTCCCGTGGTAGCGTCGGACCATGGGAATGAAGATGTACCAGCAGCGCCAGCCCTGGAGGTTGAAGCTCCGGGCTTGGATGTTGAGATGTTAGACGCTCTGGCCATAGAGCCGGAGGGAGCTGCGATTCCAGCCCTAGAGCCGGATGTTGTTGAAGCCCCGATAGTCGGGCCGGTGGTTGATGAGGTCCCGGCAGTGGAGCCGGGTGTTGGTGAAGCTCTGACACTTGAGCCGGTTGTCAAGGAAGCTCCGGCGGTAGAGCCGGTTGTTGTAGAAGTTCCAGCTATGGAGTTGGCCGTTGAAGAGGTTCCAGCGTCCGAGCCAGTTGCTGCGGAGGTGTTGGCAGTTGAGCCTTTGGTGGTCGAAGTTCCAGCGCCCGAGCCCATGATGGTCGAAGCGCCAGCATCTGTGCCAGAGGCAGAGGAGGCGCCTGCGCTGGAGCTAGAAGTAGCTTCTGCTCCAACCGAACCTTCAACACCCACTCCGGAAGCGGTGATCCCGGAGGTGCCTACTGCTGAGCCAGAGTGCCATGATGAAGCTACGGGCCCCCCGTCGGATGGGCCAGTTGTTGATGACCTGGTGGCTGGGCCTTCGGAACCAATTCTGGAGGTTGGAACTTTGGCTGCAAGTACTTCCTCGGCGGCGGCTGAGGCTATCTCGCAGGATGACCCTAGTGTTGTGGAAGCTCAGGGGACCGCTCTCGTAGAGTGGGACTCAATTTTTGTTGCTGAAGATCCGCTGGAGCCAGCGAAGAGGACCCCGGCAGGTCTGGACCAGATCCCCCTATCGTTGTCTATCGACAACGCATGCTCTAGTCTTCGCCAAGTCTAGTTGGACTTCTACCACGATAGCAAGGCCCTCGAGAAGTAGTGCCAAACCCTTAGGAGGTGGCGCAACCGACTCCATTTCGAGACCAAGCTGGCGTAGTCGAGGCTGGCTGACGACAAGTAGTGGGTGCAAAGGGAGAAAGTCCGCTTGGAATACTGGGGTAAGTTGTTGGATGAGAGGGAAAGCATGACGCGGACCCTCGACAACCAATCCCGGGCCATCTATGAGCAGGCCAAGGCTGCAAATAGTGCAGCAGATGAACGCCAGCAAAGGCTCGGCGCCATCCACGATAGTCTCGTCTAGCACCGGGAGGCTCTTGAAGCGCGGGAAAGATAGCTCGAAGATGAAAGAATATATTCCTGGAGCTGCGGGATGACCTCTTGAAGAGGGAGGAAGAGCTTGTACAAAAGACAGCTCTGGCTGACAAGAGCCTCGAAGAACGCACCAAGAAATTGGAGGATCGTTGCAAGGAGGAGGAGAAGAAGGCCTGGGAGCGAGGGCAAGATCTCGACAAGCAGGAGAATGCCATCACCGCCTGGGAGAGGAAAGTGCGGGGTCGGGAGAAAGATCTGGTCAACCGCCAGAATGATATCCACCTCCGGGAGGAAGAGCTCAGCAAACTCGAAAGGTAGGTTGTTGAAACAATTCAGCAGAATGCCAAAGAGGTGGAGCGTATTGCTCGGGAGAGCTCGGAGCTTGCGGCGGCCAAAATATCCTTGGCGGGGATGCGTGGTGCAAGGGTTGCGGAGTCCCAACAAGTTTGGGACTTCCTGGGCAAGGCCAACGACGCGCTGACGCCAATGGCCTTCAGCCCCGTGCGTCCAGATGATCCGGAGCCGAAGCTGGACCAGGTGTTGGAGGCGCTGAGTTTAGCAGGCAACAAGCTCTCCAAGATGGGCGATGTCATCGCGGACCAGCTGGAAACAGAGGGTCAGTCCCTGGCTAGGAACGTTGCAGCGTTTGTGCTGATGTGCTACACCAGCCGGGATCCTCAATTCCCTCTAGACCCGGTGCTTGAAGGTCCCATCGAAGGAGAGGGTGAAGCCGCCCGAGCCAACGTGTCGGAGGTGGCCCAGAAGGTCGCCCAGTTCTTCCATAGGGTCTAGGACCGTCTCTCTGTAGCTCCCGCTTGTATTATCTCTTCTTCTTGTCCAATTTTGTAATCTCTTGTCTCCAGAGGAATGAAATCCAAATTTTTGTAAATTTGAATTTCATTTTTTTGTCTTCAACACCTTTGTCTCGCTTGGCCCCTTGGTAGATGTACACAATTTGATTGTGAACATGTACCAAGAGGATGTAACAATTGTTGAAGACTTGCATGCTTCGAACTTGTAGAATGTAGGTCCGAAGTCTTCGATAGTGTAGGCCCCCTGAGGTTGTCAGAGTTTAGTGGCTCCGGCATTGACTATCGTCGGAGCTTAGTAGCTCCAGCACTAGTCTCCATCAATGCGTAAAGCATCGACAGTTAGCCCTCTGGGGTGTTGGAGCTTGGTAGCTCCGGCAGTGACCTCTGTCAACACATGTTGTGTCAATAGTAAGCTCCTATTTAGAGTCTTTCCACCATCTTCACGTTGACAACATGCCCCTTAGTTTTACCGAAGCCGAGTAGCTCCAGCGATGCTCGATGTCAATGTTTGAAACATCGACCACGAGCTGCCTGGGGAATGTTGGAGCTTTGGTAGCTCTGGCTTCATTCACCATCATCATGAAATATTTATTTTTCCTGCACACTGAAGTCCAAAAAAACATTAAAATCGGTTTCCTGTCTATAACTTCATTGCGGCTTACTATTACCGAGAAAACTTTAGATCGAACACAATTCCAAATACAATCAAGAGTGCCATCTTGTTCCCTTCGAGTCCGATCATTTCTGGACCCGCCTTACTTCGGCCTGATGGGGTGTAGGTAGAGTGGCGTACTTAGGGTGCATGACCAGGCTAAGTCGATAGCACACTCCGGCCGTAGATTGGCTTGGCGGCATTCAGACGAGTAGACTATCAACAATGTTTGAACTCAGAAGGATAGACAATGCAACTCGAATTGTACATGAACTGGTCGAGCTAAAATTTCTTAAGAACTACACAACTTTGTTATAGACAAGAAAGAGAAAAATAAAAAATATTGAGCCTGTACAAAGTAAATGCACGTGGAGTCTGTTTTCGCATAGTGATGTCTTTCATTATAGGTACGGGGTACAGGGGAAACAAGTACACTCTTAGGGTATGGAACCAGGCTAAGTGTGTTTCGTTTCTCGTTTGACCCAACGTAGCTACCTACACCTTTAGTTCTGAGACTATGACAAGTGTGGCATGGACGTTGCGGACCTAACTGGGTAGGTCCGGTTGCCCTCACAAAGGAGCTACCTGACTCTATACAATGACTCTATAACATACATCACATGTAATTACAGGCTCACCTCTGTGATATTAAGCGTTGAACTTACGGAGGTGCTCAATGTTCCAAGGATTTGGGAAAGGTGTCCCATCCTCGGTTGCCAAGCGAATGCATCCGAGACGGGATACTTTGATCACTCGGAAGGGTCCCTCCCAGCTGCGGGAGTGTTTGTTTAACCCATCTCTGGATTGTATTCTCCGTAGCACCATATTGCCTTCCTCGAGCTGTCAGCTATGAACATGCTGTTGGTGATAGCGCCGAAGAGCTTGGCGGTATCGGGCATTCCGAACAGCTGCTCGGCACCTTCCCTCTTCAAGGAGGTCAAGGTCTTCATGCCGGAGCTGGTCCTGCGTGGCTTCGTCGGAGGTCCGGACCTAGAGCGACCCCAAGGTGATTTCCGGAGGAAGGACTGCTTCAGCTCCATACACCAGGAAGAAGGGTGTCTCTCCAGTTGACCAGTTTGGAGTTGTCATGTTGGCCCATAGAGTAGGCGGAAGTTCTTCAATCCAGTTGGCTCCATGTTTTTTTCAGGCGCTCATATGTGCGCTCTTGAGTCCTTTCAGTATTTTTGCATTTTCTCTCTCAGCTTAGCCATTACTTGTCGGGTGAGCTACGAAAGTGTAGCTGACTTCGATGCCGAGGTCTTCGCAGTATCCTTGGAAAGCAGAGCTCGTGAATTGGGTCCCAATATCTGTTATGATTTTGTTCGGGACTCCAAATCTGCATACTATGGACTGCAAGAAGTTGATAGCAGATTGCTTGTTTATTGTCACAACTGGAGTTGCTTCTAGCCATTTGGTGAACTTGTCAATGGCTACATACAAGAACTTGTAACCTCCGACGGCTCTTGGGAAAGGTCCCAAGATGTCCATCCCCCAAACAGCGAAAGGCCATGTAGGAGGTATCATTTGTAGAGGCTGAGCCGACGTGTGAATTTGCTTTGCATGGAACTGACATGCTTTGCATTTCTTCACCAGCTTAGTTGCATCCTGGAGCGTTGTAGGCCTGTAAAAGCAATGCCAGAAGGCTTTACCAACCAGCATGCGGGAAGACGCGTGGTTCCCACACTCACCTCCATGGATTTCTGCGAGGAGCTTGCAGCCTTCTTCCCTTGTGATGCACCGCATTGGGACGCCATTGGCACCACGACGGTAGAGATCCCCTTCTACTAGTGTGTATCTTTTTGCTAATCTGACTATCCGGTCAGCGGATACATCATCGTCAGGAAGGATATTGTCTTTCAAGTAGCTCCGAATCTCCGAGATCCATGCATCTGAGCTTGCTTGAGCATTTGAGTCTTGCATGCTGGGTTGCTCGGAGCTTCCGGCAGCACCTACGACCCTTGATGGCTGCCATGGTCACAGGGCCATCGGGACTGCCAGCTTCGGGATGCTGGTCTCGCCCCCTTCGCTCAGTTCGGCAGGTTGAGCTGTGGGTTTTGACAACCTCCGTACGAAGGTTCCGCCGGGAGCCAGAGCTTTGGTTGACGCTTTCGTCGAGAGTTCGTCAGCTTCAGCGTTATGGACACGCTGGACATGGTGGAGATCCAGGACTTCGAAGTCCTTCTGAAGCCTCTGGACTTGAAGGAGATAAGCAGCTAGTTGGGGACTGTTTCAGGAGCATTCACCCTTCACCTGTTTAATGATGAACTGCAAATCTCCCTTGACCAACAGCTGCTTGGCACCGTATGATAGTGCCACCTTTAGTCCAAAAATGAGTGCTTCATACTCCGCCATGTTGTTGGTCGCCTTGAAGTCAAGGTGGACCATGTATTTTACCTTCTCCCCAGTTGGAGCGAGGAGAAGGACTCCAACATCAGCCCCCTGCTTTTGCATGGAGCCGTCGAAGTAGAGGGTCCAGTGAGGCTCGGTGAAGACCGGAGACTTGAGTTCCGGTTTCTGCTCACTAGGGCCCCCAGGGTTTGATGGAGAGGGGGTCCATTCCGCAATGAAATCTGCCAATGCTTGGCTCTTGATTGCTTCCCTTGGGACGAATTCAAGATCAAATTCATCCAATTCTGCTGCCCACTTTGCAATGTTCCCAGTAGAGTTGGGATTATGCAAGATCGCACACAGTGGGTAAGAGGTCACCACTGAGATCTTGTGAGCTTGGAAGTAATGGCAAAGCTTCCTGGAGGCGATGAGAACTGCGTAGACCATCTTGTGCACCTCTAAGTATCGAGTCTTGGCATCATGTAGTACTTCGCTGATGAAGTACACTGGGCATTGGACTGTTTGGACCCTCCCGGAGGGGCCCAGAGATTCCTCCACATCGCCCCGGACCCTCCCAAAGGGGTCCAGACCTACTTCGGGAACCTATGGTTCCTTGCTAGAGGAACCCAGAGCTTCCTCTGGAACAACTCGGACCCTCCCGGAGGGGTCCAGATCTTCTGGAATAACTCCCTGTAGATCCAAGTCTGGGACCTGGGACCCAGACTCACCTTCAGGAACCTCTGGACCCTCCCGGAGAGGTCTGGATTCCTGAGCTTGGTATGGTTCTGGTCTTTGCGCAACCAGGAACATGCTGACAACCTCGTCAGTTGCTGAAATGTAAAGCAGTACGGGCTCACCAGGGTTCGGAGCTACCAGGGTTGGTAGAGTGGTGAGGAGCTGCTTTAGCTACTGGAACGCCTTTTCTGCTTCTTTAGACCATTGAAATGGCCCGGACTTCCTCAATAGCTTGAAGAAGGGTAGCGCCCGGTCCGCCAGTCTTGAGATGAACCGGCTGAGGGCGGCTAGACAACCAGTCAGTTTCTGTACATCTTTGATGCGTGCTGGTGGCCGCACTCCTCTATGGCTTTAATCTTCATCGGATTCGCCTCTATGCCCCGGTGGTTTACCAGGAAACCGAGAAGCTTTCCTGAGCTAACCCCGATGACGCACTTGTTTGGGTTCATCTTCGTGTGGGTGACCTACATCTTGTCGAAGACAGCTTGCAAGGTGTTAAGGAGTGACTCCTTGTCCTTGATCTTGACAATGATGTCGTCAACATACACTTCCGCTACGTCTCTGATGAGGTCTCCAAAGGTTTTGTACATAGCTCGTACAAATGTTGAAGCTGCATTCTTGATACCAATTGGGATGGCAGTATAACAGTACAATCCATCTACTATGATAAAAGAAGTATGTTCTTCATCTTCCCTAGACATTCTGATTTGATGGTACCCAGAATTTGCATCTAGGAAACACATTAATTCACACCTGGAGGTGGAATCCACTATTTGATCTATTCTAGGTAGTGGGAATGGATCTTTTGGGAATGCCTTTTTTTAGTGTTGTGTAGTCGATACACATCCGAAGCTTCCCGCCGGCCTTGGGTACAACGACTGGGTTTGCCAGCCATTTTGGATGGAAGACTTCTCGGATGAATCCAGCTTCAAGCAACTTCTTCACTTCTTACCGTATAAGTTCTGTCGCTCTACGGATTGCTTCCGAGGCTTCTGATGTACAGGATGAGTGTCAGGATAGATCATTAGATTATGCTCGATCACTTCCCTAGAGATCCCAGGCATTTGTGACGGTTGCCAGGCAAACACGTCGACACTAGCCCGGAGGAAAGTGATGAGCGCGAGTTCCTATTTGTCATTCAGACCTCCCGATATACGGGTGGTCTGAGCAGCATCGAAACCAATTTGGACGACTTTGGCGGGGATGTCGGTGTCGCCGCTTGGTTGCACGGGAGGTGCAGAGGTTGAGCCTCGTTGACGAATGCTTGGGGGTTTTGGAGCTTGCTCCTGCCTGGATTCTTCCTCCTGCGCTGTAGCAAGCACATGAAGTTCCTCCAGAGCAGTCACTCTGGCAGTACGGTCTCCGCGGATCCAGAGAATGCCAGCTGGTGTTGGCATCTTCAACACCAGGTAGCCATAATGAGCAGCAGCCATGAATTTGTACAAGGGAGGCCTGCCCAGAATGGCGTTGAAAGGCAAGTTAATCTGAGCGACGTCAAAGATCAACTTCTCAGTGCGATAATTCTCCTGAGTCCTAAAGGTCACGGGAAGAGTAATTGCACCGATTGGTGTTATGGCCCCCAGACCTATTGAGGAGAAAGGTCGGGAGGGGCGATGGTCCGAAGGTTGGAGCTGAAGCTTGACGAAAGCTTCGAAGCTTATGAGATTCAGCCCCGAACCTTTGTCCACCATTACATGGTGGAGTTTAATGTTGTTGATGGTAGGTCATACCATCAAAGGTAGCTGACCAGCTACGATCATGTTCTGAGGGCAGTCTGAAGCATCAAAAGTGATGGTGGTGTACATCCACTTTCGATGAGGCTCCTCCCTGGCTGTAGGAGCTACTGAGGTCATGTCCCGCCGCATGGTCTTGAGGACAAGGTGGGAGGTGATGTCCCACGAACCACCAAAGATGGTGTTCATGGTCTTCCGACGCTCATTGTCAGAGACATCGGAGTCATCATCGATGGAGGTGTAAATAGCCTTCATGACCTTTTTAGGGTCCTAGAAGCCTAACTCCTCTTCAGCCGGAGCTTCATTGACTTTCTGTTTTCCTTCCCTCTGATGGAAAGGAACTTCTTCCCGGCGCTTGTGGTAGCGCTCGACAAGGTTTTGGACCTCCTGGCAGTCCTCTAGGTTGTGGCTATTTGACTTGTGGATGGGACACCACACTTTGGAGTTGCCACAATATTTAGAGGATGGCCGAGGTGGTTTCTCGGGGCGTGGCCCTCGGCCACCCGGAGCTGCTGCAGCTACCGCGGTAGATGTGCCGGCCGCCGGCTTCTTCTTGCCGTTGGACTTTTTCTTCTTTTTGCCGCTCCCGGAGGTAGTGGCTTTGCCTTTAGAGGATTTTTTGCCCTAATTCGGAGGTGGTTTGGAGTGCATTTCACGGCCCTCCGCAGCTTTGTCACATTTGTTTGCCAAGCTGAAGAGCTCCGTGACGCTGGTGATCTCCTTGACTGCTAGCTTCTCCAGCATCTTCTTATCTCGTACGCCCTGTCTAAATTCCATGATAATAGAAGCGCTAGAGATAGAAGTAATGGTGTTTCGTACTTGGGATAACCTCTAGATGAATGAGTGCAGGGATTCTCCCCCCTTCTGCACAACGCATAAAGGTCCAGTTCGGTGCCTGGTCGAGTTGTGAGGAAGGCTCATGAACCAGGACCTGGCAGTCCCAGTCAAGGTAACTTGGAAGTAGTTGGCCATTACGGCCTCGTTACCTCCGGCCGGAAGGATTGCGGTGGTGTAAATTTGGAGAAACTCGGCGGGATTAACAGTCCCGTCAAATTTCTCTGGCAGGTGAGGCTGGAACTTTTGTGGCCATCTGACCATGCGTAGATGCATGGCTAGTGCAGAACAGCCTCCTCCTACTCCCTCAGAAGCAAGACTGTCTCGAGCCTCTCGCTTTTCGCGAGCACGCTCGATATGGACACGGCCGTCCTGTTGACGGTAACGGCGATCAAGCTCCACCCGTTGGTCATGAATTGAAAGCCTGGTTACCGTATGAGTACATCGCACCCCATAAGGTAGCAACGTAACTTGCTGTGACGTAGCACGCCTCCTATTCTGGGAAGCATGCGGACCAAGTTTGCTAGACACGGTCCGGCACTGCGATGGGACCCGCCCCGAAGGAGGAGGACCTTGGTTGCTGATGCGGCGGGCTGCTGCTGCAACCAGATGTTCCACATCGGCCCTCCACTGCTCCATTGCACCCTGGGATGCACCTCGAGGTGGTGGACGTTAGAGGAGAGCACGCGCTGCATGAAATGTGTGTTCAGGGTTGTTGTTATTCGCCGATGCAGTAACCAACGCCGATGCACTGTCACGCAGCTCAGCTTGACGTGCTGGTACATGCGGTGGCGGTGGAGGCATGACTCCTGCTGGAGCCACGACACCTGCTGATTGCTGCATGTTGGAGGGATTGCCTCCAGCGGGTTGAACAGCAGGGTTGCCGTTGGATGATCCAGTAGCTGAGTTCACCATACTCGAAATCTTGGGTGCCTCTTCCTGGCGCGCCAACTGTCGGTGTTTGGATCCGGCAGATCTCCTGACACTACCTTTGGTATATTAAGGAGTTGTAGTTCGGTAATGGGCGCAAAGATTCAAGAAGGTGAAAGACAAGTGTACACAGAGATTTACGTGGTTCGGGCCACCTGAGTGTAATACCCTACTCCACGGGGTATGTTGGTGATGTATTAAGCGTGTGAGTCTAGAAGAAGCTCCAGAAGAAGAAGCTCGTCTAGCTTAAGGAGTTCAGTAGTGGTCTGGAACCATCCCTTGTGTATCGTCGACCAGTCCTTTTATAGTACAAGGACTGGCCGTTACATTGTTAGCCTGGCCCAACATGTGGCCCCGGCGGTTACACATGCTTGATACACAATAAATGGGGTTAATTACCCTTAATAGCCTGGTAACGGGCCTTAACAGTGATGTTACTAGTATTAAGGGCCAACCGATCGTGTGTCTTTAATATGGTATTAATGACACTTAATTGGGTCTTGAAGTCTTTGATTGCTCCTTGAAGGTCCGAAGCCGTTGGGGGGTCCACCAGCCTAATTGTTGAAGTTGATTGTCCGGTGGTCGCCACGTGGCAGCACCGGAGCTTACCGTTGTGGACGTGTAGGTCCGGTGCTACTGGACACGTGTCAGTACTTGAGCTTCCCTCTGTCTAAGGTTAGGTCCGGGGGTGCCATACTGGTATTCCGACCGTAGCATCCCATGTGTGGGTGATAGCTCCGGTCTTATGATACACGTGGCGGCCCCGGGACTAACCATGTCGGGGGAGCAGGTCCGGTTACGCCTGACATGTGGGGCCTTTGGAGGTCTTCAAATCTGGTAGATGGAGTTTCCTTGTGATCTTTGCAATCCCAAGGGGTATCCGGTACGGAGGGTACCGACAGGATCCACTGTCTAGCACCCATTTAGCTCCACCAGATGAATAGCCCTGCAAAAGACAAATTATGCCTTAATCTTAGGTACCCAAGCTTGCTTGGGTCCTTTGAGGTTAGTCACAAGTGATTTAGGTACCCACACATGAGACTTGGTGTTCCCATGGTGTGGCCCAACATATTTGGCATAAACTCTTCCAATGTTACTTTTCATAAGTACATATGAAGCTTCGAATATTTTAAATAAAACTTGTTGATCATATGTGTTCACAATGTTAAACTTATAAACATTATTAAGTTTTCTAACTTGAGAGGTGTTACCCTTGACAAAGGCAATGCGTTCCTTGTTATTCTTTTGGCTTCTAGCATTTTGTTTTCACCACAAGAATACCCAATGTCGTACTTGACCTTCTCCTTGTCAAATATGCCACTTCGGGAAGGATGTTTGTCTTTTCTCAAGTTTGACTTTTCTTTCATGTTAGTGTCACTTTTAGCACATATACAAGCAATAACAGTTTCAGATTTTATATGTTGAGAAGGTGAACTTGAAGAGGATGAAGAACCACTTTGCTTGAGTGACTCAACTTGTACCTCAAGAATTTTGTTAACTTTGGTCAAGTTAGCAAGTTCATTCTTAATGGTTGCGGTTGAGTCGTTTAACTTCAAGCAAGCATCTTTGCTTGAAGTTAACTCAAGTCTAGTGATTTGCTTCGCTCCTTTTCAAGTTAAAGGAGCTTTTTGATCTTAAGATATTCCTCCTTTTTGAGGATGATCATATCTTCTTGACGATCAACTAGCTCCTCCTTATCAACAAGCTTATCCATTAAAAATTTCATCTTAGCAGCAGTTATTGCCTAAACCTCATCAACAAGCATGTCTTCATCATCACTAGAATTATCACTATCACTAAAAAATGCAAGGAGGAAGATTTAGTTTTTACCTTCTTTTTACCTTCCTTGGCCATTAGACATGTGTTGTCATTGTCCTTCCATGCGCCCATGGTTGGGAAGAGACTAGATTTCTTGGAAGTCTTCTTGATGGCTATGGTGGCCATCTCCTCTTCTTCTTCGGATGAGGACTCATCATTGGAGTCCCACTCCTTCCCATAGTGAGATTGGCCAAATTTCTTCCTCCTCTTCAACATTTTCTTTGGCAGAGGCTTGTTGTCCTTAGTCTTCTTCTTATTCTCTTCATGTGGATAGTACACTATGAAATGGTCATACTCTCCACAGTTATAGCAAACACGGCTCATCTTTGGTCTTTGTTTGTCCCTTTGTTTTCCTTCCTTTGAGCTACTTCCTTATCTTCTTCTCATCATTTTCTTGAACTTCTTCATGAACAAGATCATGTCTTCTTCATCAATGTCACTGCTTTCATCATCCCTGTCGTCTTCTCCATGAGCTTCTCGAGCTTATTTTGATATGGGTCTGCAAGTTGACTTCAAAGCAACTCCTTTCTACTTTGCCGAGGTAAGATCGGCAATTTCTTTGACATGCTTGGCTTGCTTCTCCATCATTTCAATGTTGATGATATTTCCAAGAAGTTCGTCCGGGGTCATCTTCCGATACTCGGGGCTTTCTCTAATCATCGAGCAAAGAGTCACATTGCGAGGCATGAATGCTCTAAGAATTAGCTTTATGACCTAATGATCATTCCACTTCTTGCTGCCATATGCTCGGACATTGTTGATAAGATTCTTCAATCGATTATACATATCTTGTGGTGACTCGTCTTCTTCAATGGCAAATCTTCTCAATTCGCCTTCAATCATTTCGATCTTGGCTTTGCGTACATGAAGATCACCTTCATGTGCGGTTTGTAGAGTATCCCATATCTCCTTGGCAATTTAAGTCCATCCACCTTGGTGAACTCGTCTCGGCTTTGTGACAATGTGATAATAGCTCCAGCTGGAGCATTCTGATGAATGGCTTGTTCTTGGCTTGGTGTCAGCTCTTCAGCATCATCCGGGATATCTATCATTGTAGACACTATATGCCACAGACTGGGGTTAAGACATATGAGATGCATTTTCATGTTTTGTCTCCACATAGAATAATCATTGCCATCGAAGAAAAGTGCTTTCCCAAGAGGAATTGACAAGTAATGATTATTGTTAGAATTTAACCGTTCATAATTAAAAGGAAATCAGGAGTAGTCGGTGTGACTACTCCCCTTCTTCTTTTCGTCCTCAATCTTCTTCTTCCCCTTTGGGTAGAGTTCCTTCTTCCTTAGGAGTACGTTGAGTTCAAGCATCTCCTCGTCATCGTCCTCACAATCTTAGATGGCGTTGAGAAGCTTCTCTAACTTTTGAGTTCTTTCTTCATCATCCTTCTCGTTGTTGAAGTTCTTGTGTACATCCTTGACGTCTGGCATCTTTTCTTTGAGCGGTGAGTCTCTTTTGAAGAGTCTGGCTCTTATACCAGTTGAATGCAGCCCAGAGGGGGGGTGAATAGGCTTTTGAACTTTTTTCGGATCCTAAAACACTTAACAAATCGATCAAATATAGAGAGATCGGACTAGTCCAATATTGTGCGAACTAGTCCGGTGTGCACGGACAAAATGATCGAGGTAAATCGATAATTCTACGTCTAGCACACTATGCAGCGGAAATCAGATTACAAGTAAAGTGTATTGAACCAATGAATCAGTATATTGAAATCATCAAGTATGATACAATGTTTCAAGGTGAATTTCACAACACTAGACAAAACCTAGATTATGATGAAAAGTAAAACAAAGATGCACGAGACACGATTTTATTTCGTGGTTCGATTCCCACGAAGGAAACCTACATCTACGTTGAGGAGTCCACGGAGCACCGGGTCTTCACCAATCCTACCCTCATCGAATCGCCACGGAGGCTGATTCTCTTCCACTAACCCCAAAGGGTCAAATAACCATGTTCAAGGGGCCTTCTCACAAGTTGAGGGCTCCCCAAGATTTACAATGAAGAACACCACCAAACACACTCCAATGATATGCAATAAACAACAAGAGTGTGCGAGAGATTCAAACCCAAGAGCTCAAGATCGTGTGAAACAAGTCTCTCCTTTTGATCAATGGTACTCCTAAAAGATTTGATGTTTCAAGGGTTAGATTGCGTGGAGAGATTTGTACTTTGGGCTCCTGGAAGGTGTGACAGCACAGCGAATCGAGAGTTATGGTTGTAGGGCCATACACCTCTATTTACACTAGGGTTTCTAAAAATTATAGTTAGGGTTTGCGATGTCCAGACTAGTCTGTGGTGGACTCCGGACTAGTCTGGTGTGCGGCGTGTGGGAAACCCTAAGTGTTCCCAGAAATCGTACTTGTCCGTAAATGTTCGGACTAGTCCGATCTGGGCTCTGAAAGTGTTCGTACTAGTCCGGCTTATACTGGACTAGTTCGGTGTTGTGAACCTCATGTAGAATTGAGGACAAGTCCGCACTTAGAGGACTTGTCCGATTTTAGTCAAAGAGTTTTCGGACTAGTCCTATTGATATCGGGCTTGTCCGGTGTCGTGAAAAATTGAAGTGTTGAGGACTAGTCCGCACTAGGGGGGACTAGTCTGATCTTAGTTAGAAGAATATCTAGCTAGTTCGTGGTGATATCATACTAGTCCGATGTTGTGTAAACTGGAGTACTTGCGGACAAGTCCGCACTGGGGAGACTTGTCCGTTTCTAGTCAGAGACATATCGGACTAGTCTGATGTATATCGGACTAGTCCAGTTTTCCATTGAATTGTGCGGATTTTTGTGTAGTGAGTGATATTTCTTTTGTTTGAGCTCTTGGGGTGTGTTTATCCAACACACTCCATACAACATAAACTATTTTTTTCAGCTCTTGAGCTCTTATCCTTCTTGTTCCTCATTCTCCTTTCTTTTTAAGCTTTCCTCCTAATTTTCATTAAAACCTGCGCTCATCTCAAAAATTTTCTTAGGATCTCATCTGTTTGTCATAAATCCACCAAAACCCACAAAGGATGCCTAGATGCACTTTCACAAATAATTTCTACACCTCAGCAGCAACAGCAACCAGCTATTCGTGCAGCCCAACCACAACGTGAGCTGCAAGGGTTATCTCCATATCAATTCAGTGGAAAGCAGAGGGCTCATTTGGCACATAATTGTCATGAAGCTGAGCAGAGCTGCAGCCATACGCCGTTTCACAAAATTTCAAATCAGCACCATGAACGTCTGAAGAAAGGCATATCGAAGTCTTGCAGAGTTAACTCTGCTGCAATTGAGGACATTCCGGAGGGCGAAGCCATTTTAGCGGGCATCTTCACTTTACATAAGCAACCAGCTCTCATTCTATTCGATTCTTGTGCCACCCATAATTTTCATGCTGAAGCACCATCTATCATTCACCACCATAACACATCCATTCCATATCAACCCTCCAGGAGGCAGGATTTCAGCCAATGAAATTGTTTCTCGTGCACCTATTTGTATGAGTGGAAAAATATATCTGACAAATATTATCGTGTTGGAAGTTCCAAAGATTGGTCTTATCTTGGGAATGTCTTGGTTGACATATTATGGAGCTGTCTTCGAAATTGGCTCTCGGATTGTTCAACTAAATTCCCCATTATACGGTTGCAAAACATTGAATCTTGTGGAGTCATCACAAGGAGTTTCAGCCGTGTACAATGTGGAAGCGGCCAAGCTTGAAGATATTAAGGTGGTCCGAGAGTATCCGGATGTGTTTCCCCATGACTTATCGGGTATGCCACCGGATCGAGACATAGTGTTCAAGATTGAGCATATTCCGGGAAACACGCCTATTTCTCAACGGCCGTACAAAATGGCACCGAATGAATTGGCGGAGTTGAAAGAACATTTGAAGGACCTGCTGGACAAAGGTCTAATTCACCCAAGTTCATCACCTTGGGGCTGCTCCACACTATTTGTGAAGAAGAAAGACAAGACGTTACGTCTACGTGTGGATTATCATCCGCTCAACGCCGTGACGATCAAGAACAAGTATCCACTACTGCAGATCGATATTTTATTCGATAAACTAGTGGGTCATAAGGTATTCTCAAAGATGGATCTTCAATCCAGATATCATCAAATTAAAATCTGACCGGAAGATATTCTGAAGACTGCATTCTCGATGAGATACGGGCTTTATGAATATATCACCGCGTCCTTTGGTCTTACCAACAGGCCGGCTCACCTCATGTATCTCATAAATTTTGTGTTCATACCGGAGTTGGACAAATTTGTCATGGTCTTCATCAACGACATTTTGGTTTATTTGAAATCGAAGGAAGAACATGCCAAGCACTTGCATATCGTGCTCAGACGATTGCGAGATCACAAGCTATATGCAAAATTCAGCAAGTGGGGTTTTGGATCAATCAACTGCAATTTTTGGTGCATATTATTTCAGCTGAGGGTATCGCTGTTGATCAAAGCAGGATTG